>JADMNI010000001.1:0-1387654 GCA_016097105.2 Sporothrix variecibatus | reverse complement strand
TAACTGTGTGAATCTGGACAGGAACTTGAGCGGCCAATTCTTTTCATTTGTCACAGCATGGGGGGCCTCGTCGCCAAGAAATGCATGGTCATTGCACACAACAAGAACCCAAACATGAGCATTCTCGACCACGGGCGATCGGGGTTCATCTTTCTTGCCACGCCTCATCACGGCGCCGATTCAGCGCTACTGGCACAGTTCTTAAACAAAGTTGCCAACACGCTATTTCTCAACAACGTCAGGTCAGATTCAGCCAAGGAGCTCCGGCGCTTTTCGCAAACCTGTGAGGACATTCACGACGAATTTGTCAGTCTCTCCAGTCATACGCGTTTTCGCGTGCTTCTCATTTTTTGAATTGAGACCCTATCCTGGTATTGGAATGGTATGTTGACCTTCCCGGTTTCTTTACTTTTCTTCTTCTTTTTTTCTTTCTTCTTCTTTTTTTTCTTTCTTCTTCTTTTTTTCTTTCTTCTTCTTTTTTTCTTCTTCTTCTTCTTCTTTTTTTTACGGGTACTTGGCCAAATATATCTAGTGACAACCTAGGTGTGAAAACAGGGTGACTAACGCAATATTCCTTGGCGTAGATTGTGAAGCAGGAGTCCGCTCTGATGAACATTGAGTGTGAGAAAGTTCGTTTCGGCCTCCACGCAAACCATCGCGACGTCTGCCGGTTCCCCTCTGCAACGGACGACAACTTCAAAACGCTACTGCCATTCATCGGTAGCATCGCTATGCTACTCGGTGTTACAGCATTGAGTCCGTCTAAATCAGATATCAGCCCTGAGCATGTGACTCTGCTCCGCAACGATGGCGATGAGGATGATGTGGCTATTACAGATGGTGCATCTTTTGGTGATCAAAAGGAGCAAAATGTCATGGTTCATACGCCAAAACAGCTGGTCTCTGCAACGGGCACGCTCACTCCCACGCCCATGTCTATTGGCCCAGCAGACGAAACAGTAGAGCATCCCATGGCACCAACATTGGCCATAAAAAGCAGGAATGATGGTATTACGAACGACCTACCTTTATTCCGACCAAGAAATTTCTTCGGCCGCCATGATATCCTTGACCAAATGGAAGCCCATTATCAAGACAAGACCGTCGACGATCATGCCTTTGGCCTGTATGGGTTGATTGGAGTGGGAAAGAGTCAAGTCGCTTTGAAGTACACAGATCTGTACAAACGACGCTTCAAATATCGCTTTTGGGTATACGCCGACACCGAGGAGAAAATCACGAAATCAATGATCGAGATTGCACAGCAGATCGGTCTTTCTACGGCAACACAGTTTCTGAGTCCCGGAAATGCTGCCAACGCCATAAGAAATTGGTTGAGACAGAATTCCAATTGGCTTTTGGTATTTGACAACGTCACCAACACTGACCTTGTCGGGCCTTACTGGCCGAAGGATTACCACACGGACTGCTATATCATCATGACTTCACGTGAAATAACGTTGACTTGGTTGATGTCAGCTCATTCAAACCTGGAGTGCTTCACAGAAGAGGAAGGAACGGACTGGTTTTGGTCAATAGTCTCCTCCGATGGCCGCCCAGCCAGGGAGAAGAACTTGGTCATCGATATTGTCAGGCTCCTGGGCGGTCACCCGCTGGCACTCGGCTATTTTGCCACGTCCATCTCCAACAGTGGCCAAAGCCTTGATGATTTTCTAATGGAGTATCGCAGCAACAGCCAGCTCTTAATGATGCGGGAGGCCGACTTCTTCAATAAGCAAGACTTGTTTGCTGATTATGTCGCGTACTTGTCACAGCTGCCCGAAGAGGCAGACGATCTTCTTGATGTGATTGCATTCTTTTCTCCAGACAAGATCCACAATATTGACCTCTTCGGCCATTCCGTGCGGGATACAGATGCAGAGGCTGTCAATATGAAAGGTTCAGATTCTGCAACGGGTCGCAGCAACACCGATTATGGTACCACCCTGTCGCCTGTTCTGTACCGCGACGGCAGGCAGCAGACAGCACTCAAGAAGTTGATCTTGATGTCATTGGTTGACAAGGCAAAGAAAAATCCTGCGGAAGCATTGAGCACAGCATTGCCAGCCTCTACCAGCACTGAGTTACGTCTTCATCGTATGACTCAAATCGCCCTCCGCAGCCGACTCCAATTACAACCTGAGCGACAGTATCGAGCCTTTTCTAATGCTCTTCACATCATATGCAAGTCTTTCCCCCGGCACGTTACTCTAGGCACAAGCATGATCGATCTTTATCCCGAATGTGAAAAGTTTGTCGAACACTTGCTTTCGATCTTGGACTTTTACGAAATGAACAAAGGATCGCCAAAGCTGGTTGTGAACCACAAGTTTGCAGAGGCACTCGCACACTGTGGCTGGTACTTTTTCGAACGTGGTGAAACCGACTCTTCTCTTCGGGTTCTCCATGCAGCTGAAGCAATGTGTGAGCCGAACACTGCGACATACGGCCTCGTTCAAAACAACCTCGGAGCGGTCTACATGCTGCGCCGCGAGGAGGAAAAGGCACTGGGCTACACAAAGCGTGCCATTGCTGCCCGTGAACAGTCAATTCCACCCGATGATCCGGAGATACAACAGCTTGCATTCTCATACACAAACATTGCCAACGATTTGCAGCTTGTGGAACCGGTGGACCGTGATCTCTGCGAGCAATACTACAAAAGGGCACTCGATATTGGTGAAAATAGCCCGGGCAAGACTCCACACTCGCGTCAGTTCATACTGTGCAATGCTGCCTTTGCGTACTATCGCTGGGGTAGGCTGGACGAGGCATACAACTACATCAAGCGGGCTATTGCCCTCCACGATGATTGCGGCGATCACACGACATTCACGCTGTACGGTCTGTACTACTACGGAAACATCATGTGGGCCATTGGTGACCAGCAAGCAGCCTACAAAATTCACTCAAAATGCCTGAAGGAGCGAGTGAAGTTGCAAAGCAAAGCTCACTACACCACAGGAGTATCCTTTTACAAAATGGGCCGTCTGGCGTACGAACTTGGCGAACTTGGGGATGCCAAGAATTACTTGGCTTCAGCAGAGGTGACCTTTCGAGATTACCGCGATGATCCAGGCCTATGGCCACGCACATGTATCCTTCTTGGACGTGTCATGATGGAGTTGGGTCAGTTACCTGAAGACGACATGCTGTATGAAGGCCGGGTGATGCTCGACCAGGGCCTTGCAGCTGCCCGAAAGCTGCGATCAGACATTGGTGACGGTAAGGATGCCGATAAACTTGACTTTCTTGTACGTGAAGTATATCGTTAAGCTTGTGTTCTTTTTTCTTTTCTTTTCCTTTCTTTTCGTTTTACTCCCCCTGGTGAATTCTGCTGCATATTCATTGCTTGCCTTTGGTTTTTTTTCTTGCTGTTTTAAGCTTCAACGCATCTGTTTGATTTTAAATGCGTATCCCCATTTCCTTATCACTTTGGTTGTCTTCCTGTATATCTTTTTACTGTAATTGTGATAGATCACCTTCGCAAGATTTGCATTTCTTCTTCTTCTTCTTATCATGATAGCATCATCAACAGCGGGGGCGTTTTCACAACAACATGGGTCATTTTAGGACAATTTGGTGCATCTACAAACAGTTGTCATTAAGATAGAACTTCACGATAGCAACACATCCTAGGCGGTTGGATAGGCCGTTAATTTCATTGCATCTTTTGCAAATTCGACATATACGCTTTTTTTTTTTGCCATTATTCGTCTGCCGATTTATTCTACACTCAAGACATAAATTGATAACGACGTTAGGTCCCAAATGATATACAGGCTTGGACAGATATGATGCTTCGTCTGCTTTGATAAAGATACAGGACGTGATCATCTATTTGAAAATGATATTTACGCTTCTAGTTGTACTTTGTAGCAGAAATTAAAACGTCTTTACTAGATTCTAAATCTCACCTAACAGTATACTCTCAACAAGGCTTGTCGCTGCTAGACATTCGCTATCCATCCATTTCCTAGTCACGACCTGCAAACCAACAGGCATATTTTGAGAAATATGCGGATCATAATGCTCGAACAGGTAGGCTTCCGTATCATTCTTTGGCTCATACGTACGTGTTGATAAATCAACGCCGTAGCCGCCAAGCAAGTCAGAGGCAGGAAAGGCAAGAGCCGCGTAGTCCATTAAGTTCCAAATGGCGGTATAGCCCCAGTACCGTGACGTATCAAGAGGAGGTGCTGTGCTAGGAGTCACTGGTGCGATGACAATGTCAACATTGGATGCGTTCCAATGCTCGCAATAGCGAGAACGAAAAGCGTCCCGAGCAGCCCTTCTGTCCTGTGTTGTTTCTCCCACAACAACTTCGTTGGCGCGGCACTGATCGATCATCCATTGCGTAAGAGGCCGGAGTTTCTCGCCGCTTTCAGCACACAATTGTTCAATCATGGCACCACCGTCCTCCCAGTAGTTGGCTGTGATGACCTTCCACGCAAGATCATGGTCAAGAGGTTCAAAGGTGACAACGTCTACCAATGCACTGGCACTCAACTTCTCGATCACCCTTTCAAGAACAACCTGGACAGGGGGGAGTGGTGTTACAACACCGTCTGTTTTGATAATACCGACACGCAATGGTTTTCGAAGGGGTGCAGAGGACTTAATGGAGACAGGGTAGGGCAGGATGGAAGGATCCTCGAGCCACGGCTGGGTGGACGAGTATGCCGTGACGAATAGGTCAAGATCGCGGAGTGATCGTGTGAAAGGACCCAAAGTGCCGTGAATTGAGTCACAGCCAGGCCAAGGCACCACAACACCTGCACCACTGACACGCCCAACACTTGGCTTAAAGCCCCAGACCCCATTAAGACTGGCTGGAGCCCGGATGGAACCGCCAATGTCTCCACCGAAGCCCAGCGGCGTGGCATGCAACGACAAAAGTGCAGTTTCGCCACCACTACTGCCACCTGCGGTCAAGTTCCGGTTGCGTGCATTGACTGTGGCACCGTATATGTTGTTTGACGTCTCAAGGTGCATAAACGACTGTGGCTGGGCTGTTCGTGCAAACACAATGGCACCCATAGCCTTGAGGCTGGTGGCAAGGTTGGCATCGCGTTCGGTCTTTTTGTCAATCCACGCCACAAAGGCCGCATTGGTGGCATGGCCTGAGATGGCGATTTGCTCTTTTAGGGAAACAGGAAGACCATGTAGCGGTCCCAGTGTCTCTCCCGTTTTTGCAATATGATCGTCTGCAGCTTCCGCAGCTGCGAGAGCTTCGGGCAAAAGCTCCGTCAAACAGTTTGTCTGTACGCAGAGAGTCAATTAAGGGACTAAAGTCCACAATATATTGATTTTGGGGAAAGGAAAAGAGAAAACTTACCAATTGGTGTGCAATCGAAGCCCGTTTGCGAAAGGCATGGAGCAGGGCAACGGCCGTTATTTTGCGGGTGGCCAGTTGCTCGACAAGTTCTGTAGCATCGTATCGTTCCGTGACTTCCAGTTCCCATTCTGTTAATAATCCACAGGACCTCGGTATATCCGTCACATCAAGAATATCAGCCCTGGGTAAGGCTGGCAGAATTGAATCTCGCGGTAGGCTCTGCTCAAGCACAGTGAGTGTATGTTTGATGCGTTCTTGGAAATGAGGCGTGATATCGGCGGCGGTGGAAAGCATGGTGTCGGAATGGATGCTAAAATAAAGTTGATGGTGTTATGTTATTACTTTCGAGACATTCGTTACAGTGGCATTTTCACGATATATAATTGCACCTGGATTATGAGGACGTCTGACGTTGAACTCGGGACACCGTCACCGTTTGGCGCCTATCGTTTGGCCAGATCACCAGCCCAGATAACGCGCGAGAATTGCCTGTTACGGTTTAGCTAGGGACCGTCTTAGCGCCGATTGTGTATTTGCCGGACCCGCACACCTACTGGCTGGAGGGCACCGAGGGCACCTACCCCCCCGGTCCCCCGCTCTTTCCTCCAGCGCAAGAATGGGCGCAAGAACAGCCCAAGATAGAAAACCATGCGATAGCCATGTCGTAAACTTTGCCCAAATTTGGCAACTCTTTATACAGGAACGGAAACCACGACTTACAGCTCCTAATACGCACAATGCCGCCGATGCACACCCATCCTGAACAACAGGAGCGGACACGCACCGCGCAGCATGCACAGACAGCTCGTCCAGCACGAGCAACCCCGTCGTGGAGCCGCACAGGCTGCGTGACATGCAAACGGAGACGGAAGAAGTGTGACCAGGGTCGGCCGGCTTGCGTCAACTGTTGCCGTCGGGGTATTCCATGTGAGGGTTATCAGCAGCCGTTTGTGGCCCAGATCATTCGCGGCTGCCCTACGCCATCAGTCTCCTCCGCACCTTCCTCGTCCTCTTCTTCAACTCGACAAAAGAGGAAACCCTCGCCGGCAGCTGAGCCTCATCCTGCCAGGACAACGGAGGCAGAGTTGGATACGCATTCCGGAACCCCATTCGGAACCTTTGCGGACTTTTCGTTTTACCGTGCCATTCTCTCGCCAGGGCAAACACCATGGCAGTCTCTTCTGCTGTCGCCCCTTCCACTGCCGCGCCTCGAGAGCCCAGTAGCCGAGTCAACTACCCAGGGTGATGGTGCAGAAAGAGATTCCAGCGCAGATGATGCCCTCTCCACTCGGCCATCACCAAACACCAGTGTGGCCAGCCCTACCCCGGCAGTACCTGCCGTCTACGGCATGTCGCCGTCGGAGAACAACACACCGGAACATCGTACTCCACACTCGGCAGATAATGACACTCACCATTCTGTGGAAGGTGCCGAAAACACGGAAACTACACAGACAACAGATACCACGCGAGACGGCATAATTGAAGAAGAAGTCGCTGCACCGGCAGTTTCCCATGACGATACGGTGCCAGAAATTATCAGTGACAATAATGCCGTTCATATCACCTCACATAATGTGGCAGATGCTGCCATATACAATACCAATGTTTTCAGCTCTATCGCGGACATAAGCACTGAGTGTCTTCACCTAGAAGCCGAGGCTCACCTACCAGGCACCATTTTATCGCCGTCATCCGAGCCAAACTTACTCCCTACCTTTCCTCAGTTTAGTGAGCAAGATGTGTATTACATACAGTACCTCTACGAGCAGGGAGCACGTCAGCTTCTCAACATGGATGCCGGCCCGCAAAAACCCTCTTCGTTGCCTGTTTTTGCCACGGGCACTGCAATCTACAGGTGTCCTTCACGCCATGTGTGCTGTCTCGGCTTGCCATCGAGCACGTCAAGCTGACCCGGACACACGACTTACCTTCTCCATGGCGGCAGCAAGGTTCTACAGCAAGGCTACGACATGGCTTAGAACCTCACTTCAGGAATGCGTCTCACGAATGGGCCGGCTTGAGCTGGACGACACGTCATTGTTCACCGCTATATTGCTCTGCAAATACGAAATTATACACGGAAGTGTGAGGCACTGGAATGGCCACCTTCGAGGACTGGAGAACATGTTTCGATCATGTGGAGGTATGGAGGCACTAGGTGTTGACTGTCGGCAATACATTTCGAGCTTCATTCGCTACCACCGGACCGTGGGCAGCATCACCAATGCGAGTGTCTGGATTCAGGCTGAGGATGACGGCACAGATGAGGCCCTCGAAGGCGAAACATCGGCAGGGTTCTCTATCGACCCGTACTCGGGGTGCTCATACTACTTATTATACGCTTGTCGGTCCATCTCAAAACTGGCAGGGCGTGTGGAACAGAAGTCTTTAACAAGCTTTCCTGATTTTTCCTCACACGTGCAGAAAATGTAAGTGCAAATTTGAAACAGTACGGGATTCTTAGTATATGTTCCAACAATAACTGACCACTGCCATAGTATCACCAGCCTTGGAACGTCCAACATCCAGCTGGGTGAACAACCTTGCCCACCTGGTGTCACTATGGCCCAGATTGGCCGCCTCCTTTTCGTCGCACAACGCATCCGTTACGCTGCTTTTGTCTTTCTGCATGCTATGATAGAGTATGCTGAAAATACACTTGTTGACGTCAGTGCAGCTGACTGGCGCTCTCTGGTTGACAGTCTCCCATATACGAAAGTGCGTGCCGTTGATGGTTGCCTCGATATGCTGGAAACTTTGCCTGTAGGTGCCCATTGTGAATTTGCAGCTCTCACGCTGCCACTGTTTATTGCTGGATGTGAAACAGAGGATCCAAAACAACGGTATTTCGTGCTTGACAGGCTGTTCCTTCTTGAAAAGAGTGTAGCAATTGGTAATATTGCACGCGCCCGCGATGCCTTGATGATGATTTGGCAGCACTCGAATGAAGCAAAGCAACCTGCTGGATTGAAGGGCAGGACTGATCGTCATTTTTGGTGGAAGGTATTGCAGGAGATGGGATGGGAGTTGATTTTGTCATGATGGGCCTCTAATGTGTGTAGCTACCAACTGTACTAAAAGCAAAAGAATATGACTATCTAGACAACCGTGTAACCCCCGTCGACGATAATGTTGGACCCGGTCATGAAGCTTGAGGCATCTGAAGCGCAGAAAACATAAGCCTAGAACATGTGAGTACGTACACAGTTATTCAAATTCAGAAAAAGCAATTAGTACTTACTCCTTTTAGCTCATGTGTCAGTCCCATACGTTTGCAAGGTGTCAAGTCGACCCAAGTCTTGCGCGTCTCTGCTGGAATAGAGTCGAGCATCTCGGTCGCAATGTAGCCAGGACTGATGCAGTTGACTCTGCACGTACCAAGCCACTCAATAGACAGGCTCTTGGCAAGATGAACGAGGGCAGCTTTCGATGCGTTGTACTAGACGAGGTCAGTTAGTTGTACATAAATTCAACGACCATGCAAATCCACCATTTCTGTCTTGACTTACAACGGCCTGCTTGTCCGGAATGTTGACAATCATAGCGCTCATGCTTGTTGTGAAGATGATGTTGCCAAATTGGCCGTTTGCCTTCCACACTTCAGCAGCCTTTCGCGCACACCACAAACTGCCATCAAAATTGACACTCATTGTTTGTGTAAGACGATGCGGTGTGGTCTCTTCGGCGGGATAGTCGTAGGCGACACCGGCGTTGGCCACCATGATATCCAGCTTGCCAAAGTCGGCAATGACACGGTCCACCATGGCATCCACAGCCTCGGCATCCGATATGTTGCACTGGTACGCTTTGCAACGCACTTTGTGGTTGCTTGCCAAACGTATTGCCGTTATATTTGAGTCTCCTGCCGAGTTGTATACGATGGCAACGTCCGCGCCGGCCTCGGCAAGGGCACCAGCCACTGTTAGACCAATGCCCGTGAGCCACCTGGAGTGGAGGAGAGCTTGTCAGTACGAATGACGAGATAATAGTGAGGCAGTGCGTAGCCGATATTAGACTTGTTTACCTGTTACAATAGCTACTTTGCCTGCGAGGCGAAAACGAGTCCAGAACGTGCTGTTCGGGCGGGGTGGGGAGGAGCTCAGCCATTATGGGGTACTGTCTGTTGAGTGATGTGTATCTGGGATGCGTATCTGACAGGGTAGCGTGATTGAGGTATTTGCCTTGTTTTTTGGAGATTGAGTATAGAAAACAAACAAATCAAGATAAAGTAGGCTGAGTTTTTGAGAAAAGAAGCAACATGCCGCCGAAAGGCAGCTGCCGGCGTGTGTCTTTCCCGATTTGGAAGGAATCACGCACGATCTCAAAAAGCATGGTAGTTGGAGTAGCTTGGGTAGCTCGATGCATTTTCAATTAATTGCTATCATAGGCGCTACACTAGTCCTATCTCTAATCTAGCTCCTTCTTGCCCATCTACCCCGACTTGATCACATTCGCCTTGGGTGCCACGGCCTTCCCTCGGGATACTGCAGGTGGATTCGTTCCTTATGGTAGCTGCCGATTTGGATGGGGTTAAAACGTGCTGGATTGTCTTCAGTGATGCATGAAGGAAACGCCTCAATGATGGTTTCGTTATCGGCACCAAAGAAAAATGGAATGGACAGCCGTGTCTTGCCTTCGATATTGTATGCCCGGTGGATTGTCGACTGCAGTAGGCCGTTGGTCCACATACTCAGAGTGTCGCCAACATTTACCACAAAGTGACCCGGAATAGGGTTTGCCGGCAACCATGCACCCGTGTTGGACAGCACCTCGAGCGACTTCACTTCATCCTGGCACAAGATCGTGAACACTTCAAGGTCGCTATGGGCAAAGATGCCAGAACCCTCGGGATTCTGCGGTGCCGCGGCCTCGTAGTAGTTGAGAGCCAACATGACATTGGGATGCTTGGTGAACTGGTCAAAGTAGTTCTCATCCAAGTCAAGACCGAGGGCGAAAATCTTAAGTAACCGGCGAGCGAGCACCATGATGGCACTGTAGTACTCACGCATCAGATCGCGGCAGCCAGGCATCACCTCATCGGATGGGTAGAAATTGTAGCTTGAGTCCCATGGCCCCGTGGCTTCTGGGTCCAGCTCTGCCTCGTATCCCCAGTGGATTGTCTCGTACATGCGCCGCTTGATGGCTCCATCTGGCATTGTGCCAGCTTTGGGTGCGTAGCCAAAGTACTCGGTCGGATTGCGGCTCATGCTCAATTGCATCTTCTGCTCGTGTGTCAAGTTTTGGAACAGACTGAGGCCAGCCTGTTGGCACTTGGCGATGAGGTCCAAGTCGACACCGTGGTTCTTGATGTAGAAGAAGCCAATCTGCGAGCAGGCCGTGTAGATCTCGGCCGCAACCTTGCGGCGGACGGCAATGTCGTCAGAAAAGGCGCCAGCCAAGTCGACAATCGGTATCTCGGTGATGGGCGGAATATCACCAGCAACAACCTTGCGGGCACCAATACCCGTTGCAATTGCCTCGTCCTCGTTCTCGGTAAATCCAGCGAAGGGGTTGTACTTTGCTGTGGTGGCGGCCATGGTGATTGGAGTGGCGTGCGGTCGTTTGTATTGTAGTTGGGGTAATCTTGGTGGGTCAATATCTATCTAGAGATAATGAACTTCAACGGTTCGATAATGATACTGGACACATTGGGAAATGCCAACTGGACATTCAAAACGTTGATTTATACCCAGTTCACTGCTTCACTACCCCATCCCTCCGACCCTCGCGTATCTTTAGTCGAAACTAGTTTCTTGGGCTAACAATCTGACAGTGCCAGCCCGTCGGCGCGACTCTTGCCTGGCTTGGTTTAGCTTGCATCGCCATGTGGGCAATCTTCAGGCAGTCAATGGGCGATTTGCATTACATATTTAGCAGTGTAATCCCGACAGGTTGTCCCACAAAGAAGAGCACTTATGCTATCATGCCCTGACATTTACCCGCAATATCTTGAACCCTTCAGACATTGTTACCTTCATTTTTATTTAGATTTTTATAAAATCGTTTCTCACAAACATGCCGAATCACACGATGTTTTTGTGCCCGGCACTATTCACCTTGTTGATGCTGCTTGGGAGCTGAACGCCGACCACGGTCGCCGTCAGGAACGCGACATCGTGCTGCATCCCAAGCCGTCGAACCATGTCGACGACCCGCTTAACTGGTCCTACCGCCGGAAATTGCTTTCGACACTCTGCATGTTTGTGTATGTGAACATTTTCATTGGAATCGCAAAACTTTCCTTTGTTAAAAATTACTGACAGTTTAGTTATGCCATGACGATTTGCATTTCGTCGGCTGCCATCTACTCCGTTCTCGAGCCATCTCAGATGCCACGAATCTGTCGGTTGACCAGCTCAATGCTGGCACTGGTTACATGGTAAAGTTTACAGACAAAGTCGATAGACAGTAATTTACGACGCTTTTCTGACGATAATTTTAGTTTCTTTCGTTTGGCTGGGGTTGTCTCATCTGGCAACCCATGGGCCTTGCTTACGGCAAACGCCTTACGTACTTGCTGAGTGTCCTATGCACCATTGTACGTATTAGCAAACGGTTCGGTGAGATTTGTGCAATACTTAATGACTGACAAAAACACTTTTACAGGCAGTCATGATTTGGGCTCCATTCACCAGCAACAACGGACAGTGGATTGCGAGCAAGACACTCCAGGGCTTCTTCGGTGCACCGTCGAGGCTCTCTGTGAGATTTCCATGACAGACATTGTATGTTTAACCTCAGCGCTTGAAAATATCATTATTCTCATTTCTAATAACTTGAACAGTGGTTCACGCACGAACGCGGCAAGTACCTGACAATTTACGTTCTGGCCCTCTACATTGCCAACAGTATTGCCCCTCTGATTGCTGCTTTCATTGCCGCCGGCCAAGGCTGGAAGTGGGTTCTGGTACGTCGTACTGATACATTTGTCTGTCCTCTAAAAAGCCACATCTAATGTTACCCAGTACTGGTGTTGCCATTTACAATGCCGTGTCATTCCTCTTCTTGTTCTTCTTCATGGAGGAGACAAACTGGACGCGTGACCATACTTCCACTGAGGATGTTCCCCTCAACAACGAGAAGACCTTGGGTAATTTGGATGCCCCGGCTGTGGATACCACCCATGCCGACAAGGATGGTGCTCAAGTGCCCCAGCTCTCTGTCTCGCCGTCTCATGGCCAGGGCGATACCACATACACGAAGAAGAGCTACTGGGCCAAGCTACGACTTATTGACCCAGCACTGTGAAGACTGTTACTGCCAAGAGTCTCTTCCATCAGGTAACCCGGCCTCTCATCTACCTGCAGTTTCCTGTTGTTGTTTTCTGTGGTATCAGTGTCGGCTGTTATCAAATGTGGCTCAGCTTCCTCAATGGCACCGAGTCGAGCATTATGAGCGGCTCCTATGGCTTCTCGACTCTGATGCTCGGTGTCCCCTTTGTCTCGCCCATCATTTTTGCCTTCGTTGGGTAAGTATTGTCTCAAAATCACACTTAATCGATATATCACTTTACTAAACTTCGCAGGTATCTGTATGTCGGTGTTTTCGGTGACCGTTTTATTGTACGCATGGCGCGCCGCAACAACGGTGTCTTTGAACCTGAGCACCGTCTTTGGCTTCTGCTGCCTCTCGTCATTATCGCTCCTGGCAGTCAACTTCTCTGGGGCCTTGGTGCATACTACAAGGTTCATTGGATCGGCCCCATTATTGCCATGGGCTTCATTTCTTTTGCCACCGTTGTTGGTGCCAGGTCTGCTACAGCTACTGCATCGACTCGTACCGGGCCCTCAGTGGTGAAGCCATTGTTACCGTCGTCCTTTTGCGCAACAATATGCTCTTCGGTATCAACTATGGCATTACTCCTTGGATCACCAATATGGGTTTGCGCAATGCCTATATTCTTGCGGCCATCATCGCCTTCGTTCAAGTGCTTACTTTCCTCCTTATGACTACTTATGGCAAGCGTCTGCGTGCGCTCTCTGTGGGCAAGTTTCGCAAGTACTGTGCCCAACTTGAGGCGGACGGTCTCCTTCATTAAGCCAAATATGACGGGACAATGTGCGTGGGTTGTTCAAGGTTATTGGAGAGTCCTATGTCCTTCGAGTGAGGCTGGTTGCGAGGAAGAAGTTGCCTGTTCGTGGTGCACCTTTGCGGTTGCTAGATGATATTTAGTTGCGTATGTAGTTATTTCATTGTCCTGTCTCTCCCTATTTGTTGATTCAACTTGAGATGCTCCCCTTCTTTGGGAAATGTGTATAAATATTGTAAGACGCGTCCGCACGCAGGACAGTGTAAGACAACGTCGCCGCGGGAAAAAAAAAATTAAGAAAAGAAAACTGCTAAATACATTCCGTGTCATGTTAAGCATCATCACACCTGTCTTGATGACAAGAATCTGATTCCTGTTCCTTATCACAAGTAAATTTGCGACTCCCGCTACTCTGTTCAGTTTTAGTTATAGAAAGAGACGTCGGTCTTGAGATAAATAATTTTGTGTCAAAGAGACTTTAATGTCTAGTGTCTATTGCATTCTGATAATAATAAAATCGTTTTATCTACAGTAATAGTTATGAAATGAATACTTATTAATTACATATTAAATCAATATCTTGGAACACAATTTAAGCTCTTTCGCTCAAATAGCGATTTATTTTTTATTTGTCGACTCTTTTTCAATTCCATTTTCTAATTCATTTTTTTTCTTACAAAAAAACTTACAATGCAGAAAAAACAACAAAAAAAAAACACGTACAGTAACAACAAGTGAGGCAAAGCCAAAATCACGGCTCGTATAAGGGGATGTTAGTATTATGACCTAGTAAAGATGTTCCCTTTTGGAGTTGACAGGAGAGCAGGTGATCAACAGCGACAATGACCGCCCGCTATTATGTCATCTTCTGAATTATTTGTGATCCTCTTAGAAAAGGGCACGTGACTGCGAATCTCATTAGTCATACTCGGAACAGACGACATGATTGGTTGGCGCCGGCGTGAAAGCGCATCTTGTACCCAAATAGGAAGGAATTGCGCAACTATCTTCACCTGTAATACCAACGCACAACGATAATGATAGCAGAGCTTGATCGAGCTCTTCTTCCGCAGCAGGCCATGTTGCGCCGACATATTTTTGAGTGGAGACGTGAGACCCTGAATTAAAACTTGGCGCGTTGATAAACACGTTCCATGGATATCGATAAATAGCACCTGTCCAAGGCGTACATTGATCAAGCTATTCCTTACTCTCACCATCTCTTGGATTTTGTTAAAGGTATCACAACCTCTACCCGCTCCCCCATTCCACTACCCAGCGAAAATGCCGGAATATTCACCTCACCCGTTTGACACTCTCACACCGAACGAGATTCGGCTCGCTGTGGCCATCCTCGAAAAGGCCCTGCCCGGTATCGGTCTTCGCTACAAGCGTATTGACGTACTTGAGCCATCAAGAAGGATGTGACGGCTTACCTCGATGCTGAGCGAGCGGGGCTTCCTCTACCAAAGAAACCGGCCCGACTTCTGTTTTCTTACTTCCACCGCCGTGACACAGGTCGCTTCTGCAAGGCTGTCCTGGATGCCGATGCCCGCCAGCCAGTGTACATCAAGGAGCTACCGACAGATGTTCAGGGCCCGGCGGATGTCGACGAACTTATCGAGGTCGAGGAGGCTTGCATGAAGCATCCGGCTGTTCTCGCCGAGATTGCGAAGATTGCAGCTGCCTGCAGGTTACACTGTTTGCAACGACCCATGGATCTATGGCACGGACAGCGATACTGAGACTCGTCGCCTGGCGCAGTGCTATATATGTATATCGTCGCCGTCGATCATCCACAGTCAAACCACTACTCGCTCCCTTGCACTTTCTCACCTGTCTTCGACCAAGTCACCAAGGAGCTCGTGCGCATGGACTACCTTCCGACTGGGTCAGACCACAGCACCAAGCCGACAGAGCCATGGACACCAGTCAAGTGTGTGCAGTATGCGCAAGATCTACTGGATGAGCCTCTCCGGACTGATTTGAAGCCGTATCTTGTGCGACAGCCAGAGGGCCCATCATTCACGGTCCACGGCCAAGAGGTCTACTGGCAGAAGTGGCGATTCCATGTTGGCTTCAACAACCGCGACGGCCTGATGCTGTACAACGTGAACTATGATGGCCGGCCAGACCTTTTACCGTCTTTCCATGAGTGAGATGACGGTACCGTACGGAGGTTGAGTTGAGCCGCACGACACTTTTCCAAAACTATTGAACCGCTTCTAACAAATTGATAGACCCCGCAAGCCCTACCATCGCAAGCAGGCCTTCGACGCAGGCGATGTAGGCTTCGGCATTACCGCCAACCAGCTGTCCCTGGGCTGTGACTGCCTTGGTCATATTCACTACTTCAACGGATACCGCACCGATTCCAAGGGTAACCAGTTCTGCTGCAAAATGTGATTTGCATGCACGAGCAAGACAACGGGCTGCAGCTCAAGCACACCAACTACAGAAACAATGCCGCAACTGTTGTCCGCAAGCGCGAGCTTGTTATCCAGATGATCTGCACTGTCTCCAACTACGAGTACGTTCTGGCATGGATCTTTGACCAGGCCGGAAACATTGAGCATGAGGTGCGCGCCACAGGGATTTTGTCCACTATGCCCATTGACAACCTGGACGAGTCCAACCCGATCACAGTGCCCTGGGGCACTAATGTCGGCCCGGGAGTCATGGCCGCCTACCACCAGCACCTCTTCTCGCCTCCCGCATCGACCCGGCTATTGACGGCCAACAACAAACACACTGTTTTACGAGGAGAGCGAAGCGCTTCCTGTTCACACTGAGACAAAACAACTTTGGAATGGGGTACCGTGCAACATCGACTGTCATGAAGAAGGCCGGATTTGCCGACTTGAATGTGACGCGAAACCGAATCTTCAAGATCCGCAATGACAGTCACATTAATGCCGTGCGCGTAAGCCCGTTGCATATAAGATTCATGCTGCACCTAGCCAGATGTTGCTTATGGCGCCCGATTCCTTTGCTCGCAAGCGAGCAACTTTTGCTGAGCACGCTATGTGGGTTACCAAATACCAGGATGACGAGCTGTACGCTGCCGGCGAATTCACCAACCAAAGCCGCAAGGATACAGGCCTTTTCCGAGGTGGGCGGCTCGCCCAGACAATGTCGAGAACACGGATATTGTTGTCTGGCACACCTTTGGTCTTACGCACAACCCGCGTCCTGAAGATTTCCCTGTTATGCCGGCCGAGCACATATCCGTTCGCCTGCAGCCAGATGGCTTCTTCACCAAGAATCCTGCGTTGGATGTGCCGCAGAGTACGCAGGCATTCAACCAGTCGACGCTGCACCAGGAGGCCGCCACCGACTCTTCCTGCTGCAGCAGTGGCAAGTCTCGTCTGTAACATTGATGTACGGTTTGGTGCACGAAAAGAATAGAAAATACAGTTTGCTTGCATATCACATTTTTAAGTTAAATTTCGAATCCAATAAAATGCATGAATCACGCCCGGTTGCATTTAACTAGAACACGTGCTATACAACGCAACAAATATGAAGGTGAAGGCATTGTTGTTGTCACTAGTAGGATTCAGGGGTTGGCAGCTGTTGTGGCTGACAGCTAATTCGCGGACTTGATGCCGCGACTAAACAAAAATAAAGTCATCATAATTGGGCTTCCCGGGCCAGTTGTGTAAAACAAAAGACGCACGTGGCTTCAAATTTGTCCGGATAGGATCTCCAGCCTCGCGGTCGATAACTATGTTGGCCGGGACTAAGATGAAAGAGTTCCTGTAGAGAGCGGAGATGCACCGACATCTTGGCTCACCGTAAATGATGAGACAATAGCTGAGAACAACCACTATGTTGGTAAATAAAAAGTGATATTTGTC
This sequence comes from Sporothrix variecibatus, assembly GCA_016097105.2. Lineage (NCBI taxonomy): Eukaryota > Fungi > Ascomycota > Sordariomycetes > Ophiostomatales > Ophiostomataceae > Sporothrix > Sporothrix variecibatus. Next base: position 1,370,424 of record JADMNI010000001.1, on the reverse strand, counting down.
CACCTAATTTAAAGATTTGTTTTCGTTGTCTCATGCATTGACCTATTTTCCTACTCTCTCCCGACACCTATTTTACAGCAGATTCGAAATGGCACCGGCAATGTTTTCCGACTTGAAATTCCTCGTTGTGGCGGGGATAGGCCTCTTTGGAGACGGCTATCTCAATGTTAGCATTGGCTTAGGTATGTGAAATGTGACCAGCATTTGATCGATGCACAGTCTTTACATCTGATAATTCTAGTGGTGCCAATAATTGATACATATACTACCAAAACGATGGTAGCACTGTCCCGACAGTGCCAGCCGACATTGTCAAAGGCGCCCTCTCTATAGGAATGGTGCTGGGCCAATTTCTATTCGGCCTTTTGGTGACACCCTGGGTCGCCGCCACGTGTATGGAAAGGAGCTGCTTGTAACCATCATCGGAACTCTTTTAGTTATTCTCCTGCCTTGGTCCAAGTCATTTTCGCATAATGGGATCGTGGCGTGGTTGTCCGTCTTTCGAGCTCTAAGTGGTATTGGAACAGGCGGAGGTAAGTCTGAATCTGCAAGAAAAAAGAGAAATATACTCAACGTGGATGGCTAACACTAAATATTGAGACTATCCTGTAAACCGCATCTTTGTCTGCTGAGCATAACCCAGTAGGATCACGGGCTCGACTGGTCCTGCTGGTCTTTGCATCTCTAGGCCTTGGCACAATGACTTCCGGCGTCGTCTACCTCATCCTCCTGGAAGCATTTAAACATGCAGTGGAAGAAAACATCAACCATCTCCAATGGGTGTGGCGCCTGCTGTTTGGCATCGGCATCATTCCTTCTGCACTCACGGTATACGCGCGGCTTACCATGCCAGAAACCAAACCGTACGAGGAGTGTGAGTACCGCAAGTCGGAGAGGAAACATGATTGGACACAAACAATCGACTGACCGAGAAACAGACGTCGGGTCTGACTCTAGTCTGCAAAGAAGCCGCCGTGGCCTTCGGCAGCAGCTGCAGGATTTCCGAGATTACTTTGCGGAGTGGAAGCATGCTAAAGTGCTGTTTGCAACTTGCTCCACTTGGTTTCTATTGTAAGCCGAAGCGGTCGAGATTTGGCTTACCAGTGTCCTGGTGATTTCTGCAGCCAGTATTAATACGCCATTTAGTGACATTGCTTTCTATGGCATCAGCTTGAACCAAAGTGTTATCCTCGGGAAGATCGGTTTTGGAACTGGCCCCACACCGTGGGCGACATTGCACAACACGGCCGTTGGAAACATTGTCGTCTGTGCTGCTGTAAGTTGGTGACATATTATTCTCAAGTTGAGATTGGGTTGGACTAATGAGACATAGGGCTTTCTTCCCGGCTATTATCTGGCCATGTTTTTGCCCGACCTTCTTGGCCGTGTCCGTCAGCAGATTCTTTGCAGCCTGGCCGTGGCCGTATTTTATGCGATCTGGGCCGGCGTCACCAACCATACGTCAGCTGGCGGTCTTCTCACTTTGTTTACTTTTTCACAATTCTTTCTATGTGTTGGCCCCAGTGCAACTACATTCCTGATCCCCGTCGAAGTTTTCCCCACTCGAGTGCGCGCCACAGCCCACGGACTGTCCGCTGCGTCTGGCAAGGCGGGTGCTATTTTGGCTGCCTTCACATTTGGAACCGTCACGGATAAAATTGGGCTGAGGGGTGTTTTGGGCCTATTTTCCGGTATAATGGCTTCGGTGGCACTCATAACACTATTGATTCCAGAGACCAAGGGCAGGACGCTGGAGGAGATCGAGCGCGGTGTGCACTTTGAAAGTAGAGGGAGTGTTGTTGTCCAGACGGAGGATGGCTCGGAGGCGGAAACACGCGCTGCCAAAGGGGAGAAAGGCCAATCTGTGTAATAGTTGTTGTTACCGGCAAGGCCGAGACCACTGCAATTAGATTTATTGATTCATAGCCACGAGAAAAATCTAAATCGTTGCACAAATATTCCTGCTCAAAACCGTATGATAGGGTGCTGGGAGGAAAACATAGGATATTCCAATTTCCAAGCCAAAGCCATAGAGAATCAACATCATCTCAACTCTGCATATTTACCATGTGCCTCGGACAAAAGTCGTCCTTGTTACTGTAGGATGTGTAAGCCTATGATGCCGGTTGGACTGGGTCGGGATACAGGAGCATCGGTGGCCCTCCGTGATTTAGCGCCACTCGTTGTCCCTAGCAAATGCACGTAAAACACCTACCACGTCGGTCACAACGCCGACATCGTCATCAAAACTGAGTATTATACATATGCACAGTCCCCAAGTTCTTCTTTTTTTGGTTTATTTCTTTAAGATTTTCACTCGAGACAAATTATCACACCACCAACATATCCATTATAGACATCATCATGACTACTAAAGACGCCGACCTCGACATTGACCTTGGCGACATTGCCTACATCCCGACAACTGGTGTCACTAGAGTGTTTGATGTGCCGGTCGTCGATGCCACGTCCGAGAATATCAAAGGCTACGGCCAGATTGTTGACTCCGACCCGAAAAATTTCCCCATTGAGATTGTGCAGTGGCCGGCACAAGGTACTCGCCCTGTTGACCCCAACTCGGGCGACCAGGGCGGCGTGACTGAGGGTCTTTTCGAGTTCTGGTGGAAGGGTGACACCCTTTATGCTCGCAACAATGCTGTCGGTGACAGCTACTTATTTGCATGGAGTGTCCTTCCAGAGCAAGCGGCCACAACAGGGCCGGCCAAGCACCCGCGCGACAAGGTGCTGATCTGGCGGGCCAACTACCACCCAGACGGTGGACAGCTCTTCTTTCCAATGGACGACAAGTGCAATGGCTTCCTTGTGCCCCTCGCCCTGCCTGGTGATGATGTTACGCCTGAGAAATTTGTGGCATTCCGGTGCACGGGTGGCAAGGGTCTTTACATCCACCCCAACATCTGGCACGGTGCCGTGGTGCCACTGGATGACCACAGCCAGATACTTGATAGACAGGGCCGTGTTCACGCACGTGTATCAGTGGACTTTGTCAAAGAGTTTGGTGGCTACTTGTCGGTGCCGTTGGACCCCATTGTTGAGAAGGATTGAAAGCGAAGGCAGCTTAGCTCAAGATTGAACATCTGTGTTAGATAGCCCATATAATTGACATAAACTTCAGTTCTTCTTTGACAACCCCTTCATCTACGTATTTTGCAAGACTTGATCAAACTCAAACCAGTCTATGCCAAAATCACCGTCTTGTAGCCAGGACATATCGTCGTTACCGAGGATGCTCGACGAGTTGGATTCTAGGTGCTGCGCCGAGACCTGGACGATGTCTGCACTTGATGTTGAATGCAGAGGGTCTGTGGTCATAGGCTTGTTGGCTCCATTGACAAGCTTGGTGACGCTCGCGGCAATGTTAGACAGTACATGCTGGGAGTGCATGTTTCTCGTAATAGTGCGAAGCACATCACAAACTTGTCGTAGGAGCAAACATGTGTCCTCTCGATCGATGCGGACATTTGATGGTCGCTTGATCGTCATTTTGAGAAGAAAGACGATAGAGGCAGCAACCATAGTGGCAAAATAGGTAGGTAGTCCCTGGAGGTGTGTCTGCAAGTCGTGGTTGGCAACAAGTGATCGGAGTAACGAATGTGCCGTGTAGACGGCCGCATCTGCAAATTCTTCCATTTCAATAGGCACAGCCGAAGTGATTGTGACACCTCGAAATGCGTGTGTGAACAGGTACAGTTTGGCAAAGTATGAGTGGAGGCCGACGTCAAGAGATCGGGTGTCGGAGTCCATCGTCACTTTGTCGTATGTGTCGATGCGCCATGTTTCGAGGAAAACACTCAGACGTCGAAATTCGGACATTAGGTTTGTTGGTATTTGCAAGTCTGTGTTGACGCCAAAGGTATCAAAGACCCGGCTGAGGATGGACCACAGTTCAACCTGTGCCACGAGTCGAAAGTCGTCAGGGGTATTGGCATGCTCCATCTCAAGATATGCACTAGGTGCGATGAGGGCCGTAAACTCGCGTGTCATTGGTGCCCGTCCGTAGGCAATGGAGAAGTGGTGATCGCAAACGTAGACAATAAGATAGACGCGTGTCCGAACGTAACAGGAAAGTTTGTCGGCGGGTGGCTTGTCGAAGCACGTGTGCTTGCTCTTGGAGACACCACGATGAAGGTTCATCTCGATGGCGATCCGGGCGGCTGCCTTATCGTCAGTGTCAAATTAAGTAGATGGGTGCATGCCGGAGTGCCTACCTGTTCCTGCCAGAGTCCATGACATATCGCTGAGCCAAAAGGCACCGATGCATAACCCTCTCACATCGTCTAGGCTGTGGTTCCGTGATATTGATTGTGAAGCAAACTCTCTGACAAACTCATCATAGCACCCGGTGTATGCAGGATTGTTGGTGTGCAGTGCAGCAACGGCACACACCGCGGCTGTTAACAAAGGTGAGCTAGATCTGATGCTGGAGAGGGAGTTGTGATCAGCCAGGATGCCGTAAACATAATGGTCGAGCCGCTCTTTGTATACTGTGAAGAGCTGTTCTGCATCGGTAAGAGTTAAAGCTCCGCGGATATCAGATCGACCTCTCGGCAGTCGTCTGATCGCTGCCCAGACGATGATGGATCTGGAAGCTGAGATACGCAGGTGGCTGGCAGAGTTGCCGGGTTGAGACGGGCATCCATGACTACCTCCCACGCCAGTTGATGATGAGAGCTATTGTCAGGACTACTGCTCATATCAGAGCTGCTCTGAGCCTCGCCATGTGCCTCATAGAGTGTTGCGGATGATGTCGAGGGGACTGTTGGGATGGTCTCCACAGCTGCCACTGCTGCCACGGGGCGTTGTTGGTGATATTGTGAATCTGTTCCTCCATGAGCTGTAGCTTCTGCTCAATTGTTCGTTTCCATCTGTCGTAGATCATTTGTTAGCAAAAGGGAGCCAAGTAGAAGTACACTCGAGTACTCACGTCACATCATTTTCAAGCAGCATCTGGAGGCTGTGGTTGACCGTGCACGTGAGGTCGCGCCGCTTGCATCGTGTACACGGCGGTTTGGAGTCTTGCATGTGACATTTGATCTTGAGTTTGCGACATGCCACACAAGCCGTGATCTTGCGACTAATCTCTGGCGGTTTTCGGTCGCCAAAAGAAGTCTCGCAATGCCAGAGCAGAAGCCGTCGGCGATGAAGGCGTAGGCATGGACATAGTGAGCGGTGGGTTGTTGACGGTTTGCGATGTGAGCGCTGCAGGCGGAGAGCTCAGCGGTCGTGGAGAATGTGTCCCGGGACAAAACACCTTTGTGGTTTTTTGAAGACTTGCGACATGCATTACTGTTTGTTCTGGTGAGAAATATCAGTTCGGAGTCAAACACGGACTTTGTGCCGTATGCGCCTTGTTAGTGGTAGGCACAAAGAGGAAAGAGCTATTGACACATGGCAACAGGGCTCTATGATTGGCCAGATAGCACCCAAGTACGCTAAATCGCGGCATGAAATCCGCTCGCCACCAAGCAGCCAAAGTGACGGTACTGGTGCCGAGGGCCATGTCAAGTCGTACTTTTATTGATATAATTTATTGTGCAATTCCGGTGACTTACCTGAACTATATATTTCTTCCAATGGCCATATCACCAATAACCAACCAATAACTTACAAGGACGACAATCACACAGCAAAACTTGTCTACAAAATATGGCTTTCGGTGGCTTTGGCGAGCTTCCTACGGGGCATCAGACGCTACCACGCCCTGGAAAGTGAACATCCCACAGGAGACGCTTGACAACCTTAGGACACTGCTCAAAGCCACACCTCTGGCTCCTCAAACGTACGAAAACTCTTTGCCCGACCAAAAAACGCACACTCGGCGTCCGTCATGACTGGATCTTGGACACAAAGCGGTACTGGGAGACCGGCTTTGACTGGCGCAAGCAAGAAGACTACATCAACTCGTTTCCGCACTTCAAGGCACAAATCCAAGATGACGAGCTCGGCAGTTTTGATATTCACTTTGCCGGTCTCTTCTCCAAAAAAGAGTGATGCCATTCCCATCATGCTGCTACACGGTTGGCCTGGCTGCTTTGTCGAGTTCCTAGATATCCTCGACCGAATACGGACGCGGTATACGCCCGACACTCTTCCTTACCATTTGATCGTGCCCAGTCTACCAGGCTACACATTTTCGTCTCCTCCGCCCATCGACAAGAACATCGACTCGGACAGCGCAGCACGCATTCTCCATCAACTGACGGTCGACCTGGGCTTCACATCGTATATGATCCAGGGCGGTGATCTTGGCGGACGCATCGGGCGTGTTGTGGCTGCCAACTATCCGGCCTGCAAAGCCATCCACCTCAACACGGGGCCTATGCCGCCTCCTGACCCGTCCGCACTCAAGAGCGAGATCAATGCGTCTGAACAAGCGGGCCTTGAACGGCATTTCCTGTTCAAGGAGACTGGCAGTGCATACGCATATGCTCATGCTACACGACCGGCCACAATGGGCTTTGTACTCTCAAGCAGTCCTGTAGCCCTCTTGGCTTGGGTGGGCGAGAAGTACATGGACTGGACCGACGAGGGCCCTTCACTTGACACGCTGCTCACATGCATCACGCTCTACTGGGTGACCAACTGTGCGTCCACGAGCCTGTGGTCATACCGCCAGTTTTATGGCCCTGGTGCAGAAAGCCACGGCACCAAACGATGGCATATCAACAAACCACTAGGCTTCTCCTGGTTTCCCAATGAGATCACCCCAGTTCCCAAAGCTTGGGTCGAAACGACAGGACATCTTGTATTTTATCGCCAGCACAACAAGGGTGGTCACTTTGCGGCCTTGGAGCAGCCGGACGTTTTGTGGAAAGATGTGGAAGACTTCATTGATATCGTCAAGGACGGGTTCAAGTAGATAGTATCAGAAGTCGGCATAATTGATAAAATAACCAGGCAATCTCACTGGATGCGGTATGCATCATAGAGGACTTTGGCTCCCAACCGTGCTCCAGATGCAACCCACATGCCCGTGCATAGGTGCTTGTATCTCGGGTCGCCCGTCTCGAGGTGCACATAAAGCCGGAACGAGTACTCGTTGGGTGCGACACTGTCGGCTTGTGTTGGGTCGAACAGCTTTGCGAGCACCTCCTTGTCGCCCGTCCGCCATCCCTCTGTGTGCACGGTGATGTATGCAGGCTCGGCGTCGTTTGTCTTGAGGAGGTACTGGGTGTCAATCTTGGTGCTCAGCTCCGGTGTCACAACCTGATTGTCCTGGCCGCCGGGCACGATGGTACCCGTGCCCCATTTTCCCGAAAACCAGCCATCCGCAATGCCGATCCAATTGCGTTGTCCGCCCGTGGGTGTTGGTCCGACGGGGATGCGTTGTGCCAAATTGCAAACAAGCCGAAAGTCTGGTTCGAGGGACGGGACAGGTAGTGGGTAGGCCTGTGGAGTGAACTCGGCAGGGAGGCCCTCTGTTGGGAAGGAAGACTTGTTTGACATGGCGGAAATATGTCAAGGTGAACACAGGTTGTGCTCTGGATCGTGTCCTTTGCTTTTGGAGTGGGTAAGACCTGTTATTTAACAAACGTCAGAGTTGGAGAAGATGAGGGGTTCGTTCTTAGTGGCAGTTGTTCACGGCATCGGAACGTTGTGCCCTACCCACAACAAACGAACGGCATTTAGTCGGCACTAAAAGTCCACGCATTTTGTACTGTTGATGCAAAGCGTTAAAATCAATGAATTATGTGTATAGGAAGTATATGTCCAATAATCTATGCCCAAACAATGCATGCCCCTGGATGTGGTATATGGAGCGTTAAACAAAAAGAAAGAAGGCTGAAAAAAAATAAGGTGTTTTTTGGTTGTGTCCAAGCGTAAGCCTTTCTCCACGCGTAAGGAGAATAAAGCTACTTTCGTGTACTGTATGCACATTCACCGTCGTATAAGATCCGGTAATTGGGCTTCTTGTCGAGACATGTGGTGATATCATGCAGTGATTTCTTTAATAGTTCTGAGCACCTTGGTACTGCTGGCTGTTGTACGGCTGTTGTTGGAGTGGCTGCAGACCGGTCTGCATGGGCTTGAGGCTCGTACTTCTCCATTGTCTTGACCGTCTTGCGCAGTCCACGAGTGCGGACACCGGCAACAATCAAGATAAGGACAACGAGAATCTCTTCGACGACGCTGAGACAGACGCTGGCAGGAGTAGAGGTCAGGAAACTCGAGTCGGGGTGCGTGGTGCGGAGGATCAGCGATGTGACAGCGTAGACGAGGCGGAACACCGTTGAAAGGCAGAGTCCAGATGACAGCATGAAGGAGCTACAAGATGTTAGTGTGAATTAACAGACGGGAAAACATGACGTGATAGGAGACATACGATAGAGCCACCGCGGAAGGACGGCAGGTCACGAGAAGCACGGGTGCGCGTCGAGATGAGCGACCAGAAGACAAGGACAAGCCAGGCCAGAATCATGACAGCGGCACCGGCCTTGACCAGTGTCTGGCTGGTGTGGATCTTAGACTCGGAGCTGCTGCTGCTCTCGACATTGATCACGCCGATGATGACGAGAATCGTGGGCGGCAATGACAATGGTGTGGTACTGCAGCTGCCAGAACCACTCGAGCTTGTTGTTGATGTTTGGATCGCGAGCAAGACGACTGTTTATTGGTTAAGTGTTAGTGGTGGTAAAGAAACACACGGTATTGTTGTTGTTCACTTACGCTTCGTGGAGAATGCCGGCACAGGCAAAGAGCAAGGGCGCCATGCCGATACTCGCCAGGATCAAAGTTGCTTCGCTTGTGTTGGGATGAATGGTCATGGCATCGGTGACGATACGCAACACACAAAAAGTGTTGACGTACAACCAGCCCAGGAAGCCCGACTTGCCATGCTTGAACAGAACGTAAATAGACGGCTGCACAAGGACAATGTAGATGGCCAGCTTGGCCACAGAAAGCGCGTCGACACCCATTGTGTTGAGTTTAGGAGAAGTAGGTGATGAAAGAAGATGAGAGAAAAAAGTGAATGCAAGAAGGAGTATCTATCAATGTGAGGTTGTCAAAGTTATCGAGGTCGTCAAGACTATCGAGGCTGTCGAAGGATGTGATGATTGACTCGACTTCGTTCAATGTGATATCGAGGGAGGATGCTGCTGTTGTTTTATACATTGTCTTGGCAGGGATCGTCCCCACGTCCAACTTCTCCATCGTACGGAGTACATAGGCCAATTCATTACGTCGTATCAAAAGACTAATACGCCTGGTTCGGAGTACTGTGGTAAAATCTACACAAAAGAAACGAGCCACAGAAAAAAAGAGGTCAGAGTTAGCCCTTGGGCATCTCTTTGCGGCGCGGCAAGTGCAACGTAAACACCTAAAAGTGGCGTTTAAATGACGATCGGTTTTGCATTTATGGGACGGTTCAGCCTTGAATGAGCATGGGCGTGCAATACTGGTAAGTGCAAAGGATTGTAGAGGAGTAGGTGCGGTTAGGTGCCATGGTGTGGTCGTGGTTCATGGGTTGTGGATATTGCTGCTTGGGGGAGGTTGCTCAGTATTCTCTGAATGCGATAACGACGAGCTGGTGGTATCCTCGTCTCACTCGTCTCGCTCGTCTCGCTCGTCTCTTTCTGTAGTGCACAGTTGTTGACGCGTCAGGGCTGGCCTGTGGGTCAGTAAAGAGGAGCCGCTGAAAGGATCTAGGGCCAGCTCAAGTGGGCAGTGCAGCCCTGTAACCCACCTACAGCAAAGAGTATTGCAGGCTTCCTTGAAAAGTTGGTTGCGAGTGCGATATCCCCGATCAAGAAAGACCTCAGGACCGTTAGTGCTTACTTTTGGCCTCAACATGGCCAGGTCCCAACGGCATTGGTTGGTCGAGGCTGGCACTGCTGGCCTTGTCCTGTCTGTCTGACACGCGGGAAATGGAAGGATATTGTCATGAATCACCTCTAATTTTCATCTCTGACTCTTCTTCGCTGCCACCTGCCTCATCATTTTCTACCCTCTTTTCTCTGCCGTCGACGATCTGCGGCTGTGCTGTCCAGCTCGAGATCTTCGTCTGCCCATTGACACCTGGCATTTAAATGCCTTGCACTTGTCTTTAGATGTCTTCCGCCGTATGTCTTTATCTCCAGCACTCGCTTTCGCCGTTCCTGTTTGTAGATACACGAGGCAAGGTCACCCCAATCCGCGTGAAGTACGTCGTACACAAAAATTACTTCACTACCGATTACTGCGGCCACCTTCCGCCCAATCTGCTTCCGTACCTGTCCAGAGGCTTTCACTGTCTACCCCTGTCTGCCCCCACAATCTCCTCCAACTCAGTAGGACGCCTTATTTGAAATAAGCTTTTTCACCTTTGTTTTTCTCTCACTTCCATAATCAGACCAGCCGCATCCTTCCTGGTTTCACTCACCCCTGTCCACCCAAATGCGAATGCGAACGATGTGAAGGGCAAACTGCTACTATGTACGTCGTAGATGCTGTCATATGGACAACTATGCCCCATATAGGCGAATCTTTAAGGATCCGACTCAAAATAGTTAAAGCAAACAAAGAAGAGACGACAAAAATGACGAGAAGAAAAAATTGCATCCAAAACAAGATCGACAAACAAATTTTTCAATTGCGTGTCTGGCCTTCTTTCCACGGCGCTCGGCACCGGCTGTGTTCATTGGGCGGAATACCTAACCCACTGCTTACCATGTTAGAGGAAGGCTTCTTAAATGGAAGCCTACGCGATATTGCGGCTGGAAGCGCCGGTCCACGTAATCCGCAATAACAAACAAGCTTCACCGTTTGTCCAATATGCAACGTTGAGCTCATAGTGCAACACTTGTGGCCAAAATCACACTCCTTTTCTCTACGTTTTCTCCATCTTCTTCATTCTCGTCGTTTTCGTTTAACTCCAACCACGGGAGGCCGCCAACGTTTCGGCCATCGGGCGTCTGTCGATATTGTTGTCGATACAAATGATGATGTTTCCGGAGCAATGTTGCACCTTCAGTGCTCAAAGATGGTGACCCGAAGTAGAAGTGTCGCCCAATATTGTATGGACGGCTGCATCAAAGCCGTTTTCCCCAGTCTTGTAGCCCGACACAGGTGGATCACGCATACGTCGATAGTCGATGCCAGGTCCAGCAATTCAGGGCAAGACCTTTTTATTGAATGACGTTGCTTCTGTAATGGGCTCGGCGATACTCAATATTATGGCAGCCTAGTCGTTGTGAAAAAAGACTCATCTTTTGAGAGTTGACGGCGTGCTCGTCACAAAGAGCAAACGCTCTTGGCCGTCGAAATCGTACATACTCACGAATGTACGATGCCAGGGAGGCAAGATAGGACCTGCCACGGCCACTACTGTATCTCTTGAAAGTTATCAACAACAAACTGGCCCAACATCCCCGTATGCTGTCCAACCAGCTCACGTCGATGTTGGGAAAGGCGATGACAAACAACGCCTGTTCTCGAGCATTTTATTATCGAAAGGCTGCTGGTAAGCTCACCTACTATCACCTAAGGTTTCCCCCGACAATACAAGCACAGTACATGTCAATCAAAGCAAAAACACACAACACGTGTGGGGTTGGGGGCGGTAGTCCCCTCTCTTCCATGCTACACAAAAATGTACTAATACAAGGCACGAGTTACGGTCTGGTTCAGGAAAATATTCTAATGCCGCCTAAGGAAGGCACGCGAAAATAAAGCAGGTGCACGGTGTGTGTACTTCACGTTCTTGTTCTGTGGCTATCTGGCTTCTTCCCACTGCGCGAGTTTTCATGATGACCAGTCAGTTTTATATGCTTACCCCTTAGGTACTATGCCATGCTCAATGTGCTGGCAAGCACAAGCTGTTCTACAGGTCTTTGGAGTTTCTCCATGACAGCCTCAATCCAAAGGCTCAATCCGTCGATGATGTTGCTCGAGATCAAGGAGACCCGGTTGAAAGGTTAGAGGGGCGTTGCCAACATACTTATCACCAAAGGCACTCGTGTCTGAGGGGGTGAAGAACTATTGGGACAAAAAATGATAAAAGTTGAACGACAGCTAACTAGTCACTAGACGTGTAGCTTCTGCCTCTCTCGATTATTTCCTCCCATTTGCCGACTACTTCGACTCATTCTAGCCATCCTATCCGTGTCCTACAAAGATGGACTTTTGCGAAACATGCTATACACCAGTTCGCGATGGTCATATGTGTGAGACTCACTGTGAGTAGTGCTCGTCGGCTACCTATAGCAGCTGGGAGTGCTACCTACGAACTCAACTTGACGGCAGTCATGAGATGAGATGTATCCTTCTCAGGGACACAGGCTTGACAAATATGCTAAGTGTCAACTGGGCGTTCTATGCATATCTGCTCACGTTTTCGACAAACCGGCGTGTCTGAACTTCCGATGAGGCTGCCTACGGTTGTCAGGATAAATTTCTGCTATAAATACGCGGACACGTGCTCGCGAGGTTCTGCGAGCTCAAGCGTGGTGCACTCGTGAATACGAAGCCAAAATCGGTGCTTGAACAGAACCGTGATAGGGACTATCCCAGTCCCAACCGTTCGATGTTTTTATTACTGTTTCTTTCATGGGAAAATTATTGCAATAAAACCTCGTACATTTTTTATTTCTTTGAATTTAAGAATAAAATCCCCGACTTTGATAAGGTTTTCTTATGTAAAATTCCTTTTCTTCTTCTTTCTTAATGATGTATCACTATTATTGTAATCTATTCCTGCTCCTACCAAATCAATCTACAGAACAAAATGATTCATTGTTTCAAATTCACACAAATTGGCGTCAGAAGGTAGTCACTTCATACTACCGACTGATAACTCTACAGAATAAATCGATTCATAGTTTCAAACCCACACAAATAGGCGAAAGCAAAGGTGAAAATTATTTCGTGCTATCACAGAAACAATCTACAAGTTAATGCGAGAATGTGCTGTTGCGGCCGCAGAATCTGGTGGAACTGGCCGCCGTTTTTTTGCGGCTTCAACAGTGGGGGCAAAGTCACATCGAGGTACAATACGGAGTATACGGAGTACAAACAGGGCCTTTAGCATACGTCCTAATTAAGCGCCGACAAAATGGGGTCCTTTTTCCTAGACTTGCCTTGGAAAGTATTAGTATTAATAGGGGACGCAGCCCCCGCCCTTTGAAGAAGCTCTTGTAATGTTTTAAGGTTTTAAAGATAGTGCTATGGCACAGGGTCTCAACGCACCTTCCCTGACCACTGGTAATTGCCCTCACCCGCTCTCACCCGCCTTGGGCCGTTGGCTAGGGTCATGGGCAGCTGGCGATGCAAGCTGGCTAAGGGTGCTGGGCTTCGATTTCTTTGCTGTGGTTATTTTCTCTCTTATTTCTCGTCACTCACTTACACTCCTTGTATGTTTTCTGATTTTCGTACCTTTTCGGACGGAAAACTTGTTGATTTTATGCTCGATGGTACCTATAAAAAAAAGAAACACTTCTTGAAAAGCACGCGCAAAAGAAAAGCAAAAAGAAAAAAAAAGGGGCACAACCCGCTCTGGCAAATTGCAGTGTGTCCAGCCCACTGAAAAAGCAAAATAGTAGTAAAAGGAGGCCGCAACAGACGAAATGAGAGCACACAAGTAGAAAAGCAACCAAAACCATAGGGGTGCAAACCCACCCCTCTTCATTAGTCAAGCCTCTTTTTTAACCATAGCCTTAATGTCGGCTCCTTCTTATTAACACTCCCTGCATTCTGCCCTGGTTAACTGACCTTTCCGGCGTGGTCACGTCCGGCCCCTTAACAGCTGCTTAGCCTCGTCCAGCTTATCCTGGCGGGCGTAGAGGAGACTGAGTTTGAGGACGATGTTGAGGGTCGATATATGGTCCGGGCCAAATGCCTTCTCGCTACCTTGCAATGCGCGTATATACATCTTCTCGGCCTCGCCTAGCTTGCCCTGAGTTGAATAGAGGTTGCCTAGGTTGTCGATGATAGGGAGGGTCGATGTGTGGTCCGGGCCGAACGTCTTTTCGTAGCCTTGTAATGCGCGTATATACATCTTCTCGGCCTCGCCTAGCTTGCCCTGAAATGTATAATGGCCGCCTAGGTTGAAGACGATAGCGAGGGTCGTTGTGTGGTCCGGGCCGGATGCCTTCTCGCTACCTTGCAATGCGCGTATATACATCTTCTCGGCCTCGCCTAGCTCGCCCTGAGTTGAATAGAGGTTACCTAGGTTGTTGACGATAGCGAGGGTCGATGTGTCGTCCGGGCCGACCGTCTTCTCGTGGCCTTGTAATGCGCGTATATACATCTTCTTGGCCTCGCCTAGCTTGCCCTGAGCTGAATAGAGCTTGCCAAGGTTGTTGACGATAGTGAGGGCCGATATGTGGTCCGGGCCGAGCGCCTTCTCGTAGCCTTGTAATGCGCGTATATGCATCTTCTCGGCCTCGTCCAGCTTGCCCTGGTCGGCGTAGAGGAGACCGAGGTGATTAACGGTGCTGAGGTTCGGTTCGTGATCCGAGTCTGGCGCTTTCTCGTAGCCTTGTAATGCGCGTATATACATCTGCTCAGCCTCGACTAGCTTGCCCTGAGCGTGATAAAGGCTGCCAAGCCTATCAAATGCCCATCCCATAGTATTATATACTGCGGCATCGTTAGATAGAGTAGACAAACATCTTTCTGCGTGCCGCATAAGTCTTCGATGCGTTAACCACCAATTGACAGCGTCCCTGCTCGGTACATGCGCTGCTACGCACCACATGGCTGTCTTTGCTAGGTCGTAGTCCCATTCCCGGTTAAGCACATGAATTGTCCATATATGAACACATACATGCATGCTGTACCCTCTTGACTCTCCCTGTTGTTGCAGAGTCATGTCTACCTCAATCAGCCCATAATTGGTCAATACCCGCACTGCGTTGTTGAATTCCAACTCGTCTTCGGTCAGCTGGCGTATCCATTCTGGGCCGTTTTTGTCACAACGTTGAAGGAGTTCGAGCCACACATCTTGGTAGTCAAAGTATGCCCACCAACGAAGAAGATTAGCCGATCGTGCGTTCTGTCGTTCAACGTGTTGAAATGAAAGCTGCCATGTCGAGTAAAGAGTGTGGTCGTACGTGCTGAGCCCGGGGCTTGTCATTTGGAGCTTGGCCCACGAATCCTTGTACAGGCGGAGGTAGTCTTGAAATCTTGTCCCAACTTGGTCAAGATAAGCCCCGGCTGTAGCAAGCGCTAGGGAAGGCCGTCTAACTCTCGTACGAGCTTTACAGCGTCGGGATCTTTTTATACCGTATTAGTTGTAAATCTCACGAACCGGGAAGGCCTAAGACATTAAAGTATCTTACCGTTTACTACTCCGTCTCGTCCTGACGTAGCAGACAATATCTTAAGGCTGTCATCTATGCCCAATTTTTTCACTTGGATACGAGGACCGTTCTCCACGCGTGAAACACGCGTGGTGATAATGACCGAGCCTTGGTCCGAGTCAGGGAGGAAGTCGCGGACATCTAAAGCTGCCGGATCATTGTTGTCTCGCAGTTTCGGGTTGTCGTAGTTGTCATAGACGACAAGCCACCGTGTATTGTCAGCGAGACTGAGCCAGGCCCGAACGGCATCCACGATCTGGTTGAGGTCTTGCTCTGTATTGATGCTGCCTAGTCGGCTCGCTGAGGGGTGTGCTCCTTGGATCTGCGTCGCCACTTTGGCAAAGCTCTGCTGAAGCGACACCTTGTCCTTTGCATTCAACCAGAACACGGCCGAGTAGTCTCGCCTGTGCCGTTTCGCATACGCGATGGCGAGCTGCGTTTTACCGATCCCTCCAAGGCCGTGGAGCACAACAACGCGGCGAGACCCATCGCTCTGAAGCGTCTTGTGGATCTTGACGAGTTCGCCTTCTCTGGCGACGAACGTTTCGACACCAGAGGCAGTAGGGAGGCCAAAAGGGACCGAAAAGTCGGCGCGTTGTGTTCCTGACCCCGAAGACGGTCAGCAGCCATTTGTTGTCGAGTAGCTGAAGAAAAAACGTTGGAAACAAAAGAAACCTTAAAAAAGAGAACACCCCTACTTACCCTTTGTGTCTTTGTCAATCTCTTCCCTGAGTCGTTTCAAAGCCTTTTCTCTCCCCTCGCTGTAAATGAGACTCATGGAGACATTGAAGATTCCTAGAAGCGAGTATGCCATATCTTCTTCGCGTGTCGTCTTTCGGCTCCGCATCCATGCCATGCGCTCGTCCTTCGTGAAGGAAGACAGGTCTTGATCGGCGCGGAAAGCCCTGGCAGGGATCCCGGTGATCTCGCAGATATATCGCTCCAGGGTTATCTTTGTCCCTAGGTGAATGCCTTCTTTCGAGAAGAATTCCACAGACTTTGGAGCGATCAGCTCCTGCAATGTCCAGCCGCGGGTGAACCATTTGCTACTGCGAAAGGCGAGCTCCCAGGAGGGCGGACTAGAGCTGTCGTTAGGAGCAGATACGGACACATCGGCCAGGTAGACGTAACAGACGGCCCGCATCACGGTACCACCGGAACATGGAGTTGATCGATTCCTGAAGTTCAGCACTGCTGGTTTTGTCAATACAGCACGTGTCCACCCAGAAGTACTTGATGCCAGCGCTCGCCGCTTGATCTGCGCAGAACGCGATCTTTCTATACCCGAGTTTGTTCACCGCACTGTCGGGTACGTCCTGAAGCTTGACTTCGTCTTCGTCCTTGCCCCAGGTGTGTGAGAGGATAGCATAAGGGGGATCATTGCCGTGAGCAAAATTTGTGAGCACGATCTTGCCATTGCTGTCACGTTTAAGGAGACGCATTTGTATGGCGTGGATGCCGAATGGAGGGCCGCCTTTATTACGGTTCTGTAACCACACTTATGACACTTATGGTCGTCGGAGCCGGTTGTTGATGCGGCCGTCGTTAATGTATTAAGGGTCTGGAAAGGTAGGTCAGTCGATTCGTTGTGATGGAGAAGCGTTAAAGTGTGTCTAATATATTGTCATCTTGCGACAGCGCAGTGGGAGAACCCACAATGCACCCACAACCTGTCGAGGCGGTGCGGGTAAGGCAACCAGCTTTGTCGGGCGTCAACGGTAAAGTGCTCAGCCACGCCAAAAAGTGCACTTTCTGCCTATCGTGTACGTGGGCAGGCGCCGGGAGGCAGACCAAAGTCGTTTTGATTTGCTGAACAGAGTAGGCGACTCTACACTGGTAGAGAGAGGGATTTATGTACGTTGAAAAAAGATGCGGCGGTCATGAGCTTGCCGAGAAGATAATTTGAACCCGAAGTGGCCGAAGAGGGAAACAGCACATTTGCGAATACAGAATAAATCATTTCGTAGCCTCAAATTCGCCGTGCTATCTTATCTGTAGCGATGTCGCAGTGACGCGATATCATGATTACGGCATTTTTGTGGGTCGAGTCCGGCAATAGGCCAATTCCGCACCCGAAGAGGGTAATGACAACAGCGGGAAAACTCCGTTTCGGCAAAAACTTTCCTACCCGTTGTGTTTGCGCATCTTCTCCAGGCGGCACCCATATGATCAGCGGAGCTTTTGACTTGCTCTGGCGTCCACTTGCGGTCTTCTCCCATCCGCCATAGATTTGTTCTGTCATACCGACTTGACACAAGAGAGCAGGAGCGATACGACAACGACGTTGTGCATTGGAAGGCGGGTGCCGGCGATGCGCGTGGAGCCGCTATTGCCCGAACGAGGCCCCTCTAAACAGACAAGCTTCAGCAGGTCGGTGCCGTTATGGCGGAGTGGAGACACTGGTTGTCCAGCATAGGGAAATCAAAACACCGGGGAAACTCCTACAATCGTCGGCGTTGAAATTTCCCCAATCTCAAATGCGCAATCGCGAAATTCCAACAAAACGACCAACAACTGCATCCAACGAGACGGGAATGAAATATGATGCGAGGGGACCGCAAAGAGGACGAACAGGATCTGAATATTCGGTCTTGATTGTTTCAATTGATTGCAAGCAACTTTCGCTTTTCTTTCCCGATTTCATTATTCCTTCCTTAAGCAACGCCAAGAATTGCCGGAATGAGCGACCCGTCGACCACAACCGCCGACCACGGCCGGAACTCCGCCGAGAGGCCACACCTTACCAGCACACCGCCGCCGGATGCCAAGAACGATGCTGGGTTGGCAGAGCAGTCAGCAACTGATTTGGAAGATGGCAGCAGCGCGTTGGGGGACAATAGTGGCGCGGACGCCGTGAACGAGGCCGAGACATCGCCGTCGCAGGCACCGCGAAAGGTCACCTTCCTGGGACGGATTGGGCGTATCCTCTCCTGGACGCCGCGCACCTGCCGTTACGATCCCGAAAACCCACCGGATTTCACCTTCGGACTGAATCTCCTCTTTTCATTTGTAAGCTCTTTCGCCGACTACTACCCTGTCTAGTACCTTCCTGCTGACAACAGTAGGCCACGACTGCCACTGTTGGCAACCTTTACTATAACCAGCCTATTCTCTATCAAATGGCCGACACATTCAACGTCTCGTATGAGCACGCTTCGAACATTGCAACTCTCATGCAAGCCGGCTACGCAGGCGGTATCATTCTACTTTGCCCACTAGCCGACATCCTTCCCCGGAGGCCATACATCCTGTCTCTGGTCGCGTTCACTGCGCTAGTATGGATCGGGCTATGTGTGACGAACTCGTTCACGGCGTTTGCAGGCCTTTCGTTCATCTGTGGCTTCACCACTGTTACACCACAGCTGATGCTCCCGCTCGTCGGTGATTTGGCACCGGCGCACCGGCGTGCAACCGCTCTGGCCATCGTCGTGTCGGGTCTGTCGCTGGGCATGATGGTCGCACGGCTTCTCGCTGGTGTGGTGGCTAACTACACATCATGGCGCAACATCTACTGGTTCAGCTTTGGCGCCCAGGCTGCCGTATTTTTCTCGCTCTTCTTCTTTATGCCCGACTATCCCACGAAGAACGCTCGGCGGGAAGAGAACGACGTCGACCGTATTGACAGCCGGGGCAATGCCGTGGCCAAGCGGAGCACGATTCGCAACATACTACACTACTGCAAAGTCTTGTACGGCGGTATAGCCGTGCTCGTCTTCCGGCACCCTCCGCTGCTTCAGGCGTGTCTCATCGTGTTTTGTCTCAGCGCCGTATTCACCAGTTACTGGACCACGCTCTCTTTCCTGCTTGCATCGCCTCCCTATGTTTACCCGTCCTATGCCATTGGCCTGTTTGGTCTGATCGGCATTGTGGTCATCTGCCTCGGCCCGGTGTATGGCCGCTTCGTCATCGAACATATCGTTGCTGTTGCTGCTGTGTTGTTTGGCACAATTATCGAGCTTGCTGGTGTCAGCATCGGTGTCGGTATCGGCACATTTTGCATCGCCGGCCCAGTCTTGCAGGCTATCCTCATCGACTTTGGCAACCAAGCGTCAAACATTGCTCTGCGTGCGTCCATCTATGGACTGGCGCCCAAGTCCCAGAATCGTGTCAACGCTGCATATATGATTGCGTCGTTCGTTGGTCAGTTAACAGGTACCTCGGCAGGCAACCGGCTTTATGCCATGGGTGGCTGGAGATACAGCGGCGCTCTCAGTATCGGCTTGTTGTCCTTTGCCATCATCGTCTGTGTAGCTCGCGGTCCACGAGAGAAGGGCTGGATTGGCTGGCATGGTGGGTGGTCCATCCGTAAGGACCGGGTACCAAAAGCAACTGAGACCAAGGCCGAACCTGGCGGCGAAGCGGGTGTGGTGGCGGATGAGCCCGTGACGCAAACAAATATCTCGCCGGATCAGAAGGCGTAGTAGGTAGAATGGATACATTGGCGGAGTTGTGCATTTCATCGAATTTTGTAAATAGTTATACAACCAGTGTATATAAAGCATTTCATGGTATCAAAATCAACGGGACGAACTCGGCTGCAAGCATGCGCTAGAAAGACAACAAATCGAAACAAACAACGCTGATAGAACTCATGACAGCAACCTCCTTAACAGTGCCCTGGCGCACCGTCAAACCGGCCGACAAGGAAACCACCGAGGAACATGCCCGCGATGACGGATGAGAAGTACCCTATATTCATCGTCAATGACAGCAATCATCCTATGCTGTTAGCAAGTATATCGACAATTGGTGTTGTTAATATGGGTTGGGCTGGCTCACAATAGATAGCTGACACCACCTGTCACAGCCTCGACCACTCCGCGTGCAATCTCACGGCCAGCGTTAAATCTCCGGAGCGACACCTTCTCCTTCTCAAGGTCTTGTGCCGTTGCATGACCCGGCAGATGTGTGTGTGCAAAGAACGCGGTGCGGAAGCAACAAGGGCGCGGTGAACGACGGCGAGCACAATAAGAAAGATGCAGGTGCCGGCGTATTGGCCGGTCGTTGCGGGCGTCCAGGCGGCTGAAAACAGCGGCGTCACGAGCGAGTAGAAAAAGGTCATGCTCATCATCGACATGTCCATCATGTCGGAGGAGTCGGACATGGACGTCGATGTGGCTGTTGACATGGCCATGGTCATCGTGCCAGTCGACGACATTGCCATTGTTGAGGTCATTGTTGCGGTCTTGGGTGCTGGGTGTAGGTTGGAAAAAAAGAAGTCTAAAAGCGATGAATTGACTCGTATCTTTGAATTTCTCGGGAATGGTGCTGAATTGGTTGTTGATAAAAATGATGTAAGTCGACGCGGTTGTTGGTTTTGTAGTAGATACACCAAACCAAGACACACTCAAAAAAAAAAACTCCTAGAGTGAGACGATACCGTTGATGCTGAGCAAGTTATCTCAATGTTTGATGAAGAATATGAAGACGGGTCGTGACGAAGCCGAGAGACGGAATATGCTGATTAAACGTCAACAACATGAAATTGAGAAGGAAAGAGAAGAATAAGAAAACACAATTGACACGAAGACATGCAACTATTGCCTCGACATTGACTCTTCATGGTCTCAAGAATATCCAAACTTCTTCTGATCTCTCCCACAAGCACAGAAACGCGAGCATTGACAGGGATCAGGGCGCCATCGTCCATTATTTTCCTCTTATGCTCCATCAACATGCGTCTGTCAAGAGAGCCTTGTGGGGTCAACAGTGGCCAAGGCCAATGAAAACCTGCTCATTCTGACTCGCGCCGCACGATGGGCGGGAAGCCAAAAAAAAAAAAAAAAAAAAAAAGAGTAACAAGAGTGGTGCTTGCTGCTGAGAAATAACAGAAACAAAAGAAGAGATAAACACAGGAGAATAAACGGCACAGTCCGCCACTTGCCTGCCACCCGCGATCCGGTCACATTTTCGTCTCCCGCCTTTTTCTTACCCATTTCAGCATAGTGACCGAGGACAGTTGCAGTTGAAACGGAGTGAGAAACGTGCTCAATGGACAGCAAGACCCCTGTGAACCTTACTTGTAGTTGACGTCTGCCGTTCGAGCTCACGGAGATTAAGCTGCCTCGCGCTCCCGCACCTGTAACCAGGTACTTGGACCCCCATGTATCCCGCCACAAAACTTGCTCAATACTTCTCAAGAGTTGCAGCAGCGCGCTGCAGGAATGGCAGACTGTTGCATCCGGGCTACAAGTTGCATGCTGTTGCGTTTCTTGTTGACGAATAGGGTATTGAGCAAGTTGTGTGTTTGGCCGTTGACTTTTATTTTTCTGAATTTCAGGGACGACAAGCGATACTCATTTCAAAACTAAACGCACTCACAGGACACAAGAAAACTGCCAAGTAGAATGGGTGCTTCGGGCGATATCAACATCTTACCAATCGTTGTTCACATCACCTTTTCTTCATCTTCTTCGCCCTCTTCGATATATGAATGCGCTTGAGACATTCCTGTCCTCACGTCAAGTCTCGACGACAGCTTGACAGCCTGACAGCTTCGTGACACGCCGCCACCTTGTCACAGGGAATGATCAACTCAGCCCTTCAGCCCTACTGATTGCGACTTTTGTGCAACACGATCATCAACTACCGCTGCTACAGTTATTAGACACACAACAACCGCCGCAATGGCGCGAATCTCGGCGTCACGGCTTGTCGCCGTTCTCCAGCTCCTCTCCATTGCCACGCTTGTTTCTGCCCAGACAGGCACCGGTATCATTGGCTATGGCATTTCCTTTTGGCAGGACTTGTGCTGCCAGGCCTGCTCCGACTCGCTGTCAGCTCTCTACCTCAACTGCACGACATTCAGCGACAGTGATGGCGGAGACGGCATGGATATGGGCTCCGGTGATGATATGGATGGCATGGTGATGGGCAGCACGAGCGACGAATGCCGCGCCAGCAACACGCCATGGCTACAAACAATGGCCTACTGTATCCAGTCCAACTGCAATGCCAATGACTACACCAGCGAGGCAAAGCAGGAGGCGTGTTTTGTTGCACACGCGCTAGATGGCGACGCCACAGGACCTCCTACCAGAGCAGTCTTCCACCAACGGCGCCGACGGTCGAGCTCGACGCCGATGCCATGTGGCTCAACGAAACCAGTCTTGTCAACGCCGACATGTACTTCTCCATGTACGGCAGCGAGGGCAACTTTGCCGAGTCTGAGTACTACCACACAAAATATGCGTAAGTGGACATTATCTCTACCCAATGGTGGTTGGGTGACTGACTGACATGGCTAGAATGATCATCTACCTCACGACAATCGGCGTCATCGTGGCATGCGGTCTCTTTACCCAACTACGCAGCGCCCTCCCCAGTTTTCAGCGCAGCCTCCAATCATCAAAAGTTTGGGCCAAATTTCAACAATACATCTTCCTCCCGGCACTTCTTGGTCGTTTCTCGCGCCACCATGAGCCTTCCCTTGGTGGTGTCGGCTACGTCCCGAGTCGCCCTCTTAGTTTGTTTATCGGCGTCTACCTCGTCCTCAACATTATCCTTTCCTGCGTTTTCGTTCTCAACGTTCTCACCAAACGCATTTTGGAACTCACCTCAGTTCAACCTTTGCGAGTTTATCGGCAATCGGACAGGCACGCTCAGTCTTGTCAACCTGAGCATGGCAGTTCTCTTTGCTGGTCGTAACAATCTGCTCCTTGGCCTTACAGGCTGGAGCCAGTCCACATTCTTGACGCTGCACCGCTGGTCCGCACGTGTCGCAACGGTGCAAGCCGTCGTGCACTCCATCGTTTACACGTACGCCTACTTTACACCCGGCTACGCTGGTGCATCCGCCTACGCTGCTGAGGTGGCCATGCCGTTCTACTGGTGGGGCATTGTGGCCACCATTGCCTTTTGCCTCGCGGCCAGCTTCGCC
Source organism: Sporothrix variecibatus (assembly GCA_016097105.2). Taxonomy (NCBI): domain Eukaryota; kingdom Fungi; phylum Ascomycota; class Sordariomycetes; order Ophiostomatales; family Ophiostomataceae; genus Sporothrix; species Sporothrix variecibatus. The sequence continues at coordinate 1,347,246 of JADMNI010000001.1, read as the reverse complement.
ATTCTACCGCTCCGCACACGCTGGTATGAGATCTTTTTGGTGGTGCACATTGCGCTGGCCATCTTGGTTCTCGTCGGCTGCTGGTACCACTTGGTGCCGCACTTTGGCTTTATTTACGGTTACCAGACGTGGCTCTACATCACCTTTGCCTTTTGGGCATTCGACCGTGTCATTCGTGTCGGTCGTGTCTTCTTCTACAGCCGCATGTATATTTGGCGCTCCGCCGCAGCAGGCCACCGTCGAGGCCGTGCCCGGATCATCAAATCTCGTCCATGTCACCGTGTACCCTCGGACTTGGAGCTATGGCCCAGGTCAACACAGTTTTCTTTATTTCCCGAGCCTTGGCTGGGGCAAGGGCTGGAGAGTCACCCGTTTAGTGTTGCGGCCTGGAACGAGAAGGACTCACGCCAGCCCGGGCAGCAATCTCACCAAGAGCAGCTGCTGCAAAGCAGTGCTCCGTCCGTCCTTGCTCAAACGACCGAATCTTCGTCGTCCGATGCTGGCGGCATTGATGATATTTGCCCGGTCCATGAGAAGTCTGCCGCCACTTCACAGGTAGCCACTACTTCACAGGACGAGAAAGAAGCATCAGTCGAGGTGCATTCTCATTCCAATCATCATCACCACCACCACCACCTCCACCACAGACAAAGCATTACCTCGCCTCGTCCGTCCATCGAGTTCCTGATCCGTACCCAGGGTGGTATGACGGCCTGGCTTCAGGAACACGCTGCAGCTGGTCGTGGTCGACCCATTGATCTGCCACTCTACACCGAGGGACCTTATGCAGGTCACCGTGCCACGCTCCAACCCCTCAATGTAGCTGACACCGTCCTGTGCATCGTCGGTGGTATTGGCATCACTCACGTTTTGAGCATCCTTCAAGAGTATGTATCCGCCGTCAAGGGTCGGGCTGTCGGCGGCGAAGATGCAGCTAGCAGTGCAAGACGCTCTAAAGTCATGACACGCGCCACTCGTTTTATCTTGGCCTGGTGTGCCCACGAGACAGCTCTGTTGGATCATGTCCAGGACCGTTTCTTGGTCCCAGCTGGACAGGTTGACGGCCTAGAGTATCAGTTCTGGTGTACTGGCTTGGCAGGTGATGGCGGGAAAGTTCAAGGTGAACAAGAGCCCGCGATGGGCCGCGCTCAGGCCATTAGTGGACGGATGGACGTTGCCAGTGTCGTTCGGTCATCCGTCGAAGTTGGTCGCCTGACGACCGTCGTTGTTTGTGGTCCAGGCAGTATGGCCGACGAGGCGAACCGTGCCGTGGTGCAGGCAGTCCATGACGGTTTCCATGTTGATAGCATTGAGGAGAGCTTCAAGTGGTAGTTGGTGTGACCAGAGATGATATTGTACAGTATGAGTTCAGATACCCCTTTCGCGAATTAATCGTATTTCTTTCGAAACAAAAAACATGGATGCTTTTTTCATGTCAGAGGTGATGCAACGCCATACGAGAAATGGAATGTACTAGTCCAGAATACGTAACTATCAAATATGCGTTCTTCATTGGCCACTTTGGTCGTACATTGACTGTGGCGCAGTGGTGCAAAATTGCACGACGGTTCTATTTTCTATCATGTTTATGTAACGAGGCATTTCTTCTTTACTTCTTAATATCGAGTCATGCGCCGCCTTATAAGGATGAAAACGCCGACCCGCATTTTGGGCAGAGTTTCCACTGGCAAGAGTAAAGGGACCAATTTATCCATTCACCCAGACAGTGCCCCACGGCAACAAATTGTGCTGGCGTCAGTTCAAATCTTGTCTGTGTGTATTGTGACGGCACGTTATAAGTGTTGATCCCGAAGGAAAACGCCGCAATAAATCGAACCAAAATAGAATATCAGCCTCCAGCCAAGTCCTTGGCCACTCGCAGGTCGACTCCTGATTCAGGAAACTATCACCAAGTCCTACATACTCTAGGTGACTTGTTTATTCCTCTTGATACACGAGACATTCCTCAGAGTTGGGCGCCGAGGCACAAGGAATCTCCAAGCCCACCGCCACTCTTGTATTGGACATGAAATGTTGCATCTCATCCACACTGTCTTGCCGCAATGATCCTTCCCGCAAACAAAGTAGAAATCAAAAATATCCCCGGCCCAGTCGCATCCCTAATCATGTTGGCATCTTCCCTTCAGGATCGAGGCACAACTTTTTTGAGTGGCATTGTGGCTGTGTCGTGCAAAATCGAGGGCTCCGCCTACTGACGACAGCAACACCATGATGGTTCCTGAATCGTTGCGGTCGTGCATGAAACTAATTGACGAGCACTTGGCGAGACACTTTGTGTCGATGGGAACAAGAAAGATATCGTTGGTGATGACTATTATGGTGATGAAGAGACTGCAAACTGGATATAAAAGCCGACGACATCTCTCCCAAATATCCAGAAAAGAATTCTCATCAAACTCGCATCACCACCTTCATCTTCCAATACAAACAACAACTTTACTCTCACCTTCCCGTTGCAATCTTCTGCCCCAACTCATTCAAAATGAAGTCCACCGTTATCATTCTCGCGGCCGCTGCTGCCATCTTCCCCTCGGCCTTGGCTGCTAAACCCAAGCTGAACCAGTACGCCAGCCTGGATGACTGTAAGTATCTCGGAGGCCGTACCCTCTCGATTATAACCTTGACCACATACTCAATTCCCGTCAAACATTTAGCAACAATGACCGCAACATCCTATTCCACGCTGCTCCTGTGTCGGGCCGCTGCTACAACCTGGACGGCCGCACTGGCGCCTTCTTCTGGGCCACTGGTGGCATGCTCAACCCGCGTGGTAAGTATTGACGCAAGACAAGTACACTCGGACAAGTATACTTACCATCTTTTCTAGTTTACTCTGGCACCAACTGCAATGGTATCGAGGACCCGCTGTCGACCAACGGTCGCTGCATCGCCAAGGCTCCTACCAGTCTTTCAAGATGTGGTAAATGTACAGTCACCGGCAAATCAGCGTTTCGCGCATACCGTGCTTCACAATATATGGCTTTACAAATTACATGCAGATACCACACCATAGCATAACAGCTGTCTTTCCTTATGTGCGGAACGAAGTAAGCATGCCCGGCAAGATTTAACTATAAAACATTCTGAAACTGGCTTTCTATGACAACAACCCCTCCAACTCATGTATTTATGAAGATAGGAATTTATAGCAATCCATAGAAGAAACTCTTCTTTCAGACAACTGTCCTATGCTCTTGATTTAAACGTTCTTTTTGTCTTGATCAATATGCCACGGGTGGATTTACAAGTAGAATGGCAGTTGAAACTGTTGTTTATTGCAGAATGGCTACATACTCTCCAATCTATCACTTTGTGTAGTGTTGAGTGAAGTCATACCGAACGTCCATGGAGCCCATCAGCAGTTCCCTGGTGTACGGAACGTCGCCCTCGGCTTTCTTACACAGCTGCATCCACTCATCGCGTCCCAAACGCGTCGTCGGGTCAGCATCAGAAACACGGCGGAAGTTCTCGGACGAAATGGGATCGATGATGGTCTTCCACTTCTCAATGCGCTTCTCGCTGTACAAGTCGAGGATCGACTCCTCTGCACGACCGTCATAGATGCCGATAAAGCAGTCGGCCAGGCCACCAACATCCACAAAACCTCCAGTGATGCCGAGACCACCCCAAGGATTGCACAGATGCGCAGCATCAGCAGCCAGAAGAACACGGCCGACACGGAAGCTGGTTGCACAGCGTTGATGCATCTTGTAGGGCGAGAAGTTGATTGTCTTGTACTCATCGGGCTTGGGATGGCCGGGCAGCATAGTCTCGAACTTCCAGGGCTGGCGCTCAACGTACTGCTCACGGGTGAGGCCAGGGGTCTCGCCATAGGTGACGCGGTACAGACCATCCGCTGTGATCTTGGCAGCCATCTAAATTTGGTCAATGTCAGTTGTGAAGAAGAGGAAAATACTAACAATTATGGAAATTGGAACGTACGAAGAAATGCTCCGGGTGAATGATAAAGTTTGCATCATTGAAGCCAAACTTGCCGGCAAAGTCGTAGTAGGTGTTGGTCGCAATAATCTGTGCATCCCACGTCTTTCCTGGGTAGTCATCACCAAAGAGACTTCTGCGCACGATACTGTTGGCACCGTCACAGCCCACAACATAGTCGGCCTCGATGCGCAACGTCTCGGACACGGTGGCCTTGGTCAGGTCGAGGTCACCCGTCAGGACCTCAATCTCGGCCCACGCAGATGCTCGTTCTGATCAACCTTGGTCACACGGTGCCGCCAGCTAACTTGGCCGTTGTATTTGGTCACAAACATATCTAAGAGAAGAGCATCCAGGTCTTGCATGGGCAGGCACGCGGTGCGGAGATCTTTTGTCAAGGTCGTCTCGACGTTGCCCGCGTCCTTGAGAACGCTTCCATCGAATCCAGCAATCTGCGTGTGGTCGCTAAAGTTGCGCCAGTACATTGAGTTGAGGCGCATGCCGCCATTCTTCTCGAGGATATCCATTGATGCCGGCACGGGTTAGCTCGGGAATAGCAGGCGGGCCATAGTGCGCCGCGCGGGGTTGCTGGTCGAGCTCGTGGGATGCCTCGACGATGTGGACGGGGATGCCGTGCTGGGAGAGAAGGACGGCCAGGAGCAGACCCGAAGGACCGGCACCGACGATGAGGACCTATCGCGCAAAAAAAAAACATTAGTTGTCAAGCCAGCTTGATCGTTTCTGTACGTTGATAGATCGAATTACCTTCTTAAATGGCCTGCCTGCTGCTGGGTCTGCCATGTTGATGTTGTGTTTGGATTGCTCCTGTCCTGCGTAAAAACTGACTTGAATAGTACCGGCTCCGGACTCGTGTCACAAAAATAGTATAAGAAGAAGAAATTTCGTGGGACAAAGAAGAGAAAGAAGTGACGCTGCCCTCATTGAAATACGATTGAAGCAGATACAGCCGTCATTGTGCCTATTTTAGTGCGCCAAGATCCAACACGGCAGCGGTTCTCCAGACCTTCCCCCCCTTTCCCCGCACAACAACACAAACATGCGTCCGAACCCGGGGTCAAAGCCTAATTCGCAACTAAGGCAGCGATGTTTCCGTTCATCTCATGATTTTCGATGCGAAACATTCGATAAGACCACAAATGAGAAGGCGAAAAACAGCTAAAGTATTCGCTGACCCAATGCTTTCAGACCTATTCTAATATCGAGACTTCATGGTCTTTTCTTTTCTCTTAAATTCCATGGAAGATGGGGATCGATATATACCTCAGAAGTGGACCAATGTTAGCTTTTATCGGCATCTATCAGCCGTTGCCACCGGCTTCATATCACAACCTCTGGGTTTTCTATACCCATCAAAATCAAAAAACGTTGAATAATAAAGCCAGTTCACTCCGAGTTATTGTGCGAGGACCATTTATAAAAGTTAAAGAATTGGCGATGCGATGCAATGTCGTATTGATGAACCACGAACCTTCGGTTCGGGACGGCGATTGCTGCCGAACCGACCCACTGCCGCTGCAGCCCAAGTGCTCGGAAGCCAACTTTGTACATTTTTGGCGGCCTTCGTTGAGTAAGTTTCGGAGCAAAGAATGCTCACAATAAATCCAATTTTGAAACTGTCGCTTATTCAATCCATAGAGTGTATACGCATTGCAGTCTGTATATTAAGTCAGCGATATCTGGAGGCTTTTTGACTCCGTGGCCGTACCTTGTAGTAACCACGACACTGTAGGCTTGTGTTCCGATAGCTGTCTCCATTACAGAAGATAATTGTTGAAGTTGCCTCTCATACGTTTTCATTCATACATCGATGGCCACGATCAATTTCAGTTCTGTCGAGTGTGCAGTGGTTGCTGTTACACGTGTAGATATCGACGTCTTGATCCAGTCTCCGCCACAATCGGCCAAGATTGTCTCCTTGTCGTAGAGCTTGTACTCTTTCAGCTTGCCCATGCGAGTAATGTGATATCTGCGAAGTACTAGAAAACGATCCTCCGATCTGTCCCCACTGCCTGATTTCTCTGCTTATATCTTTGTCGAGTCGCCAGCTCATGCCGGCCACATTGTTTCTAAAGCCTCTGTAGATGCCACGCTTGAAACCCTGCAATATTCTGCAACCTGTCTTGGTTCCCTTGAGGAATACGGCCTTATGTCTGGAATTTACCTTCGAACCGCGACAATCAAGCCAACTAGAGTCCTTTGACAAGACAAAATGGTTGGCGCAACTGAGCTAGGTCGCATGTCGTCTGACGAGGTTGTGTGCTTGATAGCACCTTTGGCGATGGCCGGTCTTAATCGACGCCCACAGACATCTCCAGCCGCTATACGTCTTTTTTACCTTGAATGCCGGACCAAAAAACTTTTAAGGGGCTTTAAGCTGGTAGTTGACGTAGAGACAGGATGTGAAAACTGTTCGAAAGCGGTGTAAGGTATTGCCCATTTTGTAAAGAGGGTTCGTGATACAGCTGATTGACAAGTCAATTTGAATTTGCAGGATGCTTAGAATGAGGTCAAATCGTTCGAGACGACTCCCATGTAAACACCATGCGTGTTCTAGCTACACGCATGGCCCTGTCCTAACCGTTCTTGTGCGGTCCGCAACATTTGGAAGAATGTATGGCCATTCTCTCATCCAAATGAAATACAATAGCGCCTTCAACCAGCTTCTCTGAATTTTGTTGTTGCTACACGGTAGAAAGGCCGTAAGTTGTGGTTTGAGGCCTGGAAACATTATGTTGGCCGGTTTGAATGATATGGATATTGTGGCCAGCTATATTGGTCCTGCCCGCGTTGTGCCACCTGACAAGCCAATTATCTAGCTACATTTTGCAAGACATCTATACATCGGGATCCCGAGATCTTTGCTACCAAAAGGGTGTTGGGCGCCAGTGAACTTTTTGTCGCCAGGTATGATGATGTTGGAGCGGTTGTTCGGTTTCAGATTATGAATAAAGTATTGCTGGTTTTTTATACTCACAGCCTCCTTGACATGCCGCCTCATGCTGCGATGGCTCCTGTTTTTGAAAACGCTGTCGCCAAGCGGAAGTCCCACTTTGTTGATGCTTAAACAGAAAACTAAAAGTAGAAGAAGGGGTATTTTGACCATAAAATAGTGCCGTGTAAGTTTTTGTTATATAAAATAAAAATAAAAATAAAAAAGCTAAGAAAGAAGTGTACGTCTTATTTTGTTTATCAGAAGACGAGTCGTCCTAAACTCACAACAGTAAATAAATCCAGGGCCGTATCAGCATACACGGATAATAAGTAGTGAGCGGAATATTTCACATGAGGTCGCCGTACACTCTACCGACATCTGACAAATAAGAAGTATTCTCTGTATTCATCCGGAATGGAAACTCTAATGAGTTTCAAAGGCCAGATGGAGAAATAGGAATCCAATATGGACAAGAAGTGCGTGCAGCATAGCACAGATATGAGATGAGAGAGGTATGGTATTTCCCAAAATGGCGATTCGACGTACACATGTGAACGCTCAGCTCGGTGCGACAGAAGGTTTGTTGTTGTTGACGGAACCGGCCGCTATTGGTGGAAACGGCGTTCTTGGAGAGGCCTCTCATTGCTGGAAAAAAATCATAGAATGTGACAGTGAGTAGTAATGGCCTGCTCAAACTGGCATATTGCAGTTGGAGAAGAGGACGTGCGGAATGGAAGGCGGTGGTGGGGAGGGGCGGAGGGTATGGGGGCTGCCAAAAGGGGGAGAGGGGATCACGGGGGAGAAACAGACAGTCTGGGGCATCTTGCGGAAAGATAAATTGGCCTCCGGGATACGTCGTACCGGGACAGGGTGCTGTTACCCCACTCTTTCGCCCATGAAGGTGGCTGCTCTCCCTGGGTTCGAAGAGACACTGCTAAGCTGTGGCTGTTTTTACGGCACTGCTGTGATTTGTTTTATTGCATCAACAGCCTCAAAAACAAATATCGCGCTTCGAGTATACCAAAAGACAGGAAAGGCATAATTGCCTGGCATTTCCGTGGCGGATCGTGTGACGTCGTCTTCCTGTTAGATGTGGACCACGGTGTTGGGTCTTCTCTTTCCGTGCCGTCTTGGCCGTCCTGCTGGGAAGCGGGCTCGCGGATAGGAACGGAAGTGTAAGACGTGTATTTAATATGCACAAGGCCGAGGCGATGGCATGGCTCTGCCTAGGTAAACCGATTGACAGGCACACACGGCAAGGCTGAGCTCGGATTTGTCTATCAGATTTTGAATATTCCCGTTTGTTTTTAATGCACATAAGTAATCTAGTAGTGCCAATGACAATTGTTGTACTGATGCATCTTCTGAATACTTGGAAAGCGCACATATACGTCGTATATATCATTGTATTGGACTGATTGTAAAAGAAGGTTTCGAAAGCCTACCATGAGAACAAAGCATTCAGCTAATATGGCTCGTACGATCAGAATTGCGAGAATATCACGTTCATATGGATGGTAAGAACGAGAGTTTCCTAATTTGGCTTCGACATTGTGAGGCAGGATCTATTCTGAATGGAGTTGCCATGTCCTGCTCTGGGCGGCACCTATTCTTGGATGGTGGTGAGGATTGTTTTATGTATGGAGTACAGAACAGGTCAGACTTGATTACTGCATGCAACAGACTTGCCACGCTCATTCACAGCGTCCCTACGGAGCGAAAGTCAGCTTATCGTTGCGCTCTCCCGCAACGGACCTGGCTTGCTTCGGCTCGTTGGCCGGCTGAGCGTCAGAGCATGTCGTCCCACCTTTTCTTTTTTCTGTTTGCCCATGTGTTTTGTCTCCTCACTACTTTTTTCAAGGTGCTCACTCCTGCCAACCTCCAACTGCCTTGCGCAGAGCGGACCTCCTGCAGAATGTGGAAAAGCGTCCGCCGCCAACCACCCCCGCAAGTGTCCAACAGCGTTAGAGCCATCTCTTGTGTTTGTCTGTCGCCTTGACAAGCACTCCACTGTTTTCGGTGCCCTCCACTCACAAGCAGTCCAATGCCACAAGATGTGCTAAACATTTTAATGAAGGGGGGTTTCTGGGGTCCCCATGTGTTTTCCCCAGCGATACTCTCGGCCCTCGAGACCACCAGAACATCAACAACACCCATCCACCCATCCTAATGAATCGGCTCGTACTCCGTATTGTTTTCTTTTCTTTTTCTCCTTGTCCTTTGACCTCCAAAAAGGGAACGACGTCTCTCGGTGAAATTATCATTGGTGGGATTTCCCGTCGACTTTATCTCCACGAAAAACAGAGAAGTGGCATTGTCTCAGATCAACAAACGGCGATTAAAGAACACCTTTAGCTATCAGATCCAGGCGCCGACAACCAAACGCACAGCTCTAGACTTGCCTGATCTTGTCTTGCTGTTCCCCTGTCAATTGAATACCTCTGCTTTTTCTTTCGAATTATTACCCCAGTCCATCCACGTTTCCCCAGATTGGCTGGTGATCTCTTCGATGGCAAATGCAGTTTTAGTCTGGGCAGACATACACGCTTTTGACAACCAGTAATACGTCGTAGAACAAAAGCAAATGTTTTCAAAAATCGAATTTGTCTCATAATTCTCAACTAGAATCCCATGTTGTATTGGATGATGGAAACATTTGATCACAATACTTTGCAGGACGTTGTCCCTTGATCCAGCCATGAAAGACAATCGCCCGTTCTCAGCAATCACAACTGATGCAATGCCAAGCTGAACGGCGCCGGTTATGCGCCCAAGCTTTCACGCAAGTATTCACCCGCTGACGCGTCTTGAAGAGAGACACCAACAAAGAAGACAGAAAATACACAGCATCGTCTTCTCGACACCAAGAGAAATGATCGACGCTCCCAAGCAAGCGAAGCTTGTCGTGGAGAGAAGTTGGGTCTTTTCCCCTCCCCGTAGCCTCTTCTTCTCCACGATTTTGTGATTTCGTGGTCTAGCAGCGCCACCATTAAAGCTAAACTTTCCTATTCATCCTTTTTTTTTTTTTTTTTTTTTTTTTTTTTTTTTTTTGCTTCTGTTGCTGTTTTGGGATGTTCTGTCAGTGCTTTTCGTCCAGGATCCACAAGCCCTTGACCGCTTCACGCCTGTGACTGGAGGGACAAGAACGCCGTGGCCCCGGGATGCGCCCTCTTGCCACATGCCATAACCCCCTGCTCTTCGTGCACCACGCCACAAAATCGAAAGCCATTTTTGCTCGCAAGTAGATGTGCGACTCGACGGAAGAACCAAGTGGCCAAGAGAAGGAGGGGAGGGAGAGAAGGAAGAAGGAATCAAACTACGTCTGCCCCTTGACGGGAGCTAGATCGGTTAAAAAAAAACCCAAAAAAAACCAGAGCTAATAGAGCTAATGGGAGTGGGGACGAGAGGGAACAACACAAGGACAGCGACCACAGGCGGACAACAGACAATGTGCAGACTGAACATGCAGTCGTGGAGCTGTCAAAAAAACGGGGCGGCGTTGCATCCAAGCAGCTTGGGGGGGTCTGCCGACCTTGGTGTCTCTTTGCTCCGAGGGACGTCTTTGGTAGGGTGTAGTTTTTCCATCGACATGGGGTTATGGGAGACATGATGAGGAGAGAAGGACTTGGGGAAGCTTTGCCAAGAGAAAGAGTGTGAGCATAGGATTTTTGTTCTTAAAGACCGCCTCGATGCCCTGACTCAACTGATGTTTTTTGCCTTTCCTCCTCTCTTTTCCTTCCCTTGCTCCTCATTCTCACGGTACGGCCTGTTTGTTTATGTCTTTGTGATACCCCGCCGGCCTCTTCTTTTTTTCTCTCTTTTTCTTTTTGATAATATATACCGGCCTTTCCCACACCGTCGACCCGAGATCACCAGCACCATCCGACTATACACACTCATAATCTAGCACGACCGAGGAGAACAGCCACCGCCAAGATGGTGTCCACTAAACGCGCGTACAACTGGTACATTTCCATGGTGGCGGCAGGATGCATGGTCCTGTACGGCTATGATGCGTCCGTCTTCAACTCCGTTCAGGGCTCCGACAACTGGCTGAACTGGTTTAACCTAGATACTGTATGTTTAAGAGAGCATTCGCAGTGAATGCCGCTATATGTTCTAACGTCGTGATAGAAAAAAGATGCCTACCTGATTGGCTTGATCAACACGGCTTATACAATTGGTGCTATCGTCTCCGGCTTCTTCTTCGGTGGCCCAGTCGCCGACTACTTCGGTCGCCGCGTCGGCATGGGTGTCGGTTGCTTCATCACAATTATCGCCACTTTCCTGCAAACATTCGCACCCTACCATAACCTGGGCTGCTTCATTGGCGGCCGTGTGCTGATTGGTCTTGGCCAGGGCATGGCTCTGAGTATGTTATTAACGTCCCATTGAGAGTTTAAAGCACACTTGGTTTCGAATCTTCTAACACACTATTAGCCGCCGGCCCCGTCTACATCGGCGAGATGGCACCGCCCGAGATCCGTGGTCTCATTATGGCCTTCTGGCAGCTGTTCTACTCCGTTGGCTCATTCATCGCCTACTGGATCAACTACGCCGCCTCGCTGCACCGTGCCAAGCTTGGCGAGTGGGACTGGAAGATTGTCGTCATTTTCCAGATCCTTGTCCCGATTATCATCATTGTTCTGCTGCCTTTCCAGCCCGAGACACCTCGTTGGTACATCCAGCGCAGCGGCAACATTGAGGCTGCCCGCAAGGCTCTGCGCCGTATCCGTGATACGGAGCAGGACGTCGAGGATGAGCTTTTGGTCATTCGTGAGGCTATCGAGTATGAGCGCGAGGCTATTTCGCACGGCTACTCGGCTCTCTTCAAGGACCCCTCCGTCCGCAAGCGTCTGTATCTTGCCTTCGGCCTCAACATTGGCCAGCAGCTCACCGGTCAGGGCACGCTCAACTCGTACAGCACGGCCATTTACAAGAAGGTCTGGACGAACAACTCGACTATCAACCTGATCAACGCTCTCAACGCCACCTTTGGTATTCTGTTCACGCTCAACGCTACCTGGACTGCTGACCGTTTCGGTCGCCGTTGGCTGTTCATCGTCGGTGCCGTCGGCATGGGTATCTGCATGCTGATCGTCTCTGTCGTTGGTCTTTCTACGCCTACCGTCAATGGAACTAAATCGGAGCCTGTCGGTATCTCGATTGTCTTCTTGCTGTTCCTCTTCATCTTCTTCTACAAGCCGACATGGGGTGCTACTACCTGGATCTGGACCGCCGAGGTGTTCTCCATGAACGTCCGTGCCCAGGCTGTCGGCATGTGCTCGCAGATGCAGAACGTGGCCAACACCATCTTCCAACAGTTCTTCCCCATCTTCCTGAGCAGTAGGTTCCTTTGATAACTTCCATTTACTTAAAATAACTGACCGCTAACCCACCCTTTTACAGAGTCTGGCCTCAAGTGCCTGTTCCTGTTCATGGCCATCAACTTTGTTCTTGCTGCCTACGTCTACTTCCTCATTCCCGAGACCAAGCAGGTCCCGCTCGAGGAGATTGATGTTCTGTTCGGCGGTGCCAACCACGTCGACAAGGGTGCCAACATGCTCGGCGTTGCCGAGTCCAAGGCGCAGACCGGCCCCGTCGTCTCCGAGACGGAGCGTGCCCACGAGGTGTCGACCGTGTAAGAAGAAAGAGCTTGGTTCTAATTCTTCGCCATCCTGCCTGCTTGTTTTGATGTCTAGTCGTTGTCGTTCCCCATTTTGTTTCTACTTTAGCCAGTTTGTTACCCCACGCATTCTAGCCAAAGCTTGGGCGATCGCCCACCATATTACCATGAACTTCTTTGAAGAGCCCCTTTTTAGCATTCGCTGAATTTAACTACTATTTAATATCACCACGCCATACCAGTATTACCTTGCGTTGTCACAAATCTGTCTTGACCTGACTAGCCCATTTTTTTGTTCCCCAGTCGCTCCATGCCCGGTTTTGCCCGGCCTGCATTGCAGAATACCCACATGAGCTGTAAAGTGGTTGAAGTCTAGATGCATAGCAGCTGCACTGTTGCATTGTGGCTTACACAGCTTGATGATTATATCAACGTGGGGAGACTCGACAATGGTGGATAGGCCCTTTTTCTCAACAACGTCGGAACCGACACTGGTCTTTAGAGTACGAAGTCTGCCGCGAGGTGTTTGCCTCCAAATCAATGATAGGACGGTTTTACCTCGTTCAAATCTCCGGGCCGAATCTCGGCTATTTTTTCATGGTCCTGCATGGGTATGTTGCAGTACTAGAACAATGAGATACTCACAGCCGAGAGAGCACTGAGGTTCATTCTCATGTTGGTAGTTACCTATCTTTGACTCTCAGCCATAAAGCGTATATGGGATAGCTTGATGTATGGCTTTGGGCATGTAATGAGGCTAGAACAACCAACAGAAAGTCATGGGGCAGGCAATTGGCGTGTCTATCATGTTCACTGCTGTCCAATGGAGAATGAATGCGGCGTCCTTTTATGGAGAGTAAGTCTCAACAGAAAGCAATTGAATACATGACGACACCGTGTGTATCACATAAATAACTGGACTGGGTCACGAATGGAATTAAAGCTTCTGAATGACTATGGTCGCGGCTCGAAATACGACCCTTGTCCCTGAAGGTGGGTGGCAGCCGTTGATAAAGGCTTACGGGACCTCGTTCAGCGGTGTGTTCCTTAATTTACAGGGCTCACCATGCTGTGTAAAGACTCACCAACCAGACGAACACCCAGAAGATGCCCGAAAAGGGCAACTTCAACAAGGTTGGAAAGGCCCAATCATGCTTTGCAATGCGGATAGGAAAACATTGGTAGCAAACATAAATAAATAAAAAGTGTGAGAGGAATTTCATACTTCTTAACAAAATGAGCCGATGAAATTGCGAGGCAGTTTTACCCTTCGTCCTTTCCCATGGCTACCTCGATTTATTGCGTCAGCCACAAAATAGGAAGTCCAAGTGCGGCTGCCTCTTTCCTTACCAGTAAAAGAGGAAGAGTACCACTCGATGTTCTTTCCTCGTCGGGAGGAGCACCGGTAATGATCGAATGGGGGGAAAGCCGGCGGAAGTAGTCCAAATTATGGCAAGTGGTCCTAAATTCCTGGTAAAATTGAGGGAAGGAGCATTCAAGATGTCCGTTGTGATGCGCTCCACGCTTCGCTTGGCGTCGATCATCGTCGCGATCGCACGGCACGGTTTTGACATTCATGCATTGTTGCCGGAAAGACCAAGCGCCAACGCGAGAAGTTGAGTGCTGGCAAATCAAAATACCCATATTGAGGTCCCCAGAAAAAGAACAAAAAGAACATTCCAAAATGGCACCGAAGAAATGGAGCAGTGTGCACGGTAGAGACGAGGTCAACGCATGAATCTGCCATCAAGGCACCGCCTTCAGTCCCTTCTTTTCAATTGCCTGTGCCTCGTGGCGGCCCATTAAAAACGCCCGTCAATCAGGCTAAACTGTTAAGATGCAAGATTTGGGCATGGTCTCGAACAAGTGACAAAAAAAAGAACGAAGAAAAGTCTTAACTGGCGACAGTGTGGTGACTGGTTGTCGGCGTAACGTCGTGAGCATATTGTGTAAGTTTTGAGCCTACCATTCCCTACTTCTCTATTACAGGTTGCAAAACTTGAAAAATAAAAATGAAAATTAGATACTGGATATAAATGTATCAATAATAGTAAAACAAAATTAAAAATTCAATTGAGTCGTAGAAGAATCCAAATCAAGGACGATACATAGATCAACTGCTTCTTATTCACATCATAGATTTATTCTAGACGTTAAGAATAGAGACACATAAGAATGGGACAATCAGTGTATCAACAACAAGATGACATTGATAATACGGAGCTCGGTGATTATCACGACATTAACATACGCAAGCTTCACCTTTACTCTAGTTGTTTAGTCCTTGCCTCATCGCAGGCCCAGCTATATTGGATATTCTGCTCTTCATATGGGATACTTTTCTTCATCCCTTGACCAATTTTATTATCGTCTTGCACAATCAAAAAGGTCCTATCTGCGGTTCAATACTTGTATGGAACTCTCCCGTGCGCGGGCACGGGATCGGTTAATCGCTGATCAGACACTGAGCAAGTCGTCTGCATAACTCCTCAGCGATCAAAAAGAACAGAACCCCCTACTCTAGAAATCGGATGGAAGAGAAGGGAGGAAAGACAAAAAGAACAAAAAGTGCGAAGAAGTGAAGAAAGTCGACACGCAATGATACTTGACGCTGTACAATAACACAAGCAGGACTGCCTTCGAAAGCCAGAGCGAAATCATAACCCAATACTATCACGAGCAACATTTATTGGGTTCCATTTCATCCGCGTGCGCCACCTTTCGACCATTGGTAGTTCTAGAGATCCCCAGTGTTTGATCGATACCGATCCCTCGTGTCTTTCTCTGTGAATCTTGCTGCCGAGCCTGGTTCATTTTCTCACAGAAAAGAAAGATTGGCAGCCTCAAAGTGTCTTTCAAGTTCTGTGTGGCATCCGTTCCATTATTTACGATTTCTTTTATTCTCCGTCCTCCTACTCTGGTGCCGACCCATCCGTCTTTGCATTTGAGACTCCATTCAAAAGTCTTGGCTTTTCCTCTTTCTCTGTTTCTGTTTTCAAGTTCAACAAAGAATTCTCCTCAGGCTATGATATCCTAGCCCTGTATCCTCGCTCTCACCAGGGCCATTGTTTGTCGTTGCATCTTCATTGAAAATTCTCCTAATTTTCTGTCTCACTTTGCCAGACTCAACAGGCCAACGTTTGAGCTTCTTTTGATTTTATTCTCCGACTTTTCTCGCCATTTTTTCTGTTCCGAATCAAGCGACACATATCCCGGGTGCAGGAGCAGGCACAAACGCAGATGCCGTTTACATCGACAAATACGCTAGCGACCGTCCAGCTCGGTTCAGCAAAATGGGGGCGATTTACGACAGTAGCATGCTGCCTCCGGAGGCGGAAGACTTGCGGCCCTTGCCTCCAGTTCTCCAACAAGGCTGACTGCTGTTGCAGTGGTGGGAACAATCTCGCTTTTTACATCAACGGCTCTCTTCTGCCACCTCACAATCAAAATTGTCCGATGGAAACGAAAAATTGCTGCCAGACCAAGATCAAACAATCGGAGCAACAAACAACAGAATCTACCAAGAGCCCCTGTCTCCCGGCGTCGACCTTTCACTCGGTTTAGCTGAGCGACACTTTCATACTGACTTTGATGCCAACCTCCGGAGCCAACCACAACACGCACGGGGAGATTCAAAGGCGTGGTCTTGGATCGGCCAGTGGGGCAAGCGGTCCGGAAAGGTATCCTCACCTGCAGAGAAAAAGCCCGAGCTGAATCAATTCCTTCTCCTGCTCTACAACCTCCTTCTTGCCGACATGCACCAAGCAATGGCCTTCATGCTCAACGCCGTCTGGGTAAAGAATGATGCGTTCATCATCAACAGCAGCACATGTTGGTCGCAGGGCTTCTTTGTTTCCAACGGAGACTTGTCGGCAAGTCTGTTCATCGCCGCCATTGCGATACACACACATTCAGTCATCACACGAGGCTACAAACACCACAGTGGGTGGTGAATGCAACTTGTATCAGCATATGGGTCTTTACATACGGACTGGCGCTCATTGGCATTGCAGCCACCCGGAACGGGGCGACCAGTGGAGGCTTCTACGTCCGCGCTTCAGCATGGGTAAGTCTCCTGAAGTGACTTCCCAATACTTCAATATTCTGGTTTTGATTGTTTTGGACTTGTTTATCTACTAATACACATAAGTGCTGGATCAACCAACAATTTGAGACACTGCGTCTCGTCACACATTACCTTTTTATTTTCATCACTCTCGCACTTACATCACTCCTCTACACACTCGTTTTCTTTTCATTACGGCGGAAGCAAAATCGCCAACAGCGTCTACGGCAACAACAACTGAAGGTGGCCCGTGGTAGCCCCTTATCCCAAGTCCAGCCAAACAAGTCAGGAGACGATATACAACTGGCAACGATTGCAGTGTCATCTTCGGGGGTGGCCTACTCCGACGATGAAGCCGCTGACGTTGAAAATGACAACAGCGACACAGCAATTGGCGATAATCTCCGCCACCCAGGCTTCCTTATCTACCCTATTATCTATGTTGTATGCACCCTCCCACTGGCTCTTGGTCGTATTGCGACAATGGCCGGGGCAGAGGTTCCGTTAAGCTACTTTGTGCCGCTGGAGCACTCATTACCAGTAACGGTTGGTTAGATGTCCTCCTCTGGGGCTCTACACGTCGCAATATTGTTTTTGGCGACGTTGGCGAAGAAGATGTTGGCATCAACACGTTTACCTTTATGAGAACACCGCCCAATCGCCGTTTTGGAAAACATGGTATGGGTTGAAGGCGGTGTCAACAACAACAACAACAACAACAACAATAACAATAACAACAACACCACCCATATTAACAACGGCAAATCCAAGATCGGAAAGCTTTCAAAGCACAACACCAGTCGCAGCAGCAACAATACCAGTAGCCACATGAGCACGGGCAACAATAGCCGGAGCAGCAGTCAGGAACGTTATCGCGAGGCTTCTCCTATCGGGGCTACCGGAGGCATTTTTGGGGGGCAGGGCGAGACCCTGCGCGGCGTCCGTGACAGGATTATGCGCGGGCCCCGTGGGTGGCGCGAGCTTGGCAACAACGGCCTCGGAGTGTCCGGTCTTAGCCTCGGAAACGGCGGTTCCAGTGCAATCGGTCTGTCGCTGCAAGTCAAGAGTCGCTGCAGCGTCTTGGCGAAGGCAGTAGTACGGGAGGCGTGCTGGCCATTCAAATGGAGTTGGAGACGAGTGTTGTTGTTGAAATTGAAGACGTTCCGCAAATGGTGTCAAGACCTCGCGCGCCGAGCACATCAATGCCAGCGTATGATGACAAAGACATGCCGTACTTGCCGGCGATTTGATAAAGACGGCGGTACCTGACGATCCTGCAGCGTCAAGACCTCATTGTGTAACCTAGCATTCAGGGGTAAAAGTAAATAGACATGTGATACCAAGACCCAACTATGGAGACAAATTCATTTCTTACTTTCTTATTTTTTAGATCCAAAAATACTTCCACCTCACATTATGACGTGTAACAGAAACATCTTTTCCGCAGGCACGATTTGTAGATACATTCAACACCTCGAAAAACCACCGACCTGCAATATTTTAAGCCAAGGCCTATTTTTTCAGGTGTCTTAAGTTTGACAGTTGGTCAAAATTTGCAGATGAAATACCCAGTTATCATAATTCAAATAATTAGAAATTGGTCTGTTTTGCATCTCTCAGCGACGTTTTCCGGGTAAGCCTCATTTTGAGGCCATACTAGGCCCAATCACCAAAAATATGACAGCCGGTAAGTGCAGTGACATATCCCACGATAAGTCCGAATTTCAACGGCTACACTAATGTTATGTCGTACAAATATTACAAAACAATTATCTAATGGTCATGTTTTCTGTTTATCGAAAGCTTTCCTAGGTCTGTCACTTGTCACAAAACCGGCATCGCCATGCCAATCTCAAACTGCAAGTTGTAGACAAGTGGCCCCAAGCAATTGGTAAAGATGAGAGTCAACGCCACCCAATCCATGTTCTAATCATCAAAATTGGGAGACAGTATCAAACATGTGGTTTGCACACATGTGGCAGCCTCGTCTCCAAGTTGTCAACGACTTCCAGAAATGTTCCAATGACCCCACAATGTTTCAGGGGTTTCCCGAAATATTGGCAATATGATGAAAACAGATCTGGTCAGTGCCTTGAGTAGCTGCCTTGTAATGCTCCGCATCCACCTCGTAGTCAATGCACTTTTGGTTTAATCAACGGTTCTTCCCAATTCAAAGCCGTAGACAAACACTTTCAGCCTCAACATATATGAAGGGAACCTACCTGCCTTCTATCGCCTGAAAAGTAAATCGGACACTCGAGCAGGCTCATCTTCAATTCAACACCAAGAACATCATTCCCCTTCATTTATTTTTCAGATCTATTTACACCGCGTCGATCGTTTTTTCCACCAGTCTCATCCACGTCCAATACATACCGACGCTTTATCACCATTTTCATCATGTCCTACACTGCCGAAGTTCCTGACACTCCCGGCGCGGATTATGGCCGGTCGGGCTATGAGATAACCAAGGGAGACAGTAAGTTCAAGGGCCTGCCAGACCAAACAAGCCAGTGACTTGAAGGCCACTTACCTAACACAGTGACAGAGGACAAGGGCACAACAAAGTCATAATCAAACAACACCCAAATCATCTTCAACGCTCGAAATCAACACACAAAATGGAAAACTATGTTCCTAGTCAATGGAAACGCATTATAGATGGTGTTAATGGCATACCGGGCACACTTTTGCATGGCGCGTCGCTGGATCGACGGTCAACGAATGGGATGGGAAGGGTAGGATAAGGTAAACTGATAGATTGGGATTAGACGGATCTGGACTTCTTTCATTTGGGATGGTTTTTATTATATATAATTTTTAGTAATAGAAAAAAACCAGAAAAGGCTGGCTTCATTAATGGGTAATTCGTCCTGCGCATGCTGTGTTGATGTCTGTATATGTCTGCGGTCACTTACACGAAGTACGTGCACTGTGTCAAACTGTGCACTGTGTGCTAATACGCACTGTACGGTCGTTGGCCGTTTTGGCGGGGTACTCTTTCTGCCCTGATTGACCGCCCACACCTCCCCCCTCTTCTCCACCGCCAAACCCACAAATAGGCAAAAGCGAGAAATCGCACAGCATCGCCAGGTAGGCCGTATCACACGCGAAAAATTATTCCTCCGGAAAGGCAAAAAATACGTTCACTGCCAAAACCAACCCGGCGCCCACACCTCCCCCCTCCCTGCGCCCTCACCCCCCTCTTCTCCACCGCCAAACCCGCGAAACACACGGCAAATTGTCGTTTTCTTTCGATTTTCGACACTCCGGGTTTCTTTTAAGCGACTCATTCCTCGACGACTTCTCGTCCTCATCACCTCCCACCGTCAACAACATCCCCTCCAATCCTCACAATGGTCGCTGCCACAGATGCCTCCAAGGACCTGCCGTTCCAGGCGGTCCAGGTCGAGGCCCTTGTCGTCATGAAGATCACCAAGCACTGCTCGTCTGCCTTCCCGACCACCGCTACCTGGCGCCATCGTCGGCATGGAGAACAATGGCACGCTCGAGGTCACCAACACCTTTGCCTTCCCTCGTGGCTGACGCTGCCGTCGACTCCGGCTCCAACGACCGCGGTCACCAGAAACGACGCGTCGGCCATCGCCTCGGCCGCACCGCGCGCCAAGGTCCAACATTGCCTACCAGGCCGAGATGAATCCCGCCACCTCAAGGAGGTCAACGTGGATGCCAACAGCGTCGGTTTCTACACGAGCGCCACGATGGGCAACTTCAATCAACATGAGCTTCATCGAGAACCTGTACCACTACCAGCGCGATGCCCAGGCTGGTGCCGCCACCGTTGCTCTCGTCTACGACGTCAGCCGCAGCTCGCAGGGCGCCCTGAACCTGCGCGCCTTCCGCCTGTCCAACAGCTTTGTTGCCGCCTACAAGGAGGGCAAGTTCACGACCGAGACGCTGCAAAAGTCCAAGCTGTCTTTCAAGGACATTCTCGTCGAGCTGCCCGTTGCCGTCCCACAACTCGCACCTCCTGACGACGTTCATGCACCAGCTGCCCTCGCCGCCTGCCGAGGCCGAGGTCGAGCTGCCTGCCTCGCTGTCCGACATCCAACCGCGCGCCCCTGGCCATCCCCGCCTACCCGTCGCTCGACGCCTCGACCTGTCCATCGACCCCTTCCTTGAGAAGACGTGCGACCTGCCTGCTCGATACAGCGTCGAGTCGCACTACACCGACCTCAACAACCACCAGTACTACCAGCGCCTAGCTGACAGCGTCGAGCAGCAGAAGATTTCCGCGTGGCAGACCAAAGCGCAAGGCCGAGAACGCTGCTCGTGCCGCCGCCAAGCAGGCACCGCTTCCCGAGGACGAGTGCAGCGGCTGTTCAAGCTGCCCCAGGAGCCTAGCCGCCTTGAGGGCATGCTCAACGCCCGCCAGGTCGATCAGTACAGCCGGCAGGTCGACGGCTTCACGTTCCAGCGTCAGCGCCAAGATGTTTGCTTGTCCGGGGAAACCTGCTGCCGGAGTAAATGTGGCGATGTCGGTTGGGTATTGTTCTTTTTTTTTTTGCGTGCGTTGCATTTTAACATTCGTCATGTTTTTTTTGTATCTATTCCGGTCACTTCACCAGGGCCGGTCATACCTCTTTTCATGGGTGGGTAATGTCGTGACCAAGCCTCCTGAAAGGGCTTTGGTTCTCGCGGTATTCTTGCTACCCTACCCTTCTCATCCTCTATTTTCGCATTCCCTCTTCTTTCCCTCTCTCTCTCTCTCTCTCTCTCTCTTTCTCTTTCTGCGTTTTTGGCGGCACAAAAAAAGTTCTAGAGGAATATGATTTGTTGGCCTAAACGAGACATCTCCTATGGCCGTGGGTTTCTTCGTTGGGGTTGTCGTTGTGCCCGACCTGGGATGGCTGTCCTGACTCTCTGCTGCCCTCGCTTCGTTGCACATGCGGTGAGCAACGGCCAGAGGACATCAGAGAAGACAACGTCTCTCAGTTGTGACACGACTTTAAAACGAAAACCAGGCAACACAGGGGCGAGTTTATTTTGCATCAGGCCTGGCGTTAATTTTGGGGACTACGACCTGTCAAATAAAAAGAAAATACGAAAGACGAACTATATTATTAAAATAAAAGCTGCTGAACGTGTCCACACATGTAAGCCAAAGCGTAGACCATAATGCAGAGCAGCATAACGTGCAAGCTACCGTTGTGAGATACACGTGCTCGGAGATGCTTCGGATCGCCGCTGGCTTTTCCCCAGTGGCCCTCTACATCGAACATAGGGGACCAGAGGCGAGAAGGTGCGGTCAGCAGCGGCAGATGGAGCCGACACGGCAATGGGTAATACATGACAATGCACAACAGGCGCCAATCGCCCCAATGTGCTCCATTGTGTACTGTCCGTATCTGGTCTAGCGCCCGTTCCTGAAATTTTCTGCTCGCTCTAACCCCTCACCAGCCAACCACTGCCCCGCCACGTTGCGGCGGAAAAAAAAGTGATTGTCCGCTATCTTTGTCCGCCCCTTCCCATTTGAACACCTCTCTTTCCTCCTGCTTTCCCTTTCCTTCCTCTCCTTCCCGCTTCTCTTTCTTCTTCTTTTCTCTTCCTCTTCTTCATTCTCTTTTTTTACTCTCCTATCTGACTTTTCGTTCATCCCAACCTCTTCATTCAACTCAATTCCCCGTCTTTTACCCCTCAAGGTACGTTTCAATTGCTTTGCAACGGCCATTGGGCTGGCCTGAACCGATAAGGATCCGCCACCGTTTTTGGAGCTCTCTCTCTGGCATCAGATCGTCGTCTGGCCAGGTTGGCTTCAAAATCGAGCAGCAGCTCCCAGACCGATTCTGCCAGCTCCCTGTGCTTTTGTTCTTTCTGCCCTGCTTGCCTTTTTATGCCATTGACTAACTCTTGCCTCCCTTTCGCACAGACTCCTTCTACACATTCACAATGGCTGCCCCCGCCGAAACTTCAAGGTCGCCGACATCTCGCTTGCCGCCTTCGGCCGCAAGGAGATTGATCTGGCTGAGAACGAGATGCCCGGTCTCATGGCCACCCGTGCCAAGTACGCTGTCCGACCAGCCGCTCAAGGGCGCCCGCATTGCTGGCTGCCTGCACATGACCATCCAGACCGCCGTCCTGATCGAGACCCTGACCGCTCTCGGTGCCGAGGTCACCTGGACCTCGTGCAACATCTTCTCCACCCAGGATCACGCCGCTGCTGCCATTGCTGCCACCGGTGTCCCCGTCTTCGCCTGGAAGGGTGAGACTGAGGAGGAGTACCAGTGGTGCCTGGAGCAGCAGCTGGTTGCCTTCAAGGACAACAAGCGCCTGAACCTGATCCTGGACGACGGTGGTGACCTGACCCAGCTCGTCCACGCCAAGTACCCCGAGCAGCTCAAGGACTGCTACGGTCTGTCGGAGGAGACCACCACCGGTGTCCACCACCTGTACAAGATGCTGAAGAACGGCGAGCTGCTGGTCCCTGCCATCAACGTCAACGACTCCGTCACCAAGTCCAAGTTCGACAACCTGTACGGCTGCCGCGAGTCCCTCGTTGACGGTATCAAGCGCGCCACCGATGTCATGATTGCTGGCAAGATCGCTGTCGTTGCCGGTTACGGTGACGTCGGCAAGGGCTGCGCCATGGCCCTGAGCGGCATGGGTGCCCGCGTCCTGGTCACTGAGATCGACCCCATCAACGCCCTCCAGGCTGCCATTGGCCGGCTTCCAGGTCACCACCATGGACAAGGCCGCCGCTGTTGGCCAGATCTTCGTCACGACCACTGGCTGCCGTGACATCCTGGTCGGCCGCCACTTCGAGGCTATGCCCAACGACGCTATTGTCAGCAACATTGGCCACTTCGACGTCGAGATCGACGTTGCCTGGCTCAAGGCCAACGCTGTTGAGCACGTCAACATCAAGCCCCAGGTCGACCGCTACACCATGAAGAGCGGCCGCAAGCTGATTCTACTGGCTGAGGGCCGCCTGGTCAACCTGGGCTGTGCGACTGGCCACTCTTCGTTCGTCATGTCCTGCTCGTTCACCAACCAGGTTCTGGCCCAGATTGCTCTGTACAAGAACAAGGACGAGGAGTTCCGCAAGAAGTACATTGAGTTCGCCAAGACCGGCACTTTCGAGAAGCAGGTCTACGTTCTGCCCAAGATCCTCGACGAGGAGGTCGCCAAGCTGCACCTTGACCACTGCAACGTCGAGCTGAGCAAGCTCACGGATGTTCAGGCCGAGTACCTGTCTCTGCCTGTTGAGGGTCCCTACAAGCCCGACCAGTATGTTCCTCCGTTTTTCAATGCTCGTGTGTCTCGTCTTGGTCCATATACTAACATCTGCTCTTCTTTAGCTACCGCTACTAATTTCTCTCAACCTCGCCCCTCATCCCTCTTCTCAAAATCCGCCGCCACTGTCTCTAGGCTGTGTTGGAGCATTTCATACTTAACGATATGACTTCTACCAACCTCCTATTGATGTGTTTTTGCTTTTATTTGCCGTTTCAAAGTTGTTTATGAAAAGAAAATTTTACCAATATACCCAATTCAACCGGGGAAAAACGGGGGAGTTTTTTTATCAAAAGCATTGCTATTGTTTCATGCGGCGTTGCGGTATTCTCCAACTTCGACCTCCTCATTTCTCTCCTCTCATTTCCTAATGAGAAATTCTCTCTTCCGTCCTCCACCGCAACTGCCCTCCCCCTATTTTTCTTTTTCTTCAACAAAAATGTTTTCAAACAGCATAGGAAAGGAGCCTTGATTTTTCTGATTTTTTTTTTTTTTAACACCGCCGGTTTGATTTTTATTACTACGATCTATGATCTATTTTGCGCAAAGGGAACCTACATAAAGGCACATATGAAGGGCAATGACATCTCATTTAATTGAGAACAGGAAACCGAAATGGTTAGTATTAAAACCATTTCATTTATTCTAGATAGTACATAACTTGACTTAGGCGATGACTTCTTCCAAAGACAAAAGCCATACCTGGTCGAGTTTACAAAATGAATAATTTTTTCAACAATTTTCATGCCCCTACTTTGCAGCATATGAGGTGAATCAGAATGCTAGTGTGCCTTTTGTATCTAACACTGTCAGCCAACAACTAAATTCTCGATGGCATTTATGCGAAGCATCAACTGTCTTCCTTAACCCCTTCAATTTAACTTCGACTGCGCCTATCGCTATCCATCCATTCCTTGACTTCGACTTCTCTTTGTTTGTTCACCCGAGAAAATGAGACGGTGTTAATTTTTTTATTTTTGAAAAAAAAAAAATGTTAAAGAAAACACGTATGAAACTAAAAAATAAAATAATATAAAACATAAAAATAAAATCCGTAAAATAGAACTTGGTCTGCTTCTTTTATAATAAATTAGACTTTTGTTCTAAAGTACAACAAGGGAAAAAAAATCAATACAAAAGAAATCAATCAATGGCTTAAAATTCGACATCTAGATAAGTACAAAATAAATAAAGAAGGTTTACACCACTAGATGGAGAGATGGAACCGGACATAGATAGTGATGCCAGACCATCCTGTAGCCCGGATGGGTCTCATCTAATATTCTCTGCTGTGCCGTGGTTCGCGCCACGTCTGTATTTCTCGTCTTTTCTCGCCCTCCATGATCGCCGTTTCCGTCTCCACGCTCGCTTCGCTTCGAGGCACAGCAACGTCCCGTCTTTAGGCTCATGATTTGGGGGCCAGAACAAAATGTAGATAATGAGATGAAAATGTGCCCACTCAAACAAAACAAATATTCAGAGGGACGAGTTGGTCATTAACGTTCGTGGCCAAGGACACGAACGGCTAAGCGAATGAAACATCGAACCTTATTGATGGACAGGGTAGATAGTGCGGCCGTCGTTGAGCAATGAGGCTAATACGGAGATCGCCCCGGCTTCAGCCAAAACTCGACATCTAGATCTTTTAACAACGATGCCCATTCAGTTGCATGCGATTAAATTATTTTTCCTATCCACGCACATATTACTCTTAACTCGTTCTTGCACGAACATCCTCGATATTGTGTAAGCGGGCTGGGGAAGGGAGAGGGGTGAAGCTCTTTTTGCCGCTTTAAAAAGATACGCTGTTTCCGTTACAAATGAAACTTGAGATGAAAGGAGGACCGCATATGTTCACGATATTTTCTTTATATCGGAGAACGGACAGTGGCCTCGATAACTGGCCATGAGCGGGCAAAGGGATGGACGGGATTGAAATGCTGCGCAGCTTTCAGACTATGAGACTTCCCAGTCGCATCTTTGATCCAAACGTGTTTCTTGTTACAAAATGACGTGTGCTCACGACAGTAAATAGGATAAAGGCATTAAAGTAGGGTCTGGACCTTTCTAGAGGATCTAATCTGAGCCGTATCGACGGACATACGCCCTCTGGGACGAACGGAAAATGCGTCATGTTTTTCTTACTCCCGTCTTTCGTTCAGGGGTAATGCTTGCAAGCGTTCACACAAGCGAGGCGAAGCGAGAGATCAAAGTTCAGGCCGTGTCTTGACACATGAACAACAGAGGCACGGAATGAGTGCCGGGCCAACCTCGATCTGAACAGTCTGACGAGGATCGCAGTTGCTGGCAAGGCTGATGATGGCTGGCACTCACTGGTTCTATTGGCTAGTAGAGCCATATGATGATGGAAACTTTGAAACACATGATGGATGCTTCCACAACTCTCCCATTACTACACAGTCCCATGAATTTCACTGTTACTCAGTAGAAATGCACCTAACTCTAGTAACTGACATACATAACCCGTCTTGGTTGGGTCTCTTCACGAGCCGCAATGGAAGAAGCCTGAATTGCTCCATTTAATCCGGAAGAAAGAGGCCAGACAAACAGGCATGAGCTGACTACGGAGTAAACCGCACAGCTCATTTTGCCTTGAGAAGTTCGTGCTAACACCCGACACACTTCAGTGTGTGCATCATCCTGCATTTTCTTATTTCCTTGATATTTTAATCTTTTTTCGGATTGGCCGATGCGCATCATCATGTGCTTGTTCTTGTAACAGGGCTTTCATATATCAAACATCTAAAATCATTTTAAAGTGACGGCCAACTACGACACAAGAGAAGAAGTCGGCTGCATGCGAACGGTTGTCCTAGCGAGATTGGAGCCGTGCCTTTTGTCATTTTATCTGCGTGCTTGCAGAAACCATGTATGGGGCGTGGAAGGTCTACAGGAGATCATATTTGGCTATATTCTAAGCAGCCTAAGCCCTCAGTATTGTATGCTCTTTGAGAAACGGGACCGGAGCTAAGACGGCATGGAAAATGGAGTTTGGCACGCGGCCGCCACATGGGCGCAAGGGGGCCCTTAAGAACATAACAGTTGGGTAGATAGATAGTGGGAAAGGGCAAAAGGAAGAAATTAGGAGGCGAGCTCGCTTCCATGACATACCTATCTTGGTGACTTTATCGGACGGAGAAGATGGGGGAGAAAACAAACCGAAGATGCCAAATAGCCTGTCACTCTGCAAACCCCCGACAAGAAACACACCCTCAACTAGGCGGGTAAAATCGCACCGGCAATATCAAAAAGAACTTGTGTATATATAGCATAGCACACCAGTTCGCTCTACTCTGGTCGCCACCCAGTTGTCGACCCCTCGCCCCTGTCGACCACTCCTCGGGACACATTAGACGAAAGAGTTTCTACGGTGTGCCTGGTATATACGACATACATCAAGCCGTGCCGTTCGAGACACGACTGTACCCGGGATGCATAGAAAAGGCACAGCTAATCAATCAAGGCAAGACTGGCAACGAACAATATCAGAAAGGGGATATTATAACATGTCCGGAGGACAATGTTGATTCTGCGATGTGTATAGGGCAGGAGGAAGTTGGGTGTAAGCGGCCTGCGAGACGGAGACGTCAATCTCCAATGGTACAACTGATGTAAGTCATTGCAGCACTTGACTGCAAAAGAAAATGTGACGAAGAGCGTGGTAAAATATCAACAAGCCATCCAAAATGGACTGAAAGAGGCCTCCGCTCCACCGTGACGAGTTTGCACGTTTATGTAGAGGAGATGCTTTAACGCGAGTGTGGAATTGGGCACAATATTCTGAGCCATGCGGATGGAAAGAAACATATGGGGGACTGCGAACGTAAGGAGTGTGGCATGTGGAGCACGATATGAGGACGGTGTTGAAATCAACCAAAAACAGAATGAGGGGACCAAAGAAGTGAGCCGAGGCGGAAGCAAAAGACCCCGAATCCAGAGCTTTGAACCAAGACTGTCCCTTGGGAGGGAAGAGATTTTTTTTTTGTGGATTTTTTTATAGTGATGCGCCCCCGATAACCGATCGTGGTACGACGTAAGGCTTTGGAAATGGGCACAGAACGTTGGCTGACAATACAAGCAGGTCCGGGTTGGGAATGTGTTGTTCGGGACAGACCATGTGGCAAGTCGGAGGTGGAGAACAGACGGCCTTGCCGACATGGAAAGATGGGGTTGTCTCATCAGCATGCTCCGTTCGCTGACAGTGTCGCATGCCTTCACCTAGAAATAGAAAGAACAAGCGAGCATCGTGGTTGCTTCCTTCTTCTTTGCCTCAACGCAAATGAGAATTTTGTGACCGATGAAGTCCGGGCAGGAGATATACCGAAATAGGCATGGGTGTGGACTCAGAGGGCGTTGAGGCGGAGGAGAAGGAAGGAAGGAATGGAAGACTACGAAAAGAGGAAAGCACGACGGGGTGAGAGGGTCTGCTTGGTGGGCCTCTTTTCTCGTTGTGAATTATCGTCAGATTTCTTTTTTTGCCCCTTTTTCTCCGACAATATGAACGGAGGCGACAAAGCGGTGACGAGAAAAAGAAAGCAAAGGAGGCCGGAAAACACAACAAACGCGCTTCCTTATTTCACACACCACTTTTTCTTCTTCTTTCTTTTTCTTTTCCTTTTCTCTTCAACCCTCATCGTCAGGTACGGTACGTCGTAAAATACTTTCTAAAGATGCCCGAGTGAGCGGTAAGGGGCCACCCAAACAAAAAGAGCGCTGGCTCAAGCCCGGGGTTTCTGTGTCTGTTGGTTTATGGGTAATGTTAATATGCTTTCTTTTTTCTTTCCCAGTACGGCGCTCTGGTCGGGACTGGGCGACACGTCCATCGTTGCTTCTGATTGGGGGAAATCTGCTGGCATTTGCAGTTGCAGTCGGTTTTCAGTAGGTGTACGCGTATCCAACAGTCTGTGCTGGACACCGCGAACCATTTCCAGTGCTCCTCTCCTCCTGTCTCTTTTTCATCACATTGCAGCTCTCGGATTTTGACGTGTGAAGGTGGGGAACATCATTTCTGAGTGACGAGACAAAGGCAAAAGAAGGCCTGATCGTCCCCTTTCCTGTTCAGGAAGCCGTAAGTCGATCGAAGCGGGCAAGATTGCATGACCCAAGGAAGGACAGAATGGGAGAGAAGATGCGCGCCGTGTTAGTCCCAAGATAGAAAGGCCCCTCCCATGAGGCCCAGCAAAGTAAAAAACAACCGTGCTTTTATCGTGCCTTCCTTCCTCGCCTGCGACGTCGTAGTGCGAAAACAGACGAGAAGAAAGGAGGCTTTCACCTGTTAGGCTAGCTTTGGCACCGTCGCCTCCGTTTATCGTTCGCTTCCAGCCCGTGAGCCTTTTAGGAGGAGAAACAAGAGATTGCCGGGAGAGCCACGCCGAATATCACCCGGCGACAATGTACGGCGCGCGGAGATATTGATATTGTGACTTACTGGAAAAATAGAGAGAGAGAGAGAAAAAGCAAGAAAATAAGACAAAAAAAGCAACTACTGAGTACGGATGCTAAGGAGAGACACGAAGGGAATTAATTCATAAGAAAATAAATAATAACGAGACAAAAGGGACATCCAGCATCCAGGGGCTTTGTCGACCTAAAAAGCCATGTGCTCTGAGCGCGCTAACCTCGGAGCGTGGAGCTGTGGATTTAGCTGGGGCCAGGCCGAGAGAGGAGGCCGTTTTTATTCGCTTCTGTTTGGCACTGGCTTGTGACGCTAGCCCTCTGAGAGCAACGGAGAACTTTCCGTCACTGAGATGCGGCAGGCTTTGATCTTACAGAGTACGACGTAATACTACGTAGGTCTGTCCTCGAGGGGCCGGACGGCGTATCTTACTAATGACATCCACCACCCTTCGCACCCTTACATGCCGAGTAAACATCAAAATGCTTGACACACAGGCTGCAGGAGCAAACATTCTCCTGGTATCTTACGACATATGATATGCTCATTGTACGGAGTAGTGTTGGGTTAGATTAAACATATTCTGATAGAGAGGCAGTGGATTTGACTTTAGCAGGTCACACACCATCCACCACGACATTTTCATGAGCAAATGGCGGGGCCAGGATGGTAAGATACGGTACAATGTGCAGTGGCTGTTGCGGGACATGCACATAGTTATATACCTTCCGAGCGCGAGACAACATTCACGATGCTTAGCCTTCGGACTGAGCAAGTGTGGAGGAGACCGAACGGTAAGCTTCTTACGTCGTAACCAGAGGCGGCGCCTGGTATTCCTACGATGATGCTCACGAGGCACAGAAACCAGAGCCACGAACAGCACAGGCGGCACTTTACTCTACCCATTTTCTGGGCTGTAATTACTATTGGAATGCGTACAACAAAGACGAAGAGCGCCACGGTAAGGGACATAACATAAAGCGGGTTGCACCGCGTCCAGGTGAGCGTCTACGTGGAGTCGCACACGGCAAAGGTATGGAGGGAAGACAAGGCAAGCATGAGAGAAAGAAAAAAGACGAAGACGAGAAAAGGCCCGTCAAGAACAAATTATCGAGTTCGGAAACAATAAACAAAGTCGAGAGCGGCAAAGACAACTATAGAATTTGGCTTGTTCAAATCCTTCTGTGACATAATATATAAAACAAATTGCGTGAAGATAAAGGATAGTAAAGAGCAAGGACGTAGCCACAAGAACCAGAATACTCCTTTCGATGATCGCGGGCGGGAAGCGCAAATCATCGAGGAAGAAAAAGGAAAGGCGCAAGTCGTGATTTCCACGCATCCTTCGCGCCACGGCCCACACTGCTTCTCCCCTTTCCTTTCCCCGAGCCCCTAATTACAGAGTACACGTAGTGCTGAATGATGGCTGACAAGACCAGACCAAGACCAGACAGGTAAAGGCCATCTTTGGTAAGGTTTTCGACAAACAAGCATGGCATGGCCATAGCTCCAAGACGACTTCCTGTCTTTCTTTTCCGGTCACATATGCATACGCCGTAGATAACAGCAAATCTAAGAAACAAGTCATGCAGAAGGTGATTGAGCCCATTAAAAGATCACTACCAATACTGCAAGCTGCAATGGCGGGCTGCACGGGGAAAAGATCCAAGATTCGATGCTTGGGTATTCGGGTGTCGCACTGGGTATGAGGGGGCACGGTGCTGCCGCATTTACTGTGTACGTGTACACCTCTGGGCTGTGTGTGACGATGTGACCCTCAGTTAGGACTTTGTGCCGGAAAGTGAACAAATCAATGTGGCAGCACTATGCTGTCGTCACATTTTGCTAGGCGCAACACGCATTTTCCTACAGTACGCTCGTTTGAGCAGGCACATGCAGAGAGAGCGACCCGGCGAGAGGGTTCGATCACGATGTACTTTTTATAGGCTAGATCGATGAGTATGTACGAAATAAAGGTTGGGAGAGATCAGACCAACAAGACAGAGGCCGGGTTGGATGACAGAAAACTGGAATGTTAATTGTCGCTTTTCTCGTCTGTTAAACAGCCCTGGTCCCTGTCTGCTTTATCCCCCGTCCTGGGCTGTTGATTTTATGGCAGCCCTCTACAAGTTGCTATGTACACAGTATTAACTCCACACCCTGCAGTGCATGCACCGAGCCTTACGACGCAACGAGGATATGGCTGTGGATACTACACATACCCATTTGCTCTCCATTTGGTTTTTCTCTTTCCACTATCATTCTCCCCTGCGTGGATGTATTTGTGCTGTGGATCGCTGGAATTTCAACTAACAGGCAGTGCACTCCTTAACTCCCCACACCCCCTTTGTCGTTTACCTCTTTTTGATTTTTATTTATCCAGCTTTATTCAGGTTATGGTCGCACTTTTGCACACCTTTTACCCATAACGCCGCATTGTAATTTTCCAGTAACTTTATGTTGGTTTCTCTTTCCTTACCGGGCCGTTATTTTGCTTCAACAAACTGCTGCGCTTGTGCCCCTGTCGCTCGCTTCCGTCTCCCGTCTTGGAATTGTGACCCACAAACCCCGGCAGGATTTTGCCTTTGCTCACCCGCCGCCTGTCTGCACAGTAGGGGCTGTAAAATCTTAACCATCACAGTCAAACCCCCAATCAATGTTGGGCTACAGCCTCCCAGAGACCACACCACAGCCAGGTAAACCCCTGTCTTACCGCTTTTTATTTCACTTGTCTTTCCTTCTTCTCACCTTTTTACTTCATCTAGTATCTGTTTCCTTGTTCGTCCTTTGCATGCGGAGAACGGAGTACTCTATCATCTCTTATACTTTCTTTGAGCGGTATTGTGTTGTTTTCGTTGTCTTCATCCCAATTGCTGTATAATTCATATTACTACACCCTATCCCCAGCTGTTCGACTGGCAACCCCACGGAAACATAGATGACTGGATGGAAACCTTGTGCATCTTAAGAATGCGATGTGGCGCTGGACTCAGATAAGCAGCGGCCCTGGCAAACTCTGCGTCGACGGGCCTCCATCGTAATCAGCCAGTCGTTACCTCTCAAATGGACCAGCGTGAATCTGCTCTGCCGCTTTTAAAACTGTTTTACTTGTCAACTCGGTTATCAAGAGATAGAATAAATCTGAAGGAGATCATGAATGAAAACCCGTTGCCACGTCTGTTGGCTTGGGCCCGGGACGACTCGCTTAACGAATAGGAACGAGCCACGGACCAGAAAACCAGTCTACTGGACGCAAGGGATGTTGGCCCCTTCTCAGAGACAAGAAGACAAGACTATTTGCACCGAAAGCCATGAGCAGCAAAAGAGGGTGGTGCGAATCGCAAACTCTCGACGGTGTCTTTAGCGTAGCCGCCAAAATTCCCACAACCATGGGGAAAAGATGAGCGACCTGTTGAGCTAGGGAGGAGGGGGAAAAGAGGAGGCGACGGCAAGGCGAGGCGAGACGAAGCGGAGCGTTGCAGGGCTCTTGCTAGGAAAGTAGCGAGCTGCAAAGTCGGATCTACATAGTATTGATTTGTCTCTGATGAGAGAAGGAGCAGAAAAAGTCAGACAAACCAAGTTGTCAACTGGTTCACATCATGAGAAAATGAAAACAGAGACCGTCACTAGGCAAATTAGAAGCGCGTACTTTGTAAAAAGAAATTGGCAGATCAAAGTACGGAGTACTCTACGCACCCAAACAAAAAAGACGAGATGCACCAAGAAAAGGGGGGACAGCCGGGAGCTGCAGTCCCTGGGGCCAAAGACCATGTAACCATGGAGTCGGGGGAGGAGCAGAGAATGAGGAAAACAGCAAACAAAATAGGCTCACGCAGGCCAGGGGAAGGGGGCATTTGGGACTGGTCAGGTCTCCGCGTACACTCAACCGAGACCACAGCCGGAAGGTGCACAGGCATGGGCCGCCTACCAGCCTTGGACGATGCCCTGGACCCGAGATGCACATGGCTGCACAACACCCCTCCCTTCCACACCCAATGGCGTTGCCCATCATCCATCCCACTCCGATTGTGCATCTACAGTACTGCACGAATGCCGCTATCGTCCTCATCTCTGGGAAGTCTCTGCAACAGACGGTCACAGCAAGCCGATGCCACTCGTTGTACTGAGTATGTGCAGACGTTTGTGTGATGTGATGGTCTGTGTCTGTGTGCTCCAGAAGACGTTGCTGATAAAGACGAGAGACAAAGGCGACGATACTAAATCTTCAGGAGACGACACTCCACGGAGCAGGAGCACGCACATCTTGCATTCGGATACGGCCAACCTCCGGCCAATTCATATCTGGTCTGAATAAAAATAACAGAAGAGATGGGCCCTGTTTTCCAGCGTTCCAGCGCTAGTCTCAAGCGACCATTTGGCCGCCGCTCACATCCTTGGCGCACCGCACGCCCCCTCACAGCGCCGGCTACATACCCTTTTGGACTGGACTACTAGGCCTAATGCTCACGCTGGTCTATTCCTGCAGCCGACAGGCATGGACATATTGGGTCAAGAGCCGGGGTTGAAGATAGAAATAAAAGAAGTTGGCGAGCCCGGAGAGAGAGAGAACAGGAAATATGACAGCGGTCCCCCTACTCAGTACGAAGTAGGCTCTATTAAGAGAAGGGAGACGAAAACAAAGCCGCATGGAAAGAACGACCAAGAATCAAAAGGAACGAAAAGGCAAGAACGACGGATGTGCCTTCACTTTTTGTCCACCACCAGCGCTCGCAAGGAAGGAGGTAATTGCTTCTTTGATTTTGTTCTCTCTCAACGCCGTGCTTTCTTTTTCCCACGACACATCCTTTTCTTTGTTGTGCAATTGCGGCCTTTTTACCTCCACACCCCTCCTTTTTTCTGTTGATTTCTGCTTTTCGCGCTGCACCCCCCACATCCAGCTCGCTCACAAGGAGCTTAGCTCCCAGTACACACCCCAGCCAAAAGAAAATAGCCCCGGGGCCACACAGGAAACCGGCCCACGGTCGCGCTGCACCCCTGGTCGCTCTTTCCCTCTCCCACCCTCCAGCCAGCGTTTGGACCCCCCTCCCCTAGTCGCTCCCTAGTCGGTCGCTCCTTCCCCAAGTCGCACTCCCAATATTCAAAGTGAACATTGATTGCTGAGTTGGTAACCACGGCTCCAGGACAAAGGGTCGTTTGCACATACGGGTATCCATATAGAGAAGAAAATGGGCTAATTAAAACATTGGCCTGGCGCACTTCCTTCTCGTTCCTTTCGAACCTCTGCGTAATCTCTCAACACCACACGACGCTTCGACTTTGACAACCAAGCTTCACATCACCACTCAACAAACAGCATTTCGGAGCACCTTGCAAAGGCAACAGCAGACATCGACACCTACATTTCTCGAAAATCAATTGCGCGCTTTTTTAACCCTGTCGGACACAAGGGAATCTCGCAGAACAGACCCGCAGAAAGGCGCAAGACGACAACGATCAACCGTGATTTCGGACTCAAAACATTACGAACGCGCACATACTCACGGCCACCTCGCGTTATTCCGGCATATATCAACGTCGATTTTCTTAAATCATACAAATCATGAAGTGCAGCACGCGATATAGTTGACAACAGAACCGCGGGCCCGAAACGAGCCTCGACGCTCTCACCTCAGCTCTTCTAATTGGACATTCAACAACATCGGCTACAAATTCTGTCCCGCCGCAACGGCACGTCTCGCCAGCATCTTGTCGGCAAAGTTTGCGACTGATCTCTTTACTTCAACAGACCCAGCATCGCTTTATCACGCCTACCACGAGACGCGTCTCACATCTCATCTTAACCGGGAACCTCAGCAGCATCCTCATCTTCATCCTTCCTTCACCATGTCGAGCCACTCGTCTCATCACGCAGGCTTGCCTCGGCTATCCGATAGCAGCAGCGTGAGCTACTCGGGGCCGACCTCTTATCATCACCCTCCGTCACCACAGTCGTCACAACACCACCATCAATACCAGTCTCAGCATCAACAACACCAGCAGCCGCCACCGTCTTCATCCTCAACCAGCTCGTCAGGGCACTCTTACCCATCACACAGCAACCAAAGCATTGGAAACCACAACGGGCCGGGCAACCCGGGCATCGGCGTGAGTGATTTGTACCACCCGTCACCCAGCGGTTCGCAGCTGCCGCCGCCGCCACCGCCGAACAGCTCGGTTCCATCTTTGCCTAGCATGCGCACTTTTGATCCTCTACACGCGCCATCGAGCAACAACTTGCACTCTTCGCCCTATCCCGGGCCGCCTGTCCTGCCGCCCGGACCGTTGCCTTACTTCTCCATGCCACCTCCGTATGGCATCTCACCGCACCATCTTCCTTCGTTTTCCAGCTACGGTCACCACCACGGCCATGGTGGCGATCTACGGATGCCGTCTTTCACTATCGGAGCCCGCCAAAAGAAGGTACGCTCATACCGCCTTAATACCCATGTCGCCTTCCACCCAGAACCGTGCTTTGCTAACCCGTGAACAGGAAATCAAGCGCCGCACAAAAACGGGCTGCATGACTTGCCGGAAACGGCGCATTAAGGTGAGCTTTACACTTTCTACCATGGAAAATGCCTGTTTTTTTGTTTTTTTCTTCACTTGACGTATTCGGGTTTTGGTCCATATTTTTGCGTCTTCTCTCCCCACGTTGCTTTGGCCTGTCCTCCTGTTTTCACAGATTTGGCTGCTTTGATCCCCAATTTCTTCCTCTCCTTTATTGCTCAGAGCCGTTACACGACGATCCGTGTGATTGGACCCATCAGGGACGAGAAGTGCAGAGCCCAGGGAAGCACGACAGAAGCACACGAAGTTAGGCGAGCGCAACTTGGTCAGACCCGAGGAAACGCTCCCCGAGTTCTTGGTGCAAACGGGACACCAAAACAATACTCGAGCCCACCTTCAGGCAAGTGCTTGTGCCCGTTGTTTCGCACATTGGGAATTGGAGCTCAAAATCCGGCAGCCAAGGTCCTGGAACGTGGATGACCACAAGCACAGTGCGTGCGGCTACCACATCTTGTGCCTGTTTGTATTTGCCTGCCCTTTCTCCGTCAGCGCGGATCCGTCCGTTCGCCGGAACCAAACATTGGAATTACAGTCTTCCCTTCCCGCCTGCACGCACTCCTGTACCACCATGGCTGCTCTTGTACCCCGTTTTTGTGCTATTGTTTCTTTCCCCCTCTCACTTTCTCTCTGGAAATACGTTTTAAAACCGAATGCGCATTTATCTCAGTGGGTGTTGTTTTCAGTTTTAAAAATTGTTCGCGGTCAGGACTTCCGCTGTCATCAACATCTACGCCGCGTTGGCTTGGGGCGATTGTCTTCCTTCCTCAAGCGATGTTTTCCTATTCTTGCTTGTTGGATTTCTTTCACTTGAAATTGCCGGTGAAATTACGAACTGTATCTAACAATTCCACAATTATAGTGCGACGAGACACACCCCACCTGCAACAACTGCAAAAAGTCGAAGCGCGACTGCGCTGGTTATGATCCCATCTTCAAGCAGCAACCCAACAACCCGGCTTTCCTGCAAGCGACCGCACATGTTTCCCCACATGATTCATCAACGACGACAACAACAGCACCAGCCTCGGGAGCACGTCCCAAGAGCCCCCCTCCAGTTCCTTACCCTTCCGTGGTTGGCTCTTCTGCTGCATCCAGCCCATCAACAAATTTAGCCGGCATTAAGTCGCCATCGTTTATTGGTGGTCCTTCATCTTTGTCTTCTGCATCCAGCAGCTCTGGAAGTGCGGCATCCAGCTACTACAACGCAACGAGGCCATCATCAGCAACGTCATCGTCGTACCTACCAAACCGCAGCAGCAATGGCAATGGCAATGGCAATGGTAATGGCAATGGCTATTACTCGAGCGATTCATTGTACAGTACGGGCTCATACGCTTCTCGCCCCGT
The DNA here is from genome assembly GCA_016097105.2 of Sporothrix variecibatus. Taxonomy (NCBI): domain Eukaryota; kingdom Fungi; phylum Ascomycota; class Sordariomycetes; order Ophiostomatales; family Ophiostomataceae; genus Sporothrix; species Sporothrix variecibatus. The sequence continues at coordinate 1,310,057 of JADMNI010000001.1, read as the reverse complement.
TATCGTCCCGTTTGAATACCCAGGTACCAGTCTCGAATCATCGTACAAAGCGATCGCTCGGGAAAAGGAATTGGCCGAACGCGCTCAAAACGGACACCCCAGCAGCACATCTGATCCACGAGACTCTGGACGATATAGCTAAGACCTCCTCGATATCGGATGCGACTGACAAATATATCTCGCAGCAACGGCAAATATAATACCAGTCTCGTGGTGCAGGTAGCACTCGATAGGCCACTAGATATGATGCACATCCGACTCAAGACTTTCAATACCACAGTCCGCCACCATCGACCACTATCGGTGGCCGCAAGCCCCATCGACAAAAATCCGTGTGCGTGTGGCCGGCCACAGGACCAACGCTTTCATTCGTTTTCCAGTCCTGGTCCCGCATGACGGCGCTGACGTATGAAACGCAAATGAACAACTTTGTGGTTTGCTGGCGTTTCCTGCCGCCACCCCCAAACTACGTTACACAACAACCGCCACAAAATCAATCTTTATTCATGGTCTACGCCTGGTTTGCACTATGAACCACATATTTATCCGGACTTCGAATACCTCTGCGGTAAATTAGACGCTGTGTAACACACATACACCATCCCAGTCCAAAGTATTGTCCGGCATAAGCGGTCGCGCAATATTCAATATTTAATTAATGTGCCAAGCAACTTCATCAACCTACCTTCCTACCTACACTCTACTCTTAGTCAGGGACGATCCTACAACCCCATCTATACCCTCTTTGTTCATATTTTACCCCTGTGGCTAGGAAGTGTGTGTCCTTTGAGGCACATTTATATCTTACTTTTGGATTGCAATCCGGTTTGATTTCCTGTACAGTACGATCTTGTCTTTTGTTGGGGTTTTCTTTAGGCACTGGCCTCGTCTTAATATGACGACCCTGTATTGCAAAACGCCCTAAGAAGGGGTGTTTCTCTAATGTTTGATAATGACCTCCTTTTCTTTCTTGATTCTTGTTGTTTACTAGCATATTTTGTTTCATTATTTTAAAAAAAAACTTGTTGTGCTTCTATTGTCTCGTAGTTCATCTCTTTGCGCTTTACTGCCTTCTATCTCGAGTTCATTATCACTGTGTTCATTGGATCGGAAATGGCACGCCGAAAACCTACTTCCTCTCACCTCACATACTCAATATAGCCTTAAAATCTGTATTCAAAGCAACAATAAGTGTTCATTTCTCTCCCACGGTACGTTTGGGCTTTTCTTCTAATATTGATGTTATCTCAAGGGCACAGCTCTAAAATATATAAAATAAAAATAAAAGTAAAAATCAATACGCCAGTCAAAGTGGTCTCATGAAAAGTATTAAACATAGGATCGTTCCCGATACCCATCTAAGAGCATGAAGAGAAAGATTTTGCCCACTGATCAAGGCAGGTTCCATTTTTTCGAAAGCACGAAAAGATCAATTCTGGCACCCTGTTTCGAGTTGGGCATAGTGGAAAGATATCCTTGGTTTATGATAGGTCATATCTTGCCCAATTGCCCTGTCCAGTTGCGAATCAACCATTGTATGCAGCATACAGACGGCTGCACAACACCAACCAGGCCCATTCGTCTAGCAACAGCACCTCTCGCTCTCCCTCATCACAAGCACATACATACGCACACGAACCCGGAAAAGCACTCACCGCCACCCTGCATGCTGTTAGCCTTGCGGGTCCTGTACACATGCTCACCAAGGCACGATACCAATTGGCCGGCCCGTCCCTGGAAGGAACGAGACTCAATAGCGCCATTCAATCCACAGGTGACAAACGGATACCTGTGTGGTAAGAAGAAGAGGGCATTAAGGAGAGTTGTCACACGGAGTTCTGCTAGCCATGGGTAAACAAGATAAGTATCATGGCCGAGTCGGTATCTTTCGAGGGGAAAAGAAGTGAAGCAAATACAGTGAGATCGTGTTCAAACGAAGAAGGCCTGGTTTATCTGACGGCGGTGTTGGTGGCCCAAAGGATAATACAACAAAAGAAAACTGCCAAAGAAGAAGGGGGAAAAAAAACCGCATTGCGGTTTCTCCTCTGTGTGCCGCACACCTTTCCCCCAGACGGGCTACAACCTCATTCCTCCATGTTTCCCCATCTTCTCACACTTTTGGGTTCTTCGTGTGCTGCTATCGCAGCGACTGCAACACACCAAGATGGCCCACTACCAAAACTCACGGCCGCCGCCGCATCTCCGTTGTCGCTACTACCCCACACTTAGAGCCAGGGCGAGAAGGCTAAAATAGGGAACAAAAATGAGTTAATGTCGAGCCAGACACTTGGAGCGGAGGGCGTCGGAGAAACAAAACAGGTGGGCAATGGACGCCGTTCTTGGGCCCCGTCTCGTCCCTCGTTGACGCTATCTCAGGTACTACGAGACTACTTACACAATGGACCGACCGGCGGCGCTTTTACTCGCGGCAAGCTCCATTGACTGGCCGACCCTCAATTCTATTATCTCTGACTCTTTTAATTTTTCTATTTTCTCATCTCCTCTCCTCTCACCACCTCCGTCGGCGCGCCCGCCAACTGCCTTTCGAGTAGAGGACCGGTTCCGTACTACTACTTCTGCTCTGTGCAACACACTTTCTGCGAGCACTGCGTTGCGAACCACTGCCGTGTCAATTGTGTAAAGATTCTGTTGTCAACACGCTGTTATCAATCGTCATTATCGACCTTTTTATGCTTGAATTGTATCGATCTTCCATATCTTTGTGTGTCACCCTCACTTCGATTGGCCTCGCTTCCAGCCCAATATCTCAATAGTAAGCTTCTCTGATAGCAATCAACGGTCAGTGAGTTCCCAGAATGAGTCTCCGTCGACCACCTTCTCGCCCTGTTTCTATTTCTGCAGCAGTACCAATGGTCCTATACGTTATAGACATTTCTTATTTACAGCCTTCGCCTGTCACCTTAAAGCTCCCACGTTGACTCCCATGTTAACCTCCTTCCCAGCCGCCCACCGCCCAAGTGTGTTTTCAACTTCAAACCCCACGCATACTGGTCCTTCTACATTTTGATCCAAAATTGACTGAGACGTCGTCATATACTATTAGACAATACATTTTAACGGGGCACATACAGCGTTCCGTTACTACTCGCGAGTACCTCACTACGCCACATATAAGCCGACCGACTCACCACGCAGTCTGTGCGCAGCCAGCCTTTCCAACTCTCACGCATTGCTTGCTTAACAGCATCCTAAATTCGGATCAAGCTCCTAGCCACGTCAGAAACTTCGACTCTTGGTAACGACCAGAGGGTGACAAAGATAGTGACACAGATTTCCAGAGCAGTAAAAATTATATCAAGAGCTGGCCCACCGCCGTCTGCAGCATATAAATAAAGCCTGCCCCACCCCTGGATACAGCCTGGCTTTACTTTCTGGCTTCTCTCTAACATCCGCAATCAACTCTTCTCCATAAACGCTACTTGAAGCGCCAACTCAGACGCTATCACCCTACTCTTTCTCAAAGTACACTCTCAACATGACTGCCGATACGCCTGCCCGGATGCAAGTGCTGCAGCTCGGTACGGTCCAGCTGTAAGTGGACTCGCTACAAGCATAAATAATGCAGAAGATTTTACGCATGAACTAATCCATACGCACAGAGCGCACGACACGTGGAAATCGGTCGGCGAGGTCGCGGATATTATTGTGCCCAAGGCCAACAGCCGTGCTGAATTTATTGCGGAGTGCCGCTCGGGGTCGCTGGATGGCGTTAAGGTCGCCTACCGCACGTTCGACTCGTTCCGCATCACCGGCCGCATTGATGACGAGCTCTTATCTGCGCTACCATCCTCCTTGCGCTTCATCTGCCACAACGGTGCTGGCTATGACCAGATCGACGTTGCTGCCTGCACCGCTCGTGGTGTCCGAGTGTCCAACACACCCACGGCCGTCGACGAGGCCACAGCCGACATTCACATCTTTTTGCTGCTCGGGGCCATGCGGAACTTGGCTCCTACACTGAACAGCATCCGGGTCGGTCAGTGGCGCGGCCCCAATGGCGGGCCTCCTCTCGGCCACGACCCGCAGGGCAAGACGATTGGCATCCTTGGGATGGGTGGCATCGGCCGGACGGTGGCGCGCAAGGCCCATGCTGCCTTTGGCATGAAGATTTTCTACCACAACCGGAAGCGTCTGGCCCTCGAGCTTGAGGCCGAGGCGGGCGATGCAGTCTATGTGCCGACCCTCGAAGAACTGCTGGCAAACGTCGACGTTGTGAGCATCAACGTGCCCCTCAACGCGCACACATGGCACATGATTGGTGCACCGCAGTTCGCTCTAATGAAGCCCGGTGTTGTCGTGATCAACACGGCACGCGGTGCTGTCATTGACGAGCAGGCGCTCGTGGACGCACTGGCATCCGGCCATGTCGCGGCCGCGGGCTGGACGTGTTTGAGCACGAGCCCACCGTGCACCCGGAGCTGATGAAGAGCGACAAGGCTCTGATTGTGCCGCACATGGGCACTTCGACGGTCGAGACGGAGACCAAGATGGAGGTGTGGGCCATGGAGAACGTTCGGCAGGCAGTTCTTGAGGACACGCTCAAGAGCATTGTGCCAGAGCAGGCGGGCCTGACGTTTTAGACCCGCATACAGAGAGAGGGAATTCTGGGAATTAAAAGACTGTGGCTACATTTCGGAGGAGACTGGATATTATTTTCTGAGGGCATGGCTTGGGGCGGACTCGTTGTAATGGTCGTGATTTTGACGGTTGGCGATATCAAGCATGTGGAAAGGACAACGGTTAAGAGAAGACCGTTTTTGGAGATTGTTTGCGGTGATTTATAAGCGAAATAGTTTCACTTTAGAATCATAAAATCACATTTAAATTTTTAATAGAATGGAAAATGTCCAACTCTGGATCGGCTGAAATAAATAAGACGTCGAAAGCAGTTCGAATCAACATCAGGCTGGATGAAGCTGTGCAGGAGCTTGTCAAATGACGGTCTGTGATTGGCCTGAAAGCCGGCAGTTGCCCCACAGACCACACCACTGCAACTGCCTGCGAATTCTCGCCTCTTTTCACCATTGTCACCAGCACCTTCCCGCTCTGTACATTTCGCCCCCGCTCCTTCTCCGCTGCATGCCTCTGTCTATCTCAAAATATCGCCAATTCACGACGTTTTGGCACTCACAGCTAATCCTGCCTTTCTCGCCTTCTCCCGACAAGCAACCTGGTCGGCCTTAAAGCTTCCACTTAGTCTCCCGCCTGGAAAGACACTATTACATCGTTGATTTGCCCCACGTGGCAGCCTACAACGACTCTGGCGAACATCCTGTGGACGTCGCCGGACAAAACGGCCACTCGGTCGATCACGCAAACCGACGGCCATACCTCTCCCAAGACGAATTCCCCTGCGCCGGACAGTGTGGCCCGACAAGAACGCCGGAGCACCAACAACATGGCATCACAACCGAACCAGCCGGCGCTGACGCCCCAGTTCTGCTTTTCAACCGTCGTCCTACGAGGTGGGTAGACAGACCTTGCCTCTATGGTATTCACGGTATAACATTCCACTGACATTGCTTTCCAGACTTCCTCCGTGCATCCCGAGCCATCGACGACACCATTACACAACACCTTAACGCCCTCGTCACCCCCTCTCGCGCCGGCTTCGACCCCTCGTCCACTGCGCACCGCGCCTCCTCCTACACCTCCTACTCCTCCGGCTCTTCCTCGTCCTCGGCCCCGCCAGCAGCTGCATGCCGCGCCTTCCGTGACGCCCTCTTGTTCCAGCCTGGCAAGGCCGCGACGATGTCATCCGCTATTGTGCAGGTGTTGCCGACGATGCCGTGGCCAAGGATGCTGAGGAAGCAGCCCAGGTTGCTGCACAAGCCGCGGCTGCGGCCGCCGCGTCAGGCGCCCTCGTCGAAGGTGACTCTGCGCCGCCAACACCACCCGAGATCACCGAGCGCTTCGACCCATACATTAAACGGAAGCAGTATGCACTTGCCGAGCCACAGGCCAACCTGCTTGCTTCTCTGATGCGCAACGAAAAGGGCGTCGAGAGCATCGTGCGTGCACGGTCATGGGATGTGCTTCAAGCGCGCTGTGGAAGCGGCGCTGTCACTGCAAGCACGGGCGAGACGGGGTGGGAGGCTGCATTAGAGCAGTGGAGGAGGCGGGAGAGACGGTAAGCCTTGCCGTCTCACGTGTATATTATGTGTTAAATTCTAGGAAGCAGTGGGAGCACAATCGGGGTAGATGCGGAAATCCTCATCCCCATCTATTTTTTGCAGTCATTTTCGGCGTCATAGGAGCAGCATTGGATACGATCGAGGTCGTGGGAGCATTTGAATATATCTCTACTTTACTTAACGCTGTTTTGAATAAACTGTCAAACCATGAACAATTGTGCAAACCGATGCTGTCGTCGCCGTCGCATTTTGTAGTTGTGACAGTGTTGGTGGCTGGCCGAGTTCGCAGTGGATGTACGTGCCCCCACTTTTTTCCTATGCTGGAAGAACACGGGCCCGACCAGCTCCTGCCTTCTGTTTGCTCCAAAGAGGAGGGACCAAAAAAATGGGTAAAAAAACCACACGGTTTTAGACCTCCCCCCAGCTTTCTGCGGCAGCTGCCATTAACCCCTTCCACCCCTCAAACGAGCATCACGATAACCGTCCACGATCGCCATCCATATCCCTCCGGCGATTCTCCTTTTCTCCATCTCTTCGATTGGCCTTGCTTGTCCGGACTCCGCCTTCTGTTTCAACCCACGGCATTGCCCGGTTTATGAACGGCAACCTCGACCTCCCCCGATAGGCTGTCTCGTGCGCAGCCTTATTCCATCTCACCTCACCCTCCGATACTTCGACATCCTCACCACACACGCACACCCAACCGCCCCCAATGCCGCAACCGCTTAGCACACGGGATGCCAACCTGTTCCGCCAGGTCATCCGCAACTATGAGGAGAAGCAGTACAAGCGTGGCCTGAAGGCTGCCGACCAGATTCTCAAGAAAAACCCGCGTCATGGCGACACCATGGCCATGAAGGCGCTGATCCTCAACGGCCAGGGCAAGACGGACGAGGCCTTTGCGCTCGGAAAGGAGGCTCTGACCGTCGACATGAAGTCACATATTTGCTGGCACGTCTACGGCCTGTTGTACCGCGCCAACAAGAACTTTGAGGAGGCCATCAAGGCATACAAGTTTGCGCTGCGCCTCGAGCCCGAAAGCCCTCAGATCCAGCGCGATCTCGCCATCCTGCAAATCCAGATGCGCGACTACGCTGGCTACGTCCAGAGCCGCCACGCCATGCTGCAGGCCCGTCCCCAGCCGCGCCAGAACTGGACCGCTCTCGCCATTGCGCATCACCTCGACGGCAACCTGGCCGAGGCCGAGCGCATCCTGACGACGTACGAAGACACTCTCAAGAACCCGCCGCGAAGACCGATATCGAGCACTCCGAGGCCATTTTGTACAAGAACCGCATCATTGCTGAGACGGGCGACATCCAACGTGCGCTCGACCACCTCGAGTCCGACTCCGTCACAAACAGCCTGGACCGCCTGAGCGTGCTCGAGCGCCGTGCCGAGTACCTGACGACCCTCGGCCGTCAGGAGGAGGCTGCCGCTGCCTGGCGCACGTTGATCGACCGCAACCCCGACCACCCTGCCTACTACCAGAGCCTCGTCAAGGCGCTGGGCCTGGACGCGGAGGGTGCCGACGAGGCGGCCCGCCTGGCTGTCTTTGATGAGTACGCCGCCAAGCACCCGCGGTGCGACTCAGCAAAACGGCTGCCGCTGGACTTCTTATCAGGTGCGTGTAGATGTCTACGTACTCAACTGCCTATTGCCTCTTTTCCTCACATACTAACCTCATCTAGGCGATCTATTCAAGGAGCGCGCACGAAAATACCTTGCCCCTATGCTCGACCGTGGTATCCCGTCCCTGTTTGCCAACCTGAAGCACCTGTACGCCGATGACGCCAAAAAGGCTGTCCTGCCCGCTCTTGTCGAAGAATACCTCGCCGCTTCCCAGGCCTCGTCGTCCGAAGCACAATCGAACGGCGATGCGCCGGCCAAGACGGACTCGTCCAAGGGTGAGGGCGCGGCCCTCTACTTCTTGGCGCAGCACTACAACTACCACCTGACGCGCGACCTGGCCAAGGCCGATGAGTACTGCGACAAGGCGATTGCCCTCGATGACAAGAGCGTCGACTTCCAGATGACCAAGGCTCGGATATGGAAGCACAAGGGCGACCTGCAGAAGGCGTCCGAGGCCATGGACAAGGCCCGCAGCCTCGATACACACGATCGCTACATCAACAGCAAGGCCGCCAAGTACCAGCTGCGCAACAACGAGAACGAGGCGGCGCTCAAGACCGTCGCGCTCTTCACGCGGCCCGATTCGGCGGCCGACCCGCTGTCGGACCTGCTCGATATGCAGTGCATTTGGTTCCTGACGGAAGACGGTGAGGCGTATGCGCGCCGCGGGAACATCGGCATGGCTCTGAAGCGCTTCCACGCCATTGCCAACATTTTTGACATCTGGCAGGAAGACCAGTTCGACTTCCACTCCTTCTCGCTGCGCAAGGCATGATCCGCGCTTACATTGACCTCGTCCGCTGGGAGGATCGGATACGCGAGCACCCCTTCTTCACGCGCGCCGCGCTGGATGCTGCCCGTCTGTACGTGAGCATGTACGACAGCGCGCAGGCTGCTGCCAACGGTTCGGCGGCTGCCGGCGGTGGCAAGGACGGTGCTGCCAACGGCACCACGTCCGACGCCGACGCCGCTGCCGAGAAGAAGAAGGCTGTCAAGAAGGCCAAGAAGGAGGCTCAGAAGGCCGAGCGCGAGGCTGCCGAGAAGGCCGCCAAGCAGGACCCCAACAAGGCAAAATCAGCCGCCGATGCCGAGGGCGCCACCAAGAAGAAGGACGATGACCCGCAGGGTCTCAAGCTGGCTGCCACGGCTGACCCGCTCGGCGAAGCCACCAAGTTCATTGAGCCGGTCCTGCAGTTCAGCCCCAAGAACCTCGACGGCCAGCTAGTCGGCTTAGAGATTTACCGCCGGAGAGCCAAGTTCTTGCTGGCGCTGCGCTGCCTGAAGGCCGCACAGGCGCTGGCCCCCGAGAACAAGCAGGTGCAGGAGCAGGCCAAGGCGCTGCGGGAGGCTTTGAAGGCTGCCGACGTGTCGACGCTGCCACCCAAGGTGCAAGAGGTGCTGGCTGCGGAGTTTCCGTAAGCAGGGCCAGGGTATGGCAGATGGTAGTCGGTAAGTATAAGCAAGCAGCCAAGGCTGTGTTTGGCAAGGGGTTGCGTGTTGTTGGTTTGTCTAGTGTACTACGGGGGTTATTCTATTCCATTGTCATTATTTTAACAGCTTCGTGCTTTTCTTCTTCTTTGTTCGTGCTTTCTATGTCCTTTTTTCACTTTTGCATTTTACCAAAAAGCCTAGACCGACGGGGGAGGCGTCATCGTGTTTACATGGTTCCTTTTCTACATGTTCTTATCGTGTGATACAAGAACGAGGGGGATGCCCAGATGGGGGAACGGTGGTACTGAACAATAAAAAGTAAAATGCGACGAAAATCAGATTTAACCAACCATTTCAAACATCACCCAATGCAATGCGCGGGTTCTGAAAGAAAGACAGGCGCACAAACATCATTTTTGCGTAAAAGATCGTGTGCGGGCTACATCAGTCCGCCACCTGTGTTGTAGTGTTGTATTTTCCCCTGTGCATCATTGCGATTATGACGTCCCCTCCTTTTGTCGAAACAGCTCTGCCAAGTCACCAACCGTTTAGATCCCGTCCCGTTCCTAACAAGCCAACAAGCCAACAAGCCAACCTCCAGCCCCCCGTCCTTTTGTCTTTGTATCTGATTGTCGGAGCACCCTTTCCAGCTCCGATCGACGTTCGGCCGATGGGCTAGATCTGGCGGTCTGGCGGTGAAGGGCCTTGTTTTGCCACACCTAAAGAGAATGAGGTCAAGCTCTCGCTGCCGGCGCGGCATTTGCTTATTGTTTTCGCATCTGGAGTTGATAGGGTCTTTCTTTACTTTATTGCTTTATTGTATATCATAGTCTGATTATTGAAGTTTTTAAAAATTTCAACGTCTCTCTTTTTTTCATTTACACTGTGCATTGCTCTTGCCTTTTTTTTTGTCCTTTTTTGTCTTTTCTGGAATTATGAAAGGAGAAATGGTGTTTCTTAATTTCCACATCAGGTTTCTTCCAACTTCCATGTTGTCGGATTTCCTAGAGTACGACATCTGCATGCAAACACAAAAGTACGTAAAAACTGCCAGGCCCACAAGTATTTTCATGAACACTGCTTCGATGCTCTTTTCTCCCACTGGCCAGAACGGCCAGACCTTTCGGCAACCAGCGCCAACCAGCCCATTATTGTCTGTCGCAACAGGAAAATGCGTCTGTACGGAGTACTGCATAATGTCGATCGCTCCCCTCCTTCCACAGCCGTGTTAGTGGTTGCGGGCGTTCGTTCGCGTGCTATTATTGGCTGGACAGGGGTGTATGGAAGCGTCGCTTGGCTCTGTGTCAATTCCTTACAGCAGCTGATGTCGTCACTGGGGACTGGGAGGAGTGGAGGGGTGGTCGGGAAACGGGCCAAGGAAGCAGGATTTGCGTCATATGGCATATCGGCCGACAGAGATATGGGAGACGGCAGATTATCACAGGAAAAATGTGCGAGAAAGGATGAAAAGCAAAGGTGGCATGTGTCAAAACGGCAGAGCAATGAGACAAGTTGTCGCAACATTTGGTCTCTTGCGCCTTTTTTATTGTGTTTTCTTTTCTCCGCTGGTCCTTGGCGACGTGGACAGTTGACAGCCACCGACTCTAAAAAAAACGAATCCGGAAGTAGTTGCCCTTTCTGTTTCCTTTTGTTGTGTTTATTAGATTTTACGTTGTATTTTGAGGGTCCTTTTCCGTTACCGTCTTTTATCATTTTCTTGCATGCCACCTTTTCTTTGTTTCTTGTCTTTAGCTGCATGACGGGGGCCAAACGTTGGAAGCAAGACGCGGCACGGAACGACCTTTACTTGTACCTCTTTCATATTTCTATACTCTTCCATCGAGTTTCTACTTTGTGATATTCTCTCTTACCAACAGTCGTTGTTGGTGTGACGATACTCTTTCATAATATTGACGGCTGGTCTCATATATTGTGCAGCAGGAGACAAACCCAGCACGAAACCACAAGCACCTGCATACTACAACATACATCCAACCGTCTTTGACGCACACCCGCATACGCACCACATGCTCCGTCATTGTCACGGCCTCCATCTGTTGCGTGCAGCACATAAATAGAAACTGTCGGCCTCCTTGCATCAGCAGGGCATTGTCGTCGGTTTGGATTAATTTCCCACTTCTTTCAAAATTTGCTTCTTTCTTTGACCTCTTTACCCTCCTCCAGCATTACCAGCCCTCCCATATTCTTATCTTCCCCTTTTCTTGCAATTTCTTGTCCTCCTTCTATATGCCGCCAATATGAACTACGCGAATATGATTGAGGAGAAGCACCTCAAAGTAAGTAGCCTTATACCGCTGCGATATTTTTCTTTTCTTCTCGTCACCTCACTCACACACCACAGAAAGGCTTCATAATCGCGACACTCATCTCAACCGTCATTGGCACCTTCACGACCAGCATCGGCCTCTACGAGCGCGTGCGTGACCGGCACCGACAGCACAAAACCGATCACAGCCAGGATGAGAAAATCAAGGAGTTGGAGCGCCGCGCTGACGCATCAGATCGGGCTCGACGACAGGCTGAGAAGGAGAAACATGAGCACGCCATGGCCCAGTTGAGTCACAAGAACAACAACAATAAACGATAACAACAACAATGGCAACAATGGCTACCCGTATCCTTACCCACCGTACCAATACCCGCCGCTACCTCCACCCTATGGTCGTCCCCATAACGACCTCCGTGATGCTCTCGCAGCCAGTGGACCCATGATTCGCCGGGAGTACGACCGCGACTACGCCCGCCTCGGCTCAAGATTTGCCGAGGGCGACAATATTACCGAAAACGAGCTGCAGGCGCAAATTATCGACTTACAGGCATCGGTTATCGGCCTACTGCAAGATGCGCTGGAGACGGGTGTGCTGCCTGATCCGGCAGTGCTGTATGCGGCTGCAGGCCGCGCTCGCAACGGAAGCATCCGGGCACTGCAGGACCAGTACCAGCGCATGCTCGCGGCAGCACCGATGCAGAGAGAAATTGGCGGTGGATATGGGCCCGGAGGTGGCGGACGCCGGGCACTGCGGGCATCGTCAGTTGCGTCAGGATCAACAAGAAACGGTGGCGATGACTACGCAGCACGGAGACAGAGCGGCCGCGATTGGGTGGCTCTCGATCGTGACCGCGAACGTGACCGGGACCGGGACCGGGACCGCGACTGGGACAGAGAAAGCGATCGAGACCGTGGCCTTGACCGTGGTCGTCGGAGCCAGAGTCAGGCTGGTGCACGCCGGGCCGCAACATTTCCTCTAGAGCAACCACAGCGGCCACCCCTCTTTTGCCGGTACGCCGTTGAACTACAGCAAGACTGGCGGCGTCCACTTGATGTCGGCAGTGACGGTGATGGTAACAACAGGAGAAACAGCCGAAACTACGACGACGACGAAAGCGAGGATGGTGACCTTATCTGCCCGGCCTGCATGGGCCAGTTTGCCATTGAGCACGACCGCTCCTGGAAGATGCACAAGCCCGTGGTCGTTGGCGAGCGTGTTGAAGAGATTGTCAACCGGGACAGCAAGCCGGGAAGCGGCGACGGTGATGGCGACAGCAGCCGTGAGAGTCGGCGGGGTGGTCCAATCGGCGACGACAACAACGACGATGATGCGCAGGGCAAACTCGTCACCTCTCGCCGGCGCAACATCATCGAGCTCGTCCAGGACCGCCAGTTTGTGCTAAGCAACCGCTTCATCGTCAAGTGCCACCGCCCGGCCGCCTACGAGGCCGTGGATGGCTATGACTTTCCCGGTGGCGGAGGCGGCGGCGGCGGTATGCTCCTGCCTCCTACGTTTGCGTGCTGTCTCTGTGACCGGTTCGACAGCAGTGGCGGCGGTAAAGTGGTTGTGTGCACCACTATGACCCGGCTGGTCAACCACGTTTGTGAGCAGCATACGGTGGGCGAGCTGCTGTCAGATCCAGACATTCGAGAGCTGCGGCCGAGACGTTAGAAGAGATGGTGAGGTTTACGATTCAAGGAGTGAGGAACGAGGAACATGATAAACGAATACATTATACTTGCATATACGGGTTAGATTTGTTTAAATAAAGGGATACTACATTGAGTTTGTTATGTTCGTACATAGATCTATTTGTGCAATTTTGAAAATGAAAAACCATACCTAAATGTACCCTCAGGACGAAGACCGCCCAAGCCACGCTTCCGGAAGGTGGTAATGCAGCTTCTTTGAAGACTTTCTCGGGCAAGAAATATAATGGCACGATTGAGACCACTTTCATTGGCCTCATTCAGTGATAAGTGATGGTGTGTTGAACAATGTGCCCTTGCATATGATGAGATCTGACTGCGGCCGGAGTACGTGTTCCCTGCTTCTTTCCATTTTGCAGAAAAGACCCGGAAATAAATTGTCGTGATACTTACGACGTTGATTAAAGTGCAAAGCAACTACGACGTATGTTTGAGTGTTTCTTTACCTGTCTGCCTCTGTTTCTAAATTTGCCCTTTTCATCCCTTCCCCTGTTGTTCGGTGTCCTCTGGCAGTGGGAACTGGGAGTCTCAGGGTTTTGTCTGTCACCATAAGAATGGGTCTCGTTTCGGTAGAAAAAGAGTACAACACAAAACGACAGACACTTGCCACTTCTTGCCAGGGCTCTGGATCTAGAGTTTCCGGCAAACATACTGAGTACCTCCTGCTCCCCTTCTCGCAAGCTCCTTACCGGAGCGCTCACAGCACCTGCCGATCGCCTTGTCACGGTACTAGGCGGATTGTCAAGGCTCAAGGGTGAGAGTCGCGTCTTTGAATGTGGAATCTCTCGCGATACGACGGCGGTCGAGCCGGTCCTCATTTGCTTGGCACCATCCCCAACAGAATCCTTCCAGAAGGCCAGGGGTGCAAGGCTAAGAGATTGGGCAAAGAGAAGAAGGAAAATCAATGCCAAAATTAGACATTGAAGATTCGCGAGTGGGCTTGCCGTCTTTATTTTCGTCTGTTATCTTTCCAATCTTCGACACAAGGACCCCTTTCTCAAGATTTTCTCGAGCCTTTTCTCGAGACACCGGACGAAACGCCTCTTTGACGCCTTTTTTTCTATTCTCGTTCATCTAGTCCAAATATACGTCGTACATATATCGTCTGCCCATTCTCTGTTGAATCAGACGCGTCTTGAATTGCTGACACCCTCTCATCATGACGCAGCAATTTCCCATACCTGGACAGGTCCCAGTCCATTAAATTTATGCAGAATGCAAATTCAAATACTTGCACCAATTCTCCCATGCTCACTCTCAGGGCCTGCACAACCCCGGCTAGCGGCATGGGCTTCAGGGGGGCACAGGGCAACTGCACCCACTGCCACGAGGGCCGCCAAAGGTTGTCCTCCCCACAGGCCCGCCAACCAGGGCGATGGCGTTCTGTTGTGACTTGTCCCCTCTGAAATTCCGAAAAGGGCTGCCTAACGACGCCACGACGCCCTGGGAGACGCGCCGAAGATCCCGGCTTGGGGCGCGCTCGCAAACAAATGCCAATTTTTACAGTTGCACTTCTAGTGGCCGCGCCGCGCTAGCACTTGGTCCCCCATCCCACCGTTCCCCTCCTCTCCCTGCTCATTCTGGACTGATTAGCACCCTTACTCAGTAGTGCACCCCCTAAACGGGTGTTTTTGGGCGATCGCTTACTTTTTCGTTAGCACCGTCGCGAATCCCTCGGCCTTGGACGCCAGTAAGACGGGGTGCAGAAGGGAAGGGGAAGGAAGCACCCGCCAAGGATACAACGGCAACGCGCCTGCCCCAAGGAGCAAAAACACGACGAAAGGAAAGAAGAGGCGAAAGCTCGTGCAACAAAACGGCGATGCTCCACCAGAAAGGCACCAAAAACTGTTAGGGGGAAGGAACGAACAACGAGAGCACTACCGACCACCGGCTCTCTTGTTTCCGTTCTCCTTTCTGACGGTGCTTTTTTTTCTTTCTTTTCTTCTTCTTTCTTTTCATACTCTTCACCCACCGTCCTTTTGTTGGAATACACCCTGCGGCATACGCATCGCCGACCCCATCACCTCCGGCTCGATATCGCGACACCAGGTGATGCAAGTAGCTCAGTAGCTCCGACACCGACACAAAAACCTCCGTCTTTGTACCTCGAATTCTCCTCGTTTTCTCCGTTTTGGCCGAACTCGACAACGCTCCGTGTTCTTTCGACGCCTCCGCCTCCACCTCGCCTCCTCCCATTTTCCTTCCGTCTTAAAGCATCAATCACAGCACAATGTCGTCAGACACGCCTGCCGCCGTCGATTCACAAGCCAGCCCAGCCGGCGCAACCGGCATTGTCAACGGAGCTTCCAATGGAACCACCGGCGGTGCTCTGAATGGGTCAGCCAACGGCCATATCAACGGCCATACCAACGGCACTTCTTCTGCACCAGCAGCAGCCTCCATCGACCCATCCGCGCTTCCGCAAGCTCCTCCCATTCCTCCCACGCCCTCGCCACCGCCTACTGCGCGCACCGCAAAGCGCCAGTCCATGTCGTCTCGTTTGACAAGACACTCGAGAATATCATCAAGCTCGAGACCCACGACCTCGACATCCAAGACAACGAGCTCGTTGTGGTTGGTATGGATGCCCAAACGACAAACCACGGAATATAGCGCGTAGTGCGTACAGTGCCGCGCAAATAACATCGATTCTAACTGGTTGTTTGCTTTTAGACAAGGAAAAGCGCAAAAAGAACCGGCACACATGCATTGGTTGTACGTATTACGCCTCGGCATCCCCGCGCATGCGCTTTGTATACATACAAAGTTTTGATGTGCATGGATTGCACACGCACACACGTAACGCACATAACCTGCACCTGAACCAAAGCTAACCGCACTGCATGCTGCTTGCCAGCTTCCGCTGCTACCTACCGCCTCTCGATCCCGCTTTACAACGTCCTCTGGGCCGCCGTATCAGAAGACAGCCGCCGTCTCGTTATCGACTACGCCGAGGTTGCCTCCAAGACCCGTATCCGGGCAGCCAAATTCACAGTCTTGCTCGAGCCGTCCGGCCCGGACCGGCCAACCGCCTCCGAAGTCTCTGCCTGGGCGGAGCTGCTGCGCAACCGTGCATATGGCGATGTTCCCCAGCGGAGGCGTGCCTATGTGCTCGTCAACCCGCACGCTGGCCCCGGTGGTGCCATGAAGAAGTGGGAGCACGAGGCTCGTCCTCTGTTTGATGCCGCTCGCTTGAACCTCGACGTCGTGACCACAACCCACTCCGGCCAGGCCATTGACTTGTGCGCCGACCTCGATATTGAGAATTACGACATGGTCATCGCCTGTTCCGGCGACGGTCTGCCGCACGAGTGCTTCAACGGTCTTGGCAAACGGCCCGACGCACGCCGTGCGCTGGAAAAGGTGGCCGTTGCCCACATCCCCTGCGGCAGTGGCAATGCCATGGCCTGCAACCTCTACGGCAGCCACCACGTGAGCGTGGCCGCCCTGGCTATTGTCAAGGGTGTCGTCGCGCCACTGGATTTGGCCAGTATCACGTACGGCGAGACCCGCCTGCTGAGCTTCCTGAGCCAGGCTGTTGGTGTCATGGCCGAGGTCGACCTCGCCACGGAGAACCTGCGGTGGATGGGTAGTGCCCGCTTCACCTGGGGCTTCATCGAGCGCCTGTTGGCACGCAAGGTGTACCCCTGCGACTTGGCCGTCAAGGTGGAGATTGAACACAAGGACGATGTCAAGGCGCACTATGGACGTCACCAGATCCCCGCCAACAAGGGCAGCAGCAAGGCCGCTGGCAAAACCTCGGCAGCGGCGGCGTCTGCTTCTGCGGCAAAAGTACAGGCGGCTGCACGGGGCTCCGCATCGTCTGCCACAACAAATGTTGACCCCACTGAGGGTGTCGCATCCGGCAGCGGAAGCGGCGGCAAGTTTGATGATATTGACAGCGACGATCTCAGCTTGCCGCCGCTGCAGTTTGGCACCATCAACGACCCCGTGCCTGATGACTGGGAGACCATCCCGGAAGACAAGATGGGCAACTTTTACTGCGGAAATGTATTGCCCCCCTCCTTTTCTTCTGTTGCGTTTTCTTCTTCTTCAATGTCGTTCTTCTCCCTGCTAACATATCCAGATGGCATACGTTGCTCCCGATACCAGCTTCTTTGCCGCCGCCCTCATGTCTGACGGTCTCATGGACCTCATCACCATCGACGGTGACATCTCTCCGGCCAAGTCGCTCGGCATGCTGCTGACCGTCGAAGACAACCGCCTGTTTGACAACCCATTCGTCCGCTACCGCAAGATCTCCGGTTTCCGCCTGACGCCCCGCAACCAAAAGGACGGCTACATTAGCATCGACGGCGAGCGCATCCCATTCTCGCCCTTCCAGGCCGAGGTCCACAAGGGTCTGGGTCGCGTCATTGCAAAGCGTGCCATCCCTGGCTACGAAGCACCCGGCCCGCAGAACTGGGACAAGATGGCACCCGTGGAGCGGATCATGGCGTAGGAGCCGGTGAACGCGACGGGGTGCTGTGCGAGGGAAGACTTTGCCGGCCACGACAGTGGCACGAGGCGGTGGTGGACTTGTTGGTGTGATACCCAATAGGAGGAGCTCAAAAGTTACTGTAGTAGCACATGCTGTTGATGGCGTTTTGTTGTATAAGAGACGTGGCGCATAATGCCGGCGCTTCTCCTGTATTTTTTTTCTTTCTTTTTTTTTTTTTGTATACCTTTGTTGCCGTTGCCGTTGGCGAGAGCGTTGGTTGTCCTGCTTCTTTTTGGTATTTTGGAGGGTTTGGACAAAGCGATGCTATATATTATTGTTTTGTTTTAGTCTCCTTTAATTCGGGTCACTTTCTATGTGCATTTCAGTCGAAAGATGCCTTTGCGAACGTGCATGATGGTAATGATTTCAATTCGTTACAAATTCTGTCTCCATTTTTAGAATAACCAGCCCGGTCTACCATTGAACGCCAAACAAAAGAAAGAAATAGACGCATAGATGCAGATGCCAACAAACAGTCATGGAAAACAAGAACGCTCCCTCTATACCAACACTTAGTCGTTGAAGCCATCCCAGTCGCCGTCAACGTTCTGGCCATCATCGTCGTCGCTGTCCGCCTGGCCCTCAATGCCGCCACCGCCCGTCTCCTCAACGGCGCTCTTGTTCCACGGCAGACGGTCGTCCGTCAGTGCGTCGCTTGTACGCTGGCGGATAGCAGGTGCCGTAGTCTTGGCAGCCAGCTTGACGACCAGCTCGTTGATCGCATGTGCCAGAGATGATGTGTCGACAGCATCCTCCCCTCCTCCTCCTCCTCTTTGCCGCCGGTCGCTGCGAACAGGCCCTGCTTCTCGGCCTCATCGACCCAAATATCCACAACGTGCATCGTCAGACCCACGGGGATGTGCACCGTCGGCACAGCCTTGCGCGACTTTTTCCTTGGCCGGTCGTTGTCCTCCTCGTCGTCCTCGTCGCTCGCCGTCGGTGCCGGCTCCACCTCGGTCTCGCCGTCAATGTTGAACGGCCACTCTGCCAGAATCTCCAGACCGAGCGCCCGGGCGGCACTTTCTGTGGTCTCGGTGCTGCTCTTTTTTGACTTCTTGGATGCCTTCTTCTGCTTCTCGTCGACATCGTCGCCCACCATCCATGCAATCTGCGCACCCAGCACGCGACGCACCAGCAACATGAACTTTTCCATCCGCAGCACGTCGATGCCCGTCGTCCACTCGCGGGACATGGTCGCCCAGAAGGCGCGCAGCCATGCAGCGACGGCGGCGTCAGGCAGCTTCACAGCCTTGGGCAGGCCGGCAAGCTCGTCGCAGAGGCGCTGCTGGGCGGGTGCGCGGTCGGCCATCCAGAGTGCATAGAAGAGACCAGCCCATAGCTTTTGGGCGTCGTGGAAGGTCAGCGGGGTGTTGGATGAGGCGGCATATTTGGCGGTAAGGAAGCCCTTGAGGCTGTCGATAGCGGTCGTACGGATTTTGCGGTCTGTAAGGTCAAGGGAAAGAAACGCAAAAGTCAGTTTAATTGTTCGTCTAGGACACAGAATCACATGTAATTTGCTTTCCTTGAGAAGGAAAAGAGAGCGCCAGAAGGAAACGTACCGCTTGAAGCCAGGTTCTTGATAAACGGCATAGAAGCCGCGGAGGACGCCATTGTTGTGCGTTTGGTCGAAAGAGCGGTGGTTGCCTTTCTCAAAGTGTGTTTGGGTTGGTATGAAGTATCGCAAAGTCGCTGTGGTCGCACGCCGCCATAAAGCTTTATCGGCGATAGATTAGAAAATTTGATGGAAGAAAAAAAAAGTTTGGAGTGACGCTTACTCGAATATCGAATTGCTATACCGGGGCCTTATATGACCCACTTGCCTAAACCAGTATTGGTGGTGGGTTAGTGTCCGTCACCACAACGCCATGGTGGGAGACATTTCAGGGACCACTCCAGCACATCCACAGGATAATACTTCTAGGATTTAGCGGGTAAATTTCGGTCTGATGATGTTTTTGACACATGCTATATTAAAGAAAAGATACATAACAAGTAAGTTGGAGCAAAAAGGAAAGGAGACAAAATGATTATCTGGGGGTATGAAACCCAAAGATGGACACTGAATTGGCTATGAAATCCAACACTCGTCGAGGAAGGTACATGATGCTCTACTGTTAACGTACCTTCCATTGTTGATCAACACGATGTGCCCCTTCCTCAGGACCTCCTTCCAGCCTAATCCAGACCGATAAATAGTAGATTGTGTTTCTGGCTTACATACAAAATGCCCAGCACTCTCCGATTATCCCACGCGAGTATGCAGGGACCTGTGCGATTTGTCACGAGGTAAAGGGTTTCGCCGCCTGTGTGGGTTTGGCAATTGCGAATGCTCGCATCCCACACATCCCACACCCAAATCCGAGCCATCCCACTCGCGCCCCCCACGCCGGTGGCCACCACTACGACAAAACGAGCAACGCAGGACGCAAGACGACATTTCGACAGAGGCACGGTCTGGGAAAGCTCTGACGACATGTGGGCTTTGAGATGAGCTTAAAAGGACGACATGCCCATTTCTAGGCTTGCTAAACGTTCTACTGTATTGTTCTGCTCTGATATTTTACTATGCCACTCTTTGTTTCGGCATCGCGATGTTTGTTTGATCGTTTTATTTATTCATAAGTCATTGACAAAAGCTATTTGTTTTTATACACCATTGCCCTTTGTCTTTCCTTCATCACTCAGTCCTTCCACTCAATCACCTCCCAATTCTTGACGTCGTCGTCAATCACAAGCCGGTACCGCTCGATGCGCCACTCCCGATACAGCGAACGGACTGACGAGCTTGCCTTGCGGTGCTGAGCTCCGTGGCCAGCCTTATGGGCATCCGCAGGAGACCGCCACAAGCAGGTAGCGAGGTTGCGGCCATCGGCATCGGGCAGGTGGAACCAGTACCGCAGCAGGCCACCGCTGTCGGTAGCTTCGCGATGGGCGGCCTTGTCGAGGCTGCTGAGATCACCATAGTTGGTGGTAGGCGGGATCTGCGAGCGAAAAGCAACGACAAAGTAGTCGCGTTTCTCCCATGATAATGGAGTTGGAGATGCTGCTCTCAGCCGGCGAAGCTCGTCGATGACAACAGAAAAGTTGAAGGACTCGATGTACGGTGCCGTGGCGTAGTCGTCACGGGTCTTCTCAAAGACACCGAGGGCACGGGCAAGCAGCTGGGTCTGGGGATCAAGTGTCTCCAGGTCGAGAAGGTGGTCTGGGTAAGGCGAGAAGGTGATGAAG
The DNA here is from genome assembly GCA_016097105.2 of Sporothrix variecibatus. Classification (NCBI taxonomy): domain Eukaryota; kingdom Fungi; phylum Ascomycota; class Sordariomycetes; order Ophiostomatales; family Ophiostomataceae; genus Sporothrix; species Sporothrix variecibatus. The sequence continues at coordinate 1,289,110 of JADMNI010000001.1, read as the reverse complement.
CGAGATGGGTTTGCTGGTGTTGGTGTGGATTCTGTCTCGAGAGTATGGGCCAAAACAGCTGCTACCTTCTCGTCGTTCCTGTCCACGAGCGTGGGCACGATGGCAGGTCTAGCGGCCACAGTTGCAGCCATTTTTTACAAGATGGTTGGTTGGAAGAGTTTGAATGAATAGGAAGGCAGCAATGAAGGAGACTGAACGAGTGTCCAAAAGGTTGTAAAATGAAGAAGAGTTCCGTGCCGGGAGTTTGTTGAAGCTAAATTCTCTTGTTCTAATGAGAGAGATGTTGAGAAAAGGGAGTGATTCCAAAAGAATATTGTCCTTTGGCATTCTCTCCTTTTTATTATTCTCTTATTTCTTCGCGCACCTTCTTCCTTCAACAATGACTACGGCGCTTCCTTACTATTCTTTCACTGCCCTTTTCACTTTTTCTTTTAAACCGTCTCAAAAACTACCATGTTCGCCATCTCGCTGTCTTAGTAGCACGGGACTGTTGACATTGGGCCGCCGAATGGCGAGCTTTTCCCCTTATGCCGCCACTTGCGGGTGCTAAAAGAAGGGGGTGCCTTCCCGCGGTAGGTTGTGCGGTTGATGTCCAAAGCGGTGTGCCCGTTCTTTTGTGTCTCAATGTAGAAACGGCCTTGCGAAGGCGGAGCGATACTTTGGGAGAGGCATACAGTACTTCGCCGGAATTTAACGATGAGAAAGTAAGCAGTTGGATACACGGATTAGTGCTTTTCTAGGGCGAGAGAAAGTACAAGAAAAAAAAAGTTTTTCATTTTGTTCTCTTTTTTTATGGCCTAGCATTAGTATTTTCCACTATCATCTCAACTTCGTTCGGTCTGTTTTTTTTTTTTTATTGCCCGCCATCCAGAGCACTAACACGCTGATACGCCCCAAACGCTAAGAACCGAGACGCAACCAATCGCGCCATCGATTCGGTGGTTGATGCCATCGCCTCTGCCCGTCTTGTAGGCGCATTTACAATGGAATTGCCCAATGGGAGGCAAAGAAAAGGGGTCGTATGTAAGAAAAAAGGTAAAAGAAACAACAGAAAGAAATGATGCTTTCAATCATATTCATATTTGTTGTCTTCCTTTTTTATTTCGAGTACTCCTCTTTGCCGTTTCTCGTTTCATTTCCAGAATCCAACAACATCCTCTACAAAGTACTCTCCTTTTGCAGCTTACGGTTTCCGATCATCGGCGGCAAAATCGCGGAAGACGAATTTTGATATTGCAGCCGCAATGGACTCGTAACCGGCACACTCATCTGTCCAGTATGATACTCGTTCAGACCAATTGTGACTGGACTCACCGCTACGTAGGCACGATATGCAAGATGCAAGATAAGCAGGGGTTCTGAGCGAATCCATAGCAACGTGCATTGTACATCGCGCATCCTTCGCTTTGTCCTTTGGCTGATTGTCCTGCTTTTAACGATTGCTGTTTGCAATTCGGATTTGCATTTTTTTAACTCTCTCACATGTGTTCGCTTCACAACAAAGAGACGAGTCATACGCGCCGAGTATTCGAAGGGGCTTTGAATATTAAAGTGGAAATGGAAAGAATGCCATGGATTTTGTCTAGTCATGAGGCAACTGGCCGCTTCATAAACAGTCCAAAAACATGACTAGTCACCGCCGTCTATCTATTACTCTGTATCTGTTCTATCGCAGTGAGCTATCGCTTTTTTATATACCACCATCATCATCCACAGCCTCCCCCGGCCCCACGCAGATATGCCTTGGCCACCTCATACGTGCCCAGATACAATCCACTTCCAACAAATGTCCAGCCCGCCCGGAAGGCACCGCCTCGGAACAGTCCCCGGATACCGCGCTCGCGATAGATAAGGCGAGCCAACTGGGGAGCACTCAACCTCTTCCCTTTCGGAGGTGGTCCTTTATCATCTTTGTGGCCCACGTCCGACTTGCCATGGGAGTGTTTACCAGATTGACTATCATTGGCATCTCCATATGGCGACAACATCATGCGCGTCTTGACAACGTCTGTTGGCGTTGTGATGACAGCAGCAATGGCTCCCGACGTACCAGCACTAAGGCCGTTGACGGTACCGACAAAGAAAAGGTGGTTTCTGCTCGTCGGCTCGCTACTGTCCATGCCGGCCCATCTCTTGCGTAGACGGACACGCATAGCCTCAAACATGGGGAACTGCAGTGCCGTGAATGGCAGATTCCGGGCAGCCAATGCGGTATAGCCAGACAACAAACGGCGTGCGGCGCCGCCCTCGGCATGGGCAAGCATTCGGAATGCCTGAAGAGATGTGCTGGCAGAGGAAACCTTGGTTCCACCACCGCCACCCTTGCTCTTGCTCTTCTTCTGTATCATTTGGGCGTTCTGCTTAATGACTTCGGCCGGGGTGAGCACAAGACAGGAAGCCAGCTCGGCCATGCCTGACGAGAGAGCATGAACGAGTGCTGCTGGAGGCTGCGACCCTGGAGAGATACCATTGGTGACCGCCGGTAGGGCACCGCCGACAATCTTTTTTGCCCATTCATATGTCGTGAAGAAAACGCCAGCTAGAGGGGGTGTCAGCAGGGGCAAAGATACGCACGGAAAAAAACCATTTGTAGAGTAGCTCGAGTTAATACGCACATGCCGGGAGAGTGGCCAAGATAACAGTGCCAATGCCCTGGTAGAGCCCGCGGAGGGCGTAGGCAGATGGGACCGTGACGCGCTTCAAAGCTTTGGCGGTTGCTATGGGCTTGGACGATGTAGACGATGTCTCTGCATATGTCTTGATGTAGTCGCGGCTCTGCATCCGCGTCTTGATTGTGTCCAATGGGTAGACCAATAGGTCGATCGTGAACGCAGCAAAGGCGCCGGCCTGTGTCAAATGAGAATTGTGTCAGTTGTCTTCCATTATATGCGATTTCGTAGCAGTGGGAGCATACCAGCATAATCTCTCTGTGGGTGCTGTCATTGTTGCGTCTGCTGTCGTTGGCCTTGTCCTGCCCAGCACTATCGCCCATGATTGGGATGGCCTTGATGTGCAGTGGTAGCTGCGCAGTGTTGCGTGGGCCTGCGACAATATACAAATATCAGAATCGGTTCCGGAATTGACCAAATAATGATCAGATAAGAATTTTGTGTGACAGGCGCATATCAGATCAGGCAAAACGTGCGGGATGGTCGGGAGGTTTCGCATGGCCTGGATTGACTGGTTCTCGTGTTTTTAGTGGACAGCCATGACGTAAGAAATTCTGGCGGGATAAGACGGCGCAATACGACGTATTACGCCCAACACAGATAAATAATAGGGAACCTCGGGAACCAACACTCTACAATAGACTTTTAGATTCAATATGCACTTTTTAGTCTTGCTGTCTGAGGACATAAACTGACACTTCTGAAGTCAACGTGAGCTTTTTCCGTTTTCAATCCCCTTGACTTCAATAAGATGTGCTTAACATAAATAAGGCTGAGACTGAGGTGATGTTTTGACCGTGATGAACATTATGGCGCTAAACAATAGGGCACTTTAGGCGGCTATAAGTGGGCCATATTGGTACAGGCTGAACATCACCTCTTGAGGACAATCATAATATTTCCGTTTGCTTTTTCGAAAACGTTTATGTATTATTATGCAGTAAAATTCAAACAGTTTGACAAGTTTTCTTGAAACACTGTACTATCGCCTACCACCGAGAAAACACGAGTATACGCAACAAGGGAAAAGACAATAAGAAACTGCACGCATGGGAACTGGGAGCAAACGAAAGGGCAGCGCCCTGTGGGGTGAGTATTGAATACCAGCAAAGAGTAAAAAGAATTGCAACTCAGATCTTGCTCCTAGGAGCTGCCTGGTATCATTGAGAGCATATCGTGGCTTACGGCGACACGCATAAGGCTATATGATCAGAAAAGTGCCCTTTGGAAGGGACAATTGCTTTACGCATACCACTGCGTGACCTCAATATATTAGCACATTTAGCAGACTGATTTCAAGTAAGCTTTTTTAAACTGTCCTTAATAATTGCTTCACAAAATTAAATCATTCTGTGCAAGCATCACCACAGAAACCTCACCACATCGAAACTCACATGTGTGGGCATACGTCATGCTTATCGATAAGGACCTGCTGATAAGCGATAAGGCTGTCGATTACGTCGCAATGGAGCCCAGAGTTTTAGTGGTTTTAGTGACGTGACGCGCCCCTCGACGCCCTGGACTCCTGCACTGGAATGACAGTCGAAAGGGTCGCGTCAGCATCTGACTACCAAACCTAACCCAAACTCAACCTCGAACGTCATCCGTATCCTAACGTCTACACCCGCGTCTTTGCCAGCATCCAACTCAGGCGACACCATTCTCTCTCTTCACCCAACGTATACTATTCAAAACGAAATATCTCGACGACCAATCCCTCTCTCACCTCCGATGGACACCCTCCGCGATATCCTCGTTGGCATCGCCAATCGTGGTGGCGCTGCCGTCCGATCGGTTATTGGCCGCGACCGTGCCGACGCTCTCCGCCGTTGGTTCTCCATGGCTTATCGCGACCAGCCGCTGCTCTTTGGTCTGATCGTGACATGGATTGCATTCTGCGCCGTGCCCCTGGCCGCATTCGTGGGCTACGCGGTGCTGTGGGCCGTGGTCGCGTCCAGCGTCTTCTGGGCCATATTCCTGTTCTGGTCGGGGATCGGCCTGCTGTTCTTGGTGCCTGCCTTGTGCGTGGCTACGGGACTCAGCGTGGCCGTCTTTTTGTGGGCGGTGACGATATACTTTGTAGGCACACGGGTTCTCACAGCGGCTGGCTTCGATCTGCCGGCTTTGTTTGGCGGAAACAGCAGCAGCAAACCGGCTTCATCGTCGTCGCCATCTTCATACTCAACCTCAGACTACCGCGCAAAGTCTGAGAAGCCGCCGTCCTACGCACTGCACCCTGTCCCTGCCACGAAGCCGTTTGATGCCAAGGCGTACAACAGCTTTGCCAGCACTGGCCTCGACAACAAACCGAAGCCGGTTGGCTCTCTGCACGAAACGCCTGCCTCGATGAATTAGCGGGCAATACAAAACTTGCGGTTTCCTGTCCATTTGTTTCTTTTTAATGTTTTTTACCAATTTGTGTACACGATTGGCATCTAGCGTGCATCTGTTTTCTGTTGATACTTACTGTCTGCCTTATTTTCTTTTGTCATTTATACCCGCGATTTGATTACAACGGCATTAATGCAACGAATTCATATTCAACATGCTATTCAAACTTGGCAACAAAAAACTATGTGACATCAACTAGGGACGCCAGGGAAACACCGGTCAATCCTTTTACTGGCCGTAGCTGGACAGCTCGCCGCTCTCGACCAGGCGCACAGCCTCCTTGGTCCACTCGTCCAGGTCCTCGTCCGGCAGGCCCAGTGCGGCGTTGGCAATGTCCTTGTCCGTCAGGCCATCACCGCCAGGGAAGAAGATGCGTGTGTACATGACCATGGCGAAAGCCTCCCGCGCCGACATGGGCGTCTTGCCGTCCAGGTTGACACCGCCACCGCTCTGCAGAGCCTTGGTCGCATTGGCCCACCGCGGCTGCGATGCCTCGGTCGTGATCGTCCAGTCGGCATCCGTCGTGCCTGTCACGCGCTTGAGGCTGGCAAACATGTCGTTCTGGCTGACGTGGAACGAGCGGATGTAGGCCGGTTGGGGGTCGGTGTAGTGGGCCAGAGTCTTGGTGGCATCGCTCGACGCGTCCTCGGGCAGAATGGGCAGACTCAACAGCGCAGCCACGCCACGGCCACACTGGGGCAGCGTGCTGGTGTAGATCTTGACGTCGCCCTTGTCGAAAATGGTAAACTTGCGGTTGGCAATGTCGAAGCCGTAACGGCCGAGGCCACCAGCCAAGCTAAACTCGTACCAGAAGCCGCAGCTCAGCACAATGGGGTTGAGCTTCAGGTCGTGCAGCTTGGCCGTGAGGCCACGGAACATCTGGCCAAAGCCCATCTCGTCGTACATGGAGCTGTTGTGAGGGTTGGGGCCGTAGGCGTTGGGCATGATCCACTTAACACCAGCCTCAGCGGCGGCGGCGGCGAGCTTGACGCTGAGATCGCGGGGCGCGCGCACAGAGAGTGTGATGATGAAGAAGTCCTGGCCAGTCAGGGCCTTGACAAGACTGCTGTGGTCATCGTAGTCGATAACGGCCTTCTGGACACCCTCAGGAATGACGTTCTTGCTGTCGGCGCGGGTAAGGGCAGTAATGGTGTGCTTGCCGGTCTTGAGCAGCTCGCGGGTGAAGTGACTGCCAATGTAACCAGCGGCCTAAAAGAAAGCATTGTGTTAGATGGCGTCGGCTTGATTTCACAAAGCTTTGGAGATGATAATACTTACACCAATGATGGCGACCTTCTCGATCTGGTTCTTGAAGCCCGCAGGCTGGTCCTTTGCGTACTGAACAGCGGCCATATTGAATCGTACAGATTGGTGTCTGGGTGTTTGAAGAGATGAGAAGTTCTGGATATGTTTGAGCAATTGAGGTTTTCGATATTGAACAAGTCTTAATATGTCGAAGTGCATTTGTATTAAAGTGAATTGGTTCAAGCAAAACTATTAACGACTCGAGGAAGATGCCAGCCCTTATATATGAAAAGAGTGCCCTCCATCAGTTACCCTTTTCCTTTTCTGTCAACCAACATCCATTTCACTCTGCCATTGTCTGGTAATGTCGCAGTTAGTCAGACCTGGAGCTCCGAGATAGCGCCATTCTGGTGCGGTGCAATAGAGCTGCTCAGTACACATACAATGGCCAGGCGGCGACTCTCAACCCCCGACATACCGTTGGAGAGTCTTCTGATTTGTTCTCTAGTAAACTCTTCCTTGTCAATACAAATCAATGCTCGGAGCTTCTCATGATCCCGAGCTGTTCAATCAAACTCCCCGAGTTGAGTAATATCCCGTTGAGCTGCCTGGGTAACTCCGTGAAGGTAGTGGAATACAACGTGTGAAACAGAAATACGCATCGTCTTTAGCTGTATCAAAGCCTCCTTTCATTGACGTAACTCATAGCTCATAGCCCGGGCGACAGACCGTCGTTCGTTGGCTCCGGGCTTAACATCGCCGGAAGCCAAGAGTGCTGTATAAGTGTCGGCGCGTCCTACAGGCGTTGAAAGAGAGTTCTCACCTTGTCTTACAGGTATCCTTCTGTGCTTATGTCCGCCTGCAATTCCAAATCAGGAAATTCATGTCTCCGCCATCTCCGCCGAACACTTCCCAATTTGGAAACTTAATTGTTGAACATGCCCGACGTCCAAGCCCAGGCGAAGTCCGTAGCGGACTCTTCCACCTAAACTGCAGGCGCTTTGGGCGTAAATTCCGAGAAAGCACCTGGAGTTGGCAATTCTTTCTCCGTCGCTCATTTCCTAAAAGGGAAACCGTCGACTCCGAGGTGATAACCGCCGAACAGAGAATGTGTTATTCGCATATTGTTGCCTGATCTCGGTTTACGAGATCACGGTGAATCCGAGAATGGTTTCATTGCGGCCCATTCGCTTTTTTTCTCGTGTCGTCTTAACTTTTCTACGGTTTTTTTTACTGTTGATTTGAAGTCCGGATACAAAAAAAGAAAAAGAAAAAAATATGCAAACGGACTGTCGAAAGCAAGTCCGGCTGTGCAGGCACGTCGAGATGTTAAGATGATTCAACCTGGACTTATGTTTTCAATGAAATGAAACCGAATATTGGAAATGTGTGTCGCATTGCAGCTGTCGTAGATATTGGTAGATTTAATTGGGGGGGGGTTTTTGGCTTCATTTTTAAATGATTTAACTCTTCTTGAAATTATTTTCTAATTCATAATAAAAATGTTACGTTGAAAGTACTTTAGAAAACTTTCTTTTAATATATATATATAAAAATAAAATAAAACCAACTAACCAGACATTTCACATAAAAACCTAACAAATGTTTGAATTGAATCTCCAATGTACGCCTGACCAGCTCTTTAAAATGTACAACCCGACTGACAGTCCACCGGAACCGAACAGATAAACATACTGCCCGACCCGTGGTCTTTGACAATGCATTGTTTCCAGTGTTTAGGAAGAGATGGTGGGTGGTGGCTGGGCATGCAGAGCTGAGAGTTCTAAATGGAAAACCAAATCCCTTGAGGCTGGGCAGACGAGGTTGGAAAAAACATAACACTGAAGAAAGAAGAGTGCAAGGCTACGACACGAGCAGATCAGACCTAGTACCGCACTCATTGACCATAACTGGGGCTATGCAAAGGGCTGATGATGAACATGCTGCAAATGTAATGGGGAAGCCAGATACGATCCTGACAGTCGCTAGAAACCAAGTCATTTTTGGTCCACTGTCAAAGCTACCACATACCGGCTATTCTGAATACCGTAAAGTCATGCCTCATTACTACTTTCTAATTTGCTCTCCGAGTAATATGGTGGACTGCCGACGTTAAACACTACTTTCTTACACAAACCACGATCTTTCCTTACAATTTTATAGCACTCTCTTTTAGGAATCGTTGTGCACTTTCCACAGATGTATGACTTTGGATTCGGCCCCCAAGATGTCGTCAGAGCACTGTTGGTTTCTTCGACCAGCGATCGAATGGGGGCGACGGATAGGAGGAGGCCGTAAGGACTGTGCGCCACGATGCCTCAGTACGACACGACAAGCACCAAAATGAGGTTCAGTACGACGTTACGAGGCGGCGCAGGAGGAAAGATGCAGGGGATGTATGGAGAAAGGCCCGTGCAGACGGAATGGATCACGAAAGGAACTACTGGTAAAGAATACTCAAGAGAAACTACGAGTCGAAGTTGACAAAATGTTCGCTGACAAGAAATCTTAGGGGTTTAAAAGGATGTGAGGTGGCTACCATGGATCGTTATGGCTAGGCGTCGAGGGGAAAATAAAATAAAATTCACAACTCGGCAGTTCGAATAAAACTTAAGAATTTTGTCCATAACATAGATTGCCTCTATTTACGAAGGACGGGATGCAATGGCCAGTGTTATTTAACAATAGCCGCACACTTGTTAATCTACTTGTGTAAGTTAAAATTTCGGCAAGGGCCGGTCCTCCACCATGGCCCATGTGCGCGACGCAGGACAGATTATATCACGTCAATTGGATTTGAGGTGTTCATATTTGCACGCACCTCCCGCACTCAAATATCTCATCTATGAAAATGAATGCACAATGTGGATTATGTATATGGAGTAAATATACACAGAGTTTGGACCGTGTGGGTGAGCTTTAGGACCCATTTCTTTTCACATTTCTTCTTCGCCGTTCCACGTTTCAGCCATGGCGTACGATCGACGAGCCCCTGCGACTATGGGAGACAGCTGACAGCTTACATCCTTTTTCTTCCAACAAAGTTGTGTGCCTTTAGGCGCCGAGTGCTCATGTTCGGCCCAAGTGTTGGGTAGTTGGTGAGAGATCTACCCGTGTCATTCATGCCGTGCATGAGGCTTGACCTGCACGCTCAGTCCGCCCATGCACCCGTCTGATGGGCCCGCCTGCATTCTGGCCCTGACTTACATAGAAAAGGCCTTACGTGTGGGGTTTACAATGCCGTGGCTTCTTTTTGAACCTTTTTGATAAAATTTTGCTTTCCTAGTAATACTCAAACGACTTCAACCTTTGCCAATATACAAGATGCCGCTCGTAGGATGAAACCAATGCAGTAAAGCGACTTTATTTGGAGGGACGGTTGTAAGCTCGTGAGTTCCGCAGCGGTTCTGTTTCATGAGATGCATACGTCGCAGGTGGCTTTGTCGACTTACAAAGAAGCGTCCCCCCCCTCCCCCCCCCCCCCCCCCCCCCCCCCCCCAAAAATAATGATACAGCCCTCTCGACCATACCAGAATATTACATAAAAGAGGTGGTATGTCGCAAGTGAGGACTCAAGTATAAGCAAGGAACAAAACGACGATCACGAACGTCGGGCTCTTTTCTCGGTCCCTTCACATCAAAAATATCTCCGAGGCCTGACCTGGCCGGAAGAGTTGTTTTTATTTCTCTTTTAAAATTGACCAGTATCTTCTTTTAGACCCCCTTACTCCCTGCATCCTTTACCTTCCGTTTCTCTGTTCGTCCTTTCCTTGTTTCTCCTGGTTTACCTCCCTGCCAATACCAACTTGTGGCTTCTGGAAACGAGACAAACGAGAAAAGAACCTCCATATATCTACTCGACTGTCTCCCTGTTGGACTCTCTTGTTTTCTTGGATGCCATGTTTCACTCGCCTCCAACACTATCAACAAGCATGAGTAGCAATTCAATAGAGACACCGTCTTACTTGGCCTTCTTCTGAGCATCACGGATCATTCTATCATCTATCCGCATTTCTCTTGACATACAACATCATGGCGACAAATACACAGTTCAACTTCACTGCCTACTTGGAACAGCCTACACCATGGCAAAACGAGCCGGCTTCCATACGTGGCATTGTGATTACGGTGACTGTAAGTAGGTGCAAAGTAATGCGTCTGTATCTGCAGCCCTAACTGATAATTCAGTTGATTGCTTTCTTCTGTGTCATATCTCGCCTTTACATTCGCTTGGCCGTCCTCCGTATGCCTGGCTGGGACGACATGTTTGTCGGACTGTACCTTGTGAGTTTCTATCTGAACATCTATCTGAGAACCAGACACAAAAACTAACCAAATACAGATGACTACCCTTGCTTCTGGGGTTAGTGTATGCATCGGTACGTGCTATTCCATTCCTCATTATCCCAGGATGCCTTTTAACAGAAGTAGCTCCTAGTTTTGGTCTCGGTCAACACTTGATCATGTTCACACCCCAAGAACTACGGATGTTCCTAATTGTAGGTATTCTTCTTTGCAAAATCATAAACCCGGACCTGAACTAACATCACCACCAGCTCTTCTACATCGGCAACGCATCCTACGTCAGCTCGACCGCCTTTATGAAACTCGCCCTGCTCTTCCAGTTCCTCCGTGTTTTTAAAAACGACGACAAAGACTCCATGACCACGACCTCACTGGCCGCACCTTTCTCCGTCGCACATGCCAGATCCTTATTGCCATTGTCGCAGCCTGGGGTGCCATATTCTCTTTCATGGCTTGGGTACCTTGTTTACCTGTTAGCACCTACTGGGATGGCGTGATGAACCCGAGCCATCCCGGCACCTGCTACGGTTTTGGTATCTCTACGGACAGGACGGCGTTTATCGCACATACGGCCATCAACATGGGCCTCGATATTTGCGTCCTGGCCATCCCGGTGCCGCTGTATCTGGGAAACACGCTCTCCGGTGCAGCAGGACCTTCGGGAAGCCGCACCAGTCTGCGAACGCGGGCCGGTGTTATTGTTCTACTTCTGCTCGGTGCCCTTGTCAATGTATTTGCTGCATGGCGGCTTGCACTGTTGATCGGGTCCGGCAACTCCATTCTTGAGACTCTTGTCGACTCGACATACTACGCCCCTGACACAGTACTCCTGTCATCACTTGAGGTCAACTTGGCCAGCATCTGTGCGAGCGTTCCCATTTTCTGGCCAGTGCTAAGGCAGCAGGTGTTCCGAATCTTGGTGACCAAGGAAGTCGTGATTACCCGCGATGAGCGTGACGAACATGCAGGCGACGACAGTGATGACGAAGATGACTTGGCCAAGGTCAAAAGCCAAAATGCCAACGGGCATGGACACTACGACGACTCGTTTATCCGCGACCAGGTCGATCCGCTGCGGCCCGGCACGTCCGCCGGAGTGGAGACACAGGTCCGGAGCGAGACAGGCGGCAAAAAGACCCAAAGGTGGCGGATATGGCGAGGAGGGCGGTCTTTGAACTGATGCTTCTCATTTTATGTTTGGGATTCGTCTTGATTTAATTTGTATTTGTATTCCTCGTCTTGCTTTTCCCCTTCCTTACTCTCTGAGGCGTCCCTGAATTTTTCTGTCTCCCTTTAATCCGTAATTTAAATACACGTTAGCCAAATCACCAAGTATCCGTCTTCTTGACACTTGCCCAACTTCGGCCTATCTTCAAATCGTAATATTGTAAGATACCATCCCCTCCCACGTACGGGGTCGCTTTTATCTCACGCCAGCAGGCACTGGTGCCTGTTCGGCCTCCACCTTTCCAACTATCGGGACGACCACCCGAACCAACCAAGAGCGATTCATTGCGGTCTCCCCCACACCCACTTTCCTCGTTTATCGTTCTCCTCCTTTTCTACCTGTCGCCATTTCTCGTCTGACGGAGGAAATCCGACCATATGGTAATCTTGTGGTAACCTTATGGGTTTGCGTGGGTTACTTGCAGCCTTTCGCGGAGCATTGCAGGCATATTAGCGCCAAAAGGAGCACCTCATTGATGGAAGAATTGAGTCACCCCGGCAAGCTGGAGGCTGTTAGTGCTTCTGATGTCTGTTCTTTCCATTTCTGTGCAATAATGCCAAATAGAGATAAAACTTAAGTCGACAAAGCACCGCTAGATTCAAAATCGTCAACTTTACTGTTCTAGACCTTTTTACTTTTGGACCCTGACCTTTTGAACTGTCGGCTTGCATTTCAACTTCGTTTGCATCAGCCCCTCGTCATAGTTCCCCTTATCACTTCTACCCCTTGTCGAGCCTCGCCATATCCACCATGCCGGAGCCATTCAACGTGCTGGTCTTCAGCAAGACCAAGGCTTTCCGCCACGAGTCGATCGAGGCCGGTGTCCGCAGTTTCCAGAAGCTGGCTGAAGAGTCGACCAACACAGCAAGCCCTTTTGTCGTCGAGGCGTCTGAAGATGCGGAGGCCACGTTCACACCCGAGAACCTCGCCCGTTTCCGTATTATCGTGTTTCTGCACACGTCCGGTATCTTTCTGACGACCGAGCAGCTGGCCGCGCTCGAGGGCCAGGTGTCGTCTGGCAAGAGTGGCGTCGTCGGCGTTCACGCGGCCCTCGGTGCCATGCAGTCCAGAGAGGTCGACCCGGCCAGCTACTATGGCCGCCTTCTCGGTGGCGTGTTCACCGAGCACCCTGCCCCGCAGCTTGGTCGTGTTGTGATCAAGGCACCGGATCATCCGGTTGTGCAACCCTTCCTCAAGGCTGTGTCGTCGCCGAGCGAGGCCAGTCTGCCGGAGCCGTCGTTTTCGCGTTTTGATGAGTGGTACAACTACCAGCCGACGTCGTGCTCTGTTGTGGCCGCACAGAAAAAGCCACAGGCGACCGATATCGAATCAAAAGATGCCCCGCGTATCCTCCTGGCTGCCGACGAGACGACGTACGAGGGCGGCAAGCATGGCGAGCACCACCCAATCTCTTGGACGTGGTCTGATTTCGAGGGCACGGGCACGCGTGTTTATTACACGGCGCTTGGTCACTTTTCAGAGGCCTATGAGGACGAGGTATTCGTGACGCATCTTAAGAACGCCGTGCTGTGGACTGCAAAACTGTTGTAGCAGGTTGTGAGGCAACTGATGAACGATGTGATGAACGGCGAGCGATGCGTGGCGATATATAAACGCCGTCTTTTTAGGCAATATTTAGCGAATTGAATTCAGGTACATTATTGCCCCTTCCACTTTGCCATATTGTTTACAAGATTGATCATCGTGAGGAAAGAACGTGCAGTCAAACGTGTGTTGAGGAAGGAGCGTAAGTGGTTGTTGGTGCAAATGAGCTGTAATAGGGGCAAGTTGCCCCGCAAACTGCACTGGAGCGCCAAGACCTACAGGTTCTACAGCTGGGGTCTCACTAAACGCGCCTAGCATCATCACAATATCGCGTTCCATGACCTCACAAATATGGAAGCTTTCAAATCACGACTTACAACTTCCATCACTGCCTTTATACACTCATACGTTTGCATCCACTCCACACGCAATGGCTGAGCCGCACAGCTTCGCGCGCAGCCTTGTGGCCCAGCTGAAGACAATACCGCCACACGCCGCTGCTGCCGAGCTGCCCGCCTACAGCTACCGCGAACGCGCCGGGTCTTGACGATGACGACGAAGACGCGGTCAACAACCCGGCTGTTGCCCAGTTTGCTGCATCCAGCATACCCCATACATTTCGTATCGGCACGGGCGCTTCACTGTTTGTATCAGAGCTGCTGCCGGCGCTGCTCAAGGCTCGACACGAGATTCTGTTTGTGACTTGCTTCTGGGCAGCCTCCAAGAGCCTCTTGGATCTCTCGGCAGCACTCACCAGCTGGCAGCGACAAGGACACCAGAGTCGCCGCCGTTACGAATTCGCATATGCTTCTCATCACGCTCATTTCTCCAAAAGATCTTTCACACCTCGTCCCGCGACGGCTACACGTATCCACCTTTAACATGGGAAAAGGACATGGGCCTGCCACCACCATCGGTATTCACAAATACTGGCATTGATCTTTCTGTGAAAAGCCTGTTCTTCCTCCCATTCAGCGTCATGCACCCCAAATTCATGATTGTCGACAGGAAACGTGCGTTCCTGCCGAGCTGCAATGTCAGCTGGGAGCCGTGGCTAGAGGACTGCGTCGAAGTGACAGGCGACGCTGTCCGTCCGCTACTCTCATTCTATGCCAAGACGTGGCGAGACGAGCTTCCGGACTGGACTCCCGACGACGGCGGAGAAGGACAACAGCTACAAGAGAACTCGATATCTGCCGTATCATCTCCACCGTCTCCAGCTTCCTATAAGATTAGCCCCCTCGATGTAGATGGCCCCGGCAGCATTGTCGTCCGCCTCCAGACGAGTTCACCGGCAGAAGCTATTCCGACAGTCATCCTTCCCTCCTCACACCACCGTAATCCTCGCTTCCATCCGTTTCCCTGGCAGGATTACGCGCCACCACCTCCGACGCCACTCAATCTGGCCATGCTACAGCTACTGTCAGCTGCCAGCCGCCGCATCTACATTCAGTCTCCCAACTTTACCGTTGAGGCAGTGACTGTGGCTCTCCTGGCAGCACTGGGCCGTGGTGTCGATGTGGATATTGTTACCGGCGAGCGAATGATGTTGTACGAGCAAATACTGACGGCCGGCACAACCACGGTACGTTGTGTCCGGAGCCTCATCAAGCGCTACGATGCTCTGGCAAAGCAGCAACATTCACAGCAGAACGACGTAGGTCGGCTGCATATTTCATATTACAAGCCGCTTGATACGACAAAGAAGGAGTCTGATGAAGAGAGAGCCATGTTGCCAACTTCCCAGTTAAATGAGCCCGCTCATTCTGCCCAGTATTCCCAACCGTCTCCAAACAGTGGCGGTTTCGCGCCCGCCACTGAGCAGCCCGTCCACTCTCACATCAAGATGACCATTGTCGACGGCACGCATACTGTGTTGGGCTCAGGAAACATGGACCGCGCCAGTTTCTTCACCAGTCAGGAGTTGGGTATTCTTTTCCACAATGCCGCTTTTGCCGAAGCCGTGCAGACGTCAGTCGACCGCGTGCTGGACGGTCGAACAAGAGCAGTCTATCCGGCCCCTTATTCAGAGTGATCAAGATAGACAGGAGTTTTTGTTGCTTTTTTTTGTTTACTCTTTTTTTTTTCTCATTTCTTTTCTTTGAAAAATCTTTTTTTTTTTATCTTTTTTTATCTTTCTGTGTTATTATGGGACAAATAGCGAGTTTACGAGTAATGAAAGTACCATATTATTTTGTAGTATTTCCCAGAGTGCTTGAGTGAATACAATATCAAGTACGTGGCTTGGCCGACGTTCAGATACTGGGCAAGACACAGGCACATCACCTTGCCACATTATGCCTCTAAGGGGATGCTGGCGAACACAACAGCGTGTATTTTTTGCGCGACCAATGCTTACAACTGTCGAATTCTATCCCTTTTTTGTTCTGACGAGTATACGCCGTCTTTCACCAGGCGTTTCGGTGAACGTAATACCCTGAAAGATCGTGATCCTTGACCTTTTGTTTTTGTCCAACGTAGTAGAGTCGTTACCAAAGATACTTATACCACATCTTAAACTTAGTCATTTTATAGGCACACAAGGTCTCACAAATTGGCCTTGAGTCGCCAAATGTCTAGGTTCTCATTGCCTAATGTATAACATCTCTCTTTTTTTTCTATCGTATGATATCGGTTTATCCGACCTGTGCCCCGATGCCGCTGATGGCAAATTGACTCTACTTAGCACGTATTCCGTGAAACGTCTGCTTTCGCAGCGATAGTCTCTTAATAGTAACGATCTACGGTTAAACAGAGCAACACAAATGCACATTTTCGCGGGACAGTGAAGAGTCCATCACTTACATACATGCGATATAGCAAGACACAGGGACGGACTTTATGAATGCTCCAAACACCGAGGTCAGATGCAAATAGTCAGACGAGAAGGCCGGAACTCGTAACACAGGACGACGACAACGGGATACAAATGACCAAATCATTATCGTTGCTTATTGGCCTATGCCCCTCTACAGTAGGCGAGAGACAAATGTGTCAACATGTGTAGATACCAAGACATTACTTATAGTCTAGATGCTTATGGCCTCTTGTTTGTGAGACTTTATTGCACCACATTACAGCTATCTCTTCCTTCGCAGCCAATATAACAGAGAACACTTTATTTTACGCTAAGAAGATATGAAATAGATACGTGGACATGAAAATACTAACAGTAACTTGGAAGAAGTGGGGGGGAAAAACAGCAACAAAGTTAGAAAGACAAAAAATTAAGAGCTCGAAGGAAAAAAAAAACCATATGCCAGTCTAGTAAAAAAAAAAAAAAAAATTAAGCTCCCAAACAAACGTAGAGTAACATCCAGTTCTCATAATGCAAAATGTGAAATGAAAAAATCCGCGGGAAAAATCCAAAAAGACAGCCAAAAGCAATTCAAACAGACTTGAGGCTTCCCAAGTCGTCCAAAGAAGACAAGAAACTGAAACACCCCCTTTTCTTATTAGTCTTTCACGGATTCCTGCGGGTTATGACTGTTCCTTGTTGAAAGTCCCGTCGCTGTTCATTCGGCCGGGTAAGTCGCTGCCACTGCTGCCCATGCTGGCTGTGCCAAAGAAGCCAAACCCAACATTGGCTTCTTCGTCCATGGCACCCGTTTCCGTTTCGGTGTGTGTGGCCATCATCTTGCGGCCAAGACCGTATTTCCGGCCCAACCCAAAGCCAAGCGGGCCGCCACCCATACCGCCGCCATGAGGATCCTCGCCGTGTTTTGGCTTGGACCCATGTTTGGACTTCTTGGCGTCCGGGTCCGTCTTCTTCTTCTGGCTCATCATCGCCTTGCGTGTCTCGATGGCAATCTCGGACCGTGCCCGTAATGCGTCACGCATCTTGTGCTCTCCACGCGCCTTCCAGACGTGCCAACTGCTCATGCTGATGGGGTACAGCACCTTGTTGTCGAGCGACTCGACCCAGTCGCGGTTGCGGTGCTTCTTCTTGGAAGCCAGAATGTCAAGGTCCATGGCGATCTGTGCGCAGTATGACTCCAAAGGTAGGTCGTTGACGTCGTGGCCAAACGGATTTTCAATCTCGCGGCCAATGAACAAAATGCCCAAGATAATGTAGGAGGCGACAATCGTCGCCGGGATAGTCACCCACTCCAGGGTTGGGTACAGCTGGAATGGTAGCAGGAAAACGTACACCCAGGTAATCTGCGAGATGGCGATGGAGTACGCAATGGGTAGTGGTGTTGTCAAAACACGCTCCGTTCCCATCAAGACGTCGTTGAGAACGGCAATGTTGTTGTAAGCCAGGGTTTGATGCATGGGGATGAAAAGTTGCGTGTTGGTCACCATCTCATCGGTGAAGCACGCCAAATACGTCAAGATCTCCAAAGGCAGGTTGCCAAGAGGATAGTTTGCGCGCTTGATGGTCTTGCGAGGATTGCTTGCAGCAAACGAAATACCGAGGTAGCCGCCGAGGAGCTTGAAGATGTTTGGCTTGGGCTGGTGCACCCGTTCCGGCTCCTTTGCGGTGGCGTGGAAGGCAAATGTGTCCAGGTGGCCCACGAGATGCACGAGGTCTTCGTAGCCGGTGTATGGCTCGTGCCGCAACTTGTGTTTCAGGGCCACGGCGAATGCCACGAGAAGATTCAGTGAAGTCCTGTTATGCGCAATGTTAGCCCGTGAACGTGTAATAGGGCAATGGGATGGATGTAAGATGAGATTCTGCATTTGTGGTCGCACCGCTGCGGCCGGCAGGATGTACGGACACAAGCACAAACACAAACACGGAGTAGAATAGAAAGAGTGAAATGAAGGTAAAATCAAAGGAGAAATAAGAAAGACGAGAATTAGTAGAAGAAATAACTTACAGCTTGGTTAGCATATCTTTTTCTTTCTGGCCTTCTCGTTCCACTGCGTGGACCCAGAAAACACGACCGAGAGCCTGCGTAGCGAGCATCAACTGCGCCCAGTACCGCCGGCCTTCAGCGTATCTGCAAGATAATTCTGTTAGACGGCTCTGAAGTCTGCAATAAAACGTGCAAATACAAAATCGAGACATACCTCTCGTAAGCAGTAGAGCTCCGGAAACTCAGGCCCAAGCCGACAACGAAGCCGGTAACTGTCAGCAAGATGGAGCTAATGCCCACTATTTGAAAGGCGGAGGTTGTCAGAGCGGAACAATGACTGCAGGTTTAGCAAACAACGGAATGAATCATTTTGGACATACAATTCTTTTTCGTAAAGTACGAAACGCAGGTAACAAACATAGCCCAAGTGCCAACTGCCATGATTGGCAAAAGCATCTTTGGCAGAATGCTGCCGTGCATTTGGAGGAACATGGGCCATTTTGAGTGCTTTTGAATATCACGAGGGCCAGTCTAATATGGTGGCACACTTGTTAGTACTAATAGTGGCAGGTATTGAAAGTTGACAAAGAGAGACAGAGAGAGAGGCAGTAGGAACAAACTCACAAAGTACTCGTCCAGTTCGATCGTGTGTTGCCGGACAGTCGGTCGGTATTCGTGGACTCGAGGTTGGAATGGCGACGACACTCCTATGCGTCCCTGGTTGTATGCCAAGTCCGGGGGCCGGTCCAGTGCCGCGTCGTGGTCCTGGTCATGGTTGTGGTTTCCTACTGAGACGCCATACGGGGCGGCCATTTCGCCGAAGTCGTTGTTGGCGGCAGCGGTTGTAACGGCCGCTGCACCGGTGTCATTGTTATTATTACTGGCTCCATTGTCATCTGATGAAGTTGCGGGTTGAGAGCTGTCCGGATCGGCGCCAGCATCGGGAGACCCACCACCACCACCGCCAGATATGGCTGTGGGTGCTGCACCACCTCCAGCGTCTCCGTCAGACATAGCCGCAAAGAGTTGTTGGCGAGAATGTGCAATGTGTTGTAAAATGTCGAAAAAGGGTTGCAAAACTCGCAAGCAAGACGAGTGGATAGCGAGAAAAAGTCGGTGTCGAGAATCCGGACGACAAGATAGCGAAAGGACAGAAAGAAACTTAAATCGGCCGCAAAGGAAAGGCGACATAGACGATATAAAAAGTGATGATTGTGATGTTGAATTTTTGGGATGAGAAGGGGTGCTGGCAAGGTGATATATATATATATGTTTGTTGCCAACGTGATATGCAAAGAAAGACTGGATGATGGCACATGCATGCACCCACTTCGCATTCTATGGCCACTGCCACACGTCGCAAAGATGCACCTTTTTTCTTGTCGATGAGCAGTGAAAATGTACATTTGTGAGATTTGAGTTGTCATTAACATACTCATATACAAAGCCCAACACGTGGGTAGGGGTGTTTACTTACATTTGTTAGACACTGTCCACAGGGCGAATATATCACAATCCAGCAAATAACGACAGACAAATTGTGTAGCCCACATATCCCGCTGTTTGCTACTGCCCATACATTCACATCGAGATGACCACTCCATGTGCTGTGCATGAGCCATATCAAGGAAGGGGATCAAACAAAATAACCTTATGTTCTTAGGGCCACACCTGCACAGCTGAAAGCCTAGCGAGCATTAAACGAATAAAAGTAAATAACAAACATGGTGACGATTTCATCCAAATAAAAAAAAACAGACTGGAACATTGCACGGGTCCGTTAAGGGGGTGGAGAAAAGGCCGAGCGCGAAGAATCAAAGAGAGAGAACCCCAAAGTGGCAGCGAAGTGGCGGAGAAAACCCATCAAACGTACTGGGCTCCCACCATGCATGCACTCATCGGGCAGTAGAGACGGAGGCGACGAGGCATGGAAAGTAAAACAAGCGCATAGAAAAAGAAAACCACTGCATGCGGTTTAGGGAACACCTGTATCACGAGTGAGCATGCTTGAGCTGTGAGTGCACCTTCTTGTGCCTCACTGCTGTCTCTGGCTATTCAGGAACATGGAAACTGCGTTGTTTCCGCGCTTCCCCGATCCCGAGCCGATGTTTCGTATGGACGGGCAAAAATACAAATAACTTCAAGGTGAGAATGTTGGGATATGAAAATAGAACACACACCACGAAATGATCAATTTGCCTACTCAGAAAGAACATTACATATTGCACCCGCCGTAGATCGTTTTTTTGTTCGACCATGATGTGCATCAAAGTCCCGAGACCGCCATGCATCGATGACATCTGCCATTTTACAATGAGGAATAATAGAGGTCAGAAGAAAGATACTTTGACATGGATGCCGGAAGACCCGCAACAATATGCTCCTTTGTGGCCTGATATCCCAGTAACAAGCGCCAGAGCCGACATTCAGAGTGGCTGTACCGGTACTACGGTCTTTGACCCGAGAAGGAAAACACTTGCGATGGAGGGAAGCGGAAAACAACAATTGACCCCCGCAAATATCAAAGTCAGCGAGACCTCCGACCAGGGCCAATGTACTCCGTAGGTAGAGTTTTGGACATCAGAAATAGCGGCAGCAGGGCAGCAAGATTGCCACCAGTGCACAGCTGTTTCTGTAAGAAAAAATCGTCCGGATATTGAGACACGGCGTGGAGCTTTGTGAGTGAGAAGGAGGCCAGCACTGGCCCGGACCAGTATCCGCGGTTGCCCGTCATTTTCGGTCAACGCTGTCTCCCCGCAGGTAAACTGAAAACTGCTCAAAAGTGTACACAAGAAATTCTGCATCTGCTTGACGTTGCGCTGGCGTAAAAAAGTGAGAAAGAGATGCACGTAAAAGACGTCAAAAAGTGTCAAAAAAAAAGGACGGAAGAGTTGAACATCGTACAGAGAAGGCAATATCAGAGAAAGGCCAAGGCTGTAAGCACAAGGCCGTAGAAGCGACACAAATGCATCGCACGGCCAACTTGGAATTAGAGACCAAGGCTGCTGCCAAGACGGAAGCTAAGATAATGCTGTTTGGAGTGAACACAGCTTGCAGCAACTGGCTGCTCACCGAGGTGAGTAGTGCGGCCACACCTCGCTGCATGCCAAGGGAGACAAGAGACACAGTCTGAATTTGGACATCCTCCCACAGACAGCCACGACCACAACGACAGCCTCACTTCCTAACTGGTCATCAGCATGGGCATTGTGACGTCAATGGCCATTCAGGAGTTGCACAAGTCCAGTTGGAGGGGATTGCTCAATGCCGTGTCATCCTGCGAGGGCGCGAAGTAGCACAGAGGCGCTCGTAGGTTTCAAGCCAGCCTGTCTGTCATTCGTTCATCTCTAATTCTTGGGTCACGGGAGAACGATGTTGTTTCTTTGCGAGTTCGAGGGAGGGGTCGTGCATTGACCCCCAAACTTGATTTTGTATGAATTAGGGGCTGACTCTTGGGCCCCGGGCGCTGAAAGGTCAAGGGCAGCTGGATAGCTAACGTTACGCTTGGGATCACGGCGATGGCAAACTTTAAAGAAAAAGAAAATTGCAAAAACCCCCACTTCCGACCGAATGTCAGAGAAAGACTGAACTTACGAATGGAGGCCCAATATGATCCCGGGATACCCTTTTTCAGACAGCCAATTCCTTTCACAGACTTTTGTGGTATGGCAAAGCGAGAGGCGTTGGGCAAGCCCAGACATAATGTCTTGCCCCGTTCTAGCCAACCGGATGCCTCCGCGGCAGAAAATTGGCTTTGTTAGAGCCGCTTCTTTTGCGGCAGTGCTCGCGCTGTCGCGTGTCCAAAGAAACAGAGAGCAAGGGGACAAGGAGGAACGTTGTGTCGCTCGCTCCGTGTACGCGGGTTGTGTTTGCGACTGCGGGACCTTGGCAAAACAGAGTTGGATCTTGCATAATCGCGATGAAGATGGGCTCCATTGCAACGGGCAGGGGGCGAAGGCCGGGAGAAGACTTGGCTAAGGAGCAATGCTTGCTGCAAAGGCGTCTTCATGAAATCTGCACAACATTTTAGGACATCATCGCTGGCCATGACGAGTCGATGAGGGCATCGTGCAGCAGAAACAGGATTGGAAGAGTGTTGGTCAACTGGTTGCTAGACAGTGTGTGGGAGGTTGTTGATCAAGGAAGACGGAGAGTAGAGCGGACGACAAAAACATTAGACAGAAGACGACGTGAAAAGAGACAACTCATAAATCGAAAAGTGCCAGACGTGACAAGGCGTGACACTTGATAGGCAAGTACGAAGTAGAAAGTAAACAAGAATCGCAGGAAACTGCGACTAACCAGCACCAATCGTGCCTGCCAGGGCATGTTCTTCAGGGGCACACCTTCCCTCTCTTTGCCCGCAGTTGTTGTCGTTCAGGGGTAAAAATCGGATGACTAATGCGGCAAAGAGGGGAAGGTGCGCCCCACAATGGCCCATCCCTCACCTATTTTCTTCACCGCCCCTCCCAGGTCCCCGATTCTGCCGTGGGGCCAGACCCCAGCGAAAGAAGGTGTGACAGTGAGGCTCGCTGTTCTTCAGGAGTGACGACCAGCTCCTCGATTTTGCTCACCTCACCTCCAGCATCAGCATCGCCGCCACACCACCACCGCGTTGTCTTTGTCGCCGCCCTTTCTGTTGTGCACGTGTCCTGCGTATCTACACTGCGCATTACCTGGTGTTTCAGTCTTCGACAAACGTATCGGCTTTCTTTACCCCATTGCAGCGAAACAGCTTTGGCCACCCGCCTTTCTGAGCCACCGCTGTCCGGCCCTTCCAGCCTCCTTTTCCTCGACCACCTCGACACACCCCTCCAACCCCGTCCCACAGCTCCACACGCCGCCATCATGCTGTCCGGTATTCTCATCTTCAACCAAAAGGGCGAAAACCTCATCTTTCGCGCCTTCCGCAACGACTGCCGTCCACGGCTGGCGGATGTCTTCCGTATCCAGGTCATATCAAACCCTCAAGTCCGGTCGCCTATCCTGACACTGGGCAGCACGACATTCAGCCATGTCAAGCACGAGAACATTTACCTGGTGGCAATCACGAAAAGCAATGCCAACGCTGCGCTTGTGTTTGAGTTCTTGTACCGGTTGATCGCTCTTGGTCGCGGGTACTTTGGCAAGTTCGATGAGGAGGCAATCAAGAACAACTTTGTGCTCGTCTACGAGCTGCTGGACGGTAATTATTGCCCCTCTTTTTCCTGGAAACTTACGTTTTACTGCGATGCGAAGCGTTGCAGCACGCCATGTGGTGTCGTGTCTGGTGCACTGTATCTGAGCCCGCGCTTCCGGCCGTGTTTGATGCTTCGGTGCAGTGCGCTCTGCTGCGCACAGAATTGCAACAAGTCGGCTGACAAATATTTGTCTTTACAGAAATCATCGACTTCGGCTACCCCCAGAACACCGAAACTGACACGCTCAAGATGTACATTACGACAGAAGGCGTCAAGTCCGAACACCGCGCTGAGGACTCGGCCAAGATTACAATGCAGGCAACAGGTGCACTGTCGTGGCGCAAGGCTGATGTCAAATACCGCAAGAACGAGGCGTTTGTCGACGTTATCGAGGATGTCAACCTGCTTATGTCGGCGACGGGTGCTGTGCTGCGCGCGGACGTTACGGGCCAAATCGTGATGCGCGCATACCTTTCGGGCACGCCCGAGTGCAAGTTTGGTCTCAATGATCGGCTGCTTCTCGACTCGGATACTGTAAACTCGCTGCCATCGGGCAACCGGCAGGGCAGCAAGGCGACCAAGGCGGCGGCAGGCAGCGTGACGCTGGAGGATTGCCAGTTCCATCAGTGCGTCAAGCTGGGCAAGTTCGACTCGGACCGTATCATCTCCTTTGTGCCGCCTGACGGCGAGTTTGAGCTGATGCGCTACCGGTCAACGGAGAATGTCAACCTGCCGTTCAAGGTGCATGCCATCGTCAACGAGGTGGGCAAGACAAAAGTCGAGTACAGCATCGGTGTGCGGGCCAACTTTGGACCTAAGTTGTTTGCAACAAACGTCGTCGTCCGCATCCCGACGCCACTCAACACGGCCCGCATCACCGAACGGTGCACGCAGGGCAAGGCCAAGTACGAGCCGTCGGAGAACAACATTGTGTGGAAGATTAGCCGGTTCACGGGCCAGTCAGAGTTTGTTCTGTCGGCGGAGGCAGAGCTGACAAGCATGACAAACCAGAAGAGCTGGAGTCGGCCGCCTCTGAGCATGGACTTTAGCCTGCTGATGTTCACGAGCAGTGGACTGTTGGTGCGGTACCTCAAGGTCTTTGAAAAGAGTAACTACAGCAGTGTTAAGTGGGTGCGGTACATGACTCGTGCGGGCAGTTACGAAATAAGGTAAGTTTCCCTGCGAATGCACTTGATCACACCACACGAAACATCTCATGCTAATTTTTTTTTTTTACAGATTCTAATCATGTTTGGTTTTGGTGGCATTTTATGGCGTTATTTGATTTTATGCGTCTGTTTGCGTTCACGTTCTTGGGCTCGGTTTGGAGCTTAAGCATCCCATACCTTTATTTTGAATTCATGCACCTTCACGACCTCCCATTTTTTCTTGCCTTCCACCAATTTGTTTTGGACATTGTGTACAGAATGAAAAGCCTATTTATTAATATGTACATTTTTTTAGTCTGAACTTACACTCTTCTTAGCAGTCGTTTTCCACCCCTCCATTCGTACTTTAACTTATTTGAACAGATCCGTCGGGAAGTTGTCTGCGAGGTACTGGTAACCAGCGACGTTGGGGTGCAGGTGGTCACCGCTGTCGTACTTGCTAGCCAGCTTGTCCGGGCTCGACGGGTCCGCAAGGAGCTTGGCAAAGTCAACAGTGCCGTCGTACGCACCGCTAGTCAGAATCCAGTCGTTGACCTTCTTGCGGTTGGCTTCGTGGTTGCCGCCCGCATAACTGTTCCCGCCAAAAGGTGTAATGGTCGCACCATACACCTTGAGACCAGCAGCCTTGCAGTCAGCAATGATAGTCTTGAAGGCGCTGATGATCGAGTCACCATTGGCGTTGGCACCGATGTCGTTGACGCCCTCAAAAATGAAGACGTACTTGACACCCTGCTGCTGCAGAGCATCGCGTTTGTAGCGCTGCATCAGCGGGGGGCCGAGACCACCGTTCAGGACACAGTTGCCACCCGCAGCCTCGTTGTTGACGCCCAGGTTGGTGATGCCAGCCTTCTGCAGCTTGGCCAGCACCAGATCGGGCCAGCGGTTGTTGGCATCATCAGTACTGCCACGACCATCGGTGATACTGTCGCCCAGAATAATGAGGGCGCTGGTGTTGGCAGGAGCCCAAGCCTCGACAGCGTTGACATAGTA
The DNA here is from genome assembly GCA_016097105.2 of Sporothrix variecibatus. Taxonomy (NCBI): domain Eukaryota; kingdom Fungi; phylum Ascomycota; class Sordariomycetes; order Ophiostomatales; family Ophiostomataceae; genus Sporothrix; species Sporothrix variecibatus. The sequence continues at coordinate 1,263,586 of JADMNI010000001.1, read as the reverse complement.
CCAGTGCTTAGTGCTGGAGCCAGTGACAGTTGTGGCATTCAAGTGGTCACCCGACTGCATCCAAGTGGACGTGCGGCTTCCCGGATGACCGGTGATGCTGCTGCCCGACTGACCACCCGAGAGGTAGAGGTTGACGGTCAGCATGGACTGAGGGCCGACCTTGTAGTCGATGGGATCGGAGTAGGCAATCTGGCCCTTGGGGACCGTAATGCCGGGCTTGCCGCCAAAGGTCAGACCAGCCAGTGTGGCCGGGTCGATGGCATTGGATCCTACCTTGCCGTCTGCGGGCAGAGCAATCGAAGCAGAAGTGATGGGCAGGTCGCTTCCACCGAATGTGTTGGAAAGCTGTACACGGATCCGCGGTGCACCAATGGAGATGTGCACTGTCTGGCGGATTGTGGCATCCTTGAAGGTCGCACCTCCGCCAGTCTGTTGATTGTAAGCAAGTGTTCTACTCAAGTACCGATGGTACGTATGAGACCAGGGGGTAGATGAAAACATACAAAGGCGGATGGGGGCATGTTGCTCTGCTCCACGAGCTGGGGCATAGATGTCCACGTGTCGACCCAATGGCTGTCGTCGGCACGAGCCTCGATGGCGGCCGACAAGCCAGCCGCTGCGGAGGTAGGCACCGCACTGGCCGGGCTGCTGAGAATCAGCAACGGCAGCAGCAACGACGAGCATAGCTCGACAAGAGATGGAGGCGCCATGGTGGAGTTGAGATGGCAGACACTTTCGAGTGTGAAGCGTTGCTCAATATTAAGTCAATACGTCGCCGTAAATCTACGACGATGTAGTCCAAAGTTCAACCAAAGAAAAACTCTTCTTGGCAATCAACGGCCAAGACGTGCAGCCTCTGTCCTATTTATTTCCTTTCATGGCATCTGTACGAGAAGCTCGCACCCAGGTACCTGACAATTCCATGTTCGTGTAAGGAACCCGTCTACGCTCTAATGGCCTTTACTCAAGCGGCGGAAAATCATCGCCCGTTCTTTGGAACCGCTTGGTGAGAGTGTATGGTTCTTGTTTATGATATGCAGATTAATTAAGGTACGGGTCAATAGTACTCTTTCGCGGGGAGGGAAAGGTGAGCCGCCGGTTGTGAGAGCTTCGGCGATGGGTGTTGGCAGGGACGCGTGGGATATTTCCATTTAGCCAGGAAGCAACATTTCGAGATGCTGAAGTCGCCAGCCACCACAGTTCTCAATATCAGTAGATTTTGCCTTTATCCAGCGTGGAGGAATGGGCGCTCACACCATCTTCTCACGTGGCGTCCAACTTGCTTTCTGTTGAATATTATTACATTAATGGTCAAGGACTCCCGTTTTCTAACAACTATTCGCCTCGTTTATTGTTGTGAGGAAAATAGAAGGGGGTCGGAAAAGATGTCCGTCGATACGATATCCTGTTGCTAGAAAAAAGTACCCTTTAGTCATACCTCAGTCCTTCATGGTGGCGGAACTCGGCATAAGCCAAGCCGCGCCTTTCATTAATTTGCATGGAAACGATATTCTTCATATCCGTCCCGTCTTTCCACACTCTACAAGTTTTTATCTCTATGGTATCCCTCCGTTCGTCTTCAGAATTACCGCATTCAGAATACAATGATGACTTCGCCTGTCTATTTATCCTCACTCGGTTTGCATACGTCACGTCGCCGCTTCCAGTACCCGAGGCCGGCATAACATCGCCCAAGTTTCCCTTGCCAATTCGCAGCACCGCCACAAGCCACAGTGGCTCTCAGCAATAGGAAACGTTCGTAACTGTCGGTTGAAAAAAAGCCACTGCAAAATCCACGGGTCATGCTGAATTATACACATAACCTTGTGATACGGGTCGGCACTATTCCCCAGTGATGGGTGCGGTGCTCGGCCGCTCGGTCTGAAGCAACCCGAAGTTTAAGGCCCTTATGTATAGAATAACAAAGAACGAAGAAAAATATGTGCAGCTCATGCGTTTTTGTGTCAAATCTTTACGCCTTTAGCTGTTTGCTCATAGTTCCGGTGCACTAACGTTCGGGGCTTGTTTGCCGTCGGGCTCTCCTCCTTTCCTGATATTGGCATCCTTTCCTTTTTTTTAAGCTTCCGCCGTAGGAAGCATGGTCTGCGGTGACGGGTCGTCTTGGCCCGGCGCTGTCTCGGTCCAACTTCATCGGAGGTAACCACCATGCAGGGCGGGGTCGGGGGGCAGTTGAAGAAGAAGGAGGTAAGAAAGGCCAAGTGTGGCCAGTGTCGTATTTTTTGACGATAAGTCTTGGCACATCCAGACGAGGTCAGTCAGGAAGCAGGAAAACAGAAAGACAGGAACTCCTCAAGTGCGGAGAAACGATATGTATAGCAGCTATTGTTGAACGACTACGACTTGACGCCCCGACTCATAAGCCGACACAAGCCACAGGGGAATATTTCGTAGGAGGAAGTAGTATGAAAAAGACAACAAAAATCTTGAGATATTTTGTGTCATAAACTCTACATTCTGACGAGCCGGATACTTCCTTTTTCTTTTCTTTTCTTTTAATATTGTCCTGTAAAACGAAAAGAAAGGAAGAACAGATCACCCAACAAATTTTCTTGGACTCAACTCCGTACTTTCTCTGCCTTTCTCCCCTTCTCCGCTCCGACCGGGAGTTTATGAACGCTTGGCCGAAACCGTGCCATCGCAGACGGCACTCCGTATGGAAAGATGCAAAACGAGGTTTTACATATGGATGGTCGTGGATAAGAAACAAGTCCAATGATGCCAGGCATAAGCGTCATTTGAGGCGGAGGAAATGGCGGAGAACAACCTGCTGAGTACATATAGCGTCCAAGAGTCCGTGTACAGGCCGTTTGACGCTTGACTGAGATTTAGTCCCCGTAGCCTCCATTTTACACTCGTTTATCGCGGGAGGGTGGCATCGCCGACTGCAACACTATTTTGCGTCTGTTCAAGACCTGCTTTTTGGTGTCTGGGCATCCAGAGCAAACCTCCGCCGGACCAGTCATCGTATCCCCCTCTCCTGGGACGTAACAATCCAGTCTTGCGTGTTTGGTAGTTCTTGGTCGTGACCGATGTGACTCTGAAGCTTGAATTGTGAAAGAGACAGAAAAACAACAGGAAAGAAATCGAGGCTTTCTTTCACTTGCTAAGGACACGTCAAACCTTTGTAAAGCTTCAGCAACTACGTCGTACTCTCCATAGCATCTTTTATCGGGAGGTTGGACGAGAGATACACACATAACATTCTCTGCGGTCTGTGTCTTTCTCTCCTTTTAAAGAACATGGGATAACACTGCGCATCATTTTAATCCGTGCCCACTGCCGTAGCTAGACCAGTCTCTTTTTCTTGCGTTTAGTTCTAGACTTCATTTCTCCAGTTTTAAGGAGACAGTTGGTTTAAGTTTATTTTGCTAGCTTCATACCTTAACTTAAATTCGAACAATTACCAGGCTCCTCCTGCATGTGTGCTCCGTACATGTGGCCTGCAACTGCACTGCGTTTCTGCCCCTGGGTTTACTTACGTGCAATTGACATATGACCTCAACCACTACAACCATGGGCAGACTGTGATTTTTGCTGGTCCTGCTGCAACACTACTTCAAAAAGAGTATGCTGTGCCTCACGTAATGCTGCACCCTCGAGTCATCTGCTGTCCACACCCACCCTTTCAAAGCATTCTTGATGAGTGACTTGGCGAAGGGCCGTGGTATTTCGCTTTCCATTTTGGGGAGGTGAGATTGTAGCCTCAACTCGTGAGCTTATTCCCGCTCCTTCATCTTATTGTCGATAAGTTTATTATCCCGCTCTTCTTCTGCTGCCCCGTGCCTAACTGCGTTCAGTATGGCCAAGCGGCCAGCACCTCTCCTTAATGGGTGCCAAGAGCCGGACACACCACTTTTGTTTCTCTCCCCACACGATGACCGGAAAAATCGGAGGAAGGAGCGGAGGAGCCGGACCCAAAAACGAGTAGAAAAGGGAAGAGGTCGGCCGTCACCTTCCCTCGGATGCAATTGTTTTCCGCTCCGCACTCATTCTCCGATCCCCGCTCAACTTGCAAGCTAAACATTATCCATTCAGCCCTGCCAAATGTAAGCTAAAACTCCAACACCCCTAACCTACTAACACAACAACAACGACAAAAGGCACCTAATTCAAGATGTGACGTTTCTGACCGAGAAAAGAAAGAACTTCATTCTTATCCAACACCCTCTCCCAAAAATGACCATGCCATGGAGCATGCGCTGGCAAGAGGTGCCCCCATCTTGGCTGAGCTGCGTGGCTACGGCCTGAGCGGCGATGCCTTCCACATGACAGCACCACATCCCAACGGCGTGGGTGCACAACGGGCGATGCGTGCAGCCCTCAAGAACGCCGGCTTACGGCCAAGCGACGTCGACTACATCAACGCACATGCCACCGGCACCGTTATTGGCGACCGTGCCGAAGCGGCGGCGATCCGCACGCTCATGGCCGACGACGGCATTACCGATGAGTCAGGGACAGGGGCTACTCTGTGCCCAGTTCCCGTAGCCACCAGGAAGCACGACCGACCGCCGCCGCCACCACCATCAACAAAACGTTAAGACACCGTAGATTGTAGCCTCAACTCGTGAGCTTATTCCCGCTCCTTCATCTTATTGTCGATAAGTTTATTATCCCGCTCTTCTTCTGCTGCCCCGTGCCTAACTGCGTTCAGTATGGCCAAGCGGCCAGCACCTCTCCTTAATGGGTGCCAAGAGCCGGACACACCACTTTTGTTTCTCTCCCCACACGATGACCGGCACTCATACACCCTGGTCCAAGCCACAAGCGTCCCTAGCGCCCACCACCAACCACCATCACCACCACTACATGGATCTCATAAAGTGCTCTTCAGACTTTTCAGAGTCACGGACGTACATACAGCGCACAGGATACGTTTAGTGACAGTAGGGAGACAGCCAACAAGGCAAGAGTCTGGTAACTTTGAGACCGACTGTCCAAGACTGGTGCACGCACCCATCAAAGCAAGCATCTTGGATGAACCTCGAGTTCTTGCAGCGAGAGACGGGCTTGACTTCCACATCGAGCCAGGCCTACGGTCGGTGGTTCGAGTGAGCTATATCCCACTCCCTGGTCGTCTTCGTGTGGTATTTTTTTTTTCTTGACTTTTGTGTTCTATTGCCTCGTGCTCTCAAAGTCACGGATACCATGACTCGTTTTTACGTTGTTTATATTTTGATTTTATGGTGGAAGTATTCACTGTAGTTGGTTTTCATTCCCTTTGTCGAGTTCGTTTTACGTGGTGGAAGGCATAGGCAAGAGAGCTGAGACAACTCAGGAGGAAGGTGAGGGAAAAGGAGGACAAGAGAGGGGTGGGCAGCGGTGATCCTTCCCCTGCTTCTCTTCATCCCACCACCTTGTCTCTGGTCATGCAGACATAACTCTTCTTTTGGCCCGTCCATATGCATTGCAGATGCGACTGTTGGTGAACACTACCCAAGCGCTGATGTACTTGTCTGTAGCAGTAGCTGTTTCCGTCTCTTGATACATCTCATCCTGTCACACCACTCGAAGTCAACATTCGACCCGCCTTGAAAAAGTTGGATCACAAGCCTGTGAGAATTTTGTGCTCCATTTAGGGTACCTTTTGTAACTCTATTACTTTCATTCTGTACTCTGTCTTGAGTTCTCCGCTGGGACAGGGCTCTAGAATATCTTGTTAGCCATATTTCGTCATATGATGACTTCGACAGCCTCCAATTGTAGGGCGGCATATCGATTACAGTTAATGTTGTGGACTTGTTTATGTTCATGACTGTATTTTGTCTCCAAGTACACGATCTCATTGGCCAAAAATACTGAGCTCGCTGCTGTGCCACATATCCCTACCGCTTGAAAAAGGTTATTTTGGTGTGAACAATAAAGGCAGTTGGATTAGCTGCCGGTTTGTGGACGGACATCTTATTTGCTGTTTATATTGGTTGGTACCCGTGTAGATTGCTTTGTCCGCGTGCACACACACTCCCGTCCAACCTTTGTAGCTTTTGCTCTCAGCTTTTACAACTTCCCCTCATTTTTCGACCATATTGCAACCCTTCGATGAGTCTCCCGCCGACGCTGCTCACCATGATTTTTTCATACGACAGACTGTTTTCTTCATTCCTCCTACTACACCGACGAACGCACCGTCGCCACAACTCATCATTGCGACCCATCACCACTACGCCCTTTGCACAAGGTGTACTAGAATGCCACCTTCTGCAACAGGCAACCACGTGAAATGCACAGCAAACTTACGGCGAGACTCGTGAACCCACTAATGGGATGGTATGTCCTTCTGTCCTCGATGCACTAGCTTACCGATACCACCTTGTTTTCGCCTGTCTTTCTCTGTGACTTTTGTCTTCCGTCTGATTTTGCCTTCCGTCTGCATGCAAGCGTCCAATGTCGGCACCCTTGTATTTTGATTTCTTTGGCTGCTTGTTGGACCCCCTCGTCTGTAGCTCTCCACCGCTGCTCTTCTGTATTAATAGCCTTCCTGCCCCCGTACGAAGATAGAAAGTGGTCCTTCCTCCTTTCTTTTTCTTTTGTCTTTTTCTACTCTTTTACCTTACGCATGCCGCATCATCAACAATTTTGGCCCAAGATGTATCAGGCGAAGAACATCTACTTTATTTGCGGCTTCGCCGCCATCGGTAAGAGACATCCCTCCACTGTTTTTCTTTACTCCAACAGGAGCCTATCTCACTAACAAATCAGGCGGTGGCCTTTTCGGCTTCGACATCAGCTCCATGAGCGGTGTTCTCGGCACCCAGGCTTACAAGCGCTACTTTGGCAACCCGCTGTCGTACCGCCAGGGCGCCATTACGGCTTCTATGCCTGCCGGCTCGCTGGCTGGCTCGCTTCTCTCGTCCTTCATTGCAGATCGCTTCTCGCGTAAGGCCGCCATCCAGTTCTCGTGTCTTTTGTGGATTCTCGGTTCCATTATCCAGTGCGCCTCGGTCAACATTGGCATGCTCTGCGCTGGCCGTGTCATTGCTGGTCTCTGTGTTGGTATCGCTTCTTCCATCGTTCCCGTTTACCAGTCCGAAATCGCTCCCAAGGAAATCCGTGGCCGTGTTGTCTCGCTTCAGCAGTGGGCCATTACCATTGGTATCCTGATCCAGTACTTTATCCAGTACGGTGCCGCCCAGGGTATTGGCGGCGGTCCCGACGACCCGAACCAGCCCACTGCTGCCTTCCGTATCCCGTGGGGTATCCAGATCGTCCCGGCTGTGATCCTCTTTGTTGGTCTCTACTTCTTCCCCTACAGCCCTCGTTGGCTGGCGTCCAAGGACCGCTGGGAGGAAGCCATTCAGGTCCTGGCACACTTGCACGGCAAACGGCGATGTGAACCACCCCAAAGTGCTCGCTCAGTACCAGGAAATCGAGGAGGCCCTCCGCTTTGAGCGCGAGCAGGCCGTCTCGAGCTTCAAGGCCCTCGTCGAGCCTCGCATGTTCAAGCGCGTCGTCCTCGGCATGAGCATCCAGATGTGGTCGCAGCTCTGTGGCATGAACATAATGATGTATTATATTGTTTATATTATGGAGGGTGCCAATATTGCGTCACCGCTGACCACGGCCTCGATCCAATACGTGATCAACGTCGTTTTGACGCTTCCCGCCATCTTGTACCTCGACAAGTTCGGCCGTCGCCCTGCTCTTGTTGGCGGCGCGTTCCTCATGATGACCTGGCTGTTCATCTCCGGCGCCCTTCAGCAGTACTATGGCCAGCCCAACACGGCTGAGACCCGCAACTCCACCAACAGCGACATCACCTGGATCGTCCTCGACAACCGTCCCGTTTCGTCGGCTATTGTCGCCTGCTCGTACTTGTTCGTCGCCACTTTTGCCACCACCTGGGGCCCAACCTCATGGACCTACCCGGCCGAGATCTACCCTTCGCGCATCCGTGCCAAAGCCGTGTCTCTGGCCACCGCTTCTAACTGGTTCTGGAACATGGTCCTAGCCTTTGGCGTCCCCCTCTACTGTGGAACATCTCCTACAAGATGTACTACATCTTTGCTGCTTTCAACGGTGCCTCTTTCATCCACATGCTTCTCACCGCCCCCGAGACCAAGGGTTACACCCTCGAGGAGATGGACGAGGTCTTTGACTCGGGTCTGCCTGCCTGGCGCAGATACAAGAAGACCAGCCGTCTCGAGGATCTCGAGCGCGAGATTGCTGCTGGCAACATGAAGATCAATGTTCCTCACGGTGGTGTTGAGGGTGCGCAGGTTGAGGAGGTCGCTGCGGCACCGGAACCCAAAACTGCGTAAACGTTAACGTGAAAGTACGCAACATATGGTTCATCAAGTTGTTAAACCTTCAAGCAATACGTCTGTTTTGATATCGGAATAAATCAGATGACGCTGTACCTGGAAGAGTGTGGGGAGAGATGTGTGAGTGGAGCTCGACAATACGGTGCTTCTTTTTTTTTTTTTTTTGGAAGAGCACGGGGCTTTGGAAACTCATTCGTCGGGGAGATGGACTTCTTGACACTTCGACCGCATGTACCCATTCAAGAATATACAACTCGTCTCCTATTATTAACTACAAAGACTGGGATAGATCATTTCTTCTTCTTCTGTTACTAATAACTTCCTACAGGTGTTGCGTATCATCTTGTCAAACGAAGGTGATGATAAACTTGGTGCTACTTGAATTTTGCACTCCGTATTGCAACCATTCCGGCGTGGTAGCGACATTTCTTTCCGGTTCTCGTATCATCCATCATCTACTATATGTTTTGTGGTAAGAGTAGTCTTTACCCACTTGTCTGCTCTAGGTGTGACGTATGGTCAAAAAAGACCCTTGTGATTCAAAACATTATTCTGTATATACTCACACCTTCCACATCTCAGAAGATTGTCGCAGAAGCCCAATGCCAAAATAAAGATCATCAATGGGGCTCCTACTCGGCTAAATTTTGATAATTAACATTGCAACTAGACGAATACATCACGAATACTGCCTCATAGATTCACAGTCTACCCGTGCATCCCGTCACCTGTTCTTGTGCGTCCGGGTTTGTGCTCCAACAATCCGTGCACAGCACCGATATACTTTTCCACTTAACACACCGTGACGCGGCTCACAATCTTTTCTTCACACAACTCCTCACTGAGTAGCTGTTGAATTTCCATTTCACACAATGCAAAACGAAAAAGCCTTTTGTACTTAAGACAAGACTGCCCAAGTCATATCAATTCGAAAGAAAGATCTCTTGAGAATGCCACCTCGCCATCGTTATGACCATGCCATCATCTTTTTACTGTTGATGTTCATCAGCACTTTATCATTTTTGGCGGCTACTTTGGCAATATTGTCAACACGGCCAACCTCCGACCAGCCAGCAGCAATCAAGAGACTCTTTCGTGTCCCTGACAAAGCCGGCTCTCAAGCCCAAGATCACCACCACAGCCTTCGCGATCAGCCGCATCGACAGCTTGCCACAATTCAGCCTCCCTCCCGCGACCTTCCTGCTCCAGGCCCCATTAACTCAACAAACATCGGCCATGGGCCTGGTGGCCCCCTTCTCGACGGTCCCTACACTTATTATTGCGGTGTCTTCAACACCGGAATACCTGCCACGATTCGTGCCGGCGCCATGAGCTTAAGGTCTGTCAACATTTCCTATTCTTTGCAGTCAGACACCTGCCAACGTGTCTACTGTTACGATACAACGGCCGTTTACGTCTGCAACAATGAACACGATCTGTTGGCGCCCAACGTGACAATGACGGGCTACGATATCGGGTGGATGGCCGACCGACTGTCACTCTTGTGCTGTGACTCACATCATGCATCATCGGCGCAGTTGTTCCACCCAACGGCAGGGTGGAATACAGTTGTGGGTTATGGCAACTGCCGGCATGACCCTTGGGAGCCACCGTCGTCCTTTGGTATTGGCAACGGCGGCATAAACGGGTTCTGCATCCCAAGTGAGACCCGTCCAAGCCCAGGGACAGGGAGCGGTGCAGATTCGTGAGGAAAGGATGTTGGGGAACAAGATGGGGGGACAAAGGAACCAGGGGAAAAGCAATTCTTAAAACCCCCCAAAAAACGATGCATTTTTTATGGAGGTGACGTTACTGCACACTTTATCATCTAGTTTCAGTTAGTTTATTTCCAAAATTTCATATTCAAACTCTGACTGACTCCTCCGTCTATATGTAACAAAATATGGTATGGGTATCTTTCAAAAAAGAGAAAAGAAAATCAAATAGCAAACACCCTCCCTCCTCCAACTTCAGTCTCCTTAACTTCATCAGTCTTCAACGGAGTTCATCAGCTCCAGCCGCGCCCTCACATCGGGGTCCTTCTCAATCTCCTGCCAAAGGCCCACATGCAGCCGGTCTGCTGGCATTTCGATTTCGTCGTCGCCGTCCGGGTGGCTCTCATCCTCGTCTCCGTATAGATCGTCATCATCGTAGCCTGCAAACGATACTCGGTTCTCGCGGCCGCTCTGCACGACAGTTGTGCCTGCAACACCCTTTGTCACGCGGGCTCCGCCAAATGGTAATATCCGGCGAGCAGCTGCCGTGAGCTTCTTGATACTGAACCGACCCTGTTGACCCTTCATTGCAGCAGCGCCACGAGGCGTCGCAGCTGGTTTGCCCCATAAACCAGCGATGGCCAAGTTACGCTTGACGGCGCGGTAGCCGAGCTCCATGACCATCAGCACCGTGATGGCCACCAACAGTGTTGCCCACCAAGAGAGGTTGCGTCCGTAGCCGGTAAACAAGTTGCCGCGGACGTCGTAGGGCGAGGGGCTGGGCGTGAATGCCAAGGATAGGAACACACACCACAGCCACCAGCCACCGACAGTAATACCAAAGGCAGCCAACACCACGGCTGTCTTGTAGTGCGTAATGAGGATGCTGCAGGTTGGTTAGTTGTGTTGCGATCTACAAAGACAGAGGACGGTAAGAACTCACAATAACTTGATATTGGTCCACATGATGCAGACGGAAAAGACCAGGTTGCCGAGTGGGAACAGGTTTGGGTCGTGGCCATCGGCGAAGGCACCATAGCCAGCCCAGCAGGTAAACCAAACGAGTGCACCTTGGGCCATGGCCGCCAACATCCAGCTGCCGTAGCGCTTGGGGCTCAAGACCCTCACCCTGCTGACCATACGCATACAATTCGGGGACGGCCATCAACACGGCTGCACTGAGGTCCTGCTCAAAGATGCCAGGCACGATGACACACAAGCTGGTAAAGAGGGTGTTGAGAACAGTCAAACTCCAGCTCTCGTAGATGGACGTGCCTGTGTAGCCACAGTACCACTGATAGGCGGCAGCGGGCGTGTAGAAGAACATTTCCTTGTAGAATGTTGACAAAATGAACTGCGCCGTGCGCACGTAATTCCAACGGCCATGCACAAGCAGGAGGCGCGCCAGAAAACGGAATTGGGCAATACTGTAATCAGCGACACGTGCCGCCTGCAACCCTTCCTTGCCCGACACACCGATACCGACGTGCGCCTCAGCCAACATGGCTAGGTCGTTGGCACCGTCGCCAATGGCAAGTGTCAATCCTGGATGGTTCTTCTTGAGTGGGCCGTGGCGGATGCTGCGGACAAGCAGGGCTTTTTGAGCGGGTGACGCGCGACAGCAAATGACAGAGTCGACCGACGGGATGATGCTGTAGAACAGGCTGTCCAGGTCGGGGTCGGCGCCGTTAAAGGCGTGCAGGTGGTTGCCGGGCGAGGACGTTTGGGCTTGGGCCTGGGCCTCGGCCTTGGAGGCAGGTTGCTTGGCCTCCTTCTTGCGTCGCTTCTTGGCGGCTTCGATAACACCAAGTGTGTGGCCGTCGATGACGACGACAGTGTGGCCACGCTGGCGTTGCTGATGCCGCTCGCTGGCAAGGGACGGCAGGGTCTGACCGGACGAGAATGGCATACGAACGACCTTGCGGAGAACGCGACCAACGCGACCCAACACGGTTGAGGGCGCGGCCTGGCCTGCCGCGATCATGGCCGTAGCCATGTCGGCTTCGGGTAACCCTAGACTCTCGGCCACATGCAACAACTGGCCCGCCAAGTCGCCTTTGCTGGCGTCGAGCACGAAGATGGCCGAACTAGGCCGGCACAGGCGCGCGGAATGGGCAATGTTGATGGCAGTCTCCCGCTTGTCGCCCGTAAGCATCCAGATCTTAATGTTGGCGCGGCGGAGGGTGTCCATGGCCTCTGGGACACCGTCCTGCAGCTTGTCTTCGATGGCAGATGCGCCGATGAGCTGTAGGTTCTGCTCAATGGCCTCGGCTGCTTCTTCGATACGAGCCTGGCGGTCGTCAAGGCTGGTGGCCGCCTTCAGATAATTGGCCTTCCAGGCAGTGTACTCGGCGTCTGGCACAAGGCGGTGAGCGAACAAGAGCGTGCGCAGGCCTTCTGCGGCGAAGTCGTCCATGTGGCGGAAGCACTGGTCGAATGTGGTGCTCTCGTCGTCCAGGGCCTCAAGGAAGGCGGGTGTCTCGAGGAAGGTGAACTTGTCGGGGAGCGGCACAAAGCTTGTGTTGAGTGGGCTGAGCGGGCTCGGCGTATGGGGCGAGGTAGGTGAAAGGGGCGTATGAATTCGCCGCGCTGGGCGAACGCCCGATGTACTTGACCGTCGCAGTGCGTCTGCGTCCGACAAAGCTGCCACCGCAGGTGAACGCACTTCAAAGGACGGATTACGGTGCCCCATAGAAGGCCGAAGACGGAAAGCGTCCATGGAACGGCGTGCAGTTCTCTGGATGTCAAAGGAGCGGCTGCGGTCGGCACTCTGGTGAGCTCCGCTGCCGACTGTCGTGATCGTGATATTCTTGAAGCCAACGGATTTGTCCTTCTCACCACCGCCACCAGCGACAGCACCATGCTTGTCCCGGTGGACACTGCCTCCAATGCTTCGCCGGATAGTAACGCTGGCTGGCCCACCATAGCTGCTGCGTGGTTCCGCCTGCTCACTCTTGCGAAGCAGAGCACGCTCGAGATCAGCACTCTGGCGCACGTTTTGGGCACGTTGCAGGGCCAGGGGTGCCATGGTCAGGCGTGGCAGAACCATGGAGTCGGCACCCTTGCAAATGAGCCACAGACGGCCATCGGGCCGACGCACGACAACAGACATACGTTTGCGTTGACTGCTGAACTCGATGACGTCGACAACCTCGTATGTCTCTTCGCGAGGAGCCTCGCCATCGTCTGCTTGGGGGTTATACGTGAAGCGCAGGGTGGTGGATGAGGCTGTCTTACGGACGACGAGGAAGCCCAGCTCTTCGGCTGCAGTGACTAGGGCCAGCTCATCGGGCGAAGAGGCCTGAAAACCGACGACTTTGCCGTCCTTGAGCTCAGGCAGACATGTATGACACAGGGCTAGAGCGAGGATGTAGGTGACGACCTTGGCAGAAAAGGGCGCAGATGGTCGAAGGCGGATATATTCGAGGAGGTCGACTGTTGTAAGCTCCGGCTGGACGTGGTCGGGCCGGGCAGAAGACCGCCAATGGGAGGAAGAGCGGCGGTTTGATTCGGCGGAGATGCGTCGTAGCTGGCTGGCGGTGTCGGCAGGAGGCACAAGGAAATTCGAGGGGTCCTGACTGGGCCGGCCGGACGGATATCGGTTGAAGGGCGCGGCGATGGTAACGGGGATGGGCGCCGCGACGAGTGGAGCGAGGGGCGAGGCGATGATGGAACGACAACGGCGCCGCGGCTTGACTCCTCTTGTGGGCTGCCACTGTCTACAGCCTCCTCGCCTATATCCTCGACAACATCAATGTCTGACTCGTGCAGCCACGAGGTGCCGGCTACGCTCATCTTGCGGAACTGCATGACGTTTTCGGTGAGGGTGCCGGTCTTGTCGGAGAAGACATAGCCGATCTGGCCGAGGTTCTCGAGGATGGTGTTGGTGTTGCAGCGGGCGGGGTGTCGGATTTACTGTCGTACATGGCGCGATCGGCGTTGACGAGCATCATCTGGCCGAGCTTGACAATCTCGAGACTGACATAGAGCGCAAGTGGGATGACGTTGTTGAACTGAATAGCGAAACCCAAGATGATTTCTTCGGCAGGCACGCCGACCATGCTAATGTACCACGAGTGGCGCTCGACAGCGCGGCGCCAAATGTAGTAGCCAATAGAACAGCCAGCGGCGAGCAAGACCACGAAAGCAGCCAAAAGCAGAACGATGCCGTTGGTGACACGCTCGAGAGCAGGTTTCTTGGCGCGTGGGTGGCGGTTGGCGTTCATACGACTCTTGCACTCTTCGCCCGTGTTGAGGACGAGGCCGATGGCACAAGGCGTGTTGCGGACCGTGCTGCCGCGGTAAATGACTTCGGCAAGGGTGAGGGGGAGCGCCGTCGGTGGTTCGTCTTCGCTGTCGTCTGGGTCGGTGGTCAAGATACGGCCGTCAAATCGGTACAGGTCCGGGTTGGGGTCTTCGATGACAAGCTCGGCTTGTGTGTTGACCAGCCCAGAAATCGTGGCACAACGTCCGCCTGCAAGCGGTGCGGGAACTTGCTTGCTCTTCAGGTTTGTCTCGCCGTCGAGGGCCATGGTCTCGACATAGGCCATGCTACCCTCGCCGTCGGCGTGCAGCAGCAACAGATCAGCTGGCACCTCTTCGTCTCGCGACAGGCGAACGACGTCACCCACGCGGATGTCGCGCCACTGGACGTGCTTCCACTGGAAACCACAGCTGGCTTCGCCATACACAGCACCGAGGACACGGCCATCTTCACGGGGAGGCACCTCGCGGAAGAGGCGCTTGGCCAGCCACTTGCCCACCCCGGGTACAGACGAGAGGGCCTTGCGCCGCCTCTGGCGTGTCTTGGCAGCGGCTTCGGCGTCCGCCGTCGCCTTTTCTTTCTGAGCAGCGCCATTGTTGCTGTTGCTGTTGTCGTTCCCGTCCTCGTCGGCTCGTCTCAGGACTGTTGCGAGGCCAGCATTCTCGACCTTGTCGAGACAGTAGCGCTTGTAATCGTCGTAGCCTCCTTGACGACGGTCAAGAGGACAAAGAAGAGAAGCGGGAGGATGGTCGTAAAATTACCGGTGGTGCTGATGCCGGGGATCGTCTGCGGAATACCGACGCACAAGAAGTAAAAGTTGCCGACGCGCGTGAACTGGAAGAGCACCTGCTTGGGGACGAAGTTGAGCACGGTGTAGCGCGATGTGCGGATCGCGTTGGAGAGGTAGCCATGGCCGCGGCGAACGTCGACAAGGTGCGGTGGGCGCGCTGGGTCGGCAGAGAGGTGAAGAGGAATATGACGGCCGTCGGGAGAGGGCTGCAGGATGACTTCGCGGAGGAGGAGGTCGAAGATGAGGAAGCACCAGAAGCGGCGGACGGCAGCAGCGGCCGATGTGAAGGGAGCGAAAGCAGGCGCGTGATGCGGCAGGTTGGTCGCGGTTGCCGTTTCGGGCGGCGGCTGGCTGCTGTACTCTTTCGCGGCGGCGGCTGCGCCTGCCTCGGCAAGCACAGCGGCCTCTATGGCGCCGCCGTCTTTGGTGCGGCTCATATCAGCGGAGGTCGGTCAGCGCAGAGAGGAAGCATTGAGGCAGGGAATGTCGCAGACTCGAATACGGTTCCGTTTTGTAGGATGCTGTTTCTGGTAGGTGTTCGAGGATGGGCTGTAACACGGGACTCGCGACGCTGGTTGAACGAATGACTGGTCGAATGCGACCGAACGATGTTGTGTTTGTGGATTGGTGGAAAGAAAACAACAGTAAGATCGGAAAGGTAGATAATAATAAAAAAAGAAACCAAAAAGAAAACAAAGCGAATGACTGAAGCGACAAGACAACCAAAATGACAAGAAACCAAGAAAACGCAGAAAAGGAACATAAAGCGGCTTCCGTCTATTCTGCGATCTCGCCTGTTCTCTATTCTCTCTTGTTCGCTTTTTACTCGTTCCTTCCTTTTTTTCTCGCTGCCTTTGGCCAGGTTTCGTCTAAACAGGTTTAAAGCGGCCGACCAAGGCCGCGTGTATGGGCGACGTTGTGCCGCTAAAAGTTGGCTGGACTGGGATGAGCCGGGCAGGCCCTGGCAGTGCCTGGCACTAATAGTCAGTAGCACTGGCCACTAAACCCGCTTGCCACAGGCGGCTGTCGCCTTCGCACTAGAGAAAGGCCGAGGACCGCAGTATCGTACCAGCAGGCAAAGTGCACTAAAAATACAAGCTTCTTACAGTGTACGCATACTTTTTTTTACAGTGCATCTTTCAAGCGTCCAACGCTGTGCACAATACGTCGTACGAGTCACTGCTCTGTATTTCTCCGTTCGCCAGTCTCTTTTGCTTGGGTTTCCAGGGCCGCGTCACTCAGCAGAATGCAACTCTATGATGTATCTTTTGTTATTGTTCTTCTCTGCCCTGTCTGTACCTGTTGGCATATCGAAGAATACTGTCATTTCGTTTGTATTGACTTTTTATTATTGCAATTGTTGTCTCTTCAGCATTCCTCTCTGAGATTTGTGTCTCTTCTTTTGTCGTCATTTCTGATGCCACATTTTGTGCCGGTTTTTCTTTTTCCTGCCCATCTTTGCCTTTTTCTTCTTTCTAAACCTCCTCTGCATCCCCTCATGTCTCAATTTTGCGCCCGTTTTGCGCCCATTCTGCATTGCTTGCCCTGTTGTTGACCCACGTGGAACGGGCGCGCGTCAATCCGCCGGGCTTGGCCAGGGCAGTGCGCTGTGGTGAGAGGACAGAACAGCCATTTAATACAGCAGTGCTTCTATTTATCCCCAGCGTCTTCAGTGGTACTTTGAGGCCTGGACGGTGACAACACCATAACACCACTAGCGTCTTGCTAGCCCCGTATCTCGAAATAGCCACTTTCGCGCTTTAGCGGCCCGTCTTGGCAGTAGCGAGTTCGATTTTTTTTGTTCGCCTTCTCCTCATCTACGGAGTAATACGTCTTGCGTGTCTGCGTGTGTGTATGTGTGTCTTTGTTCACCGCGCAATTGGGTGGTCATCCATAAGTCCAAACTAGGAAGGTCAGCCACCGTTTCAATCGACTCTCAATGGCCAGAAGTCCAGCCCATAATTACAGTTCAGCAATAAAGGGTAAAGAGCGTTGAGGCGGGGTTTAACATTTCGATCCCGAAAACGGTTCTCTTTTGCGGAGGGAGAGAACACCGTGAGGCCGGTCATATGGTGTTGAAGTCGCTCTCAATAATTATGCGATATGTATGTTCAGGCGACAGGCGGGTCTCGACTCTCGATTGATGCAGCCTTAAACGCGCCATCGTCAAAAGCCTTGAATTAAGCTTTTTGGGGGGCCCAGTTGTTAATTGCTCTGGGATAAACTGCCGCCGCTCTTGTCCAATGCTTATGCACGTTGTCAGCATCAATGCCGTGTATGGGACAAGCGGGTAAACGATCTCAATCAGTCATCAAGACTGAATCTAATTTGCAAGTCCATAAAATATGGCTTGAAATACAACATTAAAAAAAAAATCATGTGGCCTAGCAACATACAGTGCACCACAGCAAGAGGACGTGCTCAAGCGGTATTTTTTAAAATAAATTCATTAATGGAATATGATAACCGTACAGACGGCTGCCTGGGATGGTATCTTCAGGGTGACAAGAAAAACTATGGGGGTATTATCAACAGAGTACAGATAGCAAAGACTTTCTTCAAACCGTAGTCCCTTACTCCTCCTCTTCAACCTCCTCCACCTCGTCCTCGTCTTCGGCTGCGTCGTCCTCAGCAAACGGATCAATCTCCTCCTCTTCCTCCTCGTAGATCTCGTCCTCATCGTAGTCATCCTCGGCAGCGGCAGTAGAAGCCTTGCCCACAGCGCCGCCCTTGGCGCCATCCTCCTCTTCCTCCACCTCGTCGTCATCACCCATAACGCTGCCCATCGAACTACCGGCACGGCTCTGCGAGTAGGTACTAAACATGGACACAGAGCCCGCGCGGCTGCGTCCTCCCGCTGGCCGATCCAGCATCTTGCGCATGGCGTCGTAGTTGATCCGCTTCGAGAAGCCGCGACGTTCCATGGCCTCGACGGCAGCCTCACCGGGTGTGGAGGCAGGCGTCGTCTGGCCCTCGCCAATCTTGGGCTTCTTGAGCCGGCGGCGCGTCTGCTTCTTGGAACCGTTGGCCGCCGCAATCTTGGCGCGGAACTCTTTTTCCTGCCGCATGCGCAAGTATGCGCGGTTCTCGTTCATCCAAATCTTCTCCTTGGCAGCCGCTTCCTCCTCAGACAGGAGGCAAAACTGCACCTCGGGGTCGTCCTTGAACTCGTCCTCCACAACCTCGGGGCTGTCAGACACGGCAGGCGGCTGCTGCACCTCTGCCGCGGACTCTTCGTCACCAGAAGGAGCAGGCGTACCTGCTTCACTGGCGGCGGCAGACGCAGGCTTCGAGGGAGCACGGCCCATGCCGATCATGATGCGTTGAGCTGCTTGTTCGGCATTAGCAAACGCGCGTGCGTGCTCAATACAGCCGGGTGAGTTGATGGCCTCCGTCATCTCCATCTCCAAGTTCTCCTCGTCGGCGCGCCAGGCGTCGTCAACGTAGTCCGGGTCTTCTTGGCCGCCACGGTTACCAGATGCGATAGGCAACGAGCGGCAGGACGATCCATCAGGCGGACCACGGCGACGCTTGCGTGGTCCCTCGCCAGAAGTATCCGAGCCGGGGAAAGGAGAGCCAGGTTCCGACATCGGTGTCGCGCTGCCACCCTCAACATCCTCGCCATCGCCAAACTCCTGAACAAGGGCGGCGAGCTGGTCGTTCTCGTCTTCGGTTTCGTTGGTGCTTTCGTCGGCAGTCAAAGCCGGTATCGGAGCATTCGCCTGCTTGGCTGCGGGAGTGCTGGGACTGCAAAACCGTCTGCGTCGACAATCTTTGGCGGTTGCGCCGCAGACACTGCACCGGGTGTGCTGGATACTGACATCACTGAACCATCCCGGCTGCCAGCGTCTAGTGCGCGCGAGTCGCCGCGCTTGCGCTTCAGAAGCTCGCGTTTCTCCTTAAGCTTCGCCTGGTACTCGTCCGACTTCTTGTAGATCGATGGCGGGTCGTACTCCTCGGTCAAGAAGTCGTGTGCCAAGAACTCCTCCACCGTCATCTTGGCCGAGGGCAGCTCCTTGAACTCGTCAAGACGCATCTGCAGTGTCGCCATTGTGACCTTGGCAATGTACACCACCTCACGCACAGTGCGCCGGAAGTTGAAGATGCGGGCCGCCATGATCAAGCACGCACCGCAGATGCCTGCTGGCCGCCGGCCCATGACCATCCAGTCACGGTCCATGCGCTGCACAAGCCGCACTGCCGTCTCGGCCACCTTGTTGGTCATCGTGTCGAATTCGAGCTTGGAAGCAAACCGGAAGATGAGGTCCTCCACGTAGATTGGCTGCACGTCCCGTGCCGCCACCTCGATGGTCTGCAGAAGCTTTTTGAATGTGCGGCCCAGGAAGAAGACTTCTTCCTTGACAAGGTCTGCAAGGTCGATGAGCATAATCTTGCAGGGGTTGGCGTGTGTCGACTTGCGGCATGCTGCGTACAGGCAGACAGCAACCACATTCTGGATCTTGCGGCCCTGCACAAAGTTGGCACTGGACGCAAGCTTGTAGTATTGGAAGCCCACGTTGACGGTGTGGTCAGGGATGTGCAGCTGATGGGCGTAACCGGTCATGAGTAGACGTGCCTCGCGCAGAGACCGCTCACGCGCCTCGGCCGAGCCGTTGCCTGCCACACGCCGGTGGCCAATGCCCGCCATCGGCCGGATGCCACCTTGGTCGGCACCCAAAAAGCTACCCTGAACCACGGCCGCACCATTTGCGTTCTCGCCGAAAGACACCTCGGCCACAATGTTGCTGTCGTCTGCGACACGACCACATGTACGACAGGTGCCGTCCACAACATTTGGGTTCTTACATGCCTTGTTGGGGCACTGCAACCGCGATGACGAAGCCGCCGCTCCTGTCCCCGTCGGGCCCGTCGGCTTTGGCGAGCCTGCATCGCTGACCACACTGCCAGCCCGGGAACTTGAGGCTGCTGCAGCGGCAGCAGCCAGTTGCTTGCGTCGCCATTCACGGTCCAAGGTGGCTTTTATGGGGTTGATTCGTTGTGCACCACGGGGTTTGATCTGGTGTCCTGAAGAAAACTTCTTCGGTAGTGTCGTAAGAGGAGTCATTGTTGTGTATGTGAGGATGTCGGAAAGGATATGTCGAGAATAAAAAGGTCGAGAGATGCCTATCGAAGGCCTTGACGAAGTGCGTTGATGAAATTCGTGTGCAAATTTTAATTTTCTCGTCGTCTTTTTTTAGTTCGCCTTCAGCCTGCAAGCAGGCATGTATCGTAAAGTGCAAAGGAAAAGAAAAACGCGCTGCCGCGATCGTCCGCGATCTGGAATGAGAACGTTCCAGCCAGTTGTTGATTTTGCGTTTGTTGTGTAAGAGCTGCCTGTTTCGGGAAGTTGGAAGCAAGACAAGGGAGGATGTGGTCGTGAGTTGGGCAAGAGAGAATTTTCCACAATTTTTCGAGGAAAGTGGGCGGGGCCTTTTGTCCTTGTGGCCGAGTGGGAAGAGGCAAAGATTTTGAGTTCATATCCAAAATGTGGGGCCTATTATGATTGCAGCCAATTTAGTGAGAGGCGAGCACGTGATTCTCTAGCGCCGTCCGTGAGGTCTGCTGTTCGATTTGAGACGCTCGCATTTTACTGTCTCTTTTTTTTAAAGCTTGTCATCGGTCAACTTTTAACGAATGCTTTATCATCATGCGTAGACGCAGAACAGAATGGTTAATTGTGGTGTGTATCATTCGATTAAAGGTCGTCCTTAGCCTCTCTGTGGTATTTTTATTGATTTTATTCTTTTAACCTGCTTAATCTTTTTTTTTTTTTTTTTTTTTCAATCTTTTTTTGCTGTAAATATAAAAGTTGGAAGATACTTAGAAAAAAAAAGAAAAGAAAAAAACGCCAAAAAAAACACTTAAAAAACACTTAAAACAAGAACAATCCAAACTCGAGGTTAAAGTGATAATATACCTACAAATGGCGCCAAACGAGATATCTGAAGCTACACATAGTACACACATCATTATCACAACGGTCAAAGGATGGCGAAGAGTGGGTTGTATTGTCTAAGGAAGTAAATAAAAGAACAATTTTTGGCCATCTGTGGGCAAGGCAAATTTATGCAGGAAGAGCAGACAAAAAGTGCTTCCCAGTCCTCGTCGTTCCTCTTCACAGAAGAAACATTCCGTCCTTGCAACAAACAAAAAAAAACCGCCGTCTTGCCAATCAACCCCGTCTTCTGAAGACCTTTTAATTGCCCAACTCCCCCACCGTAGATATGTCCAGAGAAACACAAAATCAACCGTCAAGGCTGACCAAGTGCAGGACGACCAGATCCAACGTTAAAGGCAAGAAAGAAGAACAAGGCGAACAGAGACTTGTTGTGGGGAAGAAGAGAGCAAGAGGGCGGACAAGGACGGAATAAGAACAGACGAGGACCTTGTCCAGGCGTTATTCCTCATGGCTCTTGCCTTTTTTTCTGGGAGATGATAATGAAGAGATAAAACACAAAGGAAAATATAAAAAGAGTGAGAGGCAACCCGATCAATCTGAAGAAAGGGTAGGACGTGGCTAGGAGAGAGAACAAATGTGTGAGCAATGTCTCCCCCTGCAAATGAAACAAAGAGGGTAGGGTGGCAAGAAGGGTAAGAAGGGAAGCACAAGAGGACAATAGATGCAAAAAAGCACAGAAAGTATCCAAAGAGTTGGACAGTCAGGACTCTTTCCACTGCCCCTGAGAGAGCAGCCTTTCCTCGCACAAGCATGTCAACACGGCACCCCCGCAAAAGTGAAATCAAGACCAAGACAGCCACTTCTAATCTCGTCTCGCACCCATCAAGAGCCATCTCAACTCAAAAGCAGCAAAGAACGCCCAATAAAAAAATACAAAGAAGCAAAACCAGCATGGCAAGAAAGCATGAAATGGAGCAGAGAATAAAAAGACAAAAAAGTCATCAGACCGGTCGCGCCAACCCTGCAAAAACAGAAAGTGAAGACAAAAGCAGTAGTAAAACAGTCATGACTCCCAAATGGTGTTTCCAATCTGATGACAAGCCCGTTCTTTGTTTTCCTTTTCGTCCTCTCCACCTATGCCTTCGAACCAGCATTCGGTGATGCGCGTATTTTCGGGAAAGGGTGGGTTGATAATTCGAGAAGAGGGAGGGTCGTTGTCGGGGAGTGTTGCAAGCAAGAAAAAAAAGTACAAAAAATCGAGGCCGTTCCAAAGCCGCAAAAAAGAGAACCACTCGGTGCTGGCGAGAAAAGCAAAATAAAAGGGGAAAAAACCCCAAGGCTGTGCGGAAACCCAAAACCGAAACGCAAACTGACTTATGCAAAAAGCGCACTCTCTTGACATCAACCGATCGCAAAAGGACCATCAAGGCCTCATCCCAGCTGCCGGGATCTTACCGTTTATTAAAAAAAGCTGGAAGAAACAAACCCACACAAGAACAATTTTCGGCCCTTCGGCGAATCCGGGAATAGGCCGATGCCGACCCATCTTTTTTTTTATTTGCTTGTCGACTGCATTGTTGGTGTATGTTGTCTTTTGTTTTTGTGTTTTTCCGCTTATCTAATCAAAATAAAAAACCAAATGATAAAAAAAAGACGCCGTGGAGAGGAAAAAATGAATGCTGGAAACCTGTGTGGGGAATAAATTGTCGTGTCGTCGTTAAAATATTGTTGTAACAAAATAGCTGAGATTTTGCTGCAGGGCATGCAAAACCGAGAGTATCGCCGTTCAGATAGTCTTGGGCGTCCGGGCGTTTGACGCGTCAATGACGTCGTCCAGGTGGTTGCACATGGCGACGAACAGGTCGAAGAACAACTTGCCGCCCTCTCCACTCTTCTCCATCTCGGCCTGCATCGTGCCGCTGCGCTTGAAGGTCTTGCGGCAGCGGATGATGAGGGCCAAGTAGTGTGCCCGCAGACGGCTGTCGGAGTCGGGGTGTGTGCGTAGCAGTACTGGGCACTCCGCAGGATGGTACCGACATCGATACCACTCTGAAGGCCTTGCTTGCGCAAGGCGAGGCGCTTGAGCTCCTCGAGCCCGTACCGTTCCGCCGCACAGTAGATGACAGTGTCCCGGAGCAGGTGCTGGCCCACGCTCGACAGGTACACGGTGGCCTCGACCGACGGGGCAGAGCCCGTGTAAGGCGAGCCGCCTGGGGTACGACCACCTCCGGAGTGGAGGTGGCTCAAATCGGGGGACGCATTGGGCGTGGCCCCGCGATGGTGTTGCTGCGGTGCTGAGTCCTCGAGTTCCCAAGAGTTGCGGTGCTTGCTGTGAAGCAAGCGGGGGTAGTAGTCGCCCTTGTAGAGGTACTCCAACACGGCAGAAAAGATTTCTGGCTCCTCGTCCGGCAGCGCGATCCGTCTGCCGTTGACACCGGACGGATCCGGACTGGTATTGTATCCGATTGCGCGGCACCAATGTACGGACTACCGTGGCAGAGAACCTCAAAGAAAGGGCTCTGGCACAGAACGTCCTCGTGCGCGGCAAACAGTCGTCCCTCGCGGCCGACAGTCAGCGTAACAATGGGCGAGGGCGTGGTGGGGGTAGGATACCCGCCGCCAGCAGCCGTAAGCACATCACCGCCGACCTGAGAGAGCGACCGCTGCAATCTCGACAGCTTCTGGGCCTCCCGTGCGGCAGACCCGCCGAAGCTTCCTCCTCCCGCCCCATTTCCACCGCCCCGCTTCGTCAGCCTCGCCGACTTGTCCACGCGGTGCTGCGACTCCCCGCCGAGGTGGCGTTGGGCCGGAATGCGCGTCTGAACATGGTCGTCGGTATGGAAAGAATGTGGTTGCTGAATAGCTGACAAAGAGTGCTGGGTCGCCGGTGGGTTGTTTTGATTTGAAACGATCGTGGGAATTGGTTCGAGAACGAAGCGAGTGACAATCGCAGGAAATAGATCGCGTAAAATAAACAATAAAAAGAGCGACGGAAAAAGAGAAAAGAGACTCAGAAAGCAAACGAAAAGAAAGTGACGCACGGCAAAAACAGAGAAAGATTGACAGGAGCCCGGGTAGGAAGATCTTCAGAGGGGTGATTGTCTTGAACGAACTGGCTGGAGATAATCCTATGTTGTACCTTTGCGGCCCTTTTGGTTGCGTGCGATGGGGGGGAGGGAGAAGGGAAGGGAAGTGAGAAGACCGAAGGTCTTGGAGGGGAGCAGCTGCATATTTATATGGCACCCCAAAAGAGGGCGGTTGGCGCTGGCGGTACAGCCCTGCTTTTTTCCTCGACCGTGATTGCTGCAAATGCTTGTGGCGGGGAGCGAATCGCGATGCGAGCTGGGGTGTCTGCAGCCCGCTACGACGTGGGTGTGTCTGCCTTGGCAGAAGCGAGTATTGACGTGCACCGACAGGCTGGTGGCCGGTGCACCCTTCCACACACTTCTGCCGCTCTCTGGGGTTGTTTCTCGCTGATATTCTGACTGCAAAACAGCACATGTTGATTGATGCCTGACTATGTGTAACGGCTAAGGTCGTAATTTGAGCTGTGATATGCTGATGCCCTTGGTAATTTATTTGTTTACTTGCCTCTTCAACACCAAATCTCTCATGGCATTTTGAGTTTGCAAGGACTGTTCAACAAATACCAGCTCTTGCCCACTGCAGCCGCTTTTAGTTTCCTGGAAATCATATCTTGAAACTTGCTTTACCACTGCATGCGGGCATGCGTTGCAGCCGTTCTAAGTTGCCACCTGGGCGGAGGTTCGACAACTTGTAGACCAGTTGCAAGTTGCATCGTCAAAAATTTGGGCCTGTAACAGCAACCAGAAAACACTGCCTCGCTGCAGCTTCTGGTGTACTGTTGCCCTGCTCGATTGTCTTGGCTGCAGACGCACCTTGATTTCTGGGCCAATGCGCTGTGTGCGAGGGGCTGTTGTTTGCCCGCTTCAGGAGAGCGTGACTGTGCGGTGATGTGGACAATGGCTGTCAAGGATATGCGCTATTCACTCGGAGGATCCCATAAGGTTAAACCTATTCCACGTTGGCGGATTAGGTCTGCGTTAGGCTCAGGGCACCCTGGTTCTAGTAATGTGTAGTGTGAATTTGCGCACACCCAAACGTCAGGTGCAGACGATGAGCTTGATCCGTTGTAGAGTCTTTGGAATGGGCAAGGAGGTCGTGAATTGGGCCAGGCTATCACGAATGACGAAATATTTTAGATGGACTGATTAGGCTTTGCTGGGAGACGACGCGGTTGCGGCCCGGCCTCGAGATCGGGCCGCCCTGGACGATGTAGACCGTCTCCACAGCTTGATTGCATGTGCCGTGCAGCTTGTCGTGTGCATGGGTCGCATCCGTCGAAACACCTCGCCAGCAAGGATTCCTTGAAGAAATTCACACACGACGTTCGATGAAGTTGATGGAGCACATCTGACGCGTTCGTATTGGCGCTTAGAGTATTCGAAGAATAAAAGGCAAGGCCAACCCGCATGTACTGTGTACGTCGTAGATGCAACAGCATTCGTTGCCGGCTTGCGTGTCGCTGTGCCTAAGGAGGGCTAGTCTTGGTTGGCTTGAGAGCCTGTGTATCAGCAGTGATCAAATGTTCTTTTGTTTATCTGGACTTTTTGGCGTTTTGATAAAGTGCAAAAGTTCACACCTCAACTTTGCGTCGGGATGGAAACAACGGCAGGTGCGACGTTGCCCTGTCCATCGAGCCTTCTTAGACAGTTGTGAGTTGTGCCTGGCAAAGGTTGGGGTGAACTTGCCGTGTGGGGCTCAAGCTACGGACCCACTTTGAGCATGCGACAAACAGTCTGACCAATGGGAAAGCACCATTCGTGGAAAGGTGTCCCTACTCAACGTATCTTGGGATTTGGAGAGCATCGGCAAAATACACGTCTCCTGAACATCAAGACGCTGGAACGACGCGCCTCGACCACCGTTCGACCACACCCCATTGACAACCACCACACCGACGAAAGCATTGCGTGCGCGTGACTCAACACTTCTTTCTTCAATCCGCACACCGTCCCATTCGCGCAGCACAATGCTGTCCGCCGTCGGAAACCCGCGGCAGCTTGCCACGCAGCTGCTCAACTTTGGCATGATCCTGTCAACAGCGTTCATGGTTAGTTGCATTTCCCTCCTCGGTGCTGTCCCTCTACTTGGCGAGCTTTTGCTGACTTATTTTATACACCTAGATTTGGAAGGGTCTTTGTGTGGCCACCGATTCGTCCTCCCCGATTGTCGTCGTCCTCTCTGGCTCTATGGAGCCGGCATTCCAACGAGGCGACCTCCTTATGCTCTGGAACCGCAACTTGTTCCAGGAGTCAGGTGTCGGCGAGGTTGTCGTCTACAATGTGAATGGCAAGGACATCCCGATTGTCCACCGTATCGTGCGCAAGTTCGGGACAGGGTGAGTACAGGATGTGCTGGGTGTGCTTTTGATTCTTGTGCCTGGCCACGGATTGCTAACCATGATTGACTCCGACAGTCCTACTGCAAAACTCCTCACCAAGGGAGACAACAACGCGGCCGACGACACCGACCTGTACGCGCGCGGACAGGACTACCTCGAGCGGAAAGACATTGTGGGCAGCGTGGTCGGGTTCGTGCCGTTTGTGGGCTACGTCACGATCATGCTGACGGAACACCCGTGGCTGAAGACGGCCATGCTGGGCATAATGGGCCTTCTGGTTGTCCTGCAGAGGGAGTAGAATCGAGCAGAGGGGGAGCGAATCTGTTGACGGATAAGAAAATTTGCGATTTCAGTGCTCGAGGGCAATCATTTGGGGGCATTATATTACACAGCACTTTTTGTTAGGCGCAATTTGATTTTATTTACACCGTAACTGCACGTTTTTGGCACGACACGTCTTTATCTGGGAAAAAATTTGGTAACTTCAGGAGTAGAATGACCGCGGTGGCATCAGAGGCTAGAGCGAATAGATGCGCGGCCGACCTCAGTTGATATAAGGCATAGCTCCCATCGTCGGCAGAACCGCGTCTGCGACAATCGCAACCGCCTCAAAGTCAGGGGCAAACATGCACGAGCCTTCTGAATTATCCTACTGCTTAGGTAAGTGCACGTTTTACTCGGCTGGCCTCTTGTTTTCATATTTGAAATGTTTTCGTATTTTTTTTGTGGTATACTGATAAATAATAACACTCATTAAAATCAACTTGGTATTCTAGTTATACATTTTGAAATTTCCCAATACAGTTTCCACGTCTACCGCTGTGACAAGCAGACACCGAAAAGCTCATCGACAAACGTCAGGGTATCACTCTCCGAATCAGCCACGGCACGGGCCACAACACCGACACCCATGTTGTGCTGCTGGTTGGCCTCCTCACGGGGACTGCGGATGACGCGGATGGGTGTCACCTGGACAGTCACAGCAGGCTTCAGCTCCGGCTCCGAGTCCGGGGCCTGCTTACTGTTATCGCCGCTGGGCGAGTGCTCGCACTGGCGGTTGTCTGGTGAAGGCTGGTACCGTTCGGCAGGCTCTTCTTGCGTTTGTTGTTGGGGTTGGGGTTGTGATGTTGATTGTCTAGGCTCCGGGTCTTGTGAATCGCCCTGGTTGACCGTAGCGTGCACGTCGACCGTAATCTCCTGTGACACCATGATGCCGCCAAAGGACGACTGCATGGGTCCGCTGTTGACATCGTCCATCATGGCCAGGCCATGCAGGTCAGCCGACGAGGGCTGGGTGCCCATGTCCGAGCTCGGGCGGCCACCGGTCCACAGCTCCTTGGTGGAGCTGGCCTTCATGGAGCCCTGCGGGGACGAGTTGCGCCGGACGTTGCCGGAACCACTCCGGTTGCGGCTCTCGCCACCGTGGCTACCGTGCTTGCCGTGGCGGCCCAGGCGGCCGAGAGCACTGCGAGGCGAGTACAGGCCCTGAAGACGGTTGTTGCCATTGGCGCCAGCAGAAGTTGGGGACTTGGGAGAGGCAGGGACGGCGTTGATGAGAGGGAAGATGTCACGGTGGATGCTGCGCAGGAAATCAAGGTGGTGCGGCGAGTCCGGGTCGACAAGCTGGTGGACCTTGAAGAAGCTGAGGGGAACTAACTCGCAGGACTCGCTGGTGATGTTCTGGTGAATGGGCACGACACAGCAAAGGGCAATCATGGCGGCCATGCTGGGACCACTGCCGTCCTCGTTGCGGCGGCAAGGCACCTCGACGACCTTGGCGGACAGGATAGACGCGTCAAAGACGGCGGCATCGGACAGACCGTTGCGGAGAGAGTGGATGGCATCGACAAGCTGCGAGGCAAAGTAGGCCTCGTTGGGTGTCAGGGTCTTGAGGTTGGCCATGTAGCGAATAGCGAGGTCAGGGGTCATGCGGTCGACCTGGCGGAGGAATGCCAGCTGCCATGGCTCAAGGTTATCGAAAGGCATAGGAACGGAAGGAAGCAGGTTGCGGGCCTCGCGATCAACAAGAACATCGAAGCCGACACCACCGACACGGGCACGAAACAGCAAACAGACCGACATGGACACCAGGCTCAAGCATCGGGCAGTCACGGGCATAGGTCTGCATGGCGCGCAGCTTGGTCTCAATGTTCCAGGACTTGATCTGCATGCTAGAGCCGATGATGCCGGAAACGTGGTGCAGCTCGGCAAAACGGTAACCAGCAGCCTCAAGATTACCGAGCTCGCGGATGTTCTCGACGTAGCGGACCAAGAACATCAGGGAACCACGGCCGTACTCGGGGGGACGATCAGCAGCAGCAGCCTGGGCAGCGGCAGCAGCGGCGGCTGCCTGGCGACTCAGACCCATCTCGGCAAGCTCGCTGCTGTCCACGTTGGCAATCTCCTTGTTGGTACGGAACTCGCCGGCACCGCCACCGCTGCCACCAAGACCGTTGCTCTGCAGGATCTTCTCAATCTTGCGCTGGCGGCGACGGAGGCTGCGGTTGCTGCTGCCACCGGGCACACGGCCGCTGTCACCGGTAGACATGATCTCGTCCCAGAGGACACCGACATTGCTCAGGGCACCTTGAGCTTGGCAGACAGGTTTTCAGCAGCGGTACAGAACAACTCGCACAGAACGGCCTCGTAGTTCTCGATGGGCTCGCCGTGGTCGCTAATGAGCTGGGTATCGTTGGTGCTAGAGGGGCCGCCGCGACCGGACTCATCGCGGGCACCCTTCTTGCTGGGCAGGTGGGCAATGTGGTTATGCATCCGGTCGAGAATAGGCTCGATGCTGCCCCAGTTGCGCGAGGCACGGAACATCCACTGGAAGAGCGGGTGCTGGACAGTAAAGACTTCGTGTGCCGAGCGGCCGACAAAGGTGTCGGTGATCTTCTCCGAGGGCAGCAGACCGTCGGGGCTGACGAGAAGGCGGCCGTGCTTGTCAAAGAGAGCAACGGCCAGGACGACCTGCTGCGCCTTTTGGGCGGAACGCTTCATCACCTGGTTGGTGGTGACGGCCATAGCAGCAATGATTAAGCAGGCGCCGACCGAGAGACAGACGACAACGACGACCGTGGCGATGCGGGACAGGTCGCTGTTGCCCGTATTGAGCTTGATAAGGCGGTACTTGGTGCCAGTGGAAGCACACCAATGCATGCCAGAGACGGCACCGGCGAGGACAATGTCACAGATACCACGCTTCCACCAGGAGGTGGTCCAGGACGAGCGGAACATGAAAAAGAGGGCGAGGGCGACAATACTGGCAGCGACAGAGATGATGGCTGAGCCAACGACGTTGGCCACCTTGTACTCGCAAGTATAGTTGCTGATGGAGGCGTTGCCAATGTAGTGCATGCCGCAGATGGCGGTGCCGGCCATGGTGCCGCCGACGGTGACACGCCACCATTTGACGCTATTGTTGGTACCGGTGGCGATGAAAGCGGCGAGGAGCACGAGGATAGGGACGAAGAAGGAGAGGGCCGTGAAGCCGCTGGAGTAGGCGATTTGCAGCTCGGCCTGGCCGTTTGCAATGTCGATGGCGCGGTTACCTATGTAATGCTGGAAGCAAGACTGTTAGAGGAGAACGGGGAATGGATGCAATGAAAAGCCAAAAAAAAAAGCCAAAAAAATCAATGCCACTTACCATACACCAAATGGCGATACCACCCATGGTAATGGCTGCACTGACGAGGAGAAGACTGTTTTGTTAGATCAAGTGCCGTCTAAAAACTGACAAGGAGGACATGTGTGCATACTGGTTGAAAAAACCCTTGATGGCCGTCCGCCGGTTGATCAACTCGAGCGTTGAGGCGGCGCCGATGAGCGAGACGACATAACTGAGCGTGACGAAGCCGCCATTGAACGACTGAGGCACGATCTTGCCCTGCCACTCCTGAAGGAGCTGCTCGGGGGTCGCCATGGTTGGCGATGTGTGGCGGTCGTGTGAGAGCTGACAAAAAATAGGACGATGAAATGACAAGAGACGAAATGCGTGATAATCAAAAAATGCGGCTGATGGAGGGTATCAAGTATAAGTCGAGAGAGACAGGCTGGACAGGGATCAGAACATGTCCGTTGGGTCGAGTGTGACAAAGAAATCGAAAACAAAGGCGAGAGGAAAGAACAATTTTGTAGAACAAAAAAAAAAAAGAACGTAGAAGTGTCGTCACGATGCCTGTTGTTCAAAGGCCGGTTGGGACAAAAAATAAATAAATGCAGGCAGAGTAGTATGTTGAAGGTCGAGGTTGAAATCGGAACGATCAGGCGTGATCATATATGACCATGACAAGAAAACAATATCGAAGGAAAAGGGAAGCAGGAAAAGAGAAAAACAAGATCGATTTTCAACGGCTGGAGGGAGGGGACATACTCGTACATAAACAAATGCCGGCCATGGAGGTGGGAAAGGGACAGGAGAGAAAAAGATACCGAGAGGACAGAGCGCCGAGTCGATGAGCACGGCCGCGTTCAACTGTGTTGGTGCACGTTTGGCTACTGATCCAAGCTTTCTTTTTACTCTTCTTAGACGAGAGCAAGGGAAAAAACAACTCTTGGAAGACAAGTTGAAAAGAACCAAATCGAGACAGGATAAAAAAGAAAAAAAAGAAAAAAAGAAATATGGTGCCTTCAGTCTGGACTCTCTGCCATCTGGACCCTCCCTGTTCATGGCCCTCCACCACCCTCCCCACGACACCATGGCGGAACAAACATCGTCTTGGTGTCGAGGCCAGGCCCATACGGCCAAGAAACCGGGCACACAGGAAAAACCAATAGCAGCACATTTCCATATGCTCGGTGCTTGGAGCTACGACATACACGCCTACCAAACCGGAGGCAAGGGAAGTACACATCCATTTTTACTGGGGTTCTCCTCTTATGCTTTCCTTGCATCGACTTCGTCCAAGATTTTGTGTGGCCCTGCGGCGACCAGGACGGCTCTTTTGGCTTTTGAGACTAAGAAGACTGGAGCTTAGAGGACTAAGATATGGACGATGCCGCTATTTTAGAGAGAAAAAGAGGGTGCTCAATGCACAACTTTATGGAGGACTTACTTACACCAACGTTGGGCGGGAGGGGGCGTGTGCTGTGTACAAGCAAGTGGAGAGGCAGGGGAGGGGGTGTGATAACTTCCTTCTCCCACCTTCGTCTGCCTTATTTGGGACTCGAGACCGAGACAATTGGGAGAAGAGTGAGACTAGCTTACAGCACCATGCGCTTGTGTGTGAGAAATGGCGGGAAGCTGAGGAGGAAAAGAGAGACACAGAGAAGCAACGAAAAGGCAAGCAAAGAGGAAGGGAGACCGGTCAGTGGAGCTTCCCTCGACTGCGACTAACGCTGGTTGCATGGCAAGTGTGCTCACACTCGCGAAGGCTGCAGGACCTCCGTCTGCCAGCAGCAAGGCGATCAATGGGTGAGGGGATAGTAAGGTAGGTAAAAGCACTTTGGTAATGAGAAGAAATCGAGGCAAAGCGCCCATCTTGCGAAACAAGCACGGTTGTGAGTACACATAACGAGGCAGAAGGATCACGGCGATCGGCGGCAATGGGCAAGAAACCCATGTCTTTTGGCTCGTGCAGCAGGAAGGGCGAAAGCTGGATGTAAATACAGGACCAGGGCAGGGCAAGGGCTAGACTTGGGGTACGAGGAGGGGTGCGGCAGATCGACCGTCACATCCATCGTCGACTTTTTCTTTTGGGTTTTTGGAGCCGTGTGGTTATTCCGGTTTCTTTTTCACACGAAAAGAATCGTAGATGTGTTTACGAGGATAAAGTTGAAATTCAACAAATTGATGTTCCATGTGGTCCTTAGGGCAATGGAAAAACACGAGGATGACTCGACAGGATGACGAAAGTATGAATGACGAAACTGAAAAGAGAAGTTCGGCAGGTAGAGGCTTTTTCCCATTCGCCTCTTGACAAGGAAGAAGAAAGAAAAGGGCGCCGCCACGATATAAGAAGTCGAGACAATCAACAATCAGCCAGCCACCATTGCACAAACATAGCATGTGTTGTATGCCGTACAATGCAACCTCTTTTCGTTGCAGGTCATCCTCAGTCTGTTGACGGTTGCACTTTCTGCTATCTCGTTTTCCCGAGCCAGTTTGTTCAGCCCACATTTTGCCCGTTGAGTCGTTCCTGGCACAAAAAACAACTCGGGCATCACTGTTTCAATTCATTTTGTTCTCCGAGCTGTAATACGAGTACTTTCACCGTCTTCGATTTACCAGCATATGTCTTTTGTCTTTCCAGCTCCTCGGTTTTGCGTATTATTCAAAAACCGGCCGTGCGCCGCCAATCGCAGAAAACACCATCCGCAAATTGCTACGCTGTAGCAGCAACAGACGCACGGGTCCTCAGGAATCCTCCGACCACGTCAGGTAGTGCTTGCCCTTATTTTACCGCCCGAGAACACCGAGTTGATCGATTTTTGGGACTTTGCATTTCGTATTCTACAAATACCCTTTGTCCTTTTACCCATACTGTCTAGTACTCCGTATTGTTTGTGGCTTTCGATCCCACCACCATGCCATTCATCGCTCTGTGATTTTTCTCGTTCCTGGTTTTTTTTTTTATGTCTGCCACCCCTAATCCTCCCCGCGGCTTGCGGACCTTGGCCCGTCAATGCAACGCCATCCATTTGGTTTGCTGGGTTTCCCATCGCTTTCTACCCCTCTTCTCAACCACCTTTCAACTGCAAAAAAGCGCAGGTGCTCTATCATTCAGCCCCTTTTCCTATTTCGACGTCTTGGATCCCGCTGTCCCGATTCGACCAGCAGCACAGCCCAAGAAGACAAAAAGGCACTATCGGCAGCGAAGCTAGATCGCTTTGGTGTCCTGCCAGCAACTGTGAAAGCGCAGTACACAGAACTGACTATGTGAGTGCGGGCAAGATTTCGTGACATTTGCTTCCAGCCTCCTGCACCTTTTTCACTTGAGCCCAGCTGAAGGGCTCCACACCCACCCACACCATCCACATCACCCACATCGTGCACACCCTCTCAGTGTACACCCCCCCCTTTACGCCCTTTCGGGTCTCTTTTGCTCTCTTTGCAGCAGGTGCGCGTCCGTGTCACTGCAAATACGTCGTAGTGCGAGAACGGGTTTGTTGGCCTCCTGGACTTCAAGGACGAGAGTCGATTTAGTCCAATCTTGTATGCTGCTTTCGGTGTCTCCATATGCGATTTTGAGTGAATTCCCACTGGGCGGCAGAATAAGGTTCTCGGAGCTGAGAGCGGAATGCAAAGCCTCGGAAGTAGAGATGAAGGTGAGCGAGAAAAGTACCTGGTAATATCAAAATTTTGTTTTGAAAAGAGGGTGCCAGGAAAGCATCTTGGTTCCTGGTTTTTGACAGCTTTCTTGCTCGTCTTGTTCCTGAATCTTGTTTGCCTCATTTAAATTTGCCTTGTTGGTGCAGTTGGCAGCCCGTTTCATGGAAGCTGCACTTGTAGTATTTTTTTTTCTCTTGCCAACGTGAAAATGTCTCGGTCGCCCTCCATCCTACTGTGTGTGTTTGCCTCTTTTTTTTTTTTACCACTCGAGCCACCTTCCCAGACGTATCTCCACACATTTTGTCTCTCTTCTTTCTTTTGCGTCCCCTCTTTTCCTCCCCGTTGTTGTTCTTTCTCCTCCAATATGTCTCTCCCTTTCCACAGCCACGAGCCAAAGGGTCTCACTTTTCGACTACTCAAAAAAGTGACATCCAACAGCAGAATATTCCATACAGATACTCCATACCCTGCTATCATACGCCAGCCATACGAGAAAGAAAGAAGTAGAGGGAGGTATTTCAAGAACATGACCAGATGCCAACAGGACGCGCCACGCGACTGTTCGTTACCGTTGGTCCCTATGTTTCGCTCATCTCCCTTTCCTCACGCTTTCTCCTGCTCCTTTCTTTGTCTGCCCATCCTTTTATTTGCCCTCTCTCTCATCTCTTCCCTCGTCCCTCTTCCTTTTTTCTATCTGCGTGTCTGTGTTCTCTTCACGTCCGAAACAAGCAGCACGCGGCGACCACGGTCCTGATGATTTCTTATGCAGCCCACCGGTTTTGTCTTTGTTGATCTTTTTGAGAAGTGACGATCGGAAATCGGCTAGAACTGTTGGCTGCCACGTTCTTCTTTGTCGCTCACAACAACGGCTTCAACGTCCTCCTTCTGGAACCTCTTGTCTGCTCACTACCAACAGCACATACTAAATTGCTAAAGCAGCATCTCATCATCGCCCCGGCCGGAAATGGCAAAAATGCGATACGCACATGCCTTCTCAGATGGCCACTTTGGGATGGGATTTGTCTGTACCGAGTAAAAGTAGCCGGCCCAAAGTAAACTGTGCATGCACAAAGTACCACCGTCATCCCAATAGTTGGAAACCCAAAGACGGTCGGACGAGGTCAAAACGCAGGTCTTTTCTATCGTAGAACAAAACAAGAGGCGGAAAGGTACCGCGTAACCGTGATGCCGTGCATGTCACCTAACCTGTGTATCCGTAATACCTGACCTTCTTCTCGGGAGTATTTGTCGTAGTACGCAGTAATACTACACAGTACGAACGATTGAATTCTTCCGAGCAGCTCCATTGCTCAAGGATCACGATTATGTTGACGGCTCTGGTAGCGATTAAAAGACGAATTTAAAGACTATCGAAAGCCAACTCGAAAAAGGTTCCATTGTTCTCTTTAGATCCCACGATATTTGGGATTCCTCCAGGGTATACCCATGGAGAAGAGATCCAGCCTAGTCTTTTTTTTATATTGATTTTCAGTGGGCATCGTGGATAACCAGGCGCGTAGAAGCGCATGGCAAAGTGGCTCAAAGGGCAGCAAAACAATCCTGCAGTGACCGAAGGTGCCCAGAGCTTCCCTAACACGGGCCAGTGAGAGCTGAAATCGGATCCATTGCTAATGGTCGAGAACAAAGGAATGGACGTTGGCAGCCCGTTGGTAGCCCGGTTCGACGCCCGAAAAGGCCAAAAAAGAGGAAGTTGGATCCAGGAACAGGCGTGTATTCTTGGGCCTACGAGCCTTTTAGCGTTGCGCTCGGACGTTAAAAGGTCGAAACAGACCCTATTAGCGCCTAAAGTACACCACAGGTTCGCCGAATTCACTTGCACCTGCGCTTGGATCGCGAACTAGACCTTCGAGTCTCGAGATAAAGCAGTCTTTTCAATAATTTGCGGATACGGAAATGGGACTGGATGGGACTGGATGGACTGAATGGGGACCGCCGTAGGCATCGCCGGGCCTGGCATCCTGGTCATTTGCCCGTGGACGGCCGTCAATGGCCGCGTTACCGCGTTCACGTAGGCCCTGAAGTGCAAACAGCCCTTATAAAGTCCCCGTAATAGACGCGCGGTGGATTTTAAAATTCAGAATCGTGATGTACTTCAAAGTGGAGAGTGCCGCCGCTCGGCGAGAGAAGGTCATCCGGCTTTGCAGGCTCAATCTATGACCAATGTCGACCGTGCATCGAACTGTGCAGTCGCATGCACAATCAGGACATAGTAAGCACTTATATGTGCAGTCACTGACAATGCCTGCTAGGCCGCTTTTCTTTCCTTACTCCCTCCGTGCTCGTCTCGTCCACTGAGTACATACGAAGTACGAATACATATCACACATATCACACAGTCCGTCCACCGCATCACGTTCACTCTCAGGTTTTGTTGAAAGTGGATCAAATCACTCACGCAGCCCACAGACACCAACCAAAAGGGCAATAGTGGTTCCAACTAGGCGTCTATGATTCGAAGTCGCCACGCTGAAAGCGGAACACACAATCGAGATAGATTTGCGGGCTTGCGGGCCAGTGGGCTTGCGGCTGGAGCAGTGACTGGTTGTCGAGATTGACTGGAGGCTGGCTGAGAAGCGGTTTGTGATGCATTTTAGGTTTTAGGCGGAAATGTGGGAGTTGCCTTGTGATGAGATTCGGAGATTGACGAAATGGCAAGATGTGGGAGACCAGCCATAGGGAGACATTATCGTGAGTTTTTCTCGCCTTGTCGCCACACACATGGTGAGCTCCCTAGACAGCAGACAGCTTGTCGTCTTCGCCTCACCTCTTGGTTGCTTCCCGCTGCGAGTACATAACTGAGGCCTGGCCGCTCTCCCTGTGTCCAAGCGTGCATACGACAACATGCATGAACTATGAGAATTGTGTGCGCACTTGCTATCACTTATGTTCAGTTTGCCTTCACTTGCCTTGCATTTTATCCTGCATTTGGATACTTGCTCACACGCTATCTGGAGTGATGATGCATATGTGCATACGGAATAGAGGGTCTTGACTCGCTCAACGCTGCAAATGCAAGGGAGGACAAGAAAGATGGGCCCGGGACTCTCCGCAGAAGCTACGGCTTGCGAGAGGGTGCAGGGAGGTGGCTAATGGTCTGGCAAAAGCCAAGAGAGGGCATCAAAAGGGCCCAGATAAATCGAGCCAGTAGTAGCCAAGAGGCGCCACAGGGCTTTTGAAATCCCATCTTTCGCTCACATTCTTGCCTCTCTCCCGTTCGGCTTCCCCTCTTTCTTGTCGATCATTGAAAAACAAAAAGAACGTCGTCCCCGGAAGCTTTCCTCTTTGAGGTGGGATATTCGATGTTTTTACGGGCTCGGCCTCGTACATATGCAATATGCATCGTAAATCATACAATTTACCCCCATCAGAATGTTCCATCGGAATGCCATTGTTGAACGTCTGTACTGTTCATCCGCATCCCCAATGCAACGCAGTTTCCGAGCAAGAAAACAAGATCCAACCGCGCAGGAACGGCGATCAGCACTACCGTTACGGCGAATGCACCCTTATCACATCTGACGGATGGGCGAGCTGGCCATCCAATGTCAAGTCAACCTGCGAACAAGGAAAAAGGAACAACTGAGATTCGACCACTCGAGAGTGAACGAACGCGAACAAACATACCGGCAAGCGGCATCCCTAATTTGACCCATACGACGTGCATATCGTGCATCCGCCTTAGAGTTGCATCGTCTTCCCTCCTCTTGTCATTTATGAGCTCCCACCAGTACGGCATAAGAAACGCGGTATTACGACGTTACACACTTGTGTATTTCGTACGTCGTAAAGTGTGTTGGTATGCTTTGAAGTGGGTTTTTTAGAGCTTGCCCAGAGCTCGCCCACTGCTCATCCAAGAGCTATCCAAAAGCTAACTACGGAGTACGCCTGGAAGAGCTTGGCTTCTCACAAGAATGTCTCACTCAACAACCCATCCCTTGCAGCAAACTCGCCAGCCTGCCCTCTTATTTTGTGATATTTTACTTTGTGACTGGATACTTGAAAGTCCCATAGTGCTTTATGCTTGCCGATTTATCGACTTTTTGAGAATTTGCTTGCTTTTGCGTTGGTTCCCTGTCCTTTTTTTAGCCCTTGACTCGTCTTTTTTGCCTCCTTTTGTCGTGACCTGCCGTCCTTTCTGACATCTGACGGGCTGGACCTTTTTGTCCGGAGTCTCTCCTGTCACTGTCAACTGTCAACATCAACGACGTATTTCCACACATACCTGCAGGCGGCAAGCCACACATTTGGACAACTTTTGCCCTACATCGGCCTTCTTTCACGGTCCTTATCTTGTGGTGGTTCTGCCACTCGCCCGTTCCTCCGTACCACTTGTCGTCTTATTTTGCCCTCAATGAGAGCCAAGTCTGCCTACTCTCCGTTGAATTTTCCATCAGGTGCTGCCAAACAATGGCCATACCATTGTAGTCTCCGAGAAACAATGGTTGTTTGGTAATGTCTTTCATTGTTGACCATCCTAAAAGTCATACAATGTGTGTGTCCTCCGTACACCATCTTGAATGCCATCTTGGTACTCCGTCGATGCCAGTGTTAGTCCCTTGACTTATCCTTGTCCCTGTGATCCCCCGTGCAACGGTCGCAATGTATGGGTCTCCGCCTCCCGGCTCTCGGTTCATGTCCAGATCGCAAAAATAAAAATGGATTAGATGACAGTTTATTTGGACAAGATGATCAGCAACTTGTTTTCTTGGTTCTTGCATCCGCGGGAGACTAACAGCTAAAAAAGGGTAGAAAGGATTGCGGAAGGGAACAAGGCCTGGCCCAGAACCCGTCCCTCTGTCCTTGTCCCCTTGGCCATCTCCCCTCACTTTTATCAGTTTGCGAACACGACCTCTCTCCGCACTTATCATGACCCGACCCTCTTTTTGTGTCTCACAGCTTTCTTTTTTATGCCATCTTATGGACACTTTGTGTATGGTGTCCATTTATTCTAGCCTTCGCTGCCTTTAACTTTCTTTTTCTCGTACATCCTTTCTGGCCTCGCTTTCATACTGGCTGTGTGATTCTCGCCTCCCCGATGAGAAACTCCACCTGTCAAGGGATGGACTTTGTGAACTCGAATACTTTGCATATGGCACCCCTGCGTTTTGTCCTTTTCGTTTTGTTTGCCATCGTATCTCCTCTTTCCTCTTTCTTTTCTCTGTCTTATTTCCAATAGCCTGCATGGCATGTCTCACAAGCACAGCGGAACCCAGTCTAGGCCGTTGTACTCTGCCCACCTCGGCCCTCTTCTGTCTCGACCCTCTCTCTCTCGTTTGGCCCCCTAGCCCTGGTTTTCTTTTCCATGA
Organism: Sporothrix variecibatus; assembly: GCA_016097105.2. Lineage (NCBI taxonomy): Eukaryota > Fungi > Ascomycota > Sordariomycetes > Ophiostomatales > Ophiostomataceae > Sporothrix > Sporothrix variecibatus. The sequence goes on along the minus strand of JADMNI010000001.1, from coordinate 1,224,614 downwards.
TTCCCCTTGCCTCACATAGCCGTCGCTAGTTATGTCGGTTGTTGTTCCGTCTCCCGATGCGCGGAAGACCGGTCATCCGATTGTAACACTGTGCCTAGTTTTTTGAGGTGTTTTTTATATCAAATCTATCACATATCGAGTAAAAGTAGGTGCAAGCAGTAAGACGCAATGTGCTCCGGAGTACCTCCACTGAGGTCCGGTCCCCTTCTTATCACACTGGCACAAGGCACGCCTCTTTTTCTTTTTTGAATGCTAAGGTTCGAAATGAGAAAAGATTAAAGTCCAGTTTCGTTATGTCGTATCGATATATCAATATCGTGGCCAACTGCATCTATTGATTGTCAGCTCAACGTGGCCTGCCGCCCGGGATGTTTCTCGCCCAAAAATAGTTGTGATCGCCCGTCCACTTCCCCTGTTCGTCATAATCCATGGAGCTTTCGCAGCGTCTCGAGCGTCAATCTGATCTAGATCCCAGCTAGGTCAACCCCTGCAACCCTCTTAACGCAACGCATGTCTCGCTTCCAAACAGCAGCATGCTTCGCAATGTCTTTCCAGTGTCTATTCTAGTTATTCCAGTGTTCTTCCACGGCCGTTCCGGCCACGCGTTGGCATGGCCTGTATGTCTTGGATTTGCGTGTTTCTGCGAATTCCGCGTTGTGTCTTGCTCTGTCTTGCTCCGCCTTTGCTCGTGGATTGTCTTGTCTGCTTACCAGTCCGTCGTGTCAGGACGCGATGTGCAGCTCCCCTTGCATCTCCTGTCTTTGTCCCTTCCTTCTATGCTCTGGTTTGTCGTCCTCTTGCAGCATGGTATTTTTCAATCTTTGGGATGCAATTTTATTGGAAATGTGCATGATTCCCATATCCGCGTTCTCGGTTCACTTCCAGAGTCTATGCTCCAGTCTTCTTGTCCCATCTGTGTGAGTGTGTGTGTTAGTATTTGTTGATGATGAATGACAAACCGACGATCTACACCACCAGCTTCTGTAGGTTATTTTTACTTACAGGTCCAAAAAGAGCTTCCACAAAATGGAAAACAGGAGGCCCTGCAAACCATTGCACAGAATGCGCGTCTTGAGGCCGCGGCCAAAGAGACCCAACAGACCATCGGCCTGCACAACCAGTGCCGCTGCCTCGACGTACGAGACCTTGGTGTCGTTGACCTGGCGGTAGGTCTTGACGACGCGCAGCGAGTTGGAGACGGTGTCCGACACCACCGAGGCGACAAAGCCGATGAACGCCAGCCGCAAAAGCCAGATGGCCAGCGGGTGCCGTGCGGGCTCGGGCAGCCAGGCAGTCAGCAGGTTGTAGGTGGCGAACCAGGGGTAGTTGCCGGCGAAAGTCGCGGCAGCGGTAGCCAAAGCACCCCACCAGAGGCTGCCGATACCGTTGGTCTTGATGCGCTGGCGGAGGAGGGCGGTGCCGCGCGGTCCCTGGGCCTGCAGTGTGGTCTTGACGGTGTCGATGGGTGTGAGAAGGATGCGGAACGACGCGGCACACAGCGACACAAAGACGGTCTGGATCAAGGATGGCAGGTCCTTGAGGTAAGAGTTGGAGTGCAGCAGCGCCAGGATGCCGGCGTTGGCCGCTGTGTCGCCGAAGCGAGAGATGGGGCCTGTGCTATAGCATCAGTATGTGATATTTGATTGTGTCAGATGCAACGAGGACTCACCTTGAATAAGAGCCGCGCCGAGGCCATCGTAGTACCGGCCAAAACCGCGCTCGCGGTACAGAATGGCGGTCGCCTCGGTAAACGAATGGCCGAAGCGGTACTGGTAGTTCATGATCGTCCGCAGCGGCATGAGCAGCAGCACCTGTAGGACCATGGCTGCGGCACCACTAACACCACTTCCCAGTGCCCTCTTCAGGGCATCCTTAAAGTCAAAGTCGACATTGCCGCCGGCATCGACCCAGCCCTTGATAAAGACAAACAGGATCAACGCTGCCACCAGTGTCCAGACTGCCCGCCACACATACCAGCTCGTGGGCCGGGGCTGTGCTTCGTTTGAGGTCTCAACAACATCGTCGTCCTTTATCGGGCTGTTCCCATTGCTATCCGCTCTTATCGCGCCGTTGCCGGTTTCGGGGCCCAGGAGTGGCGTCTCTTCGTCGACGCGCGCTGGCGCTTGTGCTTCATGTGACATGGTGTTTGTGATGTTGTGTGTGTGGCGTAGATTCTGTTGGTATTGTTGACAACGACTACATCTCAAAACACAATAATAGGGCAAAGGACACAAAATGATGTCTTGGGAGGAGCTCCTTCCCCAACATTTTGCATTTCAAAGCAGGATCGAGCTTGCTCGGCTTCCATGCTCGGCTGCGGCGTTATCCCCGCAGGTCCACCTCATAGCGGCCGTGGATGGCGTGCTGATTGTTTGCCCGCAATCCGCTGTGCCGGAGGCAGCACCCCCACGTCCAAAGGCAACTACCGGTCGTAACATCAAACAAGTAACGTGAAGATTAAATAAAAGCATGGTGAAATGTTGAATGAACACTCATTTCGACTTTCCAGGCAAGAAGTTAAAACTACATGGGTTTTTAAACCCACAAACATGAGCGTCTCGGATGCTCTGCAGTTCAATAACCTTAGGGCTGAAGACGCTGTAAGACCCCTAATATGCCCCGACATATCCGTATTGCCACAGCCCGTTCAACGGAACACAAATATTTAGTGTGACAAAGAATGAGGAACATAACCACGGGTTTGTCCACCAAAGTTTTGTTCTGGCGGTTGGATGTATGTGCTAGTACTTTGCTTACTAGGAAGTAGTTGGTCTGGAGTTTGGATCTTTATTTTACATTCATGACGATCGATGTAAAGAATTTTAAAAAATAATAGCTATGATAGAATGAATACTTTTTTTTTAATCATTAGACTTTTTATCATCTTTTTTATCTCCTTCACAAGATAACAAAAACCCTTATAATTCCATAGTAAACAAGCCACTCTCAAACCTTGTCATATATGGCATATTCAAATCAACAAAACTCTTACGTTGATTTTTCTCGTAGCAGCCATACAGAAAACAAAACCGTGATTGTTTCGCTGGCACTCTCATTCGTCACCAACGGCATGGATTACCATAAATGCCCGCCATATACACATATTCACACTTTTACAGAGGCATCAGTCAAGGACAGTAGTCGAGGGTCATAAAGAGCCAACAGAGCTCTTTTTGGTGTGTGTTTGTATTTCTCTCTAGAAAAAAAGCAAGCAAAGGCTAGAATGCAGATGCGGACAGTGGACACAAGGGTAATACGCAAAGCAAAAGACTTATTTAAAAGCCCTGCTTGGCGACCTGGGCCTTGGCGGCAGCAATGGTGGCCGCCGAGTTGGGGTCAGTGAAGCCGCAGCCGAGCTTGCCGTTCTGGAACTGGGCACCCTCGGCCGAGCAGATGCCGAGACCAGAGCCGCTGATCTCGGCGCAGCAGGCGCTGCGGCAGTCAGCATCGGCGACACAGCCACCGGTGGTGAACTGGTCACCCTTGCCGTTGCCGACATCAGCGGCACCAGCAGCGTTGGGGGTCAGAGCCATGACAGAGGCGGCGACTGAAGTAAAGGGGGATGCTGATTAGCAACTATCACAATTCACAAATGGGAGGTAGCCCAGCGGCGGGAGGAAAGGACTTACGAGCCAGGACAGCAGCGAAAGTGATGCGAACCATATTGACGGTTTGAAAAAGAAGAACGTTAAAAAACGAGTGGTAAAAATTGAGTGGTAAAGTACAAGTAAAATAAACGACGCCGGGTCGATAAACTGTCGCAGACAGGAAGAAAAGAAGGTGAGTTGAAAAGAAGGTGATTGAAGAAAAGACCGAATATGATTGTGATGAGCAGAACAGAACAGAAGTAGATCAAGAAAGGTCGAGGAGAGGCTCTCTTATATAGATTATGGAACATGTATGGATTGCGAGATGGAAAGCAATCTATCTGACGCGACTCTTCGACACCGCCTCAACAGGACACCTGGGACGGCATTCCTCGGCCTTGCATCGAGTTTTGCATGGACGGAACATGGTAATGTTGGAACGAAGGAGAAGGGAGCAGGAGAGAATGTCGCAACAGTACGGAGTACATCCACAACAAGAGCTTCTACGCTGGGCTTCATCGTAGCATCTCGTTTGTTGTGTTCGATCGCCCAGCCTGAAATCCGGAAAATCCTGACATGCGTGACCCTGCGGTCTTGCTGCTCTTCCTCTTCCCTCGTCCGTCTTTTTCGTCTGGTCTCTTGTCTTGCTTTTTGCCTGATTGTCGCTCTTGACCACTCGTTCCCGCCACACAACTGACATTGACAGCTGTCTCTTCCCCCAAGAAAATACTGGTTTGCAGGGACGGGTTCGTAACGCTGACCAGCCCATGACTCGTATGCGCCTGACCTGATCTTTGCCTGGCATGGGTATTGACACTGGCACTGACACTGACACGACACAGACAGGCGCTTACTGCGGCGCCTGCGGTGCCTGCGGTGAACGGTGTAGCAAGGAGGCCGGGAAATGCCAAGCCTCAAACAGCCTATGCACAGCAGATCTCGTCCGTCTGGTGGATCGGACTGTTTTGGGCTGTTGTCGACGTCTCTTGTTTGGGGGCGTTTTAACGTTTGACGTGGATGGTAGGGCCGTGCATATTTTTTGCTCAGCAGCATTTGCCTCAGATCTGTCGATCCGCAACGACACCCCTGTGGCCCCAACGCAGACAACAAAATATGAGGAGAATGTGAGCGATGGTAGAAAGTACGAGCTATTGTGCCGTAGAAAGGAAAATAATACTACATGAAGAAAACAAAAGACTCGTTTCAGGTGCCGCTTGAAAGCCAAGCCGAGGCGGAAGACCGGCAAGCCTGACGCGATGCAACCTCTCTACCCTTTTCGGTAAATCTTGCTCACGGCGCACGACACAGCAGAAGAAGTCTGTCGCGTGTTCTTGCTCGTCGTAAAACATTCGCTGGTCTCATTGGAGACGACGCCGTCTGTTTTACGGGGACAAAAAAAAACAATAACAATAATACGACGTCGTATCTTCCCCGACACGACTCAAAGCATCAGACGCTACATACTGTTTCAATACATGTTTGTGCAATAAACTATTAACATTAAAAATGCACCTGATTTTAAGGTATACTATTCTTCTGGAACCTGCTTAATGGCCCTGATACAACGGTCCATGATCCGGAGATCTCTTGCCATGGCGGCCTCCGACGCCGCCTCCTCGGCCAGCTCAAAGTCCAACAGCACAGCTGATGTGCCACCGTCGTCATGATGCCGTAGTAGGCAATTGCCATCGTGTGCATCCCCATGGGAGATGCGATGTTCGTGCAACTTGCTGAGTACGGCGAGGCAAGCCCGCATTTTCTCTGGGGTCCGGCGAGCCTCTGGGTTCTGCGCGATGTACTCCAGAAGAAAGCCAATGGCGTGGCCAGCTTCGTCGACAACATGGCCAAGAAACTCTGGTGAGATACCTGCACCATACAGGCGCTGGTACATGGCCACTTCGCGAGAAAGGTCGCGCAGTAAAGATGGTCTTTCACTGACTGGCACATCGACATCAACCATTTTAGCCAGTACGGGCGTGAATGCACAATTGTCGTTACCAGTCTCAAAATCAGAATGCGTCACGAGAAGCAGTCGTCCTGGCTGTAGCTCGCCGACGACTGTGAGCGTGCGGTAGTCGAGCTTGCGGGGATGCCAGCCGGTGACGCCTTCAGGTCGAGCGACATTTTTTGTTGTCTTGGGTGTTTGTTTGTTTTTGTTTATGGTCGACTCCAGCTCTAGCTCTTGCCAAGATGATGACAAGCAAGATGACCTGGTGCAATTGTTTTGAGGTTGAGAATGATGACCAGCGAGGTCGATCGCTGCCAATGGTATCGGCGACGGTGACGGTTCTGCGTGTGCCGTGAGCGCCTGCAAAACGGCGAAGCCAAGGAAGGACAGGGTGTGCATGCGCTTGGCGTGGGAAAGGGGAAAGACAGTAAGGATGATGAGATATGGAAAGAAAAGACGAATAGACGATCATCCGACTCAGCAGGCTCGAACAAAGTCAAGGGCTACAGCAGGTTCATGCTGATGTTGTGATTTCGTGACGCATGAATGATTTTGACGAAAATTCCAGAAGAGAAGACAATTTTGTAAAGACGGCGTTCTCATAAAACTAAGAAAAGAAAAAAATTCAATGGCCGAAAATATGAGTCTGAAAACCGGCTGCTGTTTTGTCCATTTCGTCTGAACCAGCCCTCGAATGAAAGCGGTAACGATGTGTTACAGATTTACGAGATCGACGCCTCCTGTAAAAGTGAGAGAGTAATGACAGACTTCCGAAACATAACACAGTATTCCGGCCCCATGCTGCTCTGAAATCTCCAAGGGACCAGCAAAAAGGCAAAAAGGCAAAAGAAAGGGGGGGAAAATAGAAAAACAAATCTTAGACACAATAAACGGTCACAAAGGTAGTAGTAAGCAAATGTACGAAGAGGCTGCTGCTTAATATGCAATTATTGAGGTTGCAAAATTGGGGAGATCCATGGCTCGCTTTGCAATAATTAGACTTTGAGAACATTGCCCTTTTGAGCCATATTTCACATTTCCCTGTCGACAGGCCTTACATAGATTGTGAAAAGAAGCAAAGCTGTGAATTTATCCACGCAAAAAAAAAATAAAAAAAATTCCGTGAGGTGTAAAATATACTGTGATAATTATTCTTTCTAATAACAAAACGCAGACAGACATGCAAACCAGAGCAGTACAGGCTAACCAACAATTGCTGCATCTGGGCAACTTCGACCACCATACCTGGGCCTGCCAGTCCCGAAATAGCATCCACCTGGCCGTCCATGGCTTGAGCATCCATGACTTGCAGCCGCTTGGCCTCACGTTGGAACTTGCGAGAGGAATGCGGCGATCGAACATTATGTCAGCCATAGCTTGTGGTATGTTTCTCATCTCGGGCAGCCGCACGATGGCCCATACGATCCAGATGGAGATGAGGCCGACGGCGGGAAAAGCAGTCAGTCCTTGAAGGTTACCCTTGTCCTGGCCTAGCATGTAGGGCCCGGCAGCCGACTGCGCCAGGTTGACCATGTCGTTGGCCATTCTCGACAATGATAGGGTCTTGGTGCGCAGAGCGGCCGAGCTGATATCGCAGACAATTGTGTTGGTTGAAGGGCCGACTGTTGCGCCGTAAAGGAAGGACCAGCCAAACAGGAGGATTGCTTGTCCCTAGGAGCCTCCTTTGTGGTTGATCACAGCGCGTCGCTTCAAGATCTCCAGAATCCCGATCGTGGACAGAACCGGCCAGATGCACACGAGACCTCCCAAGTACATCGTTCGTGTCGACAGGCGGGTATAGAAAATAAAATAACAAATACTGCCCATCAAGAGGATGATTGCATTGACTGCAAGGTTAGTAAAAGATGCCATCCAATTGATTTCGCAGTGGAGTCTGACTTACAGAAAGCCATCTTTATGGAGTCGCCACTCTTGAGACCGGCCAACCGCATGAAGTTGACAAAGCTGGCTGGCAATGGCAAAGCCGACAATAATCTGGCCAATGTTGACCATGATGGCGATTTCTGTGCGTCGTCGGTTGGACTTGCGGAAGCATTCACGGAATGAGATGTCGGCCGTTTGGTGTGCTGTCTCAATGGCAACGACAGCTTGGATTTCTGCCAGGCGTAGGACCGCTGGGTCTGTTGAGCTCATTTCGAATCGAGAGCGCCGCCTTCTAGGTGAAGATGTCAAACGTTCTAGTGCATGAAGTGCATCACCTGTATTTCCACGGCGAACATGCCACCACGGTGACGATGGCGCCAGGAGACATGCGATTGCAATGGGCACCGGAATAACCCATTGCAAGGCCATGGGGATGCGGTAAGCAGCAGGCCCTTTAACGTCGACCATGAGCCACAAGACACCGTATGAGGTCAACTGGCCAACGATCCAGCAGCAGCTGATCATACCTGTGAGAATATGACTGATGGCAGGAGTGCAAACATCGGAGATGTATGTGCTTGCCAAAGTGCCGAAGCCACCACAGCACAAGCCCTGAAGCAAGGTGCCGGCCAGGATGAAGTACATGGATGGCGCCCAAAAGTTGATGAATGTGCAGCCGAGGAAGAGTATGAGAGACGTGGCTAGTATGAGGCGAACAGAGAATTGCGATGAGAGCTAACCAACCAGCAGGCCCCCGAGCATGGAGCTGCCAACGGAGCACATCTGCACCGCCGACATCCAGACAGCGCCAAAGTCCTCTTCTGTGCCAGAGAACCGCTCCTCAAATTGTGGCTGGGCCAGCAACGAGACGACAAGGTTTTGGGCGTAGCCGACGAGGATGACGGGGAGCATAAGCAAGAGAGACCAGATGATGGCCTTTGTAATAGGGTTGGAGCGTGGGGGTGCGCGCTACCAGTGTACCGACGTACACGGCCGTCCTGGCCTTGAGCCATTGCTTCTTCTCGTCGTAGAGACTGGAGTATTTGGCATGGGCCCTTTGGACATTGGGGTCCACGAGTGTCTCGCTTGTGCTCACAGTTGGGGAGCAAGTGGCCGAGGTCATCAATGTAGCAGCAAGTGTGCCAATGGTATCGCTATCTGATCCTGAAAGGGCACCATCCATCATGTCTGCGATGTCGGCCGCGGGAGAGGAGTTGAGATCTGTGCTTGTTGTGCCTGTGATGGGAAGGAATGTGGTCGCTGTGTCTTGTCTCATCAGCGAAACGTGACGGTCGCTGGCACCCTCAATGTAGATCTCATCCCAGTCGCTGGCCTCTTCCGCCACAGGAGGGACTCGGAATCGGCAGACATATCCTTGAGGTGCGGAAGCACTTTCGGGCTCAACGATTTCCATCATGTTGTTGTCTTGGAGGTAAGCCGACGGATAATATGCGGGCTAGACGCTGTTTGACGACTTCTTATAGGATGCGAAGAAAAAGAAACAAGGGTTGTGGCGTGGGAAAAGGAAAGAAAACAAATCCTGAAGAAAACAATGATAAGCATCCACTGCACAAAGATAAACGAATCAGTGTCTTAGGCCATTAGGCTTTCCAAGACTAATAGATCAGTAATGCGATGACGGTCGAAGATATGGATGTCGACTGGAGAGGAGAAGGTGAAGAAGGGAGAAGGGGAAGCCCTTTTTAATTGGTGTCATTGTTTACTTTTGCAGCAGCCCGAGGATCCACACAATTCAATGGAGCAGCAACAGAAGAGGTAAGGGCGATCGATTCTCCTCCGGTGATCACTCCTTCCCAAAGCGAGTTTTGTGTGGTGTGCTCTTTCCCCGATAAAATCTGAAAATTCCGCGGAAAGAGCGTTGGGCGTCGTTGTACTCTGGAGGAAGGAGCTACTTGTTACTTCCTGAAAAGAAAAGGGGTAGTAAATAATGGTCCAATTTGGTATCCTGTAAAAGAAAATGCTGATCTATGCTCTACTCTATGAAAATGCCAGTAGGAATATAACAATGACGAAAGAAAACAAATTTACACCTCCTCGGAGTCAACAACCTTCTCGTTGTGGCGGGGGGCCTGCCCCACATCGCCGCGCCGAGAGATGGTCTTGTTGACAAAGTTGTTCATAAACTTGGAAACGTCCTGAACAAAGAAGGATGCAATGATGGCGATACCACCAAACGAAATGGTGGACAAGAAGACAATCTTAAAGGCCATGTGGTAGGCCAGCAGGTTTCCATCGGTGACGGCCTCGAGGATGGTGCTGTTCATGCCCGGTACGGCGTCCAGCGCCGCAGTAGTGCCGTTGGTGAGAGCGGTGAAGAGCTGTGGCAGGCTGCTGGTAGGCAGGCCCGAGCTGGCAGCGGCGGCGGTCACGTCCTGGTTGACAAAGACGGGTAGGCGGGCCGAGTACACGGAGACGTAGATGGAGAGGGCAATAGTACCGGTGACGGCACGCATGGAAGTATAGAAACCCTGCGAGGCGCCAATATCCTCGGAGGAACAACGAGACCAGAGATGACAATGGTGATGGCCTCAACAACACCGACGCAGATACCGGCAAAGAGAGTCAGGCACAGCGACAGAGTCTGGCCGTTCTGGTCAACAAGAGCCATCAGAGCAGTCAGGACGGTCAGCAACACACTCCAGGCGGCGAGCTGGTAGTTGGGGTGGCCAAGGAGCTTGAAGATGGGGGCGATGATGATCTCGCCGACAGCAAGACCGGCACCGGTGGTGGAGGACATGAGGCCGATCGTGATGTTGTCGGTGGTCAGGAAGGTGGTGATGATGATAGGCCACAGCAGGTTGAGGGCGTAGTAGACCATCTGGCCAACGCAGCCAACGATGACCACAGCCGAGAAAGTCTGGATCTTGAGCAGCCGAATGGGCATCAGGGGCTGCTTAAGCGGAACATATACCTGGTACAGGAAAAAGACGGCAACGAGAACGGCACCGACGACGATAGGCGCAATGACGTGGGCGCTGCTCCAAGGGTAGGTACCCTGGCCCCAGGTGAAGCCGAGGAGAAGCAGGACAAGGCCGGCAGAGTACAGGAACAGGCCACCGTAGTCGAGCTGGCGCAGCTCCTGCATGGTGGTCAACTCCTTGTTGATCATATGGAAGCTGGGAGGGAAGTAGCATAGAGCCAGCAGGAGAATAGACAGGCCGCTGACGATGACGTTGAGGTAGTAGCACCAGCGCCAGCCCAGGTTCTCGTTAGCGACAAAGGCGCGGGCGATGGCAGTGCCGAAGCCGATTGTAGGCAGCACGCTGAAGGTGATGGCGGCCTGGCCGTAGAGACGGTACTTGTTGGGAACGAGCTCTTGGACGAGCATAGGGTACAGTTTGCTGAGCGCCGCCTGCAAAGGCAGACAGAACGGTACCGGCGATGACGACGTTGACAGTGTTGGCGCGGGCGGAGATGATGGAACCGACGAGAGAGAAGACTTGGGCGAAGATCATGAAGTAGCGACGGCCGACAATATCGGAGAGACGGCCGACAATCAACAGCATGACACCACTGACGAGTGTGAATGTCATGGAAACGAGATAGATGTTGGGAGAGGGGCCTGCATTTGTTGTTAGTACGCAGATTGACACTTGAGACGACTAACGGTGACTCGAGAAGAAGCGTGGACTCACCAATATCGGCATCAATGACAGAGAGAACGTTGACGGGCATCGAGTACCCGATGAACAGGGAGTTTGCCATCAGCATGATGGCCAGCAGCGAGCCCAAAAAGGGGAACGACTTCCAGTAGACATCGTTGCCTTCGTGCTCGAGGCCATCGTCAACAGCAGCCAGGCTGGCCGTGTCGACCGGTGGTGTTGACATAGCACCGCTGGTGTTGTCGATGTGATCGGCCTGGGAGACCTTTTCCTGTGACATGATGATAGAGGGCAGATGAAAATCAAAAATCAAAAGAAAACGAAGAGAAGAATGAGAAAGTAAACTGTTGATGAAAGTGACTCTCTATGAAGTAAAAGAAAAGAGAAATAAGAAAAGGGCAGACACTGATGAGAGATGAAGACACACAAGGAGAGACAAGTTGGAGAATCTGAAAGAGAGATGCGGGCTCAAATTACTTTATAGCCCGATACGACAGGGAATGGAAAAGCACAACAGAGAGGGAAGCCAAGCACGTCCAACAATCTACAAAACGGACAGCGTCAACAGCTAGTGCCGTTTTCCTTTCCTTGCAACGGGCAGGCATTCCTGGCTTCCATCCAACTAGCTCGGACCCGGAAACGACGGACACCTTTTTTTTACTACACCTGTTCCCAAGCCACGCGGTGCAGTCTGTCGGACTTCCAAGCAGGTCTAGACACATCTTGGGCGAGTCCTGGGCGCCATTTCACCCCTTTGACTTACCTCAATTACACGCTTTTTGGCCGTCGCTTGCGTAGTGGCGCTCGCTTTGGGTTTGGCTGCAAAGGAATTATGGAGCAAGTGAAGAAAAAAAGAGGACTCCTCCGCACACGGATGGACCCCATCCCAAGATCCTTTCTTTCCTCCCCCTCCCTCTCGCTCTTCCCCGACCCCAACCATGCCAGACCCCGGCGGACAAACTGGCATGGACCAGGCAGGCACCTTGGTCCCCTCTCACCTCGGTCTCGGGTTTTCTTCTCCTCTCTTGTCCACCGTACCCCAATGCCTCTCTCCTCATTTATGACTCGCAAGATTTGGCAGCTTTTCCTCCTTTTGGACTCGTTGGACTTTGCTCCTAGAATATTGCAACCACCGAAAATTTTTGCCTTCTGCACAACCTTTTCTGAATTAGAAGCCCAGTATTCGTTCAATTGTTCGCAACTACTTTCGTATCTGTCCCCAGACCGTTTGTCTACATCATAGTACTCAACTGTGTGGGTCACTTCCCCCAGGATAAGGTTTCCCAGGCCGCTTTTTGACCTTTGCTGACCATTTTTTGCGTTGTCAACGAGCTAAGCCGTCACCCGCTGTATTTTTGTGGTTTTTTGTAGCCTTTTTGCCTCCATTTTGTCTGGGGACTCCACGCGCAAGCAGGGCTGTGGAGACGGGGAAGGAGCCTGGGAGTCTGGCAAAGAGAAACTGCTGGCGAGCATCCTACTCTGGAGAAAGTGGAAATATGGCGGAGACAAGCTCGACAGGCCAGTGGGCAATATCTCTGGGGCAAACCCGGGCGAGCCAGTAATATTGACTATCTTCTTGCTAGTTTCGCGCCTCGCCCAGCTTCTGCAATGGAAATTCCTTTGTTGGCGTCCTCTAGTTCCAGAGTGGCCACCCTGTCGGGGCACTCCCTAGTGTTTCTGTCTTGTCTGTCGACTCGTAATTTATTGATAAAAATGGAACGGAACAGAAGCTCTTGGCCTGTCGATTCCATTCACGCACAATTGTACTCCTATAGAAGGGGGGAAAAACGGAGTCCATGTTGAGTCTCTAGTTCCACGTAATGCTTCTCGCAGTTGCAGTGCATTGCGAGTATGCCGAAAGGACAAACAACACCAGAGCTGGCCCAACCGCGTAGCCTTTCTGCCGTATCTCACAAAAAGTGACATGTGTAGAAATAATGTATATAAAGGCGTACGGAAACCCATTTCCCTTCTCCTGTGTGTCTTATTTGTGATATGATGTGTTTTGAATATATCCGTTTTTATTTTACCGTTCACAGAAACCTATTCATTCTAGCCGTTTGGTTTTCACAACAGCATTCGCACTTCGATTACCGTCCCGTTGCCGTCAAGCCACGAGGTTTTTTCCCCTCTCGTGTGCCTGAACTCCTCTTTCTCCAACTGAAATTTTTCTCCAAGCAACAAGACGCGAGAAAACAAGACCCCGAAGGCAAATACGGCAGCGGTCATCGACAGCGGTCTAATCCAGCTCAAGGGCAATAAAAGCGGCATGACGACCGATTACAAAACGCCACGCAGCAGACCAGGGGTGCTAAGAGCTCCTTGAGGGTGTGCCAGCTTGGAGAGAAGTCGAGTCTCCTGAAGGGAAGGGAAAAAGACCACTGAAAAGGTGAGTGAGCCCTGAAACAATGGCTTTGTCCAGGCATTTTACTACTGAATCATTTCCCCACTCGCTGGGGGGCGAGGTAGCGATTTGGGGGCAAAAGGAGCAGGAGTGACTTGGAGATTGCGTTGTTCTTGGGGAAATCAGAACGGGGGGACAAAAGAAAGAAAAGAAAATGGGAGCGGACACGAGGTTCAAGAAAAGAGCAACAAAAAACCACCAAAAACGAGAGCATAATTGCCCATTCTCTACAGGATCGAAAAGGTAGTCCCCGGATCTTCTTCGTCTCCGGTTTCCCCCAGATCCCCCCAGATTTTGCTCCGGCTTTCGCTCCTCCTCCTTTCATTTTGCCCGGCCCTTGTCTGTTGTCTTTTGTTCGCCCACTGCCCTCTAAAAGTGGGCTGTCAGACCACTTTTTCAGTCGCCGTCACGGGGACCATCTTTGAATATGTTGGACGAGGACGACGAATGAAAGAAACAGAAAAAAAAGAGGACATGGCGGGAATACGTGGTGGGGTTTATGCGAGGTTTTCTGTCTGGCTCAATTTCATTCCACTCTCCAAGCAACTGGGGAGGGGGTTTCTCTCCTTTCTCCAAACTAAACAAAACACTAACTCGTCCGGGGCAAGACTACCCCATCTGACCCCACTCAACCGGATTCCCGGGGTATCGGGGTAGAACCACCTGGCCCAGCCGCCGATTCTCCGCCCAGAATTTGCCGGCTGGAATGGTAAAGTCATTGGCAAACGTGCATTATTGGGCGCGAAGGAGGTTGGCGTATGTCTCGTGGCTATTAAGTAACAGTCATTTTTTATATTGATTTGTATGTCGTAAACTCTATCTATACTGAATATGTTTAATCTTACCAGATGTAAATAAAAAACATCTCTACAATGAAGCTCATGTTAGGTATCTCGGGACACCTTCGAAAATGGCTGCACTTCCCAAAAACGAAAAGGCGATTAACTTGCAGAATTTGTTTGAAGTTATAGAAAACTGCGCATGGGTGGATGGTGGACATGATATCAGACTTACATTCGTGGAATATTTCAATGAGGATACGACACGAAGAAAACTAGAACAGATGCACGTCAGCTCATCGTGCAGTCAGATCCCTGGGATGCAGAAACAGGCGCATGAAATCCAAACTGAAGTGCATGCATTTAGACTCTGACGGATACTTCGAGAGCTCAGAGAGATATTACGGATATGTCGTGCGGTAGTCCCAATTAGCCATATGTAGGCCTTCGGGAAGCCTTAGCCACTGTGAACAACGAGGGGCTGGATCCGAGGGTGCCGGGGCTCTGTACTAATCATGGGACTGGGGGACCAACTGGCAAGTGCTCGTAAAGTCAAATGCTATGAAGCAAGAAGCATCAGGTCTGTGTGTACGTCGTAAATTCATGTAAATTGCTTCATGAGCGACTGTGCGAGCCAGACTGCCAATATAGAACATGGACAACCAGGCCCTACGTGGCATACTACCACATCATTTTTCCAGACACACATTGCCATGTTTGTTGGAGACTGCATGATCGCTTGTGATCGTCCATCAAGAGTTCCGTGAGTGGCTCAATACGTCCCGGGACTTTCGGCATCGCCTGTTTCATTTTGCGCCTTGCTCGGAACTGCCATGTTTTCTTTACCTGCTAGGCCAATCTTGACTCAACACTGGTGACCCGAACGGTAGTGCTTTTTCTCTTTTGCCACGTGTGGGTAGCACAAATTTCTTAATAACTCTTCTGTCTTCCCCTGAAGCATCAGTCCCTACATTACCCAGCTGTATTCCAAAGATCGCGGCTTGAAAAGCCTCTTGACAGATTCTTGTATTATTGGAATGGTGGCCACATCGAATGGAATCATGTCCAAGACTCTCTAATATTGGACCCTAAAAATCAAACTTCTCGTTCAAGGTACCATGCGTACGGTTTCTTGATATCCTCACAATGTCGATTCAAGTACGACAACCTCACCTCGGACTGTCGTGTGACCATGAGCTCAGATAAGTATAAATGAATACCTAGTTTATGCTTTTATTAAATCAAGGCATTACGTTAAAGCTTGTGATTTATCATATAACTAGGGTTCAATAATTTGCCAATTCCTTCTAGAATTGAAAGAAGAAGACGAAACGCAACAAGCGTCCGAAATATCACGAGAAGAGCAGATCAAAAATCAGAAACACGGCAGACGACACGACATCATTGGGGCATGAACAACGCAGACACAGAACAAAGGGCATTAAAAGAAGAGATGGCTAGACACAACATGGACACGTTTTGACAGGGATCGGGATTTCAAACACCAGCAAAATAATGAATCCGGCGATCGCAATCCTCCACGGACGTTTACCTGAATGAGAGGCTCGCACAGGCCTGTACCTGCACCGTTCTCAGGACAAACAATGCCCTGCACAATGCCAGCAGCTGACGAAAATTAAGAGCAATACTATTCGAATTTATATTCTCAAGGATGAATTGGAGAACTGAATAATCAAAACTCTTTGCTCGCGGTCCCCTGCCCCTTCCACGTTCGTGCCATGAATCATGGCCCCACTGTTGTCGGAAATCGGTAGTCGTGCAGAATGTCAACAGTGCTGACGGTACTCATGATTCATGTCACTTTTTACTCAATTAGGTGCAATTTACTGCACATGGGTACATGGTCTCGCAGCATCTCGCAGTATCCTCGGCCTTTGTAATCCTAGCTGCCGCCTCGTCATTGTGTGAACGTTTCGGGGGACTGTCTCTTTGATTTCTTGATTATTTTTTGGGTCGTTTTATCTTGCTTGATCAAGTTTGGCTTGACAGGGAAGTGGAGGATAAAAGGGAAACGATGTCCGCTGCCTTTTATCTACTTCAGCATTGCGTTGACTACAGCGTCATGTACAAATTGTGCATTTGCATCCGGCCAGTCCGAGAGGCAATGCACAACAGGTCAGTGAGGATTCTGTAAATTTCTTGTCAGGCCGCTACAAAACTTTCTGTGCCGGTTCCGATGTTGGAAGGTGACCTCATGGGCTGGTTGCTGGTGTTTGTCCTGAGTGTGAAGCAATAACCAGCAGCAGGCGACACTGTCCCGGCCAATACACTGGAGCTTTTGTTTCTTTTCAAGTGACGTTGAGCCTTGTATCTTCGAAATGAGAAGTCTTAATACGGCCTAGAAAAAAAATGATGAACAGGAGTATCATCAACAGTTAACCTTAAAAGAACTATTTATCTATTCCTGTAATTGAGTATTCTGCCGTCCATCCACCGCTTCTGCACGAGTCGTGGACGGCACTTTTCCCGTTGTAATATTTCCTAACCGCCGCACGTTCCGGCGGCACGGGTAAATCCTTTATGTCGATATTGTGTGCTACGCTTTTTCTACGACAAGCTTTTGCCAATACTTCGCATTAATTCGTACGCAGCCATATCACAGCAAGCTGTACCGTGGTTTTGAAGAATAAAGTAGTGTATATTATCCCGGTCGAAAGTGATTTTATATGTGTTGAAACAATGATTGTTTGTACTCTTGAGAATCCTTTGCTAGTTGATAGCAGTCGAAACCCACCGATGGGTTGCCCCATCACCACCCACCTCCCATCTTTTCACGTATTTTGTTGAGCCTCTGTAGGGAGCGGACAGTTTTCATGCCTACCACAGTCTCTCAACCCGGATTTAGTCCTCTGCTTTCGCGTTAAGAGGTTGCCCGCGTCAAAGTGTGCCAGGAGAACCACAAAATGGTTGTGGTCGACTGTGTAGCAGCTCATCGCTTACTCCTCGGCCTCAGCGCCCCAGTGGAGGGCATCGAGACGGGCGTAGTAGGCAGCGTCGGTCTCACCGGACAGGCGGGCAGGGTCGACAAACGACTTGTTGCACTTCTTCTTCTTGTTCTTGCAGGCACCGACGGCATTGACGGTAGGGTGCTCGCACTCGTTGTCGACACGGGCGACGTGGCACGAGTCGCAATTGTGGGGCTTGCAGTCGGAGGCACTGTTGCAGCCGTGGTCGGAGCAGGCCTGGATGTCGCGCTCCTTGAAGAGGCTGCCGATGTTGTAGTTGACGACCCAGTCACCGCCGTCCTCATGCTCGGGCAGCTGGAGGCTGGGGTTCTGCTTGTTCATGAAGCGGGCAAAGAAGACACGGGCAAAGGGCGGGTCGAACTCAAAGACGACCTCCTTGGTGTCCGACTTGCGGACCGACGCGGTAGCAGCAATCTCATCAATGAAGAAGTGCTCGTCCTTGTTGGGGAGCATGGCCCACTCGATCTGCTCCTTGATATGGGCAGCAGTCTCGTTGCTGTAGCGGGTATCGATGAAGTAGAGACTGTCAGGGCCCGCAGCAGCCACGTAAGGCGTGTTGGGGGCAATGACCTGGAGGCCGCGCCACGAGTTGTAGTACTGCGGCACGTAGCCGGCAACACGGTACTCCTCCTGGTAGGTTGGTGTACCCTCAACCGAGCGAATGGGGTTCAGAAGCATGGCGAACAAGATGGTGAAGAACATGTTGGCGGTTTGGGATGAGCTATGAGCTGAAAAGAACTGGAGCTGGGCTTTTTATAGAGTTCCGGGGGATTTAAGTCTTGTTTGCAAAGGTGCTTTGAGGTGTCGGTGTGAGTTTGGGATGAAGAGAACAGAAATATCTTGTCTTTGGATGAGAGATCATGGCCATCTTTATAGATTTCCGGTCGTTCATCTTGACTCTCAAGATCGCCTCAAGATTTCGAAATAGAGCGCACATTCACACTCGACGTTAGATTTGAGGCCAAAAGAGTCGGCCAACCAGGCCGTAATCAAGATGCCATGCACATAGATAGATCACTTCCATCACTGATATGACGAAGGATGCACAGGATGCAGGAATCGAGCACAAATATCATGATGATGCCTCGGAAGAGTTGCACAGCCAGCGAGGATAGTGATATCTAAATTTGCTGACAGTATTGACGGCAACTGAATCCTGAATTTTAAAAGAGGCGGCTAACTTTCTACATCTTTACAGAAGGTCATTCCGAGATGTCTGTGTTTAACACGGCTCCGATCTTTGTGTGTATGTGTAGGAAGGGCTTGCTTGCGTATTTTGGCCTTCTCGTAACTTTTAAATTGAAGAATGAGAACTTCCATGCAGTCCCGCCAAGCCGCAGCCTACTATATATGAATCGGTCAGTTCATATTTTTCTATCCCAGTAGGATTTTCAACATGTTGTAACTATGCATGTGGAAAATAAAATAAAAAAAGTCGTCTCATATTGGCCGGAATTGCCGATGATGACTCTTGACCCGGAGGATCATGACTCTTGACCCGGAGGATCACGATTGTCACTTTTATCTTCTACTTAAACGCTGTCCACGAGTAATTCATCCGTGAGAGTCTCTTGGGGGGATAGGATGAGGGGCAGCACGCTTGGATGCTTATCGTGGGATGCATCCTATTGGTATAGAAATCCTGAATGGGCTCTCACGGACACGGACCGGCTAGGTATGGACTGTCAACAGAATGACGACTCGATCCCGTCCTCTATTTTCCGTTCCGCGATCTGCGAATAGCACCCATTCGGACACATTATCAAATTGTGGCTTGCACTGGCGAGATGATAGCCGCTATCTCAGCATTATATTGCCCATGTGTCTTAATTTTCCAACCCTCGGTCATTGTCTTGGCTATTTCGTTAATTTATACGACGGTACATTATCTACGGAAGCGCCTAGACCTGGTTTTGATCTACGGGTTCGGCGATCGAAGTGGCTGTCCGCTTCAATCCTAATGGCTAAACCTGCCGGCAGATGCCTGAGAATGCCAACAACGTGAGACTTGGCGGTCCCAGGATCGAGGCCAAATAGATAAGCATAACTTAAGCTGCAGACAGTGATGGCTCGCGACCGATGCGGCACGGACACTGGGTTTGTACTAATCGCAGTGATGGTGATTGCTATTCCACGAGAAACTACGGCGGCTAAGTATGTTGATGTGATTCTCGGGATCGTCCAATGATCGGTGGCGAAACCCACTGCTTCCATGTTTGATATCGACTGGCTGAATCCTGGCCATGCTTCAAAAAGGTTTGAATTTTTTTTCAGGAATGAGGCTTATTTTTTTCAAGTGATTATATTTACCGTTCCTCCATGCATCATCTTGACTGAACTTTGATCTACTACATATGATGAAATAAAGTAATGGATTATCAATCTTTGATATCAAACTCGCGTTATGGTGCCTTTATTACCGTTGCTAATGAAAATGAGCACAACAACGCGTGGGTGCATGCAAACAAGGGATCAATGATCACAAATTGGCCCTACCCGGGACCATTACCTGATTTTGTTTCCTCGGCGTACCTAATATCCTGAGGCCCTAAAAACTGTGACAGAATGACGCTTGTCTTGCCTGCTTACGGTATTATTATATCAGAAGGAAGAGTGATTGATTGATTTATATTTTAACATATCTATCAAGGATCAAAGAACAGCCGGATCCAAAATAGCAAAACGGTCGTTGTCCGAGTCGAGCTCGGCTAGGCCATCAAACGGCAGCGTGACCATGGGCGTAGTGTGGCCAAAGTCGACATTGAACAGGATGGGAAACGGCTTGTCTGCAAACCGGCCCTCACACAAGAGGCCCTTGATGACGCCAATGTAGTCTGCCCGCAGCTTGTCCGTGTCGTAGCCAAACGGACGGCCCACGACCAGACCAGCCGCGTTGTCAAAGACACCCTGTGCGATGAGGTCCGCCACGCCGGCACGGAAACGGCTCAGGGCCAGGCCAGAGACCATGTCGTCGTCCATCTGTGTTTCCATGAAGACAATGCGGCCCTTCCAGTCTGGTGAAATAGCACGCACACCGCCGAGTCGTGCCATGACTGTAATGCAGCCGCCAAAGAGCCGGCCCTGTGCTTTACCGGGGCGAATCCAGATCCAACCTGCTGTGGGTGCTAGTTTCGGACCCTGCGTTGAGGCCGCGTCGTGCCAAGAAGGGTCGACATCCGGTGCATATGTTGGAGACCGTGCAACATCACCAATGGGCTGGGTATCGGTGATGGCGCGGAAGAGGTGTTTGGCACAAAATGCCAGGGGTGAAGTCTCGTCGTCGATGGAGTTGGCTTCACCTAGTTCAGTAATGGCGCCCGGCCCATAAAATGTGCGCAATCTGGCGAGTGCATGCAAAAACCAATGTATGCCGGTAATGTCAGAATAGCCGACAAAAATCTTGGGGTTCGCACGGATAGCGGCATGCAGCTCAGTGTCAGCGACCAAAGCCGGCAACAGTTCTGTAAAAGCGTTGCCGCCGATTGTGCAGAAGACGGCATCGATTGTGGGGTCGGTGAAGGCTGTACGCAGCTCTGCTAACCGGTGGGCGATGGACGACTGGATACCGGAGTCTGGTGTGTAAAGCTCGCGGACATGGTAGCCCTTTCCAACGAGAACCGATGTGGCTCGTGCTATCACCGCGGGCATCTTATCGTTCAGACGTGCCGACGGCGAGACGAACGCAATGGTTGCACCGGGCTTGAGCGCTTTGGGCACTATTGTTGAAGACATGGCGAATGTAGACGTGAATGTGATGATGTGGGCCTTGATTCAACGGTGTTCGTGGCAATCATTATCTGCTAACTGAAGGATGCTCAACGGAGTGGAGTGCAGATGTGTAATTTTTATCTCGAGATGTGGCTTGAAGAGCGGGCTTGAACATAAAATATGGGCATCGATTCCCCCCAGTTCCATCGTGCCAACAAAGTAGATAGGCTTTCGCTGTATCCAATGAGACCTCTTTGATCACATCATTCGCGCAGCCCGAAATGCGACATTCAGGTACGACAATCCAGCATGCTGTCAAGCCTGTCGTCGACGCATGTTGAGTCAAGCGGCCCCATCTAAAGGAAGATGCAGCTATGCCCAATTGGGAAGGTAGAGCAGGGAGGCGATGCGTGATGGATCGTGCCGTTATGGAGTCGCACGCCCTTGGATTGGCATTGGTTTGGCATCTTAACATGCACTAAGAAAAAAGTAATGTTCAATGGCCGTCGTTTATAAGCTAATTCTCTCCTGCGTAGTTTTGCCGCTTATTCGTTTCTCGAGGTTGCAATGCTATACAATTCACGGTATCAACGACAGTCATATATATTTTTCTTATTCTAATTTGCAGCAGCGTGAAACTTGCTTACACAATCACACAATAGTAACGGCACAAAACACCGACGACCGAAATCGAAATCGAAATCGAAAATGATAGAAACAAAAAACGCCGAATGACTCGACAGACCTAGAAAATGGCGACATCACTGCGCCAGCCTCGTTGCCAGGCAGCCTAATTGTGAATTTTAATGGTCCCGACGACAAGTACAGCCCACTCAACTGGTCATTTTTCAAGAGAACATACACAAGTCTCCTCTACAGCATGACAAGCTTAGGCTCTGTCTGGGCAAGTACAGCGTACGATTGACTCCCAATGCTCATATATTATATTGGCAATGCAATGTGAGCAAGTTGCTAAATTACTGCATTCGACAGATATGCACCTGCAAATGAGAAGATTGCCGAGCAATTTGGAGTATCATCAGAAGTTGCCTTACTAGGCACAAGTTTCTTGTTGCTTGGATGGGGCCTCGGTCCTCTATTATGGGCTCCGCTGTCAGAAATATACGGCCGAAAATGGGCAGTCCTAATCCCATACGCAATATCTTTCATCATGTCCATTGGCACTGCCACAGCCAAGGATATTCAGACAGTGTTGATAACACGGTTCTTCACTGGCTTCTTGGGTGCCGCACCAATCACCTGTATGGGCGGTGTCATGGTTGACTTGTGGAAACCATCACAACGCGGTAATGCAATTGTCGGCTACACCCTTGCCGTGTGCGGTGGTCCGGTAGGTCTCCCCTCGCTTGTGTATTCAAAAGCTTAATTATAGGAAAGAAAAGAAAACAAAACTAATATAATTCGCAGTGTCTGGCTCCCGTCGTGGGCGGTGCTCTTATTTTGGCTAGGGCCAGTTGGCGGTGGACAGAATATGTGAGTACTCCCCCAAAATACCCCTAAGTGGGATAAGATATACTGACATCCATTTAGATCACTGCCATGATTCAAGGCTTCATCCTCCTTCTTGATCTTGTGTTTATCGATGAGACATATGCCCCCGTCCTACTAACAAACAAGGCTCGGGCTCTTCGCAAGTCAACGGGCAACTGGGCGCTGCATGCCGAGTGGGAAGAAAAAGACGTCGTCATCAAAGAGCTGGCCATCAAGTTCGGCCTTCGCCCTTTGCAGATGCTTGCAACGCCCATTTGTCTTGCTGTGACCATCTACTCATCGTTCATCTACGCCGTCTTTTATGCCAGCCTCGCGTCGTTTCCAATTATTTTCCAAGAGACTCGCGGGTGGAACAGCCTGATTGGCTCGCTACCGTTTATTGCAGTGCTCGTGGGTATTATTGCAGGTGCGGCTGTCAGTTGGAAAAAACCAGCAGCACTACAATCGTACCCTCGAGGCCAGCGGTGGCGTTCCCGTTCCCGAGGCACGGCTACCTCCTATGAAAATTGCCTCGTTTGTCTTGGCGGGCGGACTGTTTATTTTGGGATGGACGTCCCGTCCAGAGATCCCGTGGATTGCCACCAATATTGGCGTGGCTATGATGGGCTTTGGGTACTACACCATTTTCACGAGCGCCGTCAACTACCTGGTAGATACCTTCCAACGTTGGGGTGCAAGTGTTTTAGCAGCCAACACCTTTTGTCGAAGTGTTCTGGCTGCCATTCTGCCGCTTCTTGTGCGGCCGTGGTATGACAAGCTGGGAAATGGGTGGGCGTTTACTGTCCTTGGCGCGTTTGCAGTGCTCAACATTCCCATTCCCTTTTTCTTTGCCAAATACGGACCGCAAATTCGGGCCCGGGGCAAATATACATCAAACATGAATTAAAAATGTGTACAGGCCAGCGTTAGAATAAAAAGTTTGGATCTTTCATTCAAAATGGTGTACAAAATTACATGAGCAGTGAAATCGCGCGTGGCAAGGGCCATATTTCCACAACAAAACTATCCGCGGAACACATATAACGGCGCAAAAAATGTTCATACACTTTCAGCATAGTCAACAAACGATATCGACTCCATCTAATGATTTTTTGTCCTTACAAATTCATCTATCTCAAGGTTTGCAAAACATACTCAACACAATGAAGTCGACAACGACAACAGTATCGCCAGAATCATCTGATTCCGGCCCGCCACCATTCAAACCCGGCCCGCGGTTTTGGGCTATTCTGGTGGCGTTATCGTTCATCAGTCTCCTCACATCGCTAGAGGCGACTGTCACCTCAACCGTACTGCCGTCCATTATTTCTGATCTGGGAGGTGGTGACAACTACATTTGGGTTTCCAATGCCTACTTTTTGACAATGTAAGGTGCGCTCACTCAAATATTCTATGGGCTGAAACTCCTGTTAACACTTCTTTCTGTACAGGACCTCGCTTATGCCCATGTTTGGCCAACTTGCTAATGTGTTTGGTCGTCGCTGGCCCCTCATTGGCTCTGGAGTCCTTTTCATGGCCGGAAGTGTCGTTTGCGGCAGTGCCTCTTCTATGACCCCATGATCGCCGGTCGTGCCGTCCAAGGCATTGGCGGTGCCGGAATCGGCGTCCTTTGCGAGATTGTTGTCTGCGATCTAGTGCCCCTCCGCAAGCGAGGCACGTATATGGGCGCAGTTCTGAGCATGGTTGGCCTGGGTGCGGCTCTTGGCCCGTTATTTGGCGGTCTTCTGGTCCGATACAGCACCTGGCGCTGGGCTTTCTACATGACGCTTCCCATGGGTAGTGCTGCCGTCGTCCTGCTCGTGGCTGTTCTGAATGTCCAGTATGACCGCTCAGAGACAGTAGCAGTCAAGCTGGCACGGCTAGACTGGCTTGGCAATGTTGTTTTTATCGGTGGCACAGTTCCTATACTCATCGCACTCGGTTGGGCAGGCGGTGCCTACCCATGGTCCTCGTATAATGTGTTGGTGCCGCTTCTCGTCGGGCTGGCAACATTGGCTGTCTTTATCGTCCTCGAGGGGAACGAACGTCTTTCACCCAACCCCATGGTGCCACTCCGCCTCTTTCGGAACTCGACAAGTGCCATCGTCTTTCTCCTCACATTTCTTCATGGCATCGTCACCATGTGGGCACTCTACTTTTTGCCCGTCTACTTCCAAGGCGTTCTCGCCATGGATGCTTACCACGCTGGTGTTGCACTACTGCCAACAATTCTAGCACTACTACCGGGAGCCATTCTCGGTGGACTGCTGTTAAGCAAGTTTGGGCGCTACAAGCCGATTTTGATGGTCTGCTTTGCCCTTATTGTCGTCGGGTTCGGCCTCTTTTCCCTCCTAGATGTGCAATCGAGCACCGGCGCCTGGGTTGGCTTCCAGATCCTTGAGAGCTTTGGTGCGGGATTCGGTATGGCCGCCCTGCTTCCCGCACTGCTGGCTCCGTTGACAGACAAAGATACAGCCTTGGCTACGGCGACATGGGGAGTCATGCGCAGCTTTGGCGTCCTGTGGGGCGTCGCCATCGCCGGCGCCATCTACACCAACCGCGCGGCGCAGCTTGCACAAAGCGGCATCCAAGATCTATCCGTCGCCGCTGTTTTCACATCTGGTGGTGCGTATGGCGCTGCCGATGTACGATTTCTCGACACGCTGTCAACTCAAACACGCGCTCAGGTCATTGCCGTTCAGAGCGAAGCACTGAAGCGGTCGTGGCAGGTAGCCATTGCTTTTGGCGGTGTCGGACTGGTTGCGGCCGCAATAATGAAGCAGGTCTCGCTTCGAGAAAAAAATGACACTGACTACGGTATCGTCGAGAAAAAGGATCTTCCCCAAAATTTACAGGACGGTGGTAGCCCAAGCCGTGGGTAGCTGTTGTTTGGGCGCGTTAACTAAGGTTGAGGTTGGAGGTTGACAAGAAAAATGGGGCTCAGTCTTTGATCAGACACTGTTGATTGGTTGATTGTAAACCCTCCGAGGAATGCAAACTCTCCGAGGAGGGTTTCGACGACAAGTGCTATGCCTAAATGGGGAGCTACTCTAATGTACGGAGTAGACTCTCACCTTCCACCTTTCTTACATGCAGATGCAAATGATTCCATAATCAATTACAACCAAACAAATTCAAATGTCATCACCGACTCTGGTCAAACATTCATTGCGGCGATCCGCTTGCGACCCGTGCCGGGCCAAACGGGTGCGCTGCTTGCGTGATCAAGACAGCACGGCGCCTTGTGCTCGGTGCAGTTATCTGGGCTCAGCCTGCGTGACAGGCGCCTCCGGCCAGCCAGGGCGGCCGCCAAAACGTCAGCGGAAAGCCCTAGTCGAAGGTGAACGTGGTCAGCCGTCAGCATCACTTTCAGCTCCAACACCAACATCAACAACAGCAGCAACAACCCCGCAGCTATCCAGCCACCTGTACCAAGGCAGCGGGTACAGGAACCTCTGCAGTCGGCCCCCGTCGTCACGGATGATGAGACATGGGCAGCGCTTGCGTTGAGCGACAATGCTACATTCTTTGGCCCGTTTGTCGACCAAGGCCTCGACAATGCAACCGGCTATGACAGTCAGCAATGCAACCCACTCCAGCTCCAGCCATTGCTGCCACAGCCATTGCAGCTCGGGCTTTTACGTGGCGACGACGATTTCAATATGATTCCCGACCTAGCCACAAACTCAAGCAACTCCAGCACGGCCTTTGATATGGATATGGACTTGTTGTTGGACGGCGAGCACGATTACGGACGGGGTGTACTGTCTCCAGCAGCATCGGCACCCCATCATCGGTCACGGTCACAGAAAAACAGTGTAGAGCGCTCTCTCGTGGCTCTGCGCGACGAAATCGAACAACACATTGCCGCCGTCCATGCCTACTACAAGGACCCTTCCGCCGTTCAGCAGTGGTGTATGGATGAGAACGGGCAAGGCAGCCCCGGTCCGAATGTACCTGAACATCCCCCGGCGGCCATCCTCACCTGCAGCCAGAAGCTCGGTGGTATTCTCCAGACTTTGGTGTCAAGCCAGTCCCAGTCCACTGCTCCCAGCATACTTGCCGGGGCCAAGGGAAAGGACGTCGGAACCGAGACTCTTCTTATGGCTTTGTCGACCTATCTGGCGCTGATGCGTCTGTTCGACATATTATTCCACCAGGTCCAGCAGACCCTCACCAAGATAGCCCTGCTCCCACCGGTGCCGTACGAGGCCCTCAAGGTCAAGTCGGTTCTCCGCATCGGCGGCGTGTCCACTTTGCAGGACATGCCACTCAAGGCGTATGCTGCGGGTATTCTTGAGGCCATCTACGGGCAGATGCGGACTGTCGAGCGTTGCCTCGGTGTTCCAACGAAGCACTGTCTTCATCCATCTGGCGACAATGCTGTTGCGTCAACCACGGGACTGTTTTCTCGTCCTGACCGCGCACAGCTGTTCGAGACGGTGATGAGCCAGGAGGATATTCAGGCGCGAAGGGGAGGCAATTCGTATGTCGAGTCGATACGTGCCAACATCGATGAGGCAATGTCGGTTTTCAATGATATGTGATATTGTGGTCGGCATAAGGCAAAATAGAATACCCTATCATCGGTAAATAATTTTAATCCATAATGAAAACTGTCGAATAGCTTTACAGCATGGAAAGCAAAGTCTATCTGAGGGTGTCTACTTTGTATTTAAAGAGCCATAAAAACAAGCCACATCACCCCTGGCCCTTACCAAATTTGTTTCGCTTTTCTCCCGTCGCCAGCTGGTTCGGTATTTCGCGCTCGCTAATACCCCGGAGAATGGGACCGCGTCAGCAAAGCCTTCTGTGAACATACGCCGTGGAGGGAAATACATCTGATAAAACATCTGAACGTGACGGCGATATAACTCATCTTTGCGTTTATTGTATCATGCCGTACAGAATATAACCACACTTGGCAAGACACGAGGGACTCGGGGAAATAAATACAAGTAGAAAAACAATACGTCGCAGAAAATAAGACGAACCCCACAAGCCTCAACGGTTTCCCCCACACGGCTTGGGTGCCAACCGCACTGGTGGTAACCTATATTAATTTCCTTTTCGCCGTGTGCCTTCACTCCAAATTAAAAACTGTTTCTCGAGACCGTTGCTTATTTGTTATTAACTACCAAGGGTTGGGAGTCGAGCAAGCTTCTGACCTGTATTTCATGTATATACATATCTCGTCTTTTCCCACTTTCTTGGGGTCTGGGGAGCGTCTGCCTCTCTGGTGGCTTCGGAGACTCAACTGGCAATACAATACATTACCGCACACACATACATGTTGCCATGGGACACCTGAGTCAAGCACCAAGTATTCCGTAGTTACTGTACAGATATGATGCATAGCAATAATTTTCCTTCGGGCCACAATCTTTCCGACGCCCGTCTTTGCCAAGATGTAACCCCTCTCTTTTTTCACAGCCCCTTGTCTTCGTGTTCCCGCCTGCAGAAGCAAGACTGTTCTATTTTTGCTTATCAAGGCTTCAGGCTTCCCATTCTCATCTACCATTCAAAATAAACAGCTCAGGTGAATAGCTGGAACCGTGTGGCTTTCTTGGAGGCTTTCTTTTGAGCTCTACACATCTACAGTAACAGCAAGTAGAGATCATGGCGAGTTATGCTGTTTAAGTGTGCCGTAATCACAACTACTCCGTATGCATCCTTTTGGACTTGGAGTCATTGTCGGTCCCTCAGCTGAAAAGCACATCGTTCACACTGAGCCCTGCAGAACAGCGCAGAGAGGTCCGCTAACCCATTCAGTTCACTTAAGCGTAATTTGGCGTTGTGATGTGATTCGTTTTTACAGGGATCCGCCAATAACAGACCATGTGTGGTCGTCACAGCCAGTGAACTAGTCCTACCACGGAAGGGACCGTGTTGATGTACGGGCCGGTGCAGGGCTCTCTGTGGCTCCATCTGAACCTCAACTGCTGCTTGTCCCTCGTCGTTGGCAAGCGAGCTGCAGGAAACTGCAAAAACGACACAGCCAGCCACACAGGACATTCGAATGCTGCCCAAATCAACAGGGTAGATAAAGAGGGTGTGTGGAGAACGCTTCAGCCAGGGCTTTCGGGAAGATGGGCACGCGGAAAGCGAGAAAAGGGGACTGGGACTGGCCAGCCTCGCCGGTTTTCCCACTTTGTTGTCGTTCTTTTATTTCACCTTTTAAAAACTCTTAATACTCTCTAGTTTTGCCCGCACTGGTTTCTTGTTTTCCTTCTCCTTGTTTTTTCCCACTTACTATGGAGTATTTCTGAGACGCCCTATATCCCAACAAACAACCATGCCTGTACCCGCGTTCACGACATCGAACGGTCCGGCCGCCCGGTCTGCTCTCGTCACAGAAGTGACAGGCACGCCTGTTCCCGGCGACAGTGCTGACCTACTACGTGTCCGCGATGCAACCCCGACCGTCGAAGCCATAACCGGATACAGCTATATGGGCTGCTTTACAGACGCCGCCTCACCACGTGTTCTCAGCGATGAAAAGGTGGAATTATACGACTTCAACGACCCCTCCGTATGCTGTCAATGGTGCGCAAACCAGAAAAACGGACTATTCCTACTGCGGTGTTGAAGACAAGACGCAATGCTTTTGCGGCGAGGAGGAGAACGCAACAGCAGACTCCAACGGTCGAGCAGAGGAGAGCCAGTGCGACGAGGGGTGTGTCGGAAACAGAGACGTCAAGTGCGGTGGCCAAGGGTACATCAATATCTACAGTGCCACGATCGAACTCGGCATCGAGTTGACGACATTCCAAACACCGACTGCTGCGTCTGTCTCCGGCTACAAAAATATAGGCTGCGTGAAAGACTCGGTTGCGCGCCTTTTACGACAGGCTTCCTACACGGCATACACCTACATGGACGCAGCGTATTGTTGTGCCATCTGCCTCAACTACAACAATGGCAACGTGCTTTGTGGCGTCGAGGCCTGGAACGAGTGCTACTGTGACGGCCAAAATGCAACCGCCAATATCATCCCCACGAGCAGTACCGACTGCTCACAAACTTGCGTGGGACATGGCGACCAGCTTTGCGGCGGCAGCTACGTTATGAACCTGTACAGCGCAACAGGTGTTGTTGCCACATCTCAGAGTTTATCTTCAGTCGCTTCCACCACCGATAAATCCACCTTCTCCTCCACCACCGATAAATCCTCCTTCTCCTCCACCACCTCACACACTGGCTCCTCGACATCTACACTAGGCCCTTCCCCCTCAGGTCTACACGGTGGCGCTATCGCAGGCGTTGCTATTGTAGTGTGGCCGGTGTGGCACTTATTGCAGGTCTGGCTTACTTCTTGTGGCGCCGTAGCCACCCTTCAAGTCCTTCCGGCCAAGCACCACCTCCGGTTGAAATATCAGGGGACGCAAAGTACGGAAGCCCGGACCCATACCAACTCGACGGAACGCCAGTGCCATACCAGCCGGGGGCAGTCACTCCCTCGCAAGCACAAAACGTGGAATATTACGAGTTACAAGCACACCAGGCGCCACCACAGCAGTAGCAATATTGTGTGGGCGTTTGTGTGGAGTGTGTATATCGAACGAGAAATGGTGGACAAAAATGCAGCATAATATAATGGGGGAAGTTGTACGTAACGATATACCCGGGGACAAAGGGGCCTCTTTTTTTTCATTTTTTTTTATTACGTAGCGTAGGAGTCTTTTGGTAATGTCAATGTAAGGTCGTTAATCCGTGTGAAATAATGCTATGTAAAAATTATATACAAATTTTGAGGCCGCTCTATGCTTAGCACGCCAAAATATGGCTGTGCCGTTCTAATATGATGTAGTTTTTGCCTCTTCCAAACATGCGCTATTGAAAATCAGAATGAAAACGCCAGAAGAATGATGATACTCATAAAATGCAAATTCCAATAATGCAAGAAGAAGAAGAAAAAGAAGAAGAAGAAGAAACCAAAGTAAGAGCAAAGGAAAAATGTCTTTGCGACCCTTGCGTAAAGGTCTTAGAAACTGAATAGGGCACTGCGCCGCTTGCCCAGCGGGTACACAATGATGGCCGCAAAGAACAGACCGACAGTAATGCCGATAGCAACCTGGATGACACTGAGAAGAACAGTGAACGACACGTTGTTGATGCTGCTGCTGTCGCTGCTGTTGCCTGAGCCGGCCGGTGTGCTCGAGTTGCCAGTAAGCTCGTTGGCGGCATTGATACCCGACAACAAAGAGCCGTTGACGGCCAGACCGGAGGGCACCTGTACAAAGATGGCCGGCAGCATGGCCGCGGCGGCCAAGCCGTAACCAATGACCTCGGTACTGCCCGGCGCCTTTTCTCGGCCTTGGCGGTGGCCGCATCAATCTCGGCGGCTGTGCGGTGGTCGTTGTTGCTGTTCGTCTTGGTGATGCTGCTGTTGGTGCCCTCTTCGGCGCGGTTGGTCTCGTCGTCGGCCTTGCGGTAGGGCGGCATGTCAAAGTAGTTGCCGTTGGCATCCTTGCTGCGGCCACCACCGCGGCGGGACAGGCGGTTCTTGCGACGGTTGACGGCAGACGAGAATGGATCGATATACTTGACACGAAAGGGCGCAAAGAAACGCTCAAAGTAGGGGCTCGTGCGTGCGTACAGGTTGGCGAGAATACCGATGCACAGAGCACCAAGAGAGTTGGGGATTTGTGCGTTGCTGCTAAAGTAGCTGGAGGCATAGGTGTTGACAGCAAAACCGCCCACAGAAATCAGAACCATCATGGGCATCTGGCGCCACTTGGCCTGGTTGATGATGCAGAGGCAGATGGTGAAAAAGGGCACAAACAAAAAGTACCACGGCCGAGTGAGGGAGTTGCTGCAGTTGGTGTGGCTGTTGGCATTGCTGTCAATGGCACCGTAGACGGCAGTGCCGATGGTGATGCCATAACCGAGGAAGAGGGTATAGATCATGGCGTAGACCATACGCACAGAGCCAGCCACAATATTCTGACTCTGTAGCTCCAGACTACTGCAGAGAACCATGTAGCCGGGCAGAATCAGTGCAATGGACGATTGGGCGAGGGCGGAGAAACAGAAGATATTGCCACCGGCAATGGAGCCAATGGCACGTGCAAGGAAGGATGTGATAACAGCGGCCGTGATTTCAAAAACGTTTGAGTAGATGGCATTGGACGGCGCGGCAATAAGTGCAAGGATGCCGACAATGCATCCAAGAACAAAGCACATGGGAATGTCAATAAAGCGTCCACCAAAAGCAAATGGCGCCACGCATGCTGATGCCAGGCCGTACACGGGGATGCGCATCCACACTTTGAACTTGGGCGGCTTGCTCGTGATGCCGTTTAGTCTTGATATGGCCTCATCAACGCTGATGAGATCGTGGATGACCTCCTTGTAGATGACATGGACATCACTTAGCTTGCCCAAGTCGACACCCTGTGGGGCCCGCACGAGCTTGACTTCGGCCGTATGAGTGCTGCTGTCGTCGAAGCTGACCAGCATGCAGCCCGGAATGTAGAGAAACTGGGCCTCAATCTCCAGGACGCGAGCCGACATCTTAAGGTAGTCTTCAAGGCGATGTGTCGGCGCACCGTACATCATCAGCGCACGGCACAGGGTCGTCAGATATCTATGCCGAGAAAGCACCTCTGCAATGTGCTTTGTGATGCGCATTTGTTCTTCTTCACGGCGGCGACGACGACCACCGCCTGATCCGCCACTGCCACCACCCTCGCGGAGCTTTGGCGAACCAGCACCGAAAATGCTACTGGCCGAGTGACGATTGCGCTTCAATGGCGGCCGCTCACGTTTCACCTTCTCAGTCACAGCCTGGCCGATGCCGGCAGAACCAGCCGACGCTAGGATAGACGACGTGCCGAGAAGGCCAGCCGTAAGACTTGTCGTGGAATGGGAGTGTTTGTGGTTTGGGTGGAAGACACCCCATGGCTGTCCCTTGGTTTTGGGCGTCGAGGTACCATCATGTTCGTGAGACTTGCCGGCCTTTTTACCAAAGAAGCCGCTGCGCCGTTTCGGTGTCTCAGTGCCATCGCCGGCTCCAGGAGACGGCGGCCGGGAAGAGGTTGGCGTGCCGGTCGGCGTGCTATGCTCGGAGTTAACGGCACTGTTGCTGGCGGAAGCGTTGGGGTTGTTGTAGAGGCGTAGGAGCGAGGACAGGACGCCGCCGTTGTACTTGTTTGGCGGTGGTATGTATTCCCGGCCATCGTTTTTGCTCGAATGTGTTGGTGGGCGTTGAGTAGCCCGAGTGTGCCATCGCCGCATCGTAGTGGAAGCCGCTGTCGTCTGTCGTTTGCTGGGACAGTATGGCTGCTCGGGGAACATTCCCGCGCGCGTGCGATTGCACCAGATTCAGGGCGGCAGTATGAGGGTCGAGCTGCGGTCGTTGTTCGTCGTCGTCGCCCTCGCCGCCACCCTCACGATTATCGTCAGCTTCGTCGTTGTCGCCGCGGCCTCTGTTGCTACGGCTAATCGTCCCGCTTCTCCACCGGCGCCGACGCAATCCAAAGAGTGTTTCTTCAGTGGCGGCGGCCTCATCTTCATCGTCTGAGCCACCATCTTCTGACGCGGCACGGGATGCAGGGTTCGAGTAGTCTCTCTCGACACTCTGGGCAAGACGATCTGCGCGGTCTCGTGCAGCCTTTTCAGATTGCTCTTGCTGCTGTTGGCGAGCTGGAGGGAAGTATGGCGGTGCTGGTTCAGCTAGGACAGCAGATGCCGGAACGGGAGCGCGGGCCGCCAGTTCCTGTGCAGAGCGGCTGACCGAGGCAGCTCCGGATTGTTCACCGGACGAGGAGTTTTCGGCGTGTCGCTCTAACTGCTCGTCACTAAGAATTCGCGAAAGCGCTCGTGTCAGTTCTTGGTGGTCAACGCCGTCGTGAGAAGACCGGTCTTCGTCAGGTGTACGCTCGGCCTGTGCCGGACCGGCTCCGGCGCCGCCGGACCCTGGAACGGACTGCGCTTGGTGTGGTGTAGAGTTTCCTTGTGACCAGCCAACCCTCTTCTTTTCTTTGCCCTTCGTTGGCGGCGTCGCCGCCTCAAAAGGGTTTCCCGGAGTTTCGTTCGGAGTCGACATGGCGACTGTGCGTACGCCCGTGGACGGACGCTTTCTGGTATGTGATTAACAAGCGGTAGACGGAGGTGTTGATTTCGCCCAGCAGGCGTCGTGAGGTTTGCAGCAAATCGACTGCTACTGCATAAGGTCGGATTGATCAAATTCTAATGGATGCTTAGGGAAAGTGTGTATGTGATAGAAAGGCTGGGAAAATCGAAATAACAGAATATTTGTTGTTTTGGGGCTCTGTCGTCGTGGTGAAGAGGCGTGGGTTCGGTGTAATGATGCGAAAGAAGCTGATATGGGGGGCGAATGGACTTGAGAAGAGGGTGTGATGGAGCCCTGGAACCGGGACCCGATAGAAACGACGATCTGAACGGGAGATGCCCAGTACGAAGTACTTTGATTTGAGCTCGAGCTCTATTTCTGCTGCAGGTTCCACGTCCAATTTGTCGTGGTTCGTTATCGCATGGCCGCTTGGAGCGGGATTGAGCTCGTCGAGTGATTTTATGTTGCGGGAAAAGAAAACGGGATGCCCGCACTGCACTTATTTTGTCGTCGCAATTGAGGACCGATTTTGCCGCCAAACAACAGAGGCGAACAAGAGTGCAGATTCGTCGAACGTGGCGGTCCAATTACACCTTCTAGATGCGGGCGGGTTGGATTACGGAGTATGGCGAGAGATGTTTAAAAAGTGGTGATAATCGAGCAAATATGGCCGAGAAGATGACGGGGATGCAGGGGAGGAAAGACCAGGAGACAAGGGAAGCTTTTTCAAGAACGAGGGAAAGAGCGAGAAATGAACGAGAGAAGGAGCGATCGAGAATACATACGGACCATGGAGAAATGGCAGCGTCGGGGAAGGAGAGCTCAACATACCCCGAGTGCTCTTTCCCATCGGATCAGTCTTTTTTAGCTCTACATGCAAACTACGGCGGGCGAACTACTACCTACTACAATGGACTACAATGGGGAGGATGAATGGTGAATGGATGGCTCTCCTCAATGGAGGTGGGAAAACTCGTCATCTGTCGATCTTGGTTCTTGGACAGCCAGTGCAGGAAACCCGGCCGGGCTTTCCTGTTTGGTGCTAATGCAGTGGAAGAAAGGCGAGGGAGCACCGAGGCGGGAGTAAGATGTTTGCGGAAGGCTCCAGTTTTCTTAGTTTTATTTTTGGTGAGAGAAGGCGATTTAGAAAAAATTTGTTGTATCGCGCCTGCCAAATTCTCTTCGTATTTTGTTGGGTGACTGGTCTAGACTTCCTTCCTCATCATGTGAATTCTGTCATCTACACACAGTGCAATCACTTTCCAGAAAATGCAGGTACGGGAGGAGAGATTTTACAGCGAAATTGTGAAGCCCAGAAACTTGCAAAATGCATCTCGAAAACTCGAAAGGCTGTAACTGTGGCAAGTCCGCAGCCTCGAGATGGCTACAGGAGAACAATCCAGAAAAACTTGGAATGACGCGCACGACACTTGCGCCGAGAGCTCTGGTGGACAGAGTGGAGGCACCATAGGGGCCGCCAGAGGGGCCGGTAGGGGAAGTGGGCGCTGTGGACCAGTGTTGGGTGGGGTGAGTTTCACAGTGCCAGCTGTGTTTGGCCAGCCATGGCCAAACCTGGCAAGTTGCTTTTGGGCCAATTGGCATTATTCCAGGCGGCAAACTCGCCAGGCCACAGCGCTTCCAGCAGCGCTCTTTGGCTGGACAATCAAGGATCTATCTCACTAATACTACGTCGTATACTCCGTACAGAGCCAAACAAATAGGTCCACAGGGAACACCGCGTCTTCTTTAGGTAGTCCCTTGCGCGATACAATGACGTCGTGCATATAATTTTTGCATTTCTAACAAAGGCTTTTGCGGCTCTTTGAACGTCAGATAATACGACTCAAATTGAGAACAGTAAACCCACGGAGAAATTATGGCCACTCCTCATCAATTGACAATGGCCAATTCTGCTGATATTATCTATTTTTTACCGAATTGTTTTGATTCTTTCGGCCCCTTTTCATATGCCTTATCTATGTAGCTTTTTTTGACGTGGCTGTTTAAGGCTGGCTTCTATCTTCGGTTCTAGACTCCCTGACATGTTTCTTAGTCTGCAGTCTCGCCACCACAATTTCCATAAATAGCTGGCAGATGAAAAGCCAGATAGCACCGACAAATCAAACGAAGTTTGTAAAAGTACTGAAAAATCTGCAACGGTTTGCTGCCGCTTGACAGGCTTGCAGGGATAGGGGTTGGTGTTAGCAATTATTAACAAACAAACAGAAGGAAGACGCGCAAACAATTGTAGAAATCTGCATATGAATATCTTGTACTCCGTATTACTCCGTATACCAAAGGTGAAATGTTCATCAAAATCACCACATTTATCACATCCATCTTATTCGTATTGGGATGCCCGAAGCACGACGTCTGCCAAGATAGCCAGCCCACCCATCGGCACCATGGCATCCGCCCTCCGCTCCCTGCTTCCGTTATCTGCTGGTATTCTGTGCTCCGGTGTATCCGGACTTGGCCCGTTGGCCCGTTGGGCAACAACGCGTCTTCGCAATCGTCTCCATCATATTGCAGGGCCAGAGCGCGATTCACGCGAATGGGCTCTCGTAGCGAGGCATTGGCTCCCTGATCGACGGCTCCACAGGAGCTCCCCTCGCTTCCCATTTTCTCTCTCAGCCTTTCCAAGGTTTGGTTGAAGGACTTGCTCCAGCCAAGGCTGGCTGTGTGATAAATGGACACCGTTGGGCCCGGGTAGTGGAGCTATCTGGAATCCACCCGTGCCACCACACCCACATGGACTCCCATAGTGCTTTTGGGCCTCTATCAGCACATGCTTTTTTGGCTCTGTTCGTACACTTCGAAGTGGATAGCGCAATGCCCGCGAGCCTTGATTTTCGTCTTCCATGAAGTAGGTGGAGGTCCGTCTTTTTGATATCAAGCACGACCACAGTTAAGAGGTTACGGGCATGTCCTTTGAAATACGAAACGCATTGGTTACTATATTGATAATCTTTCTGGGGGTTAAGTAGTTATAGGACAACAACGACGGAAAACAAAACGTGCAGTAGCCTCCCGCATGATAGATAAAGAAGGAAAGAAAGGGCGTGTGCTAGAACGAAGAATGATATAAGAAGATGAAATCAGAAGATAAGCTCACCACAGACGTTAAATCAGCTGTTCCTCCCACAAGATAGAAGCCGCCCGAGCCCAACTCCGTATATTGTCCTCAACGTAAACCGGTATTTGAAAACAAGATTGCCTCCTGGATTAATGATTTCAAATTTCCACACCGAGCTGCTATACCAAGCCAGTGTCCATAGTCGTGCAGCCCCATAGAGCCTTCATGTCCTCCCCAACCAATATCGCTTAGATGCTTATGCCAATTTTGTGCTGCTGCTGTGGCGGTTGTTGCTGGCCATTTTGGATGGCAAGGTTGAGGGTGGCCACGTTGTTGCGCAGATTGTCGCGGTCCGTATACAGTTGCTGAATCTCGTTCTCGAGTGCGTGGATCCGCCGCCGTGCAAGATCCAGTACTTCAGCCTTGCTCATCCGCCGCTCGTCAAACTCCACGTTCCGTCCCAACTCCGCACCTTCCATCTGGTTTGCCGGCAATATCGATAGTAGTCGCTCGAATTGCGAGTTGAGCCGGTTACGGTACTGCTTCTCGACAATGTTGTGGTTCTGACGAGCGCGGCGCTCTTCCGATGTCAGGCTTTCGGCGTTTCCACTACCACCGTCGGGTGATGAAGGTGATGACGGTCCCCCGGACAGGTCTGCCGAGTTGGGTGATTCGGTCTTGGGATTGCCGGCATTGGGCCCTGTGCCCGTAGAAGCCGAGGAGGACACACCACCTGCTGGTGCAGCGAGCTGTGGTTTCGGTTTACGGCTGGCTGTCCGCAGTGTGACGTTTGTGGTTGCCGCCATGGCCTGTCGTCAAGAGACCAGCGACACCTCCGCCACCCCCACTGGCAAACAGAGAAGCTGTGTGAACTCGTGCAGACGACGGTACTTCGTCTACTGGAGGTGACTCGGATGAGGAGGCAGATGAGATCGACGGATTATGTTCATCCATCGTCGTATGGTTGAGGTACGGACCACTGTTGGAGCTGTTGCAGCTGCTGGCGCTGTTGCCACTGTTGGTTCGAGGGTGTCGCGTGCTACCGCCGATTGGCTTCGACTTTGGTTTGGCTACGCGAGAATGCCGCACTGGGCCGGCTGCTGTAGACACGGGGAGGGATGCTGGTGATACGCGAACTCGTCCTTCTCCGGACAGGATGGTAGATGACATCGTTGTCGTCGCATCAGTGGTCAACATGTAGGATGACGACGAAGAGGGGGATGAACAGGCGCCTACTTGGCCAGTCGTGTCCATTTGCCAGGTCATCTGCTTCTGCTGCTGTTTTGTAGGTGGTGCCGTCACCAGAAACTGGCCCGGAAGCGGTGTCATGGACATTGTCGAGCTGTTGGTCGGGCCTAGACTGCCTGGAACACTCTTGGTCCAGTCAGTCAACCCGGTCGTGTCGTGGGGATCGAGGTATCCGTAGGTGGCGTCCCTATTGTGCAGGTAGGCGCCAGGCGTAAACGTCGTCGGCGAGAGTTCGGCCTCGGAGCCCCATACTGGATTCGCAAAGAGTGTATTTGACGTGACCGCCGTGGATTTCGGAATGCTTTGAAACTGGAAGAGTGTTAACTCAGTTAAAAGACGTCGAGGCTGTCAAGTATCGACCCAGGAAATACTTGAATCTAAGGGCGGGAGGCAATGCATGGTAGGGTGATAATCTGGAGAGATGGGGGACAACGAAGGGCAGCAGACAACCAAAATAAAGAAGACGGGGAATATGCCAGCAAATATTTTCCAGCTGTTGCTTTGTGTCGAAAATCAGACCATGTCGCCAGAGACAGGCCCAAACAGCCAGCTAGGAGGAAAAGGGGGGGATCCGAAATTGGGGTTGAAAAAAAAAAAAGAAGGAAAAAAAAGATCAGACCACCCGAAGCGCCCAGACACGCCGAGTCCACGACACTACCAGCCACTGAAATCAGACGACCACGATCAATCAAACGCCATTCAGACGTCGCCGAAATTTTCTCATGCCCAATAGACATCGTCGAAGATGCAGATATGCTAATCATGGACCATCATTCGCCACGTGTCGGTGGACTTTTAAGCCTTGCATCGGCAGTTCTCCGCAAAAGTTCCGTTCTTTCCACGAATTCTCTGATCTTCCGGAAGCTTCCCCGTGGCAAAGGAATTCACTTAAAGTCCAAAGACCCAGGTCTGCATCTCTCATGCCCGGACGATTCAGCCATTGAGGCTTGTTTGCATGCTCGTCAGAGAATTTCGTCTTTAGGGTATCCCGTGGTAAGCCATGTACCACAAGTCTCATGATAAGTGGCGAGGAAAGAGAGGTGAACAAAACATTCATCAACATGTCACCGGACGTTTCGTGTAGGGTCCGGGTTCTTCCAGCACTCGCAGGAAACAATGTTGACGGGGCTCGTGGTCAGGGTTCGGATGGAGAAGTGGGAAAATCCCATGCTTCAGGGTCATGAAAGTCGTCTTTGAAAGGACTTCGAGAAACTGTTCTTGGAAAAAACCTACGTTGCGCATATATTCGGCATCATCCGTGCCCTCAAAGCCTGCGGTGGAATCCCGTTCCATGGTTATGACGACCAGCTATCTTGATTGCCGAAGGCCACTGATGTAGATGTCGATCACACCGCTTATCTGTCTTCGGCGGCGGGCCGGACCGGTTTAATGGAGCGAGAAGCTCAAAAGTCCTCCGGTGTTGTGAAAGTTTTGGGGAGGGGTAGGACAAATTTGATTCAAGAATTGGGCCAGCGTTAGGTGTGAATTAATCTCGGCCAACGGAGGTCGTAGCTGTCAAGATTGCCAGGGTTGTTGGGGGGTTGCGTTGAGTGTTGGTTGAGATCCTGCAGGCTTGCGCCTTTCAAGGTGCGGCGGAGGCCGTGTGTGGCTGCTTGACTGTGCGCTCCTTCGATGTTTTGCCCTTGTCTTTCTGTCTTGTCTTTTATTCTTCTCGCAGTGGCCCATCTTATTCTCGTCTCGGAACGGTCGTACCCTCCATTTATATGCCTTGCTGCTCGACGAACAAGCCAGGAGGGGGAATGTGGAACCTTCAAACGAACCTGCATGGGACTGGGGGCAAGAAAGTCGGAAAGGCAAGGGAAGAAACGACGGCCAGCCAGCAAAGGGATGGGAAAATTCGTGCCCAGGCGAGCTGCGTTGCAACGGCATGCTGCTGAGTCCCACGCCTGGCCGCCCGCGTCGCCGTTGTGCTGCAACAGACCGGTACTGGATCCGAAATCCACGATTGATTGCGTATGGCCGCTGGTCCGTCCACCCTGTAGCGGCAGGTGGTGTGAGCTCAGCGGGCTGATTTGGTTGGTACACTAGTTAAAAGGGTCCCCCTCCATCTTTTTTGTTCTTTTGAAAGCCGTTGATCTCCTTTGATGGCAACTCGGCAATTAAGACGCGCTTGCGCACGCCGCTGACAAGCGTTTTGCACTTGTACCTGTACGTTGGCTAGGATAGGTATGTTTTTATTTACGCTGTCGCTTTCCTTTGGGTGAGCCTTGGCCTTTGTTTTTTTGTTTTGTTTTTATGATTCTTTACCTCTTCGGTTTCTGCTGCCGTTTGGTGGCGTTTTGTCGTACAGCTAGCATTTGTCTGCTTCCTCTCAACCTGTGAGCACCATTTGTACTCGCTGAAATGGCAGGGGGGCTGCCCAAATAAGACCTCTTTTTGCGGCCAGAGAATGCGCAACATTTTGAGCAAAAGGCGCGCTTCCATCCTTTCTTTCTTCCCAGCGCCGTTCGATAAACGAATAGTTCGCAAACGGAAGTCGTTCTACATCCACGGCAGTCGTACTGTCGATTAGGAGTGGATTGTTGGACGTTGGCCTGCTAAATCTGCAGCCCATACGGCGTACACATACATACCCGTGGAGTGGTCGAAATCAGATCCGCCGGCATATTCAACTGGTTGTCTTCGAGGTGGGTTACTAGTTTTCGTCGAACCTAAACTGCTACGATGGCTGCTTGTGATTACGAAAAGGGAGGGTATCGTGTTCTGTCCTTTGCCTTCTTGCCGATTGCACTTGCCTGTCCTGACGCTCCGGTTTCCTCGCCGTCAACTTCCTACAGGCCAGACCGTTGTTTGTCTTACGGTTGCGATTACTCCTCACGGGGAAGCTGCGATGGGAGGGTGTCGATAAAAACATGCCCGGATACGTGAGCGACCTGCCAAATCTTGTGGGGAAATAAACTGGAGGAGAAAGAAAGGAAAGACTGACATCTGCTCCGCACGTCGGCACGCGGGGGCAGGAGCATCAAACCCACTTAAGCTTTTCTGTAGCGTGGTGTCATAGTGGCGCCAAGGCCGATACTGCCGACAGGAGCCTCCTTCCAGGCCTGGCGAAAACGACGCTGCATTGTCAAAACAAAGAAATAAGGCAGGAGCGATGGACTTCTGTAAACAAATAATGGGCAGTTACATCCGCAGTTCGGGGAAGGAACAAGGGAGGGGGGAAAAGTACACGTAGGAGGGCTCAAAAAAATCCCTTGATCAAAGCGTATCTTCTTTGTGGCACGGAGACGCGTGCCTCGCTATTGGTCTATCGTTGTCGTATCTGTGGGCTGCCATCAAGCACAAGCCCCAGTCTAGATCAACTATTTCTGGCTCAAGCGTATTGTTTTGA
Source organism: Sporothrix variecibatus (assembly GCA_016097105.2). NCBI lineage: Eukaryota > Fungi > Ascomycota > Sordariomycetes > Ophiostomatales > Ophiostomataceae > Sporothrix > Sporothrix variecibatus. Next base: position 1,183,450 of record JADMNI010000001.1, on the reverse strand, counting down.
AGCCGCGGGCCTGAGAAAGCTACCACATCGCAAAATAATAATCACAGCAAACACATGTATTGTCTAATCTCCCCGATGCATTTCCTGTATTCGACACAGTTAAAGCGTGGTCTTAATCATGGCTCCCCGTATACCATCATTTCATATCTGCATGCAGGCTGACAGTAACATCCTTATCTACAGACGAGCCCATGCAAAAAGGCCGGGTGACATCTTGCATTCCGTATACAATGCATCTCAACCTTTGTTTGAAAAGCAAAACGATGACATAGCCCAGTGCACCATGGCCTACATTGATGAGAGCTTCACACTGGCCTTGTCAGATCTGCGAACGTGATGCATATCAACAAACCCATCTCACTATGTATTCCCCTATGCTTGTTCTCTTACTATTGAAAGACAAAGGGCGGTTTGCCCCCACCCCCTTGTGATACATTTGGGGAATAGGGTAGCGTATTCCGCAGTGGTATAGTAGTATAGTACGTGTAATCTTGTAGCAGCCTCATCTTATTCTCATCTCCCTTAACCAGCTTATTCTGTACCTGCTGGCGCCGAAGCTAGCAAAAATGTATAAGCAAGCAGTCAAGATGACCGTCCCATCCAATAAGATTCATGGGAAACAGAGAGGGGAGGGAGAGTTGAGGAGGGCAGTTGCTTTCTCGAGGCTTCGGCAAAGTGAGGACGGTGAGAACGGTGAGGACGGTGAGGACGGTGAGTCGCGTCTGCTAATGCTGAGTGCGCTGAGATTGGCCACCACTTTTGTCAAAGGGCCACTTCTAAGACGGCACATCAGTCTGGCATGGGAAAATGGAAGACAAAAAATATCTTGTGCTATGCATCCTTGTGAGACGCTATACTCAGTAGTCAGAAACATGTCAGCGGCCGTTGACATGCTTGGTATATTTACAAAAGAATATGCCATGGCTTTCAACTCACTGGATGACACAAGACGATTTTTAACCGCTTGTTTTGTACTTGGAACGAAAAGCACATCATGTTCTGGACAAAATGTTGGGTCATGACAACGAAATTTTCCCAATCAACCGTATGTGACATACCCTTGCAAATGCCCGGTTTTGTTCTACCTGTCTATGTCTTCCTTCATAGGAGTTGGTACTATACCCCCTACCCTACGCCTCTGTCACAGTCAAAGTTCTCTGCTATATATGGCACGGTGCCCGAGAAGAGAGCCACCAAGAAACACGATGCCTGCCACCATGTAGCTTTCTTCCTACTTTTCTTTCGCCGCAGCAAATCAGTGACGAGAGAATAAGAGGTCCAGATAAAACATTAAGGCTCCAGATCCTGGCACAACGTCAATATCGAGGCATATTTTCGTTTTCCAGAGTAGCACCATGCACATTCCCGAAGTTTCTCAAATAGACAGCGGGGCTCATTGAGTGGTCGGGAGATTACCAAGTGTACCCCACCTGTAAAAACGGGAAGGACGAGCATTGAGAACGAAGCTTGTGTGAAATTTTGAGCTGTAAATACGCCCGGAAGTGATTATATCTTTTCATCCAGTACGGTTTCGTGCATCCCACATGGTACCATGCGTCTACTCATGGTAAAGGAGAAACTTTAACCGGTGTAAGAGGAAAAGTAGGCTGTACGAGGCGGACAATGATAATTTGGAAAGAACGCATGCAATGCGACGGGATCTGTATGCTTTCCCTTTGCATTTGCTGTACACAAAATTTTACAGGCAACCTTTCGAGACGGAGCGTTGGCAGGCATATTCAGTTATGCGCGCAAAGCATAGTCACCAGGCCAAAGCTTGTACTCAGGATCCTTTCGACCGGAAATGCATTTGCTCGTACACCCGATGGGTAGTCCGCAGGGTCGGTACAGTGGGCGGATCGTGATTGGCATACTTGCAAGAAGTCGACCTTGATCCAGGTCTGGACGCCGTCTTGCAGACCGGCGTTTGAGGACCATCGCAGGCCGTCAAACACCATTCGAAGATACACAACTGTTTTCGTCCCAGACAGGTGTGGTATCGACTGGTTGTTACTTTATATAATATTCTAGAGCTTCCAGGCTTTGCATTCCCTGATATAGATGCGATACGACTCTAGTAAAGTGTCTACAACATATGATTGTCGATGATAACGGCCCTCTATCACTTCTCGTCATGTTCCCAGGTTCACAATCGCGATTGTACTTTTGTGTCTTCTACAAAATGATAAGGGCCCAAGGCTCACCTCGAAAGGATTGGATATGGGATGGCCAAAAGTGGAACCCGTGGCATCCCTTGGAGGACTGAATCACAGCCTCGCGATACTTGTCGACAAGTAGACATTGCTCTTCTCTTCACGCAATAGGATCGTTTGACTTACGATGAAGCAGTGAGGTACTTTCTCTTCGCTCTCTATCAACCCGGATCATGATGAAAGGTAGAACGATACATATTATCACACGCGATATGGCATACAATGGTTCTTCGTCCTATATCTGCCGTCATCGTTTACTATATTCCTTGTTAAAATCGTCAAATTTTATCCAATAATACGATAGTTGCAGCTTGTTGGCCATAACAGTTAAGCAAAAATAGTAATAATAAAAAATCGCAATCTCTCTGTCAGTTGAAAGTGATCAGTGGAGTGCTGGTTTGCTCCAATAGGACAATTGCAGTTCTTAATAAACACTGCTCAATATTTGATCGTTTTGAATGAGATTATTTGCAATTTATTAATTTTTTTTTCTTTTCTTTTTTTAGTATTTTTTTCTTTTTTTTTTTCCCCACGCAAATTTGACTCTTTATGTACTTCATCGGTAAGTGTTTAATTCGTGGGGGAAAATAAAATAATAATAAATAAAGCCACCATATAGACAAACAGTAGATAATTAATGTGAACGGTCATTATTTTTGTTAAGTATCCAGGAATTCATATCATCGCACTTTTACCACTATGTGAAAGGAAGGCGTTGCTAGCGAGCGACGTCAAAGCTTTCAGGTCCAAATTTTGGCAAAAGTGGTAACCTTTTTGGACTTTAAGGGACTCGAGCGGACTCAAAATAGCTTATGAAACTCTCTCACGGGGAAGCTTTAAAGTGGTTGTTGGCTTGTCATGATGAAAATGTCCTCGAATGATTTTTTTAGATTAAAACAATCGAGCATGAGATGAGCTCTAAAATGAAGAGAACTAGGTTGAGGTTAACACGCGGTATGCCTGCTCGTCAGCCGCAGTAATACCGGAAAGAGGAACAAGTATCGATCACAATGGCTGTTTTCCACCCCGTCTAGATTTCCCTTCTCTTTACTCCTCCTCGTCGCCGCCAGCCGCGACCTCGTCCTCGCCGTCTGCGACAACAGGCGCATCGGTCTTGGTGGCGGCCTTCTTGACGAGGTCGTCGTCGGCATCGCCATTGGCTTCGGCCTCGGCGTCGCCATCAAGCTCCTCGGGCTCTTCGGGCTCGTCGGCGTCTTCCTCCTCATCTTCCTCAGCGTCGTCGCCCTCGGCATCGTCGCCCTCGGCATCGTCGCCGTTCTCCTCGCCATCCTCGGCGGAGGCGACCTTTTGCTTCTTCTTGGGAGGGGCAGCTGTGACGGCGTCATTTGTCAGTATGTGGGTGGCGAGGTGAAGGGGAGCTGGCTAAACATGACTCTCAAAGGACATACCTGGCTTGGCGGCAGCATCATCGCCCTCTTCGCCCTCTTCTTCGTCGGCCTCCTCGTCCTCCTCCTCCTCGTCATCGTCGTCATCACCTTCTTCGTAGTCCTCCTCGTCCTCGAACCTAGGTGGAGCGGGCCAATGTCAGCAAGCTTATTCTTATCATAAACCCCAGACTCCGACACCGGCAGAGCCGGGAAGCGCTCAGAGTGTGATGGCCATCACAAAACAGCAACGGGCATGATCCTGTGCGTCTTGACTACATCAAAACAGTGTGCCAGAGTGCGATTGGATGCGATTGTACGATGTGCAGGCGCATCCTGTCGCATTCCGTCGCTGTGTTGCTGGCCGAAGAGAGCGCCTGAAAAGCATGGACCAATTGCGACTTAGACACATCTAAATGGACTCTTTGGTGGTCTTTTGGAGGAACGGACGCAAAACAGGTTGATCTCAAAGGCAGAAAGGGGGCAAAACAAAGCAAAAAAGACAACGGTCACTTACTCCTCTTCTTCCTCGTCGCCGCTGGGGAGGGAGAGGAACTCCTCCTCCTCGTCCTGCTCCTGCTTCCTCTTGCGGGTAGACATGTTCAAAGCGGTAAAGGAGCGGTTTTGAATGGTCAATTGGTCAAAATTGGCGTGTTTTGATGGTAGTTTTGGTTGGATATCGTGATGCAGCTGCTTAAACAACAGTACTGAAAAGGAGGAGAAGAAGAGAAAGAGAAGAAGGAAAGGAGAGAAGAGCAAGAGGGAAAGAGGGAGGACCAGACTCTTGGGGGGCAAGAGCGAACAGGTCTTTCTACGTGAGACTACGGGTAACTACAGCATGCTACTGGGAGCGGCGCCGTCACGGCTGGTGGGAAACTTGGTGTTAAGGCGTAGGAAAAGAGACGGCTGGAAAGGTAGGAAGGAGCGGCGGGCACTACCAACAAAGAAAAAGAAAAGAGGAAAGAAGGAGGAAATGGGAAGAAGGGAAGGCGCAATGGGAGAAAATGTGGGAAGGTAGAAGGAAGGCGCAAGAGCACGAGGAGGGGAGGGGGGAGCTCAAAGCTCCGTCGCCCTGGCCTAGCCCAGCTTAGGTGTGCGGCACCTTGTGTTGGCCGCGCTCTTTTCCTCTCTGTTCTCCCTTGCGCGGGCGCAAAAAGGGGAGACGGAGAAAGAGGAGGTGTGGGTGGTGCAGCAGCTCTGGTAGCGGTGTCTTACAGATACTTGCTCCTGCACCCACTTTGTGCTTGAACGGCACGTCACTTTTATTTTTGGTGACGGCAAGCAGGAACCGTAGAGTGGTCCGTGCGCTACCTTCACCAAGCAATGGGGTGGACGTGCAGGCGTGGTACCTGTCGGGCCTCTTCTGACCCTGTGATTGGCTGGTGCAGAACACTGTGAGAGGGGCGGCAGGAAGCGACCAAGGAAAAGCAGCATCCATCGCCCGTTGAGTGTGGCAGCTGTTGGCAGGCGGCATACAGGCCTTCTTATCGCTTATCGCAATCCCGTGCCACAAGCCGACTCCCAAGACCTTGAACTGATGCGCAAAGTTTGTCTTGGCCGCACTCAAGACGCTGTGCCCATTTGGCTCTCATTGTGCCACTTGACATCTCACGTGGGAAACGTTCAGAAGCAGCAGACAAAGCGCCGACAATCAGCGACAGAAGGAACATCTCGCATTTCCTAGAATGCACGCTTTGACTGTCGTGGTGTCGTATTGTCGGACCGACTTCAGTCCACATTGTTGTGTTCTGACGATCGCCCATGTTACAGACTGCTGCAACGACGATAGAAAACTTGAAGAGGAAAAACGAGAGACAGAGAAAAGCAGAATGCAAACGATGGAAATGCAAAGTCCTTTGCGAAACAGAAGCAGTAGCCGAGAACCCCAGATGTGCAAATGAGAAATGAGGGGAAAGAGGAAAAAAAGTTTCGGTTCGCGGCAGCCTCCACTTCCGCGACGCGTCTTTTGCGCGTCGTTAGTCTTTTGGGACAGCACATCCACACCAGGGCCGACAAAGCTCATTTCCGTGACGTCAAGGACTGTGCCGTCCGCTGGGCCGTGGTTGCTCATGACAGGATCGTCGTTCTTTCATCATTATTTTGTGTGAGTCTGTGGTGTGTCCTGGGCGTGTCGTGCGTCTGTCGATGAAGATATTCTCTGCCGTGGTGGCATCGGGTGCTGGGAAATGAGTATTCAGTGATAGTCGGCAGAGACAGCTGTTGGGCTGACTGATCCTCCATGCCGTCTAGGCGTACCTAGACATACCCCGTCACGCCCGTACATTAGCAAAACAGATAGCTAGCAATGTTCTGACTTTTTTTTTGGTCGGTCTGGGCCGTGTTTTTGTGGTCGTGATTGCTGCCGACAAGAAGCCGTACCTCTGGCTCATGAGACAGGCAATTCCAGACGTGGCAGTGGTGGGCAACGATGAGTGAGCGTGAAATATTTGGGAGGAATAGAAATAGGCCTGCAATGTGAAAGAAGAAATCTATGTGTAAGAGTGAGAGGTGCGAAGAAGGAAGTCCAGGGAGCAAGGAGATACCAAGTAAGTTTCTTCTTCTTGTGATTGTATTTGTTGTTTGTTTTGTTTCTTCGAGGACATGTGGCAGATGCTCGTTGTTGAAGACGGAAAAGGATGTGGAGGGAGAGTTGGAAGCAAGCGAAATTTTGACATGCACAGCAATTGTCAGAGCTGCCCACTGTCAGCTCAAAAGCCTCCGCAAAGAGTCCACAAGGGCCTCCACAAGAAGCAGATTTTTCCTTCTGGAAGACGTACCCCGGCCGCATCCTGGGCGCATCCTGGCGAGTACTGATCCTGTCAGCGACGATGGTCGGGGAACGCGAGAATGTGCCCTTTCGGCTAGACATCCGCTGGCAATTGTGGTGTGTGCGCGGGGGGGCGAGTCACCAGAGCAAAGAAGCCTCAGTGAAAGCTGACGAGACTGGCCTGGCTTCATCTGGGAAATGAGACTCAATCGGGAGCAATATGTATATCGTGTCTTAGCGCCGCGGAATGCCTTCCTGAACCGAAGCAGCGGGTCGCGCTTTCCCTCTTCGTTGCCTTTTTGTTGTGCTCCAATTCTGACGAAATGAAGGACTGCCCATGTTCGGGGCAGGCGTGTGACTCCCTCCACATTGGAGCATCAAAAGAAGTTTTTACTCGCACTGCTGCATGTCTGGTTTGGCACTCGTCGAATCTCGCCGCTTCCATGATCCCTCGCCATCCTGCAGCCACAGGGGCGTTTCTCACATGCTCAACACGCCTTTTACGCCATGCTCGCTTTTGAGCGAGCTCTTTTCTGGCCTCGTCGTCTCCGTACAACAACGGCAGCATGGCTTACGGCGTATTACCTGGGTGATTCGATAGCTTGGAGGCTTAAAGGCTCGAAGGCTGGTGATTTCTCGCCTGTTTGGAGCGGTCGCTCTTGCTTCCTTTTTCCGTTTGTTTGCTTCCTTTTCTTGGAAGTTGCTTTATTGACTTTGGGCGGCCTAATTCACCTGTACTTTTTCAAGCGGCCAATCACATGTCTTGCTTTGCCGGGTTAGATACATATGACGCCTTTCTCAGGCGGGCATGCGCTATTATTCTTGCAGCGTGTTCTTGCCGAGCTGCTGGCCACAGCGATCAATCAACGACGTGAAACGAAGTAGCGGCGCCCCTGAGCACGAGGATAGGCAGCCCGACACAGCTGTCGCTTGCAGTAAATACTTCACACATGCAAAGTGGTAGTAAAGATACGTCGTCTGCACTTTCCGCATGGCATAGCAACATGTTTCCCGCACATTGCGCCGCAACCATTCGCTCCTTCCAGCGTGTGCGCCTGCCTCTTTCACCACCCCATCCACGGTTTGTGACATGACACAGACGCTGTTCCCTGTCTTGCGTACCAGGATATCTGCGTACTTCCTCATATTTTCCCCTGCTGGTGCCATTGGAACATGGCTCGCCTGCCAAGCTGTTTATGCTTGTTGGGTGTTCCCTCGTAGACGAGTAATTCTTCTTTCTGGTTGTTCTCCTGCTCATCACCATTTTTGGTGTCCATTCTCCTGCATCGTACCTGCCTCCTTGCCTTCACTCGGCATACAAGAGATCTTGTTTGCTCTTTCCTCCACACCACTGCCAGGAAACTGTGCTCTTTCCACTGCTGCCATTGGTGCCCAGGCCCACTTGCCAGCTCTCCCACCTCTCCATGCCTGCCTTAGGGACTTGCACAAGACCCGCCGAGACATTTCGCGGCCGCTAGGGGCCTCCTGTGTGGGACTCCCAACACGCTTTCCTGTTCCTGCTCTGCAATAGCGCCATATGGGAGGCGTTGTCGCTCGCTCCTCCCCGCTGGAAAACACAATTTCCCTGCAGTCCTGCCATGGCACCAACAGCCCGCCATCGAGGCAGATTGCGTTCCCGTGCGCCCGTTCCAGACGCGACGTAAAGTTCCTCGCACTAATTTGCGGCACTAACAGCGCGTACGCCACGCGCCTGCCGCTTGGTGTTACTGCTACCACAGCGCTACGCCCGCGCTCTGAGCACATCCGCTCCTCCCCACCCCTGGAAGTCAATAAAAAAAAACAAAGCATGCATGTACGCATAGATTAGGCAAGAACGAGAAAAAAAATCAACATGCAAAAAAGCAACAGAAAAATAAGAAAAATACTGAGCCCACTGGGCACGCCGTAGAATGCTCCATTTCCAGATCATAAAACCAATTCGTCCCTCTCTCCCACATGCACTAAGGCACGTCTGCCATTAAGCTTCTTTCGTCCTCTTCTCGTCCCATTTCGAGCATCCCGCCATTTCGAGACCGTTCTCACGCCTGCTGCAGCATGTGGCGAGACCACACTGACGACAATGGCTTATCAGGAGCACGACGACTCAGCCTATGCAGGCGATGCTGAAGGCCCGGCATCGTCTGCCTCGCCCACAGCTGCATCGTTTAGGCGGCGGCAGAGCTCAAGAAACCGTGACTTCGGCCTGTTTGCGAGCCGCCTGCGACAGAACCAACCCCCTACGAAACACGAAGATACCGCCTCAGACGTGGAGCCCCTGGGTTTCGACGAGGGTGCTTCTCCTACACATAGTGCCCATGGCAGCCAACAGCAACAGCAGCCTCGCATCCACACCCGCGACAACGGCAGCAGCAGCACAAGTAGCAGCAGCAAAACTACTGGCCGCACTTTGCTCGGCTCGCCCAGGACGCAGTCACACAAAAACAAATTCGACTTTGACGACAGCTTCGACGAAGGCCTTGAAGGAGGCGATTCTGACCACGACGGCAGCACGCGGCCTCCCTCTCACATCTCCCCTCTTCCTCGGTCACCGACGTCGCCCATCTCGCCTCGCTGGGCCTCGCTCGCCCACGGCTCTGCCGCCTACAGCTACTCCGGCTCGTCCAATATCACAGTTTCCGTCCCTGTCTCGTCTGTCCACACCTCAATTGCATCTGCAGGATTCTCGACCGCGCCGACCAGCCCGATCTCGCCCACGCACAGCACTTTTGCAGCCAAGTCTCTTTTCCGCTCCCCTTCTTCTTCTTCCTCGTCTGCACCTCGCTTTCCTGGCCTCTCCTCACACCCGTTTGTGCTGCCCAACACTATTGCACCGGGACGGACATCGAGCTCAACCGAAGATTCTCTACCACCTTCCGACAAACCAATTCCCTTTCCCAACGTCCCTAATTCTGTTACAACAACTTCTCCCTCAATCACACCGACTCCGACTCCTCTGTCTCCCGAACTCCAGTCACCGCCGCCGCCACCACCACCGGCGGCTCCAAGCGCCATGATTGTTGGGAATTTCTCCCGGCCACGGCAGCTGAGCATCAAGCAAGGCACGCGTGATGCCCTTCCTCCCATTTCGACCCGCCCTCATCTCCCCGACCCCCTCCAGTTAGAAAGCCCAGCGAAGGCGGCTACGATATCGAAGCAGTCAACATGGCCACGTGAGCGTGCCCGTGGCATGTCCGAATCTTCGAACAAGTCTTCATCCACATACTCCTCCGCCACCAACCGCCCATCTACCGAGAACACTCGTCCGAACCGACTCGCTGCCTCTTCCGCACAACCACAAGATGCCGGTGTGATCTCCCCGGGCTTGCCCCGACCACCCCTGGCATATAGTCGCACCGACAGCACCGGAAGCAACAGCACCAATGCTGGACCACAATTGCTTTCCACACAGAGCATGTCTCAGCTCCGCGATCCAGCATTTGCAAGAGCTGACGAAGAGAGCCGCTCAAGCTTTCGCTCGCAGTGGACCTCATCCACAGCACAAAAAACCGTGTTTACCGATGCCGGGACAGCACGCAGCAGCATGCTCACAAAAACCAGCTCACGGGCGTCCATGTCGTGGTTCACAAATGCCCCCCCTGGTGCCGACGAAGGTCTGAGTGTCGATGATGTTATGGGCCTCTACGAGAAAGGCTTTGGCGACTCCACCGGTGCAGAAGACAACGACGGACCCTATGGCGATACGACCGCCGGCAAAGACTCTGGTGACGAGGACTTGACTGATGCCGAAGCACACGACGGTAGCTTGACGCCTTCTGGCCCTCAACCTGAGCAAGAGGTGCTCGGCTCTGGAATGATCGGCTCGCAAATCTTGGAAGCTATGAGTGATCCGTTGCCCATTCCTCCCGTTCCACAAAGAGAATTGGATCGCCGGACAACACCGCGCTAGATACCCCACGACCTGTCCGTTATTCCGGTCTGTCATCATCGGTGCCGAAAGATAGCGGCTTTGGACTCGTGACGCAGCATATGAACAACAAGCAACTTCTCTCCCCCCATACGGACAATCAGGAGGATGCCAAAGAAAAGCGCGACTCAGCTAAGATGCTGGAATCCGACGACAAGACTTTAGGCAAACCTTCGCCGCTGTCTTCACCACAGCTGAATACATCCTTCGACAGTCGCCCAAGCTCGGCCAAGGCGCCGTCGCTTTTTGCCCGGGCCCACGACGAATCCGATGACCCAGCCATGCGCGATCGCTACGGCTTCCGCAAGCACAATCAGTACATCTCACGGGAGCAATACGATGCTTGGAATGGCCCTTATACCGAATACATTGGTCGGCGTCGCAGAAAATGGGTGTCGTACCTACGCGATTCTGGCCTGATTACAGACAAGCCAACACGCTTTCCGCCACCAAGTGTGAAGACCAAGCGCTTTATCCGGAAGGGTATTCCTCCCGAATGGCGTGGTGCCGCGTGGTTCTACTACGCTGGCGGTCCCAGCATTATTGCCAAGCACCCTGGCATCTACAAGCAGCTGCTTGTTCGTGCTGCTCGCGGTGAGGCAAAGGAAGTTGATGTCGAGTCTATTGAGCGAGACTTGCACCGCACATTTCCCGACAACGTCGCTTTCCAGTTCTCTGGCGACCAGCAACCTGGCCACGGTGATCCTGACGACGCCGCAAAGGCCAATTTCGACATCACCGTTGACCGGCCGGAAGAGCCAAAGATCGTCTCCAAATTGCGGAGAGTTCTTCTTGCATTTTCAATCTACAACCCTCGCATCGGCTACTGCCAAAGCTTGAATTTCCTGGCCGGATTACTCTTGCTGTTTGTGGAGACAGAAGAGCACTGCTTTTGGCTGCTCAACGTCATTACCCGTATCTTTCTGCCAGGTACCCATGAGATGTCGCTGGAGGGTTCGAAGGTCGACTTGGGCGTTCTCATGGCAGCCATGCAGGAGTCGCTTCCTGGTGTCTGGGCAAAAATAGGAGGCGAGCTGGAGGACAGCACTCCTGCCAATCGTGATGCCCAGAAACAGGGGCTATCGGCCGCAAGATGAAGCTGCCAAGAGTAGGCGCTAGCAAAGCTGACCCTCTCACTGCCGCGTCTGCAGATCGCCTTCCCCCCATCACACTCTGCATGACAGCTTGGTTCATGTCCTGCTTCATTGGCACGCTGCCCATCGAGACAACACTGCGTGTGTGGGACATTTTCTTTTACGAAGGCAGCAAGACACTCTTCCGTGTTGCACTGGCCATCTTCAAGCTTGGCGAATCGGAAATCCGTGCCGTGTCTGATCCTATGGAGATGTTTGGCGTCGTTCAGGGTCTCCCTCGCCACCTTTTGGACTGCAACATGCTCATGGAGGCAACCTTTCGGCGTCGCAACGGTTTTGGGCACCTCAGCCAGGAGAGCATCGAGGAGAAACGCCGTGAACGCCGTGACGCATTCAAGGAGGCTAGAGGCGAAGCCGTCGCCGCCGATTCACCCAAGTCACCCCTTCCCGACGACAACGGCACACCGGAGAGCAGCGGCCATGGTGATGCATCAGCTGTCCGTAGAAAGGGCACACTGTTCGGCCGCCGCCGTGAACGCCGTCCTACTGAGGTGGCGTAGTGCTGCACCCGGCTACGCCTGTGTAACCGCCGTTGATAATATCAGGAGTGACCGGGCCTAGTTTTTCTAATTTTGTTTTCCATTCTTTTCATACCATTTTTCTTTTCTTTTTCGGAGTTGGTCTTTTTGTATTTCTTTCATATTTGCTTTTTCCCACATGTTCATCTGCCGATGAACCATCATGATAGCTCTTTTTTTCTTCTTCTTTCATATTTGTATGATGTTTACGGCATGTGTGTTGTTTAGAAAAGAACCAGGTGGACGGCTGCAAGGTTAATAGTCGGAACAGTTGCATATTTGTTTTATATCAGCATCACGTTATAAGCCAGAGGGGATGTTACCCGGGTGCATGTATCTCTTTGGCGTAAACGATCGGGAAAAGGAGACGCGAGCATAGAGCTATTCCAAGACAATATACCATTATGAGCAAAGTTCGAGCAAAACAAGTGAATATCGCGATGCGCTTGTGAAAGTGAAAATCGATTTTTTGTAGGCAACGCCTGCAACAGCCCTATTTCCCATGTCTAACGAAAGCCGAGGATACAACAGCAATAATAAAGCTGGCGTGTGAAGCATAAACCCAAGATTATATAAAAGAAGCGAAAGAGCAAAGAAAATTATACGAAAGCAGAATTAACAATAAACAAAGGCGGGGGGAACTATCGGCCTTGCACCGGTCCCAATCTAACACAGCCGCACCCAACCCCTCAGACTTTAGGTGCCATCATCCCTAGCCGTCGGTGCCGGAGCTGTGGAAAGTAGCACACAGAGCCGCGTAGTGGTGCGTCAGGTCCAGCACGTGCTGCGGCAGGTTCGTCGCCTGGATCAAGCTGCCGACCTTGACACCGCCCTCCTCCTCAATCAGCGCCCGCACCGTCTGCAGCAGCTCAGGCGAGAAGCCCGAGTACCACCGGTACTGCCATGTCACCAGCCGGATGACAGCGGCGACCGTCTCGGGTGTGACGCCCCGCATCTTCTTGAGGGAGCGCAGGATACCCGAGAGAGCCCGGGGGCTGAAGCGCTGGCCAAGGCACGCGCGGTAAGCCTCGACGGCCTCTTCCTCGTGCTGCAGGCGCTCGGCCAGGTTGCCCAGAATCTCCCACTCCTCGGCAGACTTCTTGTACTGCATAGACTGCGCACGGTACTGAGCCATCTGGGTGCGCCAGATAGTGTACACCCGGAGATCTTCGTAGAGGACCATAAACAAGCTATCGAGCCAGCGCTCGCACAACCGCTTGTTGTTAAGACGAGACAGCTGTTCTTCGGTCGGCGCGGTGGAACCCTGTGGGAGAGGTAGGTGTTAGTCAAACTTACATATAAGAGAGAGAGAGTAAAGGAAGAGGTATGCCAGGGTATTGCTTACATTCTCGTCAGGCTTGCCGTCGCCGGCATCGGCGGCCGTCGATGGCTTCTCAATGGCGGGGCTCTCGGTGCCTTCGACCGCGGCCTCGTCGGCCTTGTTCTCTTCAGCATCGTCAATCTTAGACTCGTCGTCCGAAACGTCGCTAGCCTTGGACTCGTCGTCATCCGGGTGGTCGCCATTGGGCTGGCGGTCAGGCGTGCCGCGAAGGGCATCGGTGCTAGCGTTGTTGCCATTGGCCTCGGTGCCAGGCTTTGTCGGGTATGAAGCCACAGACGGCGGGCCATCCTTGCGCTCGGTGCGGTACTCGTCCTCCATAACAAAAACGTTGCTACGGATCTTGAGGAGCTGGTCCCAGCCGATCTTGGCTGTCATCTCAGTGAGGATCTTGTAGGCCTGCTTGAAGGTGCCGCGGTAGCCTGAGGCGCGCAGGTTCATCAAGCTGGGGTCAACCTGCTCATTGAAGCGTGCCTCCATCTCGCTGTCAATCTCGTCGAGGCGTGTCTCTGGGAGGATCGGCAATGTGACTTCCTTGGGCTCTGGCATCATAGGCGCGTCCTTGTCCTGGTATGTGAACATGGGGCACGAGTTGAGTGTCGTCAGCGCATTCTCCCAGTCCTCCTGGGCAACGTAAACTTCAGCCAGGCGTGCCCAAGTCTCAAATTCGCTCGGTGCAGCAATTGTGCCGCGGTCGGCACAGCCGAGAGCCATTTGCAGACGGGCCTCCTTTTGCTCGGGGCTGGCAGCCGTGCGTGCTTTCCGCAGCAAAAAGTCGGCTTGTGTGTCGAGCATCACGTGGTCCATTGGCTCGAGCTTGAGGGCCTCGTAGAGAACACGCACGCCCTCAACCTCCTCATTGCCCATAAAGAGCACCTTGGCCAGGAGCGAGGCGACCTCGACGTTCTGTGTCTGCAGCTTCTGGAAGAGGTTGATGCCGGAGGCGTACCGGCCGGTGGTCTCGAAGTATTTGAGGAGTCCGCTAACGAGGTGGTTGGAAACGACAGTGGGCACCTGGACAGTCGAGTCGGAGCCGAGTTGCCAGCCTAGATGCATCGTATGGTCAGTACCCAGTCAAGGTTCTGTCGTAAATATTGGTGCCTGCGCATACCTCTAAAGAACAGCTGCTCAGCGCTGCTCAGGAAACGGTGCTCGGTCTCGGTACTCGTGACAGGGTTGAATCGCCGCACGCCCATAATCTTGCGTATCGTCTCACCGCTGCCATCGTCGGCGTAGGAGTATGCACGCAACACGCTGCAAAGGTAGGTCTCAAGCCACAGGTCGTCGGTGGCCTTCTTCTGCTCGCCACGCTCGTCGACAAAGTAGCTCTTGACGGTGCCGGGAATCGAGACATGCACGCGCATGTCCAGCCGTGAAAGCGCATTGTAACAGCTGCACGCCATAGGTTAGCCAAACATCCCCTCTCCCTCAAACATTGCTTTCCTCTTTCCTCGCCCATGTATGTGTGGAGTCCAATCCGTACCAGTAGAGACCCTCGGTAATCTTCGTGGTGGCAGTTGCGCCGGGTTCGCGGTAGGTCAGGGTGTTGATGTATGCTGCCAAGCTAGCAGACGAGGATGCGTCGACACCGGTGACGTGGTGGTAGACACCGATCTAAATCAACAAAAAAAACAAGCGCAAGTCAGTATCGTGCGCCGAACATCCGTCCTCACGGCCCCCAAAAGGAGCTTAAGCTGCTGCCTACCTGACGACCGCTGCCGCGAATCGGCGCCTTGACGAGATGAACGAGATCGGGCGGGCCAAGCTCGCGGAGGGACATGAGTTGCTCAGTACGGGCCTCGACAGCCTCGTGGAGCTCCTCCTCCATAATCCTGCAGGCACACGACAGTCAGTCTCGCCTTCGAGAGCTAGATCGAGAGAAAGGGGGAGTGAAGCATGGGGGCAATCTGGCAAGTAGAGCCAAAGATGACACATGCGCAGGATGGGACGGTGACATACTCGGGAACGGCGGGTGCGACCATCGTGGCAGGAAGCTTGCTGGATGCGCAAGCTCAAGACCCAGGGTGGAAGTTGATGTGACTGGTGATGTTTGCCTGTCGATCTGGAGAAGCTTTGATGATTCCAGAGTAGGTTGGAGCTTCGGCGGGCGCTCCGCAGAAAGGGTGGACGTGGAGAGAAGCTATGCACAGTTATAGGCAGAGTCAATCTGGCCTTTCGTGAAGTTCGGGCGTCGAGATGCCAATGGCGCAGCTCTAGTGTGCGGCCAGAGGAGAAAGAGAGTCGCTTTTGGAGGACGCTTTCGGTGTTGTTCTTTTGTTCCTGCCTCCTGCGTCCAGCCTCTCTCTTGGGTATCTGCCCTGGGCGGGAAAACTGGTCTCAACCCACCTAAAGCCAATGCGCGGCCCCTGTTCCCACACTCCTCAGACCCTGGGCGGGTAGCACTAGCCACACCCAGAGATAGGCCGCCACGTCACAGCTGTGGCGGTGCATATTTTCGACGGTTTGGCCCTTTTTGGCCCTGATGCCCTTTAATGGGGCATCGCGTCTCCTTAGAGCTTCACGCGATCGCCTAGGCTTCAGGTACGTACCTGAAATTTGAAATCTTCCGACATCCCGTCAACACGAGATCGCACGCCCTCCACGACCACCGGGCGCCACGATTGACACTACGAACCGCATCCGGCATCGATTGCACCATTAAAACCCAAACGCATGAGGGAATTGCTGTCGTTTTCAAGATGGTAAGTGATCGCGCGCCGTTACAGTTTCGCAGGTTCCTTTGGTCTGTTGGTACTAACCGTTATCTCTTTCTTCCCAGCCCGCGTTCGCGGCCATCAACGTCGAGCCCGAGGACAACCTCGAAGACGAGGTAGAAGTCACACGGCGCATTCAGGTACGAACCGCCCTAGCCCAGCTGTATGCGCGCAAGCTTTTAACAAGACTCTCTTTCTCTCTCTCTAGATCGACGATGCGCTCAAGCTCTACCAGACCGCGCTCAAGTTTCATGCGCAAGGCCCCAAGTCCTTTCCCGAGGCCGAGCAAGCATACGATGTACTCTTCAAATCCGCCATCTTCAGCTACCCCGAGGCAGGCACCGACTACGACCGCGCCGAACGCCAAACCGACACACCCCTAACTCCAGGCCCTGCTGCCTTTGTCGCCTCCCTCGATCCCGCCCTTCTCGATGATAACTCCACCGGGAGCAGCTTGCCGCAGGCGTACTACATTGCATACAAGAACCATGCCCAATTCCTGCTGGACAAGGTGCGCCACAAGGCGCGGACATGGCGGGCGGAGGGGAACAAGGGAAACGCAGTCTTTGCGGAGAAGGCCGTTCAAGACGACACGAAGAACGCCCTGGACGAGTTTGACGCTGCCCTGGACCGCGATCCGTCCGACGCCGAGCTATGGAGACGCACATCACGCGTTGCCGCTTTCTTAAGGAGCGGGCGCATTGAGCGGTACTGCCTCGAGGCGGCCATTGAGCTGGACGATGACCCGGCTGTTGTCGAGGTTGCACCGCCATCGCTTGCCGAAGGATTCGCTGGCGAGCAGCTTCGCAACCAACTGCAGCATCTCTCAGACGACATCTCGCTCACCCATCCGATCATGGTGCCGTATCTGCGGAGAGAAATGGCTGCTTCGCTCAAGCGGTACCTCGACCCCCTTCCATGGCTTCCGAACCCAACGAAAAATATTGCGCTTCCGCCCAAGGCTGTCTCAGATGAATCCGAAGAACCCAAACAGAAAGATAGCGCCAGGATCACAATCGAGTTTTCAGAGCCTTCGTGGGCAGATCTAGGTCTTGCTCTGGTCAAATCGCTCAACGAGCACGGTATCTCCGGTCGCGCTCTCTTTCTCGAGGCGCCCGAGATGCCCGACGACCACCAAATCATGCAAATAGAGATCGACCAGCAACTCTCTAGCCTTCACCAGGACGTTCCGGACGTGGACAGCAACGGCAAGGCTTCCAAGGACGTCAAGGCCGAGGACAGCGGAGACGCCGATATGGAAGATTCGACAAAAGCCAACGGCTCCTCTGTTTCTGACGAGAAAGAGGCTGCTACTGCCAAAGACGCGGCCGACAACTCATCCCAAAAGGACGCAAACAAGGAGGGCAGCGCATCGCAATCTCGCAAGCGATCGCAATCAGCAGCCGGCCTTCCTGAGGCTGGTGACGACGACCACGCAGACACAAAACGGAGCAAGCGTATTCGCCGACGGGAGACGCTGGCCGAGGTTGCTGCCGATCCCAACGCCGCATTCGCCGAACAGCTTCAGCCCTACCGTGAAGCAGACCAGCACTTGTTCCGTCTTGCAAAGCAACTTCTCGAGAAGGTTGGTGTTGACAATCTTCCAGCACTGGACGAGACCATTGAGGTGGCCGGACAGACGGCAGATCGCATTGCAAAACTGCAAAATCAGCTCGCCAAGGATATGCGCTTGTCCCTCATCACGGCGTTCAAGGACGACCGGGCAAGAATTCTTCTCAACAAAAGGATACTCCCGTGCTCGGTCTGGAGGCATTCCTAGAGCGTGCTAGATCCGGCCACCAGCACCCCCCGAGCGAGCAGCCTTTGACGAGATGCGGGAACTGCGCTCCTTTGTCATCAAGGTCAACAAGGGCTGGTACACCATCCAGGACGTCGTTTATGCTTGGATATCTGCTATGGCGCAGAGTTATGGATCACTCAAATGGTCTGAATCCATGAAGACGGTTGTCGTGCAGATGCTCAACACGTTCGACGCTCCAATCTTCACGCGCGTCCTCGACGAGCTTGAACGCTGGCACAGCCACTCAGGTACGCAGAAGGCCATTGAGGACTCCAACTCAATACCGGCCATGGCCGCGGAGGAGATTCACAACCTCGTTCAGATGGTCTTTGAATTGTATATCGACATTTACGAGCGCATCACAAATCCCAGCAGTGCCGTGGATGCAACGATCCGGGCAGAAACAAAGCTGCGGCTAGACCGCTGGATGAGCCTTGCTTCTGACATTGCGCGATCCTCTCCTCGTGGCGACGCGAATCTGACTTGCCGTTTCTTGTGGGCATCTGTCTTTTCCACAACCCTCACACCAGGCGTACCACGAGACCACATTCTTGCCTGCTGGGAGAGCTTGCGCCAGACTCTGTTCGAGGAGCAAGAAAAGGGCCAAAAGATTGAGGTCGTCTTGCCGAACAACGCCGTCATGCCGGATGTGTCGTATACAGCGGCAGATCGCGAGATCAGCAAGCTCACGACCATGGACTTCTTCCTGTCTCTCTTCCAAGAGGAGCTGAAAGACCCTGTGGTCATCATCGACAAACTTGAGCCAGTGTTAAACCCCGACTCTGTCTATGTCCCTATTGGTGACGAGGCAGCCGGCGAGCAGAAGCCCATTTCCGAGTGCGCTTCTACAGAGCTCCGTGACATGTGGAAGTTCCTCCGTGGCAGTAACACCGAGCTTCGTCTTTTCCTCTGGTCACGGCTGGCCGACGCATACAAGGAGATCGACTACCCAACAAAAGTCCTGTCTTGCTTCCTCCGGTGTATCGAGATGGTCGTCCGCGATCTGGAGAGCGAGCAGTACCTCTCGACACCGCAAGAGGCTACTAGGCTGCAGACATTCATGCTCCTTCTCAAGACGATCGACGAGATGACCACCCAGGCGTTGCATATGGTTGTCAACGACCCCCAGGCATTCGAGGTCATTGACGAAGAGCATGTCCGGTCATCGGCAACCGCACTAATCCGTATCAGCTGCATGCTTCATGTAGCTGCTTTGCACGAAGACGAAGTCCGTATCGGCATGTCGTCTACCGCCTCCAACACCCAAACATTCCACTCTCTCCAGAACAAGCTGCGTGACATGCAGGTGCGGACATGGAGTCTCCAGTATAGTATCCTGAAGACTGGTCTCAAGCTCATGGCAGCCACATCTGCTGCAGAAGTTCGCGCATCTGCTGTTCCCTCTACACCAGGATCGACACCAAAGTCGTCTCCCATGACTGTCACGCCCACCAAGACAGGCTCACCGGCCGGCAACGAGACACCGCTGCCGCCTGCTTTACCGTCCATTCAGGTTGATCTCGCTGACCTCATCGGCGCCATCCACCAAGTCGTGGGCTCGCGAAAGTACTGCAAGGCGTCAAACAAGATCTTCCTGCGGCTGGCGCGTGCCGAGCTACTGAAGATGAAGGGCATCGACAACTGGGAGGACTACCTTGGTCAGGTACTTTACGATCTCCACGGTATCAAACTCGGCGTGGGCTCGTTCGAAGTGCAAGAACACGGCTGCCCTGTTGAGAAGCTGGAGCGGAAGAATGCGCTTGCACTAGTTGACAAGGTCATGGCCCTTGCGAGTGGCATGCAGATGAAGGATCTTCTCAAGTCCGATCTCAAAAACACCATCGAACAAATGCAGCAGGCCATTGGCCAGACACGATCAACAAGCCAGATGATCCACAACCTCCGCTACTTTACAGAGTATCTGAAGCGCCCCATCCACCCGATGCGCCTGTATGAGGCATGGAAAGGCGTTGTGGAACTCGACACAGTGTCGGCAACCACGCCCGATACCGTTTTGGCACGCACTGGCTGGTTCTTCCTTATGGGAATGGTCGCCCTGACCAAGTTCAAGGGCGTCGACCTCAACCGCCGCCAGACCCCGGGTGCCACCGATGATCTCCGTGTTGGCACGCAGTACCTGCGCCTGCAGCTCCAGCTGACCCCGAACCGCTGGGATGCGTGGTTCCGGCTGGCAGAATGCTCCGACTACGATCTGGACGAGGCCGTGCTCTGGTCTGCCGAAAAGATTAACAAAGATCGCGCCGAGCTCGTTAAATTACAGCGCAGCGCCATTCACTGCTACACACTCGCCCTGTCCTACTACCACGCCGACCCCAACGAGCTGTCTGAAAACGACTTTGACGCCGTGCACGACCTGTATGCCGACTTTGGTCTGCGCATGTACTCGAGCAGCCGCGAGCCGTTTGCCATGGAGTGCTTCCACCACGCGCAACACGAGCGCTGGTTCATTGCACCAGACCACATGTCAACCTACAAGAAGCTGCAGCATGGCGAGATGTCGAGTTACATGGTCTGGAAGTACGCTGCCGGCCTCTTCCGCCGTGCTCTCGCGCGCCGTGCCAAGGACTGGAAGAGCGCATACATGCTGTCCAAGTGTCTGTGGAAAATGTACCAAAAGCCCATTGATGAGCTACACCCGCGGGAAAAGAACTCGCACCCTACGGTCGACGACATTGTCCGCTCTCTGGAAAAGGCTATTGAGGTGGTCTCGCTGCTTCCCAAGCCTCGACATGGTCAAGACCCTGTACTGGAGCCGCACTACAAGATTGACTCCGTCCTTGACAAGCTTGTGCGCCGGGGCGACATGCACGCTCAGGCGGCCGCCGATATCCTGCAGCGCCAGCCGTACGCGATCCAGCATGGCGAAACAGTATCGATCACCAACATGGCAGAGTGGGACGACTTTATGGTGAAGACGCTGCAGCACTTGCGCGACAAGGACAAGTCCAACTGGCAGCACCGAATGGCCATCCGCCAGGCACGGATTCTATTCGGCGACTGCGATCTAGTTGAGGATGCTGTGCCGGCTATCGAGGAAATGGATGTCGACAAAGAGCACAGCGCAGACGATACGATTGTGATCGAGGCCGAGGCTGCTGCTGCTGCTGCTGCTGCTGCTGATTCGAACGGTACCAACGGTACGTCAAAGGATGCCAAAGACTCCGCCAAAGACTCCGCCAAAGACTCCGCCAAAGACACTACCAAGGAGGTTACCAAGGGCGACGACAAAGAAGAGACTTCTGACAAGCCTGCCGAAGATGTCAAAGCGACCTCTGAAAACGCAAAGGACAAGGACCAGGAAGCCTCAAAGCAAGAGAAAAAAGACCGACGACAAGAAAGTTGACAGCTCAAAGGACAAGGCCAACGACAAGAAAGACGACATTGCCGAGGACGCCGATGTCGAAAAGGAGGCTGAAAAAGAGACAAAGACTAGATCCAAGTCCAAGTCCGACAAGGCCTCCAAAAAGACACCCGAAGAGCCAACCGAGAAGGTTGGCGACAGCATTGTTGTCAGATCCTCTCCCAGAGTTGCCGCCAAAGAGGCCAAGGAGGCCGAAAAGGAGGCAGAGAAGGAGGCAGATAAGGCAGCCGACAAAGAGACTGAAAAGGGCACAAACACGGATGCCGACAAGAGTGCCGGCAAAGACGACGCCGACAAGATGGACGTCGACGAGGAACCAGCCAACAAAGAGGACGCCAACAAGGGTGCCACTGACTCCACGGCCACGGACACCAAAAAGGACGAATCCAACGGTGCTGCAGCAGATACTGACATGGCTGTCGACAAAGACGGTGCCAAGAGTACCGACAAAGCAGAAGCCGACAAAGATGGCGAGACGGCCGTTGCCAAGGCCGAGGTCGATCCTGAAGAAGCCGTGCGCAAAGAAAAAGCCCAGGCGGCCTTCTCTGTGCTGCGCGAGTCCATGTTCACCAAGACAATGGTTATGAATGTGTGGAAGTGCGACGCCGAGCGGCCCGGCCGGCATCATGTGTTTACAGAGCAGTACATCCGCTTTATGACGCGACTTCTGGTGGTGCTCGACGATCGCATCAACCTCGAGGCACTGCTACGGCGCATCCGCAAAAAGGGCGCCGACTTCTACCACTTCAACGACTTGTGGCAGACGTGCGTCGTGAGCTACCTGCGGCTGCTCCGCAAGTACTACAAGATCCCCCACGGAGCAGACATCGCGTTCAAAAATGTCACACCCGAGGAGTTTGAGATTTACGTGGAGCGCATTTCCAAGTGGGTGGAGGAGAAGCCCGACATGGACCACCATGCACTCAATGCCATGCGGGAGGCCATTGAGGTCAAAAAGCTCAATGCTGGCCTGCTCAAGGGCGGCTCCATTGACGACCTCATCAGCGACTGCTACAGTGCTATCTTCGCCGACGTCGGCCGCACGCTACCCGGCGAGGATCCGACCAAGATTGTTGAAGAGCGCCACCGGAAGCTGCGCGAGGAGGCCGAGAAGGCCGAAAAGGCGGAACGGGCCGAGCGTGCCGAAAAGGAGAAGCAGGCCGAGGCGGCATCATCAACCACTGCGGCGATAATGCTGTCCTTCAACCTGCTGTCTGACCGTAACGGTGGTGCCGACAAAGACAGCATTAATGGCATCTCTCGCGCCGGCTCCGAAGCGCCTGGTGGTCTGTTCGCGTCCGAAAAGATGGAACGGACCAATTCAGGCATGGGCGGCGATCACCCCCACCGCCGCGGTCGCGCCCCTGGTGTGCGCCGTGCCGACATCCTCCGAAAGGCCGAGCAGCTGTCGACGCTCCTGGGCGATATCATTGCCAAGACGGGCGGTGGCCCGGGTGCGTCGTCCGGTGCGGGCGGTGATGGCCATGGTTCCTCGGGCACCAACATGCAGTCTCGCCGTGGCGGTGACGGTCCTAGTGGTGAGCGCGGTAGCATGAGCCGCCGGTCTACACGGCTGGGCTCGTCATCGAGTGCACGCAACGATCTCAACATGACAAGTGTGGAAGAATTGGGTGGTGGCGGCGGCGGCGGCGACAAGAACGGCGACGGCAGTGGCAATGACGGCGAAGAAGGCGTGAGCACACGCGGCCGGACGCGCAGCACACGTAGCAAGAGCCGCCACCGGAGTGCGGGTCCAGGCCAGAATGGCGATGGTGCCGATGGCGCTGACGACACCCGAAATGAAGGATGTCGACGAGCATGACGAGGATGAAGAGGAAGAGCACGACGACGATGACAAAAAGAAGAACACCAAAAAGTCTGGCGGCAGCGAGGCCGGTTCGTCGCCCCATGCTAGTGTCAATGACTGGGCAGACAACGAAAGCGAACTCAGTGAACTCAGCGAGCTGAGTGACGTGCCAGCCGACTACGAGGACAATGCACCCGAGTCGATGCTCTTCCCGAACCTACGGCGCAGTGAACCTGCCGAGACTGCCGATAACAGCGCAGCTGAAGATGAGGAGGAGGAAGGAGAAGAAGAGGAAGGCGGAGAGGAAGAAGAAGGGGAAGAACAAGAGGGAGAGGAGGGAGAGGAGGAAGAAGAAGTTGGAGAAGGCGAGGAAGGCGAAGAGGCAGCAGAGGGTGACGAAGAAGAAGAGGAGGAGGAAGAAGAAGAAGGAGAAGAGGGCGCCGAGGTAGAAGAGGAAGAAGGTGCTGGGGAAGAAGAAGAAGAGGGTGAAGAAGGCGAGGAAGATGAAGAAGATGAAGAGGGAGCCGAGGAAGATGAGGAGGAGGAGGAGGAAGGGGACGAAGGTGAAGAGGGCGCAACCGCCATCGAAGGTGAGGAAGGCGACGAGGTCGATGAAGATGAGGATGAGGGTGAAGACATTGGGGAAAGTGGCGAAGACGATGAAGAAGACGACGAAGAAGCAGATGAGGAGGAGGGAGACGATGAGGAAGGTGAAGAAGATGATGAAGAGGGCGAGGAAGGCGAGGAAGGTGAGGAGGGTGACGACGAGGAAGAAGAGGACGAGGAAGCCGAAGAGGACGACACAGTCGAAGTCGACGGCGAGGATGTGGAGATGCAGGACGATGATCGGGAGTCCAGCGTAGCTCTCGTCGACGTCTAAGAAACAAAAACAGGGTTTTGTACAATATTTTGCAGCGGCGTCTTTCAGGTTTCATGGCTCTTTTCTGTTTATTTTTTTTCGCTCTCGATATTTCTTTTGTATTTCGACTGTATCTTATTGTATCACCGCACCGGGTAGGGGCATGGCTTATATCGAGGTTGGACGGTGTATGGGTAGTTCATATGTTGCTTTTCATCCCGTTTTTGAATTTGATTTTGGCATGTGCCTTTCTCCCATCTGTCCCGCCTTTCAACTCTTGTCGTTCTACGCAATCCAATGTTCAATAAGCAAGCACATAATCATGGCCACACACAACACACACCGTACATCAACCGGACATCAATCGATCGCATTTGCATTGCTGTCTTTTCTTGTCGGTCTTTCAAGTCTTTGAGGTATATCCAAAATAAAGAGACAGAAAGAAAAAGAGAATAAAACGGTCAAAAATGACCGCATAACGACCGCAGAAACGCTGGGCGCAAAACGCTGCAAAGAACCGCCGTCCACTCATATCAGACGCCCGTCCACCACCCATCACTTGACCATCCTGTCTATCCTCCACTCTCGTTGTTCACCCCGGCCACCGTTGTAGTCGGCGCCGCCGGCCTTGCGCAGACGAGCAACAATCTCGGCCTCGACCAGGTCCGTCTTGCGGTCGTGGACGTCGACCTGGATGCTGTGGTGGCGCAGGACCTTCTTGACCTCGCCCGTCTCTATGCTGACACGGGCCTTGCGCATAATCTTGGTCTGGCTGCCGATCCAGACAACGAGGATGAACTTAACGCGGGTGGACTCGGAGTCGTTGGCGTACTCGACACGGCGTAGCCGTACTGGGCCTGGGTATCGTCGAGCTTCTCGGCAAGCTCAGCGAGGCCGCCCTCGCCCGTAGCCATCAGGCCGAGGACGCCCTTTTTGTCGGGCAGGTCGCCAACAAGGAGCCAGTTGGAGGCATCCTTGTCGGAGCGGACGGCATCGTAGGCGGCCTCGACGGCCGGGTCCTGGAGACCGCTCATGTTTTTTGGTGGTGGTGATGGTGGTGGAGGAGATGGGGCCCAAGACGGGAGAAGGAAGGATGTCGAGAAGTCGCGGGAGGGGAGCTGGCCCGGGGAAGACGGTGTCGAGTTTGTCAAGTTGTGGAGAGAACAGAGGCAGAAGAGAGAAGGGGGGGTTTCCCGAAACGGAGCAGTTTCACGAGGACGAGGCCACGCCAAGCACACCGCAGTATTACTGACCAGTACGGTAGCTGCGACCGGTGGAATCAAGGCCCTGTCAAGCCTGTCACCTACCCGCCCACCACTGCTCCTTCCGCCAGAATCATAGCACCAGTCACTCCCCGCAGTCGTGCCTTCCGGATACGCAATTGTGTTGGCCAATTGGTGCAATTGGTGCAATTGGTGGGTGGCAGGGTGGTCTAGCCCCTCATTGGGGGGCCTGGGACGGAGACCTCAGAGGGCCTAGCCGCGCCAGGTTAGAGGCCTCGCCCAGCAATCAATCGAGTCAATCTTCAGGGGCAGGCGGCTCCCTCTTGTGGCTGAGCTGTGGCGCCAAAAAAATCACTGACAGAGGACCTCGCGCCCCGCAACTATGACGCTGGAGGATCCCTGGACAGTGAGGTCACTGCCTGTTGACAGACGCCGTTCATAAAAGCTCTTTGTGCCTGCTATATCTGCCCCGCCAAAGCCCGAGCGCGGCCTGAAGCTTGGAGAGTCATCAGGGTAGATCCGAAGCATCGTTTTGTTGCCTTTGAGCCTTCCTTTAAAGTCAGCCTTCTTGCCTCCCTGCCTAACAAAATCGAAACACAAAAGTCCAATCTCTCGATCCTTACAAATTTCTACAAAAAAACGTCATCCTTTCATCTCGCAACGTCGAGGTTCTCACACTCTTTCCTGCGAGCGTTCAGGAGCCTTTAAACTCGCAATCTTCAGCAGCTGAAAGTTTCTTGCTTTCAGCCTTCTTGCCTTCCGATCAACGTCTCGCGATACTTTCAATATCTTCAGAACAGTATTGCCTCCCACCACAGCCAAAATGTCGTCATCCAAGCGTATTGCAAAGGTTTGCCAGCATCCCTTCTCTCCTGTCGCTACCTGCTTCACAGCCTAACATCTCTTCTTCTTCTTTTTTTTTCCTTTTGCACCAGGAGTTTGCCAAGTGCTCTGCCAATGCCCCAGCAGGCATGTCTGTTGAAATGCCCTACCCCGACGACATGAGCATCTGGCACGTCACCCTCAAGGGCCCCGCCGACACAGTCTATGCCAAGGGCACCTACGGCCTCGTCGTCACCCTCCCCGACAACTACCCCTTCAAGGCGCCCGTCGTCACCTTTGCCACTCGCATCTACCACCCCAACGTTACCAACGACAGCGCGGGTAACATCTGCTTGGCCATGCTCAAGACGGACAACTGGAAGCCCGCGCTTCCCATGACGGAGGTGCTCGAGGCCGTGCGCAACCTGTTGGTCGAGCCGCAGCCAGACGACCCGCTCGAGGCCCGGATTGCCGACGAGTACCGGACACAGCGCGACGAATTTGACAAGCAGGCAGCTGCGTACGTTGAAAAGTACGCCAAGGGTGCGCCCAAGTTCCCGCCGCGGGGCGAGGCAGGAAGCAAGGCGTAGGAGCCTGATACGAATGCTTCCGACATGTCGGACGATGATGAGCCTCTTGCTGGTGCACTTGCTCTTGCGGCCCCTCTTGGATCTGATCAGAATGGTGCGTTTGCCATGCTGGCTCCTCGTCAGAGCTCTGCAACGGCAAGGAGTCAGAGACCCCAGACGAGAGCCGGAAGCAAGCGGCGACGTTTACATCCTTAATCCAGAACGGGAGTAGATGGCGCGCAGTTCATTTTGTCAGCGATTCTTTAGCATTTTCTGTCGCTGGTTTTTCTTTTTGTGGTATCTTTATTTTTTCTGTTTCCATTCTTCTTTACATTTCTTCGGCGACTGGGCCTTTCCTGGGTTATATATCTGTTTTATACTGGGCGCACGAAGGAGTTTGGCATATTTTCTTTTCTCATACGAAGGCGTTGCGTTAGCTGTACCTAACAAACTATCCTACACGATTGTGTATTTCATAAAAGAGCAGACAAGAAACAAAGGCAAATCAAACATTACACCTAAATTTGCGTTCGTCGAGGATGAGAATATTATTCGACTTGCAGTGCCTGGTGACTGTAAGTTGCGTTGAACGCGCCCTATTCATGACGACTGGCTCGCCTCTTAATTCGGCCAAAAATAAAATACCGACATCGGGTAAACCGCGCCGACTCGGAATGGTTGTATTATAAGGTTGTATGCCTTTGGAATCTGACATGACACATTTGGATATTGGAGGCTCTATCGTTGCTTATTTTGTACTTATTTCTCGTCTCCCGTCCATCACTTCATCCCATCCTTCTCACACAGCTCTTTATCGCACATCATCAATCACCCTGACATCATCGCCGTATCAAATCCAGGAGACTGTTATCGACTAGCATCTTCAACATGGCCGAGCCTACTCCAACCCCCGCTCCTGCCTCGCCTACTCCAGCAAGCCCGGCAACTGAACCTGCTGGCCTCGTCATCCGGTGCCAATGCAACGCCGTCCGTCTCCGCACACCAACGCTGCGTCCGATTGGCATCGCACACTGCCACTGCACCAATTGCCGTCTTCAGTCCGGCTCTGCCTTTGGCACATCCGTCTATTACCCACCGGCCGAGGGCTTCTACCCACTGGAGCCGTCCTTGATCGCCGAGGGCGGGCCCGTGGGCTCCTTCAGCCACGGAACCGACAGCGGCAACACAATGTACTGCTACTTTTGCCGGGCCTGTGGATCTCGTCTCCTGCACGCAGTCATCCTGGCCGACGGCACACTGCGGCAGACAGTTTCTGTAAAGGGCGGCGCCCTCGAAGACCCCGACGGGATCATTGACTGGGCGAGTGCCAAACACATTTTTGTGCGGTCGGCCGTGATTCCTCTGTCACCAAGCTGGGAGACATACGAGACGACAATTGCCAACGGGCCGACCAAGAAATAGGGAGTCGTGGTTGGCGGAGGGCCTTCATAACTTGTCAAAAAGAGCGCCGTTCAACCAATCAGGTAAACGGTAAGATGGCCGAGCGGTCTAAGGCGCTAGCTTCAGGTTCAAGACGAGAATTTCCGGATTCGAATCGAACAACGTGAACATGCTAGTCTCGCAAGAGGCGTGGGTTCGAATCCCACTCTTATCATCTGTTTTTTGTCTTTTTTTTTTTGGCAGGTTTTCATATGCCTGGTTTTGTACTTTCAATATCTAGGCTTCTTTTTTTTACCATTGAAAAGCAAGGAACGTCAGCAAGCGAGATGTTGGGAAAGAATATTGTCAAATTCAAATACAAGTTTCAAAAGTGATGTCTGCAAATGTTTTGTTTGATTGTTTATCTAGGGGATCATCTCATTATTCTGGCCAGCAGAATGTGGTTCATAGGGGGTAATAATCTAAAGGTTCATGATACTCGTTCAAGGATACTCTGTTATTCCATGCCAGAAACAACCTCTCAGAGACAGCACTGGTCCACAGGAGAAATCACATCAGCCCGCCCAGCATCCTTTTGCTACTCCATCTTCTATTTCTTACTTCTTCAGCTGGCCTGCTGCGTTCACCAGTGCCTCGTAGCCCCGCAGGTTGCGGATGATGCGGATGCCAAACATGAAGACAAACAGGACCGCCGTCATCACAGGCACCAAAATCATGCCCAGGAAGGGGTATTGGCGGTAGGCCGGCACGTTCTCGCGGCCGCCGACCAGCAGGCCTTTGATGATGGTATCAATGCTCTCCGGCTTGTACTTGGCGGCCATCGCTTCGAGACAGTTGTCAGCAATGGTGGCAACAGCATTGGCAAAGGTGCCGGCGACAGCGAGAAGACCGAGTCGTTGGTAGACGTCAAAGAGCTGCCAGCCGTAGGCAGTGCCTTGATCGGCGAGTTCCAGCAGACGGGAGGCAAGGTCGGTGGCCACAGCAAGAGCAGCGCCGACACCGACAATAAACGAAATGATGAATGAAGTGAAGGCAATGGCCAGAGGGTAGAGCATCTCACGGAATCGTCCGCCGAGGGTCTTCTTGCCATGGGGAGGCGGCGGTGAGGCCGGAGTGCCGACTGCAGTCGAAGGGGGAGGTGGTGGAGGCAGAGACTCGTCCATCTCGTGGGCAGTTTTTGGCGGGACAAGAAGAGGACGAGGAGGAATAGCAGGCTGGGCTTCCATTGTGATGTTTCTTTGTGAGAGCTGTGTAGAGTAGAGGTGGTCTGGCTGTTTGGTATGAACAAGAAGAGAGAAAAAAATGATATGCGAGGGTGCGTAACAATATTGGCTCGGGTGATGAGGGTTGATCCAGGGTGGTCAGAGAGATTGTAGGATGATGGGTCGTGATGTTTAGGATCGGAATGGAAATGGGGGAAATCAAAATAAATATGAGCAGAACAACAAACCTTAAGGGCAGCAGATGCATTGTCAACAGAAGGTGCGACGGATAAGGAAGGTATGGCCAACATCACAACTTTGTTTACCGAGTAACATGCTCTCAGAGATGGAAGGCGTCACCGCAACAATGTTTACAATGCACTTTCCTCAATTAAACAAACGTTTTCTTTTCCAAATACGGAAGGATGCAGTTGGAACGGCCAATATTGATTTATTTATTCTTAGACAATAATTCGTCGGTGTTTGGTTACTCTTCAGACTCAAATTTCAATCCGATATTGACAGTGGTAATGTTCATTTTAGTTTTGAGAATAAAAAACATTAAAACAAACTATAAAACGAGTAAATTTTATGAATAATTATTCAATAAAAAAAGCATCATCGAAATACACTTAGAAAATAAACAAAGGAAATAATTGATATCCAAAGTCGAATTTGAAAACATTGTCGTTTATTGTGTATCTTCTTTAACTTCCTTCAAGTCTTATTGTTAAACACATCTCGACACATTTTCGGCTTCACTTTTACGATTTACAGAAACAGTTCCACAATACATTTGCCCACTCTATTTTCGCCACATGAAAAGGAGTAATGTGAAGAGGCCCATTAATGGCGGGGCTGAACGGAGCAAAACGCGCTGGATTGCTGGATTTTTTTCAGTAGTGCAGTGCCCAAGCGCGTGCATCGTGGGCCTAGGGCCCATTTGTTGTGGGCGCGGTAGTCTACAAAAGCTTCAATAGAGAGCGAATTTTCCAAGAAACAACCAACAAGGTGAGATGCCAGAGTGGTCTAATGGGTATGATTAGAAATCATATGGCTTCGGTCGCGTGAGTTCAAATCTCACTCTCATCGGTTCTTTTTTGTGTCTTTTCACTTTTTTTTTTGCTCCTCAATTCTTTCTATCCTCGTCTTCAAATGTCTCTCTACTCTCGTCTTCCCCCTTGCTTCGGACTTCCTCCTCCTCTCCACCTCCAGCCACACAATTTCTTTTTTCCTTTGGAGGGAGGCACCCACCTTTTTGCAGCAAGCTGCGAGGCGGTGACGGACGGGGACACGACTCTACTCCCTATTGATCGAGCTGCAGTGGTGGCGTTCGCAGTTGTGATGCGATGCGATGCGATGCTTAAACTTTATTTTCACTTTTTCTGCTTGTTTATTTTTGATTGGCAAGTAGGAACTGTAAAGTCATCGTGTATATCTATGAAGGTGAATGCAAATATGCAAACCGGCTGGAAGTCCATCACTGGACTCTCCATGCAGAAGGGTATAAAAGAAGAAGAAAAAAAGAACAGTAAGGAAAAATCCAAGGCCAGCCACAATAATCCGAAATGAATGATAAATAAGCCCAGTTACTCTAATCCAGCAAACCCGGTATTTTTTTATTTTACAAAGTCAACCAAAAAGGTTGACTACCGTCTCCGGCTGCTCGGCGTCAGACCCATGCTGCCGCGCTTGGTGTCATCGACGCTCATGTCGCCGCTGCTCTCCATAGTCGGCTTTCCATCCCAGGAAGTGGCAGCCAGTGGTGAAGCTGCCGATGCGGCGGACGTGGACAGCGAGTTGGCATCGCCGCCCCGCGTGTTGGACGACCGCTGCTTTTGCTGGATGCCGCTGGTGTTGTTCTCGGTCAAGAAGTAGTTGCCTTGGCGCGCACCTGGGATCATGGTCTCGAGCATATCCATACTGTTGCCAGAGTCGGTGTCGTTACCGGTGCTGGCTCCAAAAGTGCTCCGTCGCCGCTGGCGCTCTTCTTCCGTGATCTGGAGGACAACCTGCTTCGTGATACCAGAACGCACTACGGTGGCCATAGCGGCCGAGCCAGTTCCCGACGACGAGGTGGCGGCCTGGAACGACGGCCGCGATGACAGCACCTGGTGCTCTAGGTCAATGTCGTGGCCGCTCTGCTTACTGGTGCGGCTGCGTCTCTGCTGCTTGCGCTCGTTTTGCTGCTGCAGCTGCTCAAGGTCGATCTGCTGTTGCTGCAGCTGCTCGTTGTAGATTTGCTCTTCGCTCTCGGAAAATGTCATATTGGGCAAGGGATTGACAGAGCGGGGGCCCATACCGCGGCGCGGGTTCTTGTCTTCGAGGATGAACATGCCATTGACAGAACGGCCAGTACCGCCAGTGTTGTTACCGCCGAGTTGCCGCCCGTGTTCTTGGAGCGTGCCGAGGCACTGCGCATGCTGGAGAACAGAGGGGTGCCCCAGCGGCGCATGAGCGGGAAAATCATGGGCAGGTTGGATGTGACGACGGCCACGAACGTCTCACGACAGGCCCACGAGCCGGCCTGTTGGGCACCCGTGACGGGGTTGGTGATGATCAGGACGCAACGCAGAATGGCTGCCGTCGTGACAAAGATACCACCCGAGAACAGGACCATGAGACCGATTTTCTTGGCGGGCCGCAGGTTGGCCTTCCACAGCATGGGCAGCGGGATGGATAGCAGATAAATGTCCGTGAGTACGTTCAGCACGACTGTAACAAAGATGTCGATGCGCGAGATGGCCGGTTGGCAGAAGTCTAGACAACGTTAGGAATGGCACACAATTTTGGGGACAGTAAAGACTGAGAACTGAGAAGGCACAACGACAACTTACTGCCTGGATCAGGGTAAATCTGCCAGTTCTTGGACAGCGGCCGGCAGCCCAGAAGAATCGACAGCAGCACAGCGACCCACGTCGTGAAGATCAAGCCAAAGCCAATGTAGATGCGCAGCTGGTACTCGAGACCCTCAGTCAGGCGAAGGTAGAATGTGCACATGGACGCCTTGAGCAGCCACAGCAGCAGCGTGTATGTCGACCAGCCGGCCACCTGTGTCTTGCTGCCGTTGACGCGCAGACGGTACTCTTCGCTGTCCGGACTGAGTGCTATTCGCTCGGCGTCGGTCATGCCGTTGTTGGCGAGTCCTTGCCAGTAGGCGCCAACTGTGTAGGCGAGCGTTGTCTCGGCGGCGTAGACGACGGCTGCCAAGAGCATGAGGTAGTCGTCGGCCTTGAAGCCGGACATGCCCGTTTTTGTTAGGCGGGCATACGTCCGCAAGAAGATGAAGCCAAGGCCAATGCCCAAGAGGGTGAATGCCTCTGTTGTGAAGGACGACATGATGGCGTGTGGAGATAAGGGCGAGGAAAAGACGAGAGGGCTGTGAGAGCAGGCTGAAATAAAGGTAACGATGATGGCCGTGAACAATCGTTGAAGTCGTTGAAAGAGGCTCCGTGAATAAGAGTCAAAAGATTTCGACAACAGGGTGATTGCTGTAGATATATGTTGACAAGTCGACTGTGTTTGATTATTTTGGCAGTGTCGTAAACTCGAATTGCGTTTCCCACATGCATATGAATAAGGCCCCCTTCCCTCTCCTCTGAGATCGCCACGTTCTGTTGCAAGTGATCGTCGAGGTCGTCGTGACTGTGGGTGTGAAAGAGTAAAACTGCCGTAGCCGTGGTCGTTTCGGGGCTTCTCTCGCTCGCTGGGATGGCTATGACCTTTCGTATCCAGTCAACCCAGTTAAATCCCTGGTCCGGTAATGCAGGAGGAGAGAGGACCTGAGGGCGAGTTCGGAATAAGAACGAAAAATGAAAGAAAAAGACAAAACCAACAGCATAAACAAGAAAAAGAAAACAGAATAGGAGACCGGAGATGTGGGACACGCCGTCAACTCCGACGTTGCATCCGTCGTCAGGGTCGAGGGGGTTTGGCGAGGGTCGTCGAGAGAGAAGGGGAAAAAAAAGAAAGAAAAAAAGGCGAGTGTCAAGCGACAAAACACGTACGACGTATGCGGGCGATAGGTATGATAGAAGGGTGGTGATGTGCAAAAAGGAAGTAGAGAGTGACAGCAACTTGAGGCTGGGTAGAAGAGGTACCGGGGCAGAAGTACTGGGCACAAGTGCAGGGCGAAGGTGTTGGTTGGACTGCCGGGCGTTGGTGCCGGAATTTCCCATGTACAAGTGACAGGTACGTCCAGGAATATGTCCAGGATGTTTCGTGTGCCTATTCAAAGGAAAGTCAAAAACAAAAAGGAAAAATACTCTCTGATCCCGGTCTGCCGACCACACCGGCGTGTGCTGATCCCCCCTGGTGTTTTCCGGGGAAGACCGTCCGCGTGGTAGCGGGTGAGATGTGGACGAGAAGGAGGTCAAGATAAAAGTGAGATGAGAGTGACAGAAAAGTGATAAACGACCGGCCGGTGATCACATCCTTCTTTTGCTGAATCGGTGATTGTCGAGCTTTTTTTTCTTTCCTTTTCTTCTTTTTCCCACCCCGGTTCACGTGTTTTATCAGTATGGTGTTCCGCAAGGATGCAAAGACGATCGAGACCCGTTGGCGACCAAAATAAGAAAAGAGTAGTGAAGAAGCGTGGGGTGCGTGTATATGTGACTTGTTCAGACCGAAGGAAAAACTTCAAACATGAAAAAGCAAAATAAGGAAGGGCGAGATAATTGATTGTTGGTTGTATCTGGTCAACCAACGATGGACAAAAACAGGAGATACCAAAGTGAACCGGCGACTGGTCCTGGTAAACGTGGACGGGGGACCCGGCGACTGGGGCATGGGAAGTGCGTGGGCACGGAACAAACAACAGAGGAAGCAACGATATGCAAGGGTAGCATCAAGACCGCAGAAGAGGCGAGCGAGGCAAAAATGGAAAAAGAAAAAAGAAAGACAAAAGGGTGACAAAACAGATAAAACCAGGATTCTGGACAATCACAGGTGAAAGAGCAGGGGCATATGCAGATTGTAGTGGAATTTTTTTGGATCGGTGGGGCGAAATCAAGAAGGAAAATGGAAAAGAAGAAAAAGGAGATTCAATAACAACGAGAGATGAGGAAATACGAGCATAAAACACACAAAGATAGGACGATGTTGAGCTGTAAGAGTATGTACAGAGTGCGTTAAATACAGATGAGGCAGGTTGAAAAAGAAAAGAAAACCCCTTGTGATAGAAAACACCGAGTAGTCGAGTACACAGTATATTAATCAAAGTGCGGAGTACGCGCATGAAAATAGAGGAAGAAAAGAAGGCAGCGAAATCGAGAAACCCAAAGAGAGTGAGAGTGCGGAAGGGGCGGAGGATGAGACTTTGGGGGCCATCTGAGCCACTCGAGTGGGAAAGCAAGTGTGGAAGAAGGGGAAGGGGGAGAAGGGGACAAATGGAAAAATACGAAAAAATAGAAAAAGCAAACAACAAAATGCCCATGCAAAGAGGAATTAAAAACAGGAACTGGATACGCCACGCAGGACAAGCTTGCGGAACGGTCCACTGTGATTGAAAAAAAAAGGAGAGAGAAAAGATCGGCCTGGGGCTTCTGTCCCTAAAGACAAAATTACCTACTCAGTATCTAGAGAGGAAGCAGTGTGTTGTGCATGAGAAAAGAAAAAGAAATAAAACGTGGTTAGGACATCTTCGACTTGTATCAACTCCACCCGGAGCAACGCATTCAAAAGGACCGTTTGCTTATAAGTACGTCGTACATGCCGCGAGCTGTTATTTCTTCTTGATACAAGACTCAGTCACAAGCAAATACATACTGTGTACATGTACATGTATATGTAGTAAATACTTGTGCAAGCATCACCAGCACAATCATTTGGATCCCCGTCAATGGCATACGCATACGGAGCCGAAAAAAAAACGAAAAGTAAAGCCGTGGTGCCGCAACCGATGCAACACAAGACAGGAAGGGCGACGGGGCGATGGGAGACTTGCCTCCAAGTTTTTGAAAGTACTCCGTAGCCTTTCATTCTTGGCGTGGTTGGTCCAACAGCTTGGAAGGGCCAATATTTCCCCTGGCCGTGCCTGATAGCCTGCTTGGGCGTAACCATTGCACAGATGCAGGACACAAAAGGGCACAGACAGAGGGTCTTTTGCAAGTAAGCGGCAAGATACTCCGTGGATGCAAGATAAATGTAGGGAATTGTACTCAGGATGTTAGCTTCCAGAAAACGTCCTAGTGAAGTGCCGAAGGAACGAGCGGTCGAATGGGGAAAGGACGGGCCAGGAACAGGGAATCCTAGG
Source organism: Sporothrix variecibatus (assembly GCA_016097105.2). Lineage (NCBI taxonomy): Eukaryota > Fungi > Ascomycota > Sordariomycetes > Ophiostomatales > Ophiostomataceae > Sporothrix > Sporothrix variecibatus. Next base: position 1,148,116 of record JADMNI010000001.1, on the reverse strand, counting down.
AAAAGGATTGCGATGCCTGCCCACTGCGTGGGAGAAAGAGACAACAACGACGAGGAAAGCAAGTCCACTAGCATGTGTTGAAAATAGAACACTACCGTTTCACTGGTCCTATTTTGTACAAGTAAAAGAAGAACACCTCTATCTATCTCTTTCCGCATGGCCTCGTTATCTTTGTATCCTTAAAGACAGCCGTTGGAAGCAAGACTATTATCAGCCATCAAATCCTTCCCCAGTGCCATCCCAGTCTGCCCAGTCTTCACTAATACCATCCGAGTATGAAAAGCAATTCGGCCGTGCATGCGAAAAAGACGAGCTATCCCACAAGGAGGATAGAAGAGGACGAAATAGAGTTGAAGAACTGGAAAACGAGGCATTTGTTGACTTTCTTTATCGTTTGCTTTGGTGGCTATTCGTGTTCTGCAGCCTCGACGATACGCAATATCAATAAATCGCGTCAACAACAGAACGCTGGAAGGATCTCGGTCACGCCCGCTCTGCTTGCCCTTTTTTTCTGTGTTTTTCTCGTACGATGTACGAGTATTTCTCCAGAATGTAGGCGATAGTGCTGACAGGAGCCAAAAAAGAAAAGCAAAAAAGAAAGTATCGCTTACAACCAGGCCTGTAAAAATCAAACCTGTTGTAGCTCCCCTCTGTCTCCCCATTCTGATAGATCACATTTGGTGTTTTACTCTCCTTTTCAGCGCTGTCTTGGCCTTTCCAGCAAGCTTTTCAGCACACTTGGCAGTTTTAGGTGGGAGACAGAGGCACCATTGGTGCAGGCCGGTTCGTCCTCTCACTCTCATCCAGACGGAAGCCTCCCTTTTTCTACTTCTGCTGTCGTTCATATTTTCATTTTGCTGCGCGTTGTTGGTGTTGGCGTGGCTCGTCAAACGACGCTAGAGACAAGGGAGTGCGGGCGACCTCCCGCGGCCCGGTGTAGCGGGTCCGTCGAGGTTTGTCGAGTCCTCTGTCTCTCTCTCTCTCTCTCTTTCTCTGTGTGAGTGTGTGTACGTCGTACTTCGTATGTATCGCTCAATCTGACGATTTGGCAGTTGCAAACCGTCAAGCATTTCCCCTTTTCAGTGATTATTGCGAGATACGGAGTACTCCGTACAGCATCTGGGGGATGGATTCTTTTGTGGCTCACTTGGCGGTTGTGAGAATGTTCAATCGTCTTCTTTGCAACATTTGTAGGCTGTCGAGGCCGTTTCAGACGAGGTCACCAACAAAGAAATGCGCGGTTTTTCACCATGCTCCCGTCGTTTAGCATCAAACTTTCCCTCACAGCATCTGATTGTGGACATTGGACATTGATCGTTGATGGCAAAACGTTGCATTACCCCCTTTTTCGTTTTGCCATTCCCTTTTTTCTTTTCCCTTCTTTTTTCTCGCTCTTCGCTTTTAAATACGACTCTGCACACAACGGCCTTCCGCCGATCACGTCAGGGCAACATCGCGGCCCCAGATGTACTGTAACCTCGAGACGGATATACGAGTACGAGGCTCGCGAGGGTAAAATACTCAGTAACAATTGCAATGAGCAGGCAAACCTGGAAATCTGATGCTGGGTTTTCCACTGTGTTTTGTCTGTCGTCCCTCTTTTTCCTTTTCTCCTCATGGTCAAACACCAGTGGATCCCGGCTGCCCGCCGATTCCCATCCGGTTTGCTTTCCTGCATGTCCATCAATGGAGCAAGGAGAGAGGAAGGAAACACTGTGAAAGAAGCAAAGAAAAGCTGCTGTGCAAGAGTACTTTTATATGTAACGTCAAAAACAAACATGGCCTGGCTCCTGGGTCCAGGATGCCACCTCGTGCACCAGAGCAAATTCCGTTCCGGTGTGTTTAAATGTCCAAAATCAAAGCTAGAAAGCATGCCCACTGTCCCACCACGCGTGTTTGGCTGCACTGTAAATGTTTTCCTCTGCCGAGGCGATGCCCAGGGACAGACCCTGGCTCTTTTTGGCCGCCTTTCCGATGCGACTGTGATCGACACAGCTAACAGCGGGAAACACGACACTGCAACGCAGAAAGGGCAAAGATTGGGTTGTAGCAGAAAAAAGAGAGAGAGAAAGATGAGAATAATAATCTTCTCATGAACTCCGACTCTCGTTTGCATCTCGCGAATAAAAGGGGTTTGCTCCGCATTTATGCCAGACTCCGCCTGCTTGATAAGGATATCGAACTGGTCGATAAGTTCGTAAGGGCAGAAAGCGAAGAGAAGAGCGCAGCCAGACTTTGAAAGTAAGCAATGATAAAAAGAGAGGGGGAAAAACACGACTCACAAGAACGGACAGACGTTGGCGCTTTGCCGCGTGAGGCACGGCCGCTAACAAAATACCGTTTTACGGGGCTTGCCGTGGCGGTTGTTCTTTTTTTTTTGTTGGTTTAAGGATGGCGTGCACCAAGTGCACCAAGATGTGCAAGTAGTGTGCAAGAGGCGAGTTGGTTTTTGGCTGGCGCCCCCACAGGACCAACCAACCGTTGGCCATTGCCGGTCGACCGTTGGCAAAAAAAAAAAAAAAAAAAAAAAAAAAAAAGAGAGAGAGAGAGAGAGGTGCACATCGGTCGTTTATCTGTCAATCTAGGGACGCCAATCGATTTCGAGGCACAAGAATGGTCTGATATCTTCTGATATCTTCTTTAAACACGGAAAAGCGCCGCATCGTCGTTTGATGTGACAATGGTCGAGTTTGCGGACAAAACTGTGAAAGAGACGTGGCCACGAGTGCGGAATTGACATCGCTATCTTCTTTTCTCTCTTCCTTTTCTTTCCCCCGATAACCTCTTGTCTTTCCAGGCATTTTCATCCACTTCACCCCTCTTGGCTGCAGACGGTGGGTATCATTGCCTACAAGAGTTGGGTTGGGACTTTTTTTTATTTTTTATTTTATGAAAACCGGACAGTCCCAGTTCAAATCCATGTCCAGTCCCATCGATTCCCCACTCCGACAGCGCCCCTAACCATTTGCTTTCACTCATATCCCAATGGGTAAAATGTGTAAAAATAGCATCTACGAGAATAAGTACCTATCGTTGACGAGAGAGAGAGAGATGTTTTGCTTTAAAATACCGCGAAGCAATGCAGAGCATTAGCTGAAGCCGATGACAGTAAATTCGTACCACAATGCAGTGGTTGTACGTAGACTTGGAGAAGAACATCTAAAAGAAACAGGGAATCAGAGACGCAACTCTCAACTCGCAACTCAACTTTCCAGTCAAATCCACATCCTACGGAGTATATTCGCACCCTCTTTTCCCCGAAAGGCCGCCTCCGCGACATTTTTAGCAGTTTCGGCTCCGTTCCGCCATTGACCAATCCTTTTGTCTTTCATCTTTTGTCTTTCGACTTTCCCCTTTCCTTCACTTCTCTTCAGTCTTCACTCGCCTTTCCGCTTCCCGCTTTCTTTCTGTCCCAGTTCCACTCACACACGGCCGAACAGCAGGGGTATATTGGAGAAGCGAGGGTATTATCAGGGGCACTCCAGCCACACTCCTTCTTGCCCCTCTTCTCTTTTGAGGTTTCCCCTCCTGCACGAAAAATTACGCAGAAGATATGTACGATACTCAGTGTTCCGTACGGCGGCGACCTTTGCCATGCCGCTCAAGATAGTATTTTTTGTCGTTTTCTTGGCCCATCCAGGTCCAGGCCGCTTCAGTGTCCTCGGGCCAGCTTCTTTCTCCAGCGAAACAATGGGGCATATGCATTGTTTGAGAGGCAAGTACGGAGCAAAAGCGAATGGCCTAGCTTGGCGATAGCAATCTGTTAAAGCTTCCTCCACGGAGCATTTCTGCAGCAAAGCGCAGGAGTACGGAGCACGTAGCTGGAGCTCCCCTCACATGCGTAGCACTCAGCTTTATTTTCTGTGATTTTTAGTGTCTCCTATTTTTATTTCCTTTTGGATGTTTCCTCCTTCTTTGCTTCCTTCTTTCTTCTCACATTGGCGTCGTTGTTTTGTCATTCTTCTCACGGTCTCACGCTCTAGACCGCAGCATCGTCACATTTTCCTGAATCATTGTACCTGACCTCAAGCTTACAGACGAAAAAAAAGTTCAGCTTGCGGCGTTGAACGCGCAGCATCAACACATTTTTTGTTGTCTTTTTTTGGGCTGCAGCTCTTCCTACACGAAGTACTACAAGTTCATTGCTTTTTTCCTCTTCTGGTTTCTTTTTCGACAAATCCTTTGGATCACCTCCTTCGCTATTCGCCATCACCCTCACCACCTCTGCTGCACACAACACCTCTCACCATGCAGAGACTCTTGATCTCGTCATTGTTGGCGCCGGCTGGTTCGGCCTCTGCGCCGCCAAGACCCAGCACCAGCTGCACCCCGAAGCCACTTTTGCTGTGCTCGATGCCGCGCCCACGGTCGGCGGTGTCTGGGCCGAGCACCGTCTCTACCCGGGCTCAAGAGCAACAACATGCTGGTACATACGAGTATCCCGATTTTTCCATGGACACGAAGACGTCGGAGTCAGCCCGCGAGCACATCCGGGCGCTGTGGTGCACAATACTGCGATTATCGGGATACGGCGTGGCCGCCACTTCCGGGGCAGCACCAAGGTTGTGTCGGCAGAGATGATTGAGGAAGGTGGCTGGACGTTGACGCTGGAGAAGGATGGCAAGACGTCTACCCTCGTAGCACGTAAGCTGATTGTGGCCACAGGTCTCACATCGGAGCCGTTCTTGCCACATATCGAGGCCAGGAGGCATTTGCTGCGCCGCTGTTCCACAGCCGGGATTTCCTGCAGCACGAGGATACGCTCGAGGTGCCGGAAGCTGCTGAGGAGGGTGCCGACAAAACACCCAAGAAGTCGCCGTGTTTGGTGGTACCAAGTCGGCCTGGGATATGGTCTATGCCTACGCCTCCAAGGGCATCGAGGTCGAGTGGATTATCCGGTCGACGGGTCACGGCCCATCTGGCAGGCACCGCCATATGTCACACCTCTCAAGAAGTGGCTCGAGAAGCTGGTCATGACGCGCATGTTGACGTGGTTCAGTCCGTGCATCTGGGGCGGGCGGATGGCTACACGGGCGTGCGTGGCTTCTACCATGGCAGCGCTCTGGGGCGCAAGATCACAGATACATTTTGGGGCATCCTCGGTGGCGATGTGATTACGCTCAACAAGTACAGCGCCATCCAGAGACAGCCAAGCTGCTGCCGTGGAGCGAGGCCATGTTCACGGCGTCGTCCTTTCGATTCTCAACTACCCGACCGATTTTCTTGATATTGTGCGCAACGGCACCGTGCACATCCACATTGGCGAGATTGCTTCGCTGTCCGCCAACACTGTTCATCTGGCCGACGGCACGCGGCTGGGCGGTCTGTCGGCGCTGGCCTGCGCTACCGGCTGGAAGCACGTGCCGCCCATGAAGTTCTTGCCCGAGGGCATTGACAGGGATCTGGGTCTGCCGCATCAGCCGGTGGCCGACGCCGACGAGCCCGTGTGGAAGTCGAGTGAGGTCCAAAAGGCCGATGACGAGATTCTGAAGCGGTTCCCCGCTCAAGAACCAGCCCGTTCAGAACAAGGCTCTGACGCCGCTGCTCGAGTCGGGTGGCCTCTCCAGCAAAGATGCCCTCACTCCCTCGACACCACTGACGCCGTACACCCTGTATCGGTTTGTTCTTCCGCCCACAGAGCGGTTTGTGCGCCGTCGCGATATTGCGTTTGCCGGTGTGGTCATGAACTTCTCCATCCCACTGATGGCCCAGCTCCAGTCGCTGTGGATTCTGGCCTTGTTTGATGGACTCTCCGTCGACAGTCGTGCCCAGTCGTCGGATGCGTCGTTTGACAAGAGCCTGGATGATCTCAAGTACACGACGGTCTTGACCTCTCGCTTCGGCAAGTGGCGCTACCTGCTGGCCACGGCAACCAGTTCCCCGACTTTGTGTTTGACGCCCTGCCATACCTCGACCAGTTGCTCGGCGATCTGGGCTTGCCCATCTACCGCAAGGGCAACGGCTTCATGGCCGAGGCTACCTCGCCCTACGGCCCCGAGGACTACAAGGAGGTCGTGTCCGAGTGGCAAGCCAAAGTGAGGGAGAACACGGCTGCAAACGCATAAAGTGGGAGGTGTCAACCCAAGAGTGGAGATGATGAGTTGACGGAGAGAATAAGTTGACGGAACACGTGTTGATATCCTTTTGATTTTCTTTCCTTGGTGGAGCGTGTTATTTGATTTTGGTGTGGTCCATCTCCTTCTATCAACGTACATAGTCAAGCTTTGTTTAATATACAAGTGCTACTCAAACTAGTAGCCCTCATTCGTGGGGAAACAATCAGGGAGTAACAGGCAGGGGGTGTATTTTGATTCCTAAATCGAGAATATTGATGTTCATGTTCTATGCTTCTTGGCGGTCGTCGCAGCTATTTTTATGAATGATATTTTCCCACTCGCTTGTACATTGCCTTCCAATGGCGGCTCGTCCTGCAGCCTTTCTCAGGGCACCAGCAAACAAACATGTTTTGTCTCTTCGTCCTCTGCAATACTCCGCGAGTGCGGATCAAGTATCCGGTTCCAATTCAGTCTGTCGCCGTCTGTACCTGGACTCTAAGGGCATATTCAAGGTGCATGCCGTCTCCCTTTCGTCTCCAGTATACAGAGGTCAAGCAAAGCGGACACCTTGCTACGTGGCTAAATGCACTGTATTCTGGACGAAGAAAATTGCCACAGTCTTTTTGTTGTTTGGTTACTTGAATCCAACAGTTTGGTTACTTGAATCCAACATTGAAAACGTGTGTCTGTGTGGCTGGACGTTATACCCAGCGCCGTCATTTCGCTCGTCTGAAACACAAAACGCAATATGGCGACTGGATCGGACGAAGGAGCTGACCGTCGTTAATGGTCATGTGCGGGCAGAGATATGGTCCACCGGACTCGGTGTCTGCTGTTGGAGAAAGTCACGAAACGGCCTGGTAGTTCTAGACTGCGATGTCGATGCTTCAGGTTTTAAAGTTATCCATCCAGTTTTGCAAATTTTAGTCATTGTGACGAATCGTGTAATCGATTTACAGTTTTTTTTTAAAAAAAAAAAATTAAAAAAAAAATATTGAGGCCATGTTATGAATAATAACTGACTACTGCACTATGCTCTATGATTTTTCAGATCTTCCACCAACACCGCTTCCCTCTGACTTTTCTCCGCTCTCCCTTGTCATTTCCCACCCTCTTCCTCTGTACCGCGCCGGCCAGATACCACAGCGCCCAGGTGCTAGAATGCCGTTCGGGTCCAGCGCGTCCTTGAGTGTCTCGTGCATCTTCATCAGTGAGCTGTCGTTCCAGTTGTACGTCCCGGCCACCTGGTCCATCAAAACAAGGTGTGTGCGGTATTCACCATAGCCCAGAGCAGCAGCATCATCCACCATATCGCGGAGACAGGCCAGAGCAGCGGCCTTTTTTGAGGCGGACGTGCGGTCAAAGACAATCTCAACAATCAAGTGCATCTCGCGCAGGCGACACAGAATGCCGGGAAGAAATCGATACCGTGCTCTGCATGGCGCCTGCGGGCCAGTTCATACAGAGCAGATGCATCGGCGCCGCGGATCGGGCTCACAGGCGAAAAGGCAATGTGCGATCCGTTGGGCACCCACTGGCACCAGCGGAGTTCGTGGAGATCTGGTGTGCCAGAGGCAATCTTGTCGCGGGACCAGAAATACTCGTCAGCTGGGAACGTGGAAGTGTCGACCTTCTTGCAGCCCGGAATCTTGTGGAACGCAGCGTCGATGGCAGCCAATTTGGGCGCGCGGGCCTCGGGCGGGCCGTAAGCCGTTCCGTAATACGCCCACGTGTGGTCCCCGGCCGGGAAGGTGGCGGCTTCTTCGTGAATTATATCCTCAGGCACGAGACCATCGACAGGCTCGTAGTATTTGGACCGTGGGTGGCCGCGCACAGCGACGCTTGAGTGACGTGACGCAGTTGGGCGACGTTTTCTAGGATGTTGCGGATACGCAGAGGGCGAATGATTTCGATCTGATAAAAACTCGTAAGAAGAGTGGCGTAGCCAGGGAATAATGAAAGCAGCACCGGGGAAACTCACCAGCTGTGCGAGATCTTCCTCTTTTTGGAATGTGTACAACTGGGTTTGTTAGCGAATGTCAACATCAAGAGAGAAGTTGCTTCCAACACTTACAAAACTTTCATGTCCACCCGGGTTCGGCATCAGCGTCATGCCCATCTTGGTCACAATGCCAAAATTGGACTGCGAGAAGATGCCGTCTGAGAAGGGGCCGAAACCATATGGAAAGGCTTGCCAGGTGTTGTTGCCGGGAAGTGCACCCATACCCGTCCGAACCACCTCGCCCGTCGGCAGCACCACTTCAAGACCGGAGTGGGTGGCCCAGTGGTCGCCGTATGGAGTGTAGCCGACACCACGGTCGACTGTGTTGCCAATAACAGACCCGCCACCAAGATCGGGGACATCCACCCACAGCTCGTCACCAAGACCGCGAGCCTGAATCTCGTCGTGAAGAGCGTAGAAGGATACGCCAGGCTCAACAAGGCAAGTAAAATCGTCGGCACTGATGTCGAGAATCTTCCTCAGGCGTCGACCGAGATCGACCACTACCGAACCGCGGACGCGCGGTGCAGCGCCGCCATATCCTACTGAGAGAGAGGTGAGCAATAGACCTTCAATTAACAACTAATCGCAGTGAGCCTTACAGTTCCTCCCCATGGAAATAGGAAAGATGGGAATGAGGTGCTTATTGGCCCAGCGCACGACGGCTTGCACTTCCTCAGTGCTGCCGGGATAAACGACGGCCGAGGCGACAAACTCCTCGTCGTCGAGAATGGTCATCATGTCGTGCGTATTGGGATGCTCCATGTACCAGCCATCCTTTAGAGCCTGGTCGACGATTTCGACGTGCTCGCTGCCCAGCTGGCCGCGCAGGTCATCCATGGCCGTCTTGAACGTTTCGGCCGTCACACCCACGGGCAGTGCGGGCACGGCACGCCGGCGCGGAATATTTGTGTCGGCCCCGGCATTGTCCTTGAGCTGGTAGACGGCCGCTTTTGTTGCACGGGCCTTGTTCAAAAGATAGACGGGGATGCCCGAGTGCGTCTCGGGGAGTGTTGGAAACGTCAGACATCTTGAAGATGTTGGAGTGCATACGAGGTTGGTGAAGATTCAAAAATGCTACATTAAAGTTCACCAACGTCACTGAAAAACATTTTACGTTGTTTTTATTTATACAATCTACACCTCATCGGCTTCATTGTGGTCGGTGCTTCGCTTTACCCCGCGAGCGGCAGCATCTGCCGACAAGCGAAACGCCAAATGTTGGGGAAGATGGCTACCGATGTACACGAGTCGAATGGGTTTTGGTGCTATTTCCTACCCGGAAGTTGGAGACATTGCAGATTGAATTGAGTTGTGTGTCCAATGATAAGACGCAGCAAGCCAGAGCTAACAATGCACCAGGGCGTGTAAGTCAAATAGCGATGCACTAATATATCCAGATAAAAACAATTAACTGGAGTTGAAAAAAAGGATATCTACAAATAATCAAGAAAGAGCCTTGATCATCTCGATCTGTCTCGGTTCTTGTTTCTCAATTCTGCGGCCTCCAGCCCGTTAAGGCTGAGTGGCCTACAGGGATCGCATTCCCCTGCTACCCGCCCATAACAAGAGGGACAGATCCCTGTCCCGTTCCATCAGTCAGTCTCAGTGCCACATCGTGGGTTTGTGTTCATGAACACCAACGGCTTTTATTGTTTCGCCGTAGACAAGGCAACAAATATTGGCCATCTCTGCATCTTTAAGTCAGGCGGTTTTTCATCGTTTTGTGAAATACATGTGGAAATCCGTAGATTTACAACTCAGTCACGAGAAGAGCTCGCCATGAACACAGATGTGGCCAGGAAATAGAGGCTGCCTTTTGAAATTGAGCAACAGTTCATCTTGCTCCTAGACTCCCAGCTCCACGTAGATATTGTGATAAACCAAATGTCCTATACCATGAGCTCAAAACAAAAAGAAGAAACACTCTAATAAATTCGTTACTGGAAGCCCATAATCAGTCACCTTGCCAGGTTCCCAGATCCTTCAATTCCAAAACCGTAAACACCAGACGCCGTCCGTTTTCCCCGGAAAGTTACCGCACTATCCTACAATTCCAAGGCTACAATTTCCCCAGTCTTCCCTACCATCTACATCCCCTGTCATCGTTGCTGACCCATGACTTTCTGGTTCTTGTCTTGGCTGTTGCCGCCTTCGGAGATGGAGCCCTGGCCCCTCCGCCGCATCATGTAGGCCTTTGCTGCCTGGACTGCTTGCATATGTTAGCAACGATACGGTGAAAACGAGATATAACGTAAAGAAGAATGAAAGAAGAACTTACGTTGTGCCTCCACTTTGGTCATGCTGCCTCCTGATTCACGTTCACGTGGTGGTTCGATGCTCGTTTGAGTTTGAGCTGGCTGGACAGCCTGAGCACTCCGGCTGTCACCGTGCACGGCGCATTGCACAGCAGCCTGACTCTGCTTGCCACTACCATCTGGATTGCCGTTGTCACAGCAGGCACAAAATGCCTGGTTGGTGGGAGTCTGTGAGACCTCTGGCGTCTCCTCTCGCGGTATGCGGGGCGTGCTGGGCATTGTGGCTGGTGGTGGTGGTGGTGGTGATGATGATGATGATGATGACGATGATGGAATGGCAGCAGAAGAGGCCGATGCAGGCGCCCAGAGCATTCGTCTCGGTGCAGTAGGCGGGCTCGTTGGCGGACTTGGAACCGCTGGTGGTGACAATGGCGCTGGCGGTGATGACAAAAAGGCACGGGCAGCACGGAGAGCAGCACTTGGCCGACGGTGGTGGCGGTTGGCTTGAGCGGTCGACCGGCCAGACGAGGGTGGTGTCGGGATAAAGGAGCTGGACAAGGGGGAGCTGGACGAGGCGGATGCCGGTGTCGAGACACCGGGCGTTTGTGGTGGTGTGTCCGTTTTGTTGCTGCCACGACCGCTTTTGCTCGACTTGTTCTTAGCCGGCGTCTCGTGCTGCGCGGTGGCAGCATCGTCGTTTCGTGATGCCATTTTCGACGGTTTGTTTTATTTCGTGTCGTTAAATTGAATTTGTTGAGAAATCAAAAAATGGCGAGTAAATCAAGAAATGCGTTCAAGTCGTTAACAAAACACTTAAAGCAACCTGTTTGCAAATTCAAAGCTGTGAAAAAGAAGATGGAACAGATAATGTTTGCTGTAAACAGAAAGCAAATTGATATTCAAACAACGGATGCAGGCGGATCAACAGAAGAAAGTATGGTGATGCAAGGCTGAAGTCTGCAGGAGATGACAAACAAGGTCCCTTTTATACTCTGGACCAAGAGTCATCGTGGCTGTCAAGAAAGGCGTCCAATTGTCGACGAGTTGGTTGACAAGGCGCGCCTAAAAGAATCCTTGGCAAGTTGGCAAACAGCCCCCAACAAACGCCTGCTCAGTGCTCAATCTGCAATGCTCAGTTCTGCAGTGTTTTTTTTTCTCTATTGTTTCCTGCAGGTTCCGTGTAAATGGGAGGACGCCAACAAGGCACGGGGCGCCCCCTGTCACCCTCCAGAACAGACCCAGATAAAAGAGGCGCGCGGGTGTCAGCAAGTGGCTCCATGCAGCCTCTGCGTTTTTCTTTCTCGTGGCATTTTTAGGGAGGCAATCCGAGTTTGGATTGTCGCCGTAAAATCAAGTAGCCGCAGCAGCGGCAGGGGGGTTGTTTGTGAAATAATCTGACGGCGTTCTTGCAGTTTTTTGAGTTGCAGGCGGGCGCCGAGCAAGACTCGCCATGCCACCTTGAGGCTCAAAGTGGCTCTCCTCCCTCCTCCTGACCAATGGGCCAGCGGAGGCCTTTTTCCCTCCTCTTCTTTTTACTGTGGCTCCATGCACTGCGATGTGTGCAATCAGCCTAACGAGACAAGGCTGCCAGGTGCATATTTGTCTCCATTGCACTTGGCTTGCTCGGCTTGCTTCTTTTTCTTTCCTCCACTTTCTCTGTATTCTTCCTAGTTTGATCTTTTTTCCAGGGATCATTCAAGAGGCCTCGTTCTATTCGCTCTATTAGACGCGGGTTTATTTCTTATTGTGGTCATTTTTTACCCTCCCGACGCTCTCGACCTTGAATCATCTTGCTTGTCCCCTGTCTTGCACGGACGATCTCACCTAAACATATCCTTTGCCGCCTCATAGGGCTCGGTCTAAATGGTGGACAAAGTCAACAAGACTCGATCAACACTCCACAAACAGCCGCCGCAGCCGCCGTCAAAACATCCAGAACGTGCGTCTTGTGTTCAAGCAAGTATCCCCATCTTACCATGTCCCAGTCTGGCCGGTCTAGTTGAGGGTGCTCCCGCAATTTGCCACTTGTCGCCTCTCCCAACGACGTAGTCGTTCTCTCACTTTGCCTCGAGCACAGAGTGCCTTTTTCTCTCATTGATCTTCACCGTATCCGAAAGTCCGTTGCCTCATCTCGTGAGGTTCAGCAGGCGAGCAGGCGACTGAATTGTGCACATGAGCTTGATAATACTCAATCAGCGATGTAATAATCATATTCTTTTTTTACGTCGCATTGTACCTTCAAGTTCCATTGACAAGAAAGAGGAGGGCGCGCTCGAGTGAGAGTGGCGCAGTCAACAGGACGGAAATCACACTTTTGGAAAATCAAATCGTAGTCGCATAACAAAGGACAGTCCAGGCCATGTGCCTGTATGCATTTCCGCCTAGTTGTTTTTCAAAAGGTTGCAGAGTTGAAAACGAATATTGTTCTTTATTGAATTTGTAAAAATCAATGTAGTCATGTTAAATGTGATTAAAGAAGCAAGAATAGCCCACCTAAAATGCCCCATTCCAGTGACCCTACATAAACTAGGATAACCCCCCGGGATTTACCGGAATATTAACGGCAAGATGGCCGAGTGGTTAAGGCGTTGGTTTTAGGCCTCTGTTCCCCCTAAAAATGGGAATCCGGTTTTAAAGTCACCAATCCGAAAGGGCGTGGGTTCGAATCCCACTCTTGTCATTTTTGCTCTTGTGAGCAGGACTTTTTTTTTTATTTGTAAAATATTTATTTATTTTCTTTGGTTGCATTTTGATGCTTAAAAGAGCATGAAATTGTCTCTTTCTATTTTTCCTATTCACATGTTGATTCTTTTATACCATCCATTTACTCAGGCCGTCTCGTTCACATTGTTTCTTCACTATTGTTTTGTAGAATCCGAGACTGAAAGTAAACGACGAATATCACATCATCTCCAGCAATTAGCAACTCGAACGCATATTATTTTGTATCTGCTCTCCGAGTTTCCCGTCTAACAGAAAACGATATTGGATACGGCTGTGCCATTTGCACAGTCGGCAGCCAAAAGTAAAAGTACAATATTCCATTCCCGTTTTATGGTATGTTTTGGCCACTGGAAAGATGATAAGACCTTCCCCTCGAAAAAAGAAAACGAGTACCCATCTCCTTCGCCTGCGCCCCTGGACTAGGATGAAAACCCCCCCTATTGTCCTCCAAGTATCAAAACAAAGCGAGAGGAAAAGATAAAAAACAAAAAGATGCAGTACAAATCGATGAAAGTAAGAACAAAAAAAATGAAAGCAATATAATCTATGCGACCTGGATTCGCCCAATGTGATAACAATACAGAATAAAGAAGGATGATGATAAAAAGAAGAAGATTATGTGGGGGAAGGTCGGATGCGTGTACCGTTGGTCGCTCAGCCATCGATGCCATCAGCAATGGCAAGGCGCTGCTTAGTTGACTTGGCCTTCTTCACAGGGACACGCTTCTTTTTGCCGCCTGCACCGCGCGCTTCGCCGGCGTCAACTGGGGTAGCAGCGCCCGACTGTTTGTTGTCGTCAAAGTTGCCCTCGCCTGTGATACTGTTAGTGGTTGTTCTTGTAAGTAGTTGAGAATTGGCAAAACAAATAAACTTACCCTCGTGGTACATGTCGTCGAGGCTGGCACCGCCGTCCATGTCCAGGTTGTTGTTGGCACCCGTGTTGCGCTTGCGCTTGCCACCGCGTTTCTTGGTGGCCTTGTCGTACTCGCCGCTCTCCAGCAGCTCCTTCTCGCGACGCTCAATCATCTCGGCCTGCTCGTCGTCCGCCAGCCACAAAGCAATATCGCGGTTGCGGTTGTCTTGTGCGCGGCGGCCCGAGAAGTCGACACCCATCGACGAAGCGCCGCTGCCACCAGAAATGACAACGCGCTGCACCTCCTCCTTCTGCAGAGCACGCTTGCGGATCCGCTCCTCGATCGTACCGCGTGTAATCAAACGGTACACCGTGACCTGGCGCGTCTGACCCAGACGATGCGCACGATCCATGGCCTGCGAGTCAATGGTAGGGTTCCAATCGGAGTCGTAGAAGATGACTGTGTCGGCCGACGTTAGGTTGATACCAAGACCGCCTGCACGCGTCGACAGCAAGAAGACGAAGATTTCGGGGCGGGTCTGGAAATCGTGCACCGTGTCGCGACGATCCTCCAGTTTGGTCGAACCGTCCAGACGGCAATACTTGTAGTTGCGGTAAGTCAAGTACTCCTCCATGAGGTCGATCATGCGTGTCATCTGGAAGTACAGCAGCACACGGTGACCGCCCTCCTTGAGCTTGAACAGAAGCTCGTCCAGCTTGGCCAACTTGCCCGAGTCGGTCACGAAGCGGCGCATCGACGGCACCGCAATGTTTGTGAACCGCTTCTTCTCGACATCGGGCGTGGGTAGCATCGGTGCAGGCGGGTAGTCCTTCCAAGGAATCTTGCTCGTCACCAGCGCCAACTCCTCCACAGGGTTAATGCCGTAAAGGGCGCGGCGCATGGGGATGTTGAAGAGCAAGTCTTCGCGCTCGGTAACGGAGCCACGGCTACTGCAGGCAAGTTCGATCGGCGGTGCCGATGCGTTCTCACGGCCAGCTGCCTCAACACGCGTCAGGCCAGTGTTGTCGTATGTGGTGCGAGCCACGTTCATGAGCGAGTCGAGCACGCCCTCGCTCGTGATATCGGCCAGCGCCATCCGGTTGTTGCGCTCGCGGATCTGGAACAGAGCGTGCGCAGGAGTAAAGCCGCTGCCATCGGCGTTCTCGTCGTCGTACATCACCTGCATGCGGTGAAGACGAGAGGAGAGTGCAGATGACGAGGAGTGCTTGCTGAGGAGTTCGGCACTCCGTGCAAAGACATCGCTGTGAGAGGCCTGGTAAGCCTCACCAGGGCTTGTGTCGGCAAAGCGCAGGAACGAGAAGGCACCGTTCTCCTTGGCACTGTCGCGGATATTCTCTGGCTTCCATATGTTCATGAGCTGGTCAAGGTACTTGTTGCGGAAGCCGGCAGCGTAGTTGTCACTGCCTGGCTGGCGCAGGCGGCCACCTTCGCGAGCAATGAGACGAGGCAGCTTGTACTCGATCATGTTCCGGGACGAGTAGCCAACGGGCACGTTATTACCCTCCCGGCTGAACGAGGCCGTCTCGGCAAAGTAGGACATGGAGAATGGCGATGCTGTATCCGCACGTTCGAACAGGTCAGGGTGGTTGCAGACCTTGCGGAACTGCATAACAAGGTTCATGAGCGTCTTGGAGTCGTTGTCGTCGCCCAGTGTGGCCTTCTCGATAAGGTCCATGATGCTGATCTGATTGCGGAGGTTGGCATAGTAGGCGCGCTGGCGGTACGTCAAGTCGCAGAAAACATCCAACTCGATCTTGTCGCCCAGCTCCTTCTGCACATGCTTCTTGACACGCCGAAGCATGAATGGCTTGAGAATCATGTGGAGACGCTTCAGCTGGTCCTCGTTGAGCTTCGTGTTACTCGTCGCATGCGATTCGATATCCTTAGAGAACCATTCGCTGAACTCGTCGTGGGAATCGAACAAAGACGGCATGATGAAATGCAGCAAGGCCCAGAGCTCCTGCATGTTGTTCTGGATGGGTGTACCGGTGAGCAGCAGACGGTTACGGCAGTGGTAGTTGAGCAGCACCTTCCAACGCGAACTCTGAGAACTCTTGATGGCTTGCGCCTCATCCAGAATCATGTACTGCCAGCGCATCTTGGACATGAACGCCACGTCAGCCACAACCAGTTGGTACGAGGTGACGAGCACGTGGAACTGAGCGCTCTTCTTGTACATGGAGTGCCGGCGGTCCCAGAACTTTGCGCAGCACCTTGCGGTCACCTGCTGAGCCCCAGTACGGGAGCACCTTGAACTCAGGCACGAACTTTTGGATTTCCTGCTGCCAGTTGTGGAGTGTGGACGCAGGCGCAACAACCAAAAAGGGGCCCCAAATGTCGTACTTCTCTGCCAGGTAGGCCATGACAGAGATGGACTGGACAGTCTTGCCGAGACCCATCTCGTCGGCGAGAATACCGTTGATGCCCTGTTCGTACAGGTTGACCAGCCAGTTGAGACCCTTGAGCTGTGCGTTGAGCAGCTTGGGCTGCTCGATTTCGACGTCGCCGAGACCGGTCGGGTTCTGGAAGTTCATCTCGCCCTCCTCGTCCATGTCGTTTTCGTTGTTGAACTCGCGAGCCTTCTGCTGGGCTTCGGCAATGGCGTTCTGGGCGTTGGCCATGGCAGCGGCACGCAGTTGAGTTTCGTCCTCGGCGTCGAAGTCCAAGTCCTCAAAATCGGTAACCTTGGCGCCCACAGGACCAGACGGTTCGTCCACCTTGAGGCCGTTGGCTTCCTTAGCACCTTCACTGCCTTTAGCAACTTGCTTGGCGATCTCGTCGGGGTGGTCGGTACTGCGCTCGACCTCGTCGGTCTTGATCTTCTTGCCAATGAAATGGGAGTACAGCTCGGTCTGCGAGATGAGGAAGTTGAGCTTGCGCTTCTGCCGGGCAGCTTCGCGGTCGGCTTCCTCTTTGCGCGCATTCTCGAGCTCCTGACGCTCGGCGGCCTTGCGCTGATCGCGCTCCTCGCGCTCGTTGCGCTTCCAAAAGGTCATCATGTCACGCATGACACGCTTGGCGCGCGCCTGCAAATCCTTGTTGCCCTTGTTGGTGCGAAGCTGCCATCTCTTGGCCTCCTTGGATGCGAGAAGGGCAGTCTTCTTGAGGTTGGAGGCTTTGGTAGAGTAAGAGTCGGTTGCGAGACGGAACGTCTTACTGACATCCTTCCGGGCAAGGTCGCGCCAGATCTGGTCGTAGATCTGAATGAAGCCCTTGGTCTGGAACGGATCTTTGGGTGGCAGGGCGGCTTCGGCGGCGGCGGCAGCAGCTGCTGCCGCAGCGGCCTTCTCCTTCTCCTTGTCCTTCTTGCTCGATTTAGGCTCGGCGTTCTCCTTGTTCGAGTAGTCTTCGCGGCCGGAGTCGTCGCGACCAGGTGTACCATTGGCACCAGAACCCTTCTTGAACTTGATGCGGATCTTGGATGTCTCCTCTTTGGAGGGCGGGGCCTCGCCAGCATCAATGGCAGCTTGGGCAGCCTCGGCGTTCTCCTTCTCCTGCTGCTTCTGCTCCTTGGACTTTTTGGGCCGGGAGCCGCCGCGACCCTTCGCCTTAGCCTTGCCTGGTTCCATGTCTGTCGCCTGGAAGGTGGCCATGGTCCCGCCCTCAAGGTTTAATTCTATGGCGGCATTGCGGACAGGACCCTTGATGCCCTTTTGCAAGATAAGCTTCGTCTGCTGGACCTTTTTGTTGGCACGTTCGGCTTCGCGGAGCAGCTTCTGGCGCTCATGCTCGTCCTCGCCAAGGCAGCGCGGGCCAGGGCAGCCTTCTTCTGCTCGAGAGTAACAGCCATTGACTTCTCTCTCCGGCGCTTGCGCTGCATGTCCTTCTTGCGCTCCTTTTCGGCAAACAGCTCCTGCTCGCGCACCTCTTGGAGTGCGTCGTTGTAGTAGATTTCGTAGTAGCGCTTAGTGCCAAGGTAGCTGTGTCTTCGAGGCGCTTGGCCAGGGACTCGGAGAGCTCGGCTCTGCGGACATGACGGAGTTCGGCATCTTTGGCAGCCATCTGCAGCTGACGGCGGCGCTGGCGCTCCTTCCAGGCACGCTGCTCTTCGTCGAACAGCGAGTCATCGAGGTACTCGTGAACGTCGAAATCTTCGGCAGAGTCCAGCTTCTTCATGAAGCTCTGGATGCTCTTTTCAGCGTTGGCTGAGGAGGAGACGGAGATCTTCTTCTTCTGCTGGCCGTTGGCCCACGCTTGGCGGGCACGCGCGGCTCAGGGGCAGGAGCGGCGAGTTTTGTGGATGAACGACGCGACGTCTTGGGTGCGGCCTCGGAGAGGACGGAATCCTCCTTTTCAACATCTCTTGAAATTCTGGTACTTGAAGCACGGGGCTTGGCCAAGCGACGCGGGACGCGACCCTGCTTCTTATCATCGGGCTTCTCCAGCTTGATGACGCGCGAGCTGCGGCTCGCTGTGTGTTCAGAGTCGTCGTCGGTAGGGGGAGGAGGAGATTTGGCTCGTGGTTCTTCGGCGGCAGGCTCGGCGCTGGAGAGGATGTTGGAGAAAGACATCAAATCAGCAGTTCGCTTAGGCGTCTGAAAACGAGGTCAGTAAAACGTGAGAAAGAAGCTATAGGAGTGCCAAGCACAGAATCGGTAGACAAGAAAGATCGAGATGACCTAAAAGTCAAACAAGCAAAGAAGACTGATGACAATGAAATCTGATGGAAATGCAAATTGGCGGTCTTCACGTACACTTGCTGGGGCTGATGCCTTGGAAGGAGCTGGCGAGTTGTCCTTTGTGTAAATGGAATGAGACGTGCCGTTTGGCGGTGGCGAGCCCAAGATGCTCAACGGCGGCTGCCGTAAGGAAGGCGAAGCCATGTTTGTGGAAGGGTTGGGAGATTGTGCCGACGACTCTGAAATGGGAACGGCAGGTGTCGATTCAGAACGATTTCTAGAATGTGAGACGACGGGGCTGCGAGGAGCAGCAGCAGCAGTCGATTGTGATGGATGGCCGTGGGTATCGCGATGCTGTCGATGAGGCAAAAGAGAAAAGTCTCGAGTCAGTCCAAGTTGTCACGTCACGCTTGTCGAAGCTGCATTTTAACGTGTGGAAGATGCTGAGCGAGTGGATTAAGGGGTCGTGATGATGAATCGATGGGCAATGGGCAGAAAAAAACGCGTTTGTCGCGATAGACTGGGTTTGTTGATGGGAAGTCGATGATGGCTGTGATGGAAAAGAAAGGGGGAATTGGAAATGGGCGGAGGGAAAGAATGACGAGAAGGAAAGGAAAGGAGGCCGGAAAATCGAAAACGGAAATGCAAAATTGGGCGACGGAACAGAAACGCGAACGATTGAACCAATGATTAAGTGGAGGCGTGGCGGACGAGGGAACAAGAAAAAGGGAGCGTAAGGGAGAGATGGAAAATAAGGGCCAAAAATGATATAGGAGAAATTTTGGAGACGGAGTTGCGCGGGCGTGGATGATGAGACAAGGGCGTACACAGTACGTCGTAGGCGTGGGAAAGCGCAAAGCGTCAGGCGCGCGAATCCAGAAAGAGCCACAGCACGAAGGGAAGAGAAGGGCAGGAACGACAGGGAAAACGCACGAACGCCAAAACCAGCAGGAGCCACACAGGTGATGATTGGCGTCAGCCAACAAACCGATGCCAGGATCGACTACTCCGTATCTTGGCCCAGGCTCTGTGCTTTTGTGTCTGGGAATTCAGGCTGCCGACTAATAATACGAAAGGGAAACAACGGACAAGGGGGGAAAAGGAGCAGCGGTCGCAATGATACAAAAGAGCCAGCTACAAAACGAGCGCAACAAGACAAAAGAGAAGAAAATTGTGCCCGTGGGAAAAGACTGGATATAGGAATAGGAAAATGACGAAAGGTACGAAGGTATGAGAGGAGCCGGGGACGACTCGGGACGAAGACGAAACAAGTAGAGCAAACGGGAGCATCAAGGCGCAAAGGGCGAGGACATGGAGGAAGGCCGGACACATTAAGACACATGCAAAAAAAAGAGAAGAAAAAACCCCACCTGACTGCCGTCGCGCCGAGAGCGCGAATCTGAAGTATGGAGGTCGGCCGATGACGCAGCGCCGGTCGCGGTGGCTGTCGCAGTCGTGGTATCGGTGGTCGGGTCGTAGTACTTGCCGGGAGCTTTCTCGCGCGGCGCGTCGCCGTGGACCGAGGAGTAAGGTGTGGACGCGGCGGATGCGCCATGCGGCGGCGCAAGGTGTGGCGAGCGCGAGCGCGACACAGACGAGGGCGGCGGACGGTGCTGCAACGGTGGGCTGTTGTTGAGCAGGTTGTTCACGGCCGGGCCGACGGAGGCAGGCGAGGCTTGACGGGCACCTGGCGAGGCCAGAGGACGGAATTCTTGCTTGGTCGGCGAGCGCAGCGCAAAAGTGTCGTGGGCGCGGTGGGAGGAGGAGGCCGTCGACGAGGCGTAGGAGTGCGAGTGCTGGTGGCGCGATGGGTAGGCAGAGGAGGAGGAAGAGGCCGCGGGCTCAGGCTCGGGGTTGAGGATGTCAATGGCGCGTCGCCGTGGACGGTCATTGCTGTCACCGTTGCTGCCGTTGGCTGTGGCGCCGTCGTTGTTGTCGGACGAGCGACCCAAGACGGTTGAGTGAAAGTTGTCCATGGCACTTTTATATTTATATTGTGCGAATCTACCGCGCAGGGTTCGCCGCTTTTGCGATGTTGTGTTGCTCGTGTGGTGGCTTTGCTTGTCGCGGGGCTCGAAAGGCTGGCAGATGCCGGCTGGTGACGAATGCGGCTATGGTGGGCAGCCAATTGCGACTTGAGGCTAGCGACGAGCTCTTACAAGAAAAAGAGTAGGAGAAAGAAAACGAGGTAAGAAGGAAAGACGGAAAGACGGAAGGAAAAGAAAGAACACGGAGATTCTATGTTGGCCGCATCGGTGTCGGGGTTTGCACAGCGAAGCACGCAGGTGAGGATGGGTCGGGTGCCTGGGCGAGGATTGGCAGAATGCTGTGCCGATTCTGTGCCTGTTTTGAGCTGGTGGCGGCGATGCGCGAGGCGATGGCCCAAGACAGGCAGAACAACACGAGAAGCCCACGAAACTCGAGATCGGAGGCCAGAGAGCCCCAAAAGAGTCAAAATGATGCGATTACAGAGCGCCTTCTCCCCAAAAGTCACGATAATCCAAGTATCGTGCGCACCGATGCAGAAATGGGTGTCGAGGCGATGGCGATGTTCGTCGTGATGGCGATGGTGATGTCGGACGGGGGGAAATCGGATTGGGGGATGGAAATGGCAAGTTCCAGGATGGAGCGGATGGGGGATGGGAAGATGAGATGGAAATTAGGTGATGGCGGTGGAAACCCAGACTCAAGAACGAGTGACGCCCTTTTTTGGTGCGCCTTTACTCGGCGAGCTTTTTTTTTCCTTTTTTCCCTCTTTTTTCTCTACGGCCTTTATTGCGTTGCTCTGGTCCTGCGAACTATTCTGGGCTCGCTCCTTCCCTCGTTTCCTGGTTGGGACTACGAAGTACATGTGTTTGCGTGCACACTCCGCGCTTGAGCCAAGTCTTCCATCTTTCCTTCCCGTTGTAACCGTTGTAACCCATGAGAGCTCAGCTCTTTCCTTTGGTCTTGTCATCTCCATTCGTCTCTTTCCTTTTTCTTACCATTTTCTACCACTTCACCATTTCTGTGTTTTGTTACCCTCCCCGTTCTTTCCATTCTTGCGGCTTTGGCGACACATGTCTTCTCGGCTCTTTCCCCTCGTTCTTGACCCAGCTCCTGTTGTGTCGGTACCTGCCTCGCCTGCCAACCCCGTGTGGCCCCATACTTGGGTCCCTCTTTCCCTTCTTCCTTGCACGTTCGCTTCGGTGGCCTTGCCCCCCAAAATCTTACCTGTCCCTCACAGCTCAACTCCCGTTCGTGTGTTTTTTAATGTGTCTTTTGGTGTATTCTAGGTCGTGGGATCTTCTTCTGGGGCCGCACCACCCCGGCTCCTCGGCCAATGGCAGTGTTCCAGGCACTTCGATTCTCTCTCCTCAGCCTGGCACGACGCTAATGCATCCGCCCCTTTCTTCTTTCGGAGTTTGTCGATAAACGACGAGAATGAGCAAAGAGCCAAAAAGAGGGCGATGCGGCAAAGACTCGAAAAGCCTTGAGAGGACGGAGTTGCAAAATTCTTGTCTCTGGCCCTCTTTCTCTGCTGATTCTTTTTTCCCTCTCCCTTGCACCTTCCCTCGCTTCCATCATCTCGCCGCTACGTCGGTTGGACAAGGGCGATCCACTCCACAACGTCTTTCCTGCCACGTCTTACACATAGTGCCTGCCGCGATAAATGTTCATGTTCCATTATTACTATCCGTTGTCCGTTTTGCTTCCTCAGTGTGCCTGCTGCTTTCGCTCCCCGTGTGATTGTCGCCACAACTCGAACCCACGATTTCACCTCCCACTTTTTTCCAACCTTGTGTTTTGCCCCATCGCTCTTGCCCCGATAACACTTTTCAACTACACAAAATAAACGTAAACCAATTATCGCCAATCTGGATCGTGACATTCATGACGTGCATCGCTTTTGAAGCCACAAGACTCCGACATGGCATCTACGCTCTTGCCATCTTTCGCCATTCAATGTTCGACGATCGTATGCAGTAATACGGAGTACAGGGCAGCCAACGGCAGGGGCGCGTAATAACGAGCTCGTGTCGAGTTAAAGTGTTTGAACAGAATATTCCGCAACTCAAGATGTTGGAACAACAGCTGCCCCAGTTTAACCGCGGGTTAGAGTGGAATAAGAACAAGGAACACGTCGTAGGCTGGCTGGATGAGATGCTCCGTCACAGGTGACCGGGCGATTCGACACGACGCGCACCAAAAGAAAGAGAAGGAGAAGAAAAAGACACGACACAACGCGGTGGCTTGAATGGAGACCCAAAAATAATGCAAACCCTTCATCCGATCGCGGAAAACTGAAACGACATTTATATCAAACAGACTGTCACCAGGAATTTGGCAAAGCGAAGAAAAATTGACTACATGTCCAAATTCGAATTGTCAGACACAGTGCATCGTGTGTGCATCCGTCAGCACCCGCTTTTTTGAGGCATCAGGGTATGGCGATTAAAAAGTTGGCAGGCGCCGCAGGCTTCTTTCAGGCCCCGGACTTAGTCGCAGTTATCACCAACAGCGCCCATCGGTCAAAAATCACAAAAAGTCACGCAAGTGAGGGGAATCAGCAGAGGCAAAGAAGCACGAAAAGGTCTTTTCGTTATCTGAGTAAGTGAGAGCTTCGCACCTAACGCGCACTGTGCCCAAAAAGTCTTACTTATCATGCAGATCACGACATTACAACTTCGACATACATACAGCACGCTTCTGGTTTTTCTAACTTGAAATTTAAAAAAGGTTTTTTTTATAATTGTCAAACTAGACTCTATTTTTTGCGAAAAGAAACCAACAATGCGAAATCAACATTTTGACAAACGTGAACGACGTTATCTTGCTGTCGAACGCGATGTCGATGCAAACAACAAGGGGGGGAACGTATAATGTGAAATAAAATAAAATAAAAAAATCAACCCATCCAAATCAGTCTTGGTGATGCGTTTCCCGCTCTATTATCTCTTTTTTGTACTACCATCTCTTTTTTGTGATATGTCGAAAAGAAGAAAAAAGGCCCCCATTTACACAGCACCGGCGTTGATCATCTTTTTCCGCAGGTAGTTCTTGTACTCGGAGATGCTGCCGTCCCATACCCGGATGGACCGGTTCTCGCACACCAGAATCTGCTTGGCGATCTTGTCGAGCAGACGGAAATCGTGACTGACGACAATGACACCACCGGTGAAGGCGTTGATGGCATCCGCCAGACTGTCAATGGTCGGGATATCCAGACCGTTGGTAGGCTCGTCGAGCAGCAGCATGTTGGGGCTCTCAATGGCGAGAAGGGCGAAGACGATACGGCTCTTCTGGCCCTCGGACAGGGTGCCGATCAGGGCCGTCTGGGACTCGCCCGACAGACCGTACTTGCCCAGCTGCTGGCGCCAGTACTGGTAGTCCTGCGACTTCTCGCGGTACTTCTCACGCACAAAGTCGAGTGCCGACTTGGTCATGTCGAGCTGCTCAGCCGAGTGCTGCGAGTACAGACCAAGCTTCAAGTGCGTGTGGCGGGAGACGGAACCCTCGGTCGGGCTCAGCTTGCCGGTCATCAGGCGCAGCAGGGTGGACTTGCCCACACCGTTGGGGCCGACCAGGGCGGTACGCGAGTCCATGTCGAAACCCAGGTCGATGTTGCGGTACAGGTCGTCCTTGGCGTCGCCCGAGTAGGAGAAGGTGACATTGTCAAACGACAGAACTGGGGGCGGCAGCTTCTCGACGTCGGCGAAGCGGAATGTGAACACCTTGTCCTGGACGACGGGCTGGATGAAACCGTCGGCCTCCATCTTGTCGAGAATCTTCTGCCGGGACTTGGCCTGGCGCACCAGGTTGGCGTAGGTACCAGCGCTGGCAATGAACTTCTTGATGTGGACAATCTCCTCCTGCTGCTTGGTGTAGGCCTTCATCTGGTTGGTCTCCAACTCGGACCGTGTCTTCACGTACGAGTCGTAGTTACCACCAAAGTACATCAGCTTCTTCTCGCGCATGTCAATCATGGTTGAGCAGACACCGTTGAGGAAATCCTGCGAGTGCGAGACGAGCACCAGTGTGCGCTCCCACTTCTTCAGGTACTCCTCCAGCCACACGCAGGCCTCCAGATCCAAATGCGCCGTCGGGTCATCGAGCAGCAGCAGCGACGGCTTGACGAACAGCGCCTTGGCAAGCGCGACACGCATCCGCCAGCCACCAGACATGTCCTTGGTCTTCTTGTTGATTGTCGTCTTGTTGAAGCCCAGACCCGTCAGGATCAGCGAGGCACGGGTGCCGAATGTCGAGGGGTCCATCTTCTCCATGTGCTGTTGAGATGGTTAGCAGACTGTAGTTGTTTACAATGTAGATAAAGCAGGCAAATGCATGCATAAAACAGAAAAAGAGAAAGAAAAAAAAGAAGAAAAAAGAAAAAGAGGCTCATCGTTACTTACGTCGTACAGGTCCATCAGCACCGGGCTCTCGGGACCCTCGTCCTCGAGCAGCTTCTCGGCCAGCTTGTCGAGACGCTCCAGCTCGTTCTCGGCCTCCTTGACGACCCACTCAAGGGCGCCCAGCTCACTCGGGGCGCACCCTCGTTGAGCAGGTAGATGTCGACAAAGTCGGGGATGGGGAACTCGCGGGCGTCGATCGCCTTCATCAGCGTAGACTTGCCGCAACCGTTCTCGCCCAACAGGCCGTAACGCTTGCCGTATGTGAGCTCAAGAGTCGAGTCCGTGATGAGAACGCGACCGTGGAACACCAGACTGGTGCTTGTGATCTTGACGTCACGGCTGGTCGATGTCGAAGCCAGCACACCCGTCGTAACACGCTCCGACAGGCCGTGCTTGTCCATCTGTGCAGCCAACCGCTTCACCTCATCGGGGTCGTTGATAATCTCGTTGCCGTCGGCGTCGACCTCATCGCCGTTAACCGAGGCGGCGTTGCTGGCATTCTTCGAGCCGGCCTTGGACCGCGAAGCGACAGTCTTCTTGCCGTCGGCGGCCTTCTTTGCGAGTCTCTTCTCCTTGGAGGCGGAAACCATGTTGGGCAGGTCGGGTTTGTTGTTGTTTATTGGTGAGGGGGGGAGGGGTGGAGGGGAAAGGTGGAGGCGGTTCGTAGATGTCGAATCTCCTGTTGTTGTTTCTGATTCTAATTAAAAAATCAGAAAGTGCTGAAGAAAACGGAGAGATGGTGAGGTAGGTTGCAGAAAGAAAAACGAAAGAAAAGTGATGCCGTAGGGTCGAAAACAGCAAACACGTAGAGGCGATATAGAGAGGGAAGAAAGATAGGGAAAGGTATGGATCTTTGTTGGTCGTGGCGGGGTTTTCGTTCCCTAGCGATTTTTTTTTTTTTTTTTGTTAGTGAAAATCTTGGAAACTTTGGTGGGGTCGTTGGCCGCCCCAATAAGAATTTTCTTAATCCGCCTTCCTCCCTGCCAATGAGTACCAATCTCTACCAACCAGCATCAATGCTTGCCTAGAAAGTCGCTTTTAGTCAGGATCGACGGCGAATTGTCGCCAAGTGCCAGCTGCGTCACAGGTCACGTGTTTTCACAAGCCGGCCTCCAGCCAGTGTGCTTGCGCCTATTGCCTCTTGATGCCCAAATTCGCCTCCAAGAATTTTGGCGACAGTGCTAAGGCACTTGAGAGTACTGGTTTTTGTAACATCATTCCAATCGTAGACTCCTCTAGGCGGTTCCAAAAGCGCGGGAGAACGAGGTTGAGGCCATCCATATGCCTATGATAACAACGTAGTTGCCTATTTCGGTGTATGTGACTGTTAGACTGGCATTTACAGGGCCATCAATCCATCAATGAGTTCCTGCCGTTTTCAGGCGTTGAGGGCAAAACAGCAACCACGTCAGGAACGAATTCAAAGACATGCATATGCAAGTAGGTTTTTCAAATTGTTTTGGGTTTCGTGTGGATTATTTCTGTGTATAATTTGTTATACTTACCTTTCACCCTTTTTTTTTAATAAAAAAAAAAAAGTTAATACAATCAAAACTATTCATGCCAGAAAAAAAAAAGGAAAAAAAAGTCAACTTTATGAAAGAAGATTCTCTTACAAAAACAATTTTTCACGCATTAAACATAAAAGTAATTTTTTTTTTTGGAAAAAAGAACGCTTATCTTTTACATTTTATATACCGGGTTTCACTCTTCGATACTTCGTGAGCTACACTCATCAAAACACAAACTTCACAAAGGTCAAAATAAATCTGAATGCACGCACCACTCTGGTCCGGCTATTTCATTCTTGAGATTCTTAATATACATAGTACGACGTGTAATAAATAGTTTATGAAATATCACGAATATCTTTTCGGTGTATTGAGTTTATATATTAGCTTGGGGTGCTTTTTAGAGTGTGTCAAACGCCTTTTGCCGGGATGTGCTGGGGAGAGAGCCTACAGTTTTACGAGAGCCTACTCGCCTGTCACTTCGAAATGATATAAAAAGAGTGATGTCTTGACAGAACATGATAAAAACCCGGGACATAATGACACACCGATGCAACTACCACAATGTATCTCTTGGTGGCTCTCTTGGCTGTTGCGCAGACGGCGCTCGGTGCTGCCATATCGCATCGGCACCATCTGAGAGGGAACAACAGCACGAAGTGTCTACTTCCCGATGCCATCCAGACAGCAAGCACTCTCACCGGACAAGAAGCAGGGACCAAAGGCATTTATGATGGCCAGGCGCCATCGAAAGTGTAAAAAAAAAAAAACCTTATCCTCCTGGGTGTGCCTCCTGGGTGTGAGTCCCCGATCGCTAACATCGTGCAGTGATGACGCCAATTTTATCAATGTCTGCGTTGGCCTACCCCTGACAAACGGCCGTCAACTTTCGACCTCATCGTGCAATGGCATTCCCATGGGCCGGCTGCCGGCTAAGGCCAACATGGTGTCTTCACTCATCACGGCACCGGCCTGGAACGCGACACTGCCAGCGAGCACTACCTTTGATATCACTATCCAGACGGTGCACCTTCGTGCAGGCCACCTCGTAAACCCGCTGTCCAACTACTACACGGCGCCCCAGGACCTTGACGAGCACGGCGACATCTATGGCCATTGCCACATCACTGTGCAGGCTTTACCGAATGGTGGTACTGGCAACGCGAGCGGTCTTGTACCGAACCCGGCGTCGTTTGTCTTCTTCAAAGGCATCGATGACCCGGTTTCAGAAGATGGGCGGCTCCAGACGACCGTTCCAGGTGGCCTTCCTGCGGGGACATATCGGGTGTGCACCATGATCGCAGCCCAGAACCACCAGCCAGTCTTGATGCCGGTGGCTCAACGCGGTGCACAAGACGACTGTGTACGATTTCGAGTCGCAGAGGTTGAGAGCAAGTAGTGGTAGAGCATAGCACAGATGATAACGAAAAGCCAAAATTGGATGCCAGCCAGACATCTATCGTCAAAAATAAAAAAGGGTATCGTGTTTTCATCTAAATCCTAATAGATCATATCATATGCCGTTCCGATTTGCTCATTTGAGCAACGTTTTTGTGTTGAACGCCTTTTGTTGCCAAGAAAAGCCGAACTGCCCACTCCTGTAATAAATACAACTCTTCCAAGAGAAGAAGATATCTGGCCATGATGGACCCGTCAAATATATATAAAAAACATTACAAGGCGTGACGCGTAAAAGTACATAATACAGCGTAAAAAAAAGAGATATGCGCGAGACAAGGAAGCACAAATGAGTCGTCAGATGCTAGTGGACAGTCTGACGGCGTGGTCAAACTCAGGCTGGAAGCCAAGCCAAGATCTTGTCGACAAGCATGCGTTTGTTGACAGGTTTGGAAATGTAGTCGTCCATGCCGAATGCGAGGCATTGCTCACGATCGCCCTTGAGTGCGTGTGCCGTCATGGCAAGAATTGGCAGATGGATGCCTGCCTTCCTGATCTGAACTGTAGCTTCATGGCCATCCATGACCGGCATGCTTATGTCCATGAAACAGAGGTCGAATTCGGAGGGCCGCTCAAGAGCATGCTTGACGGCCTGCGATCCGTCAGAGGCAACTGTGATAAAATCCTTGTCGAAGCCAAAGGTGCCAAGGATGCGAAGAAGGACTCGCTGGTTGGTGATGTTGTCTTCGGCAATAAGAAGCCGCTTTCCGGGGGCACGCTTGCGCAATAGAGCAACATTTTGCTCGAATTCCTTTTGCAGTCGTATCTGCGGATCTTCCGGCAAATTGTCCAGGTCAATCACGGTGTTGGTCCGAGTCGGAGACAGTGGGACCTCTCGCAGAGGAAGTTTGAGGGCGGGAAAGGTGGTGGCAGATGTGAGGATGACGGTGTCGGTCGGAGATAGAGGAGATTGGGGTGAGTCTTTGTCGTTCTGTTTTGAAATTGGCGACGTTTTAGATTCGGCCAAGAGTGCCAGTTCGGATTCCAGAGGCGGGTGGCTTCCCTCGACGGATGGAGTGGTCGCTGGGCTGGAAGAGTCTGACGATAATGCATCGGATGACATCTCAGTAGATGCCTCAATGGGCACCTCAGTAGACGCACCGGGAGACAAATTGATTTCCCCTCCTGGCAACGGCTGACAGCACCGTCATCTTCGATAAGATCGAAACCTGAGCCGGCAGCCACTTCTGCCTTTGACAGGCCAACTTTCTTGGCAATTCTTTCTAGTGGCGGAGGGATAGTTTGCGCCTTTTCGAGCTCGAACTGTGCCAGCTTATGACCTGGTGGTGTCAGTGTGCCTCGTCGCGCAAGTCTCTTACTCGTGCCGACTTCGATGTCGGATTTGTTCAGTTGAGAGAGACTCTTGATCTTCAAGAATCGGGTGGAGAACCAGAAAATGCTGCCCTGTCCGTCTGGGTTTGGTGTGAAGCCAATGTCACCACCCATTAACTCGACAAGAGACTTGCAAATGGACAGGCCGAGGCCTGTGCCCTGGAACCTCTTCTTCGTTGTTGTGTCGACTTGGGTAAATGGCATAAACAGGCTGGAAGTCGCATGCTTTGGGATGCCAATGCCCGAGTCTGTAACTCTTGTGAGAATATCGAAAGTATCTTCGTCCTGGCCCTGAACGGTGACTGCCACCCGAATGTATCCCTTGTCTGTGAATTTAGTGGCGTTGCCGACGATGTTCTGCACGACTTGACGGTAGCGTAAAGGGTCTCCCTGGACAGCCCGAGGTAAGTCGCTGGCGATGGCAAGCTGTAGGCGTACGTTGGGTTGTAACGTTGGTTGAATGCTGCGAACGACGGATGTGATGATGTTGGCGATGCCAACAATATCAGTATGAATGGAAAAGCTACCAGATGCAAGTTTTGAGTAGTCGAGAATGTCGTTGATCACACCCAAGAGGACCTGGCCAGACTCGTCGATGATGCTCGCTGTTTCACGCTGCTCGGGTGTCAACGCAGTGTCGAGAAGCAAACTGCACGCGGAAAGCATGCCGTGCATTGGTGTGCGAATTTCGTGGGACATGTTGGCGAGGAAGTCCGACTTGAGCTTTGCGCTTTCTTCGTACGCGGCAATGACGCGGACCTCGGCGGCGCGGCGTTCTGTCATGTTGCGGGTAACCTTACCGAAGCCCACATGAACTCCGTTTTTGTAGATGGCTGTGATGGTAACGTTGGCCCAGAAGCGGCTTCCGTCCTTGCGGAACCGCCAGCCCTCATCCTCGACACGGCCGTCACGGAGACAGTCCTCAAGCTCTCTCTGGGGCTTGCGATCTTCAATATCTCTGGGACCATAGAAGATGGAGAAATGTTTGCCGATAATCTCCTCCTGGGTGTAGCCTTTGTTCAACTCGGCACCAGCGTTCCAGGTGGCAATGTTGCCGTCGACATCGAGCAAGAAAATGGCATAGTCCTTGACCGACTGAATCAAGATTCGGAGGGTCTCGTCTATGGAAAGACCGCTCACCAGATTTCGATATCCCGAGGGCTGTTGGAATGTTGCTAGGGCCTCACTTGCTAAAGGCATGGCCTTGGGAATCTCTGTCTGTAGTAAGGATGGCACGCCTGTTACTGAGGGAGAGGCGGACCGGGTGTGTGTCCATTCGAAAACGAGAGAGATTGGTGCGTCGTCACGGAAGATTGGGATGGCACGAAGACTCCAGGCCAGGTCGACACCAAAGGAGGTTATGGCAGCGGAGCCGGTTGACGAGCTGCGCCCTGACAATGTCTGTACAGCACGCAGGTTGATGGATGCTTGCAAGATAGTCTTGATACGGACGCGATCGTTGTTTGACAGAAGAATCCGATCTTCGATCGCAAGAAGAATATCTCGGCCGACACATTTATCCAGGTCGAGTCCTAGGATGGCTAGGAAGCTTCGGGAGGCACGCATGATTTGGAAAGTTGGCGAGAGGATGGCAGATGCAACGGGGGACAAGTCGAAGATTTCGCTCATGTTCAAGTCGCTGCCATTATCGATTGTCGGAGTGTTCTCCTTGGAAAGGGACACGTCGACGGCCGCGCCGGGCACCACGCCGAGTGTCCCATCTGCCGGCGGCTGCGTCAACATTGTTCAAGCAGCCTGTGGCCTCAAAGAGGCAGTGTGACGATGGAAAAGACGAGACGATCCAGCGTGGCGGCTGAATCAAGACAGACAGTGTGCTGGATGTTCTTGAAGGATAACAGGAGGAATCCGGTCGAGGTCGTAAACGTGGGATCGTGTGTTGCAAGTGAATCGCGCTAATGAAGTTTTGATAAGATTGACGAAAAAGCGTTGACGAGCTGGGTTGAGGTTGTTGAGGAAGTGGGTAGAAAGGGTCCTACGATATTCCAAAAAAAAAAGAAAGAGAATACAACACAATAGAGTAGAGGGGCGTTGACGAGACCCGGCAAAGTCTATTCTATTGCAAGGGCCGTAAAAGCCCACAAAGCCAACGAGAGGGCGATTCCGGGAGGGGTTGTCGCGAAGAGAAACAATATGGCCCAAGAAAAGCAGTCTAGACCCAACTCTCACAGATACAACGGCTCATCGCCGATCGCCTGTTTGCCCCCCAACCACCATGCATCGCTGGAGACCGGCCTGGTGTGGAAGGGCCCTGCCTGGGGCGGCTAGAGCGGCGCTGTGTGGGTGGGCCTCCAAGACGCAAATTTATCGTCAAAGCGAGGGAGAAGAGACCACAGGGAGGGGTTCAGGGGAAGAGTTCTGCAGTGTCATGACATCATTCAATATTTCCCAGTGCGGAATGGCTCGAATGGCTTGAATGGCTACTGTTTTCTACATGATAAGGGTCTGATACCCTTGATCAGAGGCTCGAGGCGCGATGTAGTGAACTACGAGAGGTCGAAATAGGAAGCAAATACACAGGCAGAATGTGCCATGGCGTGGATACACGTGTGTAGTAGTTCCTCGATCTTGTAGGGGCGACAGAACAGAGCCAGCGGCCGCCTCCGAGGCCGAGTTCGGGAGAGGGAGAGGGAATACCCAACGAAGTTTTGCTGGGACAAAGTGCTGGTTTTGGGCGTTTATTCGAAAAGAATGAATGGCATTTTGGAATCAAGTCCCGCAAAGCCAAACGGTTTGTCCTACGAACAATACCTGGGGAACTTGGGGATGCCGATCCGCTGCTGCCAGTTTTGCACGCGAGGCGGGAGCCAGGTGGGTATTACCGTCTGGTTCTAGTCTTTTCATCAGTGCCCCCTGGCTGGTTTTGGACCGAGACCAGCCTGGACTTGGCTCTTGGGGAATGTCTGGTCTTTGTGGCGAAACGGGCCATGAGCTCCGGGCCAATAGTTGTTTGGATGTAGGTTTTGCACAGGGCACAGGGATTGCAGATAGAGTGCAAATCTGCTTCTCTGGCCAGCCTGGCTGTTCTCGATCCCGATTGTTTTGTGGTCGAAAAAAATGCTGTTTTATCGGAACCGAAACAAAGTGCATTGTAAATATGGAGGGACTTTGAGACTGATTGCTGACAGCCTCCCTATCAAAACGGTGCCCGTATCGAGGAAACCTGTTTTTCAGCTCGTCGATCGTGTATGTCGCTGTATTTTGGGCGGGATGAGAAGCTCGATCTCGATGACTGTGATTTAGTGGTGGCTAGCCCGCCATGTTGGTGACACTCCGTGAGCCTTTACAGTGCAGATCTCTTGGATTCTTTCGCTGGGAGGTTGCATCTTTAGAGGCACTCGAGGCCCTTAAGGCATTGAGTTACACGCGCTTGTAACTTCATTGCACACTTTTGCGAGGGCAAAGAGCATGTTTGGTGATGATAAAGGAGGGGAAACAAATCGCAAATTCGAAAGAATGCCACGCTTTCCTAAGATTCGATATTTCGATGCATCTTTCGATGGTTTTTCGATGGATGTTCTTCGTGTCGATTGAACCCCGTCGCTCGATTTCCACGAGAAGACAGCTGGCGATCAAGGGGTGCAAAGCCTTGCTTCGAGTCGAGCCCTGTCGGGTTCGTTCCCTGTGTTCAATTCTGACAGGAGTTGCGAAAAGCGGGGGAAACACGAGGGATTCAGTGAGCTGAGAGGGGTGTTACAAAGAGTACAAAAGGTGGCATGGCAAACTTTGGGACTCATTTCACCACATTCTGTGTACACGATAAGTTCAAGTGAACGAGGCTGCGTCCTGCGTCCTGCGTAGGCTCGCTAGCATTGTTCGGTGAAGACGACTTACCCAATCTGGTTCTTCAACCCGACCGACACCAGAGAAGCTGGAGGGACGAGGCGACATCAACAAATACTATCGCCAAATTCACGGCGACGCGTGAGACGCATTTGCATGCGCGGTCCTTCAAGGACCTGAAAATGCCAATCAGACAGCCTCGTGGGTGACAAAATCGGGGTCTGCCTCCGCCGTGGTGCGCGCCATGCTGACACCTCATCTGAAGTTGCCTGGTTTCGGCTCGGCGGTTTCTTTGAGGACGAGACGGGAGCGGCTGGGACAAGTTGTCTCTTGGCTTTTGACTCTGAATTTTCATCTACGAGATGGGATACACGAATAGGGTAAAGACAACAAAACAGAACAGACAAAACCCGACAAGAATGGAAAGGGCGACTCAAATGGTCGATTTAACTGCGGCAGGAGCATGCTCAGACAATTCACGATGCTTTCAAGCGAGGAAGGGGCAATTGGGCGCATCTAGACCATAACGCGTGAACATTAGGAAGGACCGAGCCTGGCAAGGTTTTGGGCATTCCGTCACCCAGCAGCTCGGCGCACCGGCGCTCTCCAATGCCGCCATTGGCTGCCAGTGAATATACACGGTGCAATTTCCCCCCTAGTTTTGTCAGCCTCTGACTCGCAGCGCCAGCTTCAGCCTTGTTGGGCGCTACGTGGGCAGGACAGGGTCAAACCTAAAACGTTTGTTTTTTTCCGTCCTTGAGCTCGGCGGAACGCCGTCATTCTTTGTCATTCTGCAATTTTGCATCGGATTCAGCTTCTACAATCAATTCCAATGTCGTTTTTTTCTACCACAATTCAGTTTCCTCCTTGAGACAACCCCCGTCGCAGACGAAGAAGATCAACAAACCTTTTAACAACCTGCAAGATGCAGACGACCGGCTTTCGAGCTTGCGAGTCGTGCCGCGCCCTCAAGGTGCGATGTATGCCTGCCGATGGCGATGCTGGGAACGGCAGTGGCAGCAATGGCTCCCCATCAGGAAGCAACTCGTCATCGGTCGCCCTGCCGCCCGTCTCCGAGCGGGCAGCGTGTCGCCGATGCAAGGATACCGGCACGACTTGTGTTTATACCGAGCCGAGACGGACGAAGCGCAAGCGGACCGATGTCCGTGTCCGTGAGCTGGAGCGTGAAGTCCGCATGCTGAGCGAGCTGCTGACGCTCCGGAGACGCGTGGCCGAAGAGGGCATGCCTGTGTCCGAGTACCAGCGGGCCCAGACTTCGGCGAGAGCATCGTTGGCAGCCGCAGCCGCAGCTGTGACACCTCCGCCACTACAGCAATCGCTTCCCAACACACCGTCGGCCCTGTTTACGGCGTCACCGGCGCCGATATTCAACTCCGAGACAACACCGTATAACGTCCCTAGCCAAGCACCACTACCACCAACGCCGGCAGCAACAGCAGCAGCACCTGCTGCTCCCAACACGACTTTGGACGCAACCCTCCAGATTCTGGAAGCAGACCCTGTGGCAGCCGGCATCTTGTCCATGGACAAGGCTGTTCGGCTGTTTCGTCGATATGTCACTATGATGGCACCGCAGCGCCCGTTTGTGGTCTTTCCAAAGGTGACTCTATCCAGCGAGCGGGAGATGACGCCTGCCATAGAGGCCTCGATTCCCGTGGTGGCAGCTCTGGTCCGCGAACACAACCCCATCCTCTTCTTGTCGGTCCTCACAGCTGCCATGGGGACGGGTGCCGATGACGACAGCACAAACGGCAGTCCCGACAGTGGCAGTGGACAGGACGATATTGCCACAATGCTCGACTCTTTACTTTTGCGCGTCTACGCCGACCGCATCATCTACCAGAGCGAGAGGTCGCTGGAGCTGGTCCAGGCGTTACTGATCTCGTCCAACTGGAACTTTTACTGTTTCGATAAGCCGCCCAGTAACTCTACCAATCGAGTCAACGACGAGGCCAGTAGACAAAACGGCCCGACCTCGAACGTCAGCAGCTTCGACCACCTTCGGTTCTACCAGCATCTGCACATGGCAGCCACCATGGCCATTGAGCTCGAGTCCGAGTACCACGAGAAAGGAAGCGTCTCGACGGGACGCACAGGCGGCGGCATTGTGAGTGGTCTGTTGGAGGACCGCGTCGCTTTTGAGCGGACACTGTTGGCGTGCTACATGTGCTGCTCCAGCATCTCGCTTGGCTTCCATCGCCAAGCCATGCTGTCCTTTACGCCGACTATGGCCGAGTACCTCCGGCGGCTGGAAACGTCGCCCTATGCGGCTTCGACCGACCCTGTCATGGTGGCCTGGGTTCACCTGCAACGAACGGTGGACACGACTGCTGGCGCCTTGGGTTTGCGGGCAGTTGTCCGCAATGGAAGTGGTGCAGCAGCGACGCTTGGCGACAATGCAGCGACGCACGGGTATGACGAAGTACCTGACCTATCCGACCCAAAGATTCAGGCGAGCCTCACACATGTTACGCGGCAGCTTGAGCAGTGGCGGCTCGACTACAGCCGCTGCATGACCAGTGAGTTGACACTTCTCTCTACATGTTTTTTTCTTACCTTTTTTCCTTTCTTTTCTCCCCGTCTAGATGGGTTTACTAACAAATATACAGACTCTCTTCTCATCCAATATAATACGATTTTGAGCCTTCTCCATGAGTCTTCCTTCTACAATGAGTTTGCCGCATCCGACCTCAAACCGCCGTACCGCGTTTCCATCCCCGGAACGTACAACGATATGCCCACGCGCCAGCCCCTAACCCCGCCCACCTTGCGTCCCGGCGCATCTGCCTCATGGCGTCACGCTCGCTTATCGGCCTGTTCCTGGCCTCGCCCACTGAGCAACTTCTCGGCAGCCCCGTGGTCGTCTATGCCCGTGTTGGCTACGCCGTCCTCGTGTTGCTCAAGCTGCAAATCTCGGCAGCGCTTCCAGGCGGTGCCATGAACGGTGTGCTGATCGACACCGTGACGGGCGACTCGGCCACACAAATCTACCAGTACCTGGAGTCACTGATTGCGCGTTTCGAGGAGCTCGAGGCACTTGGCGGCCGCATTGCATCGGTCTGGATATCCATGATGCGTATCATTCATACGTGGTACGAAGCCTACTTTATCCCCGCAGCGAGCGGCCGCAGCGTTGAGGCCAACCCGGACGTTGATCCGATTCTGGAGCCACTGCGGCATTGCGTGCAGTCCGATTCCAGCGTGGTGCAGCCGGCCTACACGATCACACCCGAGGCGGTGAAGCAGAAAGTGACACCGGAGATGCTTAAGCAGCACCCATACTCAGTGACTGACCAGGGCTTCTCGTCCCTCGTGTCCGATTTTGGCACATCGGTGTGCAGCACCTCGTTGTGTAGCGTGCTGTCCACAATGAGCCGCGACGAGGAGGAGGCGTTCTTGTCGAGCGCACTGGACACGGGCGAGATTGACCGCTGGATGGACCCCCGGATAGGGCTGGGGGATATTCAGAACCGGTTGTTTGAATTCTCAGCTCTGTGAGAATCCATACGTACGGTTTGTCTTTTTATCTTTCTATGTTTTTATTTGTTCGCGTTTTACATTGTTCAGGAGTTTATTGCTTTTTATTACAACCACTTTGGAAATGATACCACTCTGCGGGTGTTGTTTCGATCTGTATTTATACATTCTGGTTAGAGACGGAAGGGGCATTTATTTCATTGCATGGGACCTCTATCAGAATTGGGAAGGGGTATTATGATGATTCTATCAAATGCCATATGAGAGATGAGAGAGAAAGAGAAGAGAAGATAACGAAATGAAGGGCAGCAAAAAAGAAAAATCTCAAAAAATTCTAGGTCGGGACCGACGGCCATGTAAAAAACAATAGAATAGAACAAAAGAAATCCGCCACTTTTTTAAAACCATTAAAAAAAAGTCGAGTAAACAAATATCCAGAATGAGTATGCGCCCTGTTATGCGAGAAAGAAGAAGATAAAAGAAAAAGATGACGAAAAAGATGAACGCCTGCCAGATCGTCCGGGCAGGACCCCGGTGACTACTAAGTGGCCAAAACACACTCATACCTCGCCAGACTCAGTCTTCTTGTTGGACTTCTGCTGCCTCTTCTCGTCCCTCTTGGCTAGAGCAATGCGGCGACGCTCCTGCTCGCCCTCAATACCCGTCTTGACGACCTCGTGCGACACACGCAGGGCCTTCTTGCGAATCAAGAAGCTGGCCAGCAGGCCGGCAGCGGCGAACGCAACGCACTCGTACCAAATGGTCCGA
The DNA here is from genome assembly GCA_016097105.2 of Sporothrix variecibatus. Classification (NCBI taxonomy): domain Eukaryota; kingdom Fungi; phylum Ascomycota; class Sordariomycetes; order Ophiostomatales; family Ophiostomataceae; genus Sporothrix; species Sporothrix variecibatus. The sequence continues at coordinate 1,110,822 of JADMNI010000001.1, read as the reverse complement.
ATCGCCTTGTAGAGCGTAAGACGCACAATCTTCTCGGCAGCGGCGGGGAGTGTGTCGACCAAGAAGAGGTTGGCCTGTGCGTTGGCGCCAGTAAGTTCGGAAGCAATAGTAGCGTTGCCGCCGACGGCAGCCAAGACGGTGTCGTACTGGGCAGTCATCTCGTTGGAAAAGACAGCGGAGCCAATGACGACGGCAATGGCGGAGGCCATGCTGCGGACAAGGGCAAAGGAGGAGGTGACGGAAGCGTTGTTCTGGGGCGGGACGTTACTCTGGAGGGCAACAAGGGGCGGCTGGAACAGGAGACCAGTGCCGATACCGATAATGCCCTGGTAAATAATGATGCGGGCCCAGGCAGAGGAAAAGGAGGGGACGGTGCGGCCAGTAGGCAGGTCGATCAGCAAGCCGGCACCGAGAATACAGAAGAGGAAGCCGGCGAAGATGAGATCCATATAGCGGCCAGTCTTCTTGAGGTAGATACCGCTGGAGGCAGCGCAAACGGAGACACCAAAGCTCATGGCCAGCAGCCAAACACCGGACAGGAGCGGCGTGGCACCGAGCACAGCCTGGAAATAGGTGGGCATGAAGTAGGTGGCCTGTGTGAAGGTCAAGCCGTGGAAGAGGCAGACGAGAAGGCAGGCCAAGTTCGAGCGGCTCTTGAAGATGTGTGTCGGCACAACGGGGTACTTGGCCACCCAGTGCTCAATGACGACGAAGAGGGCGATGGCAACGACGCCGAAGACGATAAGGCAGATGACAATGGCCGAGTCCCAGGGGTAGGATGTACCGCCGAACTGCAGGCCCATCAGAAGCATAAAGGGTGCCGCCGGTGATGGTGAGAGCGCCCAGCCAGTCGATGGCCTTGAGGCCGGCCAGGAGGGAGGTGTGGGGGATGGGCAGCTTGAGGGTGAAGAAGATGATGACGAGGGCAGTACCGGAGATGGGCACTATATCAGTTAGTAGGGGTATCTAAACGAGGAGAAGAGGAGAAGAGGAGAAGAGGAAAAGAGGAAAAGAGGAGATGAAGAGAAGATGAGATATTTAGGGTAAGTATGCAACGTACAGTTGATGTAAAAACACCAGCGCCACGTCACGTTGCTGGTGAGGGCACCGCCAACAACAGGGCCAAGGGCACTGGCTGTCGCCCACACCATGCCGATCATGCCGTAGTACTTGCCGCGTTCACGGGCAGAGAAGAGATCGCCGATGATGATGTTGACGAGGGTCAGCAGACCGCCGGCACCCATACCCTGGACGGCACGGCCGGCAATGACCATGGTGAGAGAGTTGGCAGCACCGCAAAGGGCACATCCGAGAATGAAGATGAGATTGGCGGTCAGGAGAACGGGCTTGCGGCCCCAGATATCGCTGAACTTGCCCCATGCGGCTGTGGAGGCGGCCGAGGCCAGCATGAATGCAGAACCGACCCAGACGAAACCAGCAGACGAGCCAAAGGCCTCGGCAATGGTGGGGAGGGCCGTGGTGATGATTGTCATGTCGAGAGCAGCAAGGAATACTGACATCTATTGGGCGTACGCACACAAGGCGTGGGGGTCAGTTTTCTGTACGAGTGAAAGGAACGGCCATAAAAGCACAATAACAAAAAGAACAGGAAAAAAGGAACACAGCATCGGCAACACATACACAAAGGGCAGACATCAGCAGGATGATCTGGGGCTTGGCCAGCTTGTCGGCCGCAGACGGTGGTGGTTGGCTTGGCGGCGCCCCATCTTGGGGTGCAGCAACAGCAGCGGCATCAGCCGCCTCGTTGGCCTTGGCGTCGACCGGGGCCATAATCGCGTCGGTTTCTGTCGCGGAGCCGGTCCGTGGTGTATCCTTTTCATCTTCGTCGGTCTGCGGGCCTGGCGTCGGCGCAGCAGCAATCGTGGCGGCGTCCGCCTCGAAATCGCGTACGGGCGCGTCCTGCCCAGAGGCAGGTGTTGTCTGAGCCATCAGGTGGTGCTGTGTATGTGAATGTGATTGTTTTTGTGCAGAGTCGTATTGGTCGGAATAAAACAAAAAGTGATCCGCACGGCAAGTGAGTGCAGATGCAGATGCTGCGAGTTGAAAACTGAGAAACCCAAATTGCTGATGTTGGGTCGTCGACAGTTGCCGACGTTGGTCGACTCGACGAGGGTGGCACGGACAAGACGATGGCGGAATGGAGATGGAAATGGAACAGATAAAGAAGAGAAAGGAAAAAAGAGGGCGATGGGTGGGAAAACAGGGAAGAAGAACTAGTCGCCCCAAAAAGATGTTGAAGGGTGGACGCGGATGTTGGCGAGTTTAATACTCAGGATCAATTTCTGCCCTGTGATCGGCAGCGTGCGCGGAGACAGGGGGCTGCAAGGGGGGGCGAGAGGAAAAAAGGAGAAAAACTCAAGAAGAAACGAAGGCAAAGAGGAAAAAGGGAAAAGAAAGCAGCGATCAGACTGCAAAATGGCCAGACTTGGGCAAACAGAAAATGAAGGACAAAAAAAAAAGACAGATAGAAAAACACGTCAATCCACCAAGTTGACGCGCACCGGTGGTCTCGCACAGCCGACACGTTTCGATGCCTTCGTCGCCCGGTGCTCTTGATGTCCGGCCGGATGTGGATGGTCTTTTGGCCGGTACGAATTAACCTGTTGTCTCTTCTCTATCTTTGGCCTTTTCCTTTGGAAAAGAAAACGCGTTAGGGAAAAGAGGGGGCAAGGCTGGAGAGCAGAAATGGAAATAATTGTACTCCGTACTCCGTATACAAAGTAGGGTTGCCGTGGGGGAAGGTACCTGCAATACGACGAGAGATCGAGAGCGGCAGGAGCTACGGAGAACTCAAGCTGAAAAAGGAAAGTGCAGGGGGCAAGCTAGAGGTGGGGAAAGGGAACGGTTGCGATTCGGTGCTCGGCGCTCATCGGTGCCGCAGTACCTTCTTCCTATTGGCTGTGCCGTATGGGTAAGGGCGTTCAGTCTTGCACGTGATTTAAGATCCTCGTCGGCTCGGAGAAGAGCATGGTCTTCGGTGCGCACGTTCTGGCCTGCATGCAGTGTTTCACCATGGGATGAAGAGTTTACTGTGTTTTTTTAGCACTCGTTTTTCTTTACGGCAGTTTATTGTTTATTTTCCGAGTCTATTCCCGTATTCTGTCTCCTCTTCTCGTGGCAGCATCCGCCGTCGTACACTGCCGTCATTTGAATTCAGTTGTGCGCTGTGGGCAGGCACGGGCATGTACCAGATTAGGAAAGAGGGCGACAAACACCAGTGGCATTGTGCTACGAGTCCGTGTTCGCCGCACTTGCCCTGGCAACGCGTCCCAAAATCGACATCACAAGTCATCAACGCACACGGTCTTTTATTGCCGTAAGAAGTACAAGTCCAAGTAGAAACAAGGAAATGATTTCTTAAGACGCCAAGCCTCTCATACATCGATTACAAAGAGCGGCCACCTCCGAATCTCCGACCAGCACGGTATGGATAAACGACAAGCAACTTCTATCTTGGCCAGCAAAGGTTTTCGCCGCTTCTTTCTTATAAATGCACTTCTCGGTCCTTGAAACCTCCGGAACATCTCTGTGCAGGTGCCTGCTTGCCTAGCACCATACGACCGGAGGACTCGTTGTAGCAACACCGACCAAAGCTTGGGTCGGTGCTCGGTAGAATACTTCGTATTGGCAAACCTCCGGGCAGCGGCGGAGAATGATGACAGGATGACGGCTTACCAACTCTCACTGAGCATGCCTTACTAACGATACGACGCAAACAAAGGCTGTCGATTGGTTTTGAATCTGATTTGATTTTTACTGCTCCTTGAGGAATGTGTCGTAGCTCGTTTGCCGTCTTGGCTTGGCCTGACCAAAGGCGCTTATTTAGCGGCCGTTGCCGTTACGAGTCCTGGGTTTCGGGAGCCTAGAGCTAGGTGTTAATGGTGGATTCAATACGTCGTAGTGTGCCTGGGTTTTTGTGTTGGTTCGTTTCTTTTTTGCGAGAAGCCATTGCGCGTCCACAATGATGTCAAAGCGCCACGAAGAATGAAATCTGCATTTGTAAAACACATTTCTCTAAGCATCTCGAATGGGCTTTTGCTTAGGCATCTAGCCGGCATCAAACCATATCTTAAACCCATATAAGTCACATAACCAGTAGAATATCGAGAACCTGCTTTGTTATGGGGGGGGGGGAGAGAAAAAAAAGACCTCACAATTCCGCCCCCTAAATTGAGCTATCACTGATTTTTTTTAATAAAAATAAAAATAAATGGTAATAGATATAGACAATAAACGTTGTGTAAGGTGAAAGAACAAGACAAGCAAATAACAAAAACAAAAAATAAAAAGGGGTATATCTTACACCGTGCCTATGCTGAAAACAGAAAGGGGGCTCACCGCTCACCAGAGCTCTAAAGAAAAATAAACAGAGAAATAAAAAAACGATAAAAGAAAAGAAACCTGGCACTCGAAGAACAGTGCCTTTTTCCCTTCCCAGTTGTAGAGAACGCGACCTAAACACCCACCAAAGCCTTTTGAACACACCGTATTTTCGTTTGACTACTTTCGGCTGGACATGTTGCTGACAATGCTGCCCTTACGGCTGCTAAGACTGGCAGTGTCGCTGCCCTTGTCTTCAACTTCGACCGTGACGCTCGTGACGGTGTCACATTGACTGTTGGTTAGCAGAGTAGAAAAAAAAATATAAATAAAACAAAAGAGATAAGCTGGAGTCATTGACTTACATTGCCATTCCCATAATCTCACCGGCGCCCGAGCCAAAGCCCTTGAGAGACGGCTGGCTGGCGTTCTTCTTGTCGCTGCTCCGTAAACTGCGGAGACGTGCACCGGCCACGACTTTATCATTCCAGCGGCGCCATCGCTTGCCCTCGTGGCACTTGTTGTCGGTGCCGTCGCCACCAGAGACAAAGACGACATTGCCAAACTTGCGGCCCACGGGCGTGCGCATAAAGGCAAAAGTCTCGAGACCGGTGTCCTGGCTGGGTGGCGCTTCACCAGAAAAGACAATGGAGCGACGGGTCGACGAATAGAGGGCAACGTCAAGCCAGCCCGCCGAGGCAATCATGGCGCCAGCAAAGCAAAAGTATGCGAGACTGACGTCGTTACCAGCCATGGAGGCGATACGGCCAGCGGCCAGAGGTACGGTGCACAAAACATAGATCAAAGGGTACAGCAAGAAAGTCGGGTGGCGTGCAGAGCTCGGGATGGGCGGCAGGCGTTTGGCACTCATGTCGGTCATGGTGGAACGTGGTGAGCTGGGGACGGCCGGTGTCTGTTGCGCAGAGGCAGGGCCGCCAGCAATGGACGCCGACGACGGCAAAACACTGGAAGCACCATTGGGGTCTGGGTTCGGGTAGTGCTCGCCATGGCTCTGGGCCAGGCAACAGGTCTCCGAGTGTTTGCTGTGACGGTGCAAATGCACGAAAATGGCAATGTAGATGATGGACGTCAAAGCCAAAGCCAGGAAGATCCAGAGGTAGTGAAGATACAGGCGCAGATCCTGAAAGGCCGAGTTGATCCAGCACCAGGCACCGGCACGGACATACAAACCACCTTCACCGGCACCGTTGTTGGTTATAATTATGCCCAACAGGGCCATGCCATAAACAAAGCCCCAGAGTGCAAAGAGAACAGAGTAAAACGCCCAAGTCGGCAGACGGTACCCACGGACGACACCGAGGTAGGTGTGCATGGCAATGGCCGTGATGAAAACACTCGAAGCCAGGTCGCCCGTGGACACGAACCAGCCCTGCACCCAGCAGACAGGCGAGCCGACTGCCACGGCGTTTTTGGTCAGCCACTGCACATTGAGCAGGAAGGCGGTCGCTTGCTGAATGTCGGCAAAGAGCAGGTTGTAGACAAGAATGAGAAACTGGTTGGGTGGCTCTTTGCGAAGGCGTTTCCAAAAGCCGTCCTGTATCGGTTGACTGGTGGTTGTATCTGGCTCCTTTTGCGGACACAAGTGCGAGTCAGGTACAAGAAAACCATTGACATCGGATGTGGTAGGTGACTCTGGGTACGAGGCAGACGAAAAGCGTTTGTTGCCTCGTGATGTGTCATCGCTCGATGCTGGTGGTGGGTTGAGTTGCCAGCTGATGAGCTTGTAGGTAAGGTAGATGAAGAGCGTAACGGTAGTCAAGAACGATGCAAAGCCAAAGGTTGCAACTGCGCCAAGACCGTGGACGAGAACTGGTGGAAGTGGTGCAATAGTCCCCCGCGCATCTTCTGAGTCGTAGATATTTGGCGTTTGATCGAAAGACGTCTGCCCGTTGGCAGAAAAGCTGTTGAGAACCATCGTAGAGTGTGGGGGAAGAGATGATGGTGGAGACGATTCGGAGAAGTAAGAGAGTGAAATTCGCCCTGCGAGAGTCGTACCAAGTCGTAGCCGCCGAAACAAAGATTAAAAGATGTAAGAATAAAAAAAAAATCTGTAAAATAAAGACCAGCCAGGGCAAAGAAGTGAAGGAAATTAGGAAGTCGGTTGTCTATGTTGGTCACATCGACGCTGATGTTGTAGATGCTGCTATCGAACCGAAAGGGGAAAGTTGGAATTAAAAATATAAAAAGAATGAATTCTCCCAAGTCCAGGGGAGATTGAAGAAAGAAGAGAAGAAGAAAAGGAGAGGAGGAATTGTGCTTCTACCAGGACATATTCTCTGATGTGCTGCTTGAGAGCGAGCACGAGGCTGTCGAGAGTTGGTGAAGTGAACTTCGGGAGGAGAGAGACAAAGTGGAAAAGAAGGACAAGAAACAATGCGTCCACTTCCGATAAGAAGAAAAAGAAAGCGAGAGAGAAAAACAAGGAGAGGGAAGAAAGGTCAGAAAGGACAGCAGAGGCAAAAAAGAAAGACGAGAGACAGGGAAGGGGAAACAGGCTTGTTTTCTACAAAAAATTCCCGAAGAAGCTTGGCAAAAGCCAAGACAATTTTCACAGAACAAGTACCAAAGATAGGGATAAAAAGAAAAGAAAAGTGCGAGGACAACGGAGAGAAAATCAGCTTCGGGATTGACAGCGTGGGGAAGGAAGAAGACGAACATCGGCGTTTGATGTGACATTCGTTGTTCAAGGGACAAGGGTTGGAGGGGGCAGGAAAGGACCTCAAGCAGGTCGTTTGGGCGGCAAAAAGAGGACAGTAAGAAAGCAAAAAGAAATACAGAAAGACAAGGATTACATGTAAATGAGGCACGATAATGTGAGTGAAGATGTATTGATGTTGGTCGTAGAAAAATGGGAAGGACATACAAGGGCATAGTCGGCAAGCACGCGACTGCCGACGTCCACGATCAAGAGCTGCGACTGGCTGCTCTCTTGAACAGAGACAACAAAAGACAGGCAGAGAACAGACACGGATCACAGAAAATACAAGACGACAGCCCTACGCGGTCTCGTCCTGTTCCATCCTTGTTCCACATTGAAAATAGGCAAAAGCACAAAAGACTGGACGACAATCGTTGGTAAGTCACACACAGCAGAAAACGAGACGGCAGAGGACCTGCCCGGTCTAAGATGGAAAGCGTTTATGATCTATTGGGGGTATATGATACATTGGATTCTGTACGCTCCTTTTTCCTGCAGAATGCAAGACTACAGTGTTTCTGTAACACGGCTCCCGGACGGTTCACTGGGCGGTTGTCTTTTCCCTTCTTTTCTTGCTGTCTTGCTGTCTCTGTTGCTGTTAATTGCGGTCTGAACTGGCGCGGCGGTTGATCCCATGTCTCGTCCTGACGATCTTTCGTAAGAAGTGTAACTTTCCGTTGGGCGAATAAGAAGCTGCACACAAAACGTGTAAGTCCCGCATAAATTCTGGGGATGAACGGGCCCAGCCATGCAGACAAGCCCTTCCATTCCCTGCTGCTCCCACGTCACAGAGTTCTCTCTCTCTCTCTGTGTGTGTGTGTGCGTTCGCTTGCGAGTGGGTTCTTTTGTTCTTCACTACTCACCCTACGTTATTAATAGAAACATTTTACGTTGCAGCAAGCGACTGAAGACCTACTATGGACTCTTACTCTCAACTCTGAGATCTAGTCATTCCCTTACATCTGAAAATCAAAGATGTGCTTTTCTTTCGATACTACATAGATCTACCTCAAAAGAAGCTTTTTGATAGATGCGCTTTCAACCCAGTAAGCCTTTTCTGAAGTTTTTGTTGAAGTCAGGTACAACTTAACTTTTTCATCTCATCCATTTTAACTAGAAAGGCAACGCTGTCTCCAGTGCCTACTGTACCCACAGCTTGCCGACCAGTGAATGCTCTATGGCCCAGCCCAGCGTACTAACATCTACGGACAACGCGGCTGAGACCAGGGGTACCCTTGTATGTTGACGAAGAAGCTTTTATTTCTCCCTCACCACGAGCGCATCGCATCCTCACATACATCTAGACGCCAACTTCCCGAGAGAGCTCCGCAAAGCTTCTTTTTGTCCTTCAACATTTATCCACGACGTCTCCTGGCTTCACCATCTGGTAACCTGTGCCTTGATCCGTCTTGGCATTTCTCGTCCTTCTCTCTTTTGCGATGCCTTGCATTGCCGTCTCCTGTCGGATCTACTGCGTGGGCGTCTCGGAGAATTTGTGTTCCAGTCTTTTTGGTTTTGTGTCTCTGGGAGTCGCCCTCTTTCTTAAGCTTTTCTGATCACCAACTCTTCTTCGTTATACCGTCTTTCTCATACAAAGAAACCAACGGTCCTGTAGGACCGCACATCACTGTTACATTTGGTTTCCATTGCCTTTGATTCATCCATCGGGATGGGCATAAAAAGTACGTAGTAGACTGTGATGCACACGCAGTCCAGATCGGCACTTTTCCCTTCGCCGTTGTTGAAAAAAAAAAAGTCGTTTCTTCGCTTGTCTTGTATTTGCCTTCAACACACCCTCTTGTTCGGAGCATTTTCCTGCCTGTTTTTTCCTGACTTGGCGTTTACTGTATCTTCGTAAGGAGCATCAGTCCTTGCTTTTTTTACATGTTTCTCTCTCCCCCGTCTAAGTTTTTGTAGCCCTGTGATTTGCCTTGCCATTCGTTAGCTTTGTCTTCGTCTTTGAATTAGTAGCTTTGTAGTTTTCGATGCTGTCCTCTTTCCCGTTCTCGATGTATATCCCGTGGAGTCGAGGACACATCTAGTGGCACATAAAACCGCCTTCGGTTTTTGCTCCTGTCTGTTTTTCACCCAATGCCAACCCCCACGTAAATACTTCTGGTCATGTCTCGGAGAATTAGCCTCAAATCACACCCCGTTTTTTCACGACCAGCCGTATCAAATCTTGGCTTTTGTCAATCGCAGAAGCCTTTTCTTCTTCTTTCATTCGTCTTGTCTTTTTCAAACATGTCCATGGATTGTCTCACCGTTCCCTTTGGTTGGTGTAGTGCGGCAATTCTTTTTCGTAAATAATCTTCTTTTGGTCCCTCTGTCTCTCGACTCTTATGTCTTGAAAACTCCTCTTCAAAACAAGGGTTTTAATCTAATATTGGAGCAACATTGGACGTTGTGACAAGGGACAAGAAAAATGAAGTCGATTCGAATCCGAAGGTGAAGGTATCACTTGTACGATGTACGACGTAACTTACCTCATGAAAAGCACCTCAAAAAAAGGACGCTAGCGGCCCGCTATATGAGGGCCGAGGCATGGGCAATGGCATGCGGCGGGGCGGGGAACAAACGCACGCCGCCAAGTATCTAGCTATTAGTGGACACTTTTGATATCAATGAACTTCACCTTGTAATTACTCTGTGCACCATGCGTCGTACACGCATCCCAACCCTCGCCAAGATAGCAGCCTCGCCATCAAAAATGCCCGTCTGGCTGTCGTATCCATCACGGCAAACTCGCCGCCGCGGGATTCCACCGCCTCCACCGCCCACGGCCGAGACGAAGCACTGCCTCATCTACTTTGTGCCAGGCAACCCGGGCTTCATCGACTACTATGAGCCGTTCCTGTCGACCATGAGAGCACGCCTTGACGAGGTTGAGGATAAGAAGCGGAACGATGGCGGTGACGATCTCCGCTTCCATATTCTCAGCCGCAACTTGATCGGCTTCGAGGACGGTGATGATGGTGGTGGCGCATACGGCCACGGGCCGTACGATCTAGACACACAAATTCTCGCCGTTTGGGATACGGTGGTGAATGCCCGCGTCGACTTGGGCAAGGCTGGCGGCCCACGGCACGGTACACCTTTCGACGAGGTCGTGTTGATGGGCCACTCGGTGGGCAGCTACATTGCCCTGGATGTCTTCCGGCGGCAGCAGACAGCCCACCCTGAGGGTCCTTTGGTGATTTCAAAGGGCCAAGCCAGCGCCATCGAGCCAGTTGGCAGCACCAGACACCTCAACCTCCGGCTCGGCGTGTTGTTGTTTGCCACGCTTACTCATTTGGCCAAATCACCACGTGGTGTGCAGCTCGAACGCATTCTTTTGACAACACCTGTGGTATCCCCGTGGGCCGATGTGCTTGCCCAGGCTGTCGTCTGGTGGCTACTGCCGGTGTGGCTGCTCACCGCTGTGGTGCGTTTTGTGATGCGCTTCCCGCCACACGCAGCTGCTGTGACCCTCCGCTTTTTGACTAGCCGTGGAGGTGTTCGGCAAGCACTGTATTTGGGCCGGGACGAACTGCGAAACATTGGACCAGATGACTGGGAAGACGAGCTGTGGGAGGTTGCGGCGGCCAGCGATGGAGACGAGAAGGAAAGCAAACACCAACGGCCCAAGTTTGTCATTCTCTTTGGCGAAGACGACCACTGGGTCGCCAACGACGTGCGCGACGAATTTATAGCACGGCGAAACGCGCACACCGCAAGTCGGGCGCAGATTGTTCTAGATGAACGCGGTTGGCCGCACGACTTCTGCATTAGTAAGTTTTTTTTTGGAAGGGCTCTCACGATACTTGAACTCACAGCTGACTTTTTCTAGGGCATGGCGAAGAGGTCGCCGAGACAGTCACGGTATGGCTGAAAGACCTCGCCGACTCGTTGTAAGAACTACTTCAATAGAATAGATTGATAGAATATGAGGATTTGAAGATAGAGATTGATATTTAAATGGTCGTCGCGTCAGCCGTCAGCTGACGGTCCTGTACAGATAGGATTTTGGACTGTATTGGGATGATGACATATTAGACAAGACTAATATATGCAAGCCACAAACAGCTACCTTTGACAGCCGCAAGTAGAGCATTTGTTTAGTTTCTCTCTCGACAATGTTCGACCACAAACAAGTCGGTAAACAAATAAGTCTGTACAGCCTTTATAATACAGGACTTTTCGAAGTGCCATCGACAGCGTCAATTCCACAGTATGTGAACAATCCGGAATCACTCTAGTATACCAGGGGAATAGTTTTAAATGTGGCCAGAAGGGGCACATAATATCGACGATCACCTGCTTCTGCATCTTGTAGTGTGAATGTGAAGATCACAAACGAGCATGAAGATGGTGTCTCTAGAGCCGTTCCTTTTTTGACAGACTCTATGTTGCATGTTTTATGACCTTCTGTTCACGGTTGAAAGCTTATCACATAATTCCTGCGTTTTTTATCAAGTCTCTCGAACCGACTCCGATAGAACCAACGGCCAGCCAGCCGGACCAGAACTGCAAAGTTATTACGGTCTGACCGAGATTGCGGAGGTTGCATTTTCTCGGGCTCGTCCTTTTTTAGAATCTTTGGATTCTCCGTTTCATAGAAAAACTGTTTATTTCAAAGTCACCAGGCCATATGGTGATCAAGGGCGATCCCTGAGAACATTTAAAAAGATGTAGGGCAAATCTTAACTGTAAGGTATGTAAAAACAGAAGACGGCGACCGGCGGCTACAAAGACAATTACGGGACTAACGAGAAAGGACATATGTAGACAGGACCAGGGAACGGGTTTTATCGAGTCTCCAAGCTAGTGGACAGACAGACAGCAAGGTTTGTTTTTTTGGTTGTCTTAAAATGACGAACAGGACTGGGGCCAACTTGTACGCTGGGAGGGACAAGGGACAAAAAAAATGACAGGATACGGCAGGCATGGGTGCCAGTGAGCATCTTGTGCGGACTGCAAAGGACCATCGAACCAAAAAAAAAAAAAAAAAAAATACGTGCAGTGCCCGAACCGAAGAAGCTGTCGGGCACTCGGGCGCAGTCTTGATGGGGCACGGAGCACTTTCAGATCAGGAAGTTTCTATGATTCTTGTCGTATGGCTTTCCCGTTAAATATTTTGTGGCTTGCTTGGCTGCTTGGACAATGCTGTTCCCGGGTCCTTCTTCAAGGACTGCGGGCCTGACAAACCAACCCTGGGAGCCGCGCTGCCTTGGCTTTGACGACAAGAGAAATGAGAACACGGAATACGGACAAGAAGAGGGCCTCTCTTGTCTTTCTCGGTATTACTCCTCAGCCTCATTACTCCGAATATGTGGACGACGTGTTTATTTTTCTCATACACACAATGCCGCACGCCTCTCTCATCTCGCCTCCCACTCCTCCTAGGTGCGGTATCCCAACCGAGAAAGTATTACGTTTTTCATATGTCCCCCAAGCCGGGTTCTCCTGTTCTGGAGCTCCTCTTCTGTTCATTTCTCACGGTGTTCACTTCGCTTGTGTCTTGGCGCCTACACCGGGTTTTCTCCTATCCTCGTATCAGTTACCAAGCCCGAGCACTCAATGAAGACATACTTGCGTTAAAAGTCAAACGATACTGCACCTCAGAGAGTCATTTCTCATACTTCGCACTTCGAGAGCACTAGAAGTTTGCTCCTCCCCACACTCTTGTTAAACGCCCTCTCTTCTTCTTTCCCCAGAAGCGAAGCGAAGTACGCGCCGTAAAAGTGTGTGCGTGAGCCAAAAGAATGTGGTGGTCCTCTTTTTTTTCTTTTTTCTTTGCACAGAGGACGCCACCGGGTATGCTTCCCCGTTGGCCAATGCTTTTTCAATGCGACGTGCGCACGGATCTGTTTTGTTCACTTCCTCTTGTGAGGGAGTCCTGTCAAAATTTTGGTCCGCATCCTTTTCATTCATTGTAGCCATGTCTTCACCTATCTTTTTGAGAAGGTCATTCTGCGCCCTTGCGCAGACGTTGCATGAGAAGCATCCTTCTTTCAACGGTACGGGTCCATGAAAACAAACGACACAGAGCAGGAGTTGGCAGACTCGATGAACGGATTTGTCTTCCTCTTCTGGCCGACTATTGGTGGGAAAGCTTTGTTCTCAACATAGAGTCTGTGCTGCAGTGCCTGTGCATACAAAACTGACAGTGCACGCAGTGCACTACTCCGTACACATACGTATCTTACACAGGAAAATAAAAATGCGCACGGGCAGGATATGGACAGGTCTTTTTTGGTTAGTTCCTGCGCCTTTTTGATTTTTTTCCTTCCTTTTTTCTTATAATCAACTCTATGTCACGGCTACAACATAGACGATGTGTGACGATCGAGATCGTGGATATTGCAGAACAGCGCGTCGAAAGGAAGCAAACTCGACGGAGAGAAAGGATGAAAAGCCCCTATTCTCCGGGCTGCAGTGTGTAGGAACAAGACTAGCCGCAGACACGCATGAGAATAGTGTGTGTGACAATGCTCAACGGCGATTCAACGGCCACGCAACGGCGACTCCACAAAGACAAACCTGTGATGAAACAGCTAGACAGGAGAGGGAAACTCATTCTGTTTCCTCGAGAAGAGCCCTTCGAGGGCACGAAAGTAAACTCAAAAGGAAACTTCATCGTCACTCATCGCCAGATCGCGTCTCACGTATTCGCTCTCCTGCAACCATCCATTAAAAAGTATGCCTTTTCAGATGGATGCAGATGTTGTGCTGCATCTGCAGGGGTGCTCAGGCCCCTTTTTATTCTTGTTCGCCCATTTGCCTCCCTCTTCTGTGAAGGATTACACTGCAGGGTGCACTTCCCACTGCAGAACGGCAGCAAGCAGCACACACGGCAGTGAAATGCCATTCGTGCATTTCGCCTGAATCTCGTGCAGTTTGTCCCTGGGTTACTTGCAGGCTTGTTTCCAATTCACATGTTATGTTCAGCAGGTGTCCAACGACTGACTGGCAATTGTCAATGGCTGCCCAGAAAAACTTACTCAGAATGGTTCCCTGTGACCCCTGCAAACCGGTCAACAAAGGGACCCGCAGATGTCTTGACCGGTGTTCCACTCATTGTTCCCCTCTTGACAGGCTCAGACAGGTCGAGACAGGCTCGGCAGGCTTTCACTTGCGTTCTCTGCAACGTCAACGTCCGAGCACCACCACAACACAAAGCGCTGGTTAAAAATGACCAGAAAACCCCCCGGCTGTCATTGTCTGAGCACACGGACCAGCAAGCCCTGTCGTCCAACCAAAGCACGGGAAGGACGCGGCTGTGGGGACCACGGTGACAGGGCTGATCCTTGTTCTAGAGAAGAGGGGATGCCGGCAGGCAAAATACAGTGTATGTACGTCGTGTGGTAAATAGCAAATCCAAAAGTCTGGCCGAATGAAAGTCGGTCTTTTATTACGGATAATATGCCTTTTTGGATAACCACGTTATGTGTACTTTGTACATACACATACGACGCGTTCTCAATGTTTCTAATAAGGCATAATGTTTGACAACAAACATGAATTAAAAAGCGTTCCCGGCCATGAGACAAACGAACCTCTGTGCCGCCTGTTGAGGGTGACAAGATTATGTGCATTCGCAAAGTGTATGCATTCCCTGGCAGACGAATAGTTTTGGGGAGGCAACTCCGGGGCGTGAAGATAGCAACAACACAGACGCCAGACATGGACTTGCAACGAACATGTTCGCTCTCCCTGTGCCTTCTTGGTCTTCAAGTCCGTCACCTTTCTTGAAAAGGGAAGGAGGATCGTCGTTCTCTCCGAGTCTAGGCCTCATTCTGTCCTTGTTTTTATCCTCTCCCGCATCCTTTTCAAATGGAGACATGCTTATGTGCCTCGTGCTAGTACAGCATCCATTGAGTTTAAGCAATGCAGGGGGGTAATAGGGCTATGACAAGATGTATCGAAACATGGTCCACCAATTTTGGTGAAGATATCGTCGACTCGTCGTTTTTTTCCTCCCCAGCACTTTCCCTCTGCACCTACCCCGATGTGGCCAAGACCGGCCGTGGATCGCCCGCCCCCGAACACGGCTTTTTTTCCTTTCTCCTTTCGAGGAGGATGTGGCGGACGAGACACAGAAACACGCGCGCTACTGTAACCGAGCGCCCTCCAGAGAATCGTGGATTTAGTGAACAGACAAAAAAAAGTCCACAACGGCTTTGGCCTCGGCTTATCCGGGCGTCACTAAGACGGGAAGGGGACCACTTGTCAGTGCTAGCTCCGGCTTATTTGTGCCTAGAATGAGGGGAAAGATGGTTAAGAAGGGACATTATTCCGTATATTCACAATCAAAACAGCGAGGTGAATGTCAAAAGAAAACCAAATTTCAGGATGCCAGCAGTCAGATACCCCCAAAATGATTCCACGTCGCCCTGGACCGACCTCTCCTTTGACCAACAGTTCGTCTTCCCGCTGGGCACGACAAAGAAACGACTTCAGCTCGTCCAGGAACTGTTTCCCCAGACCGAGTTGGTGGAGTCGCAATAACCCCTGCTCTCTTCCTCCTCTCTCCAACGTGTTTGTCGTATCCTTGTTCTTCTCCACTCCAGGATGTTTCCTACCCTGGTCCTTGATCCCTGGGTTTTAATGACTGCTGATGGCTATTGCCCTCTGTTATTGCATGCACTCTCCTTCTGGTTATTTTTGTGCCCTTCCTTTGGGCCCCTATTTCGCATCCTTTGCTTTTGCACTTCTGTTTTTAATTTGTGCCTTTTGCATAAGTCTTCGTTCACGTCCCTGTTCATAAGACAGCATTTACTCGTAGTCGGCGGACACATGTATACGCAAACAACTTCGCCGATATCAAATTTGTACATAGGCTCAACAGACACGTTGTCTTTCGCCCTCAGGATCTATATCGTTCGTCTCCCCCCCCTGGGCCTACGACGCTGCACCACACCCTTAGGAAAACGGAGTCGTTGTATTGTACTCAGCATGTATGTACGTCGTGCAGTGTGACTTTCACCGCTGCGACACGAATCAGACCTCGAGACGAAATACTTTCTGTTCCTGTACGATGTATGTATTTGCCAAGACGTAGTGGGCCGGCGAAGATCTTTGACGTTCCTTGCCTCAACCTCCCTCCTCCCAGGTCCTGATGCAACCCAAAAAAATCAACCACGAGTGTGGCCGCCATCCACCATCCTTTTTCTGTCGTCTCTGCTCCGACCTCCGACATCACGTCCGCGTCTCTTTATGTTTGATTTTTTTTATTATTCTTTCTTGTCTCCTTCCTTCACAGCCTCTTTCGATGACCTCGATCCAATACCTTTCCCTCCTCTCCACTCTCTGTTCTTCCCCTCTGTTCTCACGCCCACGGACCGTTCCGTGGATTTTATTAACCAGACGTCTCCCTTTTACTTCTCCTCTTATTTTTCTGGTTGTCCATTTTTCTTCTTGTCCCTCCTGGCTACTGCCCAGTTGCTCATTTTTTTTTCTTTACTCATTTTTTTTTGGGTGTTTTGTTTTTCTACTTGTGATCGCTCACATTATCTATTCCCTGCTGTCTACGCTGTCCCGTCATCACAGCATCACAACGTCGCCAATTCGCTTTGTCAATTTAGCAGCTCGGCAGCCATCTTGACGCAGTTGAAACACGCAGAAACGACCACGCAGCGCGCAATTGGACGCGTTGTTTCGTTTCGTTTCTGGTCGTGATCGACAAATCGACAAATCGACCAAATTCAACGTACTTTTTGAATTGTCTCGCCTTCGTTCTCTCACCATGTCGTCAACCAGCCTCGAAACCCGCGGTCCTTACATCAATGCCTCTCTCTGGACGCTACAGGGCCTTTCAGGTCTCTTCCTCGGCCTCCGCATCTACTGTAAAGTCTTCCGGCACCGCGGCCTCTGGTTCGATGATTACTTTTTGATTGCCGCCTGGCTCTTCCTGGCCATCAGTGCCTCAGCTACGAGCGCTGACGTCGCGCTGGGCTTCGGTCATCACTTTGCCGATTTCGATCCGGCAAATCTGGAACACTACGGCATCTTCAGTCTGCTTTCTGGCTTCTTCTCGATTCTCTCGGCCGTCTGCAGCAAGACGTCCTTTGCGATTACGCTACTGCGTCTGACGGACGGCTGGACGAAGCGCGCCATCTGGTGCATCATCATCTCGATGAACATCCTAATGCCCCTGAGCGCGCTCTTTTTGTTTGTCTCGTGCAACCCTCCAGCCAAGAACTGGAAGCCGTACTTGCCAGGCAAGTGCTGGCCGTCCAACGTGTCCGTAATTTACGGCATTGTCGTCGGCGCCTACTCGTCAAGCTGTGATTTGGCCCTGGCTTTGTTGCCATGGCGTATTCTCATGCGCTTCCGCATGTACCGCCGTGAAAAGATTGGTGTGGCTCTGGCTATGTCCATGGGTGTTTTGTAAGTCCACGAATATTTTCCTAAACTAGCCGTCACATCTGTTGTGATTTTCAGCTGCTAACGTTACCAGCGCCTGTGCAACTGGTATTGCCAAGTGTGTCATGCTCCCGCTTCTCGGCAGCCCTGACTTCACCTACGATGGTGCCCCCTTTGTCATCTGGGGCTTCGCCGAGTGCGCTGTGTCCATTATGGCTGCATCCATCCCGGCCCTGCGTGCCCTCGTCAACGAGATCCGCGGTGCTCCCCAGTTCATTCAGCGCATGGTGCCCTCCCTTCGCCTTTCACCTGCGGCCGCCAACTCGAAGCGCCCCGAAGATGACAGCCACGCCACGACCGTGTCCGTCTCGCCTGGCCTGGACCTGGAGAGCGGTGGTAACATGGAGCCGCCACCGCCGGCCTACGACCTTGGTGCTGGCGGCGGATCCGCAGGTCTGTCTCTACCGTCGCGATCAGGGTCAGGGTCGGCATCACCGTCGGCTTCGAGCTCGTCTCTGCCCAAAGGCGACAACGACAAGTCCATCTTGGCAAAGTCTGGCCTGTCCAACGCTCAGGTGGCCGTGAATGAGACAACCGAGGTGGGCGACCCGGTCGGCGAGCATGACATTGAGATGAACACGCGGCGGCACTCGTACAACATGCAGAACGTGTCGTGAGCTGTCCGTGTGGTAAGGGTGCAGCGGCCACCACTCACTCAATTTCTTTCTTCATTTTGATTTTATTTTGTTTTCTTTCACATCAGCAGGCAACACTTGGGCTAGGATCTCTGTTTTAACATTTATTTGCGGGACACGACTGGTTACTTTTTTCTTAATTGGCGCAGGTGATGTTGCCATTATTTTTTTCTTGTATATGATATTTATGTAGTCTATTTGTGGGTATGTCCTCTCTCCAACGGAGATGAGATGCGGCAATTGCAGAGAACTGTCTTCTGTAGGCCAGGAAACGAAACGAAAAAGCGCTTAGCGAGCATGGATTTGTGTTATTTTATCTGTAAGAATTTTGCTTCATTTACCGTTGTACTCGATGCATTGCTGCAAGAACGTTGTATACTGTCGAGTTCAAATTGCTAAAGCTTGCCAAAACAGAGCGCCCATTGCATTGGATCACTTACCATCCTGGGACAACGACAATCTTCTGGTGCTCACTTGATGCCTTGTCGAGGGAGGTTTAGAAATGATTCATAAAATTCACGAGTGTGGCTATGAGCGCAGTATTGTTTCGATGGATATTTTTGTTAATCTTATGAAGACGACGGCGTGGTAGAACAGCCCTGTGAAGACAAAATGCGAATAAAACATTAATGCAAAAAATTCTTTGATATGGGGACCGCCAGTAACTCCTTATGATAATAAAGCACAGTAATGAGAACGCCGCATGGGAGAAATGAGACATCATAACGGGTATAGCTGAATAGAAAATCACAGTTGGTGTAAAAACGACAGCCTTACTGGATATACGCATCGGCCATCTCCTCCTCAACAGGAGCAGCCTCCTTGGCATCTGTGATTTGTTAGTAAGCTGTCACCCTAAAATATTTAAGAGTGATGATTCATGTGCCTAGACATGGAGAAAACGTACCAGCCACAACGTCCTCCGGCAGCTTGCCGCCGTTGGCCTCCATCTTGCGCTTCAGAGCCAGGGTCATGCGCTGGATGACCTTCTTCTGCTTCTTGGCACTCAGCGGAGCACGGGGACCGCTTGTGGGCATCAAGCCGGGACGGGCACCGCGCTTGGTATCGGCCTTGGCGACACGGTCCTCCTTGTGGCGGCCGTCGGCAGAGTGCTTCTTCTGCTGCTTGCGCTTGGTGGCAGCGCGGGCAGCCATGCGGTTGCGAGACTGCTTGTTGGGGTTCTTGACGGAAGGCATTGTGAGAGGCGGTGGCGTGAAGGGAGAAGAAGAGAGAGAGAAAAAATAAGAGGAAGGAATGAGGATGAGAGGAGTGAAACTGTTTGATGTTCAAAACAAGTCCTGTATGAAATGGAGAGGAGGCGGGGAAGGCAAGGAGGCCAAAGACTGTGAAAATGTCAAAAGCGACCGGGTACACAAGTACAAAGTCTGTGTGTTAATTGAACTGCAAAGTCGGAGGCGAGCGATCCGAAATGAATGTCGTGGTGTTGCGTTGAAGAAAAGGTGTGACTTGACTGTTGAGGTTGAGACATCAAGAAAGACTTGCAGTGAGGTTTGGCTGGCTGGTCGCAGTTGCCCATTGAAGAAAATTTTCTCCACTAACAAAACTTCAAACGCCACAGACGCAAGCCACAAAATCGCCAAGGCCCAGGCCCAGACTCGCCGTCTCGCGAGGAAAGAGCCCCACAAATATGCCCAAGCGCCCCTATCCTGCGGCCCAAGCCGATCCCCTAACGAGTCCCCTACAAACTTGTCGCCAACGGCCCGTCTCCACAATATGTTTTGACAGTTGACCTCCCTCTGTTCTGCAACACTCACACCACACACTTTGCCCACTCACACCTCACAGAAAAGACAGGGTCATCGTCCGTGTAAGTCGCAAGATGACCATCCTCTCGTAAACAGCGTTTCAGGTTTTTATGGTATTTTACATAGCAGTCCCTCTTTCTTGTGTTGCCATTCTTCATTATCCCCTCTACTTTATCTTTATTTATTATCCGCTTAAACATATCATGCTTATTAGCGAGTACGGTCTGGCTCGACTTTCATGTTGTTCAGTGCTGTTCAATGAGGGAGAGGGTACGGAGTGCATACCATCTCCTACACCGAGTACGCAAAATGCCACATTCAATAACAACGTCGCATTTTGTCTCCCACTTCCTGGAAAGACTGCCAAGACGACTCTCAAAACATTGCGGCGTCGCAGACGATCAGGATGTCGCGTGCAGACGATGGCAATTGTGTTTTGGAGGCATACGGGAGGCAAAATACGGGGAGCGGGAAGCAAATGTATCCCCAGCGCCCATTTACCTTCACTCTCTACGGAGTACGTCGAACTTCTGCGTCGAGTTTTTCGTCTTCGATCCAACGATACCTCTCGGTATCGATTATGTTTCTTTTTGCAGTGAGTCAGGGCTCCTGGATCGTGGACTATGTATTTGAAGTGAAGCACGATTTTATCATGTTCGATTTTATTCTCTTTCTTCTTTCCGTACTCTTTTTGCACTGCCTGTCGATCGTAAGTCGGATGTCTGCCATTTGTCATGATTTATCACGACACGTCTGCACAGGAAAAATAATGTCGAGGCAAATAATGCTCACATCCTGCTAATCATATTCATTTATTCGATATTTTTCTCTGCGGCTTCCCTCTCACAATTTCCAGTCTTGACTACCTCACTGCCAAGACAAAATCTCCCAACAACAGTCTGCCGCCCCCTCGTTTTCCTTCTGCTCTTCCCTTTTGGTTCCCGAGTGTCCCATCACGACACAAAACCCGGGGTTTCCACGCATTGCGAGACACAATCGTCCAACTGATCGTCGGCCCTGCCGCAATGCACATCGTCGAGCCAATGCGCTGGAGGAAGAATCGAAATCGCTGGGCGCATTTCAATGTGTAATGGTATTGTAATGGTGTGCCTCGTGTCGAATGATCTCTGCCTATGTGTGCTATTCGGTAAAATAGGGCGCCGCCTTCTCTCATACACATTGTTATTTGACTTTCTTTTCCTTTTCCTTTTTCTTCCATGCTTCCCTGCTTGCCATATCCTATTCCTATTTGTTCCTCCCATATGCCGGAGTCTCTGGCGTTACATTATTCTTTTTTCTTTTCTTTTATCACTTTATGTAGCATTGCACTTTGACGTCTCACAGACCTTTCTTTACACTTTACACTCTTTTCTTACCTTATTTGTGACTTACACTCCGTGCTCCGTATGCGCAAGCCACACACTTTGCACTGCAAAACTGCCAAATCCCAGCAAAGCACAGTCACCGCTGCTACCCAACAACGCGGAATTCATCGACTCCGGGGAAAGTACGGTTTCGGTGTTCATCTTGTTGACGACATCCTGACAATACTATGCTTCATTTTCAGACTCAATTCTTTTTCCAAGCCTGAAGGGCCAGAACTTTAAGTGGTCCTACCTGTTCGTCTTGACACACTAGTTGGATGCTGTCAGTGTCTTGCCCTTGTTTTTGTCTCCTTCTCGGCCTTCATCTCTCGCCACTCTCATCACTTATCCCAGCGTGTCTGCATTTCTGGTCAAAAAGGAGGAGGCTCTTTTTGCTCCAAGGTGGTGGATTATCTGGGTTGAAAGCTGGTTTTCCCCGGGATCGACATCGGGTCTTTCGTTTATTGCGTCCTCTTTCGGCCCCCTCGTTGTCGTCTCTCTCCCCTTTGACCACCCAACTCCTTCTCGCTCTCACACATACTCGTACGCACGGTCAGTCGAATCGACGCACACACAGTCGAAGAAGCATCATCTTGACTGTCTTGACATCCCTCAGTCTCGCGCCACCCCTCTTTGACAACTCCTCGACCAGGGTTGACCCCTGCGACGGCATATCCAGGTGCCAGCTATCCGGTCATGTATAAACTCACCATTATCCCGTGGTCATCGTGAGCTGGTCCCGTTGTTGTTCAAAGTCTGGCTCTCTCAAAACTTTTATTTTCTGTTGTTGATTGCCCTTGGCTTTGACTCGACCGTCTCCCTTTCTTTTTCTCTTTTTCCAAATCCAACTTTTTTTTCTTTCTGTTTGTCAATCTTCCCGTCTCCTCTTTCTCCTCTTTTCGCCCCCCCTTCACTCTTTTCTTTTTCTTTTTCTCTCACCTTCATATCCACATCACGACATCCACTCACCTCTCTCTAGGCGAGATCACGATATCAAACGAGACAACAATATTATATTCATATCAGTCAAGGAGAACAAGCCGTCAGCTGATGTGAAGCAAAGACTTCACTCAGCGTGTCTCACGACAGACTTGACGCAGTATTCATTACAACAAGTACACCGAAACCTCGAGAAATATCATCATCATCATCATCACACAATGGAGGCCTTCTACGAGTCTTTTTACACAACAACACCAAATGCGGTCTCTCGAACACGACCGCGGCAGGCCACAACAACCATTCCTGCCGCTGACTTACCGCACGACAACCAAGCGCCGCAGCTAAACTTCACAATTTGGCTCCTCACTGGCCTATCCTTGGGCTTTCTGAGTCTACGAGTCTACTGCAAATTCTTGCGTGGTCGCGGGCTCTGGTGGGATGATTACGTTCTCATCACCTCGTGGATCTCGCTCGCTCTTGCTTCGGGCTTCACCACGGCTGCCACCACCTTTGGCTATGGCAAGCACCTGTGGGACATCCAGTCCGGCAGCTTTTATCCACTCAACGTCGTCGCCACTTTCGCCGGCTTCTTTTTCCATTCTAGCCGCCGTCTGGAGCAAGACGTCCTTTGCCATGACCGTGCTACGTATCTCGACAGGGTGGATGCGTTGGAGCATATGGTTTATCATCATGTCCGTCAATGTGATTTTGGGTACGAGCGCCATCTTCCAGTGGATCCGCTGTACGCCTTTACAAAAGGTGTTCGACTCGTCCGTCCCCGGCGAGTGCTTGCCACAGGATGTCGTGACAGCATACAATACCTTTTCAACGGCGTACTCGGGCGCCATGGACATTTGCTTGGCCATCTTCCCCTGGAAAATCATCTGGGGCATGTCCATGAACCGCAAAGAGAAGCTCGGTGTCCTCTTTGCCATGAGTATGGGTGTCTTTGCCGGAGTGGCCTCGCTCATCAAAGTGTCCAAAGTCAGCTCTCTCACCAATTCGGATCCTAGTAAGCTCTCTCTCCTTTTCTCTCTCTCTCGCTATCTTACACTCTTAATAATGGGCATCCACTAACAAACAATAGGTGACACTGTCCAACTTGTTATCTGGGGTGTGGCCGAGAGCGCCATCACCATCATTGCTGCCTCCATCCCCATCTTGCGTGCCTTACTGCGTGACGACAAAATGTCCAACGCGCCTCAGTCCGAAGCCGAGATTGAGCTCAACACGGGCAATTGGAATATGAGCAGTCTGAGCAACACCAACCTGGGGAACAATCTAAATGTCGACAACGTCAATGCCAGCAATAATGCCAGCAGCAGTAACAGCTCCAGCACCAGTACGCTCGGCAGGATAAGGGCGGCCGTCACACGAAACAAGAAGCCGTCTAAACCGACAGCGTCTGGTACACCTCGGAATACCACAGCCACCACTACTACCACTACCACAACCACAACAACATCCTCAACAAGAGGTGCACCGAGCTGGGTCACACGACCTGTGACGATCTCATCTGCAAACCGGGACCGTACAGAAGACAGACGGCCGCTGTCTACAGAAATTGCTACAGGTAGCATGTCATTAGTATGACACAGGCGTCGTGCTGCAACCAATTATCTTTTTTTTCTTTCACTTCTTCTCTAGGCGGCGCCTATGTCTTTGGGTATCATTTTGGTGTTAATGTTTCTTTTTTTTTTTTTTGGCTGTCATTCGGCAAAGGGCAGGTTCTGGTATCTGGGTATTTTGGGCAAAATAGGTCTCGGGTGTATTTTTGGTGATTTCTGTCTTGTCTTCTTTTTCCTTCCTCTTGTCTCTGATTCAATACTCCCTTGTGTTTGTCTTCGTCTTTTATTTCTTATTTGGATTTTGTCTCTCTGCTCTTCAAATCATGCGTCTATTTGCATACTTTTTGGGGAGTTTAAGGAGTATTTAGTTTTATGCCATTTTCGTTTATTTGCAATTTTGTAAAACCAACCCTTTATTTTGTTCTATATTTTGATGCCACGGCTTTCATTTGATTATTTATTGCCAAAAGGATATTTTTTGAAGTTATTGTTTTAAATAATTTGCAGCTGTAATAATTGAACCAGATAGACACAAGGTAAAAATAACAAAAGCGGAACATGACTCGAGAGGGCGGTCCGTGACCAAGGCAGTTGCCACCTCGATGGCTCTGAAACTTGGTCAATGGAGCAGTGTTACTGTTATTATGTAAAGGCGTGAAAAGCAGGTAGTAGTAAAAAAAGTTCATTGTATTGTTCTGGTAAAAGAATCGCACTTTGTCATTTCCAAAACCCCGTCCCCTAAGAAGCTGAAACCCGGAAAACTCCTTTTTTCACACTTTATATGCCAGTAATTAAAAACAGTAAAGAAGAAACAAAAGAAAGACATGAGATATGCACAACAGAAGGATAGAAAGAAAAAGAGAAGAAAAAAAGAAGAAGAAAGGAAAATATGGACAACGAGAAACAGAATTGAAGCGTCACAAATAGTTGTCCCGTATTTTTTAAAGGGCTGAAAGGACTGGAAGGACTGAAAGGACGTAACAGAAGTGAGTGCGGGGTGGCTATTGGCCCCCTTCTCTTTTATGAGCGGTGAGCCTGGCCGTTGCCGTTCATCAGCGTTGTGCCAGCCTCCTCGTCATCGTCGTGGTTCAGACCCTCCTGCTTGAGCAGTGTCCGACGGGCGGACTGCTCCTCGTCCTCCTCATCCTCGCTCATCAGCTCGCCCAGCTCAAACTCCTCGGCGTCGTGGACCTGGCGGTTCTCGGCGCGGGCGTTGCCGTTGAGGCGGATGGCGGCGGCCTCAGCAGCATCGGCGGACTGGCGTTGCTTGTTCTTGGCGGCCAGCAGCTCGGCATTGGCGGTGCGGTCGTACAGGGAAACGAGCATGTTGACGAAGAGGAACATGAGGAAGGCCAGGCTGTAGAGGATCAGGATGTAGGCAACGTGGTCGATGCCCGAGCCAGCAACAAGCAGCATCTGCTCCTCGGTGGCGCCCATAAACAGGAAACCAGCAGCGTAGAGAAGCTAAGAGGTTAGCGGGGAAACAACAATACGACGTAAAAGAAGGAAACAAATATCGGGAAGCATCTCTTGTGACTTACGAAAACGGGAATGAACTGGAAGCTGCTGTATTCGGTGGTGTCGCTGGAGATGCCGTTCTTGTCGCGGACAATAAAGGCGACCTCAATGATGCGGGTCAGACCAGCAGCCATGAGGGTGTAGCCGAACATGGCGTGCGTGGCAGCGCTGATCATCAGCTCCTGGGGGTGGGCAGACATGGCCCAGCCGGTGATGAGGATAACGAAGCCAGGGATGAAGTTGCGCTGCGGGCGGCCGTCGCGGCCACGGCTCAGCCAAACACCGGCTAGACCAGCGCTCCACCAGATAATGCCCATGGTGGTGTGCTGCCAGTCGTTCTTGACCCAGGCGGTGCCCCAGCGGTGCTCCGTGAAGGTGTTGACGCAGCCCCAAGCGGCAATGACGCAGCTGTCGAAGAATTCGGCGAGCGACCAGTGCGCTTGAGCCAGACTTGGCCGACGAGCAGCAGGATGGTCAGCAGGATGCCGTAGGCGATGAAAGCACCGCCCATGATGAAGTGGGCAGCACACTGGCCGACATGGTCGCCCTGGCAGAAGCCGAGAGCAGTGATGCCGCCAAAGACCATCTGGACCCAGGCGAGAACAGGGAAGGTCTTGCCGAGGACGCCATGGGCGATGCGGAAGATGGGGCGAATGCGGCCCTGGAAGCCACGCTCGAGGTGGAGGCGCAGGTAGATGCCGAGAGTGACCTGGGCGATGAGCATGAAGAAGAGGGGAGTCGCGAACTTGGCGTGAACATTGTTGCCGTTAAATTGGCGGCCCTTGTGCATGTGGCCGAGAACATAGCCGAGAATGGCGAGGGCGGTCGAGGTGACCTGGACGGGAACGTGCCAGCGAGACTTGATAATCTGGAAGGGGGGAGGGAGTGAGACGTCAGCAAAAGTACATCGTACAAAAAGGGAACGGTGTCGTTAAAGACGAGTAAAGAAGGAAAAAAAAGATAAGGGAGCAAACATACACCAAGGACCATGCCCAGGGGAAAGAGAATGCCCCAGGTAAAGGTCATGAGCAGGATGTGCACCCATAATGTAGTGTCCTGCGAACGAGTTAGCATGTATTTCGTGCAATCTGACATCGACAGTGCCAAGATGAGGCCGGAGAGGGACGCACAATCGGCTCTACTGATATTGTCGCTCCTTCGGGGATCTTGTCTTCGCCGTGTTCGTGGGCGGCGGCGGGGAGTGCCAAAGCAAGCGCCGCAATGGCCACGGGGGCAAAGGACCGTAGTGACATGATGGGCGTCGAGGATGAAGAGAGAAAGGGGGAGGAAAGTCGGGTTGTGATGCGCAGAACGGCCAGATCTCCAAAAGTCGAAGATTGGATCGATTTTCGCGATTGTCTGCTTCGTCGGATGCCTCGGGGCAGGTCGATGGGATGGCAAACGGGGCCGGATGCTGCAGAAAGCTGGGGAAATGTGCGAATCGAAGATGTCTACACGTCGGCCAGCGAGCTGGAACGTGATTTGTGTCGTCGGTTCGTCCCAAGGGGGGTTTGAGGTCGATGTTATCGAGGAGCAGAAAAAAAAGGCAAAAAGGGCAAAAGAAGGGACGGCAGCAGGGAGTCTCACCCCCTAGAAAGGAGAGATGACACGCCTAAAGTTGCCAGAACGTCGCTGCCTTTTATGCCAAAAAAGTGGAGAATGCGGGAGGCATGGAAGGCGCTGAGAATACGACCTTTGGCGTGTCGAACGGCAGTGACGGCGCGGCCGTTTATTGGTCTAGATTTGGCCTTGCTGTTCTTTTTGGTCGCTCTTGCCTGTCTTGGTAGCAGCGTCTTGGTGCATTTTGCTGCAATCTTCCGCCCCCGTTCGTCGCGTGTATTACGCAGGGCCGCGTACTTGCTATTTTGCGCAAGAATACTTTACACGTGCTGGGGCAGGTGCGACGGGCCAATGAAATGCGCTGTTTTGCAACGCCCAATTACCTGGAGCAGCTAAAAAGGGCAGCTAGCAGCAGCCCGCAGGTGAGCTGTGGAGTATCTCGAGTTTTGTCCAGGAACAAAGCATCATCTCCGACAGCACCGAGTGGACTTGACCCTGACTCGCCTGATTCCTCAAGAATGGGGGCAGAGACGGGACGCTACGAATGCAGCAAGGTTTTCAAATCCTCTCGACTTCAACTTTTTGAGCTTTATACAATGCTGCAGACACTTTTCAGAGAAGAGTTGTTCGCATTGACAAAAAAAGAGGTATATACATTTACAATTACATGGACACAATTGACAGATTTTAGAACACCACCGCACAACACCGACCGTCTCCGACATTGCCCTTGCCTCACCCGGACCTGCTTTACGCCCGCCATGCCCATCCACGACGCAGCGCATCTGCCCAGCGCACACCAAGCACACACGCCGCTGAACCGACGAGCAGAGCCCCATCCCAGACGACGACATCTGCATAGCTGCTGCTGGCAGCACTCCCGCCCTTGTTCGTGCCCAACAGCACACCGCCGACAGGACTGCCCAGCATCGTGCCGCAGCCGCGCACAAAATAAATGAAGCCGTTGACGGCAGCATAGCTGCGAATGCCAAAGACGTCGGCAATCGTGGCAGGGAAGAGCGCATAGTAGCCACCGGCAGCCACCGAGTACAGGACGATGAACGCAAGCCACAGCTGAGCCGAAGAGGAGGAGGACACAGAGGCCGACGACTCGGGGACGACCCCGCTGCCAGAAGCGGCCTTGACGCTCATGCCCCAGAGCGCGCCGACAGCCACGGCTGCTGCGGCCAGGCTGACGGCCAGCACGTTAAGCCGTCCGAAGCGATCGCCGGCATAGCCCGTGGCCACACGAGCGACGGCATTGACAACGTTGGCAACAGCCAGCAGGGTGGCCCCAGTGCCGGCCGACAGGCCGAGAGCAACGCTGTAGCTGGGAATGAAAGTGAGCGGCAGCTGGGCGCCGGCAGACTGGCAAAAGGCGGCGGTCACAGACAACAGAAAAGCAGGCGTGACGAGAAGTGCCGTTGAGATGTGGGTGCGGCGGCGGGCAACACGGACAGACTCGTCTGCAGCCGGGCGTTGCTCGCTGTCGGTGTTCTCGCCACTGTTCTCGCCGCTGTTCGCACCACTGTTGTTCGCACCACTGTTGGCGTCTTTGGCACCACCCGTGACCGGGAAGCGGGACGGAGGCACGGCCCAGGCGACCGGTGTGCCCACGACTAGGGACAGCGCCGCCAAGAAACGCAGGGTCCAGCGACCTCCTACGGCTGACAGAAGAGCGCGCACAACGGGCGACAGCACGAGACTGCCGACACCGCCGCCGGACAGGATCAGACCCAGGGCTGTGGCGCGGTGACGGTTGAAGTACTCGGGCGCGGGGCCGAGCAGCGGGAAGTAGAGCATGGAGCTGCCAAGACCGTAGAGCAGGCCCTGTGTCAACAGCAGGTGCCACACTTGGGTAGCAAAACTGGCCAGCAGGAAGCCCAGGCC
Organism: Sporothrix variecibatus; assembly: GCA_016097105.2. Lineage (NCBI taxonomy): Eukaryota > Fungi > Ascomycota > Sordariomycetes > Ophiostomatales > Ophiostomataceae > Sporothrix > Sporothrix variecibatus. The sequence goes on along the minus strand of JADMNI010000001.1, from coordinate 1,082,112 downwards.
CATAAGAGCGACACCGGCCAGCGTAATGCTGCGCGGGGACGCAAGGAGGGCGTGCAGCACAGCCTTGCCAATGCGGCGGCGGTCGTTTTGTGGCGCCGACCGCGACCGCGACAGCGCAGCGTACTCGACGCGCGACAGCCACGGGTTGACAAAGATGCTGCCAGCCCAGGTCAGGCCGGCGCCGAGTGTACCAACAAACGCCAGTAGGGCCGTCGACGGCTGTTCCGACGCTGTTCCAGATGTAGATGATGGTGTGGTCGACTTCGTGACGAGCACGTTCTGGTTGGCCGACAAGTAGTACTCCTGGAACACACCGTAGCACTGGTTGTAGCCGATGGACAGCGCGATGGCGAGAAACGAGGCGACGAGAACAGAGGCCTGTTGGCGGCGCGAGACTGGCGGCAGGGCCGGCGTGGCGTGGAAATCGTCGTCTTCTTCGGGTATGTTGTTGGCGTTGTTGTCAATGGCCGCCTGTGTGACGACACCGGCCCGTGTGCGACGGGCGCCGAGAGTTGCCAACGGTATGGCGTCGGTGCGGGCCATGATGACGTGAAGTGTGCGGGTAAATGGATGATGCGCGCGTAGTGTGGTGAAGGGCGTATTCGACTGATTCGAAGAGAATTGAGTTGTCACGGCATATGCCAAAAGACGGCGATGCGAGAGAACATGTATTTTCAATTCTGAAGTTATCGTCTTCTCCGACTTTTTGCAATTCTCGTCATCGATGCATTACCGGGTTCAACCGGGTTGCTTTCTTCAGCGGAATAAGACTGCCTGCCTTTTTGGGGACTTTTGTCATCATCTTTCCTCAAAGTTTTAGTGCGGTGTGCACGATGGGATCGACAAAGACGACGTCGGATGTAAGACGGACCTCTTCGGAGGAGGGGTTTTGCGGGGGCGCGATTCCGGAGGCGCATCCCGAATGTACCACAGTAGTCAGGTAGTTTGGGGTAGTTTTTTGTGACGGTTCTGTTCTTTCGCTGAGCGTTTTCTTTTTTATTCCGGATCCTATAACTTTAAAAATCAAATCATCTCAGATATACTGTTTTTTTTTTTTACCCGTTTCACAAATCTGGGCATTGTTTTGTCCTGTCAACTGCAATCAAGAGCCAAGCGATCTAGACGCACTCCGATTTAAGGTGCAAAACGACAGGGACTTGCCGAGACTAGCCTGCATCGAGTAGCATGCAGTAACACGTTGGTAGTTTAGATGGATCCTGCCTCCGGAATCTGTCTCCGGACTCTGTCGACAAGATACTGCATCCGTGTTCACGGATCGCATGATAGTACTTCGCCGTCGCCTAGATAAACTGTGTGCCGTCGAAATTCCCGTCCGTCTTTGACGACAAGCATGCTCATAACCGACGCCCGGATACGAAGGACAGTGAGATATTTTTCATCCAAAGCCCTGCCCGCGGAGGGAAAAAAAGGGACCATCTTGTCGAATCATTCGCTTACCTTCACGAACACTTGACGTCTCAAGATACTAACATAACTGGAGAATATCGACATTGGCAATTCCTGGCGCCAAGAGGAGATTGTTACACGTACATACAAGAATACTGACATTACTGAGGAATGTCGTCGTAACAGTCTGGCCAGCCAAGGAGAATAAACTGGACCAGACCCGTTTGCCCTGTGGACAACAGTAGACAAAACTGTGGACATGGCAATTGCTCCGCCACCCGCCCATCCTTGATCGTCTTTGATCGCCGTGGAATAGCTTGGCATGGAAACCGGAGAGCTGCCGCCCGGAAGCTGCGGGACGGTGACATTGACAGTTCTGTACATTCATGTGTGTCAAGTGCGTGTGTGAAAGGAATGAAGAATGATGGGACTGGACACAAGTGCAACTTGCCAGAGACAAAGAACAAGCAGCCAGAAAGACTGACGAGAGAGAACGGTACAGAGACTCCAGGGAAGTTGCCGTCAAATATGTCAAATACCCAGGCAAGGGGACGCAGTGATTGGCATTGGGCGCATTGGGGCTGAAACAGGTTTGGGCCTGGGCGGGTCGAGGATAAAAGAGGAAACAGAAAGACGGGGGTCCAGATGGGTCAGATCAGATGCACGATACGGAGCATGTACGACAATCCAAGATATGTGCACACGATACAAGATACTTCGTACTTGCGCCCAAGCTTCTCCACACAAAATACGGATTGTCAGGCACAGCCGATCGGGATGGGTATTTGGGATAATTCGATCTGGTTTGGGCAAGGGACGTGCATAGGTTGTGCTCGCCGTTGATGGCTATTTTCGGTCTGGCGTTTTGATGGGATCGATGGGATGCTACGAAGTATTCGTATTCGCAGTCACAGGGCGTACATAAGAGATGTCAGATATGCAGTCCCTAGAAAACGGTGGTGATAATGGCGAGACGGGCGGAGAGCTCGGAGGGAATCTTTTGTCGCGAGTCGATATTCGCGCCCAGGTGAGATTCACCGACACACAATGTGTAGCAGAGCCCGCCATGGGGCGGCATTGCTTGGCCGAGAGGTCTGATGGCAATTGTCTGTGTATGCAGGGGCGTTTGGAGGCTGTTGGCGGGTGCATATAGGAAAGGCCGTTGGCTGTCGTTGGCCGACTGGTAAAAGGCTCTTTGGCGCTGCAAATGTAGGCGCTGTATGTAATACTCAGAAGTCCACTGTGGCTGAGAGGCCGCGACAGCAGCGTCAAAGACGTCGTCATCGAACAAAGGGAGCACTCTCAAAGAAGGAGCGGCGGTGTTGAGCGCACATCATTGGCGATTGGCTGCCAAATTGGAGGGTGGAATGGATACGAGCATGAGCTTGCGGCGTACTGGCGTTTGTGGTGAACGAAATGAATGGAAATGAAGCCCCGACTCTCTAAATGAAGCTACGAGAATATTCGTATGTGCTGTCGTATGCTTGTCGTATGCTCTTTCCTGCCCTATGGGGTAGGACCCGTTGACGGCCCTTCCTTCTCCCTTTCCATAGCCCTTTCCAACATTCGTCGTTTGCTCTTTCCAGTTGACTGGATTACGGTTCTCCCTGCGCCCCAGAATACACATCTTGAAGAAAGAGGCTGCACAGTTCTTTCCGTTCCTGATTATCTTGTCCCCTCAGGTTCTGTCCCTTTGTCGTTTGGCCAGGGCATTTCCCCTGATTTTAGCCCGTTTAGTTCTGTTAGCGTCTCCTGCCCTTTCCCCTGGGTGTCGCTTCCCCTTTTTTAGTGGACGCTTCGTGGCGGTTGGTTCTTTCTTGTTCTTTCTTTTTTTGGAACAGCACACACGCTGGCATGGCCTGGGCCCTGGCCTGGCCGCACTTGTGGGTGGATTTTCCACCAGCGGCGGCCGTTCCAGAAGGCACGATCCACTGTTCTAACACGTTTGTGATGGGGCTAGTGCAGCTTCCGTTTTTCTTTTGTGAGGGGAGCACGAGAAAACTTGCAGTTTGTGGCAGGAGCAAACGAGCAACTGGCGACGGCCTCGTGTTCTTTCCTTCAATGAAAGCCCCCCGTATTCGTATGCGCGTACCAGTGTGTAGGGTAAAAAAAAGACAACATGCGCAATCAAGAGAATCATTTTTGCCTCCTTTGCCTCTTCAAAGCGCCTCCCAACAACGCTACACCCGTGTTCCATCCACACACCCATCAAGCGCTTCCAAGTCTCTTTTCCCCTCTCAGGGCCCTTTCCAGGCCCTTTCCATTGCCCGGCCAGTGCGACCCAGGCGCATGTTGCCGTTTCCTGGGTAGGCATCGATCGCCGCAACTCGCAAAAGAGGAGCTTTTGGAGGGTTGTATTGTGGGTAGACGAGACGGGCGCGCGATAGAAGCGTCCCATTGGCGTCCGTTGGCGTCCAGGCGTCCATTGACGATCTGGCCAATGTTGGTGGTCCCAAATTGCACTCTTCGTCGGAGCCCAGCTTCCAGCTTCCGTCCCCATGGAAACCCCTCAACGCGTCCCGACAGCACCATCGCGGCCAGCAAGTGCGATTGAGCGCAGTTCTTGTGCGTCTTGGTTGCGACTACTTTCAGCCACCATGCATGCACTATCCTCCCGCTGCATGCTATTAAGAAACTAACGAAAACTTGAGTCGCAAAAGGGGACAGAAGAGAAAAAGGGGATGTGGGGGACCCCTGCAGGAGGCGATACCACTGGTTTGGGGCCTGGCCAACGACCGGCGCCGGCTGTTGAATTGGCAATATGCAAAGGAAGAACAAGAGCGAAAAGAAAAGGCTCAGAAGAAAGAGAATAATAATGAAAACAGTATGATATGTGTATACTTCGTACTTGTTCTATTGCCACACCATCTCCAGGCCAGCATCCACACCACCCACTCTCCGCTCTTGCCCTCCAAGACGGAGCAGAGCTTGAAACGGGCCGACGAAGGGCAAGAGCGAGACGACAGGCCAGGGGAAGAGGCAATGACAACAAGACAGGAGACAGGGCAGGAGGCAGGAGACAAAAAATGACGAATAGACAACCGCCAGGAACGTTCCTGCTCGGCCTGCTTCCGTTTCGACTCACCGTCTGTCACAATCACCAGATCTCTTTGTTTGAACGTCTCTTTTTCTTTTGCTCTCGTCTTCTTCACCGTGTCTTTCTGTCGCTGATTGTTCTTATTTCGGGCGCCTCCCTGTTCTCCAGATCCATTCTCTTCATCCCTCTCCTGACCCCCTGTGTATCCTCTGCCCATTTCTTGGTTTCTGGCTTTGTACAAGTATTGTAGTTTTCCTGTTTTGCCTTTCCTTGTTTCTGGTCTGTCGACAGCATTCTTTTATTATTGCCTCGCCCTCCCGTCCCAACGGTTTTTCTTGCAGATCTGACAATAAGAATACCCTGGCCTGGCCCCCTCCCCACCACCGACGCCATCTCTCTTTTGTTACCCTGGCCCCCCCTGTTACCCGCCTTCCTTTGTTTAGTTCCATTCCCTATTTTGTCTTGCAAGTCCCTCGACTCTTTTATCCAGGGTTCCTATTCTGGTCTTTCTTTCTTTTCAATTGTCCTGTTTCTCTTTATTCTCGCCATTCACTCTTTCAACCTTCTTTCAACTGGCTTGCGTTGTTTCTGTTCTCGACGCATTCGGCTGCCGTTGTTGATATATTCTGCCCGTGTGCGCACCGACGACGCACAAGACACGATCTTGAACAACCTTCTACAAACCACATTACACCTGACGTCGACCCGTCCATCCACGTTTACCTGCAGCAGTCTCCTCGCATCCCAATACGGAAATTCTCAGTATTACAATACCGCAAACAAAATCGAATTCGACCACGACACTCGACAGTCGCTTCCTCTCCTTACCACCGCCACCATGAACTTCACCAAGAAAATTGACCGTGCCGTGCAATGGGCCGGTGAGAAGATGGGTGGCGAGGCCAAGACGGCCATGTCGGAGGATTTCAAGATGCTGGAGACGGAAATGAACCTCCGCTACGACGGCATGGACCGCCTGCAAAAGTCCATGACCACCTACGTCAAGTGGGTGGGCCGCCGCGGCGAACTGTTTGACGACAAGGAGAAGGGTCTGCCAGTCAGCTACCTGGGCCGCACCATGGCGAACCACGGCGAGGACTTTGAGCACGACTCGGAGTTTGGCAACTGCTTGACCAGTCTCGGCCGCGCCAACGAGCGCCTGGCGTCTGCCCAGGAGCGCTACGTTGCCGACGCCACGGCGACTTGGCTGGAGTCGCTGGAACGCAACCTCGCCATGCTGAAGGAGTACCAGGTAAGCCATATGCACTGCAAACAAATAGTATATCGACTCACTCGCTAACCCCCCTCTGTTTAGGCCGCTCGCAAGAAGCTTGAAAGCCGCCGCCTGGCATACGACGCCAGCATTGGCCGCATGCAAAAGGCCAAGCGCGACGACTTCCGCATTGAAGAGGAGCTGCGCACGAACCGTGCCAAGTACGAGGAGAGCAGCGAGGACGTGATGCGTCGCATGCAGGATGTCAAGGATGCCGAGGCTGACAGCATCCGCGACCTGACTGGGTTCCTGGACTGTGAGCTCGAGTACCATGAGCGCTGCGCGGAGGAGCTGCGTCGCGTCAAGCGCACATGGCCTGGTGCCGCCACTGCTGCTGCAGTGGCCAACGGCACGATGCCCAGCAACTATGGTGGCCGCAGCCGGTCCAACACGGCCCGCTCATACAACAACGAGCGGACACCTTCTTACGGCAGCCGTGTCGGTGCTGCTGCTGCTGGGGACTCGTCGTACATGGACGAGGAGCCCGAGCCGCTGCCTGTGCGCATGCCGATCCGTGCCAGCACGAACAACCTGCGCTCCAACAACAACTCGCCGCCGCAGAAGCCCGCTCGCCCCTCCATTGGCCGCGCCAACTCGTACCAGCCTGGCAGCAACGGCTCAGTAGCCAACGGCGGCCCGCCGACGACCTTCTCGACATACAACAGCAGCCTCATGAATTCCAGCTCGGGCCCTGCAGCCGTCACCTCGCTCCGCACTGGTCTGCGGCCTGTCGGCCGGATCCAGACGACCAACGGCCACCCTTCCAACGGCAATGTCTTTGCCGACGATAACGACGACACCAGCGGCGGCAGTGGCAGCGGCAGCCCAGAGTGGGGCGAGCGCAGCGCATCGCCAGCCACGAGCTTTTGGCAGCCTGAGCCGTAGCACCAGCAACGTCGCCATGTCTTCTGGTGGAACGGTCCGCAAGGCGCCACCGCCGCCGCCGCCCAACCGCAACAAGAAGCCCCCACCGCCGGTCCCTGCACCGCGCCGGGAGTCAAACTACTAGGCAGTGGTGTGATGCCTGTGTAGTTGGTTGGCGGTTTTGATTTTCTTCTTGTTTGGATTTTGTTTTTTGGAAGCGACTGGGGAAAAGCGGGAAATCCTCTGCCAAGGCTTGGTGGGATCTTAGATTGTCTTCTCACGTCACTGTGCTGGATGCATATGTTGACGGTGTTTTATTTTGTTTTCATGCCACGACGGCCTCATTCTCCTTTTTTTCTTTGACTGTGTATTACTGACTGTGCCTCTTTTCATTTCCTCTTTCTCTATTTCTCATTTCTTTGGATGGCGTTTTTTTTTTTCTTTTTTTCTTTTTTTGGGGACATAAACGGCATTGGATCCGCGGCCCTCGTCGCCTCGGTTAGCTTTTCTTTTTCAGTATCTGTGTCTGGACATACATAGTACCATTATATTATTTTTATTCATTTGGGTGCAATGAAAGTATTCATTATCTTTGACATCTCTTTAATCTCTCTTTTTCAGTTTTGTTGTTGTCGAAAGTCAACAGACTGGATTGCATAATCAGACTCGCCACTGTGTCACGTGCGCCATAGCCAGAAATGGCCGCGCGACGGGTGCGAGGGGTGTCAGTTTCCCACTAAACCCAGCCTAGTCCTGCCGTCCGTAGAAGCATCGGGAACGTGCCTGAGACGCCAAAACACGCCAAAGCACACCAAAACGACAAGGCAAGAGCGCATGCGACGCCCGCTGACTGATTTCACAATTGGGCGGCCAAACCGAAAAAAAGGCGAAAGCTCTAAGCTCCAAGCTCCGTCACCTCCGACTTGATATCTCGACAAGAGCTCTTTCGACTCGACCTCTTCTTCTCAGACTTTTTTCTTCTTCTTCATTTTCCCTCCTGTCGACCTATTTACCCCGCATCCTTCACCACAACTCGCGATATCGCGATATCTTTAGCGCTTTTCTTTTCTCTGTTCGATTTTTCACGATGCGATAAGAAACGACGTCACCGACCAAGCCAAAGCACACAATCATCACAACACAATCTACGACGTAACGAAATGGACGACGACGACGAGGACCAGCAGCTGCAGCTCGAGGCGCAGCAGCAGAAATCACAGCTCAAGATCCGCTACGAGGAAGTGTTTACACTGACAGCGCCCGCCAAAGCCAGCAAATCAGCATCGCCAACCCCAGATCCTTTTTCGGATGCACAACCAACATTGCCATCTCGACCCCGCGCACGACCCCAGGGTGACAAGATTTTGTTGCCGCCGTCAGCACTTGAGCGTCTGTTGAGCGCAGCTTCTCGTGCGCGCCAGCAGGCCAACAGCAACAGCAACAGCAACAACAACAACAACCACAACCATTACGGCGGCCGCTCCGCGTTCGGCTCGCTCGACGAGTTTCGCAGCTTCGGCTACAGCCATGGCAGCGGTTCTGTCAGCGGTGGAGGCGACGGTTATGACCTGCCGCAGCCGCTGACGTTCCGGCTGGCGAGCGCAAGCACAGGGAAATCCGTCTATGCGGGCATTCGCGAGTTCTCGGCGCAAGAGGGCGAGGTCGTCTTGAGCGAGTACTTGACAAACGCCCTCGGACTCGACGACACGACCGACGACCGGCTGGTAGTCACATTCTACCCGCTGCCCAAGGGCACATTTGTGCACCTGCGGCCACTGGCAGCAGGGTACAACCCAACCGACTGGCGTCCTTTGCTGGAACGACAGCTGCGCGAGGGCTACACGACGCTGACACGCGGGGCGGTGTTTGCTGTGCGCGGCGGGCACGGCACGGCAGAGGAGTTTAGGTTCCGGGTGGATGGGTTCAAGCCCAAGGGCGATGGCATCTGCGTGGTGGACACCGACCTGGAGGTGGACATTGAGGCGCTCGACGAGGAACAGGCGCGGGAGACAATGCGGCAGATCCAGGGCGAGGCTGTGCCATTGGGCGGTGGCACGGGCGCGTCAGAAGAGAGCGGCAGCACGAGTCCCGGCGGCGCCATCGATATCTGGAAGCCCGTATCTGGCCAAGTTCGGGCGGGCGACTATGTGGACTACGAACTGCCGTCATGGGACCGATCACGACCGTTGGCAATTGTTCTTTCTGGACTTGACGAGGACGAGGCTGGCGCTGATGGCGAACCACAAGACAAGGGCTACTTTGTCGACCTGCTTGTCAGCCCGTTCTCTGCACGGCACCGTGTCCGACCACGGGAGACAGAGCACGTGTGGGCCAACTTCAATATTGCCGACAGCTCGACAGACAACACCAAGACGATTGTGCTGCAACCATCAAGTGGCGAGCTCGAGACAGCCGAGGCACTGTGGATCTCGGTGCACGGCTGGAAGGACCCGGACATGCCCTCGTCGGCAAAGGCGCACAAATTCACACTCCGCGCCAAGATTGTTCTCGAAGAAGACGGCGGTTCCGTTCTGGGCGGTGCATCGTCTAACGCTGCTAACTCCGCTGCCGCCCACGGTCCCGACGAGGAGCAGTGCAAGAACTGCTTTCAATGGGTGCCCAGCCGGTCGATGGTCCTGCACGAGAACTTTTGCTTGCGCAACAACGTGGCCTGCCCGACGTGCAAGCAGGTTTTCGCCAAACGCTCGGCAGCCTGGACCAACCACTGGCACTGTGCCCTCGACCCTAGCGGCGGCGATGATGGCGGGCGCGGCAACACGGCTGCCAGCAAGGCCAAGCATGACCTCATCTTCCACCCCGGGTTCTTGGGCGAGGATCGGCTGTATCAATGCCCTGCACCGACATGCGCAGGCGGCATTGTGCCACCGTTTACGTCACTACCAGACCTCGCACGCCACCGTACCACCAGCTGCCCATCCAAGCTGATTCTCTGCCAGTTCTGCCAGCTCGAGGTGCCGCAGGAAGGCGATCCCACCGATCCGTCCGTGGATGCCGCCACACAGCTCACGGGCCAGACACCACACGAGCGCGCCGACGGTGCCCGCACCACCGACTGTTATCTGTGCGGCGCCATTGTACGCATGCGCGATATGCGTGCCCACCTGCAGCACCACGACATGGACAAGCAGCGGCGCGTGCCGCCCGATGTGTGCCGTGATGCACTGTGCGGACGCACACGATTCGGTGTCGGCGCCAAGGGCCAGATCAAGGCGCCACCACCGGCGACGGGCGATGGGCCCAAGCTGGGACTGTGCAGCACCTGTTTTGCGCCGCTGTATGTCAGCACGCACGATCCAGAGGGCAAGGCACTGCGGCGGCGTGTCGAGCGGCGGTACCTGGCCCAGCTGTTGACTGGTTGCGGAAAGGCGTGGTGCGGCAACAAGGACTGGTGCAAGACGGCGCGGACCAACCAAGGTCTAGGCCCCTTTGTCGGACCGGATGGTGCACCAGCCGTGGGCACCGGTGCGCTTCTCCCCCTAATCAAGCCATTGGTGACGGAGGCCGTGTCTGAGCCCAACAAGCCGATGCACTTTTGCGTTGATGAAGAGACGCAAAAGCGGCGGGCCGTGGCCGAGCTGCTGGCCGGCCAGGGCGGATGTGTATACGAGCTGGCGTGGTGTGTCGCGGCTTGTGAAGCTGAGGGTGCCGATGCAACCAAGGCATGGGAGTGGCTGAACAACTGGGCGCCGCAGAGGAGAGTGGGCGAGTGATATAAGCTCGACTGAACTTGAAGGAAATACGTCGTAAAGACAGAGTAATGAGATATGAACAGAGTACGGCGGGAGAGGCGCATACAGGTGGGACAGCATTGCATTAGAAATAGAGCATATTACAGCATTTATTGAATATTATATTCTACATTATTCATCATTCCCCATTCTCATCTGGCGTCGCGGGATAGCCACTGCTGTCAAAGTAGCCGCTGTAGACCGACGAAGAGTACCCGCCATCCTCGTCCGTGTCGGTGTCTTTACGTCGACTGCTGCTCGAGCTGATATTGCTAGTTCGACTGGCCGACCGTTCAGCTGTTGCCGATGTCGATGTAGCCGCCGTCGTGGCTGTTGACTTTGTCGTGGTTGTTCCCGCCGTGCGTATGCTATTTTGAGCACTGCTCTGCACACTCGCAGCACTTTGGTCGCTCACAGTGCTCTTTGTGCTCTTTGTGCTCTTTGTGCTTTTGTTGCTTTGTCGGCTGTAGTTGCTGCGTCGACTTCTCCGACTGCGAGTGCTGGCTGTGTCGGTGTCCACGGTCGTGTCTGCTGGGGCTGCTGAAGTCGCCGAAGCGACTGCCGTTGCTGCGCCTGCGACACCATTCTTGCCAGCTGCTGCTTCAGTCATCGGCTGTGCCTTTTCTGATCGATTCATTTCTTCCTTTTTGGCACCCTGGTTCATCTTCTGCCGTGCTTCTTCGATGAGCTTCCGCTTCTGTTCTTCTTCTTCTGCTTGTAGTCGGCGTTGTAATTCGGCCACCTGCTCGGCCGTCAACTGTCCTTCCTTGTCCACAGTCTTGTCCACGATCTTGTCGGCAGTCTCTTCTGTTCCTTTCTCCTCGTCTTTTTGCTCTCCGGCTTTCCTTTCTTCCTCCTTCGTCGATTTCTCCTCTCCCTCTTTGACCTCCTCTGGCGGTGGTGGTGCCGGTGTTCGTAGCTCTCGCCGGGCCAGCTCAACCTCCACAGCTACTGTGCCCTTGGGCAGTGCCGCCAACCTTGCTTGCATGCGGTCGGCATCGCGGTCGAAAAAGAGCTGCCAGAAGCCGCCACCGATCTCGGGTGGGAGTCGTACAGCAACAAACCCTTCCCATCCACCGAAAGTCAGCCGCCGGTCCTGTCGTGTACAATCCCATGGCCCCGTGTACTGGCCCTCGGCCGCTGCTCGTGCACCATAGCACAATGCATAGCTTGTCCGGTCGACAAACACCCAGTTCATAATGGGTGCAACATCCGTAATAGTCGACACCAGGCCGGCGTATTTGGCGTCCGGGTAGGGCAGGAAGTAGCCGGCGAAAGGGTGGCCAAAGGGGGCGTCCGGGTCGACACTGTCGCTCGTATCAATGTAGAGACAGCCGCCAGACAGAACGACACGGCGACCTTCGAGGAGTGGTGCGAAAGCCGACGACTTGGGGCAGTGTACAACAAGATTGTTTTTGCGGCTGCGGTGCTCCTCACGTCGTGCCCGGCGCTGTGATGCCTGGATGCCCTCAGACGCGCCGACGACCGCGCCGAACGCCACCAAGACGGCGAGGACCATTGGGTCGGTTGTGTAAATAAAATAAAGCAACTATTTTTGTAGATTAGAGAAATGTTGCTTGTTGTTCATTTGAATCTGGTGTTCATGCTGTTCTTTGTTTTTCTTTGCTACTCTTTCAGTCCGAATTTTCTTATTCAATTTTACCTTCTGTTTATTTTTCCTGCCAACATTGACAAGCCTACTGCTGCCGCAGTTCGATTCGGCCGAGATTCAAGCTTTGTCCAAATCTTGGCAGATGAGCTCATGGATGCCTCACCTTGATTCACATTGAGCCCATAACAGCCCAGGTCCTAGCACAACGTCTCTTCCTACGACACGACGTGGGGACGACACGCGAACTGATGCAGTTTCAGAGCCGAGTCCAGTCGAGTCGAGGGGGTAAACACAAAGCTCTACGCAGAAATGACAGCACAGATAATACTTCGGAAAGTTGCCGAGATAGGAAGTAAGCTCTTATTCACAACGACCAACATCGAAACACGTTTGATCCGCTGCCTCGGAGAATATGTCTTTTGAGTGCCCATGTCGTCTGTCGTCCATAGCAGAATTGCTAACTGCTAGGGTTGTACGGAGGTACGTCGTATCGAACAGAGACGTCAACGACATGGAAGCATTGAAAATGGCAGCATGGCAGCGTCGCATTCTAGAACAACGGACGGGCCTCCCCTGTGTCTCCTTTGTTTCCTTGTCCTCCCTTCTGTTCCCGTCTTAGGTCGGCACGATTCTCGCACATCATGAGCTGATGCTGGAGACCAGAGCGGGAGAATGGTAAAAGCGACCAGGGTAGGCTAGAAACTCACAATTAACCAGAAATATTATTGCCAGGTGTTTTGCGCATCCCTCTTTCTCTCTGTGTGTTTACCAGCTTCAGCCCATAATACACTGCTCTTTTAGTAAATACACTGCGTCTGCTTCTTTGTAGACGCTTGCTGTTTCAGGTCGGCTTCGACACTCGACAACCCCCGGAAACCTGGTAGCAGAATTGGCCTGATGCCAAAAGAATCGTAAGATAACGGCAAACATGCCTTGCAGACGACGTACGGAGTACAATAAGGCAGAATAAACCAGCGCATTTCAAAAGTCAACAAAGTGGTTGCAAAAGCAGACTGTAAATGGCAGTCGCAGCTCACACGGATTGGCCAATCACAGAACATCATTCGACGATTAGACCCACTATTTCCGCTTGCTATCTTCGTCACCACCACGTTCACTTTCACTTTCACCTCCTCTCTTCACAGCTCCAGCCCTCCATGTTTCCCCCAGAGTCTGTTCCAGAAAACACTCGACGGAGGTCGCGGGTCCTCTCTTGTTCCCTTTTTTTCTTCTTTCGGAAACACCCGATCTGCGTGGAATCGTACCTTGTTTAATCCCTCTGGTCCTCTTGGTTTTGGTTCAGCCTCTTCAGCCTTTCCAGCCTTTCAGCCTCTCCACAATCCCCAAATGTACTGCAACGACATGCCCTCCTACTTACACCAACGTACGGCCAACATACGATCTCTGTTTTATCAAACTGTGAAATATGGCCCAGAAAATGTAAAGACGAGGAAGTTGGAGGAACTCCTGCCTCCTGTTGTCCCTTCCCCAGATTTGACCTTTACATGATCCACCAGTCCTCACTTAGTGCTTGTCAAAGGCCAGTCTGTTAAGGGCGGAGCCGCACCATTCACACAATGACGCGCCAATCACTTTGACCATGATCGTTTCTCATGCATACTGTCTATTGTCTTAATGCTTCATGTTAGACTGCATCTCCAAACATAAAAGGAGGATCTCTCGCCTCCCTGTTGTTCTTCTATTTTCCTTTCATTCACCAGACAATTTGTCATTCACAGCAATCACATCTTTCAAAACTGCCTCCCTCACTTCTCTCTACTTTTCTCCTCCACCTACTCCACCTCCACCTCTTCACAGAAGCGGTGTGTAGTTTGCTCGGCCGCCTGCCCCGTCTCGCTCGCTACCACGTCTTCTTCTCGCCGCTTCTCGACTGCTTCCTCTGCCTCAACGTCGTCTACGACTGGAGGCTCGCCCACCAGTGGCACAACAGCAGGAACGAAAGAGAACACAACAGCAATCCCAGCAGCTGCTCCTCGACCAGTCTCTCCAGACGTCCCGTCCTCGTCACAGCCCGCCTTCTCGCCTCGCCATATCCGCAGGTCCTCCACCCTCCGCTTCCCCATCAAGGTCTCGACCGATCCCCCTGGAACAAACGCCCCTGTTTCCAGTACCTCTTCAACATCCTCTTCTCCTTCCAAAACCAAGAAACGTCCGAGATCGCTGAGCGACCGGTCTGCTACTGCCGCTGCTACTGCCCTTGCTGCTGCTCTTAATACTACTTCTAATCCCACTATCACCTCCTCTACTTCGACTTCGACTTCGTCTACGTCTCCTCCTTCAGCTACTTCTACTTCTACTCCTCTTCCCCCGTTCCCGGACTTCTTCTTCGTCGCCATACATACAAGCATTCTCTTGAAGATCTTCCTTCTCCCACAACTCCTCCTCCTACTTCTATTCCACCTCCTCCTCCTACGCAACAACAGCAACAAGCCTATTGTTGCTCCTCGTGTCCGCTCCCGCTCGCAAAGCCGTCCTTCTTCACCCTCCACCTCTCGAACTCGTCGCCCGCCGACCTCCGTCCACTGCTTCTCTCGACCTCGTCGTCTTCTTCTCTTAACGCTCAAGTCGCTCAAGTCGTCAACAACACCACCCAGTCTGTCGACTCGCCCATTCTCTCGCGTGCCCACCTTGTCCACTCGCCCGTCCTCGAAGAAGACATCCTATCCACTGCTGCCCCTGATATGTCCTCGTAGGTCCCCCTCCTGTTAGCTTTTTAGCCTTTTGCCTTTGACTTCTGAGACTTTTCGCTAATAACGGCCAGATCCAAAGCCATGAGCTCCACCGCCGAAGCCCCTTACGTCGCCCAGGCCGGCGCCGGTATGGCCGGTGGTGCTATGCGCCAAATGGGCGGCCCTGGTCTGCCCGTCCCTATGCCCAACCTGTCCGGCCAGCCCAACGGCCTCGTCGGCAACCTGCTCAAGGGCCCCATTGACGCCAACGGCAAGCTCAAGGATGCTGCGCTCATGGTCGGCATCAAGCTGGATCTGGAGGCCGAGGTGCATCTGACGGCCCGTGTACGTGGTGACATTCTTGTTGGGCTGTACTAGTAATGAATGGGAAGGGAAGATGGCCAGGTCTTCCTCTCTATTGTTGTGCTTGCAGAGACTATCTATACCATAGTGTGTTTTTTTTTCCCCCGCTTTGTTTTGCTTCTCAGCACATTACTCGACCGATCCTGGAGATCGCCAGTGTGTAGTCGGAAACAAAATGGCAGGATCTGGCAACAGTCAATGAAAATGAAATTTCAAATAAAAATGATCAAAATGCTCAAATCTGAAAAAAGCATGATCCTGTAAAATATATCTGCATGACTACACAGTGAATTGTGAGGCAGGTGGCGCTCACATGGATTGTAAAGATTCCTCCGAGATGAAACAAATACAGAGGCAATACTCAAACCTTTGACACCAATTGCGTAAGCGGCTTGTTTGTATTGCGTCCAACAATAACCGAAGTCAATAAAGCAAAATAAAATCGAAACAATTTGATGAAATTTGTACTAAAATAGGAACAAGCAACAAAATGTAATAAATAAATGCGAAAATAAATGAGATAGATGGAGTTGTAAATAAAAATAAAAACCAAAGAAGAAAAAGGTGAATCTATAAGAATATTCGAATAATGAAGTGAAAGATGAAGTGCAGATGAGAAAACGCGAAAATAACACAAGAAAATACACGCGCGTACAAGATATCAAGCAAAAACTGTACTAAACAAAAATACAAGCAAAATGCCAAACGTCACCCCCTCACAACTACTCACGAAAACGACACCAACTTGCTCTTCGCACAGACCGCCTTGGACAGCGTCTGAATCGAGCCCGACGACAACAGTTCCAAGACCTGCATGTTGGCCTCGAACTCGCGCGTGATAAAGTTGCGAATCTCAATCGCCACCAGCGAGTCCAGCGGGTAGTGCGACAGTGAGCGTGTCACGTCCATGTCCTCGGGCTCCAGCATCAGCACCGCCGCGATCTTGTCCACCAGACCCGCGCAGACGGCCTCTTCGGCCTCGGCCTGCGACTGGGCGGCCTTGAGCAGCGCATTGAACGACACGACGGCCGCGCCACTGCCACCGTTGGCCGCCGCCTCGGCCGCCGCCAGCTCCTCCATGGCCAGACGCAGGTGCTTGAACTTGGCGTCGGCCGTCCAGAACGGCTGCATTGCCGGTGTGATGCGCATACCCGTGATTGTGTGGCCATTACACGTCTCATCCAGACGACCGCTGATGGCAGCGCCCAGCAGGGCCAGCACTTCGGCTTCGCAAATGCTGTCGCTGCCCAAGTTGCGCGCCACCTCGGCCAGCTTCTCCGCGTTGTTGGCCAAGTAGCCCGAGTCAGACACCATGGTCAGATCGAGCGACGATGCGGGAAGGCCTGCAGCGCGGCGCATCTGGACCAGTGCGTTCAGGAAGCAGTTGGCCGCCGCGTACGCTGCCTGGCCACGGTTGCCGACGGCACCAGCCGCAGACGAGATGGCGACGAAGAAGTCGAGCGGCGTATTTTCCAGCGCACGGTGGAAGTTCCAGCCGCCACGCACCTTGCCCTCGATGACCTGGTCGTAGTCTGCAAAGGACATCTTCTCGAACAGGATATCGCGCAGCACCATGGTGCCGTGGACAATACCACGGACAGGCGGCAGGCCCGCCAGGCCAGTGGACAGGAGCTCATCCACCGACTGCCGGTCCACCACATTGCACTGGCGCACGACGACTTGCGCACCAGATTGCTCGGCCAGCTCGTCAATGAGCGTCTTGACCTCACCCGTGGCAGAACCTGTGCGGGACACAAGGACAATGTGCTTCGCACCCTTACCGGCCATCCACCGTGCCATGCTGCGACCAAGGCCACCTGTACCACCGATGAGAACATATGTCGCATCGGGGCGCAAGAGGTCGGCCAGCTGGTTTTGCGATGTCGTGGCGCGCACAATGTCATCGGCATGGGGCACGACGACAAGCTTGCCTGGCGCGCGGTTGTTGTTGCTGGGATGGACAGCCTTGAGAGCACTCTCCACATCAGACACCGAGAAGGCAGTGATGGGCGCAGCGGGCCGAATCTTGCCGTAGGTCAGCAGGCTGCCGACATCCGACACAAGACGGCGCACAACCTTGGGACGTTCCGCAGCTAGAGCAAAGATGTCCACTGAGATGTAGCTGGCATTGCTGCCATCGGTCTGGCCCATCTCTAAGAGACGACGCGACGAAGAAGATCCATGGCTGGAAGTATCGCGGGTGCAATGTCGACGAAGCGACCGAACTTGTTCAGAGTAGCCCACGATTCTTTGACAGCGTTGGAGCTGGTGAGGGCATTGAGTACAACGTCAACACCCTGGCCGTTGGTGGCATGGCGAACGGCACGGCCAAAGGATGTGTCGCGGCTGTAGAAGATGTGGTCCTCGGGCAGGTTGTACTCCTCAACCAGCAGGACCTTCTTCTCGGCGCTGCTAACCGTGACGAATACCTCGGCACCCACCATTTGTGCCAAGCAGATGGCAGCCTGGCCGACAGCACCGGATGCAGCATGTACAAGAACAGACTCGCCATCAGCCAGACGGCCGAGCTCGATAAGGCTGTGGTAGGCAGTGACGAAAGCCAGCGGCAAGGACGCACCGGCCTCGAAGGAGACAGATGCGGGCAGCTTGAAAACGAGTGTCGCGGTCGTCCGGGTCACGGTCGAGAAGGAGCCGTTTGTCGGTGTCAATGCAGCCACACGGTCGCCAACACGCACATTGGTAACCGAAGAGCCAATGGCCTTGACGGTGCCACTGGCCTCGTAGCCCATTGCCTCAGCCTGGCCCTTGGAGGCAACAGCAATGTCGCGTGCATTGACACCGATGGCCTTGACCTCAATCTCAATTTCGTCTGCAGCCAGGGGAGTGCCAGCAGAGACATCGTCCACAAAGTGTGCTGTGTCCAGAGCACCAGCACGGTTGAGTGACAGCTTCAGAGAACGGCCTTCAGCACCAAAGGCCGTGGGTTCGACAATGTCAGGGTGTGTCTGGCGGTGGACGTAATCGTTCATGGCGTCATCGTTGATGATGCGGGGCGTGAAGAACGAGCCGCTGCGCTCTGAAAACTCAAGCTCGCTGGTGTTGGAGGCATTGGCACCAAAGGCGGCCTGGAAGACGCGAGTGATTGCCTTTGCAGTCTCGCTCTCAGAAAGTGCCTTGGAGGCGTCGAGGTCTAGAGTCGCAAACTTCATTGCCGTCTCAGAGCGAATGGTACGGCTGAGACCCAAAACCATGTTGGCATCCGGGTTGGACGACTCGTTGTAAGCGCCACGGACAACCCACAGACAGCCCTCGGCAGTAGTCAGGAGACCTTTGAGGGAAGTGAACTCGGCCTCAGTCAAGGTGGACAGAAGAGGACGGTGGAGCTCGGAAAGGAAGACGCAGATCTTGCCTGCAACGCTCACATTGTGAAGCGAGCCTACCTCAGGCATGCGCCCAGTTGCCTGCTCCAATGCAGTGGCCAGGCCCATGGCGATGAGGTTTTGCGAGCTGCTCTCCTCGTGAACAATAACGACTTCAGTATCGGGGAAGCCACTGTTTTCACTGCCGTGACCGTTAGACAGAGAGTCCAGGATGGGCTCCCAATCGAGCTTGTAGCACAGCTCGCGGGCACCGTTGGCATCGCCATCCAGACCGCTGGCACCATCAATCATGGGCGCAATGGTCAGGTTCTCGAGTGTGATGAGAGACTCAGTCGAGTCACGGTCTGCCGTGGCGTACAGGGTCACCTTGGCCGACTTGTCGGAAGCGATGGCCAGCGACAGATCTTGCGTGGTGCAGTAGGCACTGAAGAGGTTGCCCGTCTGGTGAGACAGCTCAATGGCCTTTGCCGACACAGTTAGGCGCTCCAGCGAGGACGGCAGGTAGACATTGCGCACATTAGAACGGCCCGCGCCGAGAATCGGCCAGTACAGCTCAATCAGCGACTCAAGGAAGGCAGGATGCAGAGAAGGGCTGGCAACAAAGTGGCTGGGCATCTCGGCAGCGATATCCGGCACGGCCAGATCAGCAGCAGAAGCACTGTCTGTGGCCCGGCAGTTCTCGACGCCCTGGAAGGTAGGACCGAATGAAACACCCAGCTCGTTGAGCGCATCATACATTTTGGTGCTGTCGACAGCTGTGCTGCTGTCACCGACAAGGAGTTTGGCGAAGCGGACAGCAGCAGCCGCCGTTTCGGCCTGGCGAGCGCCATCGACGTCGTTGGCCTTCTCTTCGATTGTCTTGGTGCCGACCAGACCGATGCAGTGCTCGGTCCAGCCCTTGGCATGCGTGTATGAGCAGATACGGAACTCGTTCCACGCAGCCTCGGATGTGGAGGTAGGCAAGAGAGAGCCGCCGTCCTGATGGGGGCGGAGGCTGATGGTCATTTCAATGTCCTCATCAGGGACAATCAGGGGCTTCACCACAGATACATCCCGCAGCTCGTACGAGTCCACAGCACGGGACTGACTAATGGCACGCTGTGCGCTGGCCTCGAGGGCCATAACAAGGAAGGCCGACAGAGGGAAGACATTGAGGGACTGGATGCGGTGGTGGCGCAGCCAGGGCAGGTCGTCGAGGCGGACAATGTTGCGCCAAGTAGGCTCTAGGTCGCTCGAGTAAATTGCCTCCACGCCCAGGATATCGCTGCGGGCACCGGCGCGGTGCTTGTGCTTGAAGGTTGTGCGGGACTCCTGCCAGTACTTGTTGGAGTAGTTCCACGGGTACCGAGGCAGATCAATGAGGAGGGTGGGAGGCTTTGCAGCAGTCCGAGACTTGGGAAAGTTGACGGCCTCGAAGTCGAGCGCCAGACCGCGCGTGAACAGGGTACCGGCGAGGTCCATGGCAGTCTCCACAGCGTCCTTCTTGCGGAGCAGGGCCGAAGCATAGGGAATTTTGGCCGCGGGACCACCGACGTGCTTGAGGATCTGCTTGATGGGGCCTTGCATACCGAGTGGGGACCGAGCTCGATGAGCATGTTGACACCAGTGCGGTGCTCGCCGACAGGCTCGAGCATGCTCTGGAGTGCCTCGTCGAAGCGGACGGCGCAGGTGAGGTTGTCTACCCAGTACGATGCCTGGAGCTCGGAAGCATCAATGAGCTTGCCTTGCAGCGACGAGTGGAAGCGAACAGTCGTCTCAGCGGGGGCCTTGAGCTTCAAAAGACTGGCCCGGTACTCCTTGGCCACAAGGTTCATGTGGTGCGAGTGGTAGGCTGTGTCAATGACCAGGCGGCGGTTGAACATGCCACGATCCTCACAGATCTTCTCGAGTTCAGCAAGCGCTGGCTCGTCGCCGGAAATGGTCAAACTGGACGGGCTGTTGTAGCAAGCAATGCGGACTTCCTTCTCCTTCAGACCGTCGATGATCGGCTGGAACTCCTCCTTGCTGCCACCAACGGCCATCATACGGCCCTTCAGGTCTGGGTAGCTCTCCTTGAGGATAGGAATGAGACGACCACGGTGGTAGGCAACGGCCATGGCGGACTCAAATGTGATAATGCCGGCAGCGTAGGCAGCGCCAATCTCACCACTGGAGTGGCCGGCAACTGCCTCGGGACGGATGCCCCAGCTCGACAGAAGGTCCGTCAGTGCCAGCTGCACAGCCGTACACGACGGCTGGCTGATGTGTGCCTCGTTGACACGAGTAGTGGTGGCATCGCGGCTAAGCTCCTCAACCAAGGACCACTCGGCGCCAAGAGCCGTGAGACAACGGTCGGCGTGGTCGATGGCGCTGGTGAAGATGGGATACTGCTCGTATAGCTCGCGGCCCATGCCCCACCACTGGGCACCCTGGCCGGTGAAGATGAAGCCAATCCGCAGAGGCTCGATCTCCTTTCCGGGCGTATACTTCTCACCGTTGAGGGTCTCAACCAGCTCAAAGGAGTTGCTGGCCGAGATCGCGGCACGGTACTGCAGATGCGAGCGGCGCTGGCCAAAGGTGTAGGCAAAGTTGGCCATCAAATCAGCCTGGAAGATCTCAGGGCGCTGCTCGAGGTAGATGACGGCGTTCTTCATGACAGCAGAGAGCGTTGCCTTGTCATTGGCTGTGAAGACGAACAGCTTGCGCAGGTTGGTGGCCGCAGTCGAGAGATCTTGCTCAAAGCTCGGCTTGGACTTGAACGGGGCGGCTTGCAGCACAACGTGACCGTTGGTGCCGCCGAAACCAAAGTTGTTGACACTAATATACTTCTTGCCGCGTGGCCAGGGGCGCTGGTTGATGGGAACCTTCATGTTCCACTCCTTCCAAGGAATCTTGGGGTTGGGCACCTTGAAGTCGTGGTTGGGGAGAATGAAACCACGCTCCAACATGAGAGCGGCCTTGATGATACCGGCAATGCCGGACGCAGCCTCAAGATGGCCAATATTGGACTTGACTGAGCCAATATAGAGCGGGTCACGGGTTGTACGGTCAAGGCCGAGAACATTGTGCAGGGCGGTCGCCTCGATAGGATCGCCGACCTTGGTGCCGGTGCCGTGGGCCTCGACAAAACCGCACTCCTTGGGATCCAGACCAGCGTTGCGGTAAACCTGGCGCATGAGGGCCTCCTGGGCCTCTCCACTGGGCATGGTGATACCGGGTGTCTTGCCGTCCTGGTTCAGGCCAGTGCCCACAATGACGGCACGGACGGGGTCGTTGTCCCGAAGAGCCTGGTCCAGAGGCTTGAGAACAATCAGACCACAGCCCTCACCGCGACCGAAACCGGTACCACGCTCATCAAAGGCAATGGAGCGACCTGTGTCTGACAGGAGCCGGCAGGTAGAGAACGAGATCCAGAACTCGGGGAGCATGTTCAAGTGGCAGCCACCGACAATGGCCATGCTGGACTCGCCAAGCCGCAGGCTCTGGCACGCTAGGTGCGTGGCAACCATGCTGGACGAGCATGCCGTGTCAGACGTGAAGCTAGGACCCCGTAGATCGAAAAAGTGTGACAACCTGTTAGATTGCATGGCATACGCACAGCCTAGGTACTGTTAGTGAGGGGTTTCTCGTGAACGCAACTCCTGGTGCTTTTAATGCTTGTTTACGTACCAGTGGCTTGGTGCATGGGGATGGTGTCACTGTCACGAAAAAGATGTGACTCGTATTCGGGGAACGAGCCGCCAACAAAGACACCGACATCCTTGCCGACTATGTTCTGTTTCGGTATACCGGCGCTCTCGAGTGCCTCAAACGTGCACTCCAACAGGAGACGCTGCTGAGGGTCCATGGAGATGGCCTCTTTCTCGGTGAGGCCGAAGAATGGCGCATCGAACGACTCCAGGTCGCACGACAAGAAGTTTCCACCAACGGCGCTGAAGCTACCGCCTTTCCGGCGTTGGGATGGTAGAATGTGTCGGCGTTGAACCGCTTTTCGGGAACCTTTGAAAATCCACTGCGGGACCGGGAGAGGAGCTCCCAAAACTCAGCCGGGCTGGCTACATCACCGGGCATGCGGCAGCCTATGCCGATAATAGCAATGGGCGTCTGCGTGTTGTCGGCCTTTGGGGCAGCATTGTTGAGGCTCTCAGTGTTGAGACCAAGTCCGCTGCCGTTAACAAAGCCGCTCGTGGTGCCCTCAGGGCGACCGTTCACGTAGCGGCCATCACGAGGAAAGTAGCCGGTATCACTGTCGCCGGAAGGACTCGCGGTCGAAGGATCGGGTGTGATGGCGATGGGCGCCATGGCCTGGAATTTCAGCCGCAAACGGCGGCGAGTTAAGGGGTTGGATGAAAGGAAAGTAAAGCTGTAGAACTGAAGCGAGATAAAAATGAATGGAAATAAAAGAAAAGAAAACACAAGGCCAAGCAAGGTCGAAGCAGATACCGAGGAGATAAGACAGCTTGGAGCTCACGGGGTGATGAGCAACTATGGTGGTTGTCTTATGCTCGAATACTAAAAAAATGAAGGAGTGACTGAAGATGGGGAAACTCAAGACGAGGGAGGGAAGGTCGAGATGTTTAAAAGGACCTGTTAGAACTGATATTGATAGCCGTGCACTCTAACCGGGTGGCTATTTTTGGCCAGTGTTCCGTGATTTCAGCAAGAGCAAGACGAGATTTTGGCTCCCGTAGGCGGCTTAAGTTGTCTGTTTATATGGGCCTCCCTAAAGCGCACGGCGATAATAGTCGAGGAGGGACGGAGGTAGGATGAATGCTAGGGAGGGAGAGACAGAGACTGGGATGATCGATGGCCGGCGTGTCGTTCGCCAGTAATTCGAGGCATTAACAGGCGAAGTGCCTCTTCTTAGTGCCGGTAGCGGGTGAAATAGAAGCTGCAAGTATTCGCCTCCTTGTCTCGGGTCGGGAGTCTCTTACTTGACGAAGCGGCCGGGTAACAAGATGCACGTTCGAGGAAGTTTAGACAATGGGCCGAGAAAGTTGATCTGATCAAGTCTGTATGCCCCGCCTCTTGTCCTGCTTGTTTCTTTGTCTGCCAATGCACAGACGAGATGTCTGGCCTGGCCTGGGTCACTGATTCCTTATCCTGTGGCAATTTTTCTAGTTCTGTATCCGCCCAGGTGTGTTGCTGTCCTGGCTCATACTCGATGCACCAACCTTGATCGCATGAGTATATGGAAAACACTTTATCGGCCCTCGTTTCCTGTGAGTCCTGCACTTTCTGGTACATATCGATGCTTCAATAGATAGCAGTGGTAAGTTCCGTCAAACCATACCCGCATTCTGTGCTGGGCCAAAAAAGTGAGCAGCACGAGTGTTAAAGCTCCAGGAGAATTGCAGAATATCAGAAGTGGGAGTCACGGTCTGGAAACGGACGGTTGAAAAAAAGACACTCAGAGTAAGTGCTGGTTAGATAGCGGCAGCACAATATGGTGGGATGCGGAAGGTCTGGAACACTTCCATATCGTGGCGGGTGGATATGTGTTGACAAAAGAAGGTGTGTTTAGACAAATTGAGCTCGTAGACGAGGTGATGAGATGAAACACAAAGACTGGATATCACGTTGCGGCCGGTCGGAAGGCAGTGACAGGGGCGGAAAAGAGCTGTCGAAGTAGGAAGCGAAGACCAAAGACGAGTCCAGATTTAGGTGTAGAGGCGGTATCGTCAATAAGAAAAGAATTAATAAAATGGCAGTAGCAGAGACTGAACAGTGGAAGAGACATGAAAGCTGTCCGCCCTTAGAAAGCGCTTACCTTGTCAAACGGGCGCCGGCCGTACTCGTCGTCTGCAGGATGTTTGACGAGGATGGTCTGAAGACATGTAGATTTGGTTTGATAAGGAATTAAGCGGTGATAATGGTCTGCAGAGGGTGTGAAAATCGGCGTGGGCGACGATTCAGGCGGACAATTTGAGGTTGTTTAATTAATTTGTGGTGATGATCCGGGTGTGTAAAAGGAAAAGGGGAAATGTCGAGGGAGGAGAAAACAACTAAGCCCACAAAATTGCACGTGCAGGTGGTGGAATTACCAGAAAGAGCACGCAAAACATGCATCGCTCTTGCCTAAGCGAGAAGATAAGACAAAAATTATTTTGGGAAAGAATGATCGATGCAGGTCCAGCAACAATATACAAACGGAAAGAGCGACCGTAACCAGTAAAGCCATATATAATTAATTACGAAATGGTGGAAGTTGCAATGAAGGCTAGCTTGTGAGTATTTTGGAAAAGCCATGATAAAAGATTACTTGTGTGAATATGTGCATCCCAACTCAGGCTTGGATATCAACAAAGAAAAGGGGCTAAATTCTAGTCTTGAGTTAAAAAAACCGCTGCTTAACAGGGCTGCGCAGCCTTGCGGGGAGCTCTAACTTTTTTCAGGCACCCCCAAACGTCTAGTTTGTGTACCATGTACAGTTTATTTACTCTCATATTTACCAGTAAATGCCCTATTCGGCTGTTATCGGTACTTTGCACCGGGAAATAACAAAATGGCCGTTGGGGCATCCACAAAATCAAGCAAGGGCCACATATCCTTAACTCACAATACGCCGCCAAATGGAGGCACAAGTGCGCGGTACTTGATCTCGGGACTTGATAAAAGAAACAGCTTGATCGTGGCGGAAGTAGGAGAGAAAACATGAGTAAATGGTGACAGAAAGATTGATATATTGACGAGGAGCCGACCCTAGCTGAAGCGATAAAAGGAACCGACTGGCCCACACACACCCGACCACTCTGCCGTCTGATTTTGGCTAATTGTGGGTATTTATACTCCGTATGAGGCTCACTGTCACAGCATGCCACAAGCAAACACATAGCTGGATTCACCATCTCAATGGACTCTGATCACATTGATTTCATTAGGAGAATATATGTTCTGTTTCTGTTTTTGTACATGAGGCGGCTAGAAGACATGGATATCCCTTGGCGGACTAACGGACGATCATGAAGTGCCCGCGGTTGGTGCCAGTGGAGGGGCAAAAGAGCGACAATCCAGTCGGTGAATTGCGTCCACCGCAACCCCGACGTGCTTCAAAGAGCCCTGTTAGGTTGTTCTATGTCGTATTTTCGCAATGTCTTCTTGTATTTATTTCCCTTCTAACCTCCTACATCGCTTGTACGATTGCCACCCCTTTTTTCATATACCATTTATTGCTTCGGCAGTAGACATCGCCACTCGATGTTCCTGGCGGATTGCCATGTGCGGTCGTCGTATTGTATCTCTTTCCCTTGCAAGGTTGTGTGCCTCTTCGGCCATTTGAGCTTATCTTGACCCCCCACACGGAAAGGATCTCTTGGGAAGCTTTGTGCATGCAAAGCCATCTGTCTCTTGGCAGATGGCATCAGAGTCTTGGGCTATGGCCACAGCTTCGTCATTTTGACGCTGTCGATGGTATCTTTCTTTTCGACGGTAAAAAACAATTACTGCTTATTTCCTTTACACTGTTTGTTGGCCGAGCAAGGGGTTCGAGACGACCCGCATAATAGTACAGATGTTCCAAAAATACACTCCACTTAGATTCCTCTAGTTTATTTGTATTGCACTTCTTATTTCGCCATATTCTCATAGCTCACTTTTCCCAGCTGTTTGCAAATCACCCTGCTTCGCCGGCCCGACCGGTTGTTTACCGGACAAATGGCTTTGGTATATTTTATCGCGGAGGCTCGAATCAAAGGATAAGTGACTTAAGGCGGAATATTGAGCTGTGATAAACAAGCCATAAAATTGTTGCCACTCTTTAAACTCATAGCAGTGCCAAATGTGTCTTGCCATAATATATACAAAACCTACGCTATTGTGTCTGGCCAACGACAAGATAGGACCGTGAAAATGTCCGCAGTAAGATATTCATAGAAGAAAGGAGAAGGGATTTTTGTTAACAAAGGAAATAATAAAATAAAATAAATGTGCGAGAATCCCACACACATGATGCGAACGTGCGGTCTTTGTCTTGATGAGCCACGAAAATTCAAACCAACCCGATCTATGTTTTAAGTCTGCTATGGCTTGCAGCCCGCTCTCCACAGACCTGCCACCCCACCTTTAGCTTCGACCCGGCAGTTTTTATTCACATTTTTTTACAGTGTGCGGTAGTAAAATACTATCTTCCTAGTCTTGCGTCCATTAATTTTCCTTTCTGTTATCTTCAACTCGCCTATTTGAGCACTGGCCGCCTCGATTTCTCCTTTCTTTGCTGCCAACGGAATCTCGTCCCGAACCTTCGAAATTCCAGAAGCTTTGGATACTTTCTAATGGGGCTGAAAATGAAGTGTGAAATGGACAGCACAATAAAGCATCAACTAAGTTCATTCGTGATAATAGAAAAGCTCTTATGATATGATCTCCATTATTCACGCCTATTAAGCCCTGTGTGGAGGTCGGTCCACATCATCGCCGTTCCCCAGAGATCATAGTGCGGCTGCTCAAAACCTTATGCCCTTTTGGCTCATCTTGTGGCATCGTGTCCTCCTCGTGTTCCTGGTTTGAATGGCCACACATTACGAAATGCTTATTCAGTGAAAATACACTGTCTAGTCTTTTAGGTATTGCTAACCTACATGTCTTCCGGCCTCACGGGTTTTCATATACTCATGAGAGTCGTTGGCTACCCGCTTTAATCAATACCATATTCAAAGACTCTTTTTTTAGGTCTCATCTCCCGAACTCTGTTGCCGATACCATACATTTAGAATCGTTGCTGTGGCTCTTTGCACTCATTTCTGAGGCTGTATTACGATCGCTAACGTTTGTTGATATGAGCTCATTGAAGAGCTTTCACGACTAGCATCGAAGTTGAAAGTCTCCAAGCTCGCCACCTTTCCTGGAAACGAGAACACATCGTTTGCAACAGCTTCTGTTATCCTACTGTCTT
The DNA here is from genome assembly GCA_016097105.2 of Sporothrix variecibatus. Classification (NCBI taxonomy): domain Eukaryota; kingdom Fungi; phylum Ascomycota; class Sordariomycetes; order Ophiostomatales; family Ophiostomataceae; genus Sporothrix; species Sporothrix variecibatus. The sequence continues at coordinate 1,054,907 of JADMNI010000001.1, read as the reverse complement.
GAGATACCCTACATCCTCATCTAATTAAATCTTTCGTTCCGTCCTCTACGATCTTTACAATCTCAGCTGGATTTTCCTGCGCTTTGGCAGGCTAGGCCTCTTGCGTGTGGCCTTTCCAGGCTAGAGAACTTAAAGCAGTCTCTTCCTTTTTTTCTCTCTTTCATTCTCTTTTTTCCCCATCTCCTCAATTAGACGAAGATGAAGTTTCTGTGCCTACCAGGCGCATATGGAAGCGCAGATGTAAGATGTCATGACTCTATGTACAGCCTTTTATTTGGTTACTAACTGAGGTGCAGAAATTCCAAGTCCAATTAGGTATGGAAAACAATTGGTAGAAACACCAAAAGCCTCACTTTCGCTAACTCTCAACAGCTCCCATTGTCAAGGAGCTCACCGAGGACGGAACTGCCATCTTTCATTTCATTGAGGGCCCTTGTGTGGCCGTGCCACCAAAGGGATTTGAGGACTACTTCGGCAACCCTCCATACTTTCGTTTCATTGAGCCCGATGAGGTTGGCAAAACTGAGGACGACGATGTTCTGTCACGTATCCGTGACTTCCCAGATTGCGAGACGCCCGAGGACACGATGCGCGAGCTGATGAAGGAAGGCGTGGCCACAACGCATCACAGTACCGACAATGCGCTCAAGTATCTTCTCAAGATCATGAAGGAGCGTGGCCCATTCGAGGGCATTATTGGCTACTCCGAAGGTGCCACTGTGGCTGCGACATTACTACTTCACGAGCAGCGGCGATTCCAAAAAGAGGGCATTGCACCTATGTTCAAGTACGCCATTTTCTTTGCTGGCTGGCCACCTGTGGATCCGACAACACATGCCATGATCTTGAGCGATGAGACCGACGAGGTGATCGAGATTCCACATGCCATATCAGTGAGTCTTCCAGATCCTTATTCGTTTGAAAATGGCCAACTAACAGAACAGTCGGCTCGCTTGATCCATATTTGCACGGCTCAATGGCGCTCTTCAACGTTTGCGATGCTGACACGGCGTACCTTTTCGACCATGCTAAGGGCCACACGCTACCCCGCGATAAAGAGACAGTCAAGGAGCTCGGCGACGTGGTCCGCAAGGCGATTGAGGACTACGACATTGGCGAGTAAGCATAAAGTTTCAAACAGGGAGCTCAACCTCACCACATCTTTCACCGCCGATATGTCGGAAGCCTTCCACCGAGGGAATTTAGAAACAAGAATCACGGAGAGCGATCCGTTTGCGCATAAATGTTTGCATCCTTTCATCAATATATTTGGCAATTGGTACGCATAGCAATATAGAATAAAATAAAGTACACGATTTTTTCTTATATTACCTTTGGTCTCTCTCCTTTCTTTGGTATTACTGCATTAAATGGTCAAGACGGAGACATCTATCACTTTAAAGAGCGGTCCATGCTTTGCCATACCTAGTCCATATTGACCTATTTTTACCACCCGTCGTCTATAGTGTCACCGAAAAGGGTCCATCGTGTCACTGGGGTTCTTTATAAGTCCCTTTCGATTCCCGCCACAGACCGTCCCAATATGTTCTTGCTCGAATTGATTTCCCTCTTACTTTCTCGTGCACACAAATGCGCCAGGGCGCCAGGAAAACTACGTGCAGCGAGTTAGACGGATGAATGCTTCTTTTCTGCAACCTTCTTATCTACTTCTCCGTTATCCTTCCCATGAACTGGCAAATATCTTGCTTTTCCCCCTTTCCCCCGGCATTTCGCTTGTTTCCAAGGCCAACCTTTGGCAAATGACTCCATCCTGATCTTTCATCAACATCCTCTCAATTTTACTTGCTATCAAGCAACTCCAGCCGGACGGCTTATGCAAGCCTTGATATCTTACTTCGGGCGCACTGTATCCTAACCGAACCCTCCCGCACTATCTTCACTTCTTATTTTGTCCTGAAGAACATGCCCAAAATAGACATTTGATTTTCAAAAATAGACGTGGTGGTCGTAGTTCAAGGCGGCCGCTAGCATCGACCCAGAAGATAAGAAGCTGCCTTTTGGCCTTTATTCTATTCTTGTCGCCGTTACTACTAATTATCGAGTCAAAGCGGTCTGTATGCGAAATGCCTAAATATCGTTAAACTTAAATATTTATATAGTCACGTGATATTTGTTTACACCCCTTGTCCGCGGTCTGATCAGCAACAAGATGGAGACATGATGGCTTTTCTGGTCGTAAAATTATGTAACGACAAGATATAATTTTCTTTCTCTAAGACTCCTGTAGATGAGACGTCGCCATTGAAAAGACGAAAGACACAAAATCTCTATGTACCATCGGCGCATTGCAGTACTTGAAACTAAACTGCGAGAGAAACATCAAGAGCAATAGTGTAAATTGATTGGTCAATAGCACCGCCGACTTAATCTGCCGATATACCCCTTTGGACTCGATATATCAAGTCCCATTCAGGCTACAGAATGAGCCGGCCCCACTGCAAACACTGTACCTTGCATTATCTCTGCCGTTCTCAACTCCTTTTTTGTCCTTGTTGATTCTATCAAATAATTTGTTTATTTATTGACGCCGATATGAGATCCCCACCAAGAAAATAATAAATGTGCAAAAGCACCCCTCTCACACCACGGAGGGGGTTCTGGATTGTACGTAAAAATGCACCGGGAACGGCACTGCTTGTTATCTGGACAACAATACGGCGTCTCCCTAGAAATTCTTGGCGATTTATAACTATGAAAATGTCGAGTCTCTTTCGGTCCCGCACAGTCCACCATCCCTGATTCTTTGAGCAAACCGGCCCTACCTCTGTTTCTTTCACAAAAACAATCCTTCATGAGTTCCCGAGACACCGATGCAATGAGGCTCACCTGTCACGCAATTTTTCTTCACAATTTTAAAGCTTCTGAGGAGGATAAAAAAGATTCGATTAAAATAGAACATGGTCGACCTACAAATTGTTCACCCCATCTTGTCTATGGGATAAAAGCTTATGTTGGGCACTCATACTCGCCCACCCCATCTACGCTGCATCGCCTTTGCCAAGAGACGGACTGGACAGATCACAGTAGAGGAAGGGCCTAGATGAGGCTCGCCTAGCCATAAAGACCCTCTATTTCTACTGTGTTCTAGAAGGGCGTCTATCTTTATGACTTCTCTTCGTGACGAGTTGCCGTCGGTTATCTTCAACTAGTAACGTGGGCATACTTGGCAAATGTCTCGCGGTGGCAGCTATTATCTTGTGTATTACAACCGGGACGCGGGAGGTGGGCTCCGGTGAAAGAACACTCGCATTCGCTCCCCCCAAGGCGCTGCAAAAGAATGGCCATGACAGTTGTAGTGGCCAAACGAGACTGTGGCCTTGGGAATTTCAATTTCCTACTAAATTCTCGCTTGATATTTTTGCCCCTTCAGAGAAAGTCTAGACCGACGTCAAATTACTACCGGCCTAAACTTTTGCTGTGCACCTTGTAGGGTAAGATGTTTGGGGTTTTTCAATAGCAATTTCAGTTGAACTATGGCAGCTCGGTTCATCTCCCTTGGTATTTCTCAATTCGTGGTCTCGCTTGTGTCTTGGCCAGATGCCTTCTCCCCATCTAGCTATCCGCAGCATCCGAGTGTTTTACCACCCTAATGTGTCTTTCTGGCCTTAATCAGGTGGCCTTGTTGTCAAGTCCTTGAGCGCCTTATTATCTTTTGTACCTCATGTCACATGCTTGATGTTTCTAGCCATGTGAGGTTCTGTCCGAATTTTGTCTCCAGCCGCGTTCTCCTTCTTTCCTGTCCGGTGGATGCAGGTGCTCCCATGACCACCCATGCATCATTGCTATTGCTTGAGCCTCATATTTCCTCATCACGACTTTCTTTCACGTGTTACCTGTCACCGTGAATATTCCCATTGTTTTCCAACATGTCTCCTCCAGATGACGAGGCCGTGTCGGAGGGAGTCGCACAGGCTTCCACCCCGGCTCCTATTTCAACCTCTACTCCGGATCCCACATCACAATATTCATCGGATGGCACGCCGGCGGAGACGGTTGAGCATATCCCAGACGAACATACACCGGAGCAGACCGTTCGTCTAGCAGCATCCAACACCACACTATGGCCATCCTACCAGGCATCAGTCGGAAACGACAGTACGCAGCAGGACGGCTCTCAAGTCCTTTCGTCCTGGACATCGGCTGCAACTCTCAGAGCTCTACCGCAAGATGCTCAAGATCAAATTGGTACGCCAGAGACAATGCAGCAACATCCTCTGGCGACATCTACACTGCCCCGCCAGATGCGACTCCGGCACCGCCGACTACCACAACAGCCACGGCCGCGGTCACGGCCACATCCTCGACATCTCGACCATCACTTTTCCGCAGACTACTGAGACGGAAGAAATCTATACCTGCCGCGGATCCATCTGCTGCAGCTGCAACTAACGCAGCCGCCGACCAGAAGCCCAAGAGACCAGCCCGTTTGGTATCAAGGCCGAGACCAAGACACAGCTCCGCGACTTTTGGCGCATTTTCTCGTACTCGACATGGTCAGACCGCATCCTGATACTGCTGGCATCCCTCGCATCCATCTTCACGGGCGTAACCATGCCGCTAATGAACGTGGTCTTTGGTCGCGTGTTTGGCTCGTTCAACGGCTACGACAAGCAGGGGAACGCAGTGGTCATGACCGAGGAGCTGTTTATGCACGAGATTGTGCAGTGTGTTTTGTACCTTGTGTACATTTTTGCAGCACGCCTGGTGCTGGGCTACGTGGCCTACTTTGGCTTCCGGCTCAGCAGTCTGCGCATCTCGGCGGCGCTGCGACTAGCCTACATGCGAGCTCTGTTGGCACAGCCGGTGTCAACACTTGACTGCTTGCCACCGGGAACAACGGCAGCTGTCATTACAATCACAGCCAACACGCTACAGCTTGGCATTTCTGAGAAGCTGTCGAGTTTCTTGCAGTCCGTGACGCTGGTGATTGCAGCACTGGTGGTATCCTTCCTGTACAGCTGGAAGTTGACGCTGGTGACGAGCAGTGGAATGGTGTTTATTGTTCTCGTGTACGCAGTGACAACCCCTTTGCTAGTCAAGATTCTCAACCAGGTGCAAGACAGCGAGATCAAGGCAGCCACCGTGGCCAGCGAGATCTTTTCGTCCATCCGGATGGTGGCTGCGTGCGGTGCGGAAGAGAAGATGGCAGCACGATATGACGAGTGTGCCGATGAGTCGAGAAAGAGGGGACTGCGCATGTCGCCAGTCATTGCTTTGCAACAGACGCCCGTCTTTTTCGGCATTTATGCGTACGTACTGACCTTAACGGGTACCGTTCTATCTTACATTTTGCTGACAAAACAGAACCTTTGCGCTCGCTTTCTGGTTTTCCCTCGACGAATACATGAAGGGGGACATTAGCAGCCCGCAGACGCTGATTGTGTGAGTCTTTTTTTACACTCTGCCACTCCCACTTTTAGCGGCTTTTTCTAACCCTTTTAAAGTGTCCTTTTCTCTGTCATGATGATGACAACGGCCATCGGAGGCATCACCACGCCTCTTTCAGGCGCCGCCCGGGCTGCCAGCGCCGCCACCATATTTTACGCCATGATCGACGCACCCAAAACAGAGTGCAGTGGCTTTGGCGAGGGTACTCCCGAGGCCAAAGCCGCTACAAACAAATGACCTTGTGCTCGAAAATGTGCACTTTTGCTATCCGCTGCGGCCCGACCTCAAGATCCTGGACGGCGTCGACGTGACCTTTCCTGCAGGCAAGATGACGGCCATTGTGGGTCCATCCGGGTCCGGCAAGAGCACCATCGTAGCTCTTCTTGAGCGCTGGTACGAGCTCGACGAGCCTGGTGTGTTTACGACGTATGGACACTTGACAGCGGGTGGTGTCCCGGCTGCGCGATCTGGACCGGCGTTGGTGGCGGACACAGGTCGGACTGGTGCAACAGGAAGCCGTTTCTGTTCAACGACACAATCTTTAACAATGTGGCACACGGCCTCGTCGGGACAAAATGGGAGTCGGCAGACGCAAAGACAAAGAAGGAGATGGTGGAGACTGCCTGCCGTGAAGCCTATGCCGACGAGTTCGTTGCTCGCCTCCCACAAGGATACGAGACGGCGGTGGGCGATGGAGGTGGTCTCAAGTTGAGCGGAGGCCAGCGACAGCGTCTGGCCATTGCACGGGCCATTATCAAGCAGCCGGCCGTCCTTGTCTTGGACGAGGCCACGAGCGCCATTGATGTGCGCAGCGAAGCAGATCGTGCAGGCGGCGCTGGATCGCGCCTCCCAAAACGCACGACAATCACAATTGCGCACCGGTTGTCGACTGTGCGCAAAGCTGACAATATTGTTGTCCTCCGCAAGGGTCGTGTCGTGGAGCAGGGCACACATGCCGAGCTGATGGCGCGCGGTGAGGGCGGTGCGTACCATGCGTTGGCGACGGCGCAGCAGTTGATTCGGGAGAAGGTGGAGGAGCGGGCCGTCCCGAAGTCCCGTTCCAGGTCAAAGTCGAGGTCACCGTCGAGGTCACCATCAAGAACAACGGTCCAGGTCAAGATCACGGTCACACGACTCCCAAGAAAGAAAGAGTATGGATATTGTCGAGAAGGAGGCAGCCATACGACCAGCCAGTATCGTCGACGTCGCCACAGGCGCATCCAAGGAGGGAACCGACACAGTCGTCGACCACCCCCCACAGCCATCGCAGCCATTACAGCGGTCTCCCGCCAATAGCCTTAGAGCACCTTCCATCAACAAACCGGCTGGCAATCGAAGCTTCTGGCGAAGTTTTGTGCTTCTCCTTCACGAGCAACGCGCACTCTGGCCGTGGTATCTTGTCATGTTTGCAGGCGCTCTCGCTGCTGGAGCCAGCGCACCCGTCCAGGCTTACCTGTTTGCCATGCTCATCTCACTCTTTTCGTTCCTGGGGGCCCCTGAGTGGCTGCATGCACTCACCAATTTCTGGTGTCTCATGTTTACTGTTCTTGCCATTGCCGTCGGCCTTGCCTATTTTGCTCTCGGGTGGTCCGCTACGACGACAGCTTTCCACATCACCCACCACTACCGCCGTGCTTACTTGCGGAGCATGCTGGCCCAGCCTGTGGCGTTCTTTGATGGCGACGACCATAGTGCAGGTGCACTGACGGCCCGTTTGGCCACGGATCCGTCACAGCTGCAGCAGCTGTTGGGCATGAATTTGGCCTTTGTCGCCATTTCCGTGCTCAACGTTGTCGGCTGTCTCAGTGTGAGCTTTGCCTTTGGCTGGAAACTAACGCTTGTCACGGTCTTGACATCGATGCCGGTGCTGCTGGGCGCAGCATTTGTTCGGCTACGTTATGAGCAGCAGTTTGAAAAGGCAAGCCAGGCCGTATTTGCCGAGAGCGCGCAGTTTGCAACGGAGGCCGTGGGTGCATTCCGCACAGTGGCAGCCTTGACGCTGGAAGAGTCGATTGGAGAGCGGTATGCCACGCTGCTGCGAACCCACATTCGGGGCGCTCTCGTGCAGTCGGGTGTGTCGACGTTTGTGTTTGCATTGAGCGACAGCATTGCGCTGTTGTGTATGGCGTTTGTCCTATGGTGAGTGATCTACTGTGCCGTCAGCGTTTTCGGGGCAATATTGATAATATCTACACAGGTACGGCGGCAAACTCATGGCCGACCGCGAGTATCAGTCTTTTCAATACGGTGAGTCAAAGCTCCAGAAATGGTGTACAGAATGACTTTAAAATGCGGTCTTACTAATACTTTTAGTTGTCGTTTACATTGCCGTCATGCAGGGCGGCATGGGAGCCGGTCAATGGCTCAGCTTTGGACCAAGTAAGTTTGCCGGCTTTGTTTCTTTCTTGTATTGTTTACTCTCCTTTACTAACCCCACAGACATTGCACAGGCCTCGGCGGCGGCTAATCGCATCTTGGACCTCCGCCATACTGACGATGCCGATGGCCGACTGGTGTCGCTAGATATTGGAGATCTGGGCGCCGAAGATTCAGGGCGTCAAGATCGAGTTCAAGGATGTTGGTTCCGCTATCCGACGCGGGATGCACCAGTTCTCAACGGACTGAACATGACGGTGGGCACTGCCCCTTCTTGATGGGTATCAATGCCACATGTCAGCTAACAGAATAGATCGAGAAAGGACAGTTCGCTGCCGTGGTGGGCTACTCGGGCTCCGGTAAAACAACTGTCATTTCATTGTTGGAGAGGTAGGTTAACCTAATCCCATCATATTTATATCTTCTTACTTGACTAACAGCCAGATTCTACCGCTATGCCTCTGGCAATATTTTCTACAATGGCCTCCCTATTTCCGACCTGGCACTCCACGACTACCGCCGCGACATCTCGCTCGTTGCCCAGGAGCCCAGCCTCTTTGACGGGACACTGAGAGAAAACATTTTACTGGGCGTTGACTATGCTACGGAAGACCTAGAAAGCCGTCTACATGCAGCCTGCACCGACGCCGGCATTCACGACTTTATCCAGTCGCTGCCCGAAGGTTACGACACGGCCATTGGCAGTCGCGGCGTGGCTCTGTCGGGCGGCCAAAAACAGCGAGTGTCGATTGCCAGAGCACTCGTCCGCCGGCCGCGGCTCTTGTTGCTGGACGAAGCAACGTCGAATTTGGACGCGGAGACGGAGCGACAGGTGCAGGCCGTGTTCGAGACGAGGCAGTCACAGTGCACCATGGTGGTGGTGGCGCACCGATTGGCGACGGTGCAAAGGGCAGACGTGATCTTTGTTGCTGGGTGATGGGCGGGTGCTCGAACACGGTGATCATGCATCGCTGCTGGCCCAGAGAGGTGTCTACTACCAAATGTGCCAGGCCCAGGCATTGGACCAGTGAGACGGGGCACAACCAAAAGAATCACACATCACAAACCTAATCAAGTATGCGCATTTCCTAGTTTTGTTTAACTTTTTTTTTCAATAGCTTGAACTTCTATTAAATACACTTCTACTTTGCTCTGTCTAACAGCGGCCGTCACCAAATCATGAGTGGCGGGCAGCGTCTTTGTTTTTTAAAAGGTGATATGAGAGAATAGGGGGGAAAGGAAAGGAAGAATCGGTAAAATGAAAAAGAAAAAAAAAGGATGTAACAGCACTGAGTAAAACAGCAGTAGGAGATGAGAGACGGTAAGGAAAATTGGGAAAATGACGGTAAAAAACAATGTACAAGGACACGTAAAATAATAAACAGATTTAGAAATTTGGACAAGAAAGCGTGCAAACAGATGGCACAAAATGGCAGACAAGGAAATAAATAACCCCGAAAGATGCAGTAGATGAGAGAAATAGGAAATAGGAAAAGTTATGTGGAGGTGAGGGATGGGTTACGAAATTCAAGGGTAGAAGGTGCAGAGTTTTTACTCCTTCTTGACCTTCTTGTTCTTGGGCTTCTTGGGCACACGCGTGAGCCAGTAGATGAAGAGAGCACCAAAGATGTTGAAGATGATGTAGGCCCACAGGATGCCAAAGTTCCGCCAGCGGTCAGAGTAGTACGACAGCACGCTGGCCAGCGCCTGGTTCGTCTCCTTGATAGAGCAGAAGTTGCAGTTGGACGTGGCGGACTCGTTGGTAAGGTAGCCGCCAGCAATCTGCATGTAAGCATCCATGTACTCGCCGCAGGTCTGGCCCGAAGGGGGGTCGAAGTTGAGGAACTCGTTGGCGGCGCAGTACACCTCGGTGTTGGCCACACCGACGGACAACATGGCTGAGACCAAGTAGGTAAAAGGTGACAGACGGTACATGAAGATCCAGAAGCGCGGCATGGTGTCGGGTGTCGACAGGACACCACAGAAGATCAGGCACAAACTGAACAGCAGGTTGGCAATATTACCACCAGCCTCGGCTGTCTCAAAACCAGCAATGATCAGATCCGTGAACGTCGACGTAAACAGAAGGAAGAGCCACAGGAGCAGGAAACATTAGCGCGCCACGCTCGGCCGTCTGGCCGGCCGCGGCAGCATTAACGTTGAGACCGATCGGGTAGTACCAGCAAACGAACATCAGCACAGCCATGAGCGTGTTCCACGGAAGCTCGACAATGATCTGCGAGAGCATGAACACACGCCAGCTGTAGACCTTGGAGGGACGCTCGCGCACTTCGTAGAGCGAACGTTGGATAACGAAATGAGGCATGGTCTGCTGGACGAGCTGACCAAAGACAGTGAGCAAGTTGAAAATCGAGAACATCTGGTTCTGGAAACCCTGGATCGTGAGAGGGGCCTTGAAGAAGACGAAACCAATGTAGATAGCGACGAGGACACAGAGAGCCATCTTCGAGTAGATGTAGGACGGGGTACGCCAGTACTGCTGGAAGACACGCTCAATGACCTCACGGCACTGGGCAGGGAAGCTGGCAGCGAACTCGCGGTAGTCGGCCTTGCTGCGCTCAGGTTGGGGTGCCGGGTTTTCGTGCAGACGGTCGAGCTCGGCGCGGACGGCAGTGTACTCGGCGGAATTGCGCCAGGCCTGGAACCAGTCGACATCGGTGTGGGTACCGGGGGCAGCGCCAATAACCTCGAGCATCCACTCGGCAGGGTTGGCATCCTCGGGGCAGCGTTGGCCGCTCTGGCGTTCAAAGTAGCTAATCATGGTCTTGGAGTGCTTGCCAATGTCACCAAAGTAGACAGTCTTGCCGGCCCTTGGCCAGGAAGAGGAGACGATCGAAGCGCTGGAAGAGCATGGCGGACGGCTGGTGGATGGTGCATAGAATAGCCTGGCCGCTCTTGGTGAGCTTCTCAAGCAGATCCAGAATGGCCCAGGATGTCTGCGAGTCGAGACCGGAGGTAGGCTCGTCGACGAACAGCAGCAGAGGAGGCTTGGCAGCCAGCTCCACACCAATGGTGAGACGCTTGCGCTGCTCGACGTTGAGACCTTCACCGGGAACACCGACAACGGCATCGGCGTACTCCTGCATGTCGAGCAGCTTGATGACTTCGTCGACGTAGGCAAGCTTCTCGGCGCGGGGGATATGGGCGGGTTGGCGGAGGAGGGCGGAAAAGTTGAGGGCTTCGCGGACAGTGGTCGTCTGCAGATGCAGATCCTGCTGCTGGACGTAGCCGGTTTTGCGCTGGAACGAGGTGTCGCGCTCGTGGCCGTCGACAAACATGTCACCAGTAATCACACCCATCGAGGTACGGTCAGCCAGACAATCCAGGAGTGTAGTCTTACCGGCACCAGACACACCCATGAGGGCAGTGAGGGTACCAGGCTTGACCCAGCCGTCGACGTGGTCCAGAATGCGGCGGTCTTCCTTCTTAATCTTGACGTTGTAGCACACATCCTGCCAGTGGAACACAGAGGTCTGGCGCTGGATGAAACCGGCACCACCACCACCGCTCTCCTTGTCGCTGCCGCTCTTCTCGTCGATGTTCTGGTTGGCGGCGGCAACGGCAGGGCCCGAAACACGGGTACCGGACTCGGGGTCGGACTTGTGGCTCTCGGTGAAGCTAGCGGGCTTGTGGCCGCGGCGGAAGACGAGAACCTCACCCTTGGACTTCTTTTCCGAGACAAGCTCGGCAGCGATCATGTAGGTAGCGAAGAAGAAGACGATGAAGACAAGGATAATGCCAAAGTTGCGCCAGCGGTGAGAGGCGTAGTAGAGGAATTTCGTGTTGAGGTAAGCATCGCCGTTGACATAATCCTGGCCTGTGACGGCGCCGACAGTAGAGCAGACATGGTTGTTGCCCGTAACGTCCTGGTAGCCGGCGACCGAAGCGCTGGGGACGTAGGTGTCACACAGGAATTGGCGGCCAGTGAACTCATTGACCATCAGGGCCTCGAAAGCGTAGGCAAGCGGGTCAATGTAGTTCATCCAGCGACACCAGCCGAGCATGTAGTTGATGGGAATGACGAAACCAGTGAAGATGACGAGACCGAGGATAATCAGCGCAGCGGGCACCATGGCCTGCGACAGGGTACGCGAGGCGGAGGCGATGGTACGGAAGATCATGGACATGGCGAGAACGGTGACGAAGCTGATGAGCAGGTAGAAGAAGAACGGGCCCGGTTCTCGTCGTAGATCTGTCATGAAATAAATGGCGAGGTTAAACGTTATACAATTCGTGACCTTGTAAGGCAAGTCGCACAACATGGATGCGACGGCTTCGGCGGACGGGTGGTACAGGGCGTAACGGGCGTGCTTCTCGACAATGGGGCGCTGGGCGTACAGAGTGAGAATTTCGAGGGCAGACGAGAAGGCGTTCATGAGACAGGCGAAGAAGAGCAGGGCGCCCCGCTGGTAGAAGCTGGAGGTGACGGCCTGGAGGTTGAAGAAGACGGAGGCGACAATGAGGGACATGGCAAAGTTACCAATCAGAGCGCCAATGGTCAGACTGGGATCACCACGGAGACGCTTGAAGCCGCGCCACAGGCACAGACGGATCTGCTGGGTGTAGGACAGCGTGAAGGGCGAGGCAGCGCGCTGGACCTTGGCCTGCTGGGCACGCTTGGAGGCACGGAAAGCCTCGGCGTCAGGGCCGTTGAGGGGGTGGGTGGTCTTGTAGTCCTCGATGTCGGCCTGCAGGGCGCGGTACTCGGCGCTGTTGCGCCAGCACTCGGCAAACTCGTCGGGGGTGCGGGGCGCGCGACCCTCGAAGCCGGCACGCACGATACGCTCCTGGGGCGAAGTCATGGAGGTCAGGAAATCGGGGGTGGTGGCGCGGGGCGGGCAGTCGAAGCCCAGGTTGACAAAGTACTGGCGAGCGGCGCCGGTGGGACCAAAGTAGATCTGGCGACCCTCGTAGAGGACGGTGGCCTTGTCGAACAGGTCGTAGGCGCTCTGGGGAGCCTGGTAGATGGACACGATGGCGGTGCTGCCGAACAGCTCGGTCTGGGTGCGCAGGGTGCGGCAGAACTCAATGGCGTTGGCGGAGTCCAGACACGGGTACTGTTGTCCCAGCACTGCAGGGGCGCGCCAGAGAGAGCAGCCTCAGCAATGGTGACACGCTTGCGCTCACCACCAGAGACACCACGGACGTACTCGTTACCGACACGGGTGTTAATCGTGTGCGAGATACCGAACATGGCCATGACAACGTCACGCAGGTGCTCGGCGAACATGTTCTTGTGGATGCCCTCGGGCATGGTGCGCGGGGCGCGAGCGCGAGCGGCAAAGGTCAGGGTGTCGCCGACAGACAGCTGGGGGAAGTGAACGTCGACCTCGGCCGTGTAGATGGCCTCACCACGGTGCTTGGTTGTGCATCTCCTTGGCGGGCATGCCCTGGTAGTTGAAGTAGGACTTGTCGTCGACAAAGATACCGTTCATCTCACCGGCAATGGACTTGAGAGTGGTTGTGCAGCCAGCACCGGGAGGGCCGAGCACGACAAGCATCTCGCCCTTGCGGACGACGCCGTCAAAGTTGCGCAGAATGTCGATGCGGCGCTGGCCACCACCGACGAGACGGCGGGCCAGACCGGCGAGCTCCAGCCAGACGTTGAAGACGTCCTTCTGGTAATCGGTGGGCTTGCCGAAACCGTAGACGTTCATGTTCTCGAAACAGACACCCGACGTGCGGAACTCGTGGCCGTTCTGGGAGACCATGTCGACGACGGCCTTGGCCCAGGCGCGGCCGTTGAAGTTGGCGCTGGCCGGGTTGAGCGGGGAGTCAGGCTCCTCCGACGAAAGGAAGACATTGTGGTTGCCCACAACGCCGGCCGAAGCTTGTGACTGGCGGGTGTACTGGCGGGCGAGCGACTGGACAGCGCTGTTGCGGCGCTGCATCTCGGCGTGGACCTCATTTTCGTCGGACTCCTCGTCGTCGTCTTCGAGGTCGTTGTCGTTGGCACGGCCACCAGCGGGCGCTGGTGAAACCTCCTTGCCGGTCTCCTTGTCGGCGGCAAAGCTAGCATCGCCGGTCTCGGTCAAGGACGTGGCACGCGTGCCGGCATCGTCAACACCGGTGGCACCAGGAACAATAGGCTCGGTGCCGACATTGTTGTCCCTTCGTCCTGAGTGCGGTGGCGAGAAAGAGGCACGCCGCCGGTCTGGGCTGTGTGGTCGTAGCTCCCGAAGGAACCCGTGCCCATAAACGCCATGGTGGGCGGTTGGGGCAGTCGAGGGTCTTACAACAAGCAAAAAAAAAGTGGTGTTGCCGTATGTGTACAATAACCCTCGGTGGTCGATTGTCGTTGGTTGTCGTGAGGTTGTCGAGTGGTTCGAAGGGGAAAGAAAACACGCTCTCACTCCTCCTTGTTAAAAAGAAAACAAGACAAGAAAGAGGTTCGAGAATGGAGAACCAGAGGAGGGGTAGGATAGATTAAAAGGGGAAAGGAACAAAAGAAAGAAAAAATGGAAGGGGGTGTGGCCAAGATTATAATAAGAGAATAAGGAATTAAGGAATCCAGAAAGGAAAAGACAATAGTTCTTTTTAGAGTAACAGGGGAAAGGGTATGGGTAACGGTAGGGGAAACGGGCGCCGGAGAGTAAAAATATGACGTCGAAACCGAAACACGAACGAAAAAAAAACAGACGTGACTGGTAAAACCCCGAGCCCGAGAAGGTGAAAGCGTGGATGCGTCAAAGGAAAGACAGGCAACGCGGCCCAAAAAAAGCCAAGAAAGAAAAGGGGAAAGTGGCCGAGAGAGACGATAGACAGCAGCGTATGGAGAATGAGAAAATAAAGGACAGGCGAGACGTGCAGAAGACGCGGCGCAACACCAGCCAAGGCGCGGCGATGGGTAGCTGGGACTTACGGCAGCTTGTGTGGGGATGGGGGATGGGTGTGGGAGAGGGGAGCGTGAGGAGGAAAAGAAAAAGAGGATCAGAGGCGACAGTCGAGAATTGAAGTGAATTGACAGTAGTCTGTTTTCTGCAGGTGACGGGCGCGGGTCACTCACGGTCAAAAAGAGGCCGGGCAGGTACGAGTACGGGGGAAGGAGCGAGTCGATAGCAGCAACAACTACAACAGCAACTACAGCAGCAACTACGACGACCATCGCTAGCAACGACACGAGCGGCACGGCAAGACCAGATCGCTCCGAAAGCTGGGCGACTGGAGAGAAGGCGATATCCCAATGCACTGCGAGGCAATTGAGTCTTTTCTTTTCTGTTTTGTTCAGTCCTGACAGTCTTACAGGGTGTGCACGCGAGGTGGTATTCCAGTTCCCTGCCAATGGATGGTTGTTGGCGCGATGTTGGCGTGCTTGATTGTTCCTTCCCTCTACGGAGTAATTGTACCGTACCAGTTTGCATTGGTTCCCAATAGGGCAGGCCCAGCATTGTCGTTTGCCTTGCACTTGCCCAGTGAGTTTGCGCACTTGCTTTTTGCGCTTGTATGATTCACTATGAGGACCAGTGAACAGGAAGGAGCCAGTGGCCAGGCCAGTGACCCAGTGAGGAGCGCAGCGCAGATTCGGCGCTGGGGCGAATAAAAGCAGAAAATAAGAAAAGAAAGACCAAGAAAAAAATAAAGAAAAAATAAAACCCGAATAACAAAAAGGGGCTCCACCTTGCCGGACTCCAAGAAGAACCCGACACGCAGAAACGAACCAAAACAAAGAAACGGGACAGGGGGCCCAACCGAGAGCGAGGGAGGTGTGGGGACGACAGGACAGGAAGGGGGTGTGGTCAAAAGACAACTGCGTTTGGCCAGCACAGCAGACAAGAGACAAGACAGCGGACAACGGATAACGGACAACGGACCGCGCCTGAAGTCAGCCTGAAAATGAAGCTCGTAAAATACGGGACACAGTCTACAGTCAAGAGTATTTCTCGAAGCAAATACGGGCAGCGGGCTGTCTAGGGAACCCGCGTTCCGCAAAAGCCTCGTGAAAAGGAAAGAGCAGGAGCTGCCAGGAAAGATCAGGAAGGCGCAATGGCGAACGAGAATGTATGTGCGCCTTCCGGGTCGATCACGGGGCCTGCAATAATCTTTTCTTGCGGAGAACAGACAGCCTACGGGCGGACACGGCGAGGTCGAGATCAAAATAGCAAAAATAGTACACGTATCTCTGGACATATGATGCATTGATCACGGTGAAGAGTACCGACTAAATACGACTGGCACTGAGTTCATTGACAACAACTACTGAGTAAAATGAGGCAATTGCAATTGCAGGAAGGTAGGAAGGGCCACGCAGCCTTCGGGATCGCGATAGGAAGACCGCGACAGTGGACAGCGAGGTTTGAAATGGAAAGTGCAGTGGACGATGGCAGCGCTCGCAGTTGCCCAAAAAACACCAAAACAAGGCCATGAGCTAGCAGGCTTTGGCAAGCCCCGTTCCGTGGCGACGCCAATCTCGCCCAGTGCATACCAAAATCCACTGAATCCCCAGGCATGTAACCTCTCAATTAGGGCCCCTGGGGCCCTCAATTAGAGCCTTCAATTACACAGTACAGGGCTCTTTGCTGCGCCTTGAATGGTGGGGCGGGAAAGAGCGACGTTCGGTATGTCGTAGACACTGTGGGATACATATATTTTCGGCTTTGTGACAGTGCGCAACTGTGGTCGCCACGTGCTATTTCTGCAGTGAGTGTGCACTGTACCACATACTGTGCGGAACACTGTGTCTCCCGTAGCTCCAGCCAATCACATTACATATGCTGACAGACGCATGCTGACAGGATGGGAAGGAGGGTGGGAGGGTGTGCTGTAATACTCCACCCGAACACCGGGGTGCAAGCGCATTCGTCCTGTGGAGGCTCCCCAGTGTCAATTTAACTGAGTATTACGGCCGGCAACAGTTTCCTTGCGCTCGCTGTCGGCCCTGCCCAGGCCCTTCGCCCTGTCCAAATTCAGAATACGAGCGCCCAGGCTCAGTGGCACGCTCCCCCCGAATCTCTCCTAGCCTTTGTTAAGCCGCACTTGCAGCACTATTGAACTTGAACGGCGGTCGGCGAGTTTGGTCGTCCCGACTTGCATCGATTGGCGTCTCTGATTTATTCTTCTGCTCCTTTTTCATTGTTCTTTTTCTTCTTCTGATCGTCCTGTATCTTACTGAGTACAACAGCAGATCCCATCTCCACGATCGTCTTACTCCAGTCGCCGTCTTCATGACAACAGTTTTATCAACACCGTCAATGGACCTTTATATAAACCAGAAACATGGTCCAGTTTTTGCGCCCTTGGCAAGTTCTCTTACTTTTTTTTGTCCGTGTCTTTCATCTATTCAGGTACCCGGCTCGTCCCGTTCTCTCTCGTACGGTCCTCGATTCTTCTCACGATCCACGGCGACATCTCCCGATATCTCTTTTTCTTCTTTTCTCACTTTCTGAATCCCGTATCGTCAACTATCCAGCTCGGCTCTCCTGCAGGACCTCACTTCAGCTCGTCGGCAGATCTTTCCGTCAAGCGGCAGCGAGAGAGTGAGAGTACTACGGCATACGGGACATGCACAGGACGCTCAGATCTTATTCGCCTTACTCCAGACGAGTCGAAACAACACTGCCAGCAAAAGCTCACACAGTTCAACGCAGCTCACACAAACACACAGAGCTTCCAAGACGGCACAGCACTGTACTATGAAACCTGTGAGAGCATCACCACAATCGTGGCTTCAAAACCCGATATCATGAGCAGGAGATTTCTCTTTGGCTGAAGATTTTATTTTATTTTTTTGGTCTTCGGCTCCGGTGAGTACCACACGACAGTGGCGTAGAGGCGTAAACGGCAAAACGGGCACCATAGGCACAGCTTTTGCGTGCCCTAAAAGGCGCTGTAAAATGCGCCGGAGCTGCAATCTGTCCGCTGTGACCGTACGAACACGAACACGAGTACGCTTCCTGCAGCCAATTTTGAAGCATAAGAGCGGCCAGGAATAGCGTGCTCGCCTGTAAAATTGCAGTGGGCAATGCTGTGAAATGAGCAGGAGGCCCTCAATATGCCCTCATGGAGAAGTAAAAAAGGCAAAGACTCGATGTTGTGTTTCGTGAAGCCATTCGGTGAGCATCGAGAGCAGAACGATCATCGTCGCCTGAGAACATTAAGATCAGTCAGCCAGCGTGATAAACGGCCATAGACGACTACTCCTTACCATTCACAGTGTAAGATGCATATATGACTTCTCCCCCCTTTCTCACCTATTTTGTTACCCCAGAAAACCTCTCACAAAAGGTTCGTCTGTTCTCACAAATGTGCTTCCAATATGCAAGTATTGTACTGTGGTATCTCAAAGCAGCACGCCCCCTGACAAGACGCGCTTTGGAATCAGCACATGAGATTACCAGTGCCACTTCACGCTGTCGTCCATTCTCTGCAACGTCTTCGGCATTTTTACTGTGGAGTTCCTGTCACCGAAAAGGAACGCCATCTTTTCCCGCCATAAAAGGACACCAGGAACAGAAAAATCCGGTGCCAGAGACAGTGGCGCGCGATAGGCGCGTGCCAGTTGCTGGTGGCATATATCACAGTGGCATTGTGTAGAATGCGTGCGCAAAAGCTCCTCTTGAGAGTTCCTTGAGAATTCCTTCGAAGCTGCTCAAAGCTGCTTCTGAATTCAGCCTATTGTTAAAAATCGATGATATCTTACTGCATTGTTGCATCGCGTCTTTTGAACAGCTGGTCAGCTTGCTGACTTCTCACGGCATGTCAGAAACGAAAGCATCCCTCTGGTCTTTCCTGGATCCTTTGGTTTGCAATAGTCGATCACTACCACTCAGATGGCAAGATGGACACTCTGATGGACGCAAAGCACTCTACATACAAACATAAGATACGTGAAGCTATCCTCATAGCTATCAGTATCACTTAAATCTCACATGAGAATGATCGTCAAAGCAAACAAAAACACAGCTCGCTGTGTTTTTCCATCTTTTGCCATCTCAGACATGACAAGAAACGTGCTTCCAAAACAACCACACACTCAAAAACTCAAACATAAAGAGTGAACTCAAAAACTCCCTTGCCGGCCTCCTGACGGGCAGAGTGCAAGATCTCCCGTGATTTTGATTCACTGTCCTGTGAACTGCAGTTCAGCTGTGAACCGCTGTGCACTCCCTTCAAGCCCGAATATGGGATGGGCACTTTGTTGTTCTGTCGATCGCCTTGCGGTCCATTCCATTCTTAACAGCGTCTGTCCCAAGCACATGGCTGCGATGAACGCCCAGCACAAAATAGATAACACGCCCCCCTCTCCTAAAATTGCAAATCACTCTGCGCGCCTATTGCATCGCAATGTGGGCGCTGACCACCTTATTTCGAGTCCGTTCCAGTTACCAGGCTTGGGCTAGAAAAGAACTAGAAAAGAACAAGGGACCCTGTGAATAAAGGTAAGAGCATGTTACCATTGCATCTCAAATCTGGTGAGAATTGCAACTAGAGCCTTTGGATGAGCCCTACGATGCTACCTCTGTCGGCCTTTTTTTTTTAGTTGTATCTTACCGTGTATGTCGTAAGAGACTCGGAGACTCTCCATTGTAAGATACCAGCACGCGACGTGAAAACAAGGTTCTTTTTTTTGCCCTGTATCTGCCCCTATGCTCACTATCGCACGCCAACGACGCCGCTGACGGTGTCTCTCGCTTGTGATGGTGCCCGCCTGTAACTTTCTAAGAAGCACGTCGTATCTTGTTCTTTTCACTCTTCTCACACTCCCCTTTTTGCCACATGAAAGAGCCAAACACAAAACTGCCGTCATTTTAGGCGGATGGGTCCGGTCTCCAGTTTCTACGGAGTAGTTCTTTTCCCCCTTCAAACCCCCAAAACTCCTTGCGGTTCTCCAGTTCTTTTCAGTGACTAGAGCCTGTTGGTCTCACAAGCTAACAACCAGTGGCCGCAAACGCGGACAGTTGCCGGACCCCGAAACACCCTCCAAGACCCTCCCGAGGTTTTTTAGGCTTGCTGTGGCACAATGTCTCGACGTCTCGACGTCAACAAACCGACGTGGAAATGTCCACAGCGTCCCCTGGAAATCTGGAAATACGGGCCAAACAGAGTCGCTTCGTGCAGCCAAAATAGCTCGTACATCCGGGGTCCCGACCAGCAACACGGTTCAAAGAAACACTGCCACCCCCCGTCTTGTGCTTTTTCAAACTCAAAGTGAACGGCGCCTTGCTTTTGACGATCACAACGGCACTCGTTCACCGCGCGTGTTTCCAGCCCGAACCCGCCGGCCGGAGACTTTTTTTTTGTTCTTTTTGTTTCTTGGCCATTTCGAAGCTTTGGAATGTTCTACTTTTTCTTATTCTTATTCATCGGTAGCTTTGGTAACTTGCCCGTAGATGTACTGTCGCGATGAGATTTTGCTGCCATCTTGATCATGCAGACAAACTCGTACGAGTATTTTGGTAGCTTTTTCGGAACCTCTACCATCCGAATATCAAGGTGGGTCGAGACAGCCAAAAGGCTGTCTCTGAACGCCTCTTGGGCAGGTTCAGAACGCCATTGGCTTTGCTTTGTTTCCTTTGTTGGCGGGCCTGTCCCCTCTTTCCACTCCGTCGTTTCGATTTCGTCCTTGCCCCCTATCCCCCTGCAACTGTCCCCAGCTCCCCGTTGCAAACAACCCTGCCTCGCCTGCAAAGCTTACCTGTAATTGGCCTAGGCACAAGACGCAGCATTGAAAAATGGGCAAAAGATGGCCGCCAAAGGGTCCGCACACGCCAAAAGTTCAAAATAATTTATGGGACAGTCTCCAGTAAAAAAGGTGAAAATAGATGCACGGAGAAATGAACGGAGTCTACGACGAGTCCGTTGTCGTGGGGTGCATTTTTTGCTTGCAATCTGCAATTCAAGATCTCGACATCGACTCCATAAAAAAAGAAACAGGGCGAAAGCAACAAACTCGAGTACTCGTAAGGCACACGTACTCGTAAGGCACATGAACTCGTACACCTTTTAGATAACAAAGCAATGCAAATGCCACATGTCGAGTGGGTCTGCGAGCAAATCAGATACCCGGAAAAGTGTCCGAGATGTCGGGGGCCAGGCACCCGCCGAGACCGATTTGCGGTCTGACTCTGACTCCGGCGTCAACGGCGGCTTCGTATCCTGGGCCACGCCTCTATTATCTTGGCTTGTTTTTGCATGTTTTGATCTGCTTCATTTCTACATTTTGCCTACTTTCTGATGTTGTCAGATATCTTGATTACGGTGGAGTCAAAGACAGGTGAAGGGAGGCGCTCCGGCATCCTGGGCAGGACTTCAAGGATAAGCGCTCAAAATGGGTCCAAACTTGGCCTGAACAGTAAAAGCTGTTGCAAAAGAAAAGCTGCCAAAGACAGCTCAAAATTTACCGAAGACAGCGCGATGCCCACTTCCTCGTCGATTTTCAAGGACTTTGACGACAACTCTTTACTCGCAACGGCCTCCTTCTTCCGCATCACGTAATTTTGATATGACAAAGGTCCCATGTGAGAACTTGACTGTAGAGATTGCCTGCTTCCTAGTCACATATTTCAAATAATCGCAGTGCCAACGTACGTCGATATCGACAATGACATGTGTGAGTACTGCACGCCATAGCACTCTGCACACAGTTGCATGGCTGTTGCCCCAACGTCGTAGATCGTCTTTTTCTCCGAATGTCTTCTTTCTCCAAATTCTCCAATGAGATGGGTTTCATCCCAATTTTTGTTTCGTCCAAAGAAGTCTCGGCCCGTGTCGACTGTACGTAGTAGTGGCTGCTCTGCGGTAGCCGATGGCTGCCTGAGTTTGGTCAAGCTCATGCCATGTTCTCGGAAAAGGCGAGAAGCTTGATAGTCTCAGATGTCACTTGTTGCGAGCACATATGGAAATCATAATGATTCGAATAGAAGCATAAATAACATAAATTAGTACTTTTTTGCTTTTTGAATAACTTTTCATGAGATCATTCCTTGTCAAAACAAGAAAACAAAGTTGAGGCCTGCCCTGTCCATCGGCGCAGGAGGAAAATAAATAGAAACGGCAGAGGGGAATAACAAAGGATGGCAAAAAATCAAAGAAATCAGTAAAAACATAGTCCCCCCAAGAGTCCAGTGTAACGACGCATAGCAAACTGTCTCCGATAGTTGTACAAGGTGGTCATACATCAAATCCACATCCTCCACTTCTTCACGCCATATATATGCCGTTCACATGCCGCACATCTAGGCTTGAACGGCCTCCTGCGGCACCGGCGTCTCCTCTATAGCTGCCTCGGGCGCGACAGGTGTAGCGGTCGCCGGCACAACCGGGGTTGCCACGGCGGTCTTGTGAACGGTCGTCAGGAAACCACCGCGCAGGAGAGCCAGCGGGTTAAAGCCCAGGTTCTCAAAGTTGGTGGCGCTGCGCAGCACACTGTCGTCCACAATCGGAGCTGGTGCTGGTGCTGGCGCCGGTACAGGCTGGGCGGCAGGCTCAGCCGGGGCTGTACCTTCGTCAGTGCCATTGCCCTCAGAGGCTGTCACAGCAGCCTCCACAGCGGCGGCGGCAGCTGCAGCCACAGCTGCGGCAGCCACAGCCGCAGCATTGGCGGTCGAGTTGTTGGCACTGGCGTTGGAAGGCGACGACTTGAGCCGGCGCGCCAGAGTCTCCCGCAGCGGACCGTTCCAAACGGAGCTGTTGGGGATCTCGGTGGCGCCGTCGGCACCGCCTTCGACGGGTATTGGTTTGGGGGCCACGACCTCGAGCAGGTCGTTGAGGGTGCGCAGAGCGGCCTGGCGCTCGTTGGCGACCTTGGACAGTTCGGCGAGAATCAGGCCCGACAGGCAGATAAAGTAATGGTGAAAGGGCGTAATGGGCGGGCTGGGTCCACGACGCGAGACGGCCTTGGCGTCAGTCGCAACCAGGGTAAGCTCGACAACCTTCTTGGTGGCCCAAGAGACGTCTGACGACAGAGTTGAAGGCTGCAGCAAGTAGGCCAGGAGGCGGTACTGCCAGTAGCCAAGATGGACGAGCGGGGCAGCCGACTCAGTGACAGCGTCGGGCAGGTCGGCACGCCACATCTCAAGACCCAAGTCAAGCTGCTGGCCGAGCGGGCCGAGAAAAGCGGAAGAAGAGGGTATAGAGAGGGACGTTTGGAGCTGCCGAAGCGGGTCAGTCGAGACGAGCGCGGGTGCGATCGAAGAGCCAAGCAGGTAAGAGAGCTTGGTGAACTGGAAAGCGGACTCGCCCAGAAGGGGCCGCAGACCAGGAGAGAGCACAACGGTGCGCAGGGGGATAAGAAGAGGCTTGCCGAGGGCAACAGCGTTCCAGCGGTCAAGCACAACCAGCGACCACCAGGCACGCAGGCCAAGACGAGCCTCAGAATCGGTGTCGACGCCTTCCGACTGTGACGGGTCCTCAGCAGCAGCAGCCGAGATGGCAGCAGCCGTCGCGCCGAGCTGTTCCGTAGGCAGGCCCATCTCGTAGGAAACAGCCACAGCGCGGGACAGCAGTGCCGTCTTGGACAGACCGCCATGGTGGCCCTTGAGAGCGGCTGGACCGTGAGTATCAGCCTCGACAGCAAGGAGCAGCAGGGTCTGCAAGTGCACCAGGTCGTGCAACGGGGTACGCGGGCTTCCCTCAGTCTCCCACTGAGCAAGGAGAGCACTGGCCACACGTGCCAGGCCGGCTGTCGGGACAGACCCGAGGGCGTCAGAAACGGCGCGCAGTGCGACCACAAAGGCATCCTGCAGGAACTGAGGGCACTGAGTCAGGTTATCGAGGACACGAGACCGGTCACTCGGGAGGAAGGGGAGGCACGGGTGGACGGCAGTAAGGTAGCTGCAAAAGATGTTAGTATAGGTAAACAATAAAAACAAAACAAAAAAAAAACCTGTACAATATAGAAGTGCGTATAGACTAACCTGCCAAAGACCGCGTCGTCAAGCTCTTGTGACTCGTGGTCAGCCAGGGGAAGCAGCCGTTCCATGTCAGTCAGTGACCGAGACAAGGCGTTGGGAGTCTCTGCATCAATCTGGGGCTGCGGTGCAAGTGAGACGGCAGAGTAAGGCGTGCGTGATGCCGCTGCTGCTGCATTGCCGGCTGGTGTCTGGAAAAGATTCGAAGTGCGCGGCGTGGTAGTGGTAGCCCAGGCGGCGTGGCGGTTGCTAGTCGCCGGGCTGCCTTCGGGCGTATCAGCCGACGACATGCTGGCAAAGGGTCGTTTGGCGTTCTCGTTGAGTGAGAAGTCACCGCCACTGCGGCCCAGGAGCTCGAGGGCGTCGGCAGCAGACGAGGGGCTCTGGTTGCCGAGCTTGCCCTCGATGCTGTTGATACGATCGGCAAGCTCTTTGATGTAGCCCTTGCTGGGGCCACGCTTCTGCGGCACACGGCTGAAGAGGCACTCGGTACGTGCCCGACGACAGTTTGTGCACTGCTCCGTCTCCGAAACAGAGTCGCACTTAATCTTCTTCCGACGGCAGGCGTCACAAGCGCGTGATACCTTCGACCGCTTTCTAGGAGGGATGTGGTCCACGTTGTACTGCTGCGCAATTTGAGCCATCTGCAGCGATGCCGGGAGGTGGCTGACGCCCTGCGATGCATCACCGTAGCCGGTGTGTCCCTGGACGTCGGCCGGGTGCTGCAGGGTGTGGTGGTACGCGGAGGTCACGTCGGGACTACCGTACGCGCCGTCGGCCGCGGCAGCAGCTGCAGCAGCCGCCGCAACACGCAGAGCCTCGGCGTCGTTCTGGCCGCCGTCGTGGAGCCCTGCCGTTGCATCTGCACTGCTGCCAACACCATTGTTGACATCGTGAAACTCGCCCTCGCGACGGGCGTTGGCCTCACGCATCATGGGGCAAGACCTTGGCTGAGCTGAGCTGCCAGCTGGAGCTCCTCGACACTGACTGGAGGCCGCACGCTCTGCTGGTGCTGGTCATGGCCGGCGTTGTGATCCTGTTCGTGTGGCTGTTGATGCTGCTGGTGCTGCTGGTGGTCGTGATGGTTCACGCCTTCTTGTTGGCTCTCGGCCTGCTGAGCTGCAGCCGCTTGCTGGACGTGCTCCAGAGCTGCAGCCGCATACATGTTGTTCTCGTCATTGTGGCCCGACTGCGTCGAATCTACATACGCATCGGCACCACCAGCACCGCCACCGACATCGTCGTGTTGACCCGGGTCTTCCGTCTTAAGGGCCCGAAGATGGGATTCTGGGTACGAATCGTCTGTGCCACCCATGTTGACATCGACGTCGTCCGAGCCGCTCACTGCTGCCACAAGTGCCTGCACGTTGGCCTCAGTCGTCGCCACGCTGTCGTCCAGCTGGCCACCACGGCCCTCGTCAGACTGCATACCTTCGAGCTGCGGGTCTATCTGGTCGAGGCCAACGTCGGCACCCGAACCATGGTAGAAAGAAGAGCCACTAGCCTGCCCATCGGCCGACGGAGTCGGATACTGCTGGGCGAGAGACTCGTCCGTATCGGGCTTGTCCATCAGGACAGATGTGCGAGCCAAGTCCGGGCTTTGCGGGTGTGGATGTGGATATAGATGTGGATTTGAATGTGAATGTGAATGTGAATGTAAAGTGTGTGTTTGTTTACAAGAGCACAGAGAGTGGGGTTACGGCCGACGCGTCGCGTAGAGTTCGCAGATATAGTTGTCGAGCCAAAAAAAAACGTGGCCGGGGGCGCGAACGGGGTTGCCGCCGGCGACGAGAGACGAAAGCTTCACATAGCAAAATCACTGTCAGCTAATTGACCGCATTGCAGCACAGCACAAGCTCTGTACAGCGATTAACACGCGACAGAACGACGCGCGACGACTGCCCGCCATTATCGCATGGCCTAGAAAATGCATGCATCGCGACACAGTGCATAGTGCAGTTTGGCTGTAGATGCAGATGTGACGATTTTGCTGGTTTTGATGCAAGAAATGCAGCTGAAAACGCAAATCGCGACTGCAATGCACGACATCCGTCTAGCTGCGTGGCGGGCAAAAACAAATGCTCGACAAAGCTCAAGGGAAAAGAAGTGGACTCACCTCGCTCAAAAATAACCTGGAACTGAATGATATTCCGATGCTGGGAAGCGCTGCCAGTCGGAGGGAGCGCGGCGGAAGAGGAAGAACCAGATGGCCGATGTGGAGGGGATAAGGAGAAAGGAAAAAGAGAAAGTGCGAGGGGATGGGAGACGCCGGATTTTCAGGAAAAACTCGTCTGCCGGGAAAGAGCGGTTGGCAGGGTGGGGCAAAAGGCTGAGGTAATTTTTTTTACCAGTCACGTGAAGAGTCACGCAGGTCTAGTTGTCTATCTCAGTACGCGCCCCGCCGATCTTGTTCCTTCACTTACACCATTTTCGTGTTGGTGTTGAGTTCAAAGTGTTGGACGATGCAAACGGTGAATCTTATTACCTACTGTGAAATCTCTCTACATGGGCTGCACGACGTCTTTAGTAGATTCAAGCGATCAATGCTTTCATTTTTGCCTGGATTTCGTTCTATATATGCCGTTCCTCCCACCACAGGATGAGGGGTGTTGCAGATATGGTGCATAGGCTTCGATCAGATGGGCTCTATGGGGTAAAACAGAATACTGGTCGGTCAAATAATAGAGCTTGTCTCAGCTCGAGGTCGTGACCACTAGATGCAGGTTATCTTGCGACGAAAATGCGAAGCATATGGGTGGCCGTTTATTAAAGTAGATTGCTTTTTGTGGAGAAGGATAAACTGCAGTCTGGGGAAAGAACGACTAGATGAGCAAATGACTTGGGGCAAGTCCTGTCTCGAGTCTATGTCTCAATGGAGGTCTGTTTGTTTTGCTTTTGATAGTTTGAACTGTATGTTGCCATTTCGATTGAAGTTTTTTTTTTACACGATGACTATGCTCGAGAGCTTAATATTTTTGTATGTTTTTTTATCCTCTAAACTTTCCCTTTTTAATGAAAAAAGAACTCTATTTTTATTAAGAAAAAAAAATTGCAAACGAAAACAAAGAAAATAAATTACAATGTGTAAATCGAAGGAAAGCAAACATTAAGGTTCTGTTGATGACCAGTGCGTAGGGAGCGACATGTAATCCGATTCACAAGCTCGATGTGGCGTACATGGAACTTTTACGCGATGGTGCCCTTTTTGACATCAAATAGAAATACACTAATCCATCAGGTGTATGATAGGCAGATTGTGGTCCAGATTCTTTCTGTTCAGAGATAAACAAACAAAAAAAAGCGACATTGAGGCCTCATGTTTGTGGCCGAAAAGGGAAAGAACACAACTTGTACACGGTCGTGGTTGCCTGTCGTGCCTGTGTGCTACGCGTAGGTGGCGGGAAACTTAGCGTCGCCATCCCCAGATCCATCTGGCCTCACATCTCACATTCTCAAAGCCTTTCTCTCCCTCGCATCTCCAATCACCAACACCAGCCTATCTAATCATAATGAAAACCGGCGTTTCACCGAAATACCCATGAGAACAGCTCCTATCAGACGGCGGGCTCAACGATGAGCGCAGGCCGCCAGGATGTCGACGTTTGACGGCTTCATTCGGGAGTTTCCCGACATTCAAGGTGTGTATCAAGAGCGCGAGCTTCGACTTCTACACGGCACCAGTCTGCTCCTCGAAGCCAGTTGCTATTCATTTTCTGACATCTATAGTCGACTACTTTCGCAACACACAGGCAACGGCATCCCGACGCCCGCTGGCCGGCTTCCTGAGCCATGCCCACAGCGACCACCTCGTGGGCCTCGATGCCTTACGCTCGCCGTTGTAAGCTCAATAGCCTTGATGGGTATCATGGGTGTTTCTTTCTGTGTTTACTAACGAAACCCAGTGTCTACTGCTCGGCAGCGACGAGAGCCCTTGTCCTTGGGCTAGAGAAGTACCCATGCCGCATCAACTTCGCCAAGGGCATTCTCGAAGCACGCAAGCGGACATACAAGCATCTCCAGCATCTTTTGGTAGGTGCACAAGAAGACGCTAGATTGAGAAAGAGACGATTATGCTGAATCAGTTACAACAGAAACCGTTACCTCTCGACACACCCACAACAATCGAGCTGTCGCCAGGAAACCGTATCCAGGTGACGCTCCTCGACGCTAACCACTGTCCTGGGTCGACCATGTTCTGTGAGTCTAGCTCCCAAGACGGCACCCAAATTGCTTCACCTAACAACAGCAGTATTTGAGGATGAGCATAAAGCTGCTCTATACACAGGAGACACCCGCCTTGAGCCGTGGTTTGTCAACTCTCTCGCCCGCCACCCTTGTCTGGTCGAGTACACGGCCGGTTTACGCACTATTGACACCGTATATCTCGACACAACATTTGTCGAACGGAATGTTGAGTTCCAGACCAAAGCTGAAGGATTGAGAGATCTGATGAAGGCCGTATCACGGTACCCACCTGACACAATCTTTTACTTGCGTGCGTGGACTTTTGGCTACGAGGACGTCTGGGTGGCGCTCGCAAAAGCACTACGCTCAAAGGTGCACGTTGACGCCTACAAGATGGATCTTTACCGGTCTCTTGTCACAGCAATGAAGCTGCGAGTCGCCAACGTGTTGCCGGTGGCTCACACTCCCACCTCGATCCGGTGGCCCCTGGCCTCGTTGGCTTTATGTGTGCCAATGCCGCACACGACGGTTGTCTCAGCGCCGACAAGGATAGCGAACACGAGAGAGTGCGTATCCACAGCTGTGAAAAGGGTCTTGGATACTGCCCTGCTGTGAACGACGCCAAAAGTCCTGTAGTTTGGATCCGACCAGTGGTATGCCGATTACCGCACGGCCGTGGTGAAGTGCCAGAAGTCGGTGCTGGTGGCGGTGGTGAGGACCTGAACAAAGAGGCTGAGCTGGAGGTCTATGGCCAAGATGAGATCAACCGGCTGTGCGAGCTGTAAGTGGGATTTACCAGTATAATACCTGAATGAGTCTTGAGCTGACCATGTTTGCAGAGTCTGTACAGCGAAGGACCTGTCACAAGACGAGAAGGTTGACCTTCAGACCCTTATCGTGGGATCACTACACGGCAACCGCCAAATACCCCTCCATATTGACCCAGACGACCTTGACGACAAAAATTTCGACCGAGACATGGGTATCGACAAGATCAAAGAGGCTGTGCGTGAGATGGCCAAGCTGAACCGGGGTGGGACCTCGACGGCAATCAAATCAGAGCTTAGGATGCGCTTGATGCCCACCGAAAAGCTTCCGCAGACAATCACCTTTCCATACTCGCGCCACTCTTCTTATCAGGAGCAGTGCGACCTTCTCGACAAGATTCGACCGAGGGATGTCTGGCCGTGTACATTCCATCCCGGTCAATGGTTCAGCCGTGGAGTACCCGCTATCACCATCGAGGATCTATTTGGGCAATACTGCTCGGGCGACACGTTTCGTCACGACATCGAGGCTGCAGAGAAATACGGCAGACAATGGACGGCTGACGGCGAAGATGTTGAGATCATCGACAGTCAAGTTACGGAGGAGCCTGACCACGGGTTGTATTGGGGCCCAATGTCTATGGCGGAAATGCAAGACGAGCCTGAGGTTGAGGATGGAGTTCTCGGCAGCCACGATGAGCCAACAGTGGCTCCCGATATTCAACATTGGTCGGCGCCAAAGAGCCTGGATTACCCATACTTCTACCGCAACCCAGACCTCTCATATCGTCCAGACCCAGAGGATAATGATGATTCCCAAGCAACACAACTGTCCGAGTTTTCTGGAGAGCGCCGTTCTGCATCGCATCAAGCGGCTATCATCAATGCTGTTGGCGGCGGCGAGTGGATGAGTATCACACTGGAAAGTACCACCGACAACCACACGATGCCGGACGTTGATCTTGGGTCTGACTAAGGTGTGTTTCTTCCGGACCGAAAACCCGGAAAAAGCGCAATATGCTGCTTTGGAAGATTGCGGAGGGCTTCTCCCACAAAGAGGTACGGAGCAAATTTGCCTAAAATGGATGCCGCACACCCGCAACGGCACGCACATCATATGTTCATCTGCTTGGGCATATGTTATCCCATTTGTTTACCTGTGGGGTAAGGGAAATGAGACATGCAATGGAGCACATTGACGGTCATCGTCGAAGCATGTATTACTGGTATTCTGGCACCTTTTGCTTCATGCCCTAACACAACAGAACCGGAATTGGATACAGAGATATCAGGACATCAGCGAATAGTGCCCAATTCCAAGATGGGTCGCTCGTCTCTTTCTGTTATCGGCCTCGTTGCGAGTGCCTTTTGGTTTTCGACAGCGTGGTCTCTTCCAACGACGGAGACCGGGCTGGACACATCATCCAAGCAAGCTGTACCCCGACAAAGCCTCGATCTTGCCGCCATCGTACCGGAGCTTTTCAGCACACCGTCGACGAAAATTACAGGAGATACTGCGCCGACGTCTGACCTGGCTGGCTACCTAACGATTGTTTTTCTCGGAGCCGACCCATACATTTACTTTTATCTCAGCGACGGCAACAACCCGATTGCCTTCAAGGCTCTCAACAAGGGCAACCCCGTCATCAAGCCGACAAAGGGAACCGGTGGCGTGCGTGACCCGGCGATTGTCAAGGGAGGCGGCGACGAGGCCGGACGCAAATGGTACATTGTCGGTACCGACCTCAACATCGGGAAGACGACCTGGGACGCGTCGCAGCGGACGGGCTCGCGCGGCATCTTTGTGTGGGAGAGTACTGACTTGCTGACATGGACTAATGAGCGTTTGGTCACGGTCGAAGATGGGACGGCGGGTATGGTGTGGGCGCCGAGGCTATTTGGGACCCGGCCAAGAGCCAGTACATGGTGTACTGGTCGTCAAAGTTTGTGAGTCGAGCCCTACCCCATTTGATGGAGTTGCATCTGGCCTGACATCTGCAGTACACCGCATCTGACTCAAAACACACCGGCTCACCGACCAACACACGCATCCGCTATGCCTACACGTCCGACTTCAATACCTTTTCGAAGCCCCAGACGTACGTCGACAAGTCCCCGAGCGATACCATCGATTTGACAGTACTGCCGCTGTCCACAGCCAACGGAGTAGATCTCAGCAATGCGGCCACGAACCAGACGTTTTTGCGTTTCATGAAGGATGAGAGCAAGAAGGGCGTGTTCATGGACTACTCCACCACGGGCATCTTGGGGCCTTTTACACGGCCAGGCGGTGACGCGGCCACCATCGAGTCCGGTGTCGAGGGCCCAGCCGCGTTTTGGGACAATTCCGTGGCTGGCAAGGCACATCTGCTGCTCGACTTTTACGGCGGCGACGGCTACCGTCCATACGAGAGTACGCACCCGGAGACGAACAACGGGTGGACGGCCAGTAGCCGCACGGCGTTCCCCAAGAACCTACGACATGGCAGTGTGCTGCCAGTGACGGCGAAGCAATATGCGGCTCTCGCAGCCAAATGGGGGTAGATAGCATGGCCATGCATGCTTGTTGTATATATCACCGTTTTTCTCGACGTTTGTTCTTGGCCGTTTTCAACAACAAAGGACTTGAGCAACGGAGAGCAAACAGTTTCTCTTCCTGTATATGTACATTTCTCCATGTAATTTCTGGAGCACGAATCGAGCCGCCACGGCCAGGGTGGAAAACAAAGTTGGCTGCGCCAATCTTACTTGGCCCACGGTTGACACTCCACGAACGATATCAAGAAGACATACGAAGTACTGTTACAAAAATACTTCGTATGTATGTTCGCTGTACGGAATACGGGGAACGGTGCTCTCATTTGCAATTTACACATACAATCCACAGTGATTACAGTGAGCGGTGCACAGATGTTTTGGCGGAGTGCATGTTGCGCCGTTGCCGTCTTATTCTCTGCCGTCTACCGTATCAACAAACTCCCCGCGAGTACGACGTACGGAGCGCGACTGCGACGTACTAATACATTACGCCAAAATGGTAATAATACGACGCCCGTATGATTTACGATGAAGAGATGCTCGATAAATATCCTCCGTAATTTGCATTGTCCCCATACTTGCTCTGCCGCCGTTGCAGCGCTATTTGCCCTGTCCCATCGGTGGACCACCGTCGCTGGACACTGATGAGAACTATGTCTGGGGCAAATCTCGCTACGACGTGGGCGCAAATAAGGGCCGAGTTTTTCTTTTTCTTTTGGCTGTGGTGGACGGAAGCATGCAAAACGGAGCACTGCTCACGATTTGGACATAGCGATGCGACGCGCTTCGGTTGTGGGATCCGAAGAGAAAATTTAAACACAATAAGACTCTACGAAAACGGTAGCCTTTTGATCACCCCTGTTGAATGGGGGCGATGGCAATCATACGTGTATTATCCCGGCCGAATCAACCCGAAGTTTGATATTTGGATGCAACACAATCAAGCGTTTTCAACGGCTTTGCTCTCCCACAACGTAGTAAACAGATGGAAAGTGGATGAGTGGATGAGTGGATGAAGTGGGGGATGAAAGGGGGGCGTGTTGTTTTGTGCCTTGACCAGTGAAACCTTGTTTTGCAGCACAGGCCTCGACACAGCTCGACCTCGAGCCTTGTGGGCGCATATTGATACTCGAAGGGCAAAAACGGTGGAGAATATGGGATATTGCAGAATTACCAGTTTATTTTCCTGTGTAAGTCGCTGTTTGTTCGTATTCTGTTTTTGGAAATATGTTGGCCACGGATGACGAGCCGGATCGGCACCGACTGTACGACGTACAAAAGGAATACTTCACTGCCCTTGATAATTATTGGTCATCGCCACAAGTATTTTCGTGGTGTTATCCCCCCTGCTTCTGAAATCAAAACGGAGGGGGATCTCTCTCGACTTCGACGAATTTCAGGTCAGAGGCTTTTTGTATGCGCAGGTGCCACCGTTTTCACCGTTCAATGTACTTTTTGTCGAATGATCATTGTTTACAGAGGCAAATTCTGTCGACACGTCAAAAGAGTACCTGACAGGGACGACCTTTAATACGCCCCGAACTTTGTACATAGGTGAACGGAAACTATTTGTCGACATCCTCCGTGTGTCGCCGCGAACCGCATAAATTCGACGCATTTTAGGTGCATCGCCTGACCATGAGATGCCCAAACATTGAAGATGAGTCAAGATATCATGTTTTGATGTCAAAATCGGTGTTAGTTGAATAATACGCCAGTGTCTCGGGATTTTAAGGAACCCTTCGCGGCTGTGGAAGTTGGACCACGTGACTAGCCTTACAAAATCACACATACAGCCTTTTTGGCGTTTCTGGTTTCTCTTGAATTACTGTTAATATTGGAGAGACAATAAATTCATTTTTAGTAGATACCGTGTGCAGAACAAGATGAAGATTATGTGCAAGGTCGTTCTTTCCTTCCAGAGCTGTTAATCGTGAGTGCTGGTGAGCATCGTTTGCTCCTTCCCCAAATGCGTGTTAGTGCGGGACCTCCATTGCTCCTGCCGCCCGTCGCGTGTTTCTCCGAACATCCCACCTTCGCGTTCTTGGTGGGCTGAGCAATAAAGAGATTTAGCGTGTTTTACCCCATTTTCACCCGCTAAAGCGTGCTCTCCAGCGGCTATTACAGCAGGCACTGCGCTCTCGAAATGAAGTCATCAAATTTTTTTCGGGCGGCATCGCCTGATAAGATAACGAATTGGGAGCAGAAAAAAAAAGTACATCTGCACCAATATCCCACGATCGTCTACACTGCCATACTGCCAGCACATCGCCATTCATAGACATCTACAGTCGTTTGTTCGATTGAAGAACCGAATTGAGCTTCTATACCATCCCTAGTAACACCGCGACCACCCTCACTACCGTCACCATGTCCGGCTTCGATACGTACAAGGTACTTTAACGACCATACAGTTTGTTTTGTTTTGGCGATGAGTGGAACTCCGAGAGCCATGGCTAACCAGGAGTAGACCCCCCTTGACTCCCGCTACAGCAGCGCGGAGATGAAGCAGCTCTTTGGCGCACGCTCGCGGCACTCTGTGTGGCGCAAGCTGTGGCTGCTGCTGGCCGAGGCCGAGAAGGAGGTCGGCGTCGAGGGCATCACGGACGAGGCTCTTGAGCAGATGCGCGCCCATGTGACGCTGACCGACGAGGACTTTGCTGTGGCTGCTGTGGAGGAGAAGCGCCGGAGACACGATGTGATGGCTCGTGAGTTATCCCCCGCGAGAAAACCAAGCAATCAATGAGTGGGATCGTTGAGGAGGACGAGGAAGAGAAACAAAAGCTGACAACAATAGACGTCCACGCCTACGGCCAGGTCGCCCCTGCCGCTGCCGGCATCATCCACCTTGGTGCCACGTCGTGCTAGTAAGTGGTGCGAGTAGAGGTGTTATTAAGAAAGAAAGGGGAAAAAAAAGGAAAAAGGGCATACTAACAAGATGCAGCGTCACGGACAACGCCGAGCTGATTCTCATGAGGTATGTTCCTTGTTATAGCACGAATATTTTGACGACAGGACTGGGCTAACACGCAACAGAGACGCCATGGACCTGCTGATCCCCAAGTTAGCCAAGGTCATCCACAACCTGAGCCAGTTTGCCCTGCAGACCAAGGACATCCCGACCCTCGGCTTCACCCACTTCCAGCCGGCCAGCTGATCACTGTCGGCCGCCGTGCTGCTCAGTGGATCCAGGACCTGATGATGGACCTCGAGAACATCCAGACCCAGCGCGACCGTCTGGAGTTCCGCGGTGCCATGGGCACCACGGGCACCCAGGCCTCCTTCATGGAGATCTTCCACAATGACGGCTCCAAGATTGACAAGCTCAACGAGATCCTCTGCGCCAAGACTGGCTTCCCCAAGACCTACGACATCTCCGTCCAGACCTACTCGCGCAAGGTCGACCTCGACATTGCCAACGCCATTGCCGGCCTCGGCGCCACCGCTATGCACATCACTAGCGACATCCGCCACCTCGCCCACATGAAGGAGCTCGAGGAGCCCTTTGAGAAGGACCAGATCGGCTCGTCCGCCATGGCCTACAAGCGCAACCCCATGCGCTCCGAGCGCATCTGCTCGCTTGGCCGCAAGCTGCGCAGCCTGCCCGCCAACTTTGCCGACACCTACGCCGACCAGTGGTTTGAGCGCACGCTCGACGACAGCGCCATCCGCCGCATCGACATCCCCGA
Organism: Sporothrix variecibatus; assembly: GCA_016097105.2. Lineage (NCBI taxonomy): Eukaryota > Fungi > Ascomycota > Sordariomycetes > Ophiostomatales > Ophiostomataceae > Sporothrix > Sporothrix variecibatus. The sequence continues at coordinate 1,020,077 of JADMNI010000001.1, read as the reverse complement.
GATGATGCTGCTGGCCGACGCCGTGCTGATTGGCCTGGATAATGTCAGCTCGGGCATGGTCATCTACCCCAAGCGCATCCACGCCCACGTCATGGAGGAGCTGCCATTCATGGCCACCGAGACCATCATCATGAAGATTGTGGCGGCCGGCGGCTCGCGCCAGGAGGCCCACGAGGAGATCCGCGTGCTTTCGCACCAGGCAAGCGATGTGGTCAAGAACCAGGGCGGCAAGAACGACCTGATTGAGCGCATCAAGGCCACCGAGTACTTCCGCCCTGTGTGGGCCGAGATTGATGGTCTGCTGGACCCGGCCCTGTTTGTCGGCCGCTCGGGCGAGATGGTGCAGCGCTACTGCGGTGCTGGCGGCCCCGTCGAGAAGCGCCTGTCCGCTTTCCAGGAGTACATCAGCAAGACGGGTGCTGCCCAGCTGAACGTGTAAAACGGGGGTTCGTGGATAGATGGAAAAATAAAAGGGAAAGGAATAAAAAGGAAACAAAAAGGAGGAACCAGGAGTTGATTTCTATATACCGTTTAAATATATCTGATTTTATTGCAGGACTCATCAACTACAGCGTCAGCGTCGCCTTGGCCACATTCTTTCCAAACATCTGCACCGCCATACCACGGCTCACGCCTGCCATACCAAGCGTCGATGCCAGCTCCTGCACGGTCAACGTCAACTTCTCATGCGGGAACAATGTCACATAGTTGTCGGACCAGGTGACAGGCGTGACATCGGCCCCGGATGCATCCACAAGATTCAAAGACACGAAGACAGCGGGTACAGCTGAGTGGTTCTCGAGGACGATGGTCGTACCGGCGGTCCCATTACTTGGAGGCTGCCGAGTGGCTGTCACGTTGGCCAGCGACAGCTTGTCAAGCGACTGGAAGCTGACGTACTTGGACACTGGCGTGTAGTACCAGTTGGAGTCGTCCCAGTCAAGCGTGTCGATTCCAGAGCCACTCAGCCAATAGACACTACGGCTGATGACGCTGGCTGACGATGACTGGCCATCCAGCAGTGTGAGCCGCAAAAATCCAATATCCTTGAGTGTCGAGATGCCCTGGATGTTGTTCAGCACCATGCGGCTCGAGTTGGGCGTGCTGATGGTCGTCCTCTCTTTGGTCGATGTGGTGGTGTTGCTTATCACGGCACCATCGGCAGCATTGATCAGCTCGGCACGCACCAAGCGGACGCCTGACTGGCTCTGGGATCGGTTGATGAGCACGGCGGCGCGGCGCACATAATCGTAGGCGACATGCTCCAGCCTGTTCTCGCCCAACGCCGCCTTGACGCCATAGTAGGCACCTGCTGGATGCAGATAGTAGTCAAACAGTGCCCAGTGCAGCGCCGGCCATGCACCATTGAGCATCCAGTAGATGACGCCCGTTGCGGGCCGCTTGGTGCTGCTGGCGTCCGCCTTGACGGCACCGGCCAAGCCCCAGTTGGCCGCAAAAACCCTCAAACTCGGCCCGTGTCGCCTCGTAGTCGGCCATTTGCGTTTGAGCAGGTAGTCGTCCAGTGACGTTGGTGCGCCGTACCGCTGCCACAGCGCCGTATTGAAGATGGTGCGGTTGTGGAACGACGATGCCGCCGACGACATGTGGTACAGTCCCTTGTCGGGTGCACGCCAGAGATCGTCGAGGTCGGCCGTCGACAAGAACTTCTTGAGACTGGAGAGCGTGGGCGTACCGCCGCCGGGCCCCTGCTCGGACCCAAAGCCAAAGGCCGCACCATACCGCACATTGTCGTCAACCGTGGCTGGATCCGTAATGTCGTACCAGTAGTTGGGCGGCACCCAGTCGTACGGTCCAGGCATTTTCATACCTCCGGGCCCCAAGGCCTTGGAGTAGCCTGTCTTGGCTGCAGACGACACGATGGGAGACTGCCAACCGGCATCATCCAGTGCAGCGGTGTAGATGGCCGTGGCGCGGTCGTCAGGCCAGTAGTCACTTCCAACCAAAAATCCGAGTAGACTCGGGTGGCTCTGCTGCATGGCCGCCTCGTGACGCATGCTGGCATTGGCCGTGGCATAATCGGCGTCCGACCAGATTGCCGTCGGCTTGGGCAAGTCATCATTGTACGACCAAGCCTCCCACTTGTCGCAGCACTCCCAGCCCGGAAGGACCATGAGGCCCAGTCGATCGGCAATGTCATACAGCTCGGGCTGCTCCATCTTGCCTTCGAGGCGGATGGTGTTGAGGCCCATATCGAGTGTATAGCGTGCATGTGCCTCAAAGCGTGCAGCATCCCATCTCAAAAACACATCAGACGTGTAGCCGCCGCCGAGCACCTGGAATGGCTTCCCATTGATAGAAAACAGAATATCGTCGGCGCTGCTGACTGTGGCTGTAACCTGGCGGAACCCGAAAGATTTGGTGGCGGTATCAGACTTCACCACAGATGGGGAGGATGCACCGGACGAGGTCGACACTGTGAGTTGTGCTTTGTACAGAGGCTGGTCACCCCACTGCCGTGGCCACCAGATGGCTGGAGAGTCAACAGTTGCTGTGAGAATAATGCGTGTAGTTTGGCCAGGGCCGAGCTCGGTAGAAGGTGATGATGTAGTTGTTGACGATGCTCCATCCCGTGTAATGGCTGCATTGACAACGAAGCTGACACTCGCTTTGTCCAGGTTGCGCACTGTGGCCCGGATCGTGACAGTCCCGTTTGTGCCATTGGTGACCACACTGAATGCCTCGATCGCCACGGCGCCTGTCTTGCGTAAGTTGATATCCCGCCAAACACCAGTACCGTTGTCTGGTGGGTACGGATTCCAGTCGACAAAACCAAGGCCAAAGTCTTGAAGGTAGTTGGTCGGATACGCACGGACGACAATGGCGTTGGCACTGCCGTTTCCTTTCCCGCTTTGTGACAAAATGGCAGATGTCACATCGTAAACATGCCCTCCGTATGCACCACTCTGGGCCACCTTATCGGCCACCTGCTGACCGTTCAAATAGATGTCGGCTCGCGATGTGATGCCGTTGGTCTCGAGGAGGTAGTGCGTGCTGCTCGTGTTATCAGACGAGGCACTGCTCGGTGCAACGGAGAACTCGCTCCGGTACAGCCAGGGCACTTGGAATTGTGCCTTGTCAATGGCCGCCAGATGGTCCGAGAAAAAGAGGTCGCTGTCGTTGTACACGCCGGCTTCAATGAGACAGCCCATGACGGTGCATCGCGATACAGGAGCATGGTTCCAGGCTGAAGGTGACGAAACGGCGCCTGGCTTTGACAGCGACACTGGATCTTGTGTGATTTTGGCCGAGGATTGGATGTCCCATGTTGGAATCGCTGCAGTGTCGCCTGCTGCGACTAGGGGAAGCGTGTTCTGTCGTACACTTGCTCTGGCTCGAGGAGCCGCGTGAACAGCAGTGACAACCGTCAAAAGGACGACTGTTGTGTCGATAAAGAGACGCATAGTGATGACTGTATACCCCGTGGAGTTATTGCAGGGGAAAAAAAAAAACAGAAAACAAAAATCAAAAGAAGCCTTTTCAACCTTTTAACAGTATTGCTTCTGCTCCTCTGAAGCTATTGTCCCCAGTCAGAGTTCTCCGCCATGGTCGATATGGATCGTTGTATAGCACTTTATTTTAAAGTGACGGCCCGGCATTGCTCGACCATCTTTATTTTCTCTTCTGGCTGTTTCTCCGGCGCTGGGCAGCCAGCTGCAAAAAGACAACAGTCTAGAACATATTTTTTGCCAGAAGTGACATGGAAAGACTGTCGGGATGCAGAGTCGGGATGCAGCCCCTCATTTGCAACGTTGACTCCAAATTTTGGGCGGCAGATGTTCTATTCTATGCTTTCTCTCAGAAAATGCAAGATTTTGGGGCCATCACGTTGTGTATTTATGGTCACTTGAAGAAGCGAGAGGAAAATAGGGGGTACAAATAGAAGACATGAGGGAAACAAGACGATAAAATTTAAAACAAAGACTAAGAAAAATCTCACAACCATTATCAATAGTGCAAGTTTGTATGGATTGTTAAAAAAACGGACTCACATAAGGGCGTGTCACTCACAGAAAGTCATATGCTGTGAGGAATATTTTCCCCTCAGGACGGGTAAAATTGAGAGGATTAGCGGAGAATAATACCAATACTCCGCGGTCCTTCCGAGAATTGTAGAAAATCCTTGAGAAGTAGAATATATAACGGGCCAATTGGTTGTCTCCGTGGACCGATATCAAAGTTCAGAACATATTGACTCTGGTACAGGCAATGCGTCGGATTGCGTGCATGAGAAAACAACCTGTGATTTTAGTAGTCTGTGACCTATTGAAACAATTTGGACTGTACTGCTGCGAAATGATAATTGATCAAAAAAGTGAATTTTTTCAATACAGAGAATAAGAGAAGAGAAGAGAAGAAAAGAAAAGAAAAGTCTGCCAAGTCTATGCTAAAGTTTTTAAAAAAGGAGAAAATCAAAAGTCAAAGAGAACATAACGAAAACAAACGAAGTTTTGAGGGGAACAAAAGATAAAAAGGGGCCACAAAAACAAGGAGAAATCTGCTAGCGGTAAACCTGTAAACGGATGCCTCGTTTCCTAAAAGGGTGGCCCCAAAAACGAACGTAAAGAAGATGCGGAAAAGCTAAGATAAAATGAAATGAAAAGAACAAAATGGCCGCGGTGGAGATGTGACTAACAGATAATGTCAAAAAGGCTAAAAGCGCGAAGGAAGAGAATAGAAGAGAGAAAATAAACAAGAGAAGAGCGAAGTGAAGAAGAAAGCAAGAGCCTCGCAGCTCTTTCGAGGGGGTATCAACTAAACCAAAAAGGGGGATAAGAAGAGTGAAAAAAAGTAAAGCTCGTGTGTGTAGAGCAGCCGTTCAGTCATATTTGAAGGCGAAATAAGAAAGGAGTAGAAAAGATTCAGAGAAATGAGGCATCCATATCCGCCGCTGACCTGACGGGTTCCCCTGAATATGAATGTTTTGCTTTGTTTGTTTATTTTGTTGCAAAAAAGGGGCGAACTAGAGGGCAGCTCCGAATGCCACTAAAGCCCGCCACCGGCCGACCAGGTCCGTCCAATGCCGCCATTGTCGTCGCCGTGTTTACTGTATTATGCCGCAGTATACCGCCAGGAATGTGATCCGTGAAAGAGAATGAAAAGAAAGACAGAGAAGAAAAATCAAAAAGAAAAGAAGAAAAAAAAAACTCGAAGAAGAAAGAGCGGCCTCCCTTTATCTTTACGAAGTTTGGCCAGCATTGTGCCTGTCGACATCGCCATAGCCCAGGTCCAGACCCAGTCCGCTGCCGTTGACGTGGTGTGTCAGATCAAGCGATGGCAGGCCGTTGGAGCGTGCGGCCCCACCCAAATGAGTCTGCGGATCGCCCAAAGCCTGCGCGTAGCTGTATGAGCCGATGCTTTGCGTGGTGTACGGGGTCATGGCCCCGGTAGCTGCCGCTGCCGTGTAGTTGGCCGTCGCATCTGGAGGGCTCGTGCTCGTGCCGCTTGGTGTTGTGTTGTTCGGGTTGGGCGTCGCGTGGGTACGCGGACTGGCGTCGGCCGAAACATTGCTCGTGTAGATTGGCCCTGGGTGCGGCCGGTAGTCGCCAGCGGGGCTCCCTGTTAGCCCGTGTCCGGCCGATGTCGATGCGGCACTCGATGGTTGGTAGCCCATGGACGAAGGGGATGCTTGCAATGCGCCGTATTGGAAGGCGTGCTGCGGCGAATGCCGACTCGATGGCGACTGGAACGCACCTTGCCCTGCGGATCCGGGGCCATGCGGTCCGCCGAGTTGCTGCGTGTCAAGACGGTTGAGCTGGTGGTGCGCGTGGGTCCCAGCATGGCTGTAACCGAGGGTTGCTGCTGTCGTCTGGATGGGTAGTCCGTAAGGAGATGAGCTAACTGGCATACCGATGCTGTGGTAAGTTGCCCGCGGCGCACCGTATCCGCTGAGATCGGTTCCAGCTGCAACACTGGTCACGCCGCCGGTGTACGGAGGAGGTGGAGGCGGCACATCGTCAACGACCAGCCGGCGCCGCTTCGAGCCCAGGCCAGTGGTGTCGGGGTCGTAGTGGCCATACGCCGTTGCGGAGTGAGGATCGAACCCACTGCTTGTAGTGGCGGCACCGCCGTAGGGGAGACTGTCGTCGGCACTGCTCGTGCGCGTGGGAATCGACCTCCGCCCGGAATCGCGCGGATCTTGTTGCTTCCGTGCAAACTCGGCGGCCGTGGCATTCCGCTTCCGTGTTGTCATGCTGCGAGAGTCCTTTCGTAAGCGCAGACGCACACCCTGGTCGCTAAAGGAGCGCGTCAAAAACGTCGATTCGGCGAGTCCTGGGAACGACTTTGTCGGGTAGACCTGGAAGGTGTCGGAAACAATGGATGTGATGTGGACACATTCCATCTTTTGCATCTGGTACAGTGTAAAGAGAAGCCTGAACTTGCCCTCAACTTTGCAGCTCAAGTCGCCAAAGACAAAGAAGCCGCCATCCTGGTTGTCAGTGTCCTTCAGACGATGCAATGACGAGACCACAGTGCCGATCAGATAGCTCGGGAGCGGCTCCTTTGATGAAGCTTCGTCGCCCTTGAGCAGCGAACAGGACATGAAATAGTAGGGACCTGACGTGACATGCGTTAGTCTGCAATCCTCCACTCCGACTGACTCTTCCCATAACTCTTTCGTAACTATCAAAACAAGTGCTTGTACTTACTCTGAAGAAAGTTCTGCATCGGGTCTTTCTTATGGCTGACTTTCAGCTGCAGAATTGGTGGCGGATCGATAGGCTTGCGATCGGCTGTGTTCTCGTTAGTCAACAGATTAGCAGCGATTAGGAGAATCGAAAAAGAAGAAAAGAAAACGCACCTTTGTCTTTGCCCAGTGCCACGCGGGCATGCTGGGGCTGTTGGCGTATCTCAAGCATGTAGTCGGGCACGCTTTTGAGAGTAGATGTTAGCAAAGAGCCCGTCTGTTGATAAGACACATCAGTCAGCAGCCGGACGCACCTGTCTTCCACTTTGATGGTTGTTGGAGGAGGCGCAATGGTGTGGTCACCGAACTGCGTCGCGTAAGCGGTGTGCAGATGCCCGCTCATGGGGGACGGTGGCAGGACCGAGTCGAATCGCCCGTCGTCGTGAACAAGAGGATAGTCACTGGCAGAAGTGGCGGCGGCCGTGCCGTAGTACCCGTACTCGTCCGCCTTTCGTTTTGTGGACGCCGTCGTGTCGGTGTTGTGGGGTGTGTTTCTTTACTTTTCTTCTCGCGCGTTCGTCGAGAAGCAAAGAAAAAAACAACGTCGAGGATTCGAGACAGAGGAAAAAAAGAAACAGAAGGAAACCAAATGACTGAGCCCAAATTGAGAGAGGCGTGTCTACAAAGACGTTCGATACGACTGATGAAAATGGTCGTCTATTTAGTCGTCTGCTGGGCGTGCTTTTCCGTCCGTCCGTCCGTCTCTTCTTTCGTCGTATGAATCTATGCCGACAAGAAATTGACAGCAATAGTCAAATCGTGGGGCACGTCGTAGACTACCTGACGGCTTTGTAAGGAAGAGATTGATGAATCAAAGCCAGATGCCATCCAAGGGAAGCAAAGTTATCGGCCAAAGCTGGAAATTGCTGGCGGTGTTGTCGAATTTGCAAGTTCACAACGCGGACTGTTGATTAAGGAGCGACGTAGGCTATTAAACGAGAATGAAAGATCCGACAAAAGCCTTGGGTGGCGAGCAGTTGATGCAGAGAATGTGAGGCCGTGATGGTTCGATGGGAACAGAGAAAGAGAGGAGATGTAAGGTATGGTGATAAAATAGAATGAATCAAGGGAGAGACCAAAGTAAGGACTGGAAGGAGTAAGAAAGTGAAAGAGAGAGATTGCTCTGGAGCCGGCGATGGATGAGAGAGGAGGGAGGGGGCGAGACGTGATAATATGGGTCTCAGAACTCCAGTCTCTTGTCGTTGTCGTTGCGCCACCAGTGGGTGTAAGAGCAGTCCAAAGAAAAACTGCCGTCTGGTTGGAGGGTCAAGGTCCCAGGTCCACAAGAGCTGATATGCGCAACCTAGTCGTCTCGAAACTGTCGTCCCTAATTCTACACGCTTTGCTTGTGCGCTTGATTTTTGTTCGTCTCCTTGATCTTCGTGGCGAGACAGTTCAAAAAAAGCGTATTTGATTCTGTCCAGGGTGGTCGCAAGGTATCCGATCTGGGGAGGTTGCTTGTTGACATAAAGCCAGAAAATTTGTCTCTACCAAGATCGAAAAGACGAGTTTTGAAAATAAAGTTCCAGAACTGGTTGCAACAAAAAGAGACTGTAAAGTCCGACAAGGTCAAAAGAAGAACAACTAAGTGAAAGTGATAAAGATAAAACCAGTCCTTCAACTTCGTGTCGAGAAAGATAAGAGTCGTAGTTGGGTAGGTGTGCTGATGTATCCTTGTAGTTGACTTCTAGTCTGCTGTCGTCCGTCTGATCTGGCTGAATCGAAAATGCAAGAGGCAGGACTGGGATCGTAGGTAAAGGGAATGGCTGGAGCAAGAGGATATAAATGTGAAAGAAAAAAGAGAAAAAGAAACTGTACGGGAGTATGAGCTGAGGTGGATGGAGGGTGCCCTTTTGTTCTCCGCAAGACAAACTCGTACCGAATTGCTGTGAGTAGTAGGCACAAAACGGAGCAGTGGCCAGCAGTGCAAAAGAGTGCAAAAGAAAAGAGAATCGGAACGATAGTGTATCGACGATATAGACAGGGACCGTTTGAAAGGGAGGGGTGTGGTTGGAGAACAAGAATAATGTGGGAGGGAAGACAGAAGAACAGAGCGAGCGAGAGAGAGAGTGGAGAGAGCCAGTAGCGCGAGGGTAGCACGGAGAGGGATATGGGTGACAGGGGGGAGGGTGTGCATGCAAAGGAGAAGAAGAAAAAAAGAAAACGGAAGACGGGGAAAGAAGAGGGGGAGGGGTGTAAGATGCAGCGTAGAGGTCCTTAACAATAGAAGCCCCAGCAATACGTCGTAGAAGGAGAACTGACCAAGGCGAGGTCAAGGCAAGGTGTGGGACTGTTAGTGTTCTCTCCAAGAAGAAGAAAAAGAAAGAAAGAAAAGAGCCAGATCACGGTAGGTCTGAGAACCGACAAGGGTTGATGGGCATCAGTGGGGAGGGAATGCAGAAGAAAAAGGTTAAAAAAATCAGATCGAGGAGAAAGAGGAGTGCAAGGAGAAAATGAGAAAGAAAAACAGAGCTAGGCAGGGTGTTGTGGCTAGTCTGTCCCTCGATCTCAACGGTATCTGGATATGGAGTCTTCCGCACAGCACAGTTCAGAAAAACAATCAAAAAAAAGGAAGGGAAGGGGGGGTGTGAAATGTGGACGTAGACGCCGTTGTCTGCACCCCAATTCGACACAGGAACGGGGCCTGACCAGGGCTGATCAGTGCCGGCGTGGTGCAGCTGGTGCCCTGTCACTAACCAAAAATGGTGAAGAGATGACCGAACAGAGCGGAATCGTCCAGCGTCCGGTAGGTGTCTGGCTAATGCCTTAGCTGAGCTGCACAAATACGTCGTAGAAAGGAAGCAAATGTGCGTCGTACGTCGTAGTTGTGGCGGCAAGAAAGCCTGCTTCACTCTCTGAGTGCTTGAAGAACAGCCGTTGGCCTTCGCCTTTGATTGTTTTTACTCGCTTGGTTGCCTCCTGCTTGCTTCCTTCTCGCTTGCCCGCCCTGTTGTACTCAGTAGATGCAATGACGGGAAAGAAATGCAACGGATGCTTTCTGTAACGGGTGGCCGTCCCTGTGGGGATCGTACCAAAGACGGAAGGCAGGTGAGGAGGGAGCGAAGCTCAAAATGACAGAAATGGACAGGGAGAGCAGAGGATTGGATAAGGTGGAGAGAGAAGGAGACACCTGGAGGAGGGCAATGAGCGAGAGCCCCCGTAAAAGAACAGTATGCGGCCAGGACCATATGGGGGAAGGGAGGGAACCTCAAGTCAGATACGACGACTGGGCCGTTGCTCGTACTTCTTAGGGTTGTAGCAGATCCCAAGTTGGTGCCGAACAAGCCAAGTCTGGTCGGGGTGGAGTGTCCTGCCCCAGTTCGGCGTCGGATTAGGTGGATGTGGATGGGATGAAGAGAAGCGCGATTGGGCGAGCCACGCCGCTGGCCGAGATGAGGTAGCTTTCAGAGGCGAAGAGGAAGACGAGGAGAAGAGTTACTAGAATGACAGGTGATGTCTCCGTAGCGGGGGGCGAGAATAAAAGCGGAAATAGACAACAAGACCCGTGCCAAGGTGAGGGAAACACGCAGCTATTCTGCGCTGGAGCGGTTTCCGGCGCGGTCAAGACGCGTTGAGCAAGGTGTGTGTGTGTGTGTGTGTATAGATGGAGTACGGCATGCAGACTGGCAGAGTACTCCTGGCTGCGAAATGATCCCAACACGCGAGTCTGCAAGATATATTTTCTTGTTTTTGTGGATGATCGTTTGCAGATTTGTATGTGATCGGATGAGCTTCTTTCGTTAGACCTCTGTCTTCTTCTCGACTTGCTGGCTCTACCCCAGAAAGAGACCGGTCCAGAAGTTATCCGGACACTCTTCTTGGGAAGGTGCACAATGCTCTGCGTTGTGGGTGCTGGAGGAAGCTTGGATCTCTTTTCGGGCAGGGAATGCATAAAAGTTTTCGAAGCGTGCTATTTTCTGTGCCACCTATTATGAAGACGGGTTTTAACAGAGAAAGTTTCGTGATGTCGAAAAGGGTTAAATGGCCGTTCTTTGAGGCGTCTTCAGGAAGCGGTTTGTAGGGAGACAAAAAGAGAAGGAAAGCCAAAGCCTGAGTGGTGGGTCTGGAGAAGGTAGATCACGAATGCTCAAATAATTCAGAAGAATAAAAAGATGGAGAAGGGCAACTTTGGGAGTCCCAAGAAGTGGTGGTTGGGACCGCGGATGGCAGTGAAGAATCGTTGTCGGTATAAAGAACCCGGTTTCACAAGGATGCTTTCTGGGAAAGGGAAGTAAACCAAAAGGCAAGAAAAAGCAGATAAGTAAACCAAGGACCCGAGTATCTGTTGTCGAGCTCACCGGGGGAGTGACGTGTGTAATGCCGTGTTGGTTCGTGTCCCGAAAAAAAATGCAGGGAAGAAAGCATGTAGGAATAATAAGACGACTGTTAACAAAGGTACGGAGCAGCCATAAAAGAACTGCGAAAGAGGTAAGCTAAGAAACGGGATGAGGCATACGAGGATTGACGCGGAGGAAGAGCATGCTAAGTTGAAATAAAAGGGAAGAAGTAGAAAGTATCAAGGTGGTGTGAAAAATTAATTGTATGAGAGAGATAGAAGATGGGCAAGGGGGGGTGAATTGTTGAAGAGCGCCGATAATCGAGCTCAACACAAAGCCGAGTCTGCTTGAATTGCAAAAAAATGCTGGCTTTTTCAATGCAATGCACAGTGGTGAAGCGCGGGATGCCAGGGTTGCAGATCTAAAGAGAGGAGGCAGGGGAAATAGAAAATAGTGGCCCCAATGCTTGTTCAGCGTCTTTGCTGCTTTCAAGTGGCGGTTTTCTTTTTCTTGTCTGCTTTTTTGTTGTATATGGCCTCGATGAAACGGGAGGTCGGGAAAATGGAAACAGGAAAAATGCAAAGCTTGAAAGTTGCATCAAACAGGAAGCATATATTGCATGAAAAAAATACGCAAGAACAGGAAGCGGAGAGATTGTGGCGAGTAATAAGTGATAAACAGCGCAAGCTGGCGTCTTAATTGTATGTTGTCACCAAGTTTAAAGAATCGAAAGTCAAGAGTCAAGAGCCCCCCGAAAAGACAGTCTGAAGAACGGTGCGAGAATGGTGGGTGGGTTGAGGTGCTTTACAGTCTCCAAACGCTGAATGCTCGCTCTCATGCACACCTGCAGCCACGGGTACGGCATAGTAGCATCTGAATATTGTTCCGTACCTGTACGGAGTAGAGGGTAGCCATATATGTCGGGCAAGACGCTATCGCCCAAATATGGGAGAAAGTTGGTGTGTTTGTATACTTTGTGGGATCCCAGCTTGTATTTTCCACAAGGCTCTCGTTGCTTCTTCTCTCATAATTGGTTGGGTTAAGTGGCTTCGAGATGCGGTGGAAATCAAATATGTCTGGCGGTGTGAGTGCGTGTGATAGGCTTTGGTAGATGTGCAGTTGCTTTAGAAAGAAAAGAGGTAAATAGGAGAGATGAACTCGAGCACCGATATGGCTGTAAAGTGGGCTGGGGCCTCGTAGGATACTAAACGTACCGGGTACATTAAATGTTTGGTGACTGAAGGTCGTTTCAAAGAGCACTGTCAATGCTCATGATGTACGTCGTATGGAGTACGGAGTAATACAGGTAGTTCCCTTCCAAGGTCGCAAGTGAGGATGCGGAGTGGCCAACTGGGACTTGGAGTGGGGCGAACTGACAATAGGAAAGGGAGCAAAACAGAGAGCCTCCACTGCTGATGGTGTGTGGCAGGCTCCATCCAAGATGGGATGTGGGATGTGGCTTGGTTGTGCTTTGGGGTGTTTTGTGCCTGCGGGCCTTTTTTTTTTTAGGCTGCTTGTTGTTGTCACCTCGCTTCCCCCCTGTCACCTTCTGCCCTTTCGTTTTCTTTCCCCGTCTGCTTTATTGTTGCTGAGCGTTCGACGGGGCCCTATCTTCCCCCTTCACTACTCTTGACAGGTTCCTTTTGTCTGTGCGGTTGCAGAAAGGGCATGAACTCGACTCTGGCCTGATGCCTTCCATTGAGGCTTCGATACCTTCTGCCTTCCATTTTCGAACCATTGATGCTCACCGTTCTGACGGGGATCACCCCGGTTCGTCTCCCTCCGGAAAAGCGCAAGTGAAGTGTGCGGTCAAGCAGTTCAAGCAATGCCCTCCTTCAAGAGGAGCAACAGTAGCTGCATGATCTTGGACGTGTGGTGTGGAATGTGAGCACTGAGATACTCCGTACTCGTAAAGAGCATGTACTATGAGCCGTGCATAGAGGGAGTCACTTTTCTGAATGTGTCGTTATTTTCCCCAGCATGATTGCAGGCGTGATGAGTCCCTCATACGTCACTGCGTAGGTCCTGCTGCAGTGACAGACAAACATCTTCAATATGCTATATGCATATTGAAAAGCTGCTTTTATTACTGCATGAAAGGACAAAGAGGTCTGGAGCAGTGAGTGAGCTGGCGAAGGAAGCTTGGAGAAAAAGGGTGGCCCGATTTGTAGTGTTGCAACGGAAAACGGAAACGGCACTCCGAAAAAGCGTTTTGGATCTTGGCATATTTCCCCCGTTTCGCCCAAAAAGGCAACCTGGTAAACAAGTCGAGCAGACAACGGGCTGACAATGTACCTCCGCTCTCCAGCACTTTCGCTTCCTGCAGCAGCAGCACAGTTGCGAATTATTGAACGGGGGTTTCCTGGTTTTGCAGAAAGTGGCCAAGAACCAACCCGTCGAGCCTCCCGCGCCTGGGTCGTTAAACGGCATTGCAGCGGTATTGCAGTAGAGTGAAGCGAAAGACAGGCTTGGTTCCGGCCAAATGACAGACGGTCAAAAATGGGGGTTTTGCGGCGGCACAGCATTTTTCTGTAGAGTGCCCTCATCACATACGACGCACATATGCCATATGTCATCATCTCGTCTGCGGTCCCTCCCTGGATGTAGTCGACTTTGGCCGACGATAAACAAGCACGCATCCAAATCTGGGTTTGGAGAGATACACATTCGGTAAAAAAGGAAAAGCCTGTCCTTTCATGTGTTAGCTATCCACATGGCCGATTTTCAGGTACAGATGCGGCTTTTGAAGTGGGCACTAGCGTGAACGCATGGAGAGTGACCCCGTATGGTTTTACACGAAGCAACTGCTAAGAGAGGTGCGTGTCTTTGACGTGTCCAGGATGTGCAATGTATGTGTGCGGAGGGTCGAAAACCTTTGCCGAATGCTAAGGAAACTGGGAAATCTTCAAACAGTATGTACGGACGTCGTGCGTCGTACATGGAAAAGGTCGTGGCTCTTCTATGCTCGTATTTCTCTTGAACGGGCTAACAAACAGCTCAATTTAGCTTCTGTGGGCTACGACGTGTCTGAACAAGGTAGGGTCGCATTGAATAGATTGGAAGGCAGACATAGCCGCGCATGATGAAGGTGGGCGGCGGCGCGGGATACTCACGTGTCCAGTACGGGCGAGGACTCGTAAAAATTGGCACTTGTGCAGCCTGTAATACTCTCCACAAAGGATTGCCGTTTGCCTGACAGCAAGCTGCGGTCATGTGTGGCAGTTTTTCATGAATAAAATGAGTAGGTGTGGCTTGCTGTGGCAGCTGTTAGAAAACAGCTGTCTGCTTGCATCTTGCACGCGCAGTGTTTCAACAGGGGCAAACGGCACAGCTTGATTGTCACTGCAACTCTTCGTCAGTCCTTATTAACTGGAACACGATGATCCTGGAATCTTGTCGAGCAGGGGGAGGCGGCTTGTCAAGAAGAATGGTGTTCTGGGCGGAGAGAAGCTGAACGAAGTACATTGTGGACCCTGTTCTCTTTCATTAGTGCTTTCTCCGTGTGTGAAAGTACATTTCACTTGATTTCCCAGCATTGTACGTGTTTTTTTTTGTTTTTTTTTCTTCTTTCTTCCTTGCTTTCTTTTTTTCCTTTTCTTTTCTTTTCTTTACTTTTTTTTTTTTTAACTCACAGTGCTTCTGAACTTCCATCGTCGCAATGCTGAGGCGTAGGTTGTGGCGAGCTCCAGTCGATCAAAATGCGATGATCAGACAGCCCAGCTACCAGGGTGGCACCCGGCTGTTCCAATTGGCATTTTTCTTCTTTTCTTTCTTTTTCTTCTTCTCTCGGCAGCTCATCCGTCTTCATGTTGACATTTCGAATGTTCTTCAAACATTCGAAAGACAGTGAGGAAGGGGTCAGTGCGCATATTCCCTGCGCTGACAGACCTCTTTGAAATAAAAGGCTTTTTTGGTGTGGGATCCGTAAGAAGCAACCGACCCGTTGAAATATGCAGACTCCAGCAAGTGCGGACTATGTAGCCATGAAGGACCTCTCATTACCTTACCTGTACGACGTATTTTTGTCAGCTTTTTGCCCCGAGCATTTCGGCCGCTTCCCTCGGCCCCTGTTCCTGGTCTCGATTTGTGTTCAGGTGATATTTTTTTCTTTCTCCTGACAAGGAAGTGTAAGGACAACAGGGACCAGCAGAGAGCACAACGATAATGAAGTGAAGAGCAGCCCACCTTTCTTGACGAACACGTCGCGCTGTCTGGCCAGACAGTCGAGGCTCCTGGCATGGGTTTTGGTACTTTGGCATTAACTTCCCTCCCTGCCAATATGATTCCTAGCCTCCGGAGGCGGCGCAAGGCAAAGGTAGGAGGGGGCACAGGTGACAGGGTGCGATGCCGTTGTAGGAGCAGGGTCGCGGGGGCGCGGTGGCTGGGTGGCTGGGTTTTTCTGTGAGAATGGTGAAAGGAAGTGTATTTGGCAGAAACTCGACTTTACGGGGTCTACGAGAGAATAGGGGGCTTGTTTACTGTGTCGTCACCGTGTTCCTTCCCGACAAGGAAATGGACGCGAGTAAGGTAAAGTGCCGATGTCTTTTTTGATCGTACGCTCCTTCCTTCCAATAATTACAAAGTGTGCTGGGGAAGGAAGGAGCAATTCGATGCAAGTCCCTTCCGCCCCATCAGCTACTACTGGGGTGCTCTTTCCGTTTACACAGTAAATAAACAGCAGCCTCTGCAACATGAAAGTGGGTGGCTCTTGCCTGCCGTGTACGGCATGAGCCACATTCACAACAGGAAAGAGAGAGAAAGAGGACAACACCCGAATGCAAAGTATCATTTCAACAGTCTCTCCACAGAGAGCGATGCTCATCCTGGCGGTGCATTTCAGATGCAGACGTCGCTTTCGCTCGTCGGAGGATGCCATTGAGTCACCGCCTTTTTTTCCGTTTGCCATTCGACCCGAACGCAACTATCATATTGACATATGTCTGATTAGCAACATCAGCGAGTCTGCGTGACAGAAAAAAAGAACAAGCAGATGGGGCGCCGAGAAAGCGAGCGGATGAAGACGAATGAAAAAGCAAGATAAGCCTGCGGGCCATCAATCACACTGCAGCATGCGACGGCAAAACATGCTTCTGTTGCGTTCAGAGTGACGCCTGAGGACAGCACAAAGCGCACAACGTGTATTGAACGCAAGGGAAATAAGCCAAAAAAGAAAAGAAAATTTGGGACAAAACGAGAAGCAGAGGGGAACGGGAAGAAAAAAGAAAGAAAAAAGAAAGAAAAAGAAAACAGAAGAAAAGAAAGTCGCTCGCTGAAGGAGGGGTGCCAACTAACCTGGTACGACTTGACGGGAGCCCGCAGGATCTCGTCTGCTGGCTGGCCGCAAAACAGATGGGAGGACCCGCCCAGAGGGCCGGCTGGCGGGCCCGGATTGGCTGCAAGCAGGGCTTGACATGGGAGGCCAGGGAGGACGAGGGAAGAACGGTGTAGGCAATGCAGGAAAGAGAGAGAAGAGGGTGGGCAGGTGCATAGTGGGTGTGGGCGAGCTGCAGAAAACTACAGAGCTGCAGTTGAGTGTTTGTTGGTGTTGGGAGCGAGGAGCAGGGGTGGTCATGTAAAAAGAGAAGGAGGGTGTACCCGCCGAATGGAGCATAGAATAACAGACGACAGACAAAGGGCGGCGGCAAGACAACACGAGTTACGAACGACAAACGACAAACGACGAACGACAGCTAGGGAAGCGAGGACAGAAGAAACATGGCAACATAACAGCGTGGCCGGCCACATAGGCAAGGGAACAATATGTGCAGGTAGGTCCCAGGTCACACAGCATCTTCACCTCGCACGACAAGTGCATTCAGTGGCATGTTTATGTGCTTTTGTGTATTTTTGTATGCTGTTGTCGTCTGCATTATTCTCATGGCTTCTTTTTTTGCTTTCTTTTTCCGGAACAGTATGTCCCCAACCTTGCCATTCATTCTTGGGCGAGACGGCGGAAGATCGGACAGACAAACAGGACAAAAAAAAGACGCGGACGCTGCTGTCCGGCCCTTGCAGTTACTCCATGTTCGCTGGCAGCAACGTCGTGGTGGTTGCGAGCAGCGCACCATACGCGCACGCGAAGACCGCATCGGTACGGATCTTGGTTGGGGAAAGGTAAAGAGGGAGGCAGGCTAGCCAAGCTTTGGCTTTCCGTATTCTTCTTTTCACTTTATCTTTTGTTTCTTTTTCTTTTTTGACTTACAATTGTGGATTCTGCTCTGCACGTCGTGCTGATTTTGCCTCTTTTCCCCTGCATGGACACAGAAAGTCTGATACTCACCAACACTTGGCCACATACGGGCAAATAAGATCAGCTGCCTGGCCCTCTAGCTCAATCATGTCGTCGCTTTGAACACAGATGTGCAAGCGAGGCATGGCCGGTCACAATCTTTGCTTCAACGTCCGCTTTCCCCTCCAACTAGTTCGCGTTCGCTTGCCTTTTCAAGCTTTGGTGTGGGCGTCTCTTGATGCCAAAATGGTGTTCATGGCGTGTTCATGGCAATCCTTTCCCCCCATGGGTTTTTTCTCATGCTGCCATACTTCTTTTGCCCAAAGCCAAGCCAGGCTGGGGGCAAGATCAACAAGGGTGCCTCGGTGCGATGGAGCAGCACTGCCAAAATGTCCGTGTTAGTGCAGGAGCCTCGTGTTGTACTTTACCAGAGCGCAAACAGCCAAACCAGCCCCAAAACGACGAATCCGAGTGAAAACGAGCTCACGAGTGGGCGGTGGTTGCGCTCGAGCCTCGCCGATTGTCCACCCGCCGTCTTCTTTTTCTTCTTTTTGGCTTCTTTCTCCCTTCCTTCTGGCTTCTTTCTCCCTTCCTTCTGGCTTCTTTCTCCCTTCCTTCTGGCTTCTTTCTCCCTTCCTTCCGGCTTCTTTCCCCTTCTTTTCGCCTTCCATGCCAGTCTCGCAACGGCAAGGATTTGCATGGGGGCTGAGATGGACTTTTTGCATCATGGGATTTCCCTGCCTCCCCCTTTTTTGCGAATTTATTAGCTTTTAGTCCTTTTATTCCCACGGACTATCTCAAGTCCTGAGGACTCCTGGATCCTATTTAGAAGCGTGTGCCTCATACGAATTCCCATGCACATGCGTTAAAGTATTTTGTGTCAGCATTTCTGTGGCGTGCGCCGTATGAGATAGGAGTACGGAGTACACACGAGTACGCATAGCAAAATCTTGACTTACACCAACATACAGCGCCAAACACAATGGAGAAGCTTCGCCAGCCGCCTCTCCACCTCTTTTCCCCCCTGGTCTAGCACCGGCGATGCTTCCCCTCTTCTCCGGCGGCCAGGCCCCCCAATCGACACGATAGTTCCTCTGCTTCTGGCAGCTAGCTCAAGCTCGCTTGTAAACAACGGCCCGTCCGGGTTAAGTAGACACTATGGCGCGCTCCTTTCAACGGCGAAACGTTCGTGGACCCCGGTCTAGCCTGGCCAGGCCGGTGCAGTTCATCCAGCCAGGTCCCACCCGCGCGTGTGAAACGATGCGCCAAAGCGACTGGCAGAATGACAGAGAGTGACAGAATGACAAACTGGAGACTCCGCAAGTCGTTTGCCGTGTCGTTGACAAGCGGTGTTCGGGACACTCTAAAGTCCCGACTTTTCTTTCTCACGCATAATTTATGCTCTCAAGCAGATCCCCCCTCCTCCTCAGAGCACGGGTACTTCGTGCTCCATGCCCGCTGATGACTTTTTTACAATGTATTTTGTACAACGCAATTGCGGCGACTGCCGAATTCCTGACAGGCGACTTCTCGTTCCGGAGCGCTTTACCAGTCCTGGAATTCTGTCAGTCCTGATTATCTATTCTTTTTTTTTTTTTTTTTTTTTTTTTGGTTTTGATTTGATTTCTCCTCTCGATTTTCCTCTCCCCCCAAAGGAACAAGGTACGTACCGAGTTCCTCTCCAAGGTTGCTCTCGGAATACGGAACACGCCCACTATCTCAGAACAATGCATCGAACCGCCAAAACGCAACTCCCCCTCTCTTTCGTTACCCCCCTCTTCCCTGCCTCGTTTTCCTTCCATCCTTCCCTCCCTCTTCTTCCTTCGTCAGATGCGCTGCCTTGTTCAACGGTTCAGAGCGTGCCATCATCCACTCACCGTCCAGGGGTGCAACGCTCTTTGGCGTTGGCCACACGCACCCTGGTCAGACTTCCCGTGTGCACAGTCCTCGGGCTAGCAAGAAAGAGGAAAGGGGAAAGAGTGGGCAGAAATCGTTTGCCAGAAAAGGTGCAGGAAAAAAGGCACGCATGACCCCCTTTGGGCTAGATAGGCGCGGGCACTTATCGACGGAGAAAACACAACAAGAACGTCCCAAGAGTCCCCCAAGAACGCCACAATTGTACTTGCGACGCACCTCTCAAGTTGTTTTGTAAGAACCGTTTCTCGATACTTGTTGCGCTCATCCTGCAGTTCCTGCTCCCCGTCAGTTACCAGTTGTACAGAATAAGGCCTAGTATCATGCTGTTTGAGCCTTTTCATGCTACACCTCTTCAGCCGGCATGTAAGACATTCTCGAGCTCCACTTCAAGTACGAAGCTTGTATACATTAAGGCTTCTTCCCAGCATCTTTCTCTAATTTCTAGTTATTTCTGTATCTCTGATGGTTTTCATAGAGTATTTGAATACAAGGTATTTTACAGTTTCATCATCTGTATCTATGTATGCAGTTCTCGTGCGTGTAATTTGATCGGTTCTGCCGAGAATAATATTGGTAAGTGAGGATATCTCATCGTATTAGTGACTGTCTGCAGGTCCTTTTGTTTCGCCCCGTTTTCCTAGCGCTGAGCCGCTGAAATAAAATCCAAGCCAAAACGTGTAAGCGAGGAGGAGAACTCTCCACACATTCGTTGAAGAAAAGGAGTGTAAAGAGAAAAACGGAGAAATAATACTCTTAAAAATTAAATATGGTAAATACAAGACAGGCAAAGATTATCGGATAAAGCAGAAGCTGAGCTGGAACTGGCTAGGCCAATGCTACCTGACGAGAGAAATAGCAAAAAGAACTGTTCATGTCCATATTGGCCCTCAATCACCAGTAAATGCACAAATCGCTTCCTAACCGCGTATAAACATATCCCTTATGTGTACACATGGCCGTCTGGAGAGGAATTATCACTTCAAAAAGTCAAATAAAGATGCTACTTCCAAGGAAATACGGTGTTGTTGTTTTGTGTGTTTTGATTCTTTCTTCATTTTTTTTTCTTCTTGCTAGGATTTCTTCATTTTCGCGTTGTGATTTTATGAGAACTGATAGACCATTGCGCGTTGGAGGTGGAGGTGCCCTTGTCTCATCATGTCGGAAACTCGCTGAGAGGTTATGTGGGGCTGTCTTCTGGACTCTTTTTGTGATCTTTTTTTTTTTTCTCCAAAAAAAAAAATAAAGAAAAAGAAACAAGAAAAGATTCTAGTAGAAGCCTTGAGAGCCTGGGTATCATCCTTTCACTGAGATTGTCTGCTGTCTTTCGCCATCTCGGTTCGTGGAAACGGCGAACCCAGATCCCAGGTCATCCAAAGAGTCCACTCAACCCCCCCTTCTTCCCGCCTGTCAATGCGATAAATTCTTCCTGTAGCTTCTTCACACAGGCGCTCACCTTGGATGCCCCTGGTGCAATGTTTCGTGTTTCAAAAATAAAAGAGGTGTGCATATTGAATGTATGCTGCAGCAGTGACTTCTCGAGGAAATACAAGATTACGGGCAATAATAACACACCAAGTCAGCCAATTTTCTTTTCTTCCCGTGTTCTCGGACGGTGGTCTGAATGTAATCAAAAGCTTGATCGATGCAATGACAGAGACACAGAGACACGGAATAAAGCAAACAACTCCCAGTAGAAGCAAAACCAAAGGAGCACATAATTTATAAGGCAGCCTTGCATCGTCCCTTCATCGCTCCGTTTGTCTCATGTCTCGGCGTTCATCTGACAAAATGCATGTGCAACTCCGGATGCACGATCATGCTTGGATAGAAAGAGCATGAAGATGTTATGGGAGAGCTCAAGCTGCAAGGCACAGAATCAAAGCACATTTCGGTATTCTCCCAGGAAAAGGAAGAGTGGATGGAAAAGAAAAGAGCGAACAAATAAATAACATAAAATAACACAAAATATCAGATGCAGACCCGGGATCAGGCTTCCAGGTACGGGAACGGTTGACAGTGATGTTCGTCTTCCCTCTCTTTCATCTGCTTGTCTTTCGTCTCGTTGTGAAACCGGTTACTGGCATCGGCCGCTCGTCAACCGCATCGTTTGTCCAGACGGCGCTCCCGACAAGCGATCTTGATCGCCGTCAAATTAATGCACGACATGAAGGGCAAGTGCAAAGGCACACGTCGGCATTTGGTCACATCCCAAACTTGATACTTGCTTGTTGTTATCTGTTTTTGTAGCTACTTGTGCTCTCTCTTTGGCTGACGTGACGTTTGCTCCTCTGCCCTACCGTACGCCGTAGCACAATGACCGTCCGAGACATTGCACAAGATCTTTTGACGGGTCTGGGCCTGTTTTCGAAAGTCCCCGTTTTCATCCGTTTTTCTTTTTGAATGCTCTCTTTCTCTCCACCCTTCCGCTTTTGATCGTTCAGCATTTCCCCTTATTTCCTTTTTGAACCTAATCCTGCTGTGTTTCCACTTTACTTGGGCGATTTTGTCCCTAGAATGGCAGCGCTCTCTTCCCTGCTTTGCTCTCTTTCTCCATTCACGTCGCATCCGGCCGTGTTTGCTCCATTTTGTGGAGGCCCTTGGGCATCATGCCTCGATTTTGTGCCATTATTACAGCGTATTAAGATGGTCCTAGGCAGTCGAAAGGTGGTCTACGGAGCAATAGCATCGGCGGAGAGGCAGCAAGAAAGCTACCCTTGCACGTTGTATTTTGTACCTGGTGGTGGTGTAGGTAATTAATGCTCCGGACCAAGCGATACATGTGATACGTCTTTCTGACTGTGTTTCTTTTGCCGTACAAAGTATTGTACTTCGTACGATGTACACATACAGTGGAGAGCAGAAGAGCCCTGGCAAAAAGGTTGCTCCACAATATGGTACATGTTTGCTACGGGATACTCCCAATTTTGCGCCTTTCAGTGGGAAAACAGACATAATGTGCACCGGGCCTTGAATCATTTTTGCTGGACGCTTTTTCCTGGTCGATTTCCCGTCTCGTCTCTATGCCTATATTTTCTGCTCAGTCGACCTCTATTCGTCGTCTTTGCAAGCCAGATCCGCGTATGCACCTTCCAGCCGTCCCTTCACCATGCATTAATTCAACCATGCACCCTCTCGAAGACGCATCCTATTGCTAAAGTAAGTACTCCGTACGGATGTACGATGTGATATTGCTGTGGTATGCTTCTGGTACTATGTATGCATATTCTGTCGCAATTGGAACTCTGAATTGAAGGGCTCACCCTATTCGTAGAAATTTTCTTTTACTCTCAATGCAAGAAACTGATTTGTTTTCTTTGACATCGAAAACGTTCTCGTCACTTGACGAACTACATTCATCTATCCAGGAAATTCTACCCTTCTTGCTCGCCCACAGCACCTACACGACGCAACCTGCTTCTAGCTGCACACACTCTTCATGTCCTGCTTCCTCCGCGCGAGCCGAACACGGACACCAGGATGGCCCTCTCGCTCCCGAGACCGCCTTGGATGCAACAAAGAAAAGAAACCGAGTGTCCTGTGCTGCATCTGCAGGTGGCTTCCGTTGGCCTCCACTGGCCAGTTACGTCGTAAAGCTTTGAGCTTTGTGTCGTCCGAGTCTTCTGACCAGTAATAAAAGATGTGCTGGCCCCAATCCGGATCCCCATGTGGCGGTTTACTGCAGAATCTCTAGAAAGAGCGCAGGATCTCAACAATCTCACATACGTACAACGTGTGACCTAGTCCGTACGACCTGCTGTTGTTTGTCGGGGGACGAAAAGAGCCAACACTCGAAGCATTTACGTAGCACATACTACGCACACCGTAGAGTTTATCGACAACGTCAACCGGGCTGGGCAGGACAGCCAAACGGCAAGCCGACGAGCCGATTGCTTTCCCTGCTCAAAGAAGAAGAGAGAGGGAAAGAGCCTTGCATGTTCCTGTCGTTATTTTTCCCTTGCACATATCCCGCTCGGCCCATAAATTTTTGCAGTGCCAGAGCCTATCTTACCTTTTGTGCTCTGATTTTTGTACACCTACAGACTTGCGTACTGCACAGGCGGGCTGGTTGGCGCATCGAGTACAACGCTGCAGTGATCCTCTCCATATCTATTTTCTCGCTACACACTCATTGCGCTTTTTTATCGTCCAACTCTCCCCTCTGTGTGATTTGTATCTTTATTTTTATTTTATTTGTGTGTATGTGTGCTACGAGCAGAAGGAAAATCTAAAGAAATCGAATACCTCCCGACGTTTGTCACTGTCTGCCGCTTTTGTTGCCGGCCGTCGCTGTGCCGTGTGTGCATATCGCTAAGCAACAGCTCGGGTTTTGAAAATAGAACTCAAGTACAACGTAATTCTCAAAAAAAAAAAAAAAAAAAAAAAAAAAAAAAAGCAAAACATGAACCTTTCATGGGCACATTTTAAAGTTGAGACCGCACCTTTGAGAATGGCTTGTTTTTTATCTGCAAAGATGACTTGTTGCATGGAGCATTACTTAGCCCGACATGCCTGAGGAGATACTGCCTTTACCGCCTTTTTGCTTTGCATCCATGCTACTGTACATATACTCAGAGTTACTTGGGACTTACCATTCTTTCCCTTACCTTTCATGGTTTCCCCGCTCGATGTCAACGGAACGAGATGGATGAAGCACTTGCAAGAACAAATGAGATTGGTGAGTCCAAAAATTGTAGTTTGTAGTTTGCAGGCGCCTGCTCTCGTTGTTCTTTTTTTTTTTTTTAAAAAAAAAAAAAAAAACCCCAAATTGTCATCTCAATGATATTACACCGGAGTTTTCTATTCTTGGATTCAAACTCCCACGCGGACAGTGTACTTTCAGTGTCCTGTTGGGCCGCTTGATGAGCACTGGTTTATCAACAGCGTTGCATTGCCAGTTGGCTCGCTTTCTGGCAGGCAAAGTAGTAAACTGAGACTCTAAAAATAATCTTTCAGTTAATATTGACCATTTCTGTTGCCAGCTTCAAAGCAGGTTCATGTTCTTTTTTTGACCAGTACTTACACACAATACCAGTCAACATCGACCTCAACGCTCATTGCTCTTAATGGCATCAAGAGTGGCTTGACGACCACTTTCCCACACGCAGGCCTGTCCTTGCCCCGGCCAGTCCTGCTCGGCCCTATTTCAGCCACTGTCTGGGGAAGCATCCCTCTGATTTCCTTCCCGTCCTTTAAATTGCCCTCTGTTTGAATCATATTATTGCAACAAGGTTACCTCTTGTTTGTGTCGCCGTCCTTTGTCAAATGTTTGTAAACCGTGGTCTGTTCTCGGTCCGCCCCGTGCCATTTTAAATGACTTGCTAGAGTTTCTGAGTAAAGTTTGGATGTATTACACCGCGATGTAAACATTTTGTTTTCTGGTACGAGCACTCTCTAGAGTCGGGGCTATTAATATAAAATACATTTATTCTTGCGAAGCTTTGTATCTACAAACCCATCGACCAGGCTCATCGATCCAACTAGTATCCCGCCCTGGCCGCCTTTCATGTGGCCGCCTTTCATGTGGCCGCCTTACTTTCAGCCACTACACACACGACGACACCTTCTCTCGTGGCATGCGGCCGTGCACCGCATATCTCAGAGAAGAGTATCCCACCATTGCATATGTACATCCAGCCCGCCCTTCCTGCCTTACCTGATTCTCTTACTTACCACAGGCCTTGCTGCAGGCAGAAGGAGACGCACAACGACCCGTTTACCAGGCCGTGAGCAAATAGAGCAACATTGGGCGCGCGCACGGAGTAATTGACTTGTCCGTATGCCAAAAGCGGACATAGAAGCTGCAGAACGCGGGAGGGCGGGCTGCCAGTGAGAGGACAAACAGGTCAAAATAAGAGAAACGTCTGATCTCGGCGGCACAGGCAGACATCAAAATAGGGGGATGCTTGCTCATCACCGGCGATGCTCTCTTCCGGGAGCTTTGATCAAAATCGAGATCAACATCGAGTAGGTATATGCACACATATGTTCTTTTTCTTTTAAAAAAATAAAAGGCAGAAACAGGGTCACTTTTCATAAAGCTACGTAGAATATTATGATGTCAAAAATAGAACAGAAAGTAGTATTTCATATGCTTGCCACACCCGATCTGACTTCAACTCGGGCACTTTTCAAAGATTCCAAGACATATATTTACATGCTTATGAGTTTATTGTGTATATGATGTATCAATACGGCGTTTGTCTATTGCTACGTGTGAATTATTACCACTGTTTGTTGCGTTTAATATGGATGCCAGACTGCGTATATCTTGGTAAGATTTCAGCAGTATGGACAACCTCGCCTGATATTTGCCCTCTGCTCGAACATGAAACAAACTATTACGAGAAAACCAGAATGTGCAACGATGGAAAGGGAGTCTAGAGGTGTGTGTCTGTGTAGCTTCTAGAAGGATGGTGAAATTCAAAGGAGATCAAAGCGTGGTTGGCCACTGCACATCAGACACACGCCCATATATCCGCGCACATATCCACTCTTCACTACAGCAATCCACACAGGAGGCATTGTATCCATACCGGTGAGCTCCGGTAAAGCTGCTTGAAGTCAGAGAATTAGGACAGGAGCTTTTTCTTGTCTTTGTTTTCGGCCCACAATTGCAAACATCCAAAGACAGGTAAAGAAGTTTTGCATTGGGCCCGGTTTCACCAGGCGGAGAAGACGGGCCCGGCACTGGTCGGGAACAAATCTTCAACAACACATCTCGGGAGACAAGAGAAAAGAATAGAATAAGGCATTTGCAATTATTTTATTTTGGATTTAATAACGCATAACTATTTCGTAAATAATAATTATTCTCTCATTTAGGGTTTTTTTTCTCGTCTTTTTGATCTTTTTTTTAAAGAAGAAAAGAAAAGAAAAACAATTGCTATTCATATTACTTATCATGACATGATGGAAGAGTTGAAGCTAAAAAAAAAAGACAATATATCAAAGCATTTCGTGAATTAAAGAATAACGCAAATGCCAGCTTGAAGAAAGACAAGGGATCCCTTCCTTGAACTCTGCAGGTTTCAGCACCATCTTGACCATAGCCATGATTCTGGGACTTCAAGATTTTTTCTCCAGTTTCCTTGATGGTTCGCGGCCGAACCGGCAAACTTGGCAGTAGCAACGACCGAAATACTGTAGAGGGTCGAGAGTGTACACGGGCGTAATGCAGTTGCACCCAGTCTTGAAGTTTACCCGTTCACAAGAAAGACGGCACATATGCACGTGTATCGAGCTGCTTTGACGTAAGAAAATCATCACGGAAGAAAAGCATCACGGTGAATACAAAGATGGCCTCGGTTTACGAGGGGAAAATAAATAAAAAAAAAAAAAAAAAAGAAAGAAAGAAAAAACTCTGGCCGACCTACTAGACGCTGAAGATGCTTTTTCATTTGCCTCCCGGGAAAAGACCTCGCGGTTCTAGTCGAATGTGCATCAAAACGATGGAAAAGAAGGTAGTTGAGCCGAACCAAGTACCGGAAAGCACCAAGTTCAGGTGCGGATAAAGGCATGGGAGGGCAAAGAGTTAGAGAAATAGGCCGAAGTAATGGATGAAGAGCGCCACTGATTTTTGGCTGATGCTCACTGGAGTTTATGCACCCCATCCCAGCTGCTGCTTGTGAGCATCTTCCGTGTTAATCGTCTCATGCTTGCAGGGCCTGTGGTCTTGCTTTCCATCCATTGTTTCCCTCTTATTCGCCCATGATCCTCACTTTTTTTTGATTCTTCTATTCATCCATTATTAACCAAAAGCCGATTGTTGTTGGATATGGTTCATTCTGTAGTTGTTCCCTGGTGATCACGAAGGAAATCGGGGTGATAAGTGATCTTCTGCAGAGCCATTTTCAGGATGATACGGGTCGCTGTATGAACTTGACGACTGGAATTCAAAAAAGAATGACGACCGCTTGCCTTCTTTTCTCCAGTTCGGAGCTATTTCCTTTGTCGGATGATGCGCTCTCATCGTTGATGTAAGCTGGCCTATTTTCTAGCATTAAGAACTGGTCATTGATCACACCGAGGGTATAGCAGATTCTGACCGATTATACATGATCTCCAGCGAAGAAAAGAAGTCTTGTCATAAAGACAGAATATGGCACCCTCAGTGATATGATTTTATCCTTCACGACGCGACGGACGATCGACGCTTGCATATTGATCAAATCAGTACAAAATCAGTCTATGAGGGCATGAAGCACATCAAGACTTTGACTCGATGATCTTCAATCTATCAACTGTTCTAGAATCTTTAGGACGCCCATCTTCGAAGCCTTTTTGTCCATCAGCTTGTCGTCTGATATACTCCCACTCGGGTTAACCGGAAGATGGGCAGATGCTGTAAATCATATTGTTGAAAGATGAACGTGTGATTGTGTATTCTCAATAAGCATAACAACATAACGTCCCTTTGAAAGCCACGATGATATTCCCCATTGATTCCTGATCGCTT
This sequence comes from Sporothrix variecibatus, assembly GCA_016097105.2. Classification (NCBI taxonomy): domain Eukaryota; kingdom Fungi; phylum Ascomycota; class Sordariomycetes; order Ophiostomatales; family Ophiostomataceae; genus Sporothrix; species Sporothrix variecibatus. The sequence continues at coordinate 992,493 of JADMNI010000001.1, read as the reverse complement.
CTGGCGCAATTACATTGGCTCTCTTTCTATCCACTACTGCTGAAGATGGTCATTATGGCTATCTGGATTCTGGTCCCCTTGCTGTTCTCCGGGATTCCCAATTCCATGTCTTGGGATATTGTAAATCCTTGGGTACCTCAATTGCTTTGCCGCAATGGTGGACAATGACGGACATGGAATCAATGCCTGTATTGATTTTGGCAAATGGCAGAGACGCTTGTTGAATACTGATTTGCCTACAAATTGAGCATCGTAGAAATGTTCAAGCCTGGCTTACCATCCGCAAGCATGTCGGATAAAAATAGACAGATGAAGCCATCCAGAGCCAGGAACAGAAGGTATGAGCATCATCCGTGGTCACGAAGAAAAGGGAACATCCCGCCGTCGCCCTACACTGATTAACCAGGACGACTTTGAGCTGTATTCTTGCATGCTAGAAAGGCAGCTGGCCATCAATTATTGGGGGCAGAGAAATTAAGAGACCTCCCACCCGTAGAGCGGCATCAATTAATACACGATCTGAAGGGGTTGACGCGGCTCTTACACATCTCAACCAGGTCCCTTACTCGTCATCAGCAACAAGAATGCCATTATATTGGAATTTTACCTGTCTACACTGCAAGAAATTCAAAATAGTATGTGGCACATACGGAGACATATTCTGCTTCTGGACGGCGATACTCAATTTGCGTCAGTAATGGTGTGGCTATTAATCTATATCCCGTTCGTGCATGATTCCGTAAGTCATCTCTACTTCTTTCTATTTTCCTCAAGGGCTTTTGACAAACGTCACAGGCGCGTGTCCTTCCCTTTTCTGTATTTGTTCGTTGCCGCTCCTTTTACCTTTTTAAGTCAATCTCTGCCTTTCTCTATTGCCACTTTTGAACCCCCCTCTGTGGTTATCCCGCATTCGCTTCCTCTTCGCCTGCTCTGCGTACCGCGCGCGGTTTATTTCGCCCCCCTTCCCACTTCTTTCACCGCGTTCGCCTCTTTTCCCTCGCCGAAATACCACCCCCTCTAGCCATATCTTAGTTGGCGAGTCCTGCATGATGGTCAAGTCAAGCCACTTGAACTGCCTTTGCATGCATCTTGGACTTGGCCGTGTCTCCTCACCGCACAAGAATATCTCTATGTCAATGCGCGTGAAGCATCATTGCTCCTCCTGATTTTTTGTGCCGCGTCTTCATTCTGCGTCCTTTGACTATTCCGTGCTCCGGCCTTTTCCATCATGGCTGTTCCTCAGCGCGGCGCTGACCACCACACAACCCTCTGCTTTTTTTTTGCACTCTACGCTAACCTGGTGGCTGGAGACCTGGTTGAGTGGGCGAGAGGGGGCGTAGTGAATGTTTCTGGTCCATCCTAGTGGAGTGTGTCTGTTAATGTCCAATGTGCGAAGTGCGAAAGCGGCGGGCTCTGATATGTTGGCCATCCCAAAGTACACAATACCTGGCACTCAAGTCCCGACACTTGTTGCCTCTGCGTATGCATTCCGCCCTGGCACCTTCTCCTCCTTTCTTCACCTCCTGCTTCTTATAAACATGTCACGAGGGCCGGCCGTGTGGGACCTCGGATCGGACAGATATTCGTCCTGCCAAAAGAGATGAGGCGAAAGAAGATACATCTAGAGAAGGAGATTGGCCAGCTTGATGGAAGGAAGCCAAGGGAGGGAAGAGGGGGCGTATCGCCCGACCCCGACACATGCTGGGTAGATTATTCTTTTCTCATCCTTTTCGTTCTTCCTTTTGAAGAAAGCCAGAATGAGAGATAGGGAGAAAGACAGACGTATGAAGAAGCCGCGGCCGTTCGATGTCTCTGTGTAGAAACGGGAAGTCACTGGATCTTGACCGCAATTGCCCATGGTTTTCTCATTTCCCACCCGCGACCCATTCTCACCATCTCTCGTCTTTCTACCCCATCTTCCATTCCATCTGCAGCCCTCCCAGCAAAGCAACATCTCCAAGGTCCGTTACCCTGAGCATAATTTGCGAGAGGCCCCGTGCTCGATCCACGGACAGAACCGGCTTCTTGCCATTTTCTTGCTACTTGCAATGTTTTCAAACGTAGTTTTCCCTTGCCACAGACTCTTTGTTAGATGCCACAAGGTTGTGATGTCCTTGATACTCGACCTCTAGACATACGAGAAAGGGTTGCATCGGCCGAAATCCTCAACCTCTCTCTCATCTCGCCTTCATCCCTAATTCGTCACTGACATATTCCTATTTTGGAGGTCAAAGCCTCGAGTGTCTGTCACTTGGCCGTTTATAAAGACTTGTAGAATAGACGATGTAACTGACGGCTGGTGGCGTTTTTGGTTCTTTGCTTGTTGCTCTTGTTCACACGTGAAAAAAAAATCCGTGCTTGTCTGCAGGCAAACACCCGTCGACGCATCCAAAGTTTGGTTGCGATGTGGGCTCCTTCATGTAGCCACCCTTCAAGAAACTCACTGTTTCTTGTCCGAATTAGGCAAGGGAAGAAACGGAGAACTGAGACATTGGAGCATCAAAGATATGGAGACTTTGGGAGGCAAACGTGGTGCACGACCTACTTGACCTCGGAACCGGACACTTGATGAGGAGAGGTGTGTGAATAAGAAGAAAAGGGAAGATAGCAAACGAAGCAGAATACGCCTGCGCAGAACGACAGTCGCACAGTCCCCACACTAATTGAACGTTCTGTCTCTTTTTTTCCCTCCCATCAGTTATGCGTGCAACGGCAAACACGAGATACGGACCTTTTTGGGGCTCTTGTTGTCTCCCCCCCCTTTTCTCCCAGAAAGATACGATAGAATTCTCTGCGATTAACGCCTAGAGAGGGATATATGCCTGAGCGTATCCAAGTTGGCAAGCCCAAGGACCTCTTTGCTGTCGACGCCCAGAGACTCAAGGACCTCGTTCTGCTTTTGTATCTATCCCCGTCCCTCGTCCTTTTCGTAGTAATTATTTTACTCCTCCATTTCCGATGTCGGCAATGAGAAGAATATAGAGATTGACGGGAGACAACGGACAAGCAGACTGAGATGAAGGAGAGACACGCATATGAGATGGAAAGATAATCTCGATCACCATGCATGTTTCTGGGGCTACATGGGCCCTTCTCTGGGCCAAACGCCTGGCTCAGATTGTACAAACATTTTTTTTGCTTGGCCTGGCCATCATTTCCTGCTGATCCTCATTCTGCTTCTCTTGTTCGTGCTGTGGTCAGCCGTATGGTTTGGTTGTCTGTCCACCATCTGATATCCATGACATGCCTACCCGCTGTGGCACTCAGTTTGTGTATGTGTGCAAGTGTGTGCTTATGGATACCAGCTAGGGCATCGTGTGCCTTCGTATTTTGTTTAATTACAGAGGCACACCTGGTGAAGTGACAAAGGATGGCGCCAATGGCGAGCCCACTGTGCCTTGCGTTGTGTCTCTCAGTGATGGCCGCTAGGCAGCAGGCCCGACCACTGATTCAAAGTACCAGGTCGTGGTATCCTTTCCTGTGACCCAAATTGCGGATGGTAGGAGGCAAACGAGGGGAAGGAAGGACGGAAGAGGGGGTGGGAAATGAAGAAATGGCTCACAACTTTGAGCGGCGGTACTCTCCATATGACGCCAAGACCGACATCCAGAGGTCGAAGAGCTCAAACTCCCCCCTTTTCTTTTTTGACAACGACGACTGAGCACTGTCCGCAAAACACTTCGTATACGAGACCACCAGAAATATGAAATGTGAGGCACTCCCTGGGGGGCGAGACAGGGAAACAAAATCAAAGCAACATAAAACAAAACGAAAAGAACGGCTACAGCTCCAAAGGGTACTGTTGTCCAGTCCAGGCCCTACTGACACACAATGGACGGGTACCGTCAAGAAAGGGCGTGTGTACTGCAGTGAGGTGGCATTCGTTTCAACATAAGCAGCATGGCCATCCATTTGTGACTTCGCCTAGCAGAGCAGCTGTCTGGGTGGATGAGTAGAGGAATGAGTGGGTGTCTGGAGACTGGTTTCCCTGTGTAGACATTATGCTGTGCGCGTTCTTTCCAGCCGCTGCGATTTCCTGGTTTTGGCTGCACAACCTGCTCTGTTGGTTGCGGCGCACTGGAAGCTGCACGCTGCCCGCTCACACCCCGCCGGTAGCCAACCCAGAAACACACAATTGTGGGTAGGCTGTAAGGCAAAAATGATGGCTGTGGTGATGGTGGACAGTCACTGGCATATGGAAGAGGCTGGCTGTTGCATCTCTGCGTTCTGGAGATGGTATACAGAATATTCTGTAGTAGAAATATGGGCTTTATGTTTCGGAAAGAGGATAGTTGAAGGAGATATCGAAGGAGAAGACAACATCCGAGACTGCACTCATAGCCGAAACATAAAACTGTAAAGAAGACAGAAGCGGAAAAGGAATGGGAGGGAAGGAGGATGGTGTTGAACTTTATGAACCAGGTTCTGTTGGCGTTATGAGACCACGGAAGGATAGTCAACGCCGTAAACACGGACCTTCCCGCTGCAAAATGTTCATTCCTTCTGTTGGCTTGGATCTTGCTCCGTTCGCGGACCTCTTTTTTGGCTTTTGTTTTTCATGACAGCATGGTAGTCTCCTTGTGTAATGTTACCGGGATGAGGTGACACGTCCAAAGGTAACAACGCAATAGAGGACCGCGCCGGGCGACGGCCTCCAGACCACTGAAATTATGAATGGGGTACGGAGGGAGGGCGTGGTGAAGGAAAAGAGGAAAGGGGACAACACACTGTTGCAGTTGACTGCCGACATTGTGCATAGGGCAACATGAGAATGAGAGAACCACGCTTTCCTGGCCTTGTACTCCTCCGTAGACGCCTGGATTTCCTGCAGCTGCGCGCTCGATTCAGGCTCAACAGTTCCCCTTTCGGATCGGAAGAGGACATCTCGACCAAAGCGGAATCTCGCAGACGAAACACAGAAGACCGCAAAAGACAGCAAAAGAAATGGAAATATTGGCTTGTTCAATAGAAGGAGAGCACATAATTTTCTCCGTCTTTTTGATATAGCTTTCCATGCAAGATCCCATGCGAAGGATTGAATGTCTCATTTAATCAGGCCAGACTCACCGGCTCCATTCCAAAATCGCTGATTCATTCTCCTCTCGCTCCTCATCTCGCTGAATTTGCCTTTGGAGATTTATTGTAGGCCTTGGTTTGGTGCCTTTAGACTGGGCTGGGCTCGTTTTTCCATCCCTATCTTGTCTTCATCGCCTTTTGGTTGCGGTTCTGGCCGCTGAGCCGAGAGGCATGGGGGGCGTTATATTTCAATAGCGCATAAAGCCAGTTTTTTGTTTTGTTTCTCCTTTTCCACTGGGATGTGGGCAGTCAAACCACAACCACTAAACAAGAATATGTGGCTGGGGGGAAACCTCTGGCTAGACGAAGGCGAGGGCCAGACTTTCTCAAGGCTCCCGGTCGGGCGCGGCCTGGTGGGCATTTTGGTGGCTGGAACATGAATGTTCTCAGTCTCTTGTGTATTTGGGGGCTGGATCGGGCCAGCCACGGCCAGACTCTGGATGACCGGTGAAATATGTCGTAGAGAACTTCCAGTCTGTTGTTTCGCATGCAGACACTCTGGTCAGGCGTTCATTCAACTTCCATTGGCTGTAATATACCCCCATCGAAGCACTTGCTATAGGGCGTATTAAAAGTAGGGCAACTGCACAGTGCTGGCGACAACTGACGAGAAGCAGGATCTTGGGAAGCATAAGCGCTAGGTTGTCGGCCAAAGCCCCCGGGGAACACGGGAACCAGAGAACCAGGTGAAGATGGGAGACCAAAGAGCAGAGATTGGAGTAGGAGTGAGGAAACAAAACACGAACCGACCACTGGGCAGATGCATGTTGCAGGTTAAAAAAAATGAGGGGATAGACAAGAAAAGAAAACAAAAAAAGAAGATGGCGAGACAGTGTCGTACGTGGATGACCTATATTATATATCCCTTCTTATGCATATTGCCAGCCTGCTTCTTTTTCTGGTCGTAGACTTTCCCTTTTTCTGCCTCTATTTTGTCCTTTTGGGACACCTGCAGGAAAAGGGTCCTCGGATGCCCGTGGTGTGGATGTCGTTTTCACAGTGTTCTCAGGGGGGTGATCGTCCAGGTTGTCCGTCGCCGGCCCGTGGTTGGCGATGAATGAAGCCGGTCGGAGATGGGCCAAAAAGAAGACAAGGCAACGCAAAAGACGTAAATCAGTATCAAAAATAAACAAAGACACAAGTTACGTGGTAACGAGCGCGTCTGTGGAGGTGGTGGCGAACATTCTTCCACACATACAGCATCCCCGTGCTTTCTTCGAGCTGCATACTTCTGAAACGCCTTCCCCTCTCATCCATCTTCCGCTGTCCACATTCTCACGCGTGCATAACATGAAAATGCAGAGTATTGCATAGCATATTTGTCTGCTTCTCGCCACCAACAAGAGCTTCATCCTCAATTTCTTGGTGTCGAGAAAAGAGGGAAAGAGGGGTGTTGGGCAAACATTGTGGTGGTAAACGAGGCAATAAGATGATGAGATATAGAGGCGTGAGGCAAAGTGAAGACGATGCATGTTCTTCTCTTGAAAAAACCCCTGAAAGCTGCCATTACATCGCACTCTGTGTCCAGCCCGCAGTGTGAATGTGATGCAGCTGCAGGTAGCTGCAATGACAACTTAAAAAATAAAAAAAAAGGCTGCACAGGACACACAAGAGCACAAAAAAGAAGTTGACGTTGAATGTACGTCGTTAAGGTCGCATCTTTTGTGCATCTTGCTCAATTGTCGAGTGTTTCACCTGGCCAGATCGGGACAGAGCTCCAGAACACTGCAGAAGAAAGGTGCATCTGCGTACGGAGTACACCATACAAAGAAAACAACGTGGTGGTGGCAACGCATGTTTCAGCTTGTCCACAATTCCACCACCCTCACATGCAGGCTGTCACTGTTCTTGTGGGTTTTCTCTTCTTCCGTTTCTGCTGCCCTCCTCTCCGCACCTCTTTCGGGCTGTCGTAACACGGCGTTGACACCACCTCCGTTTTCGATCTGGCAGTAGAATTTGGTCTGCTGCCACAGATTTCCCGCAGATGCCGCCGGCATTCGGCGGCAGACCGGCCGAGTGAAGAGGGAAGCTGGGTGTGAACAATCATGTGTGCCTAGAGAAAACCAACAATTCCCGCGAGAAAGACAAGTCCATGAAAACAATGTAGAATTCGATGCTCCTAGGGCTACCCAATTCGAAAAGAAAATAAAAATACACAGATGCACAGTTTTCCTAGATCCTAATGGCTCTCCAAATTGAGCAAAATTGGTCCAAAATGATACAAAATCCTTTATCCCATGATAATTGTAATACAAAGTAACAGTAAATACCCGACGATGGCGCGGATTACGGCTCCTCTTCTATAGGGTGCGTTTCGCGCCGATTAATGTGCCCCGAGCCGCTGTACGGCTTCGGATCTGCACGACTTTCGCCGGCGTCGTCATCATCGTCATCGACGTTGGCCTGGCTTTGAAGGTAATCTTTGCCCATCAGCCGCTTTTCCTCTTCCTCCTGTCCTTGCAGTCGTTCCTCGTGGTGTTTGCGGTAAAGAGTAATGGCCTCGCGCGTCGTCCGCAGCTCGGCTTGGAGGCGCTTCGTAAGCTTGTCCAAGATCCACTCGGCCTCCTCCTGGCTGCCCATGAGCGGACTCCGAGCACCGACCCAACTCCATTGCAGCCGTGATGGGTCCTCGTTGTCCGGGTTCAGGTCGAGCGAGTTCTTGGCGTCCGCCGGATCCGCATCGCCGCCGCCATCGTGGTCGTGCTTTCCGTTCTTTCTGGTTCCCTTTCCGTGGCCATTGTTGTTGCCGCCCTTCCCGTCCTTCTTGTTGTGCTTCTTCATATGGGCTCGGCGGTGCAGGTCGGCGTTGCGCTCGTCCTCGCCAATAAGTTTGAGAAACCATGCCCATTCTTGGAACGTGTACTTCCGTGGCGGCGTGTGGCGTAGATGCTCCGTAACGTGCGCAATCTCGTCGATCAGAACGCAATGGTACTCGGCACGCGATGCCGGAAGCTCTTGCGGCAGGTCGAGGCGGGGCATTGACACCGTCGAGATGGACCCGAGCGCATATCCTGATGCACCGCCGCTTGTAGCCGGTGTGTTCGTCCCGGAAGACTTGCCGCTCTTTGTTCCGCGGCGTGACGAGTGGAGCTGGTCACCAGCACGCGTGGGCCGCGATGTCGTGGAGGCCGTGCCGTCTCCAGATCCTGTCGTTTTCTTGCTGCTCTGTGAATAGTCCGATGCAGCGCGCCTCAACTTTGGTTTTTCATGCTTCTCAGTGTACGATGTGCTGCTCTTCTTCAGTGGCATGCTCGGTCTCTGAGACTGAGATGCGCTCTGCGATGACGAGGTATCTTTTGACGCCGAGTCAGTGGCCTCAGCTGGCTCCTCTGCACCATCATCGGCACCGGGTTCCGTGGAATCCTGGAAGGCGTAGTCCTCACGGTCTATTTTCTCGACATCTCCGGGGTTCCCAGACGGGTGTCCAGAGCGTGGGCCACCAGATGCATTCCCGACTTTTCGCCCGAAGCTCTTTGCACCGTTGTTCGCGTCGTCGTGATTCGGCTTGCCGCTGCCACTGGGGCCGCCCTTCTCCGTCGCATTTTCTTCGTCGCCGGGGCGGTTTTGTTCCCGCCTTTCTTTCTCTGCTTCTTCAACGGCCGCTTCAGCTTCCTCCTCCTCATCTTCCTGCTCTTCTGCATAAGATTCCTCTCGGCTTTCAGGAGATTCTTGTGCGGCGCCTAAAAGTCCAGGTGGCGCTTCTTCAATGTCAACATCATCAAAGACAACACCACAAGTCATTGCGCGAGCGACTTCCTTGAGGTCTCGTTTGAGGCCACGCTCGCCGGGGAGAATCGTGATACGACCGACTGCATTGGTTGCGTCGCTGATACCCTTCACAATGGTGTCACCCGCATTGGAGATGAGAATAGTTGTGGCCGGCAGCGCCAGCAGGGACCAGAAAACGAAGAAGGACCGTCCAGCATTAGAGATGGGCACCAAGTCACCGTAACCGATAGTGGTAAGACTGACAAAGGCTAGATAGAAGCCATCAAAGTAGTCCCAGCCTTGGTACGGATGCTCACAGGTCTGGAAGATGTAGGCGCCAATCAGCCACAGTGCAAGCCATGTGCCGCCAGACGTGGCCATGGCCATCCAACGGCGTCGTCGGGCGGAGTGGTGCTGGATTTTGCGCATAATGTTGAATTCTTCTTCGCGGCGCTCGTATTCAGTAAGGCCAGAGGTGTTTGGCCGGGGACCCTCGAAGCTGGAGGAACCGTCATAGTCGGCACGTGCAAGGCCATCGGCGGACTCCTGCCGATCCCGGATGGGCATAAGAATGTCGTCCTTGCCCTTCTTATGCAAAGTCTTGAGAAATTTGCGCCGGTTTTTTTCCGTCATCCGTGCATCCAGACGGCGTCTGCCGCGCTCCAGTGCAAGGCTCCGAATCGAACCGATGACCAAACCGAGGCTGATGATACCAATCAGGGCATATGGGAAAAGGAGGGCACGCCCCAGTGTTGTCTCTGCTGCAAAGTCGCCAAAACCGATAGTAAACAGCGTGACATCTGCCCAGTAGACGGCGTCGAGATACGCCCAGCCCTCGATATTCGAGAAGATTAGCGCACCGATGAGCAGATACATCAGAAACATGATTGTCTGCAGCATCAGTGTACGCTGACTGTTTGTGAGTTGGAAGTCCTTTGGGTAGTGGCCCTTAGCCGCACCAACAAATGTAACAACCATGAGGGAGGCCACGAGCATATACAGGACGGCCGAGTAGATGGCGTAGTAGAACGCTTGCGACCACACAAGGTGCTTGTTCGCGCTGATGCCGGACTTGAGCGGGCCGGACGCGGTGGACACTAGCGCAATGAGGGCGAGCGACGAGAAATACCAGCCGGTCATGGTAACGGGCTGGGCAATGGAGAAGCGGACGCGACGCGCCATGTTCAGGAGCAAAAACATATTGGCCCCTAGCGCTATTGCGAGCTGGATAGCATTGATGCAAGTGAGCCTAGAAGATGGGTCAGTATGTTGGCGGATTAAATTGAATAGAGGAATACCAGGTGGGCAGGCGTATTCACTCACCATATTGGGTCTTTGATAAAGGTAGCTGTGTCGATGGTCTCGCCCGCCATAATTTCCTGTCGCCATGGCCGAACGAGAGCACAGATACTGAAAGCAGATGCGACGGGGCCGAGCGTTGCGGCGACCATAGGAAACGCGGAAGACGCAAACCACCAGCGGCTTGGTGATAGGTTAAAGTCGCCCTGGTCGTTGTTGAACTGGGTCGCAAGGGCGGTGGCACGGCGGTCGTATGCCATGGCTGCGGCATCGGCAGCTCGACGGTCGATACTGAAGCTTCGCCGCTTGTCTAATTCGTCGATGCATTCATTGAGGTTGCTGCTGCGGCCGGTCACAATGGCATCGAGGCTCATGAGGTGCCGGCCCTGGTTGGCGCCGTTGCTGGAAATCTCTTTGGCCTCGGGATTGACACTGGCGGCGATCGGCATGGTCATGCTGGTGGTGCGCGACGGCTGTTTGGGCCGTCCGAGCTGGTCGAACTCGGCCTCATACTCACCGACGGCCTGGCCTGCCGAGTCATCCATGGTGAGAGAGTGATGGAGCCAGCGTAAGAACGAGGGAGATGTCTATGGCACATCCATTCAGTCGTACGTGTCGGTGGTGAGCTGGAAGATGCGGTCGCCACGCAGCAAGGGATGAACTGCTGTGCCCAAATGCCTTAGACTCTATGTGCTGCTAGCCAGCAGCCTGCGCACGGTGCAGGGCTTGTCGACAAGCGTTTGCGAGTCAGGAGTGATCGTGTTTGTCTTCCTCGCGTTCCGGGTGAGCTCTTGGCAAGACGTGGGTTGTTGATGAGGCGTGATGTGCAGTGTGTAGGTGGTTTGGTAGAGAAGGAGGTAAACGTCGCCGATGCCAACAAGTGAGACAGACAGAAACGGCAGGAGAGACCCGAAAAACAAGCAATTGCCAAGACGTCTAGAAAAGTGGAAGGGCCGACGGACAAATCCAGAATAAATATGACAGGTGATAGGTGGCAATGATGAAGTGCGCAACAAGTGAGGAAAGTGCGATGGAGTAAAAAGAACTGCAAATGTAGGCTGTTTTTGCTTTGGCAGGCGATGACGTGAAGCAACAGACTAGTGATTTCTTCCTTCCCGTATCCCCTGTCAATTTCATCGGCGTCGCGCTTTCCCCACAACGACAACGTGCTGCGTCGATTCACATCTAATTCTTGATTTTACCCTCGTATCTGTTCATATTCGAGCTCTACGTTTTATGACAGCTGGTAAATTTGTGTAAAGAGTAGAAGCTCAGCCCCATGAACCACAGGTAAAATCATTTGCTCTTTGACTTTGTACGAAGCAAGACTCTTTTCAACTACTTGACTTGACGCCGCAGTTTTAAAATGTACTTTGAATTTTGCTCTCTTTCTTTCAGCACCAGCTCTTTCCCCAAAACCTGTAAATTGGGCCCGTTTTGGGACTAGCGCGTAAAGTGGCGAATCGTTCTTTCCCTTACAACGGTTTGTGGTAAAACCATGCTGGGCAGGCACGATCAGCGATTGGACGCGCCTGCCACAGCGGTTCCTGTTGGCGTTAGAGCACTGCGCGTATTCGTTCGATAGCTGAAAAAAGCAACAACACCAAAACATCACCAAGCTGAAAGACAATGCTGTGCTACACATTTCGACCCTTCAACACAAGATGATACGCCACATCCATACACGGCGTCATACCTAAGCCATCGCAAAAAAAAAAAAAAAAAAGACCCGACGAACGGCTGGGTCGCACGACATTGCTAGTCGAACTGCGGTGTATCCTAGTGTCCTGGGTGGATTTGACAACCTCATGTGACGGAACATACCTTAGCCACGAACTTCCCCAATTGGCCAAGTCTGGCCTGGTCTCGAACTGGGACACGCGATTTTTTCTGGTCCTTTTGTGCAGTCGTCTGTTCTCATTCGCCTGTGACTCGATCTGGCACACCCCCAACTCGCTTTTAGCCAAGTTTTCATCGGAGACATCCACCAACAAAGTTCCAGACTCTAGATCGCCATGACGTGCAGCTGAACTTTCCGGACTGAATATTAGCGGGACAAAAGGGAAGAGAAAAACGGGAAGGCGAAGGGATTAGAGGGCAAGTGCCCCAGGCCAGGGCCAGATCCAAACAGGGTTTCAGTCATCGGCCGTTGGATGCCTCCCGAGGCCATCAGAGTAGCGGCGATGTCACGCTCGATCGGTGATGGTTTGCTGCATCTTGGACGGCACGGGCGGCCGCTTTGGGCTGCATCGAGTATTGTCCGCAAAGCAAGCGGCTGCTTGACTGCACGAGATGGACACCGGCCGCGATGCCAGTGGACTGCAGCTGGTTTTGCCGCGCGGCCCTGTCAAATCCCGGTGAGGGCGAGGGCATTCTCGGCTCGTGCATTGGACGACGATTTCAGTCACGTTGTCGGTCAGTCTGAACACGTCGAACACGTCCTTGTGCCCTGTGCATCGTCGGGCAGCATCATTGTCAGGTGAGAGTAGACCTTTCATTTTCTTGTCCTGACCCTGCGTCGATGCGATTCAACTTCTAACACATCATACAGCTTGTACAATGTTCACAAGCACCCGCCAACGACACCACTACTCCTCTACCTGCCTCCGTCACATCATCCTCCGCTAGAATTTGAAGATGAGGATGGTGTTGACATCGCTGAAGGTGTACGAGAGGCCGCACTGCAGCCACCGCCGAGTTTCCTCCTTCGCCAAAATTACCCTATCGCGGCCATTCGTTACCGGTGGTCAACAGGTGAAGCACAGAATGGCCTAAACGATGCTCAGGAGCCAGACGAGGTCCAACCGCCATCTTACCTCTGGCCCAGGCCACTTCATGATGTAATGTTCGCGTACGACTGGGTCAAGAAGCACCTGTCGCCTCCGCTATCAGCTTCAGTACGAGGCGCCGATGGACGCCGCCATTTTCTGCGCCGCGACCTTTATGCCTATGGCTCGTACCTGGGTGCAGGACTAGCCACAGCTCTCGCCTTGACGGAGACTCACAATCCACATCGCGTGGCCATACGAGGCGTGGCTGCGTACAACGGCATCTACAATTGGACGGCATACGTGGCATGACAACCGACAGGATCCCGGTGGCAGACGATATGGCTACTATAGACAGCCTCACGCCGGGTATCCGGTCGCTGCCGGAACTGTTTCGTCAGCCACCCGATTTGTTTGATGCATTTGCCAGTCCGAGCTTGTTCTTCCGGACCGCCGGCCACCTTATTGCCCCTCTCCATCTTGACCGAGATATTAGCAGGCGACTGCTGGAGGAGAGGGAGGCAAGGCTGGAAGAAGAGGAAGGAAAAGATGGCCAGGCCAGCTTACAGCCTTTCGGGAAGAGGACGTTTGGAATGGAGCTTCTTGGGACATCTCGCAAGGCCTACCTTGCATTTCCCCCATAAAGTCCACCCTCTCCATACCGTCAGCTCTTTTTCTACACACTGCTACAGAAGAACCGCCGTCGGCAGCAAAGCCGACAAAGGCAAGAAAGACGGGTACCAGTGCGCGGGCGCGGAAGATCCCAGAAGCTACAAATAGCAACAACTCTTTTGCCATGCAGGCGGACGAGATGGCGTCTCTCATGCGGCGCGGTATTGACAAGGTTGAGATCAAACGGCACCAAGAGAAGCTGCCTGTCTTATTGCCTGCATATACCGACGACAGGAACATCGAGAGCGACATTGAAGTGCGCAGCAGCGAATCAGAACGGCGTGTACGCCTAATAGGTGTCAATGCGCCTGTCGACGACACTCTTGAGCTCGGCGAAGACGGCCAGGCAATACTACTTGACTGGCTAGACGAACATATGGACAGCAACTCTACTTGATACCACTAATAAGACTATGAAATTTATACCACACGCTAAGAAGATCAAAAGCCAACTACGACTCGTTGATATTATTCTATTTTTATTAATTTATCAATCTGACAAAGAAATGAACCGTGGTTGACACGATAACTAACAAACAGGAAAATGCTAAAGAGAGCACCTCTCCCTCAAAAGTGCAAAACATGACGGGCATAAACAACGCTACGCAAATAAATAAAAAAACCTCTAAGATTGCTCACCCTTCACGACACAGAAATCAATCGACGTCGTGGCGCACCTGTGGCGGCGGCGGGGGAACCTCGCCTATATCGTTGAGATTCAGACGGTGGCCTGGAAGCCCATTGTTGCCGAGAAGACTAGTGCTGGCAGCCGCATCCACTCCGGCATCGCCTCGTCGGTATGCGTTGCCTTGCATGGCCATTTGTTCGCCAAAGGCCGTGCCGTCCAGCGCCAAGTCCATTGGAGTGTCCGACGACGACCAATGCCACCGCCGCCGTTTCTATTCCGCCGAGGACCGAACCAGTAGTAGAGAAAGCCTGCAATCGCCAGCAAAGGGATACCGACGCCGAGACCGACACCGAGACCCAAGGCCAGAGTGTGCGTGTTCTTTTGCGATGTTGGCGAAGCCGTGCCCATCCCAGATCCTGTAGCAGTTGCGCTTGTCCCTGACGCGGATGAGCCGCTCGTGCTGGAGCCGGTGGACTTGGCAGACGATCCAGATGTGGTGGTGGCCGACGTGGGCGACGGTGTGGGCTGCGACGTCAGGTAGGACACGGTGCCCGTAAAGGAGGCCGTCTCGCCAATGATTGTCTGCGCCTTGCCAGGGTTCACCACGAAACTGCCGCCCTCGTTGGCGGAGGATAGGGAGCAATTGCAGAGGCCTGCGTTGTAATCGCCGAGGCAGCAAAAGCGGTTGTCGCCGCAGGCCACCATCTCGCCGTCGGCATTGTCGGATCCAGTGACGCAAAAGTCGCCGCAAATGTCATTGTTCCAATTCGGGTTTGTGCACATGGAGCGGCCGACGGCACCGGTGGTCAGGTTGGGGTAGGCTTCGGACTCGCCCGTCACAACACATAGCGAGTTGCTGAAGCAAGTATACCCAGATGCGCAGCAGTTGGTGATGAAGGCAGTTGGATCGCAAGGGTAATATCCCGGGACGACGGCGCCGGTTGGGTCGTAACAAGGCGCATCAGGGTTGGCGACGGCCAGGTGAGGTAGGCTCGAAGCGGAGAAGAGGAGAGCGAGGGCAGAGACCGCGAGACGGCCCACAGGCCGGGGTATTGTCGGGCCAAACATTTTTGGTGTGTGCTTTGTGGGTTTGTGTCGAGAAGGAGATTTTGTGTAGCTAGTAATACCGTGTATCGTGGGATGATGTCACACAGCAAATATCAAAGCGAAAGAAAAGAACGGGGGACCACTGTAATAAATAATAAACAGGCAAAGAAAAAAGGTACGGGTCTGGAAAGGCACAAAAACAGCAATAAGAAGAGAAAGGAACACCGCTATTGTTGGCAAGGCTGAACACTTTCCGTTGCAAATTCTCAGGCTGCCCCTGGACCCCAAACCCAATTTATGAGGCGCGTGAAGCACCCACACTTTTGACTTGAGCTGAAAACGACTGTTCCTTGTGCCCAAGCAAATCAGGCCAACCTTTCTGGCATAGGCATGGCCCAGAACACACCAGACCCAGCCACTTTCCCTCGATCTGTGCACCGTCCTGCCATTTGGAGGAAAGTGTAGGTAATAAAACCCTGCTTTTGCTGTTCACTCTCCCCTCGCCTCGAGAAACTCAGAGGAGGGGTAACAGTGCCAGAATGTGAGGCAGATAGCCCGTGCAGAGCCTCATCGAGACAAGCCACCGCCTCCGAGTCAATAAGTCGAGTGGTTGCAGTATGCAGTTACTAGCGCCCAGGCAGACACCACAGGAACCTTTCCTGTTTGGGGCGGCGCCTCTCTCACCATTCTCTTGTCACAAGGAGGAGCCCTCCTTTTGTTGTGTATCATATGGAATTGTACGTAGTAATGCTCCGTAAAGTAGATTTAAAGTCATATGGACACGATTGCAATACTTTCTATCACAGATATCGCAAAGCAATGAACAAGAGGACCTTGCTGGAGAGGACGCTGAAGTTTTTGCAATGTTCTTTTCGGGCAGCCAATACCTCTCTCAGGTCACATTTTGTTCAAACAGTCAAGGCTGCATTCATGTCGTTCATTTCCTAATTTGCTAATCTTTCCGTTCACACAATTTTCACGATCTTTGCTGTACTCCGTAAAGAGGAAAGATGTCTGTCATTGGACCGTTTCCTGAGCTGATATGTCGTCCTGCAGATTAGGACCCCGAAAGAGAAAAGAATGAGGGGAGGGGGCTGTAGGATGGCAGGGGCTCGGGAGTTTGTCCCATTTCCCAGCCGCAAACTGGGAAGAATGACCGAAAAAAATCATCAAAGAGCAGAGCGTCCGTTGGTACCCTGCCTGGGAAACAATACAATATGGCAGTTGAAACTACCAGTGGAGATGCACAAAAGGTGCAAAAAGGCAGTTTGCAGTGCAAGAGCAAAAGACGGAGGATCAATAGTAAAGATGTGAAGATGTGAAGGGGGAGAAGAATGGAAAAATGACGAGGTAAGGCTATGGTTGGTTCTGTTTAGCGAGGCGGGACAGAAAAGGGAAAGGGCGGGCGGGAAGGCACGCTGGCAGGAGGGTCTAGCCGGGGCAGTGGAGACTGAAAGCCCTGAACGTTCTGAAAGCCTTGCGAGCTCTGTAAACGTCCAATATTTGACAGCATTATTTCGCGATGAGACATGACTGGCAGTCAGTGTCGAGTTCGTCGTCGAAGATTGTGGGAATCGCTAAGAGAGAAAGTAGAATATTAAGGGCTTCTGGAAAAACAAGGCGATGTTCTAAGGCCAGGCAAGGCGGATTGGCAAGGAGAAATGTGGGAAGAGAATAGCACGCTGGAGCATTTAAGCTTTCTCTAGGCCCACTGCGCCACGGAGTCTAACGAATGGCGTCGGGAAAGAGCGGGCTTTTTTTTGACATGGCCACTCCAAGGAAAGAAGGTTAATTAGGAGACGAAGGAAAATAGGCGACACATCAAAAGAAGCTATTATGACGTTGATCGGGTTGACTTTTCTACATTTTACAGACAATACTGCTAGTATGAGAATTACTCATCGCAGAAACCGTGACCACGATGTTGCATGTGGCATGTCTTGCTGTGTGGCTACATTTTGAAGGCGGTCAACCTCGACTCCGTATACATAAAGCAACATGAAGTCCGTTTATGGCTTTGGTCGAGGAATAGACAGTACGACGTAAAAGACGGTCGTGGTAATTGTAAGCTATGAAATAAAGCCTAGAAATTTGAGAGTTTGGCAAGTCAAGAAAACAATACAGAATAAAAATAAAAAAGACAAAGGAAAGTAAATAGCAGTGAAAAAAAGAAGCAAAGAATGTAAAAAGGGGTAAAAAAAAAGATATGTACATGCAGACAAGTACGTACATGTAAAAAAGAATGGAAAGAAAAGAAGAAGAAAAAGACAAAAAAACCAAGGCTCGCTATTTTTAAACGGTCACACTTCTTGACTCATAATCACCTTTTCTCCCTCTTCATGTCACCATTAACATTTTCATCACCTAATACCGGAGCACCACACCGTGGCCGGCACTCTCAAGTGCCTGCAGACGTGCGAGTGCATTGTTCTCCATGGCCATAATGTGCGCGTGGTACGCAGCATCGGCCTCAGCCGTGGTCTGCGCGGCCGTCTCGCTCTGGACAAGCTGGACGACAACCTCCTCCTTCTTCGGTGCTTCCTCGACGGACTGGAAGAAGACAGGGTGCAGCTTGCTGGCATCGTTGCTGCTTACAGAGGAGGGAGCGGGCGAGGAGGAGCCGGCAAGAACGGGGTGCTGGCGGGCAGCGTCAAAGGGATAGCTGCTGGCCATGGCCTGGTCGAGGGCAGCCTTCCACTCGTTGGGCGAGGCGCTGATGCGGCGCTGCAGCCACGGGTAGCTAGCCGCCACGGCCTCTTGTAGGGCATCCTCCCAGTCGTTGTGCGAGGCCGCGGGCCGCTCCAGGTACTGCTGCTGTGGAACAGGGAGCAACGGCGTGGTCTTGAGGGCCATGCGCACGCTGTCGATATCTGCCTCAATAGCAGCAAGGGGGCAACGGGGCTGGCGGTCGGGGCGGTCGTCGACGAGGACACGCCAGCGGCAGCCTTCATCTTCTCCCACCACGTTTTCTGCTTGACACCGACGCTGGATGCGGGGATGGTGTCGTCGACAACAACCGGCAGGGTCTTGGGATCCTTGGCCAGAATCCAGTTGTACTCCGTCTTCTTCTGCACGTGGTGCATCGACGTCTCAGTGACACTCCAGAGCTTGGTCGACTCCAGACGCAGCTGCGGCAGGTGAGACAGCGACCGCGGCATGCGGACCATGTCGACAGCGGCAGGCTCCATGGCCGTCGAGCGGATAGGCATGCGCAACTTCTGAACAGCGGCGACGTCACGGTCGAATAAGAAGCCCTTGGCCATAACCTTGGGAACGGGCATGTGAGCCCACATCTGAGTAGCTCCACCGGTGGCGGCGGATGTCCACAGACTCGTGGATGTGAGCTTCTCAAGGGGCGCATGGTTGGGTGTGCGGGGTGTGCGAGGCATGTTGAGTGCAGCGGGCTCCTTGTCGGTTGTACGAATGGGCATGTTCAGCTTCTCGACAGCAGCGACGTCACGGTCAAACAGGGGGCCCTTGGCGCGAACCTTGACCACTGGCTTGAGAGTCCACATCCGGGACGAAACAATACTGCTAGTGGTGGCTGCCCACAGGCTGGTAGATGTGAGCTTCTCGAGGGGTGCGCGGCTCAGGGTACGGGGTGTGCGGGTCATGTTGAGTGCTGCCGGCTCCTTATCCGTGGTGCGGGTAGGCTTGTTCAACTTCTCGACGGCAGCAACATCACGGTCGAAGAGAGGACCCTTGGCGCGGACCTTGGCGACCGGCTTGGGAGCCCACATCCGCGAGACCTTACCGTTGGCCGACGTCCACAAGCTAGCCGACATGAGCTTCTCAAGAGGCGCGTGGTTGGGCGTGCGAGGAGTGCGCGGCATGTTCAGTGCAGCCGGCTCCAGGTCCGTGGTGCGGATAACGGCCGACTCCATCTTGGCCTCTTCGGCAGCTTCCTTGTCAAAGAGGGCTGTCGTGGTGGCCTTGGGGCCCTTAGTCTTCTTTGAGCGCGGTGCCCACATGTTGGCGTTGTCAGCCTCCTGTTGTGTGGTCTTTGCCTGGGGAGCGGCCTTCTTCTCGGCCTCCATTTTCTTCTGCTGCGCCGCAGCCCAGAGGCTGGAGCGCGGGTTGGCCGGCAGAGACTTGATGGTGCTGGCCTTGGAGTTGGCTTTGGAGTCCCACAGCTGGTTGGTCTCGATGTTGGCCGATTCAGACTTGCGGGGCTTCGAGCGCAGAGTGGCTGCTTGGCTAACAGTGTCGTAGCTCTTCCAAGTTTCCTCATTCGGCTGGGCCATGGAGACATCCTTGGTGTTCTTCTTCTCGACAGTGTCCTGGCGGTCGTTCCATAGTTGTGAGTCGCGTTTGCTGTTCTCGCTAGTCAGGTCAACCAGGATTTCATCAACCTCGACGAAGCTGCTCTTGTCCATCTCGTTGTCCGACGGCATGTCATCAATGTAGTCACCCATCACAGAGCCAGAGGAAAGCGGCGGCGGGAACATGCTTAGAGTCGAGGGCACCTGCTCGGTCTTGAGGAGACTGGCAATTTCCCACAGCGTAGTCTCGTCAAAGCCATCATCACTGCCGGATGCATCCTCGCCAAAGCCGTTATCATCATCATCATCGAAGTCTTCCTCGTCATCGTAGTCGTCAAAGAAGGACGAAGAGTACTCAGCAGCCTCAAGCTCTCTGGCGCGCGCCTCCAGAGCTGCGTTCAACTGACCACCACCCGAGGTCATTGTGCCGGGCATGGCGCCGAATGGACCACCGCGGGTCGGCAGCGTCGGAAGCTTGGCCGTGTCAGAACGCTCACCCCAGGGGAACTGGAAAAATACCGAGCGTGCCACGCTTGTCGGGAAGCGGCTTGGGGCTCTCCAGGATGTCGGGAAGCATGGTGACGCGCTTGTTACGTCTTGGCGGGCGCTGGGTGACGGGGCGAGGTGCTTTCTGGGAGGACTGGATGCGCTCTTCACGGTCGGCCTCCATGGCGTCCATTTCCGACTCAAGATCCTGCATCTTCTGCATCATGATCTCCTCTTCAGTAGGTTCTCGTACGGCAACGGAAACAGCGGCAGGAGCCGGGGCTTGCTGTACGGGCTTCACCTGCGAGACGGAAAGCGACATCCACAGGCCACGGCCAGAGTGCGCCGCTTGTGAAGTCTGATGGGCATGCTTAGACCAGAGAGTGACAGATTCAATCGGCAGGGGACCGGAAAGTTGCCTCTTGCCAGCCTTGGACTTCTTCGTAGATGAACCCGAAACTGATGCAAACAAAACTGTGGGCTGGCGCGACTCAACGACCGGAGCGGGCGTCCACAGCAGCGTCGTGGTCGTCATTGTGGCGCGTCTGGTGGCCGGCGTCCACAGGGACGGCTTCTGGGTCTGGGCCGGAACCGTCTTTTGCGACAGTGCCTTTGTGACCGAACTCGAAAATGCAACGTCAAGAGTGTTGTCGTACGGTCGGTGCAGGCGGAGGTCCAAGTCGTCCTCGTCCGAATCCGGGGGAGTGGGGCTGCCCAGAGCGCCAAGATCGATCACGGCGTTGGAGAACGGGGTTTTCTTGTTGGCGCCGTTCCGGAGCGAGCCGGCAGTTGATGCAGAAATTCTGTGCACACTAGATTCGTCGACGGTTGACTTGCTCCAAGTGCTTGCTTGAATCCGGGAGCGCCGGGCAGCTCTACGGTCGGCACCGATGTGAATTGTGACGCTTTCCTTTGCGGGCTGTTGTTGTTGCTGCAGTTGTGGAACAACAGAAACATTGTGCGAGCTTATTACAGATTGGCGCCGCGATTCTGCACTTGGGGACAGCGTCCGCATGGACGAAAGCGAGTCGTGCCGCAAGTCATGCTGCATCTCCTGCCAGTGGCCCGCCTGCATGTCCATTTCCTTTTCGAGGTTGTCAAGCAGCGCCAGGCGCCTTGTGGGGGTCTCCTCTGCCGTCACCGCCAAGTTCGGCTCTTCGTACCGCTTCAACTGCTCCTGGATATAAGCAAGAGCTTGCTCGGGCGATTCCAGCGGCGATGGCTCTGCAGCCTTCACAATTACTGGGTTCTTGGTGGAGGAGGGGTTCAGAAGTAGCGGTGTCGGGGGTGGCATCTTGCGCGACCGGACCCGCTCTTTACGGTCAGAGAAACTCAGCGTATCGTCGCCCACACGACGATGCCACTGGGACTCGCGCTTCTCAGCCTTCTCTGTCCATTTTCTGCTGTTCTCGCCAGACGAAGCAGGCGTAGAAACAAGCGGGGAGTTGGTCTTTCCTCCGCCGTTGTAAGTCGTTGCGGGCAGCAGCGGCAGAAGCGGTCCAGAATTGTCTTTTAAAGCCGCCGCCGCTGCAGGCGCTTGTGTTGTGAGATTGCGACCCTCCCCGCGTTCTCCACCATTTATGTACGTGGTCCGTGCCACCTGCCGGTTGGCTGGGATGGGCACTGCAATGACGGGGGAGTGAACTGAACCCCAGTTGGTGGTTGCATCGTCCTGCGTCCGCACATCAGTGCTCATGGTCGTAGTCGAGTCGCGAGTGGGCGGAAGGACCGGTGACGAGGCACGCTTTCTTCCACCAGTCGTCATGCTGGTCGCACCCATCGATGGCCGCATCGGGGCATTGGACATGACCATGCTGTTGCCAGCGAGACCAGGGAACCAAGAACTGCCGGCCTCGTCGTTGAGACGGGAAACGTCTTCGCTTGCGACGGGAAAACTCGTCCACCTCCAGGATGTTTTCAGTCTTGACGGAGGTCCGACCCGTCCGGTTGGTGCTCTGGGACATGCGGTTGTCGCGGTCGTAGCCCTCGGTTGGCGACACAATGATGGGCATGTAATCAAGAGGCATTGCCGGCATTTCCGGTACAGACGAGCGGCGCCGCACGATGGATTCCCACTTGGCGGTGTAGGGAACAGAAGCGTCATTTTCTCATCAAAAGTCATGCTCTTTGTTTGGTTTGGCTGCGGGCGGTCTGCACTGGGGCGTGCCATGTTGTAGCCTATGTTCTTGGGCGGCAGCGGCAGTGGCGGGAGCTGAGTTGGACTGCCCGGGTTCGAAAGAAGAATCGACTTGCGGCCAATAATGGACCCACCGGACTTGCTGCGGCGATGGCCGGCCAGGTTCGGGGACGGCTCGGCGGGGAAAATAGCACGGTCTTTTTCAAGATGTCTGGGGATGGGCCGGGGCCGGTGCACAATTGATTGTGTTGACCGCCGTTTGGTCTCCTTGGTGCTGGCATCATTGATAATGTCCTGCACGGTCTCCGGGTTGTCGTACACAATGTTGTTCATGAACATCACAGTCTGCTGCTGGCTGGCACTTTGCTCGTTGTTCAGCGCCTTCAAGGCCATGGCCCGCGGGTTTCCAGGCAGACCGTTCGTGGGACGTCTGAGCAATGGCGGCATAGGTGCTTCAGGCGCTGCCTGCGTAGGCGTCTTCGGAAGCTGGCGGGACGGGCGAATCTCGGGGCGGCGAACGGTCGTGTCTACGCCAATCGGGACCGCTGGGAGATCGGCATCCGGTCTTACAGGCGCGTGGGAGGTGCAACAACGGCAGGCTGGATAATAAAGGCGCTGGCAGCACGGCTCGGCTCGACAGTGAAGTTCATCTGCTCGGAAGGTTGTTTTGAGGAATCTGCTGTTGGGGCGACGGGAGAGGAATCGTAGGCGACGGCGCAGATGGCATAGCAATAGACTTTGTCCGCATAGAGCGATCGTTCTCTCTGTCGACAGGCGGCTGTCTCGGCGAACGTCTCCGCAGCTCCTCCACACCAGGCGATAATTGAGCTGAAGAGGTCGTGGCCACGGGCACCGGCTCGAGACTTGACATTGGCGGCATGGGGGGTGGGACGATACAGATGCAACTTCCTTGCGCTTGAGACTCACAGAACGCTTCATGGCCTCTTCCATTGACATGTTGGGCGGCTGTGGTGCAGGGCGCTTGGCAATTTAGAGCAGAGTCTCTCTGGAGGTCGTTTGCACGTCTCTCTCGCTCGCTCTTTGCGGCTTCCTCCAGACTGATAGTGGCGATCTTGTTGAGGGGGTTCTGGTCGCCGTTGGCCTCGAGAATCGGGTTCGAGATCACCATCTTGCCGCCACCACGGCCACCGCCAGGGCCGCCCTTAAGGTCAAGCAGACTGCGCTTGTTCTTGCCCTGGGGACGAATATCAACCTTGCGCATATTGGACGTCGCGGCGGCAGTAGCAAAGGCAGAGACAGCAGGGGCGAAAGCTTCATTTTGCATAACCAATGGCGGTGCTTCGACGTTTGCCAGCATGACCACGGGACGCGAAAAGTTCGAAGGCATCGGTGGAACATCGGGGCGCGGCGCCTCGCGGGGCTGCTCGAAGGCGGACATCGTCATGATCTCAGAGCGTTTGATATCCTCGAAGCGGCTGGGAGGATAGTCTGACGAAGCGTCGGTAGAAATGGAACGGCCCGTCGTAATATTGCGGATTCCGGGAGAGTCGGGTGTCCGTGTTGGCTTTGTGGTGCTTGTCGTCAACGGATCGTTGCAAGCAGTGATAATGACTGAAGCAATGTTAGTCAATGATTTGGAACATCATTGGGGGCTATGATGGTACTTGACCGAACTCACAAACTAGGATTAGGAGACCGATGGCTGGCAGTAGTGTGCGCAGAAGCAGGTCGCTGCCAGTCATGCCGAAAAGCATAACCACACTTGTCTAATTCGTAGATGTCATTAGTTTTGACTGTCAAAAAGAAGCAGAAGTATTCAAGCTGAAGAGGGGTGAACATACGGCAGTCCAAACGGCGAAGGCGACGATGACTAGCAGAATCGACTTGCTGCGTCCAGCATCTGAGTTGTCCTCACGAACGTCGCTCATGAGGCCAGCCATAATGGCCATTATGGCCAGAGTGATGATGAGTACGACATCAAGAACCACCACAACGATGGCAACAGGCATCATCGAAGATGTTGGCACGCAGACGGGGTCGAATTGGGGTCTCGAGAAGCCGACAAAGACGCAACCGACAACGAATCGAGTGACGACGAGGGCCTGGAGAATCATCTGCTGGACGCCGGACTTGGCGCCCTTGTTGATGGCCCATAGGAGGTATTGTTCGATCGAGAATCGGGCAAGTTGATCGAAGAATGTGCTGAAGATGATGCCAATCTGGCACGACGAGGTAGCCGTCGGGTCGATGGCGATGGAAATAAAATCGGTTTGCGCCCACAGGGCGGCACCTAAAAGGAATGTGGTGAGGACCAGCCTCTGGCCGTCCCGGAACACGGTGCTTCCATGGCTGTTGACGTGGAGGAAGATGGCCGCAGACGCCGCGTTGACCACGATGCCAAAGACGAAGGCGGCGACGAGGACCGGGACGGAAGTTCCTGAAGTCGACATGGTGACGGCGCAGCCGGTCAAAGGAAGGGGAACCGGCCCGCAACAAAAGAAAACCCAATCAATGGGACATATGGTATCGAAGAACAGTCAGGTGAAAGAAGAGAAGGAATGAAAGGGAAAAAAAAGGAAAGAGGTGAAGAAACAAAACTAGATCATGTTTGCATAGAGTGAAAGTCGTGATAGTATTCTGAAGAAACGACGGTGATGGGACCAAAACGCCGCATACACCACGCATTCATCGCTAGACAACAAGATGGAAGAAGGAAAAGGAAGAGGGAGAGAAGACAAGAGAGGGAGATGAGAAAGACAAAGCGGAAAGCTACTACCCAGCACTGACAGAGAGAGGGAAGGGGGACAAGCGGGAAGGATGAAGAGGGTGGAGTCAAGAAGGCACATCATCATGCAACACAACAGAGGAAGAAAGTGTGAGAGAGTGAGTGTAGGCTCTACGGAGTACGAGCACACAAGCAACGCGTACAGTTGCTCAGTATACACGCACTCGACGTACGTAGGGCAAAATATTATTAGAGTTTGCCACGATGCAAAGACCGTTGGGTCTGGGAACAGGGCAATCCGCACCGGCGGGAACAGAGACAGGACAACCGTGGGCTTCTGCACGTGTAGGTGGTAGTATCTCGTGCAGCTGGCTCGAGGTTAATTGTGCAAGGCCTACGACGTACGACGTACCTGGCCTGGCTGTTGACAATTCAAACTGAAGGCCTGCATTCTGTTCTCCAGCGCCATCGTGAGAAGGCTCCTGCGCAGTCTTGGCATGCACAAGCGACCTGCCAGATCCAATTCTCCAGTGGGACCACGTCTCAAACACAACGGAGAAGGAGACGGTCAGGGCGATTGTCCGAGATGGCTCAATGGGGTCGTTCATGCCGGCGAAGGGGGGCTCTGCGGCATGAAAAGTGATTGGGCGGGCCACAAGGCTGGCCAGGGCCATACTGGTGGGATTGCTGCAGGATTGGCTGGTTGAGCGGTGGTAGTAGCAATGTGGTGAGGATGTCGTGGTGGAGGGTCGTATTGTTTTGGTGGTGCAGCGGATCCCTGTTGGCGTCTTGTTTCACTTGAAACCCGAGACGTCGCGGCACCCTGACTTGAGAGAACGCAAAGATTAGTACGAGTACAGAGAAGCGCAAGTAATAAGCGAGGTCGCCAAAAAAAGCCTTAACAGGCTGTTAAGAAAGAGAAAGAAAAAGAAATTCAGCGAAAATAATTGAATAAAGATTGGTTCAAAAGGCGATCATCTTCTGGTCAGAGGCAGAAGCATTCAAGATATTAGGGCGCCGTGAGCGCCAATAAGTTTGTCAACGAGAGCGCAACACGGCCAGATCGAAGCCGCATTGACAGGCAAAAAGGAACAGGTCAAAGAGTTTGACAGAAGTGTACACCATTGTTGTTTGTTCGCGGGCTCATGAGCGCCGATCTAGCACACCACCTGCGTGAAAGCATACTCGTGGTGCAGAGATGATCGAAACAAAGGGACCTGTCGAAGAATTTGATGGGAACGCTAATTGAGGCAGAATAGAAAGAACAACTCTGCATGACGGCGGCAACGGTGTCTGTGCTGGGCTTCTGTCGTTCTTACCTGTAGTCAACCCGGCCGTTCGGAGAATAGCCAGAATGTCTTGCTTTTGGGCCCCCGATGCAAGACAAGAGCATTCGTTGAACGAAGGGGTTTTGATCCGTGGTAGGTGCAGAAACTTTGACAATAATTTTTGCAGCGTTTGGCACGCACGCCTTTTCTGTGATTTAGCAAGGGTCCAGGGCAGAAAAGTGACGCCCTCCAAGAATGCCTTTCGAGTGGAATTTGGGACACCAGGAGTTGGCGATGAAAAGCGCTCCGGTAGCAGGATGATGGGGAATCTGATTTCGATTGTGCCAGAGGGGCGAGCTGTCACCAATTCCCATTGTCGAACAAACTGTTTGCTGTCTGATCCAAGAGGTCTGTAGCATGCTGTGTGGGGGAAGGAGCTTGAGAGGGACCGTGTCCGTTCGCGCACAAACCCCTATTGAGCAGGGGTTCAATTGGTGATGTTATTTTTGGCGATGATGTGATGAAGAATGCAAAGGGAGAGGATAAGGTACAGAGCAAGCTCAGGTCACAAGTTGGCAGCTGATCCAATGTTGAACTGGAAAAAGGAAAGAGAGAAGCCAGGGAAAGAGCATACGGTTCATCTTGCACAACGGCTGTCACTAGCAGTACGAAATCGGAAGGAGCATCTCGAAGACTCCATACTAGAGTGGCGCTATTGCTCAAAATGAGACGATGCTATGAGACGCTCTTTCCTCGACTCGTGCAATTGCCACGGAAAGATATCCTTGAGACTACCTCCCATCAAACGCTTTGCTCCTATCGCTCTTTCCCCATGCCAATCTTTGTCACCTTCCGCCTTTTGCCATTTATCAATTCAGATCGAAAGCTTCGATGGCTTCCATCGCTCTTTCCCGCCCATTTCAGCCGCCTGCTGTCTAGTACCTATCGCTGTTCTCGCTTGCGGTCCGTGAGGATTAGCCGCTCTTTAGCCAACGCCACATGTGGAGGATCTGCCAGTCCAAAACGCAAGGCTTCTCGTGCGAGGTAGTTGACAAAGGAAGGAAGGAACAGCATCCGATCGTGAACATCCTCAAATATAGTCGATAATCTGCATCAAAAGTCATAGAGTTGGACGTTTCCCGAGCCTTGCTAGCCTTAACAACGATTGGGCAACGGCTGGTAGGCGACGATGCCGATGGCTCCATGGCACGATGTCGTAAATCGACCGAAAAGGCCGAACGGCAAGGTGAAACTCGAAAGAAGATATATCGTGACAATTATTATTCACGTCCTTTCGGTCAGATACAACATTGAGGCTTCAGGATGATGGAAAAGCCACGACGAGGCTGAAACAATGCCTAAAACTGAAGCTTTGCCGTTTGTTTACACGAATATTGGCTACAATAGGAGATATGCACAATGAAAGAAATGGCTTCGATGTGCTGTTTGACACAGGATAATTTGGATTACCGATATGCACAATGCACGTAAAATGAAAACTTTTGTAAGTCTACAATTGGGCAAATGAAATATGAGAGTCATCGGGCAAGACATCAAGAGAGACAAACTGTGAAGGTTGGACCTTCCAAATCAAAAGTGAAAGTTGATATTTCCTAATTGGGAAATCTTACTCTGTTAAGACAGCTCGGTCAACCAACGGTGACTCTACAAATCATCTGTAGACCTTTTTTAGGAAGGAACGGCGGCGTCGACGGACGTTTTCTCGGCCGTGTCCACTTTGTAGGGCAACTCCGACACGGAAGGAGCGGCCGGCCGCCTTCTTCTCTTTGATGCCTAGATGCACGTAAAGGATTCACCCATGCTCCTTCCGCCGTTGAAGCTGTTTTGCTCTCCATGATAAGCCAAGTCAATTTCGGGGCAACATTGTCGGTCGCGATTGCGTATTTCTGATGGTTGCGGCGCCCCAACCTTTGTGGGGAGTCTTTGGGACTGGACTCCGCCTGGACCTACTGGAAGAGGCATAGTGCGATCCGACAATCCTTCACAGAGCCGCTGCGAAGTGCCCCCAAATCGCCAAAATGGCCGCCGCCGATTAGCGCAAGTCCGCCTGGAAGTTGGTGTTATCAGGATGGGAAGGCGCGGAGAAGGCGCACCTGCTAGAAAGAGTAGGAAATAGAATTAATGTTGGCAGGCGCGAACATGATGGTTGCTTGGTTGTCGACAAATGGCAAGATGAGCCAATGACTCAAGCTAGATTTCCAATGAGGGGACGATGTTCGAAAATTGTATAAGAAGCATCAACGTCTCGATGGACAGAACAAGACGCAAAAGGCCAAGAGATTAGAGCATCAGAGTTCAAGAGCAACACTCGGTCCACCCAGTCTACACACGCCCAAATCCACATCCAAAAATCTGCCCGCCATGCCGCGCTACGAGTTGACCTACCCCAAGGAGGTGAGCAACACCGTCAAACGGTACAATTCACGGGGTAAGTATCACGAGCTTGGGTCAACCACTCTAAGAATGCCCGTGTGTCGTCGCTAACAATTGCCAAGCCACCTATGCCCTCAAGACCATCCATGCCATCATTGAGGATGCCCAGCTGCTCCATGTCTCGTTCCAGCCGGACAACTCGCCGTTCCCGGCTACTCTCCCCATGATCGGTGCCATGGGCTCTTTTGAGCGGCCCAGTGCGGATTTCGGCGACGTTTTGGACCTGTACCTTCACGGCTACGTGTCGTCACGGCTGATGAATACCTCCCGTGCCAAGACAACCACGGAGGAGGGCAAGGAGGGTGCCAAGGACGATACCCCGGCCGGCCTGCCCGTGACCATTGCTGCTTCGCATGTCGATGGCCTCGTACTGGCGCTCTCGCCCAACGCCCACTCGTACAACTACCGCTCAGCCGTCCTCTTTGGTTACGCCACCGTGGTCACGGACGTCCCCGAGAAGCTGTACGCCATGGAGAAGATCACCAACGGTGTCGTCCCAGACCGCTGGAGCCAGACCCGTGTGCCGCCCAACAATGCCGAGATGCAGAGCACGTCAGTGCTCAAGGTGCGCATTGTGACGGGCAGCGCCAAGTTCCGGACGGGCACCACCCACGATGATCGCTGCGACCTGGACGACGAGTCGGTTCTCAACAGTGTCTGGGCCGGTGTGCTTCCGGTGCACACGACACTGGGCGACCCCATTCCGTCACCGTATAACCGCATCAACCCCATCCCGGAGTACCTCGAGCAGTTCCGTACCGACTTCAACACCAGCTCGCACGCAACAGCAGTTGAGGCAGCTGTGGAGCCTGCCGATAGCAAGAAGGATACCGATCCTCAGGACGACTAAATGATATGCTTTGGATCAGCAAATTATCAACAAAATTATTTTAAATAATCCTGGGTATTTGCTGATATCGTCTGATTTTATTTCTTCGTTCTACTACGTTTGGAAACGCATGTTTAACATCATGATATCATGTTTGCAATTTTATTTCGATGCATGGCAATATTGCTTTTATATACAATAACATTTTCAGTTTAATATACAGAGTGCTATCATAAGATTGCACACTTTCAATTACCACATCTCCCACACCTTGGCCGGCACAACGCGGCGCATCACGGCCCAGTGGCCTAGTGCACTTTCGGCGTGCCATTGTGCAAGCTGCTCTGTGTCGTTGACGCGCACAACACGGGCCTCTTCTGTTGACCGGAAGTCTGCGTCAACGACTTCATACTGCGGTACCAGGAAGTGTTTGCGGGTCTCGCTGTTGAGCAAGTCTGCCTTTTTTGGTGCCCGGAACTGGATGTCGGCATCGCGCTCGCCGTTCTTCGTGCAAAAGATCACGACGTTGGCAAAGTCGGCGCCGGTGCTGCCCTCTTCGCGTGGGTGTTCGCGGAAAATGCGGCATGCAGGGAACACTGAGCGGATGGTAAGGACAACAGCCTTGATCGGCGTCAAAGCAAAGTCTCCCGCATAGTTCTGATGGGGGTTAGTATGGTACGAATAAAAGAGTGCGAGTGTCAACTTACAATAGCAATCACGCCTGATGGCTTGAGGAGGGCATGCAGGTTCTGCAGAAATTCGAGAGTGAACAGAGAGATAGGCTCAGCTCCGCCGGTGAACACGTCGTGCACAATGTAGTCAAACTGGCCATCATCCGTGGTCTGCTCTGCCACCAGCTTGTCAGTATATCCCACTGCATCCTCCAGAACGGCTGTGTGGTTTGCAGGCAGATGGAAGTAGCGGCTCGCAAACTCGTGCACGGCCGGGTCAATCTCGACAACGGTTGTGTCGATGCCATGCGCAACGAACGCTGCAGGGGCCGTGCCGATACCAAGACCCACGACAAGAGCCTTGGCATCGGCGTCGTGTTGTTCAACCTTGCCCGGCACATCAACGAGCCGCACGGCCTCGAGCATCACAAAGACGCCGTAGATTGGCTCGGCCACCGGGTTTGCGGGGAAGCGTGTCCACTCGCCGCCCAGCAGACTGTGGTCGCACCGAAGGACCCGAAATCCTTGGGCCAAGTTCTCAACGACAGATACGTAGCCCGTGATTGATTCGCGCCGGTCAAGGACGACCCAGCCATCAGGCTGCAGTCCACGGTTTGTTGCGCCCAGTGCCCAGGGACTGCCAGCAAGGTGCGAGTTTAGGATCAGGGTATGGAGGAAGGGGAAGATGGCGTAAAGCAGCAGGCGCGTAGGCCGCACCACACAGCCGTAGCCAACAGCAATGGCAAGCTGGCTTGCAATGCGTGTAGACAGCCACGACAGGGCAGCCGGGGCCGATGACGAAACGGTGCCAGCAAAGGCCGTAGCACCCTCGGCCAACCGAAAGACAGACCAGGAGCCGATGCCTGGCAGCGCGTCGCCGATCCAGCGCGGCAGACGTACTATCTCATCCAGGCCGTAGCCGCTTCGAGATCCGTCGCCACACAGGCGGCGGTGATGGCCAGCAGTGGAAAGACGGTCGTCGCCTCGACGACGACGGGTCCCCATTGTGCGCCAAACCAAGTGCTGAAGCTGTAGTAGCCGTTCGACCAGACAAACTGCGAAAAGGGCACGTAGCTCGCCATCAGTGGCAGATATATGGTAAGTGATGTTCCTGCTGGTATCATACGGCGCAGTTTTAAGTTGGACGACCAGCCGGCGAACAGGGCAGACGCGACCAGCACAGAGTGCCAGAGTCCGGCGGGAATGGCGCCGTAGACGGGCGAGAGGCTTGCGAGAGAGGCATTAGCAGACGCGGCAGCCAGTGTCAAGAGGATGATGACCCGGCCATAGATCAGTACCTCACGACGAGCTGCGCGTGCCCAAGTATCTTCTTTGGCCTTGGCGGCGAGCGACTTGAGTT
The DNA here is from genome assembly GCA_016097105.2 of Sporothrix variecibatus. Classification (NCBI taxonomy): domain Eukaryota; kingdom Fungi; phylum Ascomycota; class Sordariomycetes; order Ophiostomatales; family Ophiostomataceae; genus Sporothrix; species Sporothrix variecibatus. The sequence goes on along the minus strand of JADMNI010000001.1, from coordinate 961,142 downwards.
CGCGCTCGAAGCTCTCGGGTGTGAACGAGGAGTCGTCGGGGATGACTGGTATGCTCGGCTCTTTGCGAGCTGCTGCTGCCTTTTTCGGAGGCATCTTGAGATATGAAAGAAGAAGATGGAGGAGGTGAAAGAAAGTAAAATGTGGGTGTAAAGAAACGGCCAATGGTCGAGAAAAAGTGCTATTGACAAAAAAAAAAAATGAAGCTAAAGATCACCAGCTTGAATTCAGCGGGCACGGCCAGCCGTTACCTACTAAGCAGCGCGAATGGAAAAACAGAGAACGGGATAAACAATAAAGTGCGACGTAAGAGTCGAGATGCAGCAAAGAATAGATTGCGCCAGAAACATTTGTCGTCGAAAAAGCGCAATCCGGCCAGAACACGTAAAAAGGCTGTTTCTGAAACGTGGAGGAAGCTCGACCAGCCTGGTGTTGTGAGTGAGCTCCCTACTTGGTTAGTGCGGTTTGCTACAGCTTCCAGCGGATACCAGCGGATACCAGCGAATAGAGGGAGCCAGTGGGGCACTGAAACGAGTGCGGTCACCCCTGAAGAGAGCAGAGAGAAGCGAGAGAAAAGAGAGAGGGCTCTGGGCGAAGAGCTGCCAAAAACATGTGAAGGGCCGCACTAATCCCTACAGGCCTAACGGCCCCCCCAAAATGCCCCAATCTGACCCCACCGAGCCCACTACAGATACAGGGAGCTGTGCTCCCAGCCAATGACGCTGCTCCCCGTTTGGATATAGCGTCACCGGCACACAACTGCGTGCATTTTAATTCCTGCCATTTGTTTTTGTTGAGAAGCAGAGCGAAGCTTCCTTTTCCCATCTGCCGAACCCGACTTTCTGCCTGCTTTCTCTTTCTCCTACGAACCTTTCTACAACCACAGCATCCGTCACTTCTCGTCCTGTACCGCCATCACCCGTACGACCTCATCCACATCCATCGCCATGGCGCCCATCCAATTGTCTGAGCTGGTCGACTTCGACCAGAAGAGTCTCCTGAGTCCGTCTTTTCTTCCATCGGCTTCTTTCGTCCGATCAGGGCCGTTTCTCGTGGAGGAGCGCATTCGACTAACAGTCTTACAGTCTCTGCTGCCTCGATTGCTTTCAACCCTACCTTCTGGAAGTATGTAGTCTTTTCTTCTCGCTCTCCTCTTTTCTTGTTTTCTGGCTAACACTCTTGCAGCATCGTCGCGAGACAAGGTATGATCCCGCCGATCTAACAGCTAACAACTTCCTCGACTTTTGTCCTGACAGCTCTCTAACGATACCCCCCTCCTCCAGAATACCACAACAAGGTCCTCACCCGCCTGTTCGGCGGCAAGTCCCAGACTGCCTGCTACTTCCTCGCCGCGACCATCTTCTCCCTCGGCATCGTCCGCGATCTCCTCTACGAGCGTGCCCTCCGCCATCAGCCCATCCACCCGCTCCTCGACACCGATGAGGTCACCTACATCGGCTATGCCCTGCTTGCTGTGGGCAACCTGCTCGTCATCTCCTCGACTTGGCAGCTCGGCATCACCGGCACCTTCCTCGGCGACTACTTTGGCATCCTGATGGACGACATTGTCACCGGCTTCCCCTTCAACGTGACCGACGCCCCCATGTACTACGGCAGCACCCTAAGCTTCCTAGGCTCGGCCCTGGTCTACAGCCGCCCCGCCGGCATTCTGATTACCGGCTGGGTGCTGTTTGTGTATCTGATTGCCCTTCGCTACGAGAACCCCTTCACCGCTGGTATCTACGCCAAGCGTGATGCGGAGCGTGCCGCCGGTGTCAAGAAGGACAGCAAGAAGAAGCAGTGAATGAAAAGAGAGAAAGAGAGAGAGAGAAAAAGAGAGAAAGAGAGAGAGAGAGAAAGAGAGAGAGAGAGAGACGGTCATTCCCGAGATGGCGTATTCAACACGAATGAAAGAAGACCAGAAGATTTGACGAGCGGGGGAGAGAGAAAAGGGGGACGACGAGGACAAACCGACCATGTTGAAGGCGAGTGCCCAGGTTTGCAGATTTCAACACGCACGAGGGCAATGGAAGATGACGAAGGAGAGCAGGGAAAGAAGAGAGGCGAGAGAAGAAGACGAATAGGAGTTCAAAGGAAAGGAGACGAGGTTGTAGGCCGGAGAACGAGAACGAGAAAGTGAGAAAAAGAAACGTGGGCCAGCCAGGCCTTGGCTGACTGGGTCCACGTGGAGCGGATCATTGCACAGGTGTTGTTTTCATTTTGCATCTTTTTGCATGCCCGCACGGCAGCCTTCGCCGTTGCGCATGCACACAGCCAAACACAAGCACGTCCCTTAGACACCGCGTCTGGGGTGCTTGGCCCGCCTTCAACATAGGGCAAACAAATACACGAGGACTGGAGAACAGAAGGAGAGGAAGACATGGGACAAAGGTTTTGTGGAGGCACTTTGGATCGGAGACGGTAGCCGATCGCAGATCCAGAACGATCCGAATGAAACGATATGGAGTGACAACGGTTCATATTTTGGCCGGAGATGGTCGGACATGCACGCTCTCGGTACGGAATACGGGATACGGTTCCCAAAGCCTCGCGGCTTCGCAACGGCCTCTTCCGTCACACCAGCACGCTACCAAAGGTACCTTTGATCCGGTATGTCCCTTTCGGGCGTTTATTTGCACTCGGCCAACAACTCCCGCGGATTCCCGGCGAGCCTCCATTTCACTTTGACGTACGTGTGAGGATATTCAAAGAGAGCGATGCGTCGAGGTGACATGTAAAAGGAGAGACAGACGAGGGGATGGGTAGAAGTACTCTAGACAAAGTAGATAAATTCAACATCGTCAATCCAACATACCTAATCATACGAGGTCGTCGTAAGTGCCATGTTACGTACAATTGTGCTCATGCACGGTTGGTGCCAGAGAATTTCAGCGAGAACGGCAAGGCACGAAGCACATGTATCCTACCTATTTCCCATGCAAGTATGTGCAGTGTAGGTGTAGGCTAACCTGTAGGATACACCTTGATGGCCTATCACCGCCTTTCTTTGCATCTCGGTGAGGGTCGCCGATGCACGAAAAAATAATTTTATATTTTAAATAAAATTCTAGACGGCCAAGCCAAGTGCCAAGTGCCCGTTGGACGGCCCCTAAGGTAACCAGCTCAATGGCCTTTTCCCTTTTTCTCGGTGTTCTCGTGTGATGGAATCAAGTCGCCCAAAAAGAAAGAAGAAAAAAAGAAAAAGGGACAGATCTCAAACGGCTGACTGCACGCGACACAGTGCCACATTAAGGGAGCGCAGTGGGCCTGATAATGAAGAAGAGGAATTAAGAAGAGGAATTAAGAAACGCGCTGAGAAGGGCTGCTCTTTCCCTTTGTTGATTCCTCCAGCCGTCGTCTCCTCCTTCCCTCCTGGCGCACCCGACACGCCCTAAAGTCGACAGACAGAGGCCATTTCCCCGCGCTCTGGTTGGCCGCCTGACCCTTTCCCCCTTGTTATTTTCGCCCTATTTCGGTAATGGTACGCATTTTAGTCCACCGTGCCGGGAAGACTGCCAGCCGGGCCAGAGTGACCTCTCGGGTGTCCAGCGCTCCGCAGTAGCGCTCTCGCACTGTCTCTCTTACAGGGCGGCCCAGTCTCCTCAGTTATGGCAGACCGGGCAACTTTTCTCGGTGCTCGTTCGCCACCTGCCCGTCTTCCTCCACCCAATTTTATTTTACTAATTTTTTATCAATTAATTTTTATTCATTTTCGACTCTCTGACGTCTATTCTGCCACAGTATTTGTTTTTCGGCTTCTTTGTTTCCTTTTTCTTCTTTCTCACGACGCAAGGCCTGGAACACAATCGGGAGATTCCGCTGTACTTTTCACAACCCTCGTTTCTCGATTCCTCAAGCCTGCGACTTTCGTTTTTTATTTTTGTTGATATTGGCATTACAGCGTTACTTCTATCATTTTGGTTGCTCAACCTTTTTTTTTTTTCGTTTTTCTCGTTCGCTTTTTACGACGTACTCTTTGTCAATTGACGAGGAAAGAAAGAGCAACGCAGCTTCCTTTCCTCACAGCATCATCATCGCTATATATAGCCAGCCTCGAACCCAGTCGGCTGACTCTCGTGTCATCCACGACCTCCGTATCACTTTTGTGATATACCGCTGCCGTCCCCCTGTCGACGTCCAGCTTTCTCCCGTCTTTCACATTCCTCCGTCTCTCGCATTCCTAAATACCGTCTTACACGGCCTGCACGCTCAGTCTTTGCTCTTAACGCCTTTCTAAAAGCTGCATGCCATTTGATATCCAGTCGCACCTGCCACTTACACCCCAGATATCGCTCCTTCCCCCAAAATATCACTACACTTGACCCCTTTCCCCTTTTGATTACACCGTCGCTGTTTCCTACGTTTTTTTTTCTTCTTATTTTTTTGTCTTTGCCCCGTCACGCCACCATGAATTGCCCGTCTCGCACCGACGAGCTGCCTCGCAGCGATGGCCTCAACCAGAGCCCCCCGGCGCTGTCGAACGACCTCACCACCAATGAGGACCTGAATGGCACGGCCAACGATCGCCGTCTTCGGCGCTCCGTCTCACCGCCAGACTCCAGGCCGGCGGTCTTGCTGGAGGAACAAATCGAGGAGGTATCGGTGTCGACAATCCAGACGACCACGGCTGTCCGACAAAGACAGCCACCGCAGAGCCGACTACCACCCGGGTCGGCTCTACGGTCTCGGCGCGACGGCCGAGTCAAACCAGTGCCACGCCAAACACCGGCCGCAACAGCGACAGCGGCAACGGCGGTGGGGCGCTTCAATCGGGTGGAGGGGACGACGGGAACCGCCGCCGTACGGGCCCCGTCTGGAAGGTTGTCTCCGCTCTCAAGACGTGTTTTTCGGTTTATCGGGCCGGGTTTCATTCGTGTCTGTCGCATACAGTAAGTCAACCCATGCTTTTTTGGTCATTATGCCTATGTTTGGGCCATCCCATCTGACGTGCTCTAGTCGATCCCGGTAACTACTCGACCGACATCGCGGCCGGTGCTTCGTACCGCTACAAGCTGCTCTTTGTCGTTCTGCTCAGCAACGTCTTCGCCATCTACCTGCAGAGCATGTCAATCAAGCTGGGCACCGTGAGCGGCCGCAACCTTGCTGCCGCCTGCCGCGCATTCCTTCCGCGCTGGCTCAACATTGGACTGTACATCCTCGCCGAAGTCGCCATCATCGCCACTGACATTGCCGAAGTCATCGGTACAGCTATCGCCCTCAACCTTTTGCAGCCCAAGATCCCTCTTGTCGCCGGGTGCGCCATCTCCATTGTCGACGTATTTATTGTGCTCATCTTCTGCAAGCCTGAGAACGGCACACGCAGTGGCCTACGTGCCTTTGAACTAGTCGTTGTTCCACTCGTGCTCGGTGTCGTCATTTGTTTCTGCATCCAGCTGTCCATGATTGACCACAGCACCACCAGTGTCGGCGAGGTATTCCGCGGCTATCTGCCATCGTCCGCCGTTATCGAGCAGCAGGGGCTGTACCAGGCCTGTGGTATTCTGGGTGCCACAGTCATGCCGCACAGTTTGTACTTGGGCTCCGGCATTGTGCAGGCCCGGCTCCGTGAATACGACGAGAAGCGCGGTCTCCTTCCGCCTGTGGAGGATCAGCGGCCGCAGGTAATGGAACGTGAGGTGGACGACGACGCATCCGACGACGAAGAAGATAACAACAACGACAACAACGACAATGCCAACGCCAATCGCACGCACACTACTCTCCAGCACCGTTTCCACTTTGCCAAGAAGCACGCCGACGACGTGACGCAGACACACACGTATATCCCCTCGCTGCGCGCCATCCGCCACTGCTACAAGTACTCGTCACGGAAGTCGCCATTTCGCTCTTTACGTTTGCTCTGTTTTGTCAACTCGGCCATTCTCATTGTGGCTGGCGCATCGCTCTACCAGAACCCAGACGCCATCGGTGCCGACATCTTTGCCATCCACGAACTCTTGTCGACCACGCTGTCCAGTGCTGCCGGTACCGTCTTTGCGCTTGCCCTTCTGCTGTCTGGCCTCTCGGCCGGTGTCGTCTGCACGGTGGCTGGCCAGATGGTTTGTGAGGGTGCCATGCAGTGGACCATTGCACCTTGGCTGCGGCGGCTTCTGACGCGCTCCATTTAGCATCCTGCCCAGCATCGTCATTGCAGGTGCCGTTGGACGTGACGGACTGGATACGGCACTCAATGCCACGCAAGTCGTTCTGAGTGTCGTGCTTCCGTTTGTCACTGCGCCCCTGCTGTGGTTCACCACGTTCGACAAGTACATGACTGTGCAGCCGGGTGCAGCACGCTTTGCGCTGCGTGAGCGGTACCGCAAGACAGATGCCAGTGCTACTACTACGGGAAACGTCAGCGACGCCAGCCAAGTCCAGGCTGTCGCAGACGAGGAAGAAGGCGACAACGACGGTGCCCAGGCTCCCGCCAAGATGGCCAACTCATGGCCCACGGCGATTTTGGGTCTTGCAATCTGGCTTTTTATCACGGTTTTGAACATTGCCAACCTGGTCCTTCTGGGTCTGGGCAACTAACACACACCTTATGAAAGTTACTCTTGCATACAATGGACATTACTACTGGATATATCGGTTTGGCAAGTGATGCTGCATTTTGGTCCTTTTCTGGATGGGAAGGAAAATATTTTATAATATTTTACATGTTTTGACAACACATAATTGAATCATTTTTCATTTCGACTAGAGTTACTACGCTTCAATTTTATATTAATGCGGCACAACAACATATGTCTCGAAAGATAGCAATCACAATGCAAGCAAACATCATGTGCAATCACCCGTCTGTGTAACTTGTCCTAATCAGACAACCGCAATGTGCCCATTGCCAGTTGATGCCATGCAGTTGTACGTCGTAGTTGCTCCTACCTAATCTGACACTAACACTAACAGTACTAGAAAAAACACACAAATCTTCAACAATCGCTGTAGTTTAGTAGTATTACCCCACCCCCCCCCCCCCCCCGATCGTTCCTGCCTCGCCTGTTCGACATCGCGATTGCCGTCTTTTGGCCGTCAAGAAGGGGTCGCACCTTCTGTTATTGTCTGTCTCGGAATGCGCTTCGTCCCGTTACGCTATTGCCATTTTTGTTTCTCCAAAAGTATCGCGATCGCAACCTCACCTGTTCTGCTCAATTTGCACTGGAGACAGGCTTCATAAGTGCAAAAAGTGAAACTAATCTTCAACAATCACAAATGGGCTTGTGGTTTAGTGGTATAATTTTCCCTTAGCATGGGAAAGGTCCTGGGTTCGATTCCCAGCAAGTCCATTTTTTTGTCTTTTTGTTATAGATGTTTCTTTTTGCGGAAACGATAAGCGATGTGCATTTTGAATATCGCGATTGCCGTTATTGATAGAAAAGGCGGTTGTTCTTTCCACAAATGGCTTAAAAGAAAGGCTCGTCCCGAAATTTTTTGGCCGTGAAAAGGTCGCACCTTCCAAATGTTTGGAAAAGATGCCCTTCATCCGCAATGCTCTTGCCATTTAAAAGCGACGTGGTTGCTCTTTTTGGCAATCTCAACCAAGTGTAAACAGAAGGAAGCAACGACTGTACGACTTTCTCTTTTCATCTGGCAGTTTTTACTCTGCTGACAATATAGCCCCTTTTCGTCTCTTCACAAACCCGCATTTGCCTCCTCCAATTGTGTTTACAGTGTCAATTGGTCAACGTTCGTGATCTCTGTCTCTTCTACCTCGCCTCACGCTTTTCAATGCTGCATCCAAACAGTGGGCATGCCGTTATTTTCGTGCTAAGGGTGCACAGCGTGCGACGTTCTCAACAAATATAACCGTCTTTGTCACAACACTACAAGCAAACCATGCAGAATTTATCGGAATGAGCCCAACCTTGTTGGGCATTTTTCTTTTCTTTTTCTTTTTCTTTTTCTTTTCTTTTTCTTTTTCTTTTCTTTTTCTTTTCTTTTTCTTTTCTTTTTCTTTTCTTTTCTTTTCTTTTTCTTTTCTTTTTCTTTTTCTTTTTTCTTTTCTTTTTCTTTTCTTTTTCTTTTCTTTTTCTTTTCTTTTTAATCCTCGTTTGCCCGGCACCGTGCAGATACGTTTGCGACAGTTGAAACAAGAAAAAGGAAAACACTGATTCAAAGCATCCTGCAGAATCACACAAATGCCACTTCAATTGCAAACAAAACCAGCGGTGAGCATAACTATCCCTCGCGTCCCTTTTCTGGAACTTTTTGGCGGCAGCAGCCAAAAACAACCAAACACAGAAAAGACTGCCCGGTCAATCGTAACGACGTACAAAACACTGACAAGCGTTTGCAGAAAGCCTAAAAAGGCACGGCCTAGAGGTTCAATCCACCGAGCGGCATCCAAATCACAAGAAAAAAAAGGCGAGGCTACGGGTACGACACTCGGCTCGGAACAAAGCAAACGACTTTGTGACAAGTGAGGCCAGACAACAACAAAAACTGGTGAACAAGCAGCACCGCATCCTAATTGGCCTTCTAATTTGCAGCCTCAGTGCCAAATGGTGAGCCCGGAAGCATACCTGAAGAGCCCCGATGCACCAAGGTCACCAAAAACTGGTGGGGTCCAGAGCCCAGGAATGGCTAGTCCGTCAGAATCCCAGACCACTGATGCCAGTATCCCAATCCCAGGACGTCATACATCGTAATCCTCCCTGTTCCCAACGTTTGGAGACAACGAGGGAGCAATTCACTAGCGTCGGTACTTTCCCTGCAGGCAGAGCCGGAGTTGGGTAGTGGCTGGACAAACAACTAACAACTGCTTCAGCTTCCTTAGTGCCGTCATATTAAAGAAGAGCATTCGCGCCTCTCAAAACACCACAGCCTTATTCTCCACGAACCTGTTTAGTTTTACTCCAAGAAGTACGGAGTATCGCCAATCATATCCATAAAGCATCAGCACTCAACAGATACGACACAAACAGGAAGAAATACACAACTATGGCCGACAACCCGCCCAACAGAGGCCGGGGACGAGGCCGTGGCGGCGGTGACCGTGGCGGCCGCGGAGGTCGTGGCCGTGGCCGCGGTGGTGGACCGGGAGGCGACACAGGCAGCATTGCAGATGATGCAGGCGGCCCAGGTCCTGCCAGAAGCGGTGGCAGAGGTGGCCGAGGCGGTGAGGGTTTCCGGGGCGGCGATAGCGGCCGTGGCCGTGGTAGTGACCGCGGTCGCGGCGGAGGTCGTGGTGATTTCCGTGGCGGTAGCGACCGTGGACGCGGTGGCGGCGATCGTGGCGGCTTCTCCGGTGATCGGGGCGGCGGCTACAGAGGTCGTGGCGGCGGCGGACAGTTTGATATCAGCATGCGCGGCAGCCGAGGTGGTCGCGGTGGCCGTGGTGGAGGTAACAGACCTTCTGCAGTGCCGTTTGAGTGAGTATCCCTTCTGCCTCTCCGTGTGCCAGTGGTTTTGATACTGACATTGCTTCTAGATACCCAAATGAGGCGCTCCCCCGTCCTGACCAGGGCATCACCAAGCTCGAGAACCAACTCATGAATGCCTCGTCAGGCAAAGGGGCACAAAAGCCGACAGACGTAGACAAGTTCCGCTTCCCTCACCGTCCTTCGTATGGCCGGGAAGGCAAGCCCATTGAGGTCTGGGCCAACTACTTTGAGCTGGGGATTGCCAAGATGCCAACCCTGTTCCTTTACACATTCCGTGTGCACAAGGGGCGGCCACCTGCGGATGACAACGCCAGTACATCCGCTGCCAGCCAGCAGGGCGCAGAGATCAAAGGGCCGTTCCTGCGCAAACTGCTCAAGCACGTTCTGGAGACGGCCCTTGACGTGCCTGGACTGGCGCCCAGAACCGAGCTTTAAGAGCAAGCTGATCACTCTGCAGCGCATCTCGCAAGAGACTATCGATCGGCTCAAAGACACCCAGTTCGATGGCGGCCACTTTGAAGTTGAGCTGGACGGACCGCACACGCTCGACCTGGAAGGTCTCCGCACCTGGCTGGGCACAATGCGCGATCAGCGGGACACGCAGGATCTGAGCTTCCCCAAGTTCCAGGACATGATGGATGCTATTGGTATCATTATGGGCCATGGACCTCGGATGGGTGGCACCAATCTCCAAGGCGGCAACCCGCGCACGGTGGCTGTGGCCGCAGTCGCTTCTTCCCGGTCGACGAGACGAGAGAGGCGGAGCTGTTCCAGAGGTCGCGTCCGCTTGAGATCCTGCGCGGCTACTTCCAGAGTGTGCGCCCGTCCACAGGCCGGCTGCTCCTAAACGTCAATGTGACCCACAGTGTGTTCCGCTCTTCGCGTGAACGTCCGTTCTTTTGAACTCTTCCGGGACTGCCACTACCGTGACCTGGAGCAATCGTTAAAGGGCGCACGGGTTCGCATCACCTATCCAGACCAGTCCAACAAGGAGTACACGGTCTCTGGCTTTGTCATGAAGTCTGGCGGTGGCTCTGGCGTCGGTGAGGCCCGGTTCAAGAAGATCAGCGAGGTCACATTCACGCTGAGCGAACCCGGTTCGGGTCCGTCCAAGAAGCGTGGTGGAAAGAAGGGCGGCGCACAGAAGCCTGCGGGCAAGCAAGTCACCGTTCGTGACTATCTGCAAGAGAGTAAGTTTATACGTCGCTCCATTTTTTCGTTTGAATGTTTAAATACATTCTTTTTCTAACAACTGCCTCCAGAGTTCAACACGCTTAACCTGGCGGACACGATTGCCGTCAACGTTGGTAAGAGCCAGAATAACCCTGTGTTTTACCCTGCCTCCTGGTGCACTCTGCTGCCAGGCCAGCCATGGAACCGGAAGCTGTCTGGTGACGACATGTCGTCGATGATCAAGTTTGCGTGCCGGCCGCCCAACCTCAATGCGGCCTCGATTGTGGGTGTTGGTCGCCAGGCCCTGCAGCTCGACAGCCTCCAAGCCTCCTTCAAGGACTACAACATCACGGTCGGCGACAAGCTCATTACGGTTGACGCGAGAGTCCTGTCTGCCCCCGACTTGGTCTACGGCAAGAAGTCTAAGATGACACCGAGCAACGGATCGTGGAATCTGTCTTCGCGTGAGCTGATTCAGGGCGGCTCCGAGAACATGAGCGACATTCAGTGGGCGTACTACGAGATGCCTGGCTCGCGGGGCAATGTGCAGGCAGCCATGAACGCCTTCAAGGCCTCGCTGAAGCTGCTCGGTGTGCCAGTCAGTGATGCGCCCGTTCAGCTTGGCCAGCAGAGAGACTACAACATGTTCGACACGCGCACATTTGACGGCAAGGACGGCGCGATTGATGCTGCTTTCCAGCGTGCGACACAGGGCGGATCGAAGCCCAAGATCATCCTGTTTGTCCTGGCCGACAACGACAAGTACGTGTACGAGCGCATCAAGCTGCTGGGCGACACAGTCTACGGCATCCACACGGTGTGCGTTATCTCGAGCAAGTTTACGAAGAATGACGTGCAATACTACGCCAACGTGGCGCTCAAGTTCAACCTCAAGCTGGGCGGTGTCAACCACAGACTCGACAAGCCGGACAAGCTGGCATCATCTCGGAGGGCAAGACCATGGTCGTTGGGTACGACATCATCCACCCAACCAACTTGGGTGCCGGCAGGGATGTGCAGCAACTGCCCAGCCACGTTGGTCTCGTGGCCAGCATCAGCAAAGATCTCGCCCAGTGGCCGCGTGCCAGTGGAGCCAGACGGGCCGCCAGGAGCTGACGTCGGACGAGCTGACAGACGCCATCAAGTCCCGTCTCGAGCGCTGGCGCGAGCACAACGGCGCGTACCCGGACAACATTCTGGTGTACCGCGACGGTGTGTCCGAGAGCCAGTTTGAGCAGGTGCTCGACACAGAGCTGCCGCAGATGAAGGCGGCGCTCAAGAGCATCGACCGGTACTCGCAGACCAAGATTACGATTGTCGTCTCGGTCAAACGGCACAACACACGCTTCTTCCCGACCAAGGCCCAGCAGATGACCCGGTCGGGCAACATTGAGTGCGGCACAGTGGTGGACCGCGGCATCACGCTGCAGCGCTACTGGGACTTCTTTTTGACGGCGCACACGGCCATCCAGGGCACGGCACGGCCGGCGCGGTACACGGTGATCTACGACGAGATCTTCCAGAGCCGCGGCGGCGGCGACCCGAGCCTGTCGACGGGCGAGCTCGAGAAGATTACGTACAACATGTGCTACCTGTTCAGCCGGGCGACCAAGTCGGTCAGCATCTGCCCGCCGGCGTACTATGCGGATCTGGTGTGCACGCGGGCGCGGTTGTACCAGAGCAAGCTGTTTAACAAGGCCATGGACGGCGTGGACTCGGAAGCGGCCGACCGGGTGTTCCCACAGGTGCACGCCGATGTCCGTCGTGACATGTACTACATTTAGGAGGTGAGAAGGAGGAGGGGGGATGAAGAGCTGACCAAACCCATTGGGGGTATGAATGACAACGAATACAGCATTTGGAATTATTTTTGCGCATTTTTGTTTGGCCTTTGTTTCAATTTACGTTTTGGGCTTTTCTTTACGCGTTGTTTTTTTCCCTTTTTTTTCCCGACATTTTTGTACGGCTTTGGTACAATTTAAAATTGGATTTTATTTTGATCTCATTTTTCATTTTTTCATTACTTTGTGGTATCGTGAAGTATCGTACAGGTCATATCTCATAGCCAATGCTAAAAACCAAGAACAACTTTGTTTACTGTGTATCCGCAGGCGGCATCATCCATGCTTGCCTTGAGTGTGGTCGAGGCGGTCCACTGCCGTCACCTTCCTTGACGCTCCCACTGCCACCACCGGCGCCATCAACAATAACATAGCGCAGTGCCCAGTTGCGTACCCGGGCCGTCTTGGCCAGGAGTTGCAGGCCGGCTGGTAAGAAGAGCTGGCCTGTGTGCTATTTTGTTGAAGCTGTCCTGCTGCCGCAGCCTCGATATGGCCTGTTGAGAAGAGTGCATCGCCTGCCAGCACACGCTGCAGATGCCCGCTCCGACCGCCGCGGTGCAGGATATGCATCTTGGTCTGGTCCTTGCGCAGGCTGCTGCCGTACACCTTGCCGCCAAAGACGTGGAGGGCAATGTGCCGCAAGAGGACGACATCGTGAGGCGCCAGAGACGGCAAAAGAGTCGCCAGTGAGGATGGACCAGTCGGGCCAGTCGGGCCAGCCGGGCCAGTCGCACCGGATGCTCCGTCCATCCAGATGGTCAGGCCGAAGCCAGACCGTGTCTCGTCACCAACCACAAGCTCGACCAGAGATGCTGGTGGACGGTCTCGACGGCGGGTTTGGGGTTGTTGTCGTGGCCAACGACTCTCGGCGCGCCAACAGATACAATGGCCACGACGAGGTTGACGGTCACAGTCTGCGGTGCCACGCTCAGCAGGTACGCCGCACTCGGCACATCCGCCAACTGTGTCAGCGGTCGCCAACGAGGAATGTCGGCGGGAAGGAGTGGAGGGTCTTTGACGAGAAAGAGAGCGACGCCGACTCTGACAAAGACAAGGACATGGTCGTCTCGTCGAAACTGGTATTTGTCTCGTAAATTGGCGGCAAGTCAAAGGCCGGGAGAGACGACGGCAGAGCATCGTGCACGGCGAGCGAGTGCTCGAGGAAGTGTTGGGAAGACGTGAATGAGGCGAATGAGGCTGTTGGCGGTGGAAGTGACGGCAGTTGTGGTGACATTTGAGAAGTGCATTGGCAGACGGAACGACAAAGATGTCTCGTCCAGAGACGATATCGCAAGGCTACCAGATTGCTGCGTCCCGCCCTGGGTCGACTTTTGTGTCGAGTGCTCGGTTGCCTCAGTTAGATCGAGGAAATCGGCACGGCCATATGACAGGTAAGGCCTGTTGTGCGTGGCATCCGGCTGCTCGATGCTCGGCTCAGGCCGAACGATATCGTCTGTTTTATCTGATGGGCGCATATTTGGCCGTGCTGCCGGGACTTCGCCGGGCACCTCTGACGGCACCACGCGCCAGTCAGGGTGACTAGATGCATCGGAATCAGTGGCGGTAATGCTCGTCTTCCATGGACGTGTCGTTCCTGGTTCTGCTTCCGCTTCTATTGCCGTCCAGTCCAATGAGGCAGCGTCCGGCGCGCCAGCTAGGATGATCGTTCTACCCATTTTGCGGGCTGAAGCGGTGGTTATATTTGGATATACATGGCTATGTAGCCATCCGATGGTGAGACTGGGGTTTTATGGACATAAAATCATGAACGTGCCGACATAATCATAAGTGAACAATGAGCTGAAGTGAGTCTGTTTTCTTAACCTATTTTTGGTCTTATTGCTTTTGGTGCAAGGCTCAGTAGATGTTGTGGTATTAAGTGCTATATGCACAGGTGATTTGTAGGATATAGCGCTATCGAGCTTGCTATAAATGCTTTGTACAGCGAGTATATTAGTGCACTTAACACATATCTACACTGTATTTGCCACTAACAGCGCAGTTATCTTATCCAAAATATCTCCAGGCATTTTCGCCATTCTGTCGCAAACCTCACAGAGACATCGTCCGACAACAACCTCAACACAACGACCTTCGCTACCTCCCAGACACAACCAAATACCAACATATACATCCTCCAAATACCCACTTACTTCTCGCCGCCATGGGTAACGACGGTGGCTCCATCCCGACGCGGCGGGAACTGGTCAAAAACGCGGCTCGACTCCCCTCGGTTTCCGAGCTCAAAGCGACGGCGCTCGAAGCCTTGACGCACGCCTGGCAGAACGATCCCGTCAGCGGCGACCCGATCGACCTCGACAATGTAGTGTCCGACTGGCGCGGCCGCCTATACAACTACGAGACGGTGCTGCGCGGCCTGATGCCGAGTGCCAGCAGCGACGAGACGGAGCGCGCGGCGGCGACGACTACCAAAGAAAAGGAGTCCAGTAGCAGCAGTGATGAGACATCGGCCGCCCGCGACCTGACATTTGCCGACACGGGCATCCGCTCTATCCGTGATGTTGTCCGGCTGCACGGCAAGCCCTTGTCGTCATCCTCCTCCGCCTCCTCAAAAATCTCCTCAAAGGCACTCCGCTGGCAGTGCCCCGTGACGCTCAAAGAGCTTGGCCCGGGTAACAAGACGGTTTATATCGTGCCCTGCGGCCATGTCTTTTCGGATCTGGCCGTCGAGACGATCCTGCCCGACAAGCTGTGCCCGGAGTGCAGCACGGCCCTCGAGGGCGAGGCGGCGTCCAATATTGTGCCGGTCCTGCCCACGAACAAGGCCGAGCTTGCGAAACTGCGGCAACGGATGGAGACGCTGCGTGCCCAGGGCCTGACACACAGTCTGAAAAGGGACAAGAGTGCAGGCGGCGGCGATAAGAAGAGCAAGAAAAACAAGCGCAAAGCAGCAGCAGACGACGAGGGCGGGGACGAGAAGAAGAAAAAGAAGAAGGACAAGGCTGCAGCTGGCGGCGAGGCTAACGGCATTGCAAACGGCATTGCAAACGGCATTGCAAGCCGCATCAACAACCCAATGACGGCCTCGTTGACAGCCAAGGTGCTTGCTGAGCAGGAAGCACTCCAGCGGCAAAGGAAGCTGGCCGAGTCGAGGTAGGAGGCGACCTTTGACCGACAACACTGTAAACATAGTCTCTGTACAATATATAATAACGATACCCATGAATCAAAAGAGTTAAAAGACTTAAAAAGATCGCAGCAGAATATTGTGACAGTTCATCTTATTTTTTGTATACGTTCTAGGACATTGTCTCTTGAAACACTGCAAGCAATATATGCGCCAGATTCCGTTTTAACATGTAAACATAGTACACCGTATATCCCACCCCGTCCCTTCGTTTTCAAATCATCATGGCAGCAACACCGAAGCCTCTCGCTCACAGCTCGTCCTTACCCGAGCCGGCGGCAGCCTTGCGCGTCTCCTCGCAGGCAATGGGTGTGCCAACTTCCATCTTGTACACGCACTTCTCCGCCTCGGTGACGCGCCAAATCTCCTCCTTCTCAGCACAGCCCAGCCAGATGTCGGTCCGCCGGTTGGGGCCGTTCCAGCAGTGCAGGCCGTTCTCGTAGCGCAGCACCGTACGCGGGCCCTTGCCAGGCTCTTGCCGTCGGTGCGCTCCTCGTCGTCGGCCGTCTCGATGTCGGCACGCTCAAACCGGCCCAGGCTGGTGTTACCATGGCCCTTCTTGGACTTTTGCGTCGCCTGGCCCATCCAGCACAGCTCGTAGTCGTACTCGCCCACCTCGGTCGAGATGCACTTGTCCTTGAGCGCGCGGAAGATGTCGTCGGCGCCGTAGTCTTTGGTGAGGTCGGCCTCGTCCTCGCGGAGCGAGTTCTGGCGGCTGATGACGTCGTTCTCGGCGCTCTGGAACGCAGCACGAGCATTCTTGACAGCCTGCGACTCGTTGTTGGTGTTGTCGCCGTTATCGGCAAGCAGGCCGCTCTCGACCAGCCACACACGGAGAGCCGCCAGCTTGTCGTGGATGTAGTGGCGGACAAAAGGCGGCAGATAAGCCTCGAAGCTGTACACTAAAAGAGAAAAGAGATGTGAGTAAAAAAAAATGCTTCGGGCTTTTTTTTTTTTTTAAACAAGTCGGTAGGTGGGCGTGAAACTTACAAACATCCGTGTCGGTCTCGTCGTCCGTCTCAAAGGCCTTCCAGTTGACACCGTTCTCCTCCGAGTCCTCCTTGAGGACAGAGTGGACATCGGCGTCCTGGAGCTCCGGCTTGGTCTCGCCGGCCGTCTTGGCGGCATAGTCCTCCCACGCGTGCACGGCAGCCTTAACACCCTCGTCGTTAAAGTTGGGGTTGTACTGCTCCTTGAAGTTGCGCAGGATCGCCTCCAGCTCCTCCACCTTGTCCTGCAGATCGTCCCGGTGGTCCAGCACCTTGTCCAGCGTCTCGCGCAGCTCCTCCACACGCTGCTTGGCCAGGCTCACCAGCAGGCTCAGCTTGCTACCCTTCTTGGCACCCTTGCCGCCGCCGCCGCCCGTCTTGACCACCTTGCCGCGCTCGGCACGCTCGGTCTCGGTCAGCTCCTTTTGCAGCCGGTCGCGCGTCTTCTCCAGGCCCACAATCTCGCTGCGGAACTTGGCAATCCGCTCCGTCACCTGGTTGCGCAGCTTCTGTGCCTCCTGGGCCAGGGCCCGCCGCCGCTTAAGCGCCCGCTCCTGGCCCTGCTGCCGCTCCTCCTCGGCCTTGCGGAACGCCTTGCCAATGGCCGCGCACTTGTTTGCACATTTGACGCCGCCCTTGCGTGCATATTCCTCGCTGCCGTCGCAGCACAGTTCGTAGTCGCAGATGCCATCGTTCACGTAGGAAAAGGGACGTAGGCGCCGACATGGCCGGCGTTCTCACACCAGAAACCGGGCAGGGCAGGTGTCGTGTTCGTGCTGCCCGAGGGCGAGCCTGGAAAGCGGCTGAGGAGGGGAGAGAGGGTCGAGATAGCACAGGCAGCGGTGCCAGGCTCATCTGAGCCGTCGGGGCAGTCGCAGGAACCGTCGTTGACCTGGGCAATGTCGAGAACAAAGCTGGGGTTGTTGATGCAGGTGAATTTGGCCTTGGCTTCGTAGAACTTGGCAACTAGAGCAAAGGTAAACAAACAATGTTAGACGATCCATTCAATCTTAACAAAAAAAACAGCTTCCTTCTTTTCTTCAGAGCCCCGTCCCATCGACACATCACAATCACCATCGCCATCTCGAAACTTACACTCTGGGCCAACGCCTCGCGGAAGGCTAGCTGCAACAGCCACGTTGGAGCTGGCAAAGGCGCCTGCCAGCAGAAGTGCCCTTGTTTGCCGCATCGTGATGTCTGCTATTTTGTGATTTTAATGTGTGTCGAAGCTCGGTATCATGTGCTCGTAAGGGCGATAGTCGATGACAAAGGAGAAGAGCAGAAGAAATTGAGCCGAAAAGCAAGTGAGCGCCGAAATCAACACGAATCAACACGAAGGGGAATTCGAGGACGGAGGTGGATTGGATTGTGAGACGCCAATGCAAGTAGCCAAAGACCAAGCTGTCCCTTTTGGCCCGCTCCATTGGCTGCGTTGCTACAGGGAGGCCATCACGTGGGCTCCATAGCTTGGGGGACCTTTGGGACTTTTGCCGTATTAGGAGAATATGACGCCGCGCCGCTGGGGGGCAGTTTTTGGGGGCCTGAAGCTAGCGCACCCTCAAGTGACAGGCAGGCACTTTCCCCCGCTGTTATCGTAAAATAATTTCAGTGCTTATCGGGCCAAACGACCTTTGAAGCTTTTCCTGCGACGAAAACATCACGACGACAAGAAGAGCCGAATAGCCCCGGTTTAGACGGAAACAAATCACCCATTTTCTTCCAATACACACGAAACGTCCAGTATGGCCCCGCCAAAGAACGCCGTCGACAGCGCGGCCGTCGAGGCCCTCAACAAGAAGATCGACAGCTCGCTCGAACTGATTGCAAAGATGCTCGTTCTTGTCCAAGACACATACGCCGACGCAAGGAAGCAGAAGGAGGCCATTTCTCAGAGTCTAGTCTCTTCTGGTGCTTCATCTGGTGCTCCTTCCTCCTCCTCCGCCTCCGAATGGGACCCACCGACCAAGTGTGAGGCCCTCAGCCTTGCGCGCGATGCCGCGACTCTCGCCCGTGCCCACGGCACCAAGATCTCCCTGCTCATGATCAACGAGCCCTTCACACCCTCCGCCATCCAGAAAGTCGTCACCGAAATGGCGCACCGATCATGTCTCTCGCCACCGCAGCTGTCGAGTGCTACGGCGACCGCTATACAAACCATGTGCGGCAAGAACTGGCCCGGCGATGCACCAGTGTTCTCGAGCAGATGCAACACCTGTTGAATGCCATCCCGCGGGACGGCCGTGTCGTTCCTGAGGCACAGCGTGTGGGCGGCACAGGCAGCGGCGGCAGCAGCAGCCGGACACAGTCCAAGGCCATGGCAGACCGCGGCAGCTATATACCAAGATTGGCATTCTGTGGGCCGAGTGCGACGGCCTCGTGGCGTTTGCCAACAAAGGCATCGACGGTTATCTGGTGCAGGTGGTCAACCAGCTGGCGGAGCAGCTCAAGGACGAGCAGGAAGAACTGCGAGAGTGGGCTGATGAAGAGGACGACGACGATGACGACGGCGGTGATGGCACAGGCTTTGACGACGGCAATGTGTCGGACAGCGGTTACGATGATGAGGATGGTAACGAGGGCGGTGCAATCAACGAAAACGATGCCGCACAGGCCATGCTCGACGCCCTGATGAACACCCGCCACATCCCAGCAGACGATCCAGACGGCCTGCGGCCACGACTCGAAACTGCCCTCAAGAAGATCCGGCTTGTGCTACTGCTGTGCCGTGCCATTGTCAAGCGCCGTTTGACCAAGCCTGCAATTCCGGCACTACCCACACCGACACCCAAAGGCCAGGTCGCAGCACGCTTGGATGGCGCCGTGGCAGCACTGCAGACCGTGGCCAACCGGTTTGAGGATCTAGCCGCGGCATTCTATAAGCTGGATGCCGGCGAGGTGGATACGGTGCTTGGTCAGTGCTTGGAGGCGGCCGTCACAGTCTCGCAACAGTTGTCACAACCATGGACGCCACCAAAGGACGATGCACCCGGTGACGTGTTTACCGAGTGGGCCACCAAGTTTGAGGCAGAGATGCAGGTGAAGCCGCAGGAGGCTTGAGCAGGATGTAGTCTGGTTATTTTTTGCTCTTTTTTTACCTCTTTGTCTTTAGGCAGCATTACAAGCGTTGGGTGTTGGATAGCCTTGCAGGGCGCGTTTTTGGTACTTCATACGGTGACGATATAGATACCTCATTTACACCTGGAGCATTGTTTCTTAAAAAAAGTCTTGTTTATTTAACTACAACGACAATTGCACGGTCGTGTTATTACAGACCAAAATGTTTTTACTAAATTGATAATTGTTCACTCCGTTACTTCATAGCTTTCATGGATCACTTGTTGACTTATCTCATGATTGCTTGCCTATCGGCTCACCCCGTCATTATTGCCTCACAAAGCGTTCTGTCATCACGATCCAAATAATTGCCATATAAAAAGCCATTATGGCGAGACCAAATAGCTCTGGTGCATCCGGTTAATGTTTAGAATTCTTACACACATTGATTCCTGTTGCGTAACAAAATTGAGCCCGAACTTTCTGTCGACGCACGATCTTTCCCTGAAAAGATGTGCACCCTTGCTTACACCCCGTATAGGTACGAGTGCGGCCACTACTCGTATAGGTATGTCTACACCATTCCCTGTGAGCCGGCCGGTTAATACGATGGCATATTGTTTTACTATTGTGCGGAATCGAGTATCTAGATGAAATACAGCGAATCGGCACCTGTATCTCTTGCTAAGCTCTCCAAATACTCAAAATCAAAGCTGCAGACTTGTCGTGCTTTTAACAGACTGTCTAGTCTAGGTGTTTTTTTTGTGTTTTTTTGGCCTGTGAGAGGCATCAGAAAAAATCAACTACAACACTACCCAGGCAATAAACGCACACTTGAAGCGATTGGATTTCCACGATCCAAGATCACCAAATCTCCACGATGCATTGCATCGATGTGGTCAAAGCAGCCAATCAAAATGGATGCACGGGCCACGGCAGTAGGATTGAACGCCGCGCTGCTAAGGAACCGTGATGCGCGGGACCAGACAGGCGAAGGAATGGGACGGATTGCCGTGGCGGGTCAGACGCTTGTGCGTTTCCATTCGGAGTATTCCTGCGTGTCATTCACTCCTTTTCGACTGAAAATAAGACGTCCTCTTTGGTCATGGTATTTGCTACTCTTCAGCACCTAAATAAATAGTTTAGATTCCTGAACAATTCTGTTTACTAGACAAATCTTTTGTGTACGACGTAACGTTTTGATAATTCATCGGAACACTGGCGATTTGACAGGTAGAATTGTCGGCCAATTTCCAGTGCTCCTTGTCTGCCTGATGCCCACGTTTTGTGGACTGAACTCTCAGAACCCCTTTTCTTAACTGTGGAGCACCAACGTCTGCCTCAAACACTGCACTTTACGCGTCGTGTTCGTTTTCTACCACGTGAAACCTGTTTGAAGGGGAAACCCATGAAAAGGTTCAAAAAGGCGAGCTGTTGCTGAAAGGGAAAGACGGGTTGTGTACGTCGTACGCTGCAAAAATATATCCCGGCAGGGCTTTCTTCATCGATTTCTGTACCCGAATAAATTCAACGTTTGCCTTGTATTTTGTGTCTTTCAGCGTGTAGCATAAGAAACGCGCTTGAGATCAGAAAGCCGGGCCATATTTCACCCACCTACAGCTTCGGGGCGTCGAATATCTTTTCGACTCCGTTCCTTCTTATTTTGAACATCTGGCGGGTCTTCCCATGTTAGAGCGCGCCATGTGAAGGAAGCCGCGCCCGGTACCTTTCTCCAGTAAGATGCCAGTGCCTGGGACGGAAAGCACGAACGGCGCGACGTCGTCTAATATGATAGGCACTAAGAAAGGGGTGCAGTTGATGACCCGGTCTAGGCGGAAATGAACATTGAGCAACAACAGCAGCTTACTTCACAACTGGTGAAGAGTGTCATTAATAAAAGTTGCAATACAAAGACTTTACGTCGTACGACGTACAATTTACAACATGCAGGCTACCAATTGACTTGTGGCTTCGCCAAGGCTCTTCTGGCACATCTGGACCGTTGTACGACGTAAACAGCTCGTGCCTTCCCCTGGAAGCTGTTGTGTCCGTGGCACGTCAAGCTAGCTCTTTCCCCATAAAAAAAAAAGACCAAAAAGCCTTCCAAATCAAGAAAGAGCCGCCCCCCGTATTTTCCAATTTTTTTGTGCACTGGCTTGTTTGAACATCGTACTTTCCTTTGGCGTCTCCCTGTCCGTCCCTTTCTTTCCTTCAACGCTTACCTTCGTTTTCTCCTATTCTTTTCAGAGCGTTTTTATTTTCCAGATTGCCCCGGACCTTACGACGAACTCCCATCGAGCCTTTTTCCCTCTTGGCCCATTGTTCCACTCTGGAGACCCGGCTCCCCTATCCACTGATTCTATTTTGAGCCATTCGACCCCATCCCCAAGAGAGAATGGCCTGCTCGAGCTAGAGCTACACCGAAACAGCGTCACCTCGTCAAACGGTGCCACGCCCTTTCCTTCTTCTCACTCTCCCATATTGCCGACCTTGACTTCTTCCATCTCCTCCCATTTCCTCCTCGCACACCACCACACATCATGGCGAACCTAGAGGAGCTCATCACAATCGACCCGTTCATGACCCGGGCCGACCGGTATGTTCTAGAAAACCTGATCCAGGACATCCGGGACGACCGGGACTACGAAGACAATGAAGCGGACCACGACCCGGATGCCGTACGGGATGCCAAGAAGCTGAAGGACCGGCCAAAGGGTGTCAGCCATCCCGATGACGCCGTGCTAGCCACACTCGACGCGCTCAACAACCCCAGCAACAGCGCTTTTGAGCCCACCGTGTTCACGGGCTACGACATGCGCGATCTGCAGGAGGGTGTGGCGGCACGCCGCAAGGTAGCCGCAGATGCCGGGTCGGCCAGTGTCGGCCAGCGTATCTCTGCAGCCGGCTACAGCCTTTTCCACCGTGCTGTGCTCGAGCCCTACATCCGGTTCGCACAAAAGTATGTCGTCCGGCATGAGACGGACGTGGTGTTCTGCACGCACCTGCTGCTGTACTTTTCGACCGTGGTGCCCAGTGCGGCCACATTGCTGTTCTGGCACTTTTCGTGGGTGCACGGCATCCTGCACGTTCTGTGGGTGCTGCTCGGCTGCATTGGTTCGTACACCATCATGATGCACCAGCACATCCATCAGGGCGGCATTCTGCGGCGCGACCAGTGGTGGACGGCCGGCATTGATCGCTTGTTCCCGTACCTCATGGACCCGCTCATCGGCCACACGTGGAACTCATACTACTACCACCACGTCAAGCACCACCACGTCGAGGGCAACGGCCCGGACGATCTGTCGTCGACCATGTGGTACCAGCGCGACAGCCTCGTCGACTTTGGCAAGTACCTGGGCCGTTTTCTTGTGCTCGCCTGGTTCGACCTGCCGCTCTACTTTGTGCGCACGCGCCGTGTCAGCCAGGGCCTGCGTGCCGGTTTCTGGGAGCTGTCCAGCTATGGCCTGTTGATTGGCAGCTTCTTGGCGGGCAAGCACCACTTGGTTGTGGCCGACAAGCGCTCTGCCGTCTTTGTGTTTATCCTGCCGTTTGTCATTCTGCGCATCGGCCTCATGCTCGGCAACTGGGGCCAGCACGCCTTTGTGGACCCCGAGGCGCCCGACTCCGACTTCCGGTCGAGCATTACTGTGATTGACATTGCCAGCAACCGTGTCTGCTTCAACGACGGCTACCACACGTCGCACCACCTCAACCCGCGCCGCCACTGGCGCGAGCACCCCCGCGCATTTGTTGCGCAGAAGCGCCAGTATGCCGCCGAGCAGGGTCTTGTCTTCTTCGGCATTGACTACCTCGAGATCTCCCTGCGCCTCATCCTGTTCCAGGACTATGCCTATCTGGCAAAGCGGCTGGTGCCATTGGGCCCCGAGCAGCGTGCGATGACGCTCAATGATCGTGCAGCATGGCTGCGGCAGCTGACGATGCGTTTCTCGGAGGAGGATGTGGCCCGCACGTTCCCCAAGTCTCGGTCGGCCGCGGCCTACCGCAAGAAACAGGGCCTGCCCGCGGAGTAGAAATCGAGGCAGAAGTAAGGACCGGTTGTTGGATGATACAGTATGGTAGCGAAGGGTCTCGGGTTTCATTGCTACCCCAGAGTAACATGCGCACACTTTTGTATATGTTGGATTCCTTGGCGTTTTGTTTTTGCATGCATTGGTTCAGTAAGCACGCACAGCATTGATAGACATTTGTCACATAATTTCGATTACACACGGTTTTTGTCACTTTGCAGGTTGGATTGGATTTAATAGTGTGTTCTTGAGTGTTAAAAAAATGCCAGCTTTTTTCTTCGTTGTCTTTTTGAGTGTATCGTTTATTCTTTTTTTATTTAATCCAAAACCCATCACATCCCGTGTGTAGTCTCGTTATCGTACACTTTCAGAAAAGAAGGGGGGGTATCTATCTTCCGTCGCACTCCCTTTACCGGACGGTGTAGCCACCGTCAATGATGATGTCCGTACCCGTCGTGTACGTGCTGGCGTCCGAGACCAGGTACACGTAGGCGCCCTTGAGCTCCTTGGCCAGACCAGGGCGGCCCAGAGGGATCATGCTGTTCCACAGGTCCTGGGTCTTCTTGTCGATAAAGTCGGACAGACCGGTGTCAATGTAGCCAGGGGAGATGCTGTTGACACGGGCAAAGTCGCGCCACTCGTTGGCCAGCGACTTGGCCAGGTGGATGCAGCCCGCCTTGGCCACGTTGTACGAGGTCTGCTCCTGGGGGAAGTTGACAATGTGGCCGGACATGGACGCGGTAATGACAAAGGAGCCGGTGCCGCGCTGCTTGAAGTGCGCACCGACGGCCTTGGCGCAGTATGCGGTGCCGCTCAGATCGGTGTGGATGACCTTCTCCCAGTCGTCGACAGTGCCGTCGAGGACACCCTCGTTGGCAGTGGCACCAGCGTTGGCGATAAAGGCATCAATCTTGCCAAAGTCGGCCAGGACGTCCGAGACGAGCTTCTCAACATCCTTGTAGTCGCCAACGTTGCACTTGTAGGCCTTGACCTTGACGCCGTAGCTGCTGGTGAGCTCGGCAATGTTCTTCTCGGCACCCTCCTTGCGCGAAGAGTAGGTGATGGCGACGTCGGCGCCCATCTCGGCGCAACCACGGGCAGCCTCAATGCCCATACCACGGGGGCCCGAGGCACCCGTGACGACAACGACCTTGCCCTTGAGGCTGAAGAGGTCCTTGAGGTGCTCGGCGGAGGCAGCTTGAACAGGCATGGTGGCGGTTTTGTGTTGTGTGTGTTTTGTGTGTGGTGGTTTGTGAGGAGTAAAAGGGAGGATACGAGGTTGGAAAATTGTTTGGTGAGATTGGTGAGACTTGTGAGAATCTTTAAGGGGGATATGAAGTAGTGAATTGAAGAGACGGGGAAAAGAGAAGAGTGAGAACACAAAGGAATTGAGAAAGAGGGGGATCGACGGTTCCTTTATAAGCTGTGGTCAAGGCACAAGGGGAAGGAACGGAGGAAAGCACAAAGGGAGGTGGGAACCAGGAGATACCTTCCTAAGCAGGGAAAAGAAGAGGGCCCTTACGCGAGGTGCATCTCAGAACTTTCCTCAAGCGGCACTTTTACTTTTTACAGCGCCATTCTCTGTCCTCTTGTTTCTTGGACGGAAGGCGCGCGCTCGAAGCTCTTTGGGGGGAAAGGGGGGCTGAGGTGGGGTGACTGGGATCCCAAAAAAGTTTCGTTTCCACGGAAGGAGGCCGGCCAAGGAACTTTGAGCTTCGGGCGCAGGCAAAGAAAGACCGACCGACTCTTGCTCTACTCGCTCTTGCGCACTCCTTCTTCTTTTCGCCCGTGCAGCTTCCGGCACCTCCACAGCGCCTTCCTGCGCGGCCGTTCATACCCAACCCTCGCGTGCGTCGCTCCTTCTCTCGAGCTTTCTCTCTCCTTCTTTTTCGGCAACAACGACGTAACTGCACTCCACAGGCCTTTTTTGTTTCCATTCTCCATTCTCCACAGGGAAAGGGGCAGCGTCACCAGGCCCACGCCGTTACCGAGTGGCCGCTTGCCGGCGGTCCGTTACTAAGGGGCACCGGCCCGCCCTGTGACGTCACTTTGTCCACTTACACCCGAGCTGCCCATTTTCTCACGCGTTGTTTTTCTGTCTCTTCTTTCAGTGTCCGCCAGTGTCGCTTGTGTTTCTGAAACTCAAAGCCACGCAAACACGCCCGCATTTTCTTTCTTTTTTTCTCTTTCCTTTCTATTGTCCTCTTCATGCACTGCAAAACCAGCCAACGGCGCCAATGCCGCGCTAGAGCAACATCAAGATGCAACGAGACACCAGAGACACAGCAGCCTTTTGGGTGCACCGCCATTTCTCGCCCTTTTTCTCGTAAAACCCGCATCTTGTTCTCTAGGCGTAGCATCACTTGTCAGATCGCTGCAGATACACATGCAGGCCAGGCAGGCTCGCAGGCTCCTGCAGATGCGTACTGAGAGTCATGCCGGCCATGGATTGTTTCAATTGAGTTGGCAGCGACCAAATTGAGGGGCAAACCGAGGTCGTAATTCATTTAGGTATCCGGGTGTTTTACTGTAATACGTTCCGTAATCGCACTTTTTTTACGAGATTCAACTGAAAATTCTTGAAACGATTCAGACGGCTGCCCATCAAGGTCTTTCTTTTTTATGTGACTTCAGGCGCTTATAGGAAAGCTTTAGCTCTTGCTGTGTAGAAGTTGGCCTCACATTTCAAACTGTCTTGGACCTCTGTTTCGCCCTCCAAAGTCCTGCTGAAACCTCGCCCTCGTCGCCCCAGAAGGACGCGCACCTTGTTTAGTGCCGAATTGTCCCCCAGCCCGCCGAGATCCGCCTTCCAATCGCTGGGAACGCCGAGAGCGCCTCCCAGATCGCTGCTGGTTCGCCCCGAGCGCCCCTATTAGTGATTGCTTACAAGGGCTGAACAAGCACTTCAAGCTCGGGGCATTTGTAGGCCGTTGTGCCTTAATGCAACGCTAACAGCATACGCACCCGCCCCTCGTTATCACAAGCTTTTCGCCTCTTTGTGAGCATTCAGTGTTATATACGCGCCGTACAGGTCCACGGGTAGAAGACTTCTAAAAGATCCATGACGATGCATGGGTTCTGAGGGTAAAAAAAGTAAAAGCACTGCTTTTCGCCTCTATAAGAGCTTGGCGCCTAGCACCCCTCAGAGTACATTTTTCTGTCGATCTCTATTGTTCTCAATGCTTTCCAACGGCTTTGCAATATTTACAAAACGGCGACTGCAGCTTTCATCTTTGGTCCCCCTGGCGCATCGAGGCCGTGATAACAAAGCATCAGCAGAAGCTGACACGATAAATTCTTGCCTTAAACAGAAAGGTCGACGTTGCAACTATAGGAGACCCCGGATCTCAAAATGGCATTGGCGGCGTCAGATATCTTTTTCAGGCGCACAAAAGATTAGGGTTCACGAAGAAAAGAGACAGAAAACATCTTGAGTGAAGAAGTGAAGTCACTTCGTGGTGTACAATTTTGAAGGTGGCACATTGACAATCGTCGAAAATTGACAAGGCCCCTATGGCCCGCAAGCTATGCCTTCTGTAAAGCATGCTGCTTGAGGGTATATGTATATGGTGATAGTACACAGTGGTAAAAAAATACAGGGGAATCCTAACGAAAAGATGATTAAAAACAATACTCCTACAACAAAAAGGCCAGAGCCCCAATACAATCAGATTGTCACCAAAACGGCCACCAAACGGCCACCAAACGGGTCACTCCACAACAACGGATGCCGCTGTAGCCTCCCGGTGGTCCTCCTTGACCGCCGGCACTGGAACGGCCCCCGTTGCCACCACCACTTGTGACCACACGTATCCAGCCAACTGCCCCATCATAACACCTGCCCATCCGGCCAGGCCCAAGGCCAGACCCATCACACCACCCAACAGCCATCCCAACACCAGCAGCGTCGCTGACAGGCCTGTCCACACTTTGCCTGTTGTCCGCAGCGTCGCCGTGCTCCGTTCGCTCAAAAAAGGTAAGTGTCTCGTGCGATTGAGTCAATACGCGGTAGTAACGACGGGAGTCGGGGACGACCGGCCAAAGGGTCCCGCATCAGAGCCGGGACCGCCGCTGGAAGTCGATGCCGATGCCGACCCGCCTGCGATTTTGGCAAAGCTTTCGTCACTCATAAGGAGAAGTCGCCCGTTCATCTTGATCAACTGCACCAGCGCCCGCTCGTAGATCTTAGCTTCGCGGCGCGCCTCAATCAGTGACCGTTCGGCATCCTCAACACTCATTGCGTGGACTGAGTTCTCCAGATCGTTCTTGAGGTCGACACTGTCGCGGTCGACAATCAGGCCAGAGGGGCCACCGTTGCTACGGGCCGAGTGAGCACTGCTGGCACTGCTCTGGCCGTTGGCGTAGGTCAGAGCAGAGTTGTGGTTGTGGCTGCCGTTGCTGTGGTTGCTGTGGTTGCTGTGGTTGTTGTGGTCGCCCAAAGCCGGTCCGCCATCCGTGTTGTTGCTGCTCGTGCTCTCGCGGCGGCGGTCGTCATCTGCATGTGCCGTGCCGTTACCGTTCGTCACAATGCTGCTCGTAGGAATGCTGCTCGATGAGAGGCCGCTAGAAGGCACGCCGTACCGCATCTCCGGCGTGTGGTAGATCCAGGGCGCAAGCGTCGTCGTACCGATGGCTTGCGGGACACCAGTGTCCACCAACATTGACTGCCACGACGCAGCCTCGCTCTGCGGCAGCAGGTTCAGCCGCGGCAGGACATACTGGTTGATCCAGTAGACAGCCTCCTCGCGCTGGATCTTGGACATGGGGTCAAAGATCATCTGGCCTGCCACACCAGCCGGCGCCAGAGCCTTAACTGGGTAGTAGGATGGCAGGCCACAAGGCACTGCGCGCTTCGCAATCAAATCAAAGCCGCCAGTCTCCTCGTATCGCGGGTGCATGTAGCTGAGCGGCGACGCCAGGCTGTTGCCCAGGCGCGTCTGCAGCGTCATGAACCGGTTCTCCTCGGCCTCCGTTAGGTTGCGCAGGCAGTCGCCATTGGGGGTTGCCAGCAAGCGCACGTCGTCGACGTACTTGCGAACGGCCTTGCCCGCGACAATTTCGTTGAGATCGTCCTTGGTGAAGAGCACATCGGGCGGCAGCAGTGCGTCGCCCTTGATGACCGTGTTGCGCGTCACGTTGCGGGACTGCGCCAGCGTCACAAACGGCTGCAGGAACGAAATGTTCTCCAGGCGCTTGTCAATCATGCCGCGAGCCGCCAAGTCCAACGCAACAGACCGAATGGTGCCGCCAGGCGGGGGGCTATCGGACTTGGCAGGTGCAACGTCATTTTGCACAACCGAGAGTGTCGTCGAACCAGCAACCTCGGCGGCCTCGCGAAGCACCTTGCGAAGAGCCTCCTGCTCCTTCTCAAACAGCTTCTGCACCTGTACCAGGGGAGCTGAAACGGTGGCATTGGCATTGGCAGTGGCAGCGGCCGCGGCAGCAGCAGCTGACAACTCGGCGGTTGCATCAGTCGTCGCGGAAGCCGATGCTGCAGTAGCCGCCGCCGCCTTGTTCGTGCTCTTCGCCTTCTCAGCGGCGGCAGCAGTAGCAGCCTTGGTGGCAGCCTCAGCCGCCGCTGCGGCAGCGGCCTTTTCTTTGGCATCCTCCTTCTTCTTAGCAGCAGACGACTGCTTGGCGCGCTCTTTGGTCTCTTTGGTCTCTTTGGCCTCCTTGGCCTCCTTCTCCTTCGCCGCCTTCTCCTTGGCTTCTTTCTCCTCCTTCTGCGCCTTGGCTGAGGCAGCTGCTGAAGTGGTCTCGGTGGCGGGTGCTTCAGCGGCTGCCGCCACAACTGGAGCCGGGGCCGGCTTCTCCTTCTTCTGCTTCTTTTTGCGACCCATAAGAGGTGCAATCTCCACAGCCTCCTCGTCTTGTTCCTTTGGCGCTTGACCAAACGAAGTGCTGGTTGTGGTTGCGGCCTCCACTACAGCCGCAGCATCCATCTTCGACGCCTGCTTGCGTTGTTTGCGCTGCTGGCTCTTTGTGGTGTTGCGGACGGCTGCCGATCCAATGCGGGTGGGCTGCGGCGGCGGTGATCCGGCCCGTGAGGCAGAAATGGAAGCCGACACGACAGACGCGTTGTCAGAAAGAGACACTATCTCACTAGCTGGCGTGCTGGGGCGGTTGGACAGTGACGCCTGCCGGTTGGCGAGGACAGCAGACGTCAAAGTGGGCGTGGACGACGATGACGCGAGGTTCGAAGCAGCTGCGAGCTTAGCATTCTCAGCTGCTGTGATCGCCGCCAGACTCAACACAGGCGCGGGTCCAGACTCAGCCTTGGGTGTCTGCACCACGCGCAGTGTCTTAGGCGCAGGCGGGGCGCGGACAGCCGGGGACCAGGGTGCGGCAGGCGTGGGCAATGATGGGAACGCCGACGACATGTCCGCTGTCGTATGCTTGTCACTGAGGGCGGGGCTGGCCTCAGCAGCCTTGACCACGGCTGGTTTGCTCACGGCTGCAAGGTTCAAAACGGCAGGGACAGGGCGCTTCTCGGCTGTCTTTTTGCCCACAGGAGTAGACGGCTTTGACGCACGAGCCTGAGTAGAAGCGGCCGGCTTCGTCGCAGACGCAGAAGCCGCATCCAAAGCTGGGAAGTCCTCGTCCTGGAGCACGCTGCTCTTCTTGGTGGGCTTCAGAGGCGTCGCGGGAGGGGGCGTGGGTGCAACTGCCGGAGCCTCCTGCGCAACAACAGGAGCAGGAACAGCAACAGGGGCAGGGGCAGCCTCGGGTGCCTTGACAGCCTTGACACTTTCAACGGGAGTAGCCACAGAACTGGCATTGCTCGCAAGGCTGGCTACACGTGTCGCCTTCTTCCCAGCCGGGGGTTCGACCGGCTGCGGCTTCTCTTCCTCCTGGGGCTTTGGTGTTTCCGCTCTCTCCTTGGCCAGAGCCAGGTCCACAATGGGCACAACAGGGACAGGCGGTTTGGGGAATGGGAATGCTTGCTGGCTTAAGTTACTCGGCGTCATTGCAGTCACGGGTGTCATCGAGGTTACAGGCGTCATTGGTCTGCTGAAGCCGGGCGGCGGTGGTGGCGTCGGGTGCTGCATCGGTTGCATGTGGCCAAATCCGGGCGGGAACGAGGGCGTGCCTGAGCGAAGAGGCGAGTCGATGCCGTAAGGGTAGGACATCATAGTCGGCTCATCGGAGACGAGAGCATCGACGGTCGAAACCACATCGTCCATAGCCGGGAGTTCGTCATCTGCTAAAACGAAGAAGAGAGAATGTCAGTTTACCTCTCGGAAAGAACGCATTGCCTCAACAAACAAGGCCAGGCAACGAAGGCCGCCACATGGTACGAGGGAAGTGGTTAGAGTATAGAGTAGAAGCCCGAAGAGTATGGAGACGAGATATAAGAGACTGAGAGACCGACGGATCGAGCATCTCGGCTAAACAGCAGCCGCGACAAGCAGAACAGCGACAAATCCGAACCTGGTATAGGACGAAACGAACAAGAGATACAGAAATACATGGAAAGCGAAGGCGTGTCGTACAACACAAGGAGCCGACCTGGTGCATGACATGGAGGAGTGTGAAGGATTTGGAGGGATATAAGGTGCGCATTGCAGAAAGAAACGTCGCAGCAGCCATCATCGTCGTCGTCGTCGTCGTTGTCGTCGTCGTCGTTGATCTCGGGGTCTTCTTGTTCTTCTTCCGTTTCTTCTTGTTTCTTCTTCTTCCTTCAGGGGGGCGTGTTGACTTGTCGCCGACCGTAGTCGAAGGGCCGTGGTTACATATGGCACACAAAGACTTCTTGTCGTTGAGGGTATGGAGAAAAAAAAGATTATCTTGGTTCTTTCTTTAAAGACGTGGGCCCTGTCGAGACTGGAACAGTGCCAGGCGGAACAAGTCACACCCCCCGCTTGCGTCCTTCTCCGGGACATGTGAGTGCCGCAAAGAAGAGAAACAAAAAGGCAGAAACGAAACTGGGCCCCGGATTAACATACATTGTGTAACAAAAGGAAGAACCCTCGAGAGGCAAGACGATGATGTGGTAGCTTGCCTGGCGTCGCAGCGACGATCTCTCTGTAGGATCTCTCAGAAGGCGTATGTGATGCTGAAGAGAAGAAGAAGAAACAGTCCGAGACCGAGGCGTTGGAAAGAAGGCAAGAAGAAGAAAAGAATGGTAAAGGTGAAAGGTATGAAGATGGTGGCAATATTGCTGGTGATGGTCGTTGGCATCGTCGTCTCGCCTCTCGAGTTTGGTTCTTTCTGCGCGCGACCTGAAATCCCAAATGCAAAAACCCTCCAATGCAGAACAGGATCAAAACAAAAGCAAATAAACACGGCTCTCAGCCTCGTCCGAGGCTAGCTCAAACGACGACCGTTTCATCCAATTTGGATGTTGGCATCGTGCGGGGGAATAGGGACGAACGCCTCGTACAGGTTGAAAACGAAAACATCAAAAAAATCAGAGAGAAGAAAAAAGAAAAACATGAAAATAGCCTCGCTAAAAACGCCAAATTGACACATAAAAACGAGGTGGACAAACGTTGATATAGCGAACAAAACAATAACGCAAGAAAAGGGAAAAGAGAAGAAAAGAGAAGACAAAAAAAGGGAGGAAAACAATGGGGTATTATAGGCAGGGGAAAAGAAAAAAGAGACAAAAGAAGGAAATCAAAAAACCACGTTTGCTGTTTTGAGCCGTCAGGGTCTCTCGTCTCTCGCCTCTCATCTCCTTGTCTCCGGACTTCTTCTCAAAAAAAAAAACCGCTCCCCTGCTGGCTACCCCTCTTATCACAAAAGACGTTTCCGCCTTGCATGTCTCTTTTTCTTCTTTTGATTTTCCTCGTTCATCCTCTCACCACCTCGTCGGGTAGCCAGCACTGTACATCATGCTCGGGTTGTACCCACCTTGGGCCTGGCTCCCGAAAAGTCCCTGGCCGCTGCCGGCGTTGCTCTGCTGGTGAGGCAGTCTCGCTTGCAGGATACTCGGGTCTGCAAGCTCCACTAGGCCACTCCCCCCAGAGGAGGAAGTGTTAGCATGTCTGTGCTTCTTCCCCTTCTTCTTCTGCTTGGATCCATTGTCTTGGAATCCTCCGGGCGGAGGCCCATATGCAGACGCCGGGTAACCAGAAGGAGGAGCGGGAGTGGAGGAGCCGGACGATGGGTACTGGGAAAGGAAAGAGGGAATCATGTACTCACGCTTGCCTGCATCGTGCGCCTGGCTGCCAGAGCCACCACCTCCTCTGCCGCGAATGATATCCTGAAGCAGCTGGCTCGAATCCTTGGAGGTACCGCCGAAGCTGTTGTTGGAGAAACCTTGGCCGAAGACCGCAGGCGGGGTTCCAGTCGACTTCAGACCCGGAGGGGGGCCGGGCATCGAGGCAGCGTAGTAGGGCGCGCTCTGTTGCGAGTGCAGAGATTGGGACATCATGGACGACTGCTGTGCCATGATGCGAGGGTTCGCAGCCAGCTTGATTGTGGCAGCACTGCCGCCAGCACTCTCGCCAGCGAATCCATATCTAGAGGCTTGGCGGTTTTGCACCTGGCCCTGGAACAGGTTCGCCTGCGACTGCGTAATGCCTGGTGGCGGGTGGTCCACAAAGCCACTGGGGGTGCGAGAGTAAAGTGACTGTTGAGGAGTCATGGAGCGGTTACCAATCGTACCCGGGTTCGCCGTGGGCAGGTAGTTCGCGCCGAACGAGTTGAACAGGCTTTCGGCGTTGGAGCGCTGGATTGGGGGAGGCGGTCCGCCCCGGCGCTGGTCGAATCCGTGGGTGCTGCGAGTCTGCTCACGGTCTTCAGGCTCGCCACCCAAAGCCAAGCTGCCACTGCTTTCAGGCTCGCCGTCAGAGGGCTCTCCGCATCGGTCGGCTGCTCGTCTTGTTCCGCATCCAGGCGGCTCTCGTCATCGCGGAGTGCGCGTCGCTTTTCGCCACCGCGAGGATCGAACAGGGGAGGGAACGAGTTGAGCGTGAGGCCTTCGAGCAAGAAAGTGGTGGGAAGCGGACAGTTACTCAACGCCGAGACGAGGCTGGCGTAAATACCTGCAGCCGGGTCACTTTCATCCAACGTATCCTTGGTAGTTCGCAGCAGGCTGGGAGGCGGGGCTGCCAGCGGCATCGGATGAGGCAGCAGAAGACGCGTTGTTGTTGTTGTTGTTGTTATTGTCCACGGCAGGGGCCTTGCCCTGAGTTCGCGATGACGGTGCCGCTGTGGCAGTGGTAGCCTCCTCCAACGTTGGCGAGGACTCGACTGCCTCAGCAACGGACTCGGTCGTGACAGGGAGCGACATGGAGATGGCAGGGCTAGGGCCAGCGCCACTTGTAGCATGACTGCCACGACGGCTCCGAACCTGCGAAGTCCTCGCCCAGCTGGCAGCAGCAGGCAAGGCGGAGGAGTCGCCGCTTTCAGACTCGTCCCTACTCGAGGAACGGATCATGGGCTGCGACGCAGATGACGGGATGGGGATGGGATGGCTCTGCTGGCGTAAATACCTGCAGCCGGGTCACGAAGCACCCAGGGGCCGTTGCGTGTTGATACTGTTCATAGATGACAAGTCTTGACGCGTGTAGCTGTCTTCCTCATCACCGAGCTCGTGTAAAAACATACACTGACGGTTGGTGCACTGCTCGTGGCGAAGCCACGCGGAGCAGTACTTGGTCGTGCCAAGCTGGGCCTTGAGGGGGCGCTCGCCGTTCATGGAGCCGTTAACAGCTTGGATGCAGCGCTGCGCGTCTTCCTTCTTTTCAAAGGTCACGTAGATGCCGAGTGAGGCGGTTCCGTCGGGGCTTTTCCGATTGCTAATGGAAATCTTCTGGATGTTTCCGTATTGGCCGAAAAACTCTGGTTTCCTAAGGGTCTTCAGAAGCTCGTCTCCCTAACGGTCGGGTTGAGACCTGTTACATAAACAAGGTTCTTCTGCACGACCCGGACGCCGACGAGGTTTTTGCGGTTCTCTCTTTCGGCCTCGCGCTTCTGCACTTCTTTCTGCCGTTGTTCGAGAGCACGCTTCTTCTGGTTCTTCTGGATGTTGGACCGGAACTCAGCATGTCTGTGAGGGGGACATAGGTCAGTATATAAAGGAACAGGGGCAAGAACAAAAAAAAGCAAACAACAGACTGGTTGGCAACATACTCTTCGGCTGTCACGACCCTCCAGACTATAGATTTTTCATCGTAGGGTCGCCGACATGCTGGGCACAAGCTGTTCATGTTTTGCTTGATGTTGTTAAAACAAAACTGGCAGATCTGGTAGCCACAGGGACATGGTCGAAAGCCACGATCAGACAGGTCGAACTCCTCGATGCAGAGGGACTGTTGAGCAAGAAAGATAGTTAGTAGGCGGTCCAGGAGAAGATAACGGCTAAGCAACGTCGATGGTGGAAGGATGATGGATGTCGGTGCGTACCAGGTGTCCTCCTCATCATCGATGAAGGTGTCTTGAGGTGCCATGGTGATGTGATTAGAAATGAGAAGCACGGCGCGTCCCAGTAAGAGAGGAAAACGAGGCGCGAGTGTGACAGCTGTCGTGAGGGCAGAGGCGTCGTCCTGAAGCTCAAAGAGATCGGTGTTCCGGTCGAGTCGGCGATGTCGGTGATGTCGGAAGGGTCGCAGGACAGGTGGTCGAGTCGCGAGGCGCGTGAATTAAGAGGCCCAAATGGATAGAATCTGGGACAAGACACGAGGTCGAAATAGAAAGGGGAAGGTCGAAGCTCTGGTCCGGCAGGCGGAAAAGTGACGAAAAGAGATGCAAACAAGAAAAAGAAATGATGTCCGTGGTAAACGCCTTGTTTTGAAAACAATGCAAGGATTTGCTGAGTTGCAGATAAATACAAAGTTGGTTGGTAGAGGAGGAGGGAAGGTGGAAAAGGAGACGAAAAAGTCGGGAAAGAAAATAGATGGGGACAAGAAAATTGGGAAAGATGGCGTCTCGTCAAGATGGGGCAAATTTGGCGGGCCTTGTGTGGAAACTGCGCTGTAATAATATGCAGGAGCGAGGTAGGTACTCGTAGTTGGGTGGCCAGCCAGCGGAGACATGGAGGCAAGAGACGGTGGAGGGAAGGCGAAAGCCAGCCGTGCCTGCCAAAAGAAAACCCTTGTGAAAACCCCTACAGCAGGCAGGAACAACTGGACATTTGCACTAAAGCGAATGGGAAAGTCGACGTCGACTCTCAATAGGCGTAAGTGCCTGATCCGGCCAAGCGCGATATTGGAGCTAGTATACATTTGTACTAGCGTATACAGATTACGGCACGTGGCCAGTCACGGTTGGAAGTTTGCAGCGGGCGGTCCACCGTCCAGCAAGCAGACGAGCACGCGTTTTCAGGCTGCTACAGCTCGGCTGCACGGCTTGCATGTGTCTGTCGCATCGGGCAGAGTGCAGTGTCAGTGTCCCCAATGTGCAGCTCAGAGCCAAACAGCATACCATTGACCAGAGCGAGCGAGAGATGGTGTCAAAGGAGCCCGATGAAGAGGGCGGCCTTCTTGAATAGGCAGGCTAAGAAGAGCCCGGATTAGTGCATTAATGAAATATGCAATTATGCGATATGCGGCGTCGAAAATACAATCATCCGGCTCCCATACCCGGCAGCCAATCAGAGCTAGGCAAATTATCTCGCATATCCAGCGAGCAAAATCGACGACCCCATTTTCCCACCATAGGAGCTGTCTGCGCAACCACGACGACGGCATCGCTCCAGAATAGATCCAATTGAGCGCGACCCGACGTCTCAATTGCCCCGTCACCCTCGTCCGGCGATACCGACATTCCTCTCCGAGCCACTCCACACGCCCACACACTCACACACCACACAATGGCCAGCAGACTCTACCGGAGCAGGGCTCTCGCCTCGGCTCTTCGGGCCAGCAAGCCTTCGGCACCCACCACTTCCGCATCCCCGTCCGTGGCTGTTGCCGCTGCGACTTCTTCTCGGTGCCTGTCAAC
The DNA here is from genome assembly GCA_016097105.2 of Sporothrix variecibatus. Taxonomy (NCBI): domain Eukaryota; kingdom Fungi; phylum Ascomycota; class Sordariomycetes; order Ophiostomatales; family Ophiostomataceae; genus Sporothrix; species Sporothrix variecibatus. The sequence goes on along the minus strand of JADMNI010000001.1, from coordinate 924,634 downwards.
CAGCAGCCGGATGCAGGGCTTCACCGTGCACCTGCCCAAGGATGCCTCCAACATGCGGAAAGCCCCGCGGTCAGCCGTTGGCACGCTTGAGGCGCCGCTGACGAACCCGGCCGACAAGTTCGAGGCGATGTCCGACAATATGCACAAGTACGGCGCGTGGCTGATGAGCACGCTGCCCAAGTACGTGCAGCAGTTCTCGGTGTGGAAGGACGAGCTCACCATCTATGTGGCTCCGTCCGGCGTCATCCCGGTGTTTACTTTCCTCAAGTGTAAGTCCCAGGACGCCTCTTCATGTCTTCCTTCATGCATGCGTTTTGTTTATACGCTTGTATCATTAACTAACTCTACTTTCTTTTCAGACAACACCGCCGCCGAGTTCACCCAGGTCAGCGACATTACGGCCGTCGACTTCCCCACCCGCGACCAGCGCTTCGAGGTCGTCTACAACCTGCTGAGCGTTCGCCACAACTCCCGCATCCGGGTCAAGACCTACGCCGACGAGGCCTCTCCGGTTCCCAGCATTACCAGCCTGTACGACGGCGCCAACTGGTTTGAGCGCGAAGGTGTACGACATGTTTGGTGTGTTCTTCGTGGGCCACCCCGACCTGCGGCGCATTCTGACCGACTACGGCTTCGAGGGCCACCCGCTGCGCAAGGACTTCCCGCTGACGGGCTACACGGAGATCCGCTACGACGAGGAGAAGAAGCGCATCGTGACGGAGCCGCTTGAGATGACGCAGGCGTTCCGTAACTTTGAGGGTGGCTCGAGTGCATGGGAGCAGCTTGGTGCTGGTCTGGACAAGACGCCCGAGACGTTTAAGCTGCCAACACCGAAGCCAGAAGAGAAGAAGGAGGAGAAGAAGTAGGGGGGAATAGAGCCATAGGCGAGACGGCGGGCACTGACACATGGATACAAATGCTTCCAACACACACACACACACACACACACCCACACAAAAAAAGCAAGAGCCGGGGCGCTGAGTCTGGGCTATACGGCCTCCCGAGAGGAGGTCGGTTTTCGTCATGTACATGTATCTGGACAGTCTAGCAGGGAGAGCGGATGTTAATTGCACATTGCGCATTGCATATTTCAAACAATATTACCAACCATCAAAGAGCACGGCTAATCAGTGAAACTGTGGACAAAATGAAGCAATCTGATAGTAAAGTGCACAACACTTCAATAGGAGCATTTGTATCTGTATTTGACAACACAGCTCCTATGGATGCTCTGTGCTATGCATTGTGTTCCCCTTGTGTCCTTTTTATAAGTGTGCATTGTATGTTGTCCAGCATCTTTTGGTTTATTTATTATTTTTTGGAGTAGATAAAATAGCTTTGTTAGAAAGGGAAATAAAATCCTCTTTTTTTTTTTTTTTTTTTTTAAAACAAAGACCAAAAAAAAAAAAACCACACACGCAGAAAAGTACCACTATAAAATCTACGTAAAGAACGTGATGACAAAACTTGCTTATATTTTCAACTAGACAGGACCATATGTGTGTTGTGCGGTCACAGCCTTGTGACAGATAGCATGTAGCTGCTTTTGTGAAGACACTGTCTGACGCACTGTACTGACACGGTCCCACCATTGGAAGAAGCTCGAGAGCTTAACCCCTCCGAACACAGCTAGCAACCTCCAAGACAACGACAACTTACTTTGTACTTATTTTGCCGACTCACACCTTCCGAATTTACACGCCAGACGCCCAGATTCGATTTACAAAATACCTTTAGTAGTCAACCAGCTCAGTTTAGAGACACAATAACGACCAGAACGACCGCTATAGACGACAATACTGCACAGCACGAAGGCAAAGACACCGATCTCGGCGACGACATCCCATCTGCATTATCACGACGGCCACCAGGCAGACACCATCACCACCAAGAGCCTCACTCCCAAACAGCTGTCGGACAACGAGAAACCACCCACCGTCTTCACAACACCACTCTTTTCACACAGTGCCTCAAGATGGCACAGGACTTCCGGGCAGCAGGGTCAGGCACGGCATCGCCATCCGTCCCGTCGCCATCACCGGCAACACCAATACAGAGCTCCAAGACGCCGGCAGCAGCCACGTCTTCATCGTCGTCGTCGTCGTCCTCCTCTTTCAAGTTCCCTCACTACTACAACTACCCGCCCATGTTCACCCTCCAGCCCAACCTCGACACGCGCCGCGCCCAGCTCGACAAATGGTCGTCGCTCGTCCTCGCCTACTGCCGCCACTACCGCATCTTCCGGCTTGTCGTTGTACAGACGATAGGGAGCAGCAGCTCAAGTTCAGGCCCCACGCGGGTCAATAGAGACGAGGCCGCCGCCGCCGCAGACGCCGATGACGACGCGGCACCGAGCATCGCCTACTATGCGCCGGAACTGTTCAAGAACCGCACAATCGACCGCGCGATGCCGGCCGCGGAGGTGCGCGAGGTGTTTGAGGATATGCGGCGGCAAGGGCGGATCGAGGTGTTTGGCGCATCGCCATCGGCAGCTACACAGTCTCTGACGACATCCACAGTTCCATCCGAGCCCTTTTCGTGCTACATCTTTTGGAAGACACCTGAGGAGTGGGCCGCAGCTATCGAGGCGTTTGTGGACGAGACGGCACAGCGCGGCAGTGTGTTGACGCTGTACGAGTTGACGGCCGGCGACGGCACGCGCGGCAGCGAGCTGCACGGGCTGGACCCGGTGGTGCTGCAGAGGGCGTTGGCGACACTGGTGAAGCGCGGCAAGGCGCAAGTGTTTGGCCAAGAGGAGTCGCTGGGTGTCAAGTTTTTCTAGAAAGGGTGTTGAGATGAGCGATCCATCTGTACATAGGAAAGAAGATAGACGGGCAGCCGGCGGGCGGCATTTTTGAAAGCATTTTAGAATAGCATTTGGATGAATTTTTTTTTTTTGACGTACAGTCCCACAACAAGGCAGAAAATATGTGAATATAGCTGGCTGTAGACAAAAGGACAATAAAAATGACCAAGCTGACGACGGCCTGCGATAAAATATGATACCCAGCAGATGCAACGCAAACATGGAAAACAAAAACGCCGCCTCTAGCAAAATACCCTTACCCTTGCACCCTAATGCTGCCTCATTTCCCTTTGCCCCAGAAGTTCTCCGCCAGGTAGTGGTCGTCAAACAGCACCTCCTGCCGCATCGCCACGTCCAGCAGCCAGTCGGGTGCCACAATACGGGGCAGCATGTTGCCATCACGCGCCATCTGCTCAAATTTGGGCCACAGCGAGCGTTCTGCGGGGGATGCGCTCGTTAGCAGGTACACGGGCTCCGGTGGCTGGCCGTTGTCCTCGTCGGGCGGTGTCGGCTTGATGGTTGTGCCGCTGTGTATCCGGTACGTCTTGAAGATGGCGCCGTTGGCCTCGGCGATCTCACGGTAGCTCTCGGGCCCGTTTTTGATATCGGCAGCGCAGTAGACGACGACATGCCACAGCAGGCGGCCGCGGTGCGCGCGTGCACGAGCCAGGGCCTTGGGCAGGTTGACGTTGAAGCGGGCCTCGCCGTCCTTGTCTTGCAGCAGGTACTCTTCAGTCGGCAGCAGCTTGCCCTTTTCGAGGACGTCGGTGATAAACTGTGCGTTGAGCACCTCGGGACCGCGTGCCAGCGTCTTGAGGAATTTCATCGTACGCACAAGGCACGGAGCGGCCAAAAAGTCGCACGGCTGGTTGTCCTGCACGATCTGGATGCCCAGGCCACGGAGTTTCCTCTGTACCCGTTGTTAGTATTTAAAAGTCCTTACTGCTTGCTTTTCTGTGTTTCTCGGTGGCATGCTATGTTGACTTACCCGATCTGACTCTTCCTTGCCGCTGTGGTGCACCCACCGCTGGTAGCCCGTCAGGACGACGCGCATCTGCACCGGCGGCAGCGACGGCCGGCTCTTCTTGGCTGGCCGCTCTGCATCTTCGGAATCGGTGCCCTCGGCCTCCACTTCGGAGCTGTGTCTCTTCTTCCGTGACGCATCCAGCTTCTCCTTCTCCTTGTCTACCATGTCTGCGGCCGCTTGCCGCCCCACGGTGCGTTGCCGTCACGGGTCGACCGCTTCTTCTCCTTCTCGTAGAGCGCAATATCGGGTGCGAGGCCGTGCAGTTTTGTTAGCGCCTTGTCCTTGGCACTCCGGCTGGCACTGCCTACAACGAGAGGTGTGCCCTCGTTCTCCTTATCGGTCTGTTGCACTCCCTTCCTTGGCCGGGACGGTGTGGCCACCGACGCTTTTGTGGAGTTCCGGGCTGCTCGCCGGGGCAGAGCCACTTCGTTAGCGTCTGGCTCTGCTTCGCTGCATGTCGACACATCGTCATCGTCCTCGTCACCACCCAGCTGGTCGTTCTGTGCCCCAGAGACGTCAGCCAGCACCTGTGGCTCCTCGACCTGCACCTTCTTCTTGGGCCGCCCTGCACCCCTCTTGTTGCTGCCCCTCTTTTCTGTGCCCTTGACCACGACACTCTCCTCACCCTCAGTCTCCTCGGATTCGCCGCCTGGGTAGAATAGCGCCCGCAGCTTGGACTCGTCGAAAAAGGTCTGGCCAATCACCTCGCCCAGGTTCGTGCGTGCCGGGAAGGTCGTGTACCGCGGGTTGGTGACGCTCTGCACCTCGCACCGCGCGTAGCTCTCCTCGATCCACAAGTGGTTCACCATCTGGATGTTCCAGTCGCGCGCAGCCTCGCACTTCTCGCTGTTGTCGCGTGCCGTGATCAGGTGCGTGTTGTCCATGCGCATCGTCTTGGTGAACTTAGCACCAGCGGCAATGACGAGGTTCTCGAGGTAGATGCGGGCCTCGCCGCCGTAGTTGGACAACGTAACGACAAAGTCTTCAAAGCCAGCAATGCCGTTCCGCGGGACGGGGTAGTGCAGGAGACGCCGCAGTGGTGAGCACCACTCGTTGTTGGTAATAATGTGGAACAGCCAGGCCAGGTTGCCGATATCCTTGCCGGCCTGGGCAGCCCGCACGTAATCGTCGCCATCGCGGTAGTGGCAAATGTACATGTCGCACGCGTCTACGTCGCCGTCGGTCACCATGCGTCCACCGCCCCGCTTGATAAGGTCCACTACCACCGCCCGGAACCGGCTGCTAATGTTAATGTCCTGGGCAAGGATAACGCGCTTGTTCTGGAAAACGGTCAAGTTGCTTGCGCCAGCCGAGGTTGGGAGGCGCATCAGGCAGAGGAGTCGTGGCGCCTTCGAGGGCCTGGTTCTCAGGGATGGGCACGCGGTCGTCGTCGGCCTGGTCCTCGCCGAGTGCACTGTTTCCGGTGAAGCTGCTGCTGCCACCACCACCATTCAAACTCCGCAGAATTGGCGGATCAGGGAGCAGGTAGGGCGTCTCATCAATCTTCTTGCCGAGCTTGAAGCAGTCGTCAAACCAGTGTGGCAGCACAATCTTGCACCTAAGCTTCTTTGCGACTGCCTCCTTGCACTTGTCGTGATCCATAGTCAGGGCACAGATGTGTGTCGTCAGGCGTGTCAGATCCTTGGATTCCATACCGCCGAGGGCCAGGGTCGCGCCAGTAATGGCCTCCTTGTCGCCCACGGGAATGTCGGCACAGGTGAGGCTGACGCTTGAAAAGATCATGCGTGGATCGGGCGAGAAGGGACGGATCTGGGCCAATTTGCCGCGGCTCAGCGAGTGTGTGATCCAGCTAGACGTGATGACGGGGAGCATCATGTCAATGGCGGCGTTGTACTGCTCAAAGTCGATCGAGTTCGAGACGATGTGTGTTGCTTCGGTAAGGGGTAATTGGCCGTCGGCCTCGGGTTCCAGGGCGACGCCGCCATATTTTTGAACCGTTCGAGAGAGCTGATCGTGTTAGAGTTTTCCAAAGTGAAGATGTATGCAGAGAAAGGGGGCTTGACATACTTCAGCAATGGTCTTAGGAAGCAGAGAACGGCCGGGGACAAATGCAAACGCGCATGAGCCAAAGACACTCTTGGGCCCGTCTTCGGCCATAATGTGTTGAGGGGAACAAAGAAAGAAAGACGGAAGAGTCGAAAAGGTGAAATGGTGCTTCTTGTTGGCTGTGGTACAGTGTTGTCTCGTTGTGAGTGCTGTCGTTCCGTGACTAGTCGTGTGCACGTTGAGATGAAATCGCGATGTTGAACATTGAACGGCGTCGGCGCGTTAACAACGGCAGGTCCCGCACAAAACGCGAAAACACAGGCGTAGGCCATTAAACACGCGAAAGCGCGCGAAATCCCCGCGACGGTCACATGACTGGAGGCTAGCTGAAGCGTACAGTGCCAATTGTCGGCAGTATCTTTCCCAAAAGGGCAGCACTCCCGCACAGTTTGTACAGTGCGTAAACTGTGCGGAAAACTACTGCAAACAAGAGAGCGGCATTGGCCTCAGACACTTTGTTACAGGCAAAGACTGGCTCACTGGTCAGTTGCACATGTGCAACAGGAGCCGGCTACTTGCGCCTGGAATAGACGAGGTGTCAAAAAGTGAGTCTCCGTGGGGGCAGACAGGACCCGATGCAGCTGTCTTTAACGATGAGACTTTATGAGATGTAGCCTTTGGTACCAAAAGTGGAAGTCACGGGATATGAAACGAGATGTGAGGCTATGAATACGTTTGGTGTAAGCGGTTGAAGAAGGGAAAGAGCTATTGATAGAGACCCTACATTGTTCGATGGGGAAGGCGCAAGGCGCAAACTCGCAACTACTTGCTAACACTCGCATCTTGCCGCGGAGCATGGAGTCACACTCCACTTTCCACTCTTGCCTTTTCTGATTAGAAGGTTCGCCCTGGTCCTGTCTCTTGCGCAATTTTTGATATTTTCATACGGAAGGTGCGAATGGCGAGGAGGCGATTTGGCTGTCAGTCGCGCTTCCCCGGCTTTTCAATTGAGGCACCCCAACAAAGTCCCCACTCTCGGCTGGCGACAATCTGCCGCCCCTCACGCCCCATACGCTGTACCCGCTGTAGTTTGTATGTGGTTTTAGGGCCGTGCCTCGGCAGCGTCCCTCCGGTAGCTGCTGCTGTGCGGCGATTCACCGTGCCTGCCTTCCACCTCGCAGCATTTCATATATACTTTTGGCAAGAGCTCTTTTGACAAACTATACCTCGCATTTCGACGTCGATTCTACAATTCGGAGCACATTGAGACAAGACACACCTGCAGCTTCCCGATGTCTCGTTGACGACGCAGCTCTCCATCGCTTTGCGCATCAATCTACTACTCCCTTCGAGGCTCTTTACATTTTTACCTTTTGCGACTCGTTTCGGCATCTGTCGTCCGTCCTTGTTTCTTTTGTTTCTCGTCCCGCTTTCTGTCTTTCCCCTTTTCTTTTGTCTCTCCTGTCTCTCGGGCTCGCCTATTGTGTGTCTGAGTCTGCTTGAACCGTCCGTGCTTGCGCTTGGGCGTGGCTGGCTTCTGTTGGCATCTAGACGCCCTCGTTTTAAGAGGTCGCCATCGCCTGGATTCACAAAGGACGAAGAACGAAGGACAAGAATAACAGAAACGAAGGACGAAGTACACGACAAAAAAAAAAAGAGAAACGAAGGACAGTGGCTCTGCTCTGATTCCTGTCTCTCTCGGCGTTTCTTATCTCGGCCTTGCCCCAGACTCTAGACTCTCACCGTTCTACCGTCTTTCCCTCTCTCATCATTCCTCCTCCCAACATCTACACCATGTCTCAGCAATTCTTTGAGATCAAGGAGCGCGTGTTCGAGGGACAGCACATCCGCGAATACGCCCGAGCGACGGCGCACAACCAGGAAGAGATTCTCCAGGTGTGCGCAAAGCAGTATATCCCCCGGAGCAATCCTAATCCGCAGCCCGGTGATATCACCATTATTGGGGCGCACGCCAATGGCTTTGTGAAGGTACGAGAAGCTATCCTGGGATGGAGCGACATCAACACTCGAAAGGGGAATGAGCACGGCTAACACAGGACACAGGAACTGTACGAGCCACTCTGGGATGACCTCCTGGCCCTCAGCGAGAAGAGCGGCTTCCGCATCCGCAGTATATGGATCGCCGACGTCGCATGGCAGGGTCAGAGCGGCATCTTGAACGAGCCGAACCTGGGTAACGATCGTACGTACAGTCGAGCTTTTTTTTTTTTTTTCCTTCTTCGTTTTTCTTTTTCTATATTTATTTCGAGTGCTCTTGATATCTAACATGTCTTAGCTTCCTGGTATGACCACTCGCGCGACCTGCTCCAGATGATCAACACTTTCCGCCGCGAGATGCCCCGACCGCTTGTTGGTATTGGCCATTCCTTTGGTGCCAGCCTCATCGCCAATCTTTCTCTTATGCACCCCCGTCTCTTCTCGACGCTCGTGCTGCTCGACCCCGTGCTCAACTTCCAGATGGCCGGCCCCGCCTTTGGTTTTACGCCGCTCGAATTGTCGGCCGTCCGCCGTGAGGTTTGGCCGTCGCGTGCCGCCGCTGCCGCCTCGTTCAAGCGGTCCAAGTTCTATGCTGCCTGGGACCCCCGTGTTCTGGAGGCCTGGATCCAGCACGGCCTGCGGGATCTGCCGACCAAGTGGTTCCCCGATCCGGCCGCCGCTGTGGGCAAGAAGAAGGACGGCAGCAACGCCGACACCAGCGCCGACGGACCTCCCGTTACACTCACAACCACCAAACACCAAGAAGTGTTTACTTTCTTGCGGCCCTTGATCCAGGGTGTCGATCTCGAGACCGGCCGCCGCGTGTTCGACCGCCAGCGGCTGCCCGATATCAGCAACGCCAGCATCGCCGGCTTCGGCAGCGACAAGCTGTACCGGCCTGAGGTGCCCAACACGGCGGCCCAGCTGCCGCACTTGCGTCCCGGTGTGTGCTACATTTTTGGCGAGACGAGCAACATGTCGACACCGGAACTGCGCAAGGAGAAGATGGACTTGACGGGTGTGGGTGTGGGTGGCAACGGCGGCGTGGCCTCAGGCCGCGTGCGTGGAGTGGTGCTTGAGAAGACGGGCCACTTGGTGGCCATGGACCTGCCGACGGTGTGCGCCGAGCATGCGGCGTCGTGGATTGGTAAAGAGCTGGAGCTGTGGCGCGAGGAGGAGCGCGAGCTGCAGGCAGCGTGGTGGCCGCGCAGTGACGAGGCGAAGCAGACGATTGACGCGGAGTGGGAGAGTTTTATTGCTAAGAAGCCGAAGCCAAGATTGTAAGAATAAACAAGCTGGGTTATTGGACTAGAAAAAGTCTATTGTTGGATTAGAGCTATCTAGACTTTTGCATAATATATACACTGTTATATATACCTTGAGAAACGTTGATTCATTATTGCGCCTTCTAACCTATAAATATGTGAGATGAATGGTGATGATTTTGTCTACGCCGCCTTTTCCTCTCCGGCTCCAGCCTTCTCGCTGCCCTCGTCCTCGCCACTGTCCTCTCCCCCTTCCTCTTCGACGTCCGGCGGCACCCAGATCAGGATACCATCCTTGTCCATCTTCATGCCTTCCGTGGGAAGGATCCGGAGCACCTTTTGGAAATACTTGTCGCGCACCACGAGAGCTGGCCGGATCCAAGCGCCGCGTACTAGCGGCACAAGCCGGTACGTGGTGGCACGTCGGGACATGGGCAGCACATGGATTGTGGTCAGCTTGGCGCCCGAAAAGGCAAAGTCGGCAGACGGCTCCATGTTGAGACCAAACGTCAAAAAGTGGTTGGAGGCGTTCTCGATGGCCAGGGTGACCTTGATGGTCGGGATGGGCGCGGAGGGCGGGCTGTAGGCGACCGAGGCCAGGACACGGGGCTCGGTGCCAAAGAGGGCCAGCTGCGGGACAGGCAGAGTGGTCGTGTTGATGGGCAGAGAGGGCAGAGACGATACCGAAGAAGAATCTGTGGGGGCGGCGGCACCAGGTGGTGCAAGGCGCTGCCATTTAATGACAAACGACACATCCAGTTGCACCGTCTCACGGTCGTCGAGGCTTGCCTTCTGGACAACCAAGTCGAAGCGAGACTCTTCCATGGTCTGCGGCTTGATCGTTAGAGCACCATTGGCGTCTCTCGTCTGCGTCTTGCCATCGCCGTCTCCATTGCTGCTCGCGGCATCGGTCCGCGTGTGCTGGACAGAGATGTTGGGCACTGGCTTGATGGCGAGGTCCAGGTCGACGACGCGCAGGTCTTCGGTGGCAAACGACGCATACCTAGTGACAAGTGCCCAAGCCTGCGTGAACCCATGGAAGCCCTTGCTCACAGCAGCAGTGTCCTCTTCTTTTTCCTCTTCCTCTTCCTCTGCTGAACCTGAACCTGAACCTGAACTTGAAACGCTGGTGGCGACAATGCCCTCGTGGTCAAACAGACTGGGCCAGGCGGCCGGGTGCATCCGTGGCAGCAGATCGTAGTTGGCCTCAAAGGGGTTGCTGAGGCTGAGCTTGAGAGACAATTGCTGTGTTATGGGCGTTGCCGGGTCGCTCACCAGGTGATAGATGGCGCGCAGGGTGAGGTCGAGATCCATGGGCGCCGCTGCGGGCGGGATACGGATGGCAATGGCAACAGAATTGCCCGCCTTGACATGACCCAAAGGTACAGACCGCAGCACGGCCGTGGGTGGTGTCGGCGACGCGATGGCTGTAGTCTGCGGCTCCGCGGTGTCGATTTCGTCGCCAGCCACGAGAAGCGTGAAGCCGGGTGTGCTGCTGCCACTTTCGCCGGCCTCTTCACTGCCGCCCTCCATGATCACGTCCAGCTTAACGCTGGCGTCGGCGTCTTCGGCATTGACAAGCTGAAGAGCGAGGTCGATAAGCTCGTTGGTGTAGTACTGGACAGCGGGCACTGGAGTGTCAGTAACGACGACGGGTGCATTCAAAAGTTGAATTTCCAGCTTGGGCGGCCGTGGCAGGATCTTGATGGCTTGGCTGTCGGCCCTGGAGACGGCAACACGGGCACTTGCACGGGCAGGAACCATGTCGGATTCCGTCCACGGCTTCCGTCGCCGCCGACATAGGACTCCAGGGGTAGCTTTATCTGTAGCGAGTACGACTGGCACCGGTAGACAAGGTCGGCCGAGACAGCGCGGGCATCGCCTGGTTGGCGTAGTGGGATAGCCAGCTCAAAGACGAGAGCGGACTGTGGCTGCAGTGTAAGGTTTGCTGGTCCGTGGAGGCCCAATACCCGTTTTTCGTCGTCATTGTCGTCGTCGTCGTCATCGTCATCACCGTTCTTCTCATCGGCCTTCTTCCCTATATTTGAGCCGCCTTCTTCCTCTTCTTCTAGGTGGACAGTGGAGTGGGCTACCTTGCCCCTGAAAAAGGCCGTGGCAGCATCTGCACTGTGACGGAGCACGATAGGCTTTATGCTGCTAGTAAATTGCAGATGCAGCTCGTCCAAGACAATGGGCGCAGACTGGGCCAAAGCATCCGAGCGGATGGTGAGCTGTGCCAGGGCAGCCTCGCCAGCCTTGCCCTCGCCGTTCTTGAACACAAATGCGGCAGACAAAAACGACGGGGGCGGTGTGCCTTTGGGCAGCTTGACTGCGACAGGCGTACTTTCAGTCTCCTTCTTGTCTTCACCGCCTTCACCAGCCGAGGGCAGCGACTTGGCCACGTCGTATGTCCAGTTGGAGCGTCGTGTGTATTGCGTGTTGAGCAGCTCCCAGTCGATGGACACGAGCAGGTCTGTCCGTGGTTCGTCGAGCTCCACGACAGCTGCCCGCAGCGTCCAGGCCAGGTCCTCGCGCACATCGGGCCACGAGGACCAGCCCGTGGCTGCATTCGACGACGTCCAGAGCGGCGCCAGCAGGTCGACCGCGGCGTCCCACTGCTTGGCCGACACGTATTCGCGGCCACAGTCCAAAGCTAGTTCGGCTGCCACACGTGTTTGACGGCGCTGGAGGTACTCGTCGCGGGCTAGCTCGAGGTACGTGACGATGGCGGCCGAGTGGTTGACGCCCGGGCCGTGTCCAGCCAGTGGGTACTCTTTATGCGGCGGCGGACACATGTAGTCGTCATAGGAGAAGGCGCGGTGGGCGACTTGGGATGCGGGCGAGAAGTCGGGTGGACGGCGGTCGTCGTCGGGGATGTTGTGGGCCAGGGCACGCCGTGCAGCCGTATGACGGGCGGCAATGCGGTACCAGTAGCCGCGGTGGTGCAAGAACTCCCAGGGTGCAAGACGCTCGGCAATCATATTGCGCTCGGGCAGCAGGAATAGGTTGCGACCAGACCGTGGGTCCAGCTCGGGAACACCGATACGGCGAATCAGGTCAGCCATGACGACAGCCCAGCGTGCCTCCCACGCCTGCCAGCCGTAGTTGGCTGTGCCACGCCCACGCGTATCCAGCAGGTTGCGGAGACGGTCGCGGTAGGCGGTCCAGCGCCGCACGGCCGAGCTGTACTGGCCAGCCATCAGCAGACAGCGCAAGCTGCGCACGGCCAGTGTATCAGCCAAGAGGCGGGCCTCGTTCCAGCGCGGACTCCAGTGCGGGATCGCTTCGGACAACACTTCGGGCCCGAGCAGGGTCTCATAGGCCTGGTCGAGCAGTCGTAATGCGGCGTCGGTCTCTTGGCGGAACTCGGCAATGACAGCGGCCTTGAAGTCGTAGCGGATGTGCCAGCCGGCCAGAGAAAGTGTTTGAGACGTGCCGCTTGTTGGAGGGACAGAAGGCTGAGGCGCCGATCCACGGCCGCGCTTCTTGCGCGCATGACGGCCGAGGTCGCGATAGTAGTCCATGGAGATAGTGTAAACGTTAGTTAGCATGTTCTCGGCAACGCGGTGCAGCTCGTCGAGGGCCGCGCCAGGGGCTGTGGCAGCTGGAATGGCAAAGAAGAGTTTTGTGTCGGTGCCGCTGCCCTTGCGGATGTTCTCCAAGCGCTCCTGAGCCACGCCGTCGGCACTGCTATTGCTGTTGCTGTCGTCGCTAGGAGCAGCAAAGAAGACGGCCACAGCCACGCGGGAGCGGTAGCCAGACTGTTGGACAGCGGTTCGGAAGGCATTGATATCGGACTTGATCTTGTTATCTTGCAGGGTTGCCGTTGTCGGGTCGGTTGTTAACGAGTAGAAGCAGAGGAAGACGCTGGGCACGACCTCCTGGTGCTTCTGGATCCAGCGAGAGTCGATGATGCCGTCGGGGTAGAGATGACAGGACGGGCTGAGTGGTGAGAAGGGAGAGTGGAGGACGACGCTTTGCGGATCGGGGCTTCAAAGTTCTCGGGAAGGCGGGCTCGGCGTGGCGGGAAATAGTATGCCTGTAAAGTCGTAAAGTTAGATATTGGCTCCAAGAAGGACAGACGCTCTTCTGTACTGGTCCACCTACCCTTCCTGCTGTTCGTATGCGAAACCGATACCGCTGTGAGGCGGCACGGCCACGCCACCTTTGCGTCCCTGACGGAACTGGGCCCGAGACATCGCCAGTTGAGATGTAGCGGCTGAACTCGGCCACGGGCTCGCCATCGAGCACCGGCAGGTCGGACCGCAGCAGCGTGGCCTGGTCTTTCAGGTCAGCACCCAGAGTCCATGTGCTTGTGTCGTCTGCAGAGTCGCTGGCTGTTGGAAGGCCGATGGTGACGAGCAACGGGATATTTTGCGTCAGGCTGTAGGCCGGATATGCGTCCATGGCGGGCAGCTGGGTGGCCCGCGGCGGACAAGACGAGTATAGACTGCTTCCAGCGGGTCGTCCTATAAAGGCCTGGCCCTCTCCGGCTCACTTTCCTCCAACGTCGCTGTCGTTGCCGTTTCTCGAGATATCGCGACTTTTGTGCTTCGAAGCTCGATGTGGGGGAGGGGAAAGGGGTCGAATAGCGTTGGTTCGGAGCTCTGTATATCGTGTTGGGTGTCTGTGTGTACTCGTAGTGATTCGTAAGTGCAGGCCTGTCCACCCAGCTTCGTGTGCGAGAATATTGTCCTGGTTGCGAGTCTTGGGCCACGAAAGGCTGCGTATGATGCTGAAAGTAGCTGCAAGATGTCGTACAGTGGGCATCGACAACCGTACGTCGCAGTGGAGCACTGAAGGCAGCTGCTGTGGTTGGTCAAAAGCACTCAAGAGCTGCCTCAAGCCCCTAGGTAAACAGTACATCTATATCCACTATAGGCGAGTATAAATGGATGTACCAGCTCCTAGCAGGAGTAGACCCATAAATTTGACTCAAACCAACCAATCATAGGCCCCACTCCGGCGGATGCGCCAAGGCGGTGAACGCGAGGTTGTCGTTGTGGGCATGACAAGGAAGCGGCAGAAAATGAGGAGGCTATGGAGGGCCGAGCAAAGAGGGCAAGAGCGTCCGCGCCGGCAATCGTTGCGACTGACCATTCTTCCACCCAATCCCGCCACACCACGCATTCTCCCTCCGCCGACACAGACGACCCCCAGCGACTTGACTGGTGACGGCACACTCATCATATAGCCTTGCGACATTGTTATTTGCACTTTTTAGCACTCGAGATTCGACCTCGGCGTTGCCGGCTCTGCTCATGACCCGCGTTTCCCTCGATTGAACACGATCTTCTTCCTGTGTCGACTCTCCGACCTTTCGATCCTTTTCTCGACTCTCGCTTGCTGTCTTCGGACACACAATCGCTCCGATGGCTGCACGCGACCAGACTATCTTCCTGGAGACCGTCATTGGCCTCCAGCGCGCGCTCAAGCGGAGATCGTTTGGTGAGTCTGCCGGGCCTCGTCGTTGCTCCTCTTTCGCTCCCTTGACGCGACCTTTTTTGTCTTTTTTTTCTTTTCTTTTTTCGTTACTCGAGACTCAGACCGAGCGACAGAACTGCTAACACATTCTCTTCTTCTTCTCTCCTACAGACTCCGACTCTGATTCCGACATTGACCACAGCACCAACCGCGGCAGCAAACTCAAGCGTCGCGCTCGTTTTGTCCGCCAGGGCCAGCTGGGCGCCGCCGACGGCCTGACGGTCTTTACCGAGACAATTGAACATGGCGGCTACCGCCGCGAGATCATTAGCCACAACCCAGCGCTGATTGACGACGAAGGCTACGAGGTGGACAGCGATGAGGACGACGACGCCGCCGTCCAGGAAGCCGAGTCGGCCGCCGCTGACCAGAACCCCTACGCCGGCATCCAACTAGAGCGTGAGTTCCCGGCTGCTACCTGTAATTGTCGACCAATCCCTTCCTTACTGACCTCCTGTTGACAGACCTCCTTGCCCCCCTGACTTCCGTTACCGACCTGCCCAACCACCCGACGCTGTCGCGCCCGTTTACCAACAAAGCCCTGACCGAGCTGGCTGCACAAGGCAGCAACTGGATGCACAAGGAGAGCGCCGCGCTCTGGAAGGTGAAGCCGCTGCTGATCAAGCTGTGCGGTGACCACATCTGGGTGGACAGTGGCCTGCTCGTGACGCCCGACGACGCCGACCTGTTTGACGACAGCTTTGTGGCGCGCCTGGCTGCAGCACGCGAATCCACAGCGCAGCCACCTGTCGCTGGTCTGTTAGGAGGAGAAGGAGAAGGAGAGGCGGGCCCGATCTCCTCGTCAGAGCAGAACGGCAAAGACAAAGACCCGCAGACGACCGACCCAGACGCCGACGCGGTCATGCCAGACGCAGGCGACGAGGCAGACACAGCCGACAAGGCCAAGGTGGCGGCGGCGGCGGCGGTGTCCACAGAAGCAAACGAAAAGAGTAGTGCACAGCCCAACGGCGAGCGCGCATTAATAATACCACGGGCGGAGACGAGGAGATGGCCAATGCCGACAGTATTGAGGAGGAGGACGAGGAAGGCTTCATCCACCCCCTCTTCTTGGCCCCCCGCTCAGCACATCCTGAGCCCAACCTGGGCCTGCCAGAAGCCGAGGCCGAAGATGTGCGGCGGCTGCTGCAGCTCTGGGTGCAGAAGCAGGAAGAGGTGTCACGCGGCACCAAGAAGCTGCACGAGGGTCTGTTGCGCGCCGACCGGCTGCGGCACACTGTCATGCGATGGGCCAAGGCCGAGGCGCACAGCGGACCAAACCGCGACATGTCGGACGGCGAAGATTGGTATGACCAGGAGGAATGGGGGCTGGACGAGGACCTGAAGAAGGGCCACGACGAGGAAGAAGAGGACCAGCAGCTGCCAAACAAGAAGACGCGGAACCGGAAGTAAAATAGATGGAAGAGGGAGAAGGGAGAGAGAGAAGGGCGAACGGCCATTATGGCGACTTGGACACACGGCGAGACAGACATTGTACCGATACACACGCGAAGCCAGATCTTATTTTATTTTGCATTTATATATCCAATACAGTTTTTTACCAGCGCGCATAAAAGATTGACATAAAAAAAGGTGGGCAATGGGACATAAGCATTATTTTTTAACAGCTCCGGCAGCATCATCGGCAGCATCGTTGGCAATATCGCGCTGCTTAATGAAAGCAAAAAAAGAAAAAAAAAAAAAGAGAGAGCCAACCCAACAGAAAATCAAGAAATGCACAGAAAACAACGCTCGCAGGAAAGGAAGGAAAGGAAGAACAGAAGGGATAGAGAGGAGACAGCCAGTTGGCAAGCTTACCTAGGAGAGAGAGCCCCCGGATGGACGAACCCCCTGCCCGGCCACGATCGTATTTCCCCTGCCCACCCGCAAAGTACGATCCTTCTAGATAGAAGCTGGTGTGCGGCTCAAATCCCGGTTATTGCCCCGGCAGGAAGTTGCCCTGGCATCATTACCACTGCACCAACTGGCCAAGACCATATTGTGCTGTTGGAGGAAAGAGCAGGCTCTACGAACTGATAAAGCATATTAGTACATGGCTCATTTTGTGTGCTGCCATGTCCTTGTAGGGAAGGAACGACCGGTCATGGACGGTAGAAGAAGGAAGGTGGAGTGCTGGGATGTCGAAGTGACGGAGAGGGAAGGAGCGACCCGGTCACTGCTGCGAAATGGATGATGTAAGCCGGCCCAGAGAGTGAAGAAAGTATGGAAGGCTTTGGTTCCAAAAATGAAACACTTCCCCTCCTTAGATAGTAGACTCAAGGACAACAAGACTGTGTGTGGCTGTTCATCAGTACCAGGCGCGATAATATTGATGGCATTTGTGATAATATCGTGGGTCTTATTTGTTGATTTTGGCTAAAGCTCGCTCTTATGAGAGTACGTTAGATTCTTCTCCTATCTCGACAGCTTTGCCTCCCCTATGCTTCATCATCAAAAAATACCCCCCATCAGCCATGGGTCGGTGGTGGGAAAGCACCATCAATCTGCTGCTTCAAAAAAGTGGGAGTTGTCGACGCCCCGCTCTCGTACCGGAACGCAGCCGGCGCCGCATACGAGTCGTAGTTGAGCGACGTGTTGATTCCCAGCTCAGCCCACGCAAAAAGACCATAGGCAAGGTCACCATGGTCACCCAAGAACACATACTCGACAAACGGATCAAAGGCTGGCGAGGCAGCAAAGCCCGTGAACATGTCTTCGGCGTTGGTGGTCAGAGGCACCGGTTGGCATTGTACGGCGACGTCTGCTCGACTTGATGGATGAGAGCTTGATCAAAGAAGAGCTGTGAGATGTGCGACACGGTGCCGCCCGTGTACGACTTGTTTTTTTCGGCCAGCTCGGCACCAATATGCGCGACAATGTGCTGGTGGGTGGCGCGGCCCATGTAGTGGCCCGGGAAAATAGTGTCAAAATCGACAACTCCCTCAGCATTACTCATTTGGACGCCGCGCAAGAACGTCGAGTTTAGGCCACCTTGGCCATAGGCTGATACGCCGAGTAGACACCTGTGGCATTGCAGGCCCAGACATCAAGCAGCACAGCTTGAGCAGGAAGACAAGTCTCGACATCGATCAGCTGCAGCTCGAGATGAAGAGGGACACCAGGCTGACCGTCAGTGATATCAGAGCGGAGATCCTCGCCCCAGACAAAGTATGGGCCCTCAACGTTGTCCGGTGCCAGAACACAGCTCGTGTTGGCACCAAAGACGGTCTCAGAGGGTGTATTGCTGTCGAGGTGCCGGATGCCTGTGAGGTTGTGCTGCACAGTGCTGTAGCGGGAAAAATCAGCATTGGAACGACGGTCGACCGTGGTTACTAGAGAAAGAGTCAGTATCTTGTATATTTTATATATTTGTGGGTTGAGCAGTGGCATACAGTGGTCAAGATTGCGCTTTTTTGCGTAGGTCCTGGAATTTGGCAAACCGACGTTCCATGGCACGCTGCTGACGTGCTGCAACATCTTCAGCACGACCGCCACAGGCTGCATCGAGAGCACGCTTGTTGTTGTGGCCGACCATGTGGCTGAAGGCCTGCTTTTTGAGCGTCTCCTGGCGTTTCTCAGGCGAGAAAGGATGCTCGCCAGGGTGGGCAAAGACATTGGTGGATGACAACAAAAGGCCAGCGACGGCCGCCAAAGCAGATAGTTTGACCATGGTTTTTGATGTGAGTAGACTGTGCTTGTCTACGGAGATAGAAGTTGTGAAGCTTCATAACTGGGCTTTGGCTCTGTTATATGCTGTCTTCCTCCTCTTCTGTCAACCCGGCAAGAACTGCCGAGTAGCGAAAGAAGCAAGAAACACGTGCTTGGTTTTTTAAGTGTCGTAAAATTTTGTGCCTTCATAAAAATGCAACATTGGCTTGATTGATGGCAAATGTGTTTATTACTCGATATATAAATTACAAGTGATGTGTTGCAGATCTACAGGCAGGGAGCAGAAAAGCCGGCTGTTCTGTTCTAGAATTGTACATGCAAGACGGGCTGTTTGATAATTTTGACAATGGACGGGTATTATTCCCAGGTCAATATCGTAACACGGTTTGTTCCTCTCCCTATTGGTAGCATCTTGCTTACCATCCCCTCATTCAATATACAGGAAAGTAAACCGTTCTCTTTTCTGTCTATGTTTATTTAGAGTTTGCTGTGCAGCGGCTGATCGTATTTATGCTTCACGGGCAGGCTAAAGTCCGTCGTGTTTCTACCTACAAAAGGTACAATCCCCGAGCCGTCATTACAAGCCGTCTTGTGAGCCCCGACAACGGTATGGGGTGATCGTTCTCGGATATATCTTGACGACACAGGTATATTATGCCCTCAGAAGAAGACCTCATTATTTTTGATTCTTTGAATTCATAGTCTATCGCTTGCATATGCTCATGTTCTATTTTTGTATGTACTGGGTGGGCCCTTTTCCCTATCCGGGCATGATTTACGCAGAGGTCACCGACGAAGGGTCGGAGCGCACAGCGTGTATCGCAGCAGCGACGTACTTGACGTTCTTGGTGTTCACTAGAAAGTAAGTCAGTATACTGAAATAGCAAAATACGTGGGTAAATAGATTGTACTCACGGCCAGCAATAGAGATGCGTCCTGAAGAGTGAATGTAGATGTGGAACTTCTCCTTCAGGTAGGTGACCTCGGGGAAAGTGAGGCCGGTGTAAGAGAACATGCCGATCTAAAAGGGAGTTAGTGAATGAGCTTGAATGTGAGACAGTACAGCAGTACAACACTGCTTGCAGACGTACCTGATCGACAATGTGCGTCCACTTGCCCGGGGTACCCAGGCGCACCAGCTCGTCGTACAGAGCCTGGCGCATAGACAGGATGCGGCCGCTCATCGTCTGCAGCTCGGCGTGCCACTGAGCAGTCAGCGCCTTGCTGCCCAGAACAGCCTTGGCAATATCGGAGCCGAAGCGCGGCGACACCGAGTACTCGGAGCGAATAATCTGGGCCAGGTTTGGCCGTCACGGCGTCCTTGGCCGCGGCTGTGCAGCCGTCACCAGTGGCCACAACGTGGAAGGCGCCGGCACGGTGGCCGTACAGACCCAGGTTCTTGGAGAAAGACTGGGCAACGCACATCTCGACGGGTGGCTGCAGCTGGGCAAAGTGGCGGATGGCCCAGGCGTCGTGGTCGGGTTGCCCGAGGCAAAGCCCTGGTAGGCGTTGTCAAAGAAGGGGAAGATGCCCTTGCGCTGGCACAGCTCGCCCAGAACGGTCCACTGCTCCTGCGTAGGGTCGAGGCCAGTCGGGTTGTGGGCACAGGCGTGCAGGACAATGACATCGTTGGCCTCGGCCTCCCTCTCCAGCGTCGCGACCATGGCGGCAAAGTCAAGAGCACGGGTTTCGGCGTTGTAGTAAGGATAGAAGTGAACGGGCACGCCAACGGTGGCCCAAATCAGCTCATGGTTCGACCAGGTCGGCGCCGACAGCCAGACGCGGCGGGGCCGCAGGGTATCGGCCAGGAAACGGGCACCGACGTGGTTGGCACCGGAGCCGGACACGGTCTGGACGGACGTCAGACGGCTCTCGTCGCAGGCATCGCCAAACACGAACTTGCGGGCTAGAGCCAGGAATTGTTGGTCACCCTCGATCGGTGTGTAGTCGTGGCGGTGCGGGTCGGCCTTTTCGGACATGGACTTCTCGACGGTGCGGACGACATCAAGCGGCCAGGGCTCACCAGCATCGTCGCAGTAAACACCGGCGCCAAGGTTGACACGCTCCGGGTGGGTATCTCTCCGGAACTGGCCAAGCAGCTCAAAAATTTCGTCACGGGGGCCGTCGGCAGGGCCGCAAAGTGGGAGGTGGAAGTCGGAACGGAACCCATGGTGGGGGAGGTGGTGAAAATTCAGAATAAAATAAGAGCGTGGAAGATGTCGTGAGGGTCGTGGAAATTTCAAATAAAATGTTGCGAATTCAAACAAAACTGGTTTTGCTTTGAAAAATGTCAATTGACCGCCAAATGTTGATTTATTGACTTTCTTGACGTTCGTTTCGTGTAATTGATGTCAGACGTGAGACGGGTAAGGCAAATGTGGAATCAGGGGAAAAGACCAACATCGAGGTGGATTTCACGAATTGGCTTGGAGAAAATGGGGACGTCGGCTTAAAAAGACGTGCCAAACGTGACAGTGTCAGGGGCCAAAATAGAAAGAAAAAAAATACACCAAGAGGCACCAAAATTTTCAAAAGACCCGATAACATGAGATAACGACTAAAAACGGAATGGAAAACTCCAAGGTGAAGGAATGCGGAACTAGCGATCGCCGCCGAGGCTAGCCGGTGAATTTGGCGCGTGTGGCCACTTAAGCCGTAAAGTGAACTCCGCTGTCTTGCTCGCCCTCTCGGTCTTTCTCATTTTTGACGAAAGCGTCGACGTCCGCAGCGCAAAAAGAGAGAGTGGAGGCCCACTTTTTTGTGTCGCGGCCCGTGTAAGTCGGTGTAAGCCGGGGGCCGCATATCCGGTCCCTCTGAGAATTGGCAGCTCTGACGACGTCAACATGCAGATGAGCGAAGTCAGTGATGCCTTCGGTAATGATTTACGTTGGATTTGGGATGGTATGCTCTCAGAGCATCAACAGACTCAGATGTATCATTGGATTATCTAAGTACACGTCACATCGACAAAAATATTGAGCTTCGTTACAAAATAAAATAAAAACTATTAAGAAAAAAAGTACTCCTAGCGTATCTCCTTTACGCTGGAGACATCCCAGCAGTAACAATAAAAAAAACGTCAAAAACGAAATCCTTCTGCGTGGAGACAAGTAAACAATAGTGTGGCAAATGGCCTGGAGTTGAATAGACCCAAGTCCAGGGTTACAAGTATGGCTTCTTCCTGAAGCCTTTTATTCATCCTCAGCCGAAACTTCGTAGAGCTGAAATAAAAAAAAAAGTGGGTGTATGCCAAACTAAAGCGACTGTCTGATCACCCAAGTAATTAATTTCGTGAGCAAAAAAAGACAAAAAAAATGGACTTGCTGGGAATCGAACCCAGGACCTTTCCCATGCTAAGGGAAAATTATACCACTAAACCACAAGCCCATTTGTGATTGTTGAAGAGCACTTGGTTTATTATACCTATGAAGCCTTTCCCAAACGCAAATGCGACAGGGATGAAGTGTCGTCGCAAGAAACTGATCGTGATGGCTTTGAATTGAACGAATGGCAAGAGCGTTGCGGGACGAAGCGCATTTCAGATAATTGGCGGAAGGAGCGACTGCCTTTTAGAGCAATAATTGCAATCCGCAGGACAACGAGGAAGGAGCGACTGCCCTTCATGATAAAAATGGCAGTCGCCATTTTCTTCTTCTTCTTTTTTTTTTTTTTTAAGAAAAAGAAAAAAAGACAGCAAGCTATTGGTTTCTCATGAAAGCACCTACATCACAGAGTGGAAAAGCAACCTTGCTAACAATCAACCTAGGACCTCTCTTCTCGACTTTACAATACCTATGCCCGCCGAATCCAGATGTTTGGTTGTCTATATTACTTCCTAGAAGTTGACCTGGTTCCACTGCTGTGGTGTTTGTCTGCTTTATTGAGCTTCTGGCCACCAAATCTACTCAAGGCGAACCTCAGACCTACTCTCCCCATTTCTCGTACTATTGCAGTAACCGGCGCCCATGCCCCCGAATCGCATCACTTGCCTTATCGACTCTTCTACTCCACGATAGCGTTGCAGCGAACCATTATTTCGTGCCGCCCGAACGGGAAGGCAGTGGTGAGTTATGGTTGCCAGCAAAACCTTCAACTACCCTTTTCTTCACACGCGCCGCACAGCAGGGTCAAATTAATATATGCCGAGCCTCCTGCCCACCCGTCGCCGGCCGCCTTCTGTTCCCCTCCATTCCCACCTACTCTATTCAGCCGAGGCCGCCGCAGACCAGAACGGCACATATTATAAACAGCAGCAAACTGTATGTTCTGGACCTTGGCATATCTAGGCGAATGTGACCGCGATGGTATTGAGCACACTCAAGAGATACGACACACGCCGCAGAACGAGTGCTCGGGCACTCCAAAAAACATGTGCCGCACCCACACATTGCCTGGCAGCATCTGACATCATATTTCGACGCATCAATACTTCTTTGGGCAAGAAGAAGAGGGTGCGACGTCGGTTGCTGTGTACTGGAGTGTATAAATATGCGCCATGTGAGGACCTTTCTTCAGATCCATTGGATCCATCGAAACACCGTAGCATACGACGACCGCAACGGCGTTGGCATGTCACGGTGCCAGTGCATCCTGCCAAGCACCTTCTGCAGTAGGAACTAGGTATCGAGGACACGATAGGATTTATATGCATATACAACGGATCGTGACTCTCTCCATTTGCCTTCCTTCCACACTTTCCACAAACGGGTTAGTGCGAAGCATATGGCACGACTGTGCGCTTCTTTGGTGGGAGAGCATGGCCAATTGAGGATGGTAACGATGCTGTAGTCACGACGAGGATCGGCCGGCACCTTCAACGAAGACGAAGGCAAGCTTGCCATTTGCCGAGTATAAGAGGAGCGTGTATCCATCGGGAGAGACAGATCTGAGTCTGGGAAGCATCGCAGGATTCAAAACCACAACCAAGATTAGTCGCCAGGTACAGTCAGTCTTGTACCTTTCCAAAATGAAACACTCACACATGCTGTCCCTTCTCCTGGCAGCTGTCGCCAAGGCTGCTCCTTTCTCGCGTGGCGATGCCAATACAACAGATCCGCTTACCATCTCCACGCTGACGGGCGTCTTCACGGGCGCTCTCAGTGACGAGTATCCCAATGTGCGCGAGTTTCGAAGCATTCCCTATGCACAACCACCCATTGGCGATCGCCGCTGGCTGCCGCCGCTGGCCCTCGAACCGAGCGGTCGCCACTATTACTCTTTGCGATACCCGGCATCGTGTCCGCAGTACTTGACGACGCAGCCTTCTCTCTGGAACGCCAACATTACAGATTTTGCCATTGGTACGCGCGGGCAGAGTCTGCTGGCTGGCGTTCAAGCACAGACTAGCTCCGAGGATTGCCTCAGTCTGGCCATCTGGGCACCGCAGCCGAATGGGTCAACGACAGGGCTACTCCCTGTTGCCGTGTTCCTTCCCGGCGGCGACTTCCAAGCCGGAGGTGTTGACGTGCCGTACCAGATGCCGGCGCCACTTGTTAGCCGGCGTGGCGATTTGATTGTCGTCACGCTCAACTACCGCCTCAACATTTTTTGGCTTCCCCAATGCCGCTGGCCTGCACGACCAGAACCTGGGTATCTTGGACCAACGCATGGCTACTGAGTGGCTGCACGCCAACATCAAGGCCTTTGGTGGCGACCCAGACCGCATGGTGCTGTGGGGCCAGTCGGCTGGTGCTGTTGCTGCTGATATTAATAACTACGCCTTTTACGACAACCCACTGGTGGCCGGCTACTACCTCATGTCTGGTACAGCGGCTGTGGCAGGCGTCAAGGCTGACCCGCTGTATAGCAACTTTTCGTTTGTAGCCCAAAATGTCGGCTGCGATTTTGGCACGGGCACGTCAAGAGATCCGGATGCAGAGCTTGCCTGCATGCGTCGTGTTCCTGCCGATCTCTTGACCAATTTTCTGGGCCATTACGCCGAAAACGCCACCAAGCCCGCCATCGGCTTCCGGCCCGTGCCCGACGAGCGTGTCTATTTTGCCAACTACAGTGCCCGTGCGGCTGGTGGATTTATTGCTGACCGCCCGGCCCTGGTATCGACAACGTCCAACGAGGATGCCGGTCTTTACGTGTACCCGGCCTCCAACTTGACCGAGGGCCCTTACATGCCTGCCGTCGACGAGGGCACACTTTCCGTGTTTGTCTGCCCGGCTGCCAACACGACCCGTTGGCGTGGTGCTCTGCCCGGCCGCACGACGTACCGTTACCAGTACGCCGGAAATTTCAGTTCGGTCACACCCTTTGCCTGGATGGGCGCCTACCATGCAAGTGACATCCCCATGGTTTTTGGCACGCTAGCGCGACGGCCCGAGGACGAACGCACGCCATTCCAAGACCAGGTGTCAGCGACCATGGAGGACCATTTTGCTGCGTTTTTGACCGATCCAGAGAACGGTCTGCGTGCACGTGGATGGCTTCCAGACGATGGAAATGCCAAGGGTGGATCGATGATGCGGTTTGCGGCAGGCAATACACTGCAGCAGAGTATTAACTCGCTCGAGGTTGATGGTGCGTGTTTTGGACAGGGGACGTATGACCACAGCCCACAGTAGATTATAATTCAGTACGAAAAGTGCGAGGGTGAGGGCAAGAGCGAGGGATTTGAGATGACTAATGATTTGATCCTGGATGACATTGAAATGTATATCGTGGTTAATGATACTGATACAAATTACGCAAGTGTATGCTATTTTGTAAATAGTTTTATATGTATGTTTTATTCACACGTGTTCAGGTTGGAGTACCTCGATGCTCATGTGATCTCTCTCAAAATGTATGACGCGATGTAAGAGTAAGAATAAAAGATACGTACACTTCTGTTGGAAGCCATAATAATGTACATCTACCATCTCTGTAGATAAGTCAGAGCTGACTTACTCAAGGACTGCCAACACAGCCGACGCACAGTAAAGCCCTAAGTGTATAACTCGAGATAGACTGAGTAAATTTTGAATAATATTTTTAACGTTATCTAATATTCATCAACATGTATTAAGTATCTTCTTTATTTTTTTCTTTTCTTTCTTTCTTTCTTGCTCTCTTCATCCTAATATTTCATCACCTTTTCGCACCACCTACCCAACCCTCGCCATATTTATTTGAAAAATCCATTTCCGATACAGAAATTCATCAGTAGATACTCCACACAATGGCTTCGATACCTGCGACCCTTCCTTGGCGGCATGCTCGTGCCTTTTTGCTCGGCCTTCACCTCCCAACGACACGGCCCCCTCCGATCTTACGTCTGATGTAATTCGACAACAGGGACGGAAGCTGCGACACTTTGCCTTCCGGGCAGATTATATTTACAAATCATTCCTGGCCACACAAGATCTCGTCATTGAAGCAAGAATTAGGAACCCCTCTGGCAGATTTCATGGAATGCTGCGTATACGGAGAGAGGCCTATAAGCTCTATTATCTCACCAAAGACCTCGCACGAACAAGGCGAACGCTCGAGGACATGTACCAAGTTAGCCAGCTCACGGCCGGCGCAACCACCACGGAAGCTCAACCCGAGAGCGAGCATGATACAAAGGACGATGCAAGAAACGATCAAAATGCCGGCGTGGATGCGGATGTCCATGTGGCTGCCGGATCAAAGCACTTGCACCCAACCAAAAAGCTTTTCAAGCTGTTGTCTCGTTTCATAAGCTCGATTACAGAGCGATTGAAGAAGAAAACTGGCAAAAAACTGCCCCGGCAAAAAGACCGCTACAGGAACAGAGGCCCAAAACAAGAACGGGCCCGAGGCGAAATCCGATACCGTTACCGATGCAGATGCTGCCGATGCCGATGCCGTTCCATGCCCTTTGCATACGGCAGAACCAGATACGGCTACCGATGCCAAGTCAACAGATCTGCGCCCGCCAGGGACGTTTCATTTCTTCTCCGAGATGCCGCTTGAGCTGCAATCAATGGTCTGGGAGGCTGCCTCCCAGCCACCAAATTGCAGACTGTTCTTTTCACACTTTGACTGCGACCGAGGCCGCAACGCACACCTGCCTGCTGCGGATGTCATGGTGGACAAGGCCATATGGCATGTATGCAAGGAGTCGCGCAAAAGTGTCGCCCGGGTCTACCGGAAAACGCAAGACAGTATGGCCAGCCGTCCTCGTGCAAATTATTGCATAGACTTTCAGGGCAGTAGGGACCACGTGTTTCAATACTGGACCTGTTTCATTGCAGAGTACAACCAAGGCGCGGCCTTTTTCGAGCAGAGGCTTCTCGATTTCATGAAAATGGTCGATGGGGTGCTTCCAGAGGTGGACGAGTGGTATCGCACCTTCAACGAGAACGCACGCAGTCATTTACCCCGGAAAATGGAGAATTTCATACGCCAGCGCAATCCGCCATGGTCATTGGGGCATGAAAATCTCGAACTGCATCGACTCGAAGAAGTCTATACCAGCCTGAGGAGGAGGGGCTTGTTTTGAGCGCGTTGTCAGATGCAGGAGATTTTTCAAGTGCTGACTGAAATATTGTCCAAGTATCCGGCGGGCAATATGCCGACTTTGCGCAGTATTGAGCCACCATACATGATCTAATGATGGAGACAATGTATTGAATAGATGAGATAAAGGACAATGAGAGCCCAATGTGTCACCGAAGACAGATACAGTATCGGACTAGATTGTGAATGCCGGGTTTTATTGCAGTAAAAGTATGTGCAACGCTTCTTTTGGCAGTTCCGAGAATGATTTATCGCCACGTCCGCTTTATCCGCATAGAAGGATCGTACCAAATACCGTAAAATACATACTCGTCCGGGACATTCGGCGGTGGCGGAGTTGGAAGTTTCGATTCGGGCGTCATCTTGAAGATGAACGAATTGGGGACACGCAGCTTCAGGAAGCCGTTTCCAAGGAAAGTAAAGGATACCTCGAACTTGCCACCCTCAAAACCGGTGCCCGTCAGAACCAAAGGCGTTGAGCTCGCAAACTCGGGAATGGGTATTTTCCCAAACTGTCCGCCAGAATAGACGTTCAGATAAATTTGGACCTCACTGACCTCTGTTGCAAGTGCCCTCGCTTTTGGATCAAGGGTGCACTGATAGTTCTCGTCAAAATAGTCCATATCCACCCGTTTTGTTGGGTGGTAGGAGTCAGAGTAGCAATGCTCAACATGCGCTTTGCAGTAGAGCTTGAAGCTGCCGAGAAATTGAGGCCCGATGGGAATCTTTTGCCCTTTTTCTCGGCTTTGCGGAGGGCCTTTTCGGCAGCCTTGACTTCGGCTTCCATGACAATTTCGTCGTCCATTTGCTCTTGTCGCCCCCTCTGCTCAGCCTTTTTCCAAGACTGAAGGTCGAATTTCCGGTCTTCACGCCGCTCTTTTAGCTCGTAGTAAAAGTCGGCATCCGATCCGTCGTATGACCAGTCGGATTGGCATTCACATTCCAAGTCGATGCCCCAGCACGAACAGACATCCGAGGCCACGTCGTTGTCAACGTGTGGTTCAAAGACGAGACCCGTGCCACGTCCGCTGGGGTTGCCGTTCTCGTCTTCGTTGTCCGCATCATTTCCGTTTTCGCCGTCGTCGTCGACATCGACGTCCTCCCTTGCAGCCTCCCTGACAGCTTTCACCTTGTTGGCAACGATGACCTTGTCGTAGGCGAGTCTCACAACTTTGACTCGCTTTACCCGTGCTCTTCTATCGGCTTCTTGTTTGGCTGTTACGGCCTCGTCGATTTCGGATATGTCTTGGTCAAAGTCGGAGGATTGCACTTCGTAGTCCGCTTCGTCTCGCTCGCTTGCTGTGAATCTGTCGCCCTCTCCTCGGGGTGTTCGCTCTCGAATCCCTCGGTGTTCTTTGTAGCCCTTCTTGTGCAGGCGGTGGACCATTTTGGTAGCTTGTTGAAGTCCTTGTGCTTTTTGACTGGCACCCTCTTTGAGATGCCGGCAAATTCCGCCAACTTCTGAGCCGTCCACTTCTCGACCGAAGCCTGCGCCTTGGGTGTGTCCTTTGTTTTGGCCATGAACGGTGGCGTCGTGGCGAAGTGGACAGGGCCGTTGGATGTCTGATTGATTGGTGATGTTGGTTTGATATTGGTGAAAGTTATCGTGAAATTGGGTAGAGTATCGGCAGGAGCGATTCGCCTTGAGGTTGAGGTTGATAGCTCCAGCTTTAGGAGCTCCTGTGGGGCAGATTTTGAGATACAATGTAAAACACTGGCAGAATTCAGGCGGTGTTATGGGGCACAATTGCGTACCTGTCTCAGAAGAACTGGACGTTCAGGACAACCCCAATTCTGATATTTTCGTTTGGCACTTCAAGCTGAGACTTTTTGTAAATTATGATTTTTTTTGGTCAAACCAAAAGGCTGTTGTTTGTATTCAAGAGGTGTCCAAAAGGTATCCAAAAAAGGGGTATGCTTGTCTATTCTATGTACTCTAGGATAATATGTGTATGTAAGTATGCGGATATTAGATTACGATATTATTTGTGTCGTTTGTGTGTTTGTGTCATGAATTATTTGGTGACAGGCTCAATCACGTCTTGTGACGATGGCGGCGACGGAGGTGTTGCTGGTTGTGATGCCGGTGACGGCAAAGGAGTCTCCATTTGAACGGCATACCACGCCTTGAACTCCTCTTCGGACAAGCACGGCTCGCCCAGTTTCAGGAAGCGGTTCATGACCATGTGGACGTGCATCTCGTTGGCGTAGCCCTTGGCCGAAGTCTTGAAGGTGGGGACCGGCTTGCGCTCACGGTATAGAGGCCGTGCAGAACTGTGCAATGTTACCGCACAGGACTTCGTCCTCGCCGTAGGTGACAAACATGTCGTCGACGGGCAGCTCGGCCAGCCACCCCTCGGGCGTTGTCAAGGGACAGCTCCAGGGGGTGCCTTTATCGGCTTCCTTGTTCTCGCCCTCGACCTCGCCCTCGACGACCGGAACCCAGGTAGTTTTGCGCCCAGTAGTCGAGCGCCGCTGCGTTAAAGGACGTCCTTGGGTTCGTTAGCCTGGACGAGGCCTTCACTGCGGGCACGTGTGATGATCCACGGCGACAGGAGAGCGGCGCCGGCGAGGCGCTCGCCTTCGGGAAGAGTGACGGCGGGGACTTGCGGATCGGGGTGGGCGAGGTGCTGCAGCAGACTCAGGGCGAGATGGCCACCGGCAGAGTCGCCGACGAGTGTGATGGCGGAGGGCGCGTATTTTTCGGCCGTCAGCAGGTTAGTCGAGAGAGGACGGCAGCCTGTTGGAGCTGGCGGGGGTAGTGGTTGGCCTGCTCGTTTGCGAGGCCATACTGCAGGATGTAGACGGAGACGTTTTCGCGTAAGGATTTGGCAAAGCCGCAAGCAAGCTCTATGTGCTGACCGAGAGCCGGGCCCATGTATCCGCCGCCGTGGAACATGACGACGGCCCGGCGGGGTGCTGTTTGATGCGGCGTCCGAAGCCGGTGTTGTCGTCTTTGATTTCTTGGCCTTCTTGGGCCCGAGAACAATCGCTGGTCGTGCCATCGCGGAGGTGGACCAGCGCATACGGCAGCTTGTTGCTTCTAGCAAAGCTGCGGGCCATCCATTTTTGTCGATGGCAGCAGGTTCTGGATGCCGACGGCGCTGAGGCCGTACTGGTAATCGCGCATCCCCTCGAGGCCATGTACTTGTAGACGGAGTGGCCATTGCGGCGAGCCTTCCGGCCAAAGACAGCCTTGACGAACTTGAAGAGAAGGGCAAAGGCTGGAGTGATTGGTTAGAAGCCGGGAGAACGATGGACAATAAACGACCCCGTCAGAAACGACAGAAAATGAAACCACAACTCACTGATGGCCGTGGCGCGTGCCAGCAGGCAGATCCAGCCCCAGAGGCCCAGCGCAATGGCGTACTCGCGCTCGATAGGATGCGCAGCCATGTTTGGGTTGCGGTCTCGTTTGTTGGCAGACAAGGCAGGTCTTGGGATGTGCCGAATGCGAGGAGTATTTCTCGACAGGTTCACAGCCCCATTCCCCCCCAAAACAGGAAGAAAAAAAAGAGACCGAAAACAAAAACCAAGGCCAAAACAAAAGGGCAGAATGAGACCAGCAGCAGCCACCGCGCGGCCTTTTTGTTGTACGGGGGGAGCGGAATTCGCTGAGCTCGATCTGCCGTCTGCAGGGGCAGACAAGGTTTGACGTGGCGCGGCCGAAAGACGGTGTTGGTGATTGAAAGAAAATGCGAAATCACCGTGAGATAGCAAGAGTGAGGGAGTGATAATGCGAGCCAGCAATACGCAAGTCTGTTGATTGTGTTCGCTTGCTGACTGGCCTGGGCAGGTGCTGGAATTGGAAGGCACGGTTGGCACAACGCACCATACGGACAGTGGAGACACAACCCCCTGAACGAAATACACGAATCCTTCCCCATGCGCCGACCGCTCCTTCCTTTGTTCAAGGTTGTCTGCTCGGCCGCGCCTGCACCGCTCGCAAGAACCGTCCTGGTAGGGCGGCAGTCTAGGCCGTTTTAGCGGCTCCGTCAGCGCTGCCACGGCAGCAGACAGGTTAAATTTACGCCGTGGTGGAGGATTTGCCTGCGTCTGTGGTGATTTGATGTTGAGGGGACTGGTGCTAGTGGCTATCGTATAATCTGTTCTTATTCGTACACGACAGTATGTGCCTTCTCTCCCAGTTCGTACTCGTAGTCGTGTTGTGTCTACAAGCATGTCATCCTGTTTTTTTCTTCTTATTTTTTTTCTTCTTCCCTCTCTCCTTCCGTCTCTTCAAGATATTTCGTTTTCTCCAGAATTTCTTGGCGTGCCTTCTATTTCGTCTCTCTTGCTCTTTCCCTTTTCTACTATTTTCCGTGAGCGCGCCAAATACCCCGAAAAGGAAATTTACCCCAAGCAAATCCCTGAAATGCTTACAAAAAGATCATCGCTGTCAAGCGCCAAAGCGCGCATGTTTTCTCCTCGCCAGCAGCTAAGAAGAGCGAAAACCGCAAATACTTGATGGCGACAAATTCAAACATGAACAGGTTGCAACGGCCCTCACAGGAATCAAAGGCTAAATACGCCGTAATACGTCGTCACAAGCAAGGCCAAGCGGACTGACCAGGATCTGTTGCTGATCGTTGCCCGATCCTTTCATGGTCCTTTCTCTCCAAAGCCCCACCGATATATCTCATCCAATAAATCTGCCCAACTTTCCACTGAAGCCTCGCAGGGCAACAGAGTCTGAGAGTGTCTCGCTGGCTATTCTTTTCTGTGCAAGTGGATACCACCTAGTTGAGATGCTTCTCTCAGACTCTTCCCATTCGCTCCTTCCTTCTTTTTTCTTACTTTTCCTTCCAGGCGAAACCAGATTGTGCCGTTTCAATCGCTCCTGCTCCTGCCAGCCCAAGCAAATCTCACCCCAAAACCACGTCCCCCACCCCTACCGCCCAGGAGCCAGCTAACCGGATTCGCCAAAGCGTGGCTCTTGCCGTCAGATTCGACAACCGTCCCAATTACTTCAGACGCACGAGCTGCCCTCACCGTGGCCAGAAAAATTGAGACCGTGCTCAGTATCTGCACAATCTTTACTTCCTCATAGACAGCTCAAAAGTAAGCAAAACAGCCCAAAATGCTGTCAAATCAAAGATGAACAATATTTCTAGTTGTGGTAATTTTCTTTTTATTTTAAGCTGCATTAAAAGAGAAGTTATGTGCAAATAAGAGGGAGGAAGATACTTTGGCGGTCTCTATGATTCTGGCCACAGGGAGCGCGCTAAGGGCTGTTTTCAAATAAGGCTCCGAGCTACAAGGCTCCGCGCTATAAGGCTCCGCCTCCTACAAGGCCCTAAAAAGGTTCCAATTAGCGAGTTTGAACGCTCCGCCGATACCTGCAACTCGCCGGCCTATTCGTCGCGGTTGCCCGTCGTCGGATGGTCTTTTTCGTGCCTTTTTCGTTTTTCTTATGTGTACCCACCTCTGTGCCCGCGAGTCTCATCTTTGGTGGTGTCAGCAAGGTGAGAGCTATCTGGAACCGAGAGGGGCGACGACAAATACACAAAATTGGCAGGGACGATTGGAGGAGTTGGAATCATACCCCGATGGCCAATTGCAAACGTCTTGAATCGGAAAGAATCAACGACGTGCCTGCTTGTTTTCATAAAGTACACCGAAGCAGTCTACTGCGTATCACGTCGTGCACATAGCGTCCTTGGCTCGTCTGGGGTGACAGCGGCTGAAAGGGAAGGTCTAACTGGCGGACGGACGGTAGCTCTTGCTGTCCATACGTCGTAATTGACGCCTGGTGGAGGATCAAGGAAGGAACGATTGTAGCCACTGTGATGGAGCGGGCCTGCCTGCCTCCTGCTCTTAGATTTGCTATCCCCATTTGTTGCCATACGGCCATGCATTGTGCCGTGTAGTTTCCTTCCCCTTTCGCGTCCCCATGGAGCCTGTCGTTTTCAACTGACCTGCCTCCCAAGCACATTCCGTGGCATTCCCACGTTAATATGGTTGCCCCGTTCTTTTGGCTTTTGCTATTCTTGAGTTCATCCTTCTGAATGCTTTGGTTTTTGGCCCTGTCTCCTTTTTCACTCGCAAGCATCCTGGTCCTATGATTTTCCTATTTGTACCACGCAATCCCTAGATTTCCTATCGAGAGCTTCGTTTCGAGCTTTCTTTCTACTTCTTTTCCTAATATAATTATCCTCTTGCCATTCTTTTTCTTCCGATACCCCCTACGATACCCTATTTGTCTTGTCTCCTATTTGTTTGGCCTCTTTTATTGACTCGCTTTCGCTCCTAAAAGAACATCACCAACTCCTCAACCTCACTTCAAACTTTAACCACACAACTCCGCCCATCGACATTATGGCCACAACAACTGCTGCCGCCGCCGTGGCCGCGGCCGTGGAGACCGTCCCCATCTCCCTAACGGACCAGCACCGGCCCATCCCCAACATCCGCACCCGCACCTTCTTTATTGTCAAGGCCCGCCTCGATGCCGATGCTCTGAAGAAGGGCCTCGACACCCTGATCCGCGAGCACTACCGCAAGCTCGGCGGCCGCATTGTGCTCAACAACGCCACCGGCATGTTCGAGTACCGCGTGCCTAGCACATTCCCACCCGCCGAGCAGTACGAGCTGTTCTTGTGGTCGACCGAGTCCAAGGCCCAGTCAATTGAGGCTGCGGCACCGGAACTGATGAAGACGCCGTCCGTCGAGACCAGCGAGGGCGGCGGCGGCATTTGCGTTCCTGCCACCCGTCACGGACTACGACGCCCAATTTCGCCCGTCCTCGTGGCCCTACGACTTTAACGATGGCCCAAAGGACTCGCCCATCCTGTTCATCCACTTGACTCTGTACGAGGACGCCACTGTCATTGCCACCAGCCTGCCGCACGTTGTGGGTGACCAGCTTGCACCGCCAGCATTGTGCGCGCCTGGATGGCCGTTATGGCTGGTCAGGTGCCGCCAGTGCTTATAGAGGAGGACCCCCTGCCGCAGGGCCGCGAGTTCTCGTCGCTGACCAAGGACGAGGCACGGAAGAAGGGCAAGATGCGGGTCCGCCGCACCGGCGAGTACCCCCTGGTCCTTCTGGGCTTTATTCCCGACCTGGTGTTCAACAAGGAAGAGGCACTCCACATTATGTTTCTGCCCATGGCCATCGTCAAGTCCCTGCGTGCGCGCATCACCAAAGGCGCTGCAGGCTAACGGCGGCGACCCGGGCATCTCGGACAACGACGTCATCACGGCCGTGCTGGCCAAGCTGTCTCGCGCCCACAAGGGCCCCACGACCTTGACGCTGTCTCAGTCGGTGAACCGTAAGTGCCAAATGCATTCATTGCGCCCCAAAATGATGTATCCTGGCTGTGGCTGTACTGTCGTAACCCATGAGTGATATTGATACTAACACTAACATCTCTTATAGTGCGTGGCCGTGTCCCCAAGCTGACCGGCTCGGCTGTCGACGGTTTCCTGCACAACGGCGTCGCCCACGCGTCGTCTCGCTTCCACATGGACAAGAACACGCCGCTCGCCGAGATCGCCAAGAACAACCGCCAGGCCATCCTCGAGTTGATGGACCCGGCCACCGCCGACATCCGCCTCGCCGTCGCCCGCGAAATGGTCCGCCGCAAGCAAGGTATGCACATTTGCGAGCCCTTTGAGAAGTCGTACTCGGTCACGAGCTGGCCTGCCGCCTGGAAGGACCTGGACTTCTCGCCCGCCGTCGTCGGCTCCTCCTCGTCCGGTGACAGCAGCAGTGCCCAGACCCCGCTGCAGCCGCCCGAGGTCTTTGTCATTGGCCGGGGTGGCGAGCGTGCCACGCCGCACCGTTTCCACTCCACCATCATGTTCCGCAACGACGCCGGCTACTGGTGCGACATTGGCTGCACCAAGAAGAACCTGGCCGCCATCAAGGCCTACCTGGCCCAGGACCCCAAGCTTGAGAAGCTGTAAAGGAGACCAGGGAGTGTGAGCGGACGAGAGTTTGAATTTCAGTTCGGTTGTTGTGAGTTAATAATATACAGAGAGAGAGACGCAGAATTAGAGCTAGACTTATAGCAGAGATGCAGCGGAGTTTTGGGCGTCCTGCAACCCCAGCTTTTGGGTCATCTTATCATTACCACCGGTCGCAAGCGACCACGCAGATTTCTTTTGTCCTTTTCTTGATTACCAATAGTTATTTTTCTTCTTCTTTCTCTTCTTCTTTCTTTTGCTCATTGCATTTTCTACTCAATATTTTATATCCCGTTTACCCCTGTTTACATGATTTATACTCACCCTCGTCGTTCGTCTTGACCATCTCACTCTCACCCCGACCCAATTATGACTGTGTAACTGTAATCGTGCCACGCCCCACTTCTTCCGGGGCCAGTTTCTCGCACCCACCCAAGTAGGTGCTGACAACCCAGAATGTCCTACCATAATGTTTTTTTCGAGGTAGTAGGACATTACGAAGTATGGATTGTCAGCACCTACTTGGGTGGGTGCGAGAAACTGGCCCCGGAAGAAGTGGGGCGTGGCACGATTGCAATGTCCACTTGTGTCTTTTACGACCACAAGTTATGAGAAATACTTCACAATGTCCCGCTTGTGCTGCAACAAATTGTTGTAAATGCCATTCAAAAAGTCATAATTATGGCTACGAATCGATATTTCTGGTCGATTGCTAGAACTGGAACAGTTTTTCCGGTGTAAGTCATAGACAGTGGAGGTTCTAATTGGACAGAGCAGTGCGACTCCCGCTTCACGAATACGAACCCTTTTACGACGTACAAGTGTTTGACAATTCTTGTTTGCACATGTAAATACGTGGTGGACTGTTGGCTGATAAGGCTTTACTGTAAAGTGATGCACACAGCGCCCGTTAACCCAAATCGCCAGCTGTCAGCGAATCCCAGTGGCCGGATAGCGCTCCGTAGCTCGTTTTAGTAAAGCTTCTAGCGGGCTGCACAACTGGCTGTACACCCCCCAGCTTTTCGATATCGTAGATAAGATAAGCAATGAGCGAAGCTGAAGAAGTCGAGGGCTTGCAAACAGACAGACAAAATGGCCGCATTTCCTCGTTGGATCTGTTTCTCGTTATTTTTCATGGCATTTATGACTTTCCAGCTTCGAAATGGCACCAGAAATGTCTTCTCCGAGACCAGTATGCGCCGGTAACGGCCGTGTGTATTCATCACGTGCCCCACCAACGCACCTTCCTCAACAACAAGACTCTACTACGACTACGCAGTTTCCAAATCGATCTCACGATCCTTCTTATTCCCTGACACAACAGCACGAGCAAGAACAATCTCCACGTCCACAACAACGAGCCCGCAGCACCCGTGCCGAACGATCTTGCGATACCTGTCGACGGCGTAAGCTGAAATGCGTGCGAGCAGCCGAGGAGGCCCGCTGCGTGCTCTGCTCGTTTCACCAGCGACCCTGCACTTATCTGGATGAACCACAACAACGACGAAAGAGGAGACAGAAGCAGAAGACGCAGCAGCAGCAGCAGCAGGAAACAGCTTTGACGACCAGCTTAGAGCCTCCGGAAACCAAGCTTACAACCTCGACCTCCTCGCCGCACTTTTCAACCGACCTCTCCATTTCTCTCGGCCTCCATCCGACTACCCACTTCAAGTACATTGGCCCCGGTTCGCTTCACGAAGACCTCCTGCTCGACTTTATCGAGCCATCCTTTCGTGCCCATAACGATCAAGATGCGTCCAAGTTTTGCCGTGTTGCTGAGGGCGTGACCTTTCTGGCAAGAGCCGATGCAACGGCTCACCTGGATACCGGCAACGATGAAATGGAGGATGATGATACTGCCGCCGTAGAGCGTCTTGTCCACCCACACGGCCCATCATTGATCGACCTCTACTTTCGAATTGTCCACCCAAGCTACCCGATCTTGCACAAACAAATATTCCTCGAGCAATACCGTCATGCATCTGTGGTACCGGCACCACTACTGGCTGCTGTCTACCTTTTGGCACTCGACTGGTGGGAGTACGATGTATCGTTGGGACAGGGACATGACCAGAGAGAAAGGATGAAGGATAGTCGAAGTGACCACAAAAAGCCCGATGGAGAGGCGCTTGCTCGGATAGCCACGCAGTCACTGGGTGCTGCCATCCAGCGACCGAAGCTGTCGACCGTCCAGGCTTGTCTTTTGCTACTGCAGCGCGGAGCCACAACTGGCAACGACTCTTGGGTCTCGACGAGCCAACTTGCCGCCGTTGCTGAAGAGCTTGGTCTGCACGTCGACTGCAACAACTGGTCTATACCAGCCTGGGAGAAGGGTCTGCGCCGGCGGCTCGCCTGGGCCACCTTCATGCAAGACAAATGGAGCTCGCTCATTTATGGTCGCCCATCACACGTTCAAGCCGAGCACTGGAGGATACCGCAGCTTGAACTTGACGACTTTGGGGAGGATGGCTGCCCGTTCTGAAAACGAAACTGACGACGACGTCCTCAAAGGCCGACTGCTGTTTATCCATCTCGCACGTCTCACCGATGTCATGGCCGAAGCATTGGCCACATTTTACAGCCACGACCCACAACACCATGCTGTCTTTTCGGCCTCTGATGGTATGCAGACGGTTGCCCTCGTGAAGCCAGTGGCACTTCGTCTTCGAGCATGGGCTACGGCATTGCCGAGCTGTCTGCGTATGGAAGCGGTTCGGCCACGCAAACTGTGCTCCAACGGGTACCTGCATTTGGCCTACTTTGTCACCGAGATCATGGTCTACCGCTGCATCGTCAGAAGCCTCGCGAGGAAACCACTTCCGGACGTCGAGTCGGCCACCCCACCGCCCGCTCTCGTCAACTTATGCCGTGAGGCCGCCAAAACCCGTCTTCTCCATGTCATGCGCTTTGTCGAAGCTTTGCGGCCAGAGCACTTGCAGGCCTTTTGGTGGTTTGCGTCCGCAAAGTCTCTTGCCTACATCCGCACTTACGTGTCAATGCTGTGGGCCACCAGTCCAAACGCCGCCGAGGCAGAGCTGTACCGCCAGAAATTGGATGAGTTCCGCTGGAGTCTGAGAGTGCGTGCTCGCGGCGTGGCCTTTGTCACAGCTGCGTTGCGCGACATGGGCGAGAGTCTGGAGGACATTGACATGAGCAGCCCGCCGTTTGAGCGGCGGGTGCAAGCCGAGGTTAAGAAGAGAGAGCTATGGAGCGGCACTAGATTGTCAAGGACAGATACAGGGGCGGATGGAGCAAAGGAACACATTGGAGAACAAGACACGCCCGTTGTAACTGTCGGGAGCAGCACACCTACCGACAGCCTTCAGAACCTCGGCGTCGATATGGATCATCTCAGCGACTTTGACGAAATGGTGCTGCAAACTACACCTGAGTTCTTGGCCGACTTTGGTGTGGACGCAAGTGAGGCATTCTTTGCTGATATCAACAGCCTGCACCTTTCGATGGATGGGACTTGAATGGGTGGAGGGTTTATTACTGAAATTGTAATATCAACTATGTTGATTTCTGTTTATTTCACTGTCTACGCACTAATTAGCCATTTCCTGCTCAAATGCAGACGCAATGTCAAACAGCTGCCCATCAAGTCCCTTGGCACAAACGAAACACAGCCCAAACGGCATGCCACCATCAACGGTGCCTGCCGGTACGCTTATGGCACACAGGTCCAACACGTTGCCAAAGTGCGTAAAGAAGCCCAGCTGTGCATTCATTGCAATGGGGTCCGCCTGCATCGCCGCCACCGTTGGGTGGAACGGTGCCGTGGGCACGACAAGAACGTCGACTGTCGTGCCATCGTCACCAACGCCTCCAATATAGCCGTCACCACCGGAAAGCAAACAATTCGCCAGCCGTGTCGCCTCGGCTTGCACGATCTGGTCCTTGTACACATCCCATGGCCTAGAGCTGCGGTCAAGAACCTGCTGGAACAGCTTGCGGGTGACTGGATGGAAACGCTCAATGTTGTTCTTGACAAAGTCCTCACCCATACATGCAATCCGCTCGTTGACGAGTGTGCCATTGTACAGGAGGTCTGTTGCGTCGACAAAAGGCTTGTAGGCAGCATCATTGAGAGCACGAACCCGGCCGCCAATCGCCTCCACCACCTTGAGTGCCTTTGCAAACGCCGCCTGGTATTCTGGCGACATGGATGCCGCCGCCATGACCGATGCAGGCGGTGTTGCATACGCAAAGCCTGCCGTCTTCAAGCCGCGGTAGTCCGCCAGCCGCAGAGGCAAAGACTGGGGGTCTTTGGCAAATGCATCTTCGGCATCGTACTGGTCAATGACGTACCAAACGCGCCGCGATTCTGAAACAGTTGGCGCCAGAATCGTGGCCGTATCGATGCTTCGGCAGCACGGCACAATCCCCCGGTACGACAGCGTACCCTTGGTCGGCTTGAAGCCAACAATGCCGTTGAACGCTGCCGGTACGCGACCACTACCTGCTGTGTCGGTACCCAGAGCAAACGTGACAAGTCGTGCACCGACAACAACGGCCGACCCGGAGGACGAGCCGCCTGTGCAGTACGCATCTTCTTTGTGGTCAGCGTGGCGGAACACGCTTGCTGGGATGCCATATGGCGAGCGACAACCACTAAGACCTGTCGCCAGCTGGTCCATGTTGGTCTTGCCGATGAATAATGCGCCAGCCTCAAGACATGCAGTGACGGTCGGTGCTGTGGCTTTGGCAGTGTAGGTGAAATCTGGGCAAGCAGCCGTTGTTGCATAACCTTGGACGTCAAAGCTGTCCTTGATGGCAAAGGGAATACCATAGAAGGGTGGCAGGCAGTCACGGGGCACGTTTGCATACTTATCGACGAGTGCATGTGCATCAGCGACCACGTCCTCGAGTGTTCGAAGCAAGATCCACGCGTGTGGGTTCTCCTTTTCGTACCCTTCGATGCGGGCAAAGACAGCCTTGACAATATCGACTGGTGAAAGACCTCCGAGTCTGTACTGCGTCTGTAATGTATCCAGGTCTAGAGATACACCATTCCAGGGAGCAGGACGGGATGCTTCCTTGGCAGCGGTGGCCTTGTCTCCGTATGCCACGAGCTCTGTGCTTGGCGCCGCGAACCCAAAGAGCCCGCCGAATGACACAAACATGTCAATCGACGCTGCCCCAAAGGACGCTTCAAAGCCACCGGTGCAGTCCGTCAGAATGCAGCACTGGAACCCGCGGTCACTCGCCTCGCGCGCCGTCATGGTCACACAGCACTCGGTCGTGACGCCGGCAATCAATAGATGCGTCACGCCCCGCGCCATCAACTGCCGGTGCAAACCCGTCGCCCAGAACGCTCCCTTGCCAGGCTTGTCCACAACCAGTTCGCCGGGCCTCGGACGCAGCTCGTCCACCAGATCATGGCCCCGCTCGCCCCGCACCAGGAGACGGCCGTTGCCGGATGGGCTGGGGTCGCCAATGGTGACATCATG
Organism: Sporothrix variecibatus; assembly: GCA_016097105.2. NCBI lineage: Eukaryota > Fungi > Ascomycota > Sordariomycetes > Ophiostomatales > Ophiostomataceae > Sporothrix > Sporothrix variecibatus. The sequence continues at coordinate 884,548 of JADMNI010000001.1, read as the reverse complement.
GCGCTGGCGGTCCCGCTTAGCGGCACTCAAGTCGGCGAGGTCAGGTCGGTGGCCCTCCCGGGTGTGAACAATATGCAGTCCCAGCGCCCGGGCAGCTGCCAGTGCGGGCTGTGTAGCCGGCACAACGTCTCGGACACCTGCAAACACTTTTGGGTCACCACACTGGATGGCACCGAAGCCGCCTGGGTCGACAAAGTCACGCTGGATGTCGACGAGCACAAGAGCAGTGCGTGCCGGGACAAAAGAAAAGGCATACGGCTTGGCCGCCGTCAAAGCGAGTCCGTCCATCGTTGCTGTTGGAGTAGTACTAATTATGTGTGATCGTTTCGATTGTTGACGAAGATGGGATAACAAAGTAGTGTAACCACACGCTCATGTAGGATATGCCTCTGAGTGTTGTCTAAATGACTGAAATAGGAAAGAAAGGAGAGGTAAGTCGATAAATGGCCAAAAATGAAACAAGGAATGGTATAAACGTAGACAGTCTTCGACTGGTTATAGAGCTTGGCAGTCTTCCGGCGGTGCACGACGTTCGACTGCCGACAGACAAATAACCACTAGAAGAACAATGCTATCAGAGTGGTATCTTCCGGCGGCCGTTAAACTGCTTCAACTGCGTATAGGAAGAAGGGGACGAAGGATGTGGGGTAGAGTCCAGCTTCCGGCGGGAGGAGGTGTAAGGAGTAGACGCCGTTATCGTTCCAAGGAAGAAATGGGTCGAGGGGCGTCGTGCGGGGGAAACCTTATCGGTGTGCAACGACCGAGTAGCTCAAGGTACTAGTTGATGTCGATCCGCCGGATAGATGGTTATGACGAGTATGTAACAAGGCGAAATTGTAACAAATTCTGATAAAAAAGAAAGCCTTTATCTTATCCACGATTCTATTTTATGGCTTCTTTGTCAGTAGACTGTTTTTTTGCTCCTATTTTCTGGTCAGAGGGAACATTTCGTCCCTACGCGAGGTTCAGTGCATAATTGCAGTTCCCAGCTATAATGCATCTCACCAAAGAGGGTTTAGTTTGTAGATGATAACGGTGACAGGGGTTGTTCAGCTAAAGGTGAAGTCTCCCGTATGCTTATCATGGCTTATCTATAACTTCCGCCGGAACTTACAGCAACAAACGACGACAACCAAGATCAAGCAAATTCCGCCGGATCTTGACCACTTTTCGTAGATTTCAAAACATGGCAAGAATCATCAATTTTCTCCTAAGAGCATCACAATCTTATCTCTAGCATGGGATTGTGATTGAGCTGCATGTTTTCCCGTCACTGGTGGCGTATCAGGTAATTACTGATTTTCGATGCACACTCCTTGCATCTTATAACGTTGGTTTGAGAGCATCCTGGGATGTCACAGCCTCACGTTTATATAAATCAAAGTCAATAAGCTCCAGGAGCGTCCAAAGAAGCGTCCAAACATGAAGAATCAAAGACCACACGATTTGTCGAGTCTTGTTTGATTTTATTCCATCGTCACACATCTTTAACATTCAGCTCTATACCACTTTGATTTTACTTACAGCCCCATCAACACCATGGAAACTCTGCGCCGACGCGGCCGTGCGATCAAAGCCGACCTCAAAAGCCAAACGGCATAAAGACGGCTGGGTATTGCCGCGGCAGCCAATGACCTTTGCTGACGATACTACATGGAGCAACCGTGACTCGGATGTCACGCCGCTTGAACAGCGCACATGGACGGCCTGGACAATTGTCGGCTACTGGTTCAGCGACGTACTCTGTGCGCAGAGTTGGGCTGGTGCTTCGGCCATTATTGCCGTCGGTCTCACTTGGCGCGAGGCCACATACTGCCTCATCTTGGGCACATTTACTCTCGCGGCCCCGCTGTGTCTCAACGGCGCGGCTGGTGCTGAGCTGCATGTTCCGTTCCCGATTGTGGCCCGTTCGAGCTTTGGCTTTCTCTTCTCTCGCTTTGCCATTGTCATTCGCATGGTCACGGCACTCTTCTGGCATGGTACGTTCTCCTCGAATCAAAGCCCCTGTATTCCTCACCCTGCACATATTTACTAACACCCGCTCTTCCAGCCATCCAAACCTACTCGGGCTCGACTGCTATGACACAGATTATCCGTGCCATCTGGCCGTCGTACCTCAACATCCCCAACCACCTGCCCGAGTCAGCTGGCATCACCAGCCAGCAGCTCGTCTCCCACGTTTTGTTCTGGTCGGTCCAGTTCCCTATACTGTTGATTCCACCGCACAAGCTGCGCTGGTTCTTTGTCGCCAAGGCCGTCATCGTGCTCACTGCGGCTGTCGGTACCATTATTGGCATGACCCACCTCGCCGGTGGCACGGGTGCTATCTGGGACCAGGAGCCGACGGTCCACGGCGCCGAGCGGGCTTGGCTGATTCTGGCGTCCATGAGTGCTCTGACGGGCGGCTGGGCTACAATGGCCACTAACGTCGCCGACTTCACGCGGTATCTTGACCGCCCGAGTGCAGTTTACTGGCAAATCTTCTTGGTGCCCTTTGTGTGCACTCTGTTAGGCCTGTTCGGTATCATCGCTACATCTTGTGCCAAGGTTGTTTATGGCAGCTACATTTGGGACCCGCTTGAGCTGGCCAGCCATTGGGACGGCGCTGGCGGGCGTACGGCTGCGTTTTTTGTCGGCGTCGCCTGGGTTATTGCGCAGATTGGTACCAACCTGTCGGCCAATGTCATCTCGTGTGCCAACGACATGACCAGCCTGTGCCCCAAGTACCTGAATCTGCGCCGTGGTGCCGTCTTGACGACCGTCATTGCTGGATGGGTCATGGTGCCCTGGAAGATTGTGCACTCCGCACAGAGCCTGCTCAACTTCATGGGTGCGCTCGGCATTTTTCTGGCACCGATTGCCGCCATTCTGGGCTGCGACTACTGGTTTGTCAAGCACAAGGCCATTGACGTCCCCGCACTGTATCGTCGCCATGGCCGCTACGACTACAGCAACAAATGGGCTACCAACTGGCGGGCCGCCGTGGGCCTGATTGTCGGCTTCGTTCCCAACCTGCCCGGCCTGGCCGCCGCAGTGAACCCAAAGGTACACATCGGTGGTGCCCAATATGTCTACGATATTTTCTACCTGTACGGATTCATCTCGACATTTGCTCTCTACTACCTTTTGAACAGGTTGTTCCCTGACCAGGGCACTGTCATTCCGGCCGCCATCCATGAAGAAACCATCGTCATCAATGGTCAAGAAACAGTCAATGACGGTCTGCACGATCCATGCAAGGGGCCTGCCGTCTACATTTCGTCCGACGACGCCAAGGTATAGGTTGGGGAAGGGAAAATGGTATCATGATATCTAATTGGACAATATCCTTGCATTGTACCATCTTGCTAAACTTGAGAAACCGGTAACTCCATACACAATGCACCATTGTTGCCATTGTTACCATAACACCTCTTCATGTTCGTTATTCGTCCCTTGAGAATGAAAACACCTTTTTGTGAGCATCCTTTGACACATGTCAATAAGTTGTGCACCGCGCCTCAATCTGTACAGCAACCGATGCTCATCCCGTGATGTCTTGTCCTCCTGCATTGCCTATGTCGTGCCCAGGCCGTCAATCCTCTGTCGGCTTCTCCAGATTTTCATCGTCAAAACCATCAACATTCATGCCATCATCGTCCATGCCGTCGATGCGCGTCTTGATCAACTCCATGCAAAGCGCCGCCTTTTTGGGTACATGATTAACCAACAGTGACATCAAATCATGCGCCAGGTAGTCCTCGGGCACGCCCATGGCGTACGCATCCGACATGGCAAGGTTCATACGCTGGAAGTACTCCGGCTGCGGCTTCCCGGGTAACATAAACCGAAGGCTCATGTACATGAGCACAGTCTTGGCTTTCTCTGCGGGCTTCTCGTAGCTTCCCAGCAGTTTCGTGGCCAATTTGCGCTCAACCACGGCCTCTGAGATGTCGGGCGGCGAAATTGGCTTCACAAACGGGTAGTACTCGATGTCGACATGGAACTTCTCGTAGGCGCCAGAGCTGACACCTTCGAAAATGTTGAGCAAGGCCTCGTCGTTGCCCGACTTGTCGAGCTCGTAGACGAGGCCGTGGACTGAGGAGTTGGGAGCTAGGATCGGCAGGTCGGGGTCTGCTACATCATCAATCGGTCTGGCTTTCGTCAGAGTCCCTCCCATGAGGATGTTGGCGTAGCCGCGCTCGTTGATCTGCCAGCAGTGGTTGTGCAGCACGCCGCGACCGACAAACGTGCTTCCAAGGCAGCGTTCTGCCATCTGCGCCATGCACATGTTGCTGCCATACGCAAAGTAGAGCATTTTGGTGCCAGGCGGTTTATCGAGATTCATGGCGGGCGGAGGAGGTGATGTCGTGAAATGCCGTGTAGAGCAGCCGGTGTGGGTTAGTGGATCATAAAGAGAGCTGCAACAGGGTTCAAAGACTGCCGGTGATCACAACAGCCTGTTGTGTTGTCTCGAGGGAGGAATGTCGAATATCAACAATGTCGTGGAAGTCGAAAAGGCCACACAAGTGACTTGGCAAACAGCTTCGTCACAATAAACAGCAAGCACGAAACAAGCCATCGTGACTGCCAAACGTGAGAGCAAAAATGAGGGGTCCATTGCTGGTTAGGAAGGCGCGTTGAGGCAAACATAAGGAAGATGCCGACAACACAAGTAAGGAAGGAGCGAAGGACATGTTTCAGGAGATGTAGTGTAAATAGCATGTACAGTGGTATAACGGCTGATAGAGAGATAGCCCCACTGTTGTCACCGACTACACTTTCACGACATTCAATCTCCATTTTGCATTTCATCACACAACTCGGCACTTTCAAATATCAAGATTTGGATCACGATGCTATTTTCTTTACTTTACGGCCCGAAATTATTTACTTGTGTATATTTGAAGAAGGAAAATCAAATGATTCTGGTTTGGTTTTTATTGCATATTCACGCCAACTCTGATTGTTATTTTTTAATATATATTTTTAATTGTCAAATTGTCGACATCCGATAAACGTCAAAGTTCTCATGATAATTCACAACAAATCCTTTACACTTATTTTGATATTTTCCTTCAGTTTGTAGAGCTGACTTCAATCGTTTACCGGTTTTGTACATATTTTGTAATTCGCTTCATAATTCCTAATGTGCGAAAGTTTGGCTTGCATTGCATCTTTTGCTGATATGTGAGTTGCATGTTTTCATTTGTGGCATCTTGTTCGTTTGTCATCCGTATCTTGGCGTCGTCTTATTTTCTAGTCATGCTGCCTACGGCTCTTTGATTGCATATCCCTGGATATCTCGCGAACGGACTTCTGGTTTTTTTTGGTTGGATTATTCTTAGATTCTTAAACATCTGTTAGACAACCCGCTAAGAAACAAAGCCTATTGTGTTTTCATTGTTCCCCATAGTCGCCTTATTGGGCCATTGATTTTCGCATTGTCTTCCCTTTTGCATCGACACACTATTTTTTTTCTTTGACTTTTTAGCTCCCGTTGTTTCTTTTCTTAGAGCGCTGGTGATCTTTTGGTGCTCGTTTTCATTGCTGCCTTGCGCTTATTCGCCTTATTGCCGCTGCACCTTTTTGCTGGGGCCTGTCTGACGATCCTCTCACAACAGACGTCATCGAGCGCCGTTGTAGGTGCTGCAGACGCTTGTATTTGTCACTGTTCTGTTCCGACGTGCTTGCTGGCCCACATTATATCCGTCTCATGTCCACTGTTACTGTTGCTTGCTGTGTGTTTTTATTTCTATTTTTCTCTCAGTCCTCACACTCGATTTGTCCGAAGATGACCGGGGTGTGCGCGGATGCTATTTTTTATTATTATTTTGCCATTAGAGTTATTTGCCGCGCCGGTGACCCATAAGCCCGGAGTCTAAACCGTCGACCGGCATCCCGAACGTCGTGCGGGCCACCGTTTTGAGTCCCGTTCTCAGTACGTTGGGACTGGGACTTCCCCATGTAGTTGGACCCGTGGCCCTGTCGTGCCCTTTCCAGTTAGTCGTCTTGGAGTGAAAACGTGCTGACTGCCAAGTCTTCATCATACAAGGGTACCAGCCTGAACACTGCAGATACTCCGTACAGGAAAGCATTTTAAGTGCCCCTAAAGTCGACCAAAGCCCCTAGCACGCCATGAGGACGGCCACGCTGCCAAGCAATTCGTGCCAGACACACAAAATAGAGAAATAGAGAAGTAGGGAAATAGAGAAAAAGGCAAGCAAATGACAGGCTAAGAGGAATTCAAAATGGTAAGGTGACGCCTCAATAGGCTCGCAATTAGCTTTGGGGGGAGCATTGGGGGAAGAAAGCGCTGACGGTCTAGACCGTTCTGTGGAGCGCTTGTGGCTTGCATCTGGACCAGGCAATGGTCCTCTCACGATGCTTCCTATTCAAAGCAGCAGAGGGCCACTAAGAGGAAAAAGACATAAAGAAGGGGGAGAAGCACACACCGACGAGCCATTGAAGTAAACACTGCCTCAATTCGTCTTAACCTTAAAAAGATGACAGCGGAGACCATGCGATTTGGGATTGGTGGGATTGGTGGGATTGGGCCAAGACCGTACAAAAATGCACTTCTGAACGCCTCAAATGCCCCCAAATGCTACAAAACCCACACACACAAGCCTCACAAGCTTCAATAAGCTTCGTTAATGGCTCGCGCCGGCGCACCAATCTTGACTATCTTGAACGGAGACCGACCTCCCCATCCCGTCAGCACTTCAATACAGAGTCGAGACCGATTGTGTCATTTGTGCTAATGAGTACACAAGTAGACGAGGGTGCCACTGAACCGGGGGAAGTGGACAAGCCCGGAGACGATTGACGAATGTGGGCGAAGCGCGGTGAGGACAAACGAATGGTGGCAGCTCTAGGCGAGGGCAGCGCCATGCAAGTTGCATACCAGAGTGTACAAATGTGTGCAGGCGGCGCGTGCAGGCGGCGCGTGCAGGCGGCGCGGCGGCGGCAGCGAGATCGCACGTGTGGTTGTCTTTCCCCCATTTTCTGCGCATCATGTCACGATACACCAAGAGCCGGTCGGTTTACCAGGCCCAGACCACGATGGGGCCCTGTCGATGATGCTTCGAAGGCCGAGTAGGAAACCACGCCAACGTGCTCACCTACCGTTTGCGATGTTTAGTGATATTTTAAAAATCTAGAGGGCGTGTATCTAAAACTCGATGTTGTTTTCTGGGAGGAAGAAAATAAAAAAGTAAGAAAGCAATCGTCGCTGTAAGATAAGCCAAGATTTCAGTAAAAAAACAAGGGCCCCAAAATGTAGGTCATAAGACAGACCCAAGAAGAACAGACGCGCGGGAAGAGTGAGGCATGAAATAATGTAATTCCGGAGCCAAAATCAAAGTTTCAAGGAGGCACGCCAATTGGAAGTTTGATTGGAATCGACCGATGGGACGGCGGCGGAATCACAAACGAAAACTCGACGCGCTTCCCTTTTCGGCTAGCAACATACGAAAGTCCAGACGCAACGGCATTTCCCCGTTTTTGAAGGACTTCTTTTTTTGTTTGCGGCGCCGCATCGTAGTGGCGATTCAGACCGAGGCAACATAATCACAAATAAAGAACGGCAGACAAAGGCGTCTGTATATTTCAAACAGCTGCCAAAAGAAAAAGAAGAAAAAAATACAGCGTAGAAAAAAATTGGGGGTATCATTGATCGCGATTCGTTTCTATCTTTGATTATAAGTGGTTTTCTGGTTCTGGTTTCGGGTCCGTTATTTCTCGTGCAGCTCTTTGGACCGCACATCAACAAGACCATCACGGTCTACCGGAAGCAACGGCGAATCCGGCGGCGACCGACTGCTGCGACTTTGGTATAGGTAGAGGGCAAACAGAACTGTTGAAATGCCCACTGTCGACTGTAGTGTCATGGGCTCGCCAAACAGGGCTGCATTGGCCATGTAGCTGACCACAATGCTGAAGCTTGCTGCTAGGTTCTTGGCCACATTGTCCGCATAGGTGATGCAAATTGCCACCAGAATTCCGCCCAGCGCCTGCAGGCCAATCGTTGCCCAAACCGTGGGGCCGTAGCCGACAAAGAAGCCGTACTCGGCAATGGCGGCGCCATCCTTGCACCAGACACCTAGTAGTAGGATGGGGAACAGGCTGAAGAATGAAAGCTGTGCGTTGCGCGTCCATAGAGACACGGAAACACGCGACTCCTTGATGAGCTTCTCAAAGTAGACTCCTGTGAAGCCCGAGATGAGGGACGCAGCAATGGCTGCAATGAAGCCCTTGCTGGTGTTCATGCGGTGTGCGAGTTTTGGTGCTGCTGTCGTAATCTGCGTGCTGTTTGTGCTATTTGTGCTGCTGCCACCGCCGGAGAACCAGCCGATGAGATTGGCCAGTGAGAAGGAAGACGGTGACGCAGACGCAGACATGGCTGTCTTTGCACCTGCACCAGAACCACCACCTGATGTTTCTGTCACCTGCACAATAGCCACACCAAGCGTGAGCAATACAAGTGCCAGCCATTGCCGCGGTGTGATGACGCGCTGCAACATCACAATGCTGAAAAGCACAGTCGTCAAGATCTTGAGCTGGTAGGTCACCTGGAAAGGCACCGTCTCCATGTTGCTCACGGCCACGTAGACAAGGTGCGTCTGAAGCGCGTAGAGCCCGGCTGGCAAGATCAGCATCCACGAGCCGGACGCAAAGAGCGACTGGTAGAGGATTGAGGCAATGTTGCTTAGCGAGTAGGGGTCGGGTTGTGGTGATGGTGATGGGCGCTCTTTTGAATCGTCGCTGTTTGCTGCTGCTTTTGCCGCATCTGCTATTTGTGCCTTGATTTGTGCGCGGCAAGCCATGGCCAGACTCAAGATCAGCTTGGTCAACTCAACAAACATCATGGCTGTTGAGATAAAGTAGCGGCGATGGCCAGATGCGGGCTTTGCTCGAGAGTGGTGCATAACCTGTAACGCGGGTCAGATATTTGCCAAGACGAACATCCACGGCATATAGGGCAACCTACCATTATAAGAGCCGAGTTCTGGAGAACGAGCTGTTGGCAGTCAGTATACGGTCCATCACTCATATACACATCCGTCAAAAGATCACGACGCCTGCCATAAAAAAATACATACAAAAATTTGAGACAAGGTCTGCATCGACGTGGTGCCGCGCAGAAATCGTGGCTGTCGGTAGGCGGGCGACGATGCCCGTGGCCACGCGGCCGGCATTGTGTTGGTGATGGTCGGTGGCGCCATGGGAGAGGGTAGAAAGGGAGAAAAGAGTAATAAAGAGGGCGGACAAGAGAATGCCAGATAATCTGATGGTATGGAAAGCGTCAAAAGCCTTTGATGATACCTTTCCCTTGTGCGACAGTGGCTGCTTTTTCTCTTTCCCTCTTTCCCCTTTTTGATTTTCAGGTTTTTGTTCTGGTCTTTTCGGGTCTTCCGATCGGATATGGTAGGGTGCGGCTCAGATGCGTCGGGAATCGGAGAAAAAGAATGAAATAAAAATAAAACAAGGAAAATTAAAAGAGAGGAAGGTGGAAAGCAAACACGAAACACGAAACGCTGGACTTGGCCGAGGCAAGACGAGGACGTGTAAAAAAAAACAAGCTCTGGGTAATAGCACCGTGAAAATACACCGAGAGGCAATATAAAAATGCGAGGCAGATTTGGAGTGGAAGAATGCAATACAATGTAGACCGTGCCCGACTCGTAAAATCGTACTCGTGAAAATAGGGGACTTCCTAATAGGGACAGCGTGCGAGGGGAGGAAATAGAATTAATCGTGATGGAGCAAGAGAGAAAAAGAAAAGAAAAACAAAACACAAATAGAGCAGGATTGAGAAGGAAGCTAAAAAAAGGGTAAAACGGTAAAATGTAAATAATTCTTGAAAAGGATATGGTGCAGTGAATAACGAGCACCGTCAGGGATGGTGAAAGGTTGGGATGGATGGTTGGCTAGGTCATAGACTGGGGTGGAGGGGGGGTGTGTGTGGTTTTCGGTCTGCTGGCCAGTTTTGCACAGTTTTGCACAGTTTTGCTGTTGGTTTTGCCGTTTCGCGGTTCTCTGGTTTCAGCAACGAGGGAGCATCCCTGTCGGTCCCGTAGGGCAGAAAAAAAGCTTCGCCTCGATGTACCTATGTACCTCACATGCAATGATGAAAGTTGTAAGCCAGAGTGGAGACAGAAGGTCGAAAAGTCGAAAGGATTTGAGGCCAGAAAGAGGAGGGGTGAGCAGCATGGCCCCATTGAAAACAATGTGAGGAAACAGGCCACAAAGCACAGAAGCAGACAGGAAAATGGAAAAAGGAAGAAAGGGAAAAAAGGGAAGTTGGGTGGAAGAAAGAGCTTCTGTGGCAAGAGCAATTGAGGAGGGACGGGAACGAATACGACAGGCTACGAAAGGAATTGCGTGAAATAGGGAGAGGAGAAGAGGAGCAAAGTGAGGGAGTAAAAGAGAAAAAAGAGAAAACGAGAGAAAGAGAGAAGTGATTTGATGGCTCCGGGGGCGAGGATGAGGAGGTCGAAAAGCGGCGAAGCCAATTTCAGGCTAATTCAGACGAGCGACAAAAAAGGAAGAAGAAGCAAATCGAAAAGGATGCCGGCCTAGAATGATATTGGTGTGCAGGACTGGCTGTGTAGGGGCCACGATGAGAACAGAAATCAAACTCAAAATCAGGAAATAGGACCTTCAAAAGGTGCCTGCACATAAGACATGAAAATAAGAACAAGGGGGTGAAAAAGGTGGTAAGAAACCCCCAAAAAGAGCAGATGCGGCGTAATAACAGGGGTAGCAGGTGTTCTGTTGTACTGTTTCTTCGATGTGCTGCTGGCCGTTGCGTTGTGGGATTTAACACGCGCTACAGCAAGTAAGCATAAGCCAAAAAGGATTTGGCAGGATCAAGTGAGCCGCCGCAGGACGTGTCGTTAGGATGATCGTTTGGGCAGTCGTTTGGGCACGGAAGGAGAAATTGATGACAAAAAAGAAACAAAAAGGAGAAAAGGCGGAGGTAAGATGCGGAGGTATTTGTGTCAGAAAGAAGGCAAAAGACGAAAATGATGCCAAGAACAGGAAGGATCAGTAGAGGTTGGAGGATCGAATGAGGCTGATAGGACCAGAGGTCGACAAGTCAGTCATCAAGGTGGTCAAGGGAGTCTGAGAGGAGGGGAGAGGCCGTTAATGGAGCGAGTGGGTAACTGTACCACGACTTGGCAAATTCCTAGACATTCTGTAGAGCATCCAACGAGACCTAGAACACCATCATAGACAGAGTCGCGTGCGAAATGCTGGCACAACGTGCCGTTGGGGCGGAGTCTGGGTCGTTCTGGTGCCATTTCTTCCTTTTCTTCATCTTTTTTTCCCTTCTCTTTCATTTTTAATTTTCCGCGCCGCCCTCATGTATGTTGTGCTGGCCAGCGGCCGCAGAGTTGGAAACACATACGACCAGTACGGCAGGAGAGCATGTGGGTGCTAGGCAGATGGACGAATGGGCAGTGCCTGTCCTGATGAAGGCGAGGGAAATAGAATAATAACAAAAAACGATCGAATACGACATACGGGTTACGAGCTACGGAGTTTGCCAGTTGCCAGTACTTTGTAACTTGGTGAGTGCGTCGTGCTTTCCTTGACACAACTGCAACTGCTAGCTCAAGACACTGAACTGGAGGGCAGGCACGACCTAAAATCTGCCCAATCTGCCGGGACTATGGTTTTAAGGTGGTCGGAACGCCCGGAGAAGTAGCGGTCTAGCCGTTTCTGGTCACCTGAGACCCGCCATGCGCTCGTCCCTAGTTCATCCTTTTGCTGCTTTATTATGTGGAGCCCAATGTACCCTGTACTTGGCCAGCCCCCCTGCACCTTCCTGCTTCTGCACTTGCACGCACTTGCACACACTCTCACCTTCCACACGGCGTACTCTCCACTGTAGCCCCAAAGAAGTGCGCGAATGCGAAGAAGGCAATCCGCCAGGCTGCCACTTTCTGTGTTCTTTTTTTGTGACTTTTCATGTCTTACTTTTGCTGGCTCCGGCATTGGCCATTGTCAGCAAAAGCCACACCACTGCCGCTTCGTCGAGTTCCGTATTGCCATTTCTCTGTCGTTTTGGGATCCCCTACAGCGATCATTTATTGGGGGGCCGCTGGTTCTTTCCCGTTCGCAATGTCGCTCCCATCCGTTGCTTCCTCTTTCTGGTTAATTTGAAATCGCTCTCTTCCCTCGCTGCTTCCCATTTTCATTGTTTTACCCTTTCTCTCCTCCTTCACTTTTTTTGGGGTGCTGCTGCCTTGGTTATTTTAATTCTGATCTCCTCTTGGCAGTCATTTTGCGGCTTTTCAATTTTGACTCCGAAGCTCCCAGATCTTCGCATTCCCTTACACCATTTGTCGCCGCTTCTCCCATCCACCAGTCCGCCATTCCACAATTCTGCCTGTCCTCTGGTCCTCTGTCCCCCAGCATGTCCGCCAGTCCACCTTTTTCTGTCCTGCATTTTACTTCCTGCTGCTTTGTTTGAATCTATGACTTAATTTGTTTTCTCCGTACTCTCCGTCCCGTTTCGCCTTCAACCTTTGACCTTTGACCTTTGACCGATCCCCTTACCGGCCCGGTCTTTACGGAGTACACAGAGCTTCCCTCTCACCAGCATGCTGGCTTCTCCCCGCGTGGAGCGCCGGCTGGCCGCCCTACGCCGACGCGTCCTTTCATTTTCATTTTCATTCCGCTCCGTCTCCCTATCACGCCGCGCATGGCGCCGCGTCTTTCAGATTGCAGTGTTCCTAGTACTGTTTCCACCACTGTTGCAGTGGACCATTGCCTATCTTGTCGGCGGTGATGTGCGGCTGTTACCACAGGAGCTTCAGGGCGCCAAAAATCTGCTCATCGTCACGGCGCACCCAGACGATGAGTGCCTCTTTTTCGCCCCGAGCATCCTGGGCGTACTCGACCGGAACCGAGGCGTGCATGGCAGTCTGATCTCCATGTCAACTGGTGAGTTTGTTCCTTTCTCCTGTACCTCCATGTATTTTTTTTTCGGTTTAATTTTTGGCATGGCGGAGGGCTGCCCATCGCCGCGGAACCTTCGCCCTTACCTATCCCTCATCTTTTGCATCTTCTTCCCTTGTTCTTTTGGTTCTTCTAACACCTGTGCCTCGCCCGCCCTTAGGAAACAACTACGGCATTGGTGACCTGCGCAAAACCGAACTGGTCGGATCATGTGCCGCGCTGCAAATCGACCCGGCACGATGCATGGCTCTGGACCACCCTGAGCTCCAAGACAATCCTACCGTGTGGTGGACACGGCCCTCGTGCGAAAGATTGTGCAGGAGTACATTGACAAGTGGAACATTGACGCGGTAAGTCCTTGCTTTTTGTGTGACTTTTTTCTCCTCTCGTCTCTCTCTCCGCCCCTCGGGATTCGGGATGGCGCTTCATGTCGACCCTTCTTTTCTTTTCTTTTTTCGTTGTCCCCCTAACATTCGATCTTTCATAGATCATCACGTTCGATGAAGGCGGTGTATCTGGCCATATCAACCACCGCGCTGTGAGCGCTGCCATCCGGTAAGATACAGAAACCCCCTTTTCTACATGCTCTTCCCTTTTTCCCTTTTGCCGCACTTTACTGTTTGATTCTCTCTGCTCCTCTCCCCCACACACTGCCACCTTTTTACCCTTCTTTCAACCCTCCCCCCTTTTCTCCTTTACTCATTCTTTGTCCCCTTTCCTACCATTTGATGTCTTCCCTTCCTCCATCAGTCACATTGCCTGCCCTGCCCCATCGCAGATTACGTGCTGACCGTGTGAACCTAACCATGGCACTAGTGAGCTTGTCTCGTCTTCTTCACCACCATCCAAAACACCCGTGGCCTACATGGTCGTGACCACGCCGCTTTGGCGCAAGTACACGTTCCTGGGCGACCTGCCCCTGACCGCACTGCGTTTTACATGGCGCATCCTGGCGGCACTCTTTTATCCTGCCCGTGAGGGTTCGACCAGTACTTCGGCCATGGCTACAAGCCGCGCGCTGGTGGCCAACTCCTGGCACCGCTACCAAAAGACGCGCGAGGCGTTCCGCAACCACAACAGCCAGTACACTTGGGACCGCCACTTGTACATGATCATCAGCCGGTATGTTTGGTTCAATGATCTGAAGAAAGTTGTACCAATAGCTGGCACTGCAGTGACAGCATGACGTCGCGGGGGCGAAGTTGAGTAGAACAGGCGTAAAACTGTACAAAATAACAGAGGAAATAGAAGAAATGCGAAATACGAGCCATGATTTAGAGTAGCTGGTCGGGCGTTAGGAAGCGTACTTGTACATTTAGTTAGTTTGATACGAATAACACGAAACGAAATATATCATAGACCAAGGCAAATAGAAGAAAGGAACCCTTGGGGGATGGCAGGGCGTAATCGTGATAAAACGGTTGAAAGGAGACTGTACTTGTGTAAAGGTCGTACTGTAGCTTAAAATGCAGACCGTCTTAAAAGCGGGCACCAAGAAAAAGGACGTAAAACGGCCAAACAGGCCAAACAAATGAAGTGCACTTTGCTCGGGCCCGGCGACAAACCACAAAACGCCTCGGGAAGTTGGCCAATCCGGGCAGCAGTAGTAGCCAGTTGGGTGGGGTACCAGTCAGAAACCGCGACGATCTGTGCTCACTTGCGGTCGTGTGTTGGCATTTTCGTCCTTTTTGCCATCCTTTCTTTTTGGTGTGCCCCTCTGCCCCTTTGCTTGTAATCTGGGGCTCCATCCGTTTTCAGACAGTTGAAATCAGAAATTCAGACACACACTGCCATACTCAGTATTGCTGCTTTTACCGCACTTCGTACGGAGAGCTGTAATACGGTCCAACTTGGGCCTGAAACTCCGCCAGGCGCAGCCAGCCCGAGCCACTCACGCGTTGCTGTTTTGAGGAGGTGTGGCCCCCAGGCAGACATCATTTTCGCTTTTCTATTTTTTATTTCGTTCTTTTTACGGAGTACTTTTTTTCCAGCACTTCTTCAGGCCCTTCCAGACCTCTGCTCCACCGTCCTCTTCCGTCCTCCACTGCCCTACTGCCGATCCCGTTTGGGCAAAGCCTCTCCCACCTCCAAATTAAGCTTTTGCCAAGCTTTTTTCCCTTCTGCTGCGCTGGACCATTTTTGGGGGGAGTTGCATGGGCTCCTTTTCTTTTTTCCTGGGGGTGTGGTTGCTTGTTGCTCTTCGGTGCTAGGAAACGGGGCTAAGGCGGACAATGTGTGCTTATGGGAGCAGTTGCCACCAGCCCTGGTCGGGGAGAAGAGAACAGAAAAGAAAGAAAGTCGGAAGAATCGAGGTAGCAGGGGAGGGGAGACAGCTCACACCCCCCTCCCCAGTCTGTTTTTTTTCTAGTCTCTCTAGTCTCTGCCCATCCCTAACACCACTACCGCAGTCTCGCACCTTCTTTGTCGCTCCGTATTATTCGATAAATTCCATTTATTGTTTTTCCCTTTATTTCCTCTACTTTGTCCTTTGCTCTATATTTTGGGGGCCCAGAAGGCCCCATTTTTATATTATTGTGTTATTGTACTCCGTACTCCGTATTGCTTCTTTTCATTGTCCAGTACTCCGTATGAGCAATCGCCATTCTTTTCAGCCTGCGACAAGCAACCAAGTACCCATCGTATGCTCTGTACAAGGTAGACAGTCTGTCTACTGTGTACTGTACCAGGCAAGCCATGCTCCCTTCTTCAGCTCCTTCTGTCTTTTCTTCTTCTTCTTTTTGTCCTTGTTCCTGTTCCTGTGCCGCTCGTCTGTTCTATTTCTCGTGTTCTCGTGTTCTCGTGTTTCCGTTCTTTTTTCCTCTTCTTTTTGGTCCCCTTTTTTTCTTTTCTTTTTCGATCTGCTGTTCCCCGTCCATCACCTCCCAATCTACCTCTCGTCCTCCTCGCTGGTTCGGCCGAGCCGGAATTTGGGTCTGACAGATAAACACCTGGCTGTGCGCACTTTTCTCCAACCGTTTTTTCTTGTCCTTCTCTAATATTCACTTGCTTCGCTCACTTTATTACCTACCCTTCTACTTTGTCATACACTTGTTCCATCTCGTGTCATCTCGTGCCATCATTGCCGTTTCATTTACCTTTTTTTCGAACCGTTCCTTTCTAAAACCTTTACCTCCTTTTTTCTTTTTTTCTTTTTTGTGGCTTTCCCCTCTAAACACCAATCACCCACCAATCTTTTTGTTCTTTCACACCTTGTCTACTACATCACGGATCACTCAGCAACACATTCGCCCTTCTACATCACCAAAACACCATTTTAAACACCATTTTAACTTCCTATTAACTTCCTATCCAACGCTTCTTCCGACGTTCCTGAACGGCTGCACCCCTCCATACCGACATGCCGGTGTCGTTTGTATGACTGTTTGACACAAACCATCGACTCTTCAGGTCCCGTCGCTTTGACGCTTGGCACTTTCTGATCGACCACCTTCTCCCGTCTTTTTCCTATCAACGTCCCTTCCTTCGAACTGTCACCAGTTGGACCTGCCAAGCTGCCATTTCTGCAGTTTCGCCGCACACTATTACGTCGTTCGGTCTTCTCACCTCGCCCGATACCTCTTCTTCACACACACACACACACACACAATGCTGTCTGCCGTACCCCTCCCACGGCGACTGCGGTCACGTTTCGGCCTCATCGTGACTGGTGTGCTCATCCTGATCGTGCTCCTTTCACGTCACATCCTCTACACAGCATGGACACTCGCCTACCTGCCCTTTATCTGGTCACGAGACTCGCCCAGCTTTGTTATTTCTCAAGCTCTCGACAACTTTGATATCACATTCGCCGACTACAATACCTCCCAGACCGAGGCCGGCTTCGGCTACACCGACCGCGTGCCTGCCGTCATGCACCACGTCGTGCTCGGTCCCCGCCCGCCACTGCCGGCCTGGGGCGAGACCCGCCAGAGCTGCCTCGACCTCCACCAAGGCTGGGAGACACACTACTGGACCGACGAGACCGCCGCCGCCTTTGTCGCCGAGAAGTTCCCCAAGGTCAAGCCCACATGGGACAGCTACCCGTTCCTCATCCAAAAGGTGGACGCCCTGCGCTACATGGTGCTCTACGAGTACGGCGGCGCCGTTCTCGACATGGACCTCCGCTGCAAGCGCGCTCTCGGCCCGCTGCGCCGCTTCGGCTTTGTTGCCATTGAGGCCGTCCCCGTCGGGTTTTCCAGCGGCTTCATGATGGCCGAGCGCCACAACCCGCTCGTGGGCGCCATCGTCGACAGCCTCAAGGAGTACAACCGTCGCTGGCTGGGCCTGCCCTACCCGACGGTCATGTTCAGCACAGGCTGCCACTTTGCCTCCACGATTCACACCCTCCAGTCCAACCGCTCCGACTACAAGGTCCTCCGCGGCCCCGACGACAACCGCGACATGCACAAGCTCAACGGCAAAGTCTCCACACCCATCTTTGACCACCTCGGCAGCTCGGCCTGGCACTCGTTTGACGGCGCCGCCATCATCATGCTGCGCAACGCCCTGCCCTACCTGCTCCCCGTCCTTTTGGTCGTGGGCGTCGCCTCCATCCTCATCGCCAAGCGCCGCCGCCTCCGCCTCCTGCGCCGTCCCGTCCCTCACACGATGCGCGAGCTTCTGCGCCACCAGCACGATGAGCAGCAGCATGGCAAGTATGTCAGCGGCAGCGAGTCCAGCAGCAACAGCGGCGACGACTCCGATGACGAGAAGATCTTCCGTGACCTGTCGCCACGGACGGCCAGCCGAGAGTACTTGTCCGATGGCAGCAGCCATGTTTGAGCGGTGCTGAAGGGGTTTTTTTTTCTTTTGATATTGGTTTTTTTCCTTTCTTTTTTTTAAACTGTTTTCACTTTTTTCATCTTCACTTTTTGGAGGAGCCTTTTTGCTTTTTAACAACGGCGTCTTTGTATACATTAATGGGTTACCTATCAGGGCTTTTTATGCACTTTTGCCATCTTTCTTGCTGTTTCCATGCTGCTACAATTGATTTATACCTTTCTTTTTTTTCTTTCTTTTTTCTCTTCCCACCTCAAAATGGTTCTACCCCCCTTTTCCTTGCTTCTTTCAAAATGCACCATCTCGTTTTTAGATTACGTTCCCAGAACACGAAACACTTTAATGATGAACGTCTGCCTTCAATTATGGTAATCTTTGAATCTAATATCAAACCCTGTGCCATGAATAAGAGGTCATTCTTGTGACTGCAGCCTGCCTTTTTACCCCTATATATTCTACAGAGACATGCAATGGTGTGTTATTCCTGCCACGAAATATGCCGTACCGCCAAGACGGGTATACATGGTTACCTTCCACGGCACGACCATGCCAAGACAACATCTGTGCCTTGCGGAGATATTGGCTTTATTTACAGATGCAGTACCCACGTGCACTTTGCGTCAAAGGACTTATACTCAATATTGTCTGTATGTAAATTGACAACCATATCCAAATTGACAACCATATCTACAGCCCTGTACCGTTCCATTTTCAAATGACTGTCTAGAGTAATACAAGAGAAACGTTTACAATCAGATAGTTGCCTTTAACTCTGCGTCGTATTTGCCATCCTAGCAGAAGCTAACATCATAGCTCTGAATCTAATACATTTATCAACTTCTTCGAATTAGTGCTGGATAGTAGAGTAGAATATGCAAAAATAAGCGTAAAATTATATGCAACCGATCCGGGAGCTAAAGACAGGAAAAGAGACCCAGACAGGACCTCATGTTTCTGTTCGTCTGCGGATTGGTTTTAGAGGCAGCTGATGGCAGCTGATGGTAGTTGATAGTGTGTGTAAGGGTCTCAACAAAGTATTGATTGGCAAGCCTTTTATAATGAGGTGTCTGTTAAAAATGCGAAGTAAAATAAGATTGTTTCTGTTAAAAGTGAAGGGCAAGGCAAGAAACATGACTGGAAAATCGTAGGTCGTACTGATTCAGGGATGCAGCACCTCGCACTAGCACCACTGTTTGCGCACACTTTCCTAAGTCATCAAGCGAAGTGGGATCCGGTGACGCTGCTACTGTCAGGTTTATTTTTCTTTTAATCATAATATTTTAAGGAAAATTTGATATTACGTACGCGCTTTGTAGTAAGAGTCTCCAAGGCCTGGAGGATCCACACCGCAGCAAGATAGCAACCAAAGGCCAAGAGGGGAAAAAAGCCAATGGAAGGATGAAGAGGGGAGAGTAAACAGACGAAAGAAGGCAACGAATGCTGTTGCCTTTATTATTAAAGCTCGGAAAAATTGACTAAGGAAGGCTGTACAAAGTGATGGTATCTTGGTTCCACGAGAAAGTAAACAAAGCAAGTGGGGAAGATCGTGAATTGTGCTAATATCATGTTGCTGACATGGCTGCTAGGATCAAGGCTGTTTGTTAAGAGGCAACGTAAATCAATTGCCGACAGATGTGCAGCTAGCTCTCCTTGGCGAATCTGGAGCAGCCATTGGTGATATTGACCCTGATATCAGTGTTGAATGGTGGAAGGCATATGGGACAGCGTTGAATAATACCAAATCAGAGAAGATTTAAGGCAAAATCATGTCGTGTGTCTGATTCCGTGCAACACAACCTTACAGCACGGTTATCTTAGCTCTGGGTTTCTTGAGCTCTAAGTGAGCTTCAACTGTTCTTGGTAAATTTGTAGCACATATCACCAGGCACATCAAAGCACATTACATCAGGTACAAATGCCCTCCCTTGTACTACGCAATTTAATGGACATAGAGTCGTGAAAAAGGTGATAGGTTTGTAAAGATGGAAATAAATTGTATATAAAACCACAACGATGAATAGTAAGAGAGAGATGTTTATTTACAGAGAACTGTCGCCTTTCAAACCGATAGGTTCGCTGGCAGCGAAAGGGTGCACTTAGACAGTGCCAGGAGGGCTAACGCACAGAAGTGCCTGGCCGGCCTGTTTTGAATAGTGTTAGCAAAAAGATCTCCGGCAACAAGGAGAGAAAACAAGTTGGAGGGAAAGTAGCATAAAAACGTACCACAGGGACGGAGCAGCACTTGGGCGTGGCGTCCGCGTGGAGACAGATGCTGTTGAAGTCCTCAGGCGACTTGGGCAGAGATGAAGCTGTTGTTGATGTTAGGATTTTTTTTTGGTTTTTTAAAAAAAGAAAAACGACGATAGTACACAAGAGACTAAGGTACGTACGAGTCGAACAGCCAAGATCTGCGACATCGGCCACATCTGCATTGCAGCACTGCGGGACGCTGTACAAAACACCAGGACCGCAGGGGTTGTAGACGGGGCCAGCCATGGCCGTGGCGAGGAAGGCGGTGAGAGCAACGATGTTGAACTGCATTTTGAAGTTGTTTGGTGGGTTACCGTTCGAAAAGAGAAGAAAAAAATTGTGTATACTGTGGGCGATGGGCTAAAGAAAGATTGGATAGGAGAGAAGATGGTGAAGAGGATGAAGATGAGATGAATTGAGATATCGGATGAAAAAGTGAAGAAACCCATCGACTTTTATACTTGAAAGATAGGAGAGCATCTACAAAAGAACCATGAAAAGGAGAAGGCTTCTGGATACAAATGACATAAATTGTGTTCATTTTTTCGGCCTTTTTGGTCCTTTTGGTTGGCCTTGTTCAAAGTCAGACAAGCAAAAAGGGGCAATCAGACAAGCCCACTGTTGTTGGTGGACATGACTCGACCGAGAAGCAACCGATGCAATCGATGCAATTCACAGGAGAGACAGTAGTGGTTGGTGAGAAAGAAACTGACATTGACATCGGTGGCTGTCAAAGTTATATGTCCAGATGTCTTAAGACAAAAGATGTGGAAACTGTGGGAGAAAACAGGGCGGCGATATAAAACAAAAGCAAGGGCGGGTTCACGGCATTACGGGGCCGAGTGTTCTCCACCTCATCAGTTCTCAGCCCTCAGCCTTGAGTTCGCTACACCGACTCGACCGACAAACTCCACAGCGACAATCACTCATGACTCGCCCTTCCTTGCTTCTATTTGTGTTCATCGACTGCAATATGTGGATCGAGAAAAGGGACAGAAAAGAACTTCTCAGATAGATAGTGGCCGTTTGTGTGACCGCCCTCGCCGCTCGTCGTGGCTTTGTCGGATGCTTCAGCTGCCGGTGGGAAATCCACAAAACACATTGCAATTTACGACACAAAATCGAAAAACGGAGAGCTGTATTGGAGGCTCAGCCGAAGTGGGATTCCTGTCAATGGCTACGAGGTAGACGGGACCATGGGAAACTATGATATGAATAAGAAAAAAGTCAAAGTAAAAAGAACATTTGCCTCACTCATTCTCCAACTGTCTGGGTAGCGGAAGGATCGATACCGCAGGGCGGAAAACAGTGGAGATCGTGAAACAACAGCGACTCTTAAAAAGTACGTTGTAATACGAGCCGAAACATACAAGTCACTACGATGTCCAATCTTAGAAAGTCTTCTGTGGAAATATCAATGTGCCGGCCAAAAGCAGAAATAAATCCTTCTGACGCTCCGCCATTAGCAATTTTTTGTTCACTTACTGCTTGCATGAGCTGCTCTGTTCGTGACACGTAATTTTAAATGAGGCCGTTCGTAGAATTGTTAATAAGCAAGCACAGAATATTCAAAAGCCATTCCCCATATTGTATCACCACATTTTATTGCCATGAAGACGTCTTGAAAACGACACCGTGCAACGAAAGAAGCCCTTTCCCAAGTCATTTAGATAGGCAATTATAAAAAAGTGACAACAGGACATCATATATGGTGACTCTAAAAGGAAGAAAATTGAAAATTATGCCACAACAAAACAACCAGTTTACACCCAGGGCATCAACACAAGCAATAGCATACTCAGTAGACGTCATCTCGCTCAATATGTGACCGACTTGAAGAACATATCTCACAAGTCTCACAAATTGAAGTATGGGAAGCAGACAGGTTCTGAAAACAACAATCAATCAAATACAAATTTGATTTATCTTACTCCATCACAGCTCATAACGTCGCGATTTAGCTTAGACTATCTACTGATTACTGATTT
The DNA here is from genome assembly GCA_016097105.2 of Sporothrix variecibatus. Taxonomy (NCBI): domain Eukaryota; kingdom Fungi; phylum Ascomycota; class Sordariomycetes; order Ophiostomatales; family Ophiostomataceae; genus Sporothrix; species Sporothrix variecibatus. Next base: position 862,580 of record JADMNI010000001.1, on the reverse strand, counting down.
ATTTCTCATTACACTGTTTAGATACACACACACCTCCTTCTTATGACCATTATGACCACCAATCAAAGTACGATACACAGCATAGAAACTGCTGTCGAGGACCATATTACAGCCTCGGTTATGAGGAAAGAGGATCGAGGCAGAACGCAACGGGCGGGTGTGTCTATTCACACCAGTGTTAGTAAGAAGCAATACATCATGTATTAGCTCAAAACATGAGTATTAAAGAGGATAGACATACATCTTGAATAGTGCAGCACTTTGGGTCATTGTCGCCGCAGATTTCCTCAAAGTTGAGAAGCGACAATGGGAAGGCCGAGGCTGGTATTTCTTGTTAGCATCTATCTCCCTACATAAGGTTACTGAGGCTTGAGTAACTTACGGTCTTCGCAGCCCTCGAAGATGACGGGGTCGGGGCTTTTTGGGCAGCACTTTGGCTTGTAAGGTGCCTTCAGAGGACCGCAAGGGCCGTAGCCGGGGCTGGCCAGAGCCGTGGCCGAAAGTGCCGCAAGAATCGGGAGGCTGAAATGCATTTTTTTTTTGTTGGATTGTGGGACGAGAACTTCTGTTGGAAACAAGGACGGTGGATAGTTTCGTGGATTATTTGACGGTTGAAAGAGTCAAATAAAGGAAGGAGAGGCCTTGTAACAATGGTGAGAGCAGGGGTTGATGATTTATACGAGAAGCGAAAATTGAAATAAAGTTAGAAAGGGATGAAATTCGGCAGAGTACACTTTAAACCTTGCTTACAGAGGGATAGAGGAATGGCGGCGGGGAGATACCTTCTGATCAAGGTGGAAGGGATAAAATATGTGAGACAGCGCAGATCGCGAGATGTCGCCCTTGGTATGTGCTTGTTCGCCATAAACCACATACCGTTATGAGGTCGGCCTCTTGGCGCCTACAAAAAAGGAGAAGATCGTAGAACAAGAAGAATCTAGACGTGTAGTTTATGGAAATGAAAGAAGCTGGCAAGGTAACAGAAAATAGACCAATTTTTACGTTATTCTAATCCTTGTCACTTTCTACTTCCCTCGTGGATACGGCATACTTGGTATGGGCTGGATGTTACAAAAATAGCAATTAAGCTTCACTAGAAGCAGCTCAAATAGAGAAGTTCATTACACGCAGAATATGTGCAATTGAGCTGCTCCAGTGAGCATATGGGCGATACGTGTTATCACAAGTTTGCACTCCAGGACACATGTCTGAAGATGATAAAAGCAGCGAGACTTGATATGAGAAGGAGCTCAAGTTTGTGTGAGCCAGATTGAGAATTAAGAGCAGTCTCTTCCATTCTGTGCCCAAGAAAATGGATTAAAAAAGAGTGAGAACGAGAGATAGAAAAAAAGAAACGGAAGGCACTGTTTTCAGAGGAAAATAGAACAGAAAAATAAAACTTGTTGTTCACCTTAGACCAACGCCACGAACACTCTGCTTGTGGGTTTGACTCGACCAACATGTAGTTGTCTTTGAGCAATTTATGTTGGTCCGTCAATGTCAGACAGTTGTAATGTTGGCATCTGTTGCAACAGTGTAGAGGAGTTTACTGGGAGCGCGAAAGTGTTGCTACGGGAAAGGACCCATTTATCACCGTGGAAAAGGCGAATGGAGGTGAAACAAGATGGACAAGGTAAGAAAGGCCAAGATCGTGAGGTGCTGTGTTAGCTGTGTTGCCGTACAATACGACTCTAGCCCAAATATATCTGGAAGCATGCGATCTATGGACCATAGAAAAGAACGGGGACACTGTGTAGCAATTATTGGGCTTATTCAGAAGCTGGCAAAAACAGCTACAAAAATTCAAATCAAGACCTTGATGTTTGAATCTTTGGAACAAATTTTCATAATAAATTCCCATCACCTTAAAGCTGTGTTCCAAAACACAATTATTCACGCCTTATGCGTCTCAACTTTTACTTTGCAAACAACCTCATTACGTCAAAGATAAAATTTCTAGTATGATCAAAGTCGAAGAACGAATACTTTCCTTTGAAAACCCCAGTATGTAAGGAGGCCTTGTTTACTTCAACGGTTGCGCGAGAAAAGTACATCACATTCACATAGGTGGCTTTTTGCATGCCTCTTTGTCATACTGGTTGCTCTTAACACTCGTCAAATACATTTCTTTTTCAACATTATTGGCCCTACATTACCAAAGCCCAGAAAATAAGCTTGTTGTCATGCATCCAAGTCCATTATCTGACGAACCATCCAGTCGGTCTCCAATCAGTTGGGTAGTGAAGCAGTGGAACGCCAACGCAGTGCGGGGAGAATGGATGCGGTTCAACCAAAAAAAAAAAAAAAAAAAAAAAAAAAAAAAAAAAAAAACAGAGATGACGAAGCAGTTCCGTAAAACTGGCAGGATCAATGTGGAAAGGGAAAATGACGACTTTTGGTTGGAAGTGATAAATAAGAAGAAAAGAGAAGAAAAAGGGGAAGGTGCGGATGCTTCCACGCGGGTGAACCGGGACGGCCCGCGATTTGCAGCCGATGCGTCGTTTTTAATCATGACTCGTACCATTTGATTTACCAATATGGATTTGGGAAGCAATAAAGCTCGCGCAGGGAGCAATTTGAATTTGAAAATATATAGCGTATATGTGTACTTGGTAAAAATGCAGCTGCGAAAAAAAGAAAGAAGAAAAAAAAGTTGTGGAAAATGCGAGCCTTAGTTTGCTTGATACGAAAAGATATTAGATATCATGCAACCTATCGCGGTAATCTTGTGTACGGTGTGTTTCTCGTTAGTGCACCTAACCGACCGCATAAAGCTCTTCATCCAGGCCCGACAGCATCCAGGGATACATCAAGAGGCACCCAGGACTTTTACTGGTTGGCGGTGTTTTTTGTAAACACTATTTAAGCAGTGCCGGCAGGGACAGTGCAAACAATGCCAAGGTCGAGCTGCATGGGAGAAAAGAGTTAGTAAGGGATTTTTGATAAAATGGGGGACGGAAAACAAAAGGAGAGGGACGGGAAAGCGGGCAAGTCGCGTATGAGTACGTACAACGGGGAGGACGCAGCAGCTGGGCTTCTTCTGAATAGCAGCGCAGATGGCCTTGAAGCTGGGGCCCGATGTAGGGCTCTGAGGGGCTATGGAATTTGTTAGTATCTCCAGACAGCTGGGGGAGAGAGAGAGAGGGAGGGTGAAGGAGAGGGGGGTAAGACTGACGAGATTCGCAATCAACATTGGCAACGCCCAGGACGCTCAAGGAGCAGCACTGCGGGGTGCCGCCCAAAAGGCTGGCCGGGCAAGCAGCATAGTTGGAATCGCCACCAGTGGTGTCACCACCGTTGCCGCCGTCGCCGCCGTTACCACCGTTGCCGGTGCCGGTGCCAGTACCAGTGCTGCCGCCAGTACCGGTGCCAGTGCCGGTACCCGAGCCGTTGCCGGAGCCAGTACCAGTTCCGGAGCCGCCAGAGCCAGTACCCGTGCCGGTACCAGTGCCGCTGCCGCCGCCAGTACCGGTTCCGGTGCCAGTGCCAGTGCCTGAGCCACCGGTGCCGGTGCCGGTGCCAGTGGTGCTGCCACCGGAGCCCGAGCCGCCATTGCCGCCAGCACCACCAGCACCACCGGAGCCGCTGGAGCCACCGTTACCACTGTTACCACCGTTGCCGGTCGAGCCACCATTGCCGCCGGCACCGCCCGGGCTGCCATCCGAAGACCCGGCATAGGGGACTGCCATGGCCGTGGCGAAGAGGGTAGCGAGGGCAATGACTTGGAACTTCATGTTGATGGATTTGGGAGTTGTGAACAGGAGTGGTTCTGTTGAGTAAGTTGAGTGGATTGGTTGTGAGTGTTGTATGTTTGAGAAGGCGATGCTAAGCTGAGTGAGGCTGAAGGCTTGATGAGGAGAAGAGAAACAAGACGGAAGTAGACGAGGGAGGATGGTCACCTTTATACCTGGATGGAAGTCGAGACAGAGGCGATGAAGAAGTCATGCCGGACAAAGGCTTGCTCACTGCTGAGCACTCGACTTGTTTCTGCCCGAGTGTTTCTCAACATTGTCTCCGTAAGCTGTCTACAGCCTGTCTCGAGAGACTCGACTTTGCGACATGACGTCCGTGTGTAGGGGAGATGAAGTGGCGGTAGACCTGTGATGACAGAGAATTGCCTCAGACAGTACACTCTGGCGCGTCTTGTTGAAGAATTCTGTCCTACCAAGTTCACGCACATCTTTACTCTCAATGTCTCTCATTCTCCGACCGTGTGGATGGAAGAGAGATAATGAGACAAGAGAAATAAGAGAGACAGAGAGAGAGAGGCGGAGAAGGTGGAGATGGTGCTACACCAATACTGTCTCTCCACAGGTGAACTGAGCGAGATTCTGTGAAGCTTTGGGTTCTCATCCTCGTCCATCATAGACTCCCTTCACACCCCACATCTTCACCGTTCTTTTCAGAGAACGCCAAAGTACGACTGAGCAAGAAAGATTTGAGGAACCTTGTGTAGAGCCTCGCGATGGGGAGCACAAAATTATGGGGATCATCGTGCGGTGTACAGCTTTGAGATGCTCGGCCACGGTGAAAAGGGGGCAGATCGACCCGTAGATGGTGCTACCGTCGGTCATATTTCTGCCTTGGCCGGGGAACGTCGGTAATGTGTGCTCGGTTGCATGAGTGTCCGAGGTCAGTGCATGTTCGGAATCTGTCCTTTGTTTACTTGGGCCCCTTATTCGCCACGATAATTGTTGGCCTTGTTTAGTTTGAATTTTCTCTGTGCAATATTTTTATGGCGTTTTAAGCGGCATGACACTGATTAGAATGGCGTTTCCAGCGGAGATGAATTTATCTAGGGATAGTTTGCGAGCCTTGTTACGCGGTTTTTTGTTGACTGTTTGAGGCGCTGCCTAAAATTTGTGTCTGTGTCTATTTCTAATTCTAGGAGTACAGAAATGTCTTGCACGGGCCATCATAACTTTTACTGTCAATTTTTGCCGTCAACTTGTGCGTAGTCGTGATGTCTGTCTTGATTTTTGCCATGTAATTTCCCCCATTGGCGCAAACCCGCAACACAGCGAAAAACGTGGCGACCGCCTTCTCGCCGTCGTTGCACACAGAGGAGGAAACAATATGGAGAAAAGAGAGTCAAATATCATGAATAAAAGATCGTCTGAAACAATAAAACACACAACTAAGGAAGGAAACTAAATGTTGACCGCTCACAGGTCCCGATCGCTTGCCATGGAGATACCCCTGTTTGTTTGTTTATTTCTCTAGACCGGTGTGACCAGACGCAAGTCGGTCACTGATGACGATTTTGACCTGGATTTCCACTGAATCTATTTGAATTGTATGCAACTATCTGTCTATCGTTATGATATATAAGTCTCTAGCCGGTGAAGTCGGCGATATCTTTCTGGGGTTGCTGTGTAATCTTTCCTTGGAACTACCCTTGTCACTCTCCTGGCTGTGGCTTGAAAGCTCACTCAAATCCACGCCATCTATAGCATCGATGTTAAGATGCTAAAGTTGCCGAGGGCATGATTTTTTCTTTTCCCTTGCGGATGGATATATGTCGATCCCGGTACAAAGCCATGGTCTTTGATCCGATCTGCTGCAGAATCCTGCTGACAGACTGCAGACAGTACTACAGCCATACGCCGGGGTAACAATGAAGCCACAAGATCGGGCCATGGGGTGCTCGTTTTGCCTTGCATAGTTCACACTGATGCACTCTTGTACTTTTTTACACAGACACAATACTGCAGGTCGCACGCTTAAAATGAAGAAGGCTTTGTGCTCTGATTGGGAGAGTAATGCTCGGGTGTAACCCGGAGACGGGCCCAAGTCCCTGGCGAGAAAGATGTGTATGCGACTCTCCATCTTTCTCGCCTCCTATTTTGTGATACCTGCCTTACTTTTCCTCTTGTCCCTCCGGTTCACTGTGTCCTACATTATTCTTTTGTGTGGTACTGCTATTATGTCGATCACTTTCGTCTTTCATCTTCACCGCACGCCGTGTGTTCCCAGCACTTTTGCGCCTCTAGCCCCCTTTTTTCTGGCTTTCTTGTGTGACTTCGGAGAGACGGTGAGCCGGGAAAGGATGTGAAGAATAGAAAGGAAAAATCCCGCTACTCTTGACCCGTTTGAAAAAGCAAGACTGCAGACCTACAGACTTGGGACTCTAGATAGACAGCGAAAGCTGATAGCTGCTGAAGAATTATGCACGCACGGGGATATTCTGAAAGGAGTAAAAAGAAGCATCAAGTAAAGACCGCGTCATGCATTCACCTCTGCATGCATCTCACTTTCTGTGAGACCATGGCCGAGCCTGTCTCGTTTTCCTCTTTCGAGTCGACTTTCATGATCATGGTGGTTCTATTCCAGGTTTGAAACTTCAGTATCGCTGACAAAAACAAACGTCGTCGTCATCGAACCTACTTTACTTTTCTGCCTGTCCTTCTCGCCATATTTCTACAGCTTAGCACTCGATCCTACCAGCCGCAAGCATGCCGGCGTGATCTCTTTTAGAGACGCACACCCCATCAGGCCCATACACAGCTTGAGCTCTTCTCGCAAGATGGTCAGCATGCGCTCAACCCCTTGTTGCCCTCCACACGCCAGCCCCCACAGCGCGGGTCGGCCAACCCAGACAAAGTCGGCCCCCAGAGCCAGCGCCCGGAAGACGTCTTCGCCTCGACGTACACCGCCGTCGATGTGTACTGGTATTTTTCCAGCCACGGTTTCCACTACTTCTGGCAATGCATCCAGTGCTGGCACACACAGGTCGAGCTGACGCCCTCCGTGGTTGCTGACGACAATGCCGTCGACGCCGTGCTGGACAGCTAGCGCTGCATCTTCGGCTGCCGATATACCCTTGAGCCAAATCTCGAGAGATGTTGTGGCGCGCAGCCACGGCAAGATCTCTTCCCAGACCAGGCTGTTATCAATCTCCAGACGGCCCGTGTCGGCGATCATAGTGCCAAAGTTGATTGTCGTCAAGAACTTGGGCAGTTGTGGCCGGTTGCGGATCTCGGAGACGCGCTTGCCGACGTACGGGGTGTCGACTGTGAGGAGAATAGCACGGTAGCCGGCCTTCTCGACGCGGCGAAGCACATCGGCCATCAGTTTCCGGTCGTTGAACATGTACAGCTGGAAGAATGCGGCGGAGTCGCCACCTGCAGCTCGCACGTCTTCTGGTGAGCAGCAGTCCTCGGGCGATGCACCAACAACCGTGCCCATGGACACGCCCATGACGCTGCCGATTGCACGTGTGGCTGCTGCCGTAGCAGCCTCGCCGTCCGGGTGTGCCATCTTGTGCCAGCCCGACGGGGCAATGCCAATGGGGAAATCAGCCACCAGATCCTTGAGGACGGGTGTCGACATGTCGATTTTGCTCACGTTCCGGAGCACGCGTGGCCGCAGGCGGTATTGGTCAAACGCCGCGGCATTCTCGCGTACAGTAATGTTCTCGCCGGCGCCGTGGGCCCAGTATTCTCGGGTGACCTTGTTGACGCGAGCAAGAGCAAGCCGCTCGAGGTCGGCGAGTGTTTGGATTGGATCGGGGTCCATTGTGAGGGGGTGATCCAGAGGGTGTGGTCGTCAAGTGCGCCAACGTTGGTCAAGACATGCTGAAGTTGAAGCTAGACAGGCGTCTTTATGCAAGCTGAGGAGTGAAGTTGTCTTGTGGCGAAGCCGTCAAGCTCCAGACTCTCAATCCTGATCATGACGCATGATCTTGACGCCGACTGCCGACAGGTGTTGCAGAGCTGTCAGTTGTCTGTCCACCATCTACTACTGGGGTAATGCACCTAGACCGGATCGAGTTGCTGTTTTGAAAGAGGGGAGGCTCACAGAATCTACTGTTGGCGCTGAAGACGTTTCTGGGAAAGCTTAAGACAACGGGTGCGACTCCTGACTGTCAATAGTGCGGAGAGGGAAAGAGACAGCGCTAATGATGCAACCCCGCGTTGCTGTAAATGGCAGGCGTGCCGGCCGGAAAACAATCGGTAGTGTGTCGGTATGCCCACGTTTTCTGAATAAGGAAGTTGCGTGCGGAAGACGAGAAGAGAGAATTGGGAAAGAGTGGCCGGCAAAATATCCGTAGAGAGGAAGGAGCGAACGGCTGTTGAAGATGACCAAAGGAAGAAAGAAAAGGAAATCGTTTACGAAACGTGGGGATCCCCGGGCTCAATTCGAAATCCGGGGTAGGCGCTTCCCATCCCATCCCATACATACCAATCCGGGGTATGATCGCGGAGAAGAGACGCATGGACCAGATTTGGAGAAATCAAAAGCTGCAACGAGGTACCTTGCCTTGCTTGCCTTACAGGAAAGAACGACCGTCGTCGTGACTGCCGTCTCTCGCGAGAAGCTTAAATAGACGCGAAGAGGCCCCACCCAAGCTGCTCCTTCCATGATCGTCAAGCTCACATATCACCACTTTCTCCTTCTTGAACTTTGCGTTACTCTTTACCACACTTTTCTTCTTCTTCAACACCCCCTCCCACCATGGCTGAAAAGGCCGATACTGTCCTCCCGGCGCCGGCGGCCGAACTCGACAAGACTGAGACTGGCCGCGCCGACGTCATGGAGATCAAGCACTACGAGCACGCCGCCAACGAGGCCACCGACCGCGAACACAAGATGACGGTCCGTGAGGCGTTCCGTACGCACCCATGGCTGTCGTGTGGTCGATGCTCTTCTGTGTGTGCATTATCATGGACGGCTACGACTCGGATCTTATTACGAACCTGTATGGATTGCCGTCGTTCAAGCGAAAGTACGGCTTCCTGTTTGAGGGTGAATACACCGTCTCGGCGCCCTGGCAGACGGCCTTTGCCATGAGCTCTCCCGTCGGCCGTGTTTCTTGGTGGTGGTCTGCAGGGCCATGTTGCTGAAGCCTTTGGCCGCAAGCTCACGCTCATCGGCTGCCTGTTGTTGCTCACAGGTTTCATCTTCCTCACCTTCTTTGCACCCAGCAATGCTGTTTTGCTGGTTGGTGAGATGCTTTGCGGTACTATCTGGGGCATCTTGTCCTCTCTGGCTCCCACGTATGCTTCAGAGGTCTGCCCTCTGCGCCTGCGCGATATTTTAACGGCCTATGTCAACTTGTGCTGGTCGATTGGCCAGCTTCTGGCCTCGGGCGTGCTCACAGGCTATGCTGGCAACACGACAGAGTGGGCCTATCGCGTCCCCTTTGCCTTGCAGTGGATCTGGCCCGTCCTAATTCTGAGCTTCATCCCCTGGGCCCCCGAGTCGCCCTACTGGCTCGTCCGTAAGGGCCGCCTTCCTGAAGCCGAGAAGGCGCTGCGCCGTCTCGCCAGTCGCTGCCCCGACCCAGACGCCGATGCCCGCGCCATGTTGGCCCTTGTCCAGCGCACCAACGAGCGCGAGCTCGAGTACCAGGCGTCTTCGAGCTATGTTGAGTGCTTCAAGGGCACCAACCTGCGCCGTACCGAGGTCTCTGCCATGGCCTGGGCTATCCAGATTCTGTGTGGTCTCTCACTTCCGTTCTATGCCGTCGTCTTCTTTGAGCAGGCCGGTTTCCCGACACAGCAGGCCTTCAACATGAACGTTGGCATGACCGCCCTGGGCTTCGTCGGCACTTGCATTTCGTTCTTCCTCATCCCCCGTTTTGGCCGCCGCACTCTTTACTTTGGCGGCCTTATTTTCCTCACAGGCCTCATGCTGCTCATCGGCTTTTTGGGTATCCCTACCAACAATACCTCCGTCACCAATGCGTCGCCGGCTTGTTGATCCTCTGGTTCTTTGTCTACTTCTTGACCGTCGGCCCCGTCGCCTACGTTATCTTTACGGAGACATCGTCGACCCGCCTTCGTGGCCACACGGTCGCCATTGCCCTCATTGCCTATTCCACGCTCGGTATCGTCTACAATGTCGCCTCGCCCTACCTCATCAAACGGCACCGAGGCCAATCTGGGCCCCAAGACAGGTCTTGTGTACGGCAGCATCTCGCTGCTGTGCTGCTTCTGGTGCTATTTTAGACTGCCCGAGTGCAAGAACCGCACCTTTGAGGAGCTTGATATTATGTTTGAACGCAAGGTGCCCACGCGTCAGTTCAAGGACTACGTGATTGAGCAGTAAGGGGCTGATGGAGAGATGTTTTCTTAAGAACAAATAAGGCAGTGTGATCTTCGGGATAACTATGTAGGAAATCAAATTGCTCGTTATGATGACTAAATTTTGAAATGCAAATATGATTCAGACTGCATAAAAACCTCGTTGAAACTAAAAGCAACTCTTGAATCTTACCTCAAATTTGTGCTGTAATTGTTTTCCTTTTCGGGATAATATTTTTTTTATTTCTTAAATGATGAGAAAATGCTACGCAGAAAATTAATCTTTCTTATTTTACCATAGCTCACCAATTATTTTTCTGAGTTGAAAGAGTTCCTGTGATCGGCTGAACATGTTTCCACCTCTTTATCGCGTCTGCCTTGTCCCTTTCAAACATATCCTTTGATCACTTTGGTTTGCGTGCGGGGTCGACCACACCAACATCTCAATGCCCGGCGATTACGAGTACCGCACGACCACTCTTTCAACTCCCAACCGAGTGGTTCTAACCTGCTTCAAGGACTAGTTTTCCTAATTCAGTTTCCACATCGTAACGGGAGTGGCACTGTTCCGCTATGTGCCCATCGTCTCCCTCTTGCTTGCTCGCTTGCGTTCCCGGACTTGGCTTTCTACTTGGCTTTCCCCACGTTATGTTTCTTGATCTCCACATGTGCATGTCACGTCTTCCGACAACCTAAACAAGTATATCTGTCCGGTCAGAGCCATCTCGTCGTTCCCTGACCGTGGCATATTTCCTGTTCTTGACGCGTTCGACAACAAGCAACAAAAAAATGTAAAAGAAAAAGAATAGATTGGAAGAAGAGACTGGAGAGAAAGTACCAAGATCACAAGATACGATGGCCCACCGTCAACAGCGGCGAAAATTGCAGAGTTGGTGAGTTATCCTCAAGTGTCAGATGTGCGGAGACTGTTGCCTTTTGATATTGATGACACTGACCCGCAATAATCAAAACAGCGACGCCTGTCGAGCGGCACATGCACGCTGTAAGTTGATGACGATAAAGTCCCAAATAGGAAATATCGACATGAAACACCACTGACAGGCCTTAGGTGACGTCCAAGTACCGACCTGTGGTCGCTGTGCCTTACTGAACACTGCATGTGTCCGCGGCAAGCCGATCCCCTTTCGCTACAGCAATGTTTTGGCCGAGGAGGGAGACAACGCAAGAACCCGCCTCACACGTAGCAGCAGGGCTTCTGCAGCTGCCCATCGACGCGAGGCGAGCAAGGCCGAGTTTGGGTTTGCCAATGACCAAGTATGGCTGATGCCGCCGCCAGGAGATGTTGAGTTTGTATTCGAGTACGTGCCGGGACTGGCTGCCTCGCAAGACGGAGACGGTTCAGACGAGGACGAGGACGAAGACGAGTCGGAAGTGTCGACTCCACCACCACTATCTTCCTTGGGGCTTGCACAGTTGTCACCTCAGTTGCAGTCACCACCAAGGGTGTCTTTTGTGGAAGAGGACCCGACAGATGTGTCTGTCTCTGCAGTCGTATCTTCACCCTTTCAACTGCAAGCACCTCCACACACTGGGGACGAGACAACACCAGACGACTGTCTGTGGCTCCCTGGGCATGACCCAAGCCACAGCCGCAGCCACGGGCATAATGGCCCATCTCCGGCAACCAGTAGCAGTGCAGCCGGCTACTCTTCACGGAGTGTCTCCTTTATCCTGACTCCGGCTGCGGCTCCCGCCCATCTTGCATCACCAGATCATTTTCTGCAAAGGCAATGGCCTTTCGAGAATGATCACGAGGCAACACTCCTCCGCCACTTTGTCACAGACTTATCGTCATGGGTAGGTCGCCGCTTTCCAGAGAACCATATTGAATACTTTCTGACCTGCAGTTTGACTACGGTGACCCGCAAAATACGTTTGCAACCAGTGTCGTCCAGTGCGCTGCATCCTCCCCGCCACTCCTCAATGCCATTTTCGCTGTATCAGCACGACATATGGGACTGGTAAAGGGCGTTGATGACAAAGATGCATCGGCTTTGGCCGACAACTATCACCGGACATGCCTCAAGCTGTTGATTCCACTACTCAATGACACGAATGCAGCACTCGACGAGCGTCTGTATGCAGCGACAGTCATTCTCCGTCTTTACGAAGAAATTTCGGGTGCGTTCCACCTTTTCAAGAATTAGATTTACATCACCACTAATACACCCAGGCCAAGACATGGAGAATCACTTGATGGGTACGCACACATTTGTGCGGTTGCACGAGTATGCACAGTCGTCACCAATACGGCAGGCCGTGTTCCGTGTGGCCATCAGGCAGGAGATTGTGATTTCGTTCCGTACACAGAGACCGGTCCAGCTGCTGCGGGAATACGTCCGGGCGGACCAATCTTTGCGAACGGCGTCATCATCGTCGCCATCCTCGTCCTCTTCCGGTGGTAGCGGAGAAGACGACTGGGCACTTGCATTCCATATTTTTGTACTGTGCGCAGAAGTTCTCACCTTTTGCTACGGCGAGGTGGGCGACGCTCCTATACCTATAGGCTCAGAGCTTGGTCCGTCAACGCCTCCTCCCACATGGGACGACCTCGCCTGGCGCGCTCAACAGTGGATCAACACTCTGCCTGTGTCTTACCAGCCGCTGCTGTATCGTCCACCAGGACCAGGCCGTGTCTTCCCCACGATTATGTTGTTGAACGACTGCCATGTCGCTGCCCGACAGCACTATCTGTTGACACAGATCTTGTTGGCTGCACACGATCCTCGCCGACCGCATCTTGGACCACGCGCTACCGAGTCGACCAAAGCAACCAATGCTGCCATCAAAGACCATGTCCGCGGCTTGTGTGGCATTACCCTGTCGAACAAGCACTGTGTCCCGTCCATGTTTACGGCGTGTATTGCCATTGCCATTTGTGGCGACCTGTTTACCGACCTGGTGGAGCAGCAAGCCTTGTTTGACATTCTCGTGACGACAGACCGCGAGCTGGCCTGGCCGACGGTCGCCTTTCAATCTCATTTGCGCGAGCAATGGGGGTGGACTTGAAGGAATAATAGTGGAAATGTGAAAGTATTATTAAAGTAAATTAATCGCCGGACTAAACTTAGAGTGAGGAGATGAAGCAACATACTGGTCACACAGGCTAATGTTTTTGGAATAAATACCACATTATTCTGATACATGTCTTCAGCATTATGACTCCACAGACCTCAGACCTACACTCCATCCCCCAGACGAAATTGTTCTCCCCATCGCTGTTTTGTTAGCAAAAAGAAGAAAAGAAGAAAAAGAAAGAAGGAAAGAAAGGAAGATAAAAACCAAGCACCAACGATCAAAATTTAAATGTGTACTCACTTTATCCCACGGCTTTGACGAATCGACAAATCGCAGGTCTGTCGCCAGCCGGATCACCTGGTTGGGGTCGTGGTTGATGGTCGAGGCATGGATCATGTACGGCGTGTGCAGTACCACATCGCCCGCCTCGTAGTTGGTCACCAGCCACCGCCGGCCATGTTCGCGCCCGAAAGCAGCGGGTCCGTCCGTCAGCACGCCGCTCGACAGCATGTTGCGGTTAAAGGCCGATTTGGCCTCGCCATCCGTTAAACCAGTTGCCTTGGCCTTTTCCGTAAATTCTTCTTCAAACTGGCGGCCCAGAACATGCCCTCCCTCCAAGTAGATCAACCCACCACCTCTCAAAGAGATATCGCCCATCGGCACCCACACGGTAACACTGGTCGGCTCGCCGTGCCGCAGAAAGATCTGGTCGTAGTGCACACCGATGGCCTTGGCCTGTGGGATGTTGTTGCGCAGCAGGGTGCGTTCCAACGGCAAGGTGTTGTCAGGACCCCACCCCGTGAACTTGGCCATAAATTTGAGCAGCACTGGATGTTTGCACAGTGTCTGGTTGTACCATGGCTGGCCGTGGGCACCGAGTGCGCGCGTGACAAACTCCTGGGCTTGCGGGCCCATATCCTCGAGGCGGCCGACGCCGATACCCGGGAACTCGGCAATGTTCTTGGCAGCGTCAAAGATGCCATCAACGGGGTCCGATCCGGGCTTGAGGACGCCGCTGGGCTCCAAGTAAGAAAAGTAGGCGCGGCGGGCTTCAAGGACATCCTCACGGGGCAGGATGCCCTTTAGAAACAGGTAGCCATCGTCACGCAAGCGGCGGCGGAGCTCTTCGAGAGGCACCGTGTTTGGGTCGGACGGTTGGAGAGTTGCATAGTCGGCCGTCTGGAGGGGCCCGTCGTTAACGTAGAGAGGTTGTTCGATGCCGACAGTCATTGTAAAGTTGGTTGGATGGATAAGAAGAGTGAGATGAGGGAGATGATGATGTCGAAACGAGTTGGGTGAAGACTGTAGACGTTTTTAAATCTTGAACCTTTCTTTTCATCAAAAGAAGAACCTCCGGGATGTCAGACTCGTCATGTACTGTACTCGTACGACAACTGCTTCGATCAGCACATCAGGGACAACATTCTGCCGTCGAGTGCCGTCTCGAGGCGGACAGGATTTAGATACTGCGTAGATTGTCTGCCCGGGATTACGAAAACATCAACCCGGGCAACATGACAGACGCTCTTCCATTTCCCAAGTGTCCCGTCATATTTTTTTTGGCGGAAGGTGCAAAGTAGGAAGGAGGCGGCAGTCAATCGACGTAGAGTGTGCCTGCCAGTCGCAGTTTCCCGGGACGATTTTCCCGATTTGGAAAGAAGCTAGTGGACTAACACAGGAAAGAACAGTGCATCGCCCGCAGTTTCCTCTCCTGAAAATCTGGGGGCCACGCGGGGAAGGCACGACCAGCGATGACGTAGGCTCCGTTTTGAGTCGACCAAACATAAAGTTCTCTGTCAAGAGAAGAAAAGCTCCATCACGAGCACAGAAACATGCCAATGATCGACACCATCCCAAAATTTGCTTTACAACAACAACACCATCCTGCGTCTCCCCAACCGCCATGGCCTCCTCACCACCCCACGAGGTCCTCCTCATCACTATCCTTTCGACGCTTATCCAGACAGCTATGCCCGCCTCAAGGAGCTCCAGCCTGGTCTTGAGGTCATCC
Organism: Sporothrix variecibatus; assembly: GCA_016097105.2. Classification (NCBI taxonomy): domain Eukaryota; kingdom Fungi; phylum Ascomycota; class Sordariomycetes; order Ophiostomatales; family Ophiostomataceae; genus Sporothrix; species Sporothrix variecibatus. Next base: position 847,502 of record JADMNI010000001.1, on the reverse strand, counting down.
ATTACAATGCCGGCGCCGGCGACGACGAAATGATCCCGGCGGACGTCTGGGCCCGCACTACTGTCCACCTGACGCACTCTCTGTTTGCCGCGAGCAAAAAACAGTGCCCTCTCCTGAAATGGGTCTACCTGTACAGCGGCGGTATCAACCAGGCCCTGCACGCCCCTCTGTTACACGACCGCTCGATTGAATGGACACGCAACAGCGGCGTGCACGCACCGCAGATTGCCGAGTGGGTGGTGGGTATGCTGCTGGCGCACTACCGGCAGCTGCCAAAGCTTCTAAAGTGGCAGGCGGAAGGCGAATGGCGGGCACCCGAGTACAAGACGAGGGGCGATTTACTCGGCAAGAAAGTGGCATTTCTCGGGTACGGAGCGATTGCTCGGCACACGGCGCGCATCCTGTCCGCGTGTGGGATGCGCGTTGTGGCATACACGTTGCACGCGAAGAATACCCCTGCCGAGAGAGTGAGCACGACGTTTACGCCCCATAGTACGGGCGATGTGGTTGGGGCGCTGCCGGAAGCATGGTACCATGGCGATCTCGACGAGTTTCTGGACGCAGTGAAAGGTACTGTCGACGTTTTAGTCGTGGCTCTGCCGTCAACGGAAAAGACACGGGGTGCACTGGGGGCGGCCCAGTTCGAGAAGTTGCGCGACTGCTACTTGATCAACGTGGCCCGCGGCGACATTGTCAAGACGGACGAGCTGGTGACGGCACTCAATGATAGCACGCTATTGGGTGCCGCATTGGACGTGACCGACCCAGAACCTCTTCCCCAGGGGCACGCGCTGTGGACAGCCCGCAACACGATTGTCACGCCGCACATTTCGGGTGTGTCGGACGAATACATGCCGCGGACAGTGGAGATTCTGGATGAGAACTTGAAGCGGCTGCACGACGGACGACCTCTTATCAACCAAATTCATAGGGAGGATGGCTACTAGGAGTGTGTAAAAGAAATCAAATGTTGGATAGATCTATGAGTAATATTATTTGCCATAATTACGCCACTTCTGACTTTGACTCCTCCACCGGCCGTTCTGGCAGGTTCTCCTTCAACTCTCCAAAGACGGCATAATATGGTGCCAGCAGATCACGCGCAGACAGCAGCTTAACATGCGGACTCACTTCCAGACCAAACCCAGGCTTGTCAAAACTTGAAGGCCGCACCCGGCCATCGGCGTCCGGCAGCGGTTCCTTCACAAAGAAATCGCCATGGACAGGCGCTACAGACTTGCCGTCCGGTGCATATGCCACATACTCAATCATGGACGAGTTGGGCGTCGCCATGCAGAAATGCACCGTGTAGTGGCTCGTGCCGTGGGGTACAATGTCGGTCCCGTAGGCGGCAGCGTGCGCAGCAATTCGAATCATCTCTGTGAGGCCGCCGCACCACATGACATCCGGCTGCAGGACGGCAAAGTACCGTGTCTCGATCAACTTGCGGTACCCATAGCGGGTGTACTCGTGCTCGCCGGTAGCCCATTTGATATGCGGCAGGGCTTGTTTGAGAAACGCATAGCCCTCGGTGTCGTCCGGGCTCAGCACCTCTTCCCACCACTCGATATCGAGGTCTTCGCATTTGCGGATCAACTGGATGGCATAGGGGATCGTCAGAGACATGTAACAGTCTACCATCAATGGGAACCCCGGACCAGCCGTCTTGCGGTGCGCGGCCAGGGCCTCGTAGTTGAGCCGCAAGCTGTCGGGCTCGCTAGGCGAGAAAGGGAGAGGGACTTTACTCCCATAAAAGCCTTGCGAGCGTGCAATGTCCGGATGCGGCCCCGTGCAGTACGCCGTCAAATACTCCTTGGTCGCACCGCCAATCAGCTTGTACACCGGCTCGCCGCGCAGCTTGCCCAGCAGATCCCACAGTGCCAAGTCAATCACACTGACGACCATCATCGTGATGCCCCGTCGGCCGTAGTGCTGCGACCCGCTGTACATTTGGTCCCAGATCTGGTGGATGTCGCGCGGGTCGGCGCCCAGCAGGAAACGCTTAAAGTGTTCTTCTGTCAGGTAGCAGCCGACAAAGCCGCCGTGGCCGATGGAGAAGCCCACCGTCGTCTTGGGATTTCCGTCACTGCCGGTACTTGTGACTTCCACCTCGACGCAAAAGTTGCGCAGAACATCAATGCCCCAGCTCTCGCGCTCGTCGCGGTACTTGGGGTACTTGGACATGGGATTGGCGATGCGTTGGCTGTAGAGCCACTGACCCGGTTTGGGGGCGCCCGGGTTGCGCTTGTCGGGTGCCACGAGGAAGGTCCTCACGGCTGTGATGCGAGGAGAGGAGGCCATGGTGGTGGCTGCGGTAGACGGCAGTAGATGTTGCTGTAAGGGTGAGTTTGGTCGATTGTTGAAGAGCAGAAGTGTGAGTTAATTGGATTGGTAAAGTGAACAGACTCATAGTTAGGCGGCGAGAACCTGTCAACAAAAGTCATGATGGGAAACAGAAAAGGTTTGCCAAAAAGCGTTAGCCGGACTCCCTCATCTGTCGCCAGAAGCCACGACGTGTCGGCTGAAGTTCTCTCGCTTGAATGCGATGCGGAGTTGAGTCGTACATGCGGGGAAGGATGCTGCTGTGTTGGCGCCGGACGGTCTTGCCTTCTTACACCGGACGCTCTTTCCTCTCTCGGCCATCAATGTGTCTCCTGAATGGCCTCGTGGACAAACTTAAACAAAAATAAAAGTCAATATTTCGGAAGGAGCTTTCGCGAGGGTTGCTTCCTTCCGTCGTTATGCGGAGAATTTGAAGAAAACGAAAACAGGAAAGTGCGGAGAAGCTTTACGACGGGCACTTTCCATTCCGTGATGCTAGAATAGCCCCTTTCCTTTCCACTCCTCTTTCTCTCGTCATTTGGCCATGTCAATGCTTCGCTATTTCTCTCAGCTGAAATCGAATACCACCTCCGTCTCGGAGATCATACATCCCGATCTTTGACCGTATCGTCGGAGAACACTCGTTAACTCACCGCGGCGTGTCCTGTGAGGCGTCCCTCGAGAACATCAACAGTTTGCGAAACTTGGCCCTGGCAGGCCATTGGGATGTTGAATACACCTCTTCGACATCTTATCCTGACATCAGCCCACATCGTCGACGAAGACGTCTCCTCCACATTCAACCACCACAATGGTCACACAAACGACTACAGGAACGCCTGCGCAGGCAGCACCACCCCCAACAACTCTTCCTCCCTCTTCGACTCCCTCGCCTGCGGCCATTGCCTTCTCACAAAATCTACCCTGCCTTGTCCTCGGCGGTGCCGGCTTCAGCTACCAGACCCATCCGGACCCGGAATCTCTGCCCGTCGCCAGCATCGTCCGTCAAGCGTTTGACCACGGCTTGAGGGTGGTCGACACGGCGCCACTCTACGAGCCGTCTGAACAGCTTCTGGGAAAGGCTTTGGCTGATCCAGAAGTATCAAACAAGTACAGTCGCTCCGACTACGTTTTGATGACCAAAGCTGGGAGAACAGGTCCGGACACGTACGACTACTCTGCCGAGGCCATTGACGCTTCTGTCCGCCGGTCCCTTGTCCGCCTCCGCACAACCTATCTGGACGTCGTCTTCTGCCATGACATGGAGGCCGTGACGGACCGCGATGTGCTAACGGCAGTGGGTGCACTCCGTATTCTCGTCAAAGAAGGACTGGTCCGGCACATTGGCTTGTCGAGCTACCGGCTGGACCTGTTGAGTCGGCGAGCCCAGCTTGTCCGCGATCACTTTGCGGGAGAAGGCCCCCTCATCGACGTCGTCCAGACATGGGGCCAACTGACGCTTCAATGTGGCCGCCTCGAGACCGAACCAGATGGGCTGGGTGGCCTGCGTGCCGCCGGCGTTGCCACGTCTTCAGTTCGAGTCCTTTGGGTATCGGTCTTCTTCGCAAAGAGGGTGTCCCACTAGGAAAACTGGGCGACTTCCACCCTGCTCCGCCAGAGCTGCGACAGGCTTCGAGGAGATTGGCCGAGTACATGACCACCCAAAATCAAAACTTGGCGGCTGTGGCATTGCGGTATGCTCTGTGGCGGGCCCACGAGGCGGGTGCCACCCACAGTCTGCGTGTGTCGACCATCACGGGAATCAGTTCTCGTGCAGACTTGGAAGAGAACGCAGAGGCTTTGTGTGCCATTATGAAAGGTGATCTACGACAGCCCGACCTAAACGACAACCAGGTCGCACAAGACAAGCCACTCTTTGCCAAGGCACACGAGATTCTGGGCGACTGGGTCGACTGGACGTACACTATTCCGGCTGAAGGGTGGGATCAAGAGACGAAGACTATGAAGGCGAAGGATGCGTAGCAGACGGCGTAGCAGGCAGACAAAAATGTACAGAAAGATACTGTTTAATTTAAAAGAAAAAGCAGGCCAAAGATACAACTGACCAACAAAAAAAAAGTGTGTTAAGAAAAACAAAAAAAGAAAACTCGAATTGCCCAGACGCGGGATCGAACCGCGGACCTCCTGCTTACTAGGCAGGCGCAGCTACCACTGTGCTACCCGGGCAGGTAGTTTGATGGAGAAAAGTCGCCGCTAGTAGTTCTCAAGTAGGTGGGTGCAACACATTGGCGTCCACTTACACGACTAGCGTGAGTTGACGTCGACTGAATGTAAACAAGCATCTCGAAAAGAATCACGACCATGACTACCTAAACAGCCTATTCGCTCACATAAAAGCGTCCCAAGCAGTCGGTTCCAAAAGTTGGAGAGGCGGAGAAATTACAGACAGAAAGTGGCCGTGCAGCGGGTGATTTCAAAAGAGAGACGGCAAAGCTCAGACACTTTGTCCCGCGCCATTTAATCACTGGACGGGCCGCAGGCGGGAAACGAAGGCAGGCGGGAGACTGTGGGGAGGATAAAGTCTATTAGATTATGACTAGAAGTGAAGTGAAAAAAGAGGCTGCTCATATTCATTTATTTCTCACTGATCGACAGATGGCTGTGTATCTTTAGGTCCATCATAGAATGTCCCATTTTCCCGCTGAATGAGTTGGATCTGGGAGTTTTATGAGCGAAATACTACGTTATACCATCAGGCCCTGAGGCAGATCGACAGGAGTTTTACCGGGATGCCAAGAGGCCAAGGCGTCGTGGGTTGTGTATGATCTGGCTGTGAATGGTGAGATGGTGTCGACATAAGTTGAGTGGGAATGGTAGGTACTCAAGCAGTTTACCAATACCACTCCACAGGCAGCATAAGTCACAGTAGTAGATAAAACTCCAAGTCAACTTTTGTTCATTTTAGAGACGTACATTTTGTAGTATATTGGGTATGTGATGTCTTTCCTCCTATTAGGACCGACATTAATGAGGCTAGACTAGAAAGAGTCGACAAATGAGAAGCATAACTATGTATGGGTGTGGTGTGTGTATGAGGTTTTTGTTTTTGTTTTCGGCCGTCCAAGCTCGTCTCCGTAAATCAGAAAAAGTAAACATCAACAAGGCAAAAGCAATGGGAAATCACAAAAAAGAGGGCAAAATCGAACGCTTGCAAAAGAAAAGGGGAGGAAACAAAGCAAATTCATAAGGTAGGCGGGGAGTGTAAAGTTGTATGTGGTCGGGGAGAAATGCTTCACGTTCCCCCCTCCCTAGTAGTTGTGCCCCACACCGAACTTCTCCTCGTGCTTCTTCTTCAAACTTTCAAACTCCTCGTCGTACGGCATCGAGTTGCGGTTCTTGCGCCGCGACACACGCCGCCGGAACATCATAATACCCAGGCCAGCAAGGGCAACACCGACAATGGGCGCTGTAATGGCAATGGCCATGACGGGCTTGCTCATGTTAGAGGAAGAGGTGCTGTCTGAGGTAATGCTGAGAGAGGCAGTAGCCGAGGCGGCAACAGCCGACATGGCGATTTGGGTGTCGGTAGGCGTCGTCGTGGTGGTGGCAACAGTCATGGTCGTCGTGCCGTCGTCGCTGGTGGGTGGGATGGTCATGGTGACAACGGCGTTGCTAGTGATGAACGATGTAGTTGTTGACGTGGGAGTGGCGGACAAACTGAGCTGTTAGTGATAGTAATGAAAATGGTATCACCGGGGGTGACGCTTACCTAGTAGTCGGCGTCGCGACAACAGCGCCGCCGTTGGCGTTGTTGGTGCTGGTGGTCTGCTGAGCGGCAGCCGTAGTAGAGGTGGACGTGGTGGCCGGGGTCGTGGCAGCCGCAGCAGCGCTCGTACTCGACGTCGTCGTGGCCGCACTGCCCTTGCCGTTGTTGTTGTCGTTTCCATTGCCCTTTCCATTTCCGTTATCATTGCCGCTGTTGGCCTTGGAGCCGTTGCTGCCAGTGTCGTCACCGCCGTCGGCCGAGTTGCCAGTAATCACAGTGTCGGTGCCCGACGAGCCAGGAGCGGCAATCGTGGCCGTCTGCTGGACAATGGCCGTCGTTTCTTGCGTTGCGGTCGTGACTGCCACGGCAGTATCGGTCGTTGTCGCTTCAGTGGCTGCGGCTGCCGATGTCGTCACGGTAATGTCGGTCGAAGTGACAGCAGCTGCTGCTGCTGCTGAGCTGGTCGGCGTATCGGCCGCGCCAGGGATAAGACCGGAAACGAGCGAGCCTGCACCGGCACCCAGGTCGCCGAGAGCGCCGCCCACGCCGCCCAGAAGGTCTCGTAGAACATACATTATGAGAGATGTGAGGTGAGAAGTAAGGTGAAAAAAGGTTATAAAATAGAAGAGGATAAGAGAAGAAAAACACACAAAAAATAAAAGAAGAACAAAATGGATAAAAAAAATAAGCGTGTGAAAAGAAAAAATGTCTACCAGAGATGAAGAAAGTAAATAAAAAGGGTGGGAAGAAGAAGAGAAGATGTTGGCCGGCAACCTGTTTTCACGAAAACAGCAGTTCAAAGCACGGTTCGTATCATGTCGACAGATGATGGTGAAATGATCAAAAAGATGAAGAGAAAGGAAAGAAAGAAACGGAAAAGGGGAGAGTGGAAGAAAGGAAGAAAAGAAGAGACGAGACGATGTGCAAAAGACAGTGCGGCTGCGAGCACCGCCTATTTTAATAATGTCACTTTTGAAAAAGAGACCAAACAACTTGCATAGGGATTTGCATACAACAACACCTACAGACTTACAACACAGACGTACAACACATACACATATGGAGACGCCTTCCCATGCCTCGAAACGGGCCAGGGTAGACCCCCAAAAAGAACCCAGGGCTCGGCCAGGCCCTTTCCACGGTGCTGGGGTGGAGGCCGACCGAGACCAGGAGTCGAGGAGAAGGAGAAAAAAGACTGCAGGCGGTTGCCTCAACTGCCTCTTTTGGGCGGGCAGGCTGACAGGACGGAGGGCTGGACATAGCCCTGTCTGTCTCTAAACATTCAAAACTTGACAGAGAAGCCTTTCAGTACGACGTACCAGGGGACAATGACGACAGGGTTGAAGGAGGAAGTGGGTTGTGGTTGCTGTTGGGTGCGATAGGTAAGGCCTGCAGTTGTGCCGTTATCTTGATTAATTCACATTTTCTCTTTCAACTAACCGACACAGTTCAAGAAACTCTTTACTATTTTGCGGTGTATTCTAACGCCATCTACATTTTACTCGTCGATGTCGTCGTCCCCTTTTCCCTGCGTCGTAAAACAGTTTGAAAGAAAGCCACTTGGGGCAAAGAAGTGCAGAAATATGCAGAGGCAATGAGGCAAAAGCACGGCTACACCAATCACACAAATCCAAAGATTTTGCAGTCGGTCTCGCAGACGTCCTAACGTTGTACTGGACCCTCGGGTCGGAGACAGCTGGGGAAAGGGGAGGGCACACAGTTTTGGTTGCAAGGTGTTTGATCGTCTGCCAATGCGAGAGGGCAATGAAGCAGATCGACAGGGGAGGAAAAGACAAAGGCGGTCCCGACAAACACTGTTGTGTGCGAAGAAAGTGCACCTTACAATTCGGGTCGTCTCTTTCCTGGTTGCGACGGTGGGCGGAGGTGGGCTCCTGAAGGCTTTGAAACCGTTTGAAACTCCTCAAAGTCGATCCCCAGGCCAAAAGGCTATCTGACCCCTGTCCACCCAAGGCCACCTCCACAACTCCTCCATGAAGACCGTGACCGATAACGAAAGGGCAACAGAGTGGCAGAAACATCTAAAAATTGAAAAGAGAATAAAAAAGAATTGGAAGATTGTAAAAAATAGCAGGCTGTGTCAATTGAATGTGGTTGCGCAGGAGTGCTGTTGCTTGTTGAGTGGGTGTTTTTGTGCAGATTTATCGGACAATTTAGAGTGCCAATTTTCCATATTCTCCCCTCTCAGTGTTTCCGCCTTTTACACGGCAAGAGTACGATGTGCTACTCTTTAAAAAGCCAAAACCTTATTCGGTGATGTGCCTCAATTCATAACGAAAATCTTGTAATACACAGCGATCAATACTGTTCAACGGTCTCCTTGTTCCAGGAATTTTGTGCAATCGCCTCTCATCTTCCTCCTTCCGCTCTCATCCTCTCATCAGGCGGTTACCTGTCTTCATATCCCATCCTTTATTGTCCTTATTCTCCATTGCCTATCCCGTATCCTCAACGGCTGAGCAGCTTTATGCTATCCCACTAGAGTCAATATCGCTTTCAACAAAAAAAGCTGTAAAGGTTCCCAGTCAACAAGCATATCCTTGTCTACTTCTTGCCCTATGTCAAGCCTTCTCAAGGCTTGTCAAAACATCATCACCCTCCCCAAGTGCCGTGTTTCCCTTCGAAGAAAAGGTGGGTTTCGAGAGAGGTTCAGCAAGGTGATTTGTACCAGACTCTCTCGAATTCAAGCATTGTCCAACCTCTTCCCTGCCCCGTCAGAGCGCACATCCTTAAGTGTCGAGGGTTGCCAAGTTTAGACATTTTCAGTGGGCCATCTTCTCCCCATTGACCATACTTTGTTGTCACTCATTGCCATTCGTGGACGTGCTGTAGTATCGTCCACATACAAAGTTTATGCATCTCCAGCACAAAGTGCATATGTGCATGACAGTCCACTTTTCAAAGTGCGTCGTCGTCTACCACAGTCTTTAAAGAGAGACTCGTCGTCATATGGGTTTCACAATGTTGACAGCGCCGGCAGTTGAATTAGCAACTGTCTCTCTGTCTTGATATCTCTTCCCTGGTCCTTTCGATATTGTCGGGTTGTCCTACAATTATTATCTGTGGCAAATATGTGAATATTTAGACACTATGCCACACATTGTTTCGAGAATAACCCGTCAATTGTGCTTGCGCATGCTCGACTCACAAGTTGCTATTTTCAGATCTCCATGATTCGATTGTGACTGAACATAATGTAGCCCACCTTTCGTTTGAAGATGAAAATAGAAGTAAAAACGTGACTCCATGTTGCACTTTATGAAGAAAAAGCATGGAAGACGTGGAGATGTAGCAGTAATGACCTTTAAAATAAATGCTCACAATATATCGCTCTTTTTTTCTTTTCAGAATTACGATTAAAATAAAGCAAAAACTAAAAGAGTAATGCAAATGCGAAAAATAAAAATCCTGTAAACTGATAATACATAGTCACAAGAATAAATCAAGAATAAAATACCAAAAAATAAAATAAAATAAAAAAATAAACAAAGAAAAATGACCTCGTTTAAAGAAACCCACGGAAACAAACAACTGCAAATACCTTTCCCTGTGAGACTCAAATCGAGCATTGCGATAGGCTCGTCAACAGCAGCAACTCAGCCCTGCCGTTTGACGCCGCATCTCTTAAATGCCGACATATGTTATACCCATTCATATCAAAAGAAGAAATACCTGCTTCTTCTCTTGATCTCGACATCATTTCTCGTTTTTAGACTCTGCGGAATGTTTCTCATCCGGAAAACAGTGAATGCCGGATTCTACAATCTCCGATCGGTCGCACAGCCTATTGAAACATTGAACTCAATATTGAAAATTCCAAAAGAAAAGAAAGAAAACAATCGTGAACATTTGAAGATCTGTAATTCCCTCTCCTCTTTCTTGTCGTCAGAAGGATCGTGACAAAGTCTACCGTCGCTTGCATTTTTGGTCACATTAGACGCCGAGGCGGGGCCTAATTGCTAGAGCACCAGCGGTGAGATGGTAGTGTTCCTTCTGATGCCGCTTTTTCCGGGGTTCGAAGAGGTTGGTTGACTGTTGGTAAAAAAGTCTTGGACACTGGAATCATAGGTTGACGATGCGACCCTGAACTTCGGACGGGAAATTAAATGAGGCGCGTCGTCGCCGACGATAAACACCTCTTTCAAATCGTGACTTTTCTCATCGACAGAATTGAAAAGAGTCAAGTCGCAAACTCCACGGAGTATTTGCCCACCAATCTCGCCGACATGACCTCTCCACGATCCCTACGATCCCTGCTGGCGCTGATGGCGCTGGCGGCAGGCTCCACCGTCGCGGCCGCTGCCGCCACTACATCTTCTTCGAGCGCCTCGTCCGCCCCGTCCGCATCCTCAGTCTCTGACGCATCGTTGACGGTGTCTGCCTCGTCTGCATCAACATCGACGTTCCTTGTCGCCCCTGCGACTGTCACGGCTGGCGTGCAAAGTACGGCCACGATCGCTGCCGGCACGTTCCGCTCTTCTAGCAAAAACGGTGACACCAGCTCGGTGCGGGCGCTCGAAGTGTTTCTGGCGCTTGGCGGTCGCGACGTCACCTCTCTGTCATCCAACGTGACGTCCGAATGTGGGTTTCCCAGTGTCTTTTAACCTTGTTGCTGCGCATACTGTTACTAATGACGACAGGCTACCTCTCTCAAGACACTCCGTTGTGCGACCTCGCCGGCATCACTGTTTACAGCGACCACATCCAGTTTGCCGACGTGCACATCCCCTTTACCGTGCCGGCGTCTGTCGGCGGTGCAGGCCGACTTTATGCATTGCGCATACAGGTCTTGCAGGCGGACGGTTCGGTGTATGGCGACGCTTTGTCGTTGAGTGCTTCCAACGAGTTTTTCTTGGCCAACGCCACCGGCCGCAGCGAGCTCTTCTCGACCGTGTATGCTCCGGCCGCCTACGTCCCCTGCGGCAGTCTGTCATGTGTCAACAGCTGCTTTGACGATTTGTTTGGCGTGTCGACCAACTTTTCCGGCGAATCGACGAGCACGGCCGAGTGTGCGAACAAGTGTGCGGGCATCAGTGACGGCAGTGCTGTGGACATCCCCTCGGACTGGTTGGAGGTAGCGTCGTCGGCGTCGGCGGCGTCAACACAAGTCCAAGTGTTGACCACAGTGCCTGCGGGCACGGCCACAGCCTGCTTTGTTTCTGGAACAGGGACGGGGTCGGCCTCGGGAGCGGCGTCAACGGCCGAGAATGCCGCAGGAGGTGCGCGTGAGCTGTTGTTAAAGTCATGGGTGCTGGGCCCAGTCGTCGGAGCCGCGCTGGCTGTCTTGTAGCTGGCTGTTCTGTAATGTTAATGTAGTCATGTATATGTAGTAGCTCTGCGATGTATGTAATGTATCAAATCATAATGTATATTCTTTCTATCCTTTGCTCTATGCTTTCCCTTCTTCACACCCTCATTATATCACATTCTTCAGCGGCTGCTTTGCCAGGAACCGCCGCAGGTTCTCGGCAATCAGACCCTCGGCACCCTGCGGCCGACCACCTGCTGCGTGCGGCGACACCACCAAGTTCTTGGTCTTCCACAGCTCGCTCGACTCCGGCAGCGGCTCCGTCTCAAACACGTCCAGCGCCGCACCGCCCAGACGGCCCTCGTTCAGTGCCGCCGCCAGGGCCGCCTCGTCGACGCTCGTGCCGCGGCCAACGTTGACGATCCATGCGTGTGCGGGCAGCTGCTTGATGCGCTCGGCATTCAAAGCGTTGCGGGTCGACTCGCTACCGGGCAGAATCATCACCAAGGCATCCGTCTTGGGCAGCAGCTCGGGCAGCTGGTCCTCGCCGACCACCTCGATGCCGTTGCGGACGCCGGCCTTGCGAGCGACACCCGTGACGTTGGCGCCCAGAGCCACGAGAGACGGAGTCAGGCGCTTGGCAATGTTGCCGAAGCCCCACACAAGCACATTGGCGTCGCGCAGGGTCGTAAACTTGCCGGCCGGGCGGTCGGGCTGAGGACCGCCGAGGTGGCCGGGCCACTTGCCCTGCAGCTGGTAGTCGCGCATCTCGTCGAAGCGGCGGGCGGCGACCAGCAACAGACCCAGCGTGTGCTCGGCGACGGTGTGGTCGTGCAGACCCGAACCCGTGGTCACAGCAATCTTGGAGACGTCAAAGCCGGCGTTCAGGACATCGTTGGGCCCCGCGGCCAGGGACTGGATCCAGCGGACATTCTTGAGACGCTGGGCGCCGTCTTTGAGGTTGGCGGCGGTGTTGGTCCACGTCACAAGAACATCGGCGTCGACGTGCTCGTCGGGAAACGGCTTGGTGACGTCGTAGGGGTAGAGCTCGACGGAGAAGCCCTCGATGCTGGCCACGTCGAGCTTGAGGGAGGTGGGGTAGAGGAGCTTCATGGCGAGAGAGGTTGTAGATGAGTAGTATCTGGGAGCTGTTTTTGTTTTTGTTGCTGTCGAAAGGAGAAAAGATCGATGCGGTGACGCCGACGAGAAAGAAGAAGTTGGAGACGGATATGCGCGGAATACGTTCGGGATGCGGGGAACAATGCGGGATAAGATCATGGAGAGAGGGGAAGGGGAGAAGAGAGAAAGATAAGAGAAGACCGGGAAAAAAAAAGAGGACGATGGAGAGTATAAGAGAGGGAGACAAAAAAAGAGGAGGAGATTGACGTTTTCGTTATTTGAAGGCTGTTTCCTTTTGCCTACGGATCGGAGCCAGTTGAGCGATGCCGGACGGTCTCTGTAGGGAAAGCGCAACCAGACGCAAGTCGCGAAAGGCGGGGCAGGCGCAAAGGTGCACTGCAGTTGGCGTAACTGGCGTATCTGGCGTAACTGGCGTGTGTTTGGCCCAGTTTCTTTCCTATTCTGGCGTCGTTGAGGGGGCTCCTCCGAGAGGAGCTCTCGCTCCCGCCAAAGGGAAGGCACGAGTCGAGGTCCCAGCCAGCCAGCCCAAGCTTGGAAAGAGCGTACCTGGCCGGAGCTTTACAGTGGCGCTTGAACTCGTTGGATTCGGTCAATTAGCGCCCGATGGAAAAGGTCCAGAGATTTGCCGCTTTGGGGCGGATGTGAACCGATCGGTTCGTGAGCTGTGCTCTGTGCTTTGTGTAATTCAAGATTTGTTTGCTACAAAACACCGAATACAAATACGTCGACATCGCCTTGGATGTTGTCAGATGATGGAGGCCCTGGCTCTTTCCCCAAGTGTCAGTGTCCGATGTCATGCCCGCTGTCTGTCGCACCTTCCCGCGTACCTGTCAGAACTTTGCGCCTTCCCCATCTTTTTTTTTGGTTTGTTCTTGTGGCTCTTCGATCTCCCGCCAGCGATTGCACCTGCCGTCCGAAACAAGTCAAAATTCGCGACTGCCGTAGTTGAGCTGCGTCGAACAGGATGACAAAGTGCGGGATACCGCTCTGGTTTTGGCTCTTTCCGCTTTCCACCTCAGTAGTCTAATTCGCCGGTGCCGGCAAAACAACGGGTGGCTACTCTTGTCTGATGGAGATTGAATGTTGTGCCTTTTGCACGCGTCTTTTTTGAAGCAGCCTTTGACACCATTCTTCGTCATTCTCCAGTCTTTCCGCCGGCCTTCTTGGCCAGCGCCGCCCGATTAATTTTCCACTTATGAGATGCGCGCGATTGCAATCATAGAGGGGCAACAGTCGCCATTTCGTTCATTATCGGCTATTGCTGTCGGCGTTTGGTGAGAGTCGTCGCTTTTCGGTTTTCTACCTTCAATTGCCTATTTTTCGTGATTCTGCTTTCTTCGACTTCGTTTCTTTTGACGTCGTTTCTTTTGACGTCGCTTTTTTGACCATCTTTCCCCAGTTCCAGCGACGTCCATGTGGCAATCATTGCGTGCATACGGAGTACAACCATGCGCATCATCCTATCTCTTTCAAGCCACGAGGCAACGACACATTGACAATTTTGACGACAAACCGAACCGAAATAACGAGTCGACAGAGTGAGAACGGGCCACCACGACCGCCACCACAATCACAGAAAAAGAGCCCAAAGCAGGCCAGAACCCCGCCGATCAAGAAATGAGGGACGTGCGAACCGTGCAAGGCTATGTGTGGCCAGCCTCGTCTGGAGAAGAAAAAAGAAAGAAAAAAAAAAGAAAAAAACGGCAGGGCTCGGCAAGTCCCGTTCTCGACCGCAAATTTATTCTTATTACTATTCAATCGCCAGCCGCCTTAACGGCAAACTGACAGCTGCCAGAGTTTCGACTCTCGACCCTTGAACGACTCCAAATCCCCAATTTGCTGGAGCCCCTCGACTGCACACCAACAGCTGCACCAACGTGTCAGTGCAGAAAGATGCACGCCGGCAAATCACTCTCCTAGCGTCCTAATGATTCAGTTCCAGCTTGTCAGTCCATTTCAGTCCAATCCCTTCGTCTCGCCCAGCTCGAACTCGGCTATACCCAGCCACAACGAGGGGCAGAACGAAGCCAAGAAATATGACATTGAACTGCGGAAACGGCAGGTGCTTACTTTGTTGATTCTTGTTGATTCATTGATTCATTTTGCTATGTACATGAGACCATAATACGGTCTGAGAGACAGATCGACCTGACGGTCGATGGCCGACAGTCGAGTCGACTGCATCGACTCTCCTCTAAATCTTCGACCGCGTCAGGAAACCCTGCACCTGCTTCACAATGTGGTGCTTCAACCCCGCCCGCCAGTCCTTGGTCGCGGCCACATTGTCCTGCACCGCCTGGCTCTTGGCATGCGTCTCCCACAGGTACTCCTTGCTCTCGTACGCCTCAAAGCTGTACAGCTTGGCCGGCTCGGCCGGGTTGCGGGCCAGAGCATAGACCAGCGAGCCGGGCTCGTCGGCCTTGGTCGTGTCCACAACCTTGCGCCAGTGCGCGAACGACTTTTCGACGAGCTCGCCATCCTTGTACGAGACTTCGGCAACCACAACGTACGGGTCACTCGTGGCGGCGACGCCCTCCGGCCGGGTGAAGAGACCAAAGTCCTCGACAATGTCGAGCTCGAGGACGGTGGGGGCGCCCTCCAACACGGGCTCGGGACCGCCCATCCACTTAATCATGTCCTGGACAAGGGGGATCTTCATGTGGGCATCAAAGGCGGCCTGGTCGGCGTAGGCCTCGATCATGTAGATGGTCTTTTGGTCGGCCTCGTCACGGGGCAGGCAGACGGAGTAGGTGAGGACGCCGGGCTCGTTCTCTTTGGAGTAGGCTGACGTGGCAGCGAGCTTGTTGATGTACTAATTGTCGTCAGTAGGAGGAAAGGCAGGTTAAATATCGTAAGTGACGTAGAGAGAGAACTTACAGTCTCGCGGGCCTGGCCGCCGACGGTGGGCAGGATGGCAAACACAAGCTTCGGCATGATGGCGGTTGGGTATCGTAAAGTAGAGAGGATGCAATCTTAAATAGTGAACAAGTACAAAATAATCAAAAGGAAGGGACTACGAGTCAGTACTGGGGAAGTCCTCTCTCTTATAAAGAGCTTCTCCATCCTGGGCGTGGACAAACACAGCCAGAGGGAAGACGAGACCAGAGGAAGAGGAGGGGCCTAGTCCGGGTAGACCGGGCCTAACTCCACCCAACAATCCGTGGATATTCAAAGAGAGAGAAATTCGGGGATGTTTTGCCGCACCACGCACTTGCGCTTGATCATGTTCAGGCACGCCAACCTTCCAACCATTGAACCCATCTCCAGAAAAAAAGAGGCTACGGCGGAGAATTGGAGAATTTGTGGGGTGCAAACCAGTCAAGCCAAGACTCACAGACGTTTGAGAGGCTTTTGAAATGCCTTTTTAAATAGACGAACAACGGCAAGATAAAGAAGAGTTTTTATTATGAGAATGAGAGAGGGATAAAACGAAATAAAAAGTAAGAAAAAAATGTGACAAAAAAAAAGCTAGAAATCTATGACTATGTACAATATTATCCAAAAACATAACCGTTTGAAGATGAAGTCGACACCAATCTACACCTACACCTACACCTACACCGATACTGAAACCAACAGCACCGGCACGCAACACTTCGTGGGTCGTTGCTGGTTTACAACTTGGAAATCGGCTTGTCCAGCGAACAGGGACCGTCCCGCATCTTCTCCATCTGCTTGCGCAGAATCTTGCCCGTCGGGTTCTTGGGCAGCGCCGAAATCTGCCACACGCCGCCGCGCAGCTTCTTGTAGCCACTGACTTGGCTGTCGATGCTGGCGTGGATGTCCTTGAGAGCCGCCTTCACGGTAGCCGGTGTCTTGGCGGCTTCGTCGGTCAGCACGACCCACGCCGTCGGCAGCTCCGTCAGCTGGCTCTCGTCCCAGGTGGCGGCAATGCCGCCCTCGGACACGGCCGGGTGGGAGTTGATGTACGACTCCAGCTCCGCGGGCGACACCTGGAAACCCTTGTACTTGATGAGTTCCTTGGTGCGGCCGACAATGCTGATACGGCCGAGCTTGTCAATCTTGCAGACGTCGCCTGTGTTGTACCAACCGGGCGCGGGGAAGGCTGAGCGCGTGGCGTCCGAGTTGAAGAGGTAGCCGCGGGTAATGTTGGGGCCACGCAGCCACAGCTCACCGGCGCCGCCCTCGGGGACGTCCTCGTCGGTACCCTCCTTCTTGAGGCAGGCCTCGATGCCGGGCAGCAGGTAGCCGACAACACCCTCCGGCAGGTCCTCCTTGAGCTTCTGGAAAGCAACGTAGCCGGCCGCTTCGGTCATACCGTAGACCTGCACGAGCTTCCAGGGGGCCTTCTTGAGGAGCGGCTCGAGCACGTCGGGTTTGAAGTTGGCGCCACCCACAGTAATGGTCTCGGCATGCGAAAAGTCGTGGTGGTCGTACATGTCGGAGCGGGCCATTTGCAGGACCACCGAGGGAGGTCCCTGGAAGGTGGTGGCCTTCCAAGAGCCGACAATGGACGCAAACTGATCAAAGTTGTACTGGGGCATGGCGTGGTGGAAGAGGCCCATGTAGGGCGCGTTGAAGAGCGGCATCGTGGTCATGCCAATGTGTGCCCAGGGGGTAATGGTGACCGTCCGCACACCGGCGTGGAACTGCTCCGGGTCGTGCTTAAACAGCTGCAGGACATTGGCCACGTAGTTGCGGTGGGTCAACTCGACGCCCTTGGGCTTGCCCGTGGTGCCCGACGACAGGTGGATGGTGGCCACACGGTTGGAGGTGTCCGTGTAGTGCGGGATGGGCAGGCGGTGGCCGACAGGCGCCAAGAAATCGCGGTCAATGTGCAGCAGACCGGGCTGGGGCGTGACGACCGTAATCACAATCGGCCGCGTCTCCCAGGGCGTGCCGGCCTCCTCGAGTTCACGCTCGGCGACGCGGATGGCGCGGTTGACCGTGTCCAGAATGGCGCCGTAGGCGACAATGTAGGTCGGGCGGCTGACGGCGAGGCCATGGCCGATCTCCGTGTCCTTCAAAGCCCAGTTGATGGGAGCGACGATGCCGCCGGTCCACAGGATGGCGTGGAAAAGCTCGAGGAAGTCGACACTGCTAGGCAGGATAATGGCCCAGCGGGACTGGTCCTCGGGAACGAGCTTATCGTGGAGGCCGCGGGCGATGCGGCCGGCGCGGTCGCGCAGCTGGCCGAGGGAGATGCTGCGGTTGGTGAGGTTGTCAGCGGCGATCAGATGCGACTCGGGCAGGGCCGGCCTGTTGTGTGGAGGAGCTCTGTGAGGTTGACATCGTAGGGGATGTCGATCGTCCCGGAGGAGTAGATGCGCATCGTGGCGGTTTGTGTGGTGTGTGGCGAGAAGGGAGAGAAAGAGGTGAGGCGGAAAGGTTGAGGCGGAAAAAGAAAGCAAGACGATGTAGAACGACGATGTTTAAGAAACGCTCAACAATGCTTAAATTTCAATTCCTCGTGATCATCAGACGCGAGTTCCAAAAGGGAAAGAAGAGGAGGAGACAAGAAGAGGAAAGATCAGATGTGAAGATCAAAGAAGTAAGATCCAAAAGATGTACTCTCAGTATGTCGTAGGGACCAAAAGGTTGGGAGAGAGTGACGGTAAGTTCCTGAAAGAATGGTCCGATGTGCGATGGCGAGCTGCAGTCCCAATTCGTCCCAAGTCAAAGGTCGAGAGACGGGTCACAAATAGGGAAAATAAGAAATAAGAAAATACTGGTAAGAAAATAAAATATCAAAAAAAATCGATGGCAGGCTAGCAAAGTCGGAGAAGAGAGACGACAAGGGCTCGGCATGCAATAATGAATGGCAGGACAGGGTCTGTCTCCTCCTGCAAACCCACATAAGCACGCTGCGAACCAGGTTCAGGTTCTGATTCCGATCGAAGAGTTCGAGGACAAGATCCAAGAACCAGGACCCAGCAAGCACGAGGAGAGGGACCCAAGAAAGAGGCGAGTAGTCGCGAGGGTCCTAGCGGGTTACGACCCCAATTCCGAGTAAAATAAAAAAAAAATAAAAATAACACAAAAAAAAGAGAGGGCGTGGATCGAACTGGTGGGAAGACGGGAAGATGGGCGGTCGGCGCGCGGAAGACAACACGCACCGTGGGTCGGCAGTAGCTAGGCCGGGAGAGGTGCGCGGGTGTGCGAGTACGATACGTTGGAGTTGGAGACGGAAACAACACAAGAGTGAAGATGGAGACAGAGAATGGGAACATCCGCTCACGAGTTGAGGCTAGAAGTTGAAGCTACGAAGCACGAGTGGAAAGTCTGTTCTCAAAGCAAGCTCGATGTCCACACCCCAAGGAAGGAACGATGAGAGGAGGAAGCTAAGAAACTAAGAAAACAAAAAAGACGGGGGAAGGCGCGGGCGCCGGCTGGGCAAGAAAGGCCAAAGGAAGGAAAGTGGCTACGATGGGGTTAAGCTACTGGACGCAAGACTTGCCCGTTTCTGCACAGCGTTGCGTCGAAGGGGAAGGGGCGAGGGGGAGGAACACACACAAAAAAAAGTGTGTGTGGTGGTGGAAAAGGCAGCGAGGGGAGCCTCGGCCGGGTTCGACGGTAGTCGTGTGTGGTGTGGTGGCAGGAGCGACAGAAAAGACTAAACAGTCAAAAGTCGCCATTCAGGGAAGGAGAGAGGGAGAGACTGGTTGAGCGTCATTGAGATCTCTTTGCGTATCTCACCACTTTTGACTCCGTCTCGCGTCTGTTGAAGTCAACCATCACTGTGTTTCTGCGAGGTCGTTACTTCTCTCGTCCGTCGTCTTTGCCTCTGTCGTTGTCACCCATGCAAATGCATGCACTAATTAGTTTACAGCTCCGAGGTGTTTAAGTGGTGTTAAGACAGATACAGCAACTGAGATGTCGTATCGTTCTCCGCAGTGGATAAGAGAAAACAGGGTCTTTCTTTGCGTTAAAGGCCTATCGAAGAAGCAAAAAGGGGGGGGGACAGAGAGGAACAGTGAAGGAACAAAAAGAGGAGACCACTAACAGTAAAAACAGTGGACAGCTGGAGACCTCGAAAGGAGAAAAAAACGAGGCCAACACATAAATGGACAAGCCCGATGCGTAGCGTGGCGAGCATTGGCAGGCCCCCTGTCCCTTCTTGTTATTTAGTCTGTTCTGGTCGACGGACGAGACGGACTTGGGTTGATGGAGGTGCGGATAAACCTTTTCCTACGCGATGAATCAGTCGATGAGTTGGGGAAGTCTTTCGTCGTTTTTTTTTCTTCTTCTCTGTGCCCACGCCAGTACCATTCAGGACCCCAAATCGCTATCGCGGGCAACCCTCCCGCCGTTGCATCGCCAACTCTTAGGCCAGTGGACAATGTTGACTTGGCTTCAATTGGCGTCCAGATTTTGTGGCTTCCCCCGGAAAAGGGCTTCCCCAGAAACTGAATTGGTGGTCCCCTCCCAAAAACCACTAGCCAACATTTTCGAGCGACGTACTCCGTATTGCCGGTAGGTTGAGAGCTAAGAGAAGCTTCGACAGTGTGTTTGTACGGAGTACGGAGTAGTGTTGGTTGCAATCGTGTTAGTGAAGTTGAGAGTGGTGTTTGGTCAGTGCACTTTCAGACTGTTCACATCGCTTGGTATTCTTGGAACGTCTGGGCGCTGGTCATTACTGTCTGGGCAGTGATCAGTAGTGTTCCAGTATTCACTGGGATAGATTGACGATCGTGGGGAATGAGATGGCAGGTGCCAGCGTTTGGTAGTGTTGACTCGTCTCTCGTGGCTTCCCCTGTCCTTGTAAGTTGTGCCCGATAATCACGTCCAAGCCCTCCCTGTGGCCATGCTCTTCTGTTGCAGCCAGGTTTCCTCTTTGGGTATAAGATACAAGTCAGTGCAAGTCAGTGCAGTCAGTGCAAATCGGAGCAAGTCATCGCTCTGCACATCTTTCCTCTTCCCCTCTTTATGTCTTCCCCGCCGGTGATGGATGTCCGGACTCAGAATGTCTGCCACACTCTCAAATTTATGACACCCCTGCCCGAGTCAGGCGGAGCTTTGTCGTGTGCCGGTCGCCGGCCACGGAGCTTCCGCGCTGCCGGGAGTGAGGGGTTGTCTTCGATGAGTTGATACAAAACAACAACGGTTGACTACTCCGTAGATGCCATTGCTGTTATGATCTGTAAACATTCACTTACCCTACAAAATAACAACATACACACAGCGTACAGTATACAACTATGGCTCGCCGAGCCATCCGCATTGCCAACTGCTCGGGCGCCATTGGCGATGGCATCGACCAGATCTACCGGCTAGCCCTCGCAGGCGGTATCGATGCCATCACGGCGGACTATCTGGCCGAATTCAATATTGCCTGGCGGGCGATTGACCAGCAGGCAGACCCGTCGACGGGCTACGAGCCCAATTTCCTGCAGCAGCTGGCATGGCACGACGGCGATGCAGCTCGACTGCTGGCCGAAAAGAAGATTAAAGTTGTGCACGACGGCGGTGCGCTGAATCCGCAGGCACTGGCCGAGGCGGCCGACTCTTATTTTCGGAGCCTGGGCATCACGACGGTGCGGATTGCATGGGTAACGGGGGACAATGTGACACAGCAAGTGAAGGCGAAGACGTTGGACAAGGACCTCAAACATCTTGATCTTCCCGGCGTTTCTTTGACGGACGACGACATCTCGGTGATGCTGACGGCCAATGCCTACACGGGCCAGGCAGGCGTTGTCGCTGCTTTGCAGGAAGGCGCCGACATTGTTGTCTGTGGCCGGTGCACGGATGCAAGTCCTGTCATGGGCCTGGCATCGTGGTGGCACGGCTGGGATGCCGGCAAAGACTATGATGCACTGGCAGGCAGTCTGATTGCCGGCCATGTCATTGAGTGCGGCCCATGTCGACGGGCGGTAACTTTGCCGGCATCTACGAGTTTCCCCAGATTTTCGATTTGGGGTTCCCCATTGTCGAGATTGACGCCGACGGCAGTTTTGTCGTCACGAAAAACGCAGGGACGGGCGGTGCTGTCACGGTCGACACGGTCACGGCGCAGCTGCTGTACGAGATCCAGGGTCCCTTTTACTTGAACCCAGACGTGACGCTGCACATGGAGTCGATTGCCGCCACCCTTATCGACAAAGACAGAGTTCGGATCACCGGCGTTCGCGGCAGTCCTCCCCCACCGACGACAAAACTGGCCGTCTGTCTCCTGGGCGGCTACCAGGCCGAGCTCGCCACGTTTGCCGTCGGCCTCGACACGGAAGCCAAGTTCCAGCAGATGAAGACGGGTGTCCTGCAACGCATCAACAAGAACGATTTTTCTGTGTTCAGCATTGAGAGATACGGGTCGTCACCGGCCGATCCGAAATCACAGGCCTCCGCCACGGTTATGATCCGCTTCTTTGCCCAGTCTCCCAAGAAAGAAGCGCTCGCTCAAATGGGCCAGGGCATTTTCTTTAACGGTCTGCAGGGCTACTGCGGCATGCATGCCGCCATGGACTGGCGCACACTGGCACCGAAGCCGTATGTCAGATACTTCCCGGCGCTCGTGAGCCAGTCGCTGGTGCCGCTGCAGGTGCACTTGATGCCAGAGGGCGGGCATAAAGCGGGGGATGCTGTCGTCACGCAAGTGCCCGCGCGGGATACATCTCTGTGTGCCGACAAGGCGGCTGTTCAGCCCACATACGAGTCGACTGTGGCTGCACCAGTGTACAAGAAGACAGTCCGTCGTCCGCTAGGTGATCTTGTGTTTGCCCGCTCTGGCGATAAAGGCGGCAATGCCAACATTGGCTTCTGGGTGCGGGACGATGCTGCCTATCCGTGGCTGCAGTCGTTCTTGACCACCGACAGAGCCAAAGAGCTGCTTGGCAACGACTGGAAGGACTCGTATAAGGTCGAACGATGCGAGTTCCCCAAGCTCCGTGCCGTCCACATCCTGGTCCGCGGTCTGCTCCAAGACGGCGTCAGCAGCAGCAGTATTGTCGACGGCTTTGGCAAAAGTGTTGGCGAGTTTATGCGGGCGCGGCATGTGGACTTGCCGGTCGAGTTGGTTGAAGTGGAGGACAAGAGGCGGACAGAGGCGTATGCAAAGGTGGGCAGGACATACTCCCCAAGTGGTTGAGTGGTGAGGTGGTGTTAGAGTATGTAGAATGAAGTAAACAATCAAGCTCTCCCAACACTGGAATAAGTTTAGCGTGCTGTCAGTGCTGTCAGTGCTGTATGCCTGTAATTAGTACCTGTAGTGCCTGTAGTCCCTGGCCGAGGACGCTAAAGGACGATTCAGCGGCAACGGCAAGACCGTCGTGGTGTTGCCTCGGTCTTTGCCACTGACCGCTCTCCACTCTAGCGTCCCTTCCCCCTGGAGTTCTGGTTCACTGTCTGCCCCTGTCAGTGGTAGCGTGGAAGCGTGGCAGTGTGGTATTGCCGTAGCGAGGCGTGCGAGGGTGTAGCGACCGTCGGGGGCATCAGCGCCGATGCTTTTTGTCACTTTCTTTCTTTTTTTTCTCTTCATTCCCCTTCCTCCCATTGACTCCCCAGCCCACTCGCACCCCCAACTCCACTGGTCTCCAATTTCTGGAATTTGTCTTTTCTCATAAAGCTCGATCCTCTGCATGTGAGCCGGGCTACTCTTTGTCTTTTGTCTTTATTGTTGTCTCTTCTCATCACCACTTTTTCTTTCATCTTCTCTTCGTCTTCTCACCTCAACTCTTTTTTTCTCTCCTACCTCCCCACCCACCTCACACACAACATGTCCGACAGACCCGTCAAGAACGCCTCTGGGCGCTACGACAATGTCGACTTCCGCAAGGCCGTCGGCTACGAGTACCCCGTCATCAAGTGCTCCTACAACCGCCGCGATGTCCTGCTGTTTGCCAACGCCATTGGCGTCCAGTCCGACGAGCTGCATTTCTTGTATGAGCTGCACCCCAAGTTCGCCGCCTTCCCCACGTTTGCCATCAACCTGGGCTTCAAGCAGACAGACCAGGACGTCTACGACTTTGGCAAGAAGATGATTTCCGGCAACGTCCCCGGCACACCACCCTTTGATATTCAAAACTCGGTCGATGGCGAGCGTGGCATCGAGATTATTCGCCCACTGCCTGTGAGTTCGGAGGGTTTGGACCTCGAGATCCGCCAAAAGGTGCTCGGTGTCTACGACAAGGGCGGCAACATGATCCAGGACAACGAGTACACGCTGCTGGACGCCAAGACGGGCACCGTCTACATTAAGATGAACTCCATGGCGTTCGGTATCAAGCAGGGCGGCTACGGCGGTCCCCGCGGTCCCACCAAGCCCACGGTCGTCATGCCCAAGGACCGCAAGCCCGATGCCGTCCGCCGCTTCCAGACCACCAAGGAGACGGCACTCCTCTACCGGCTGTGCGGCGACTACAACCCGCTGCACGCCGACGACGAGTTTGGCCGCGGCGGTGGCTTCAAGGGCGCCATCATGCAGGGGCTGGGCACATGGAACATTGCCGCCCACGCCGTCCTGCGCGAGCTCGGCAACTCGGACCCGACGCGCTTCAAGTCGTTTGGCGCCCGCTTCAAGAACGTCGTCTACCCGGGCGACCAGCTGGAGACGCGCATGTGGATTGTCGGCAGCGAGGGCGGCTACGACAACATTGCCTTTGAGACCATTGTAGTTGATGACGGCCGTGTGGCGCTGTCCAACGGCTATGCCAAGATTAAGCAGGAGAAGAGCCGGCTGTAGATATCGACCATCGACCGAAGCAGAAAGGCGAACACAAAATATGTACATAATACTGTTACGACTAGACAGATCCATTTGAATACAGCGTATTGAGTCAAAAACGAGCAAACAACAAAGTGAATACACTCGCAACATCACGCAATGCAGATTGAGTGACCAGCTGTGGAAAACAGCACAAGAGGATGCCCCATCTAGTCGATCTATCACTACAAACCCAGTATGTGGAGGATATGCCCGATAACGAATCCATTACCCAATTAGGCAATTAGCTGTGGCGGGCAGTGCTTGCATCTGATATCCACCCCGTGTCTTTAAAAGAACTTCTTCAACAACATCAACAGGGCGGTGTCGGTGGCAGTCACGGAGTCGGCAGTTGCAGAGCCCGATAGAAATATGAAAGCAAGAAAGAAAGCAGAGACTCAATCAGAAAAGCATCACAGGACACATTAGCCTCAGAACCGGACACAGAATCAGCATAACCAAGGTTGGCTATTCGTCTCCAATAGTCAAATTAAAAGTACTCGTACAAACAGTCTTGGGAATGATTAACTAGAGTTTACTCGACTACAGGCTTGCCATTCCTGGCAATACTTCCCCTTGAAGTTTGCTATTCGTGGGGAAGCCGTCGAGCCGTTGAGTGAAGCCACGTTGAATCTTAATCTTCTCCGTCATTTGATCTTAAGCTACTTATTCACCCAACGAACCGACAAGCACCGACTGTCCGATTCTCCGTGATGTTGAATGAGGGGTGAAGATGTGCACAAAAAGAAAACAAATGGATAGAAAAGAAAAAAAAAAGAGAAATGTTGTCGACTCCAAATCGTTTCGCAATCGACTGCATGGCCTCCATCATTTCTCACAATCGAGCTGCATTTGCCCCCAAGAAAAATCAAGAAAAATGATTCATCACAGCGCGTATATCGATTTCCGCACTCATACTCATACATTTCGGGGGTTTTCTTTGCTGGTCTCGCGCCAGAACAGACCAGCAAGGGACTCGGCCCACACCAGCTCCTCGGAGGGGCCACTCTAACGCTGTGTGGGTCGTGCCTGCACCCACCATCTTGGGGGTTGGGGTTCTGAGGTTCTTTCCCTTCTTTTTGTTCCGTCCCTCTTTCCGGACTTTGCTGTTCTAGGTAACCTGTTCATCGTCGCGGTCGCTGTTGCCGTTGCGTCTTGCCTTCTTTGCCATCTGCCGTCCAGCACACCTTCCCCCTGAATTGTACTGAATAGCGCACGCAGACAACCGACCAGCCGGTTCTCACTGATCGCATCGTCACAAGCCGAGCTTCCCCTCGTGGTCTTCTCACACTTTGCAGTCCTCCATCCCTGCACGACACGCGCGCTCCGATTGACTTGCCCAAAGCTGTCTTTTTTTTTCTTTTCTTTCTTTGGCCTGTCCCAACTTTTTTTTTAACTGCATTATCGGAGCTTCTGACAATCGGCATCAACATCCGCGGCTGTCATTCTCATTCTCACCCTCGCAATCTTCACTCTCTTCTTCCTTCTTTCTCCTCTCACTTTCTTCTTTCCTCTTCGTCTCGACATCTTCATTCTAGACCTCAACTCTTCTCTCCTCTCTTCTCCTCATCTTCAACCTCATCGACTTTCTCTCACCACATCACCTCTCACCGCCCCCTCACACAACCACCCACATCCTTTCACAATGGCGTCCTACCCTACGACCACGCCGCCCCCGGCGACTCCCGTCTTCCTAAAGCTCTCCTTCCCGGCGCCCCGTGTCCTCCTCGTCCGCATGGACCGCCCCCGCGACCTCAACGCCATGCCCACCATCGGCCAGATCGAAATGAACGAGGTCTGGAAGTGGTTCGACGAAGAGCCCAACCTGACCGTCGCCATCATCACCGGTACCGGTCGTGCCTTTTCGGCCGGCGCTGACCTCAAGGAGTGGAACCGCTCCATGGCCCCCGATGCCGACCCCAGCAAGCGCATGGGCAACGCGCCCGCCTTTAAGCCTCTGTCGCGCCGTCTGGGCAAGAAGCCCGTGATTGCTGCCGTCAACGGTCTCGCCATGGGCGGTGGCTGTGAGTTTATTGTCAACTGCGATCTGGTGGTGGCCGCCGACGACGCCTACTTTGCCCTGCCCGAGGTCAAGCGCGGTATTGCCGCCATTGGCGGCGCCCTGCCCCGCCTGATCCGCACGGTCGGCCTTCAGCGCGCCACCGAGATGGCCCTGACGGGCCGCAATGTGTCCGCGCAGGAAATGCAGGCCTGGGGTGTTGTCAACAGCATCGTCCCCAAGGACAAGGTCGTCGCCGAGGCCATTCGCTACGCCGAGGCCATTGCCCAGCACAGCCCGGACGCCATCATCTGCTCGCGCGCGGGTATCCGCCAGGGCTGGGAGACGGCACCCGTCGAGCGGGCCGTCGAGATTACCCTGGAGCGCGAGTTTGCTGAGCTGCAAAAGGGCGAGAACATTCTCGAGGGTCTGGCTGCCTTCACCGAGAAGCGGCCGCCCCAGTGGAAGGCGAGCCGGCTGTAAGCGATACGTTGTACGCTTCCAGTTTGTCTCTCTTCTGTCTTTTGAGTGTTTCCCAAAATCTGTACAAAATTTGATTTCCTTTGTTCAATTGTATTTCCGCATGAGCAGGTTTAGATGTGTCTTTATTTCACAGCCCACCGTACATAGTCCACCAAATAGAATAATACTCTTCAAAAACATGAGGCAACAAAGGCAGTGAAATATAGAAGTGATAAGGTGAATATCTCGCCTATGACCACAACTCACAATTAATGAGACCTTCCTTCAAGGGCAGAAATGTCCAACTGAGAAGGAATGACCTTGCACGTGCAGACGTATCTGCCTCTACATCTTATCGATATGTGATGAATCAGTAGTGTCATTTTGTGTGTAAATGAGAAGAATCCGGGGAATAGCATCGACAACAAACGACAAAGTGTCGAAGACGCCATGAGATGGAAAAAAAACGAGGAAAAAGAGAATATTCTAGTGTCTTGGTAAACATCTTGCTCTACAAAATATCGACGCCACAGACATCTTGTGGACGGCCTTAGCTCATCGTTCATCAGCCGGTAAAAAGTTTGGAGATTTGGGGGATGGTAACATCCATTCAACATCAGAAAGAGCGGAAGTTGAATTGCGATGCGGGGAGAGAGGCATCTGCGGAGAACAGAACGACAACACATCTTGAGTGAGCGCTGCAATTGGCATTAATTTTCAGTGAAACAGCCATCAATCGCATCATCTGAATTTCCATCACCGACACAGTATCCTATTTCGAACATTATGGCAATATATCAGTGTCCTACAAGGCTTCTTCGCCACTGGTTAACTCCCTCTGTTTACTTACACGGAATCTTTCATATGGGCCGCTAACTAACAAAAGAGATAGATTTCACTTCATATTTGGTTTTAACATTTTATCTCTGAGAAAAGTCATCTACATAGATAAATTCTGGGTCTTGATTTATTCATAAGAGCTTTACATAATCGGTAGGTTTCATCCCTTCACTCATGCACCCTGCAAGCCATCAGAGGTATCTTTCATTCAGCCCACTTGTATTGTTTCCTTCTTTGTGTCTGTCCAATCCACATCCACCCCGCGGGTTCGTCATATTTTGAGTATCGACACCGATTAAATGAGTTACCCCGTCATGGTGGATGAGTGCAGATCTCTCTTTTCAATTTGCAACCTTGGGATGGAAATGTCATGTGGACTCCACGTGGCTGAAATGCCATTCCGTCATTTTGTCTGCCACGTTTTGCAAGTACGTACACTCAGAGATACAAAGTACTTTCCCAAAACTACTTGCGGCATTGTAGATTAAATAATTAAATAACCCCTCTTCGCAACCGTCGAACGGTCGGTTGCTATCCGACAAGCATGCTTTAGCGAACGTCGTCTCGATCGCAACGCGAGGCTGTATGCGACCATCCTCGGATATCAACCCATCACAAGATCTCTCCTCCTACAGAGTCAAAGTTCACATAAATACTCTGTTTTCTTTAACAACGTTATTTCGTTCATTTTTTCACCTCCGCGGTCTCTACAATTATTCAAAGCACGGATCTGTTCAGCTCCGAATGTTACTATAGAATTAAATCCACGGAGATACATAAAAATGCACCAGCCAAAACCTCTCCGATATTCATGCATCCTACGCACATCCTTCACCGCGTTCCCGAGAGCGCTGAAAAGCTTTTCCTACGCAACGCATCATGCGCCTCTCTGTTGGGCCCCATCTTGGTCGTCTCTCACCTAGATCCTGCCTGTAGTCTCCTCGCAGAGCAGGAGGAAATAGCGCTACTTTGGTTCTGCTGGTAGGAGCTCTCACAGAGCACTTTGGCCGCTCCCCGCATTACCCCGATGGAGCCTGGGGACTGTGCCACTTGGGCTGTGTTTTCCCCGGCTATGGAGCATTAACTTCTCCATTTTATGGTCTCTAAACAGTGACCAGACACTTTCTGGGCTCCTGGACAAGGCCTTACCCCGCTCCGGCTGGCTATTTTTTCCACTGTCTGCCCAAAACGCTAAACCAGTTCCGGGGAAGCGACAGGTCTTTCGCGAACCACGAACCGCTGGAGCCACTGTAGTCCGGGGAATAAACGAACAAACTTCAGGGCCTGTTTCGACTTGTCCTCGTCACAACACGCGGAAAGAGCAAAGGGGCGGGCAATAGAAAAGTTCATAGAAAGCCAGTAGAACACGGTGAATGTATGACGACAATGTAGGACTAGAAAGGGAGGAGCGTACCGCGTGGTCGGTCGTTCTTGCCGTATGTTGTTGGCTTTGTTTTGTTTTCTTATCCGATACCGATGTTGGGCCAGTCGCACCTTCCCAACTGCACGATGCCGTTGTCGATGAACGGGGCAACTTTGAATATCCCGTACACATTCTCCGTACATTTACCGGCAACATTGTGCCACACAAAAAAAAGAACTCAAACAATGCCATTCATCTTACCCTCCTGTGGCTTGCTCGAAATCAAGTTTTCAACCAAACCGTACCGTTTATGCCCAACAGACAACTCTTTCTTTAGTCCATCCGAAGAGCGCCGAGGAATGAGACGCGACAGCGCCTTTTGTGCCCCAAATGGGGCAGGAGACGCCCCTCCTCTTCCCCCTGGGGCAGGTGCGAGCCACCCCAGAACACCCAGAACACCCAGAATATGCCGCCTACCCCTATTTTGATCACATTACTGTTGGTCACTTTCTGTTTCTCTCTGTTGGTTCATTCACACCGCACACCCAGAGCACACTCGGAACACACGCTGAGCGCATAGAGAGAGAGAGCGCTCGGCTTTGACAAAGGCTGACCGGGCCCGAACCATCCAATCGTGCCTTCCCAAAAGGCTCGAAAGTCGCTCTTTCCCCAAAAATACACAGACAGAGCGGGGAAAGAACGAAAGACGAGAAGCGAAAAAACGAGAAGCGAGCAAAAACCTTCACAGCTTGGTTTTTTTTTCTGTTCGGGAAACCGCCATGGACTCCGTCTTCTCGGCCCCTTCCTTTTGACGCTCGACGCCTCTTTCTCAATTGATCCATCTCCCCAACCTGTTCTTTTCCCAATTCCCTTCTGCTGTCCCCAGTCTTCTCCCCTTCTCTCTCTCTCAAAGCTGCCGCTTCTCCACACCTGACCGCCTCTACTGATTCACCTCCCACGACACCACGACAATCTCTACAAACTCAACGGCCACCATCAACACCGACCTTCATTCCCGTGCCGGTGCCGCCCCAGCTTTGTTGCCCAAACTCCCGCTCGGTCTCGGCCATTCCAAGTCATCAAGCAAACAAAAAAATCATTAGGGGCGATCCAACGGGCCGAGTTGCTCGTGCATCGGGCCTCGCCCTGCCACTCAACCCCCTTGTCCACACAACCGGTGTTCTTTTATTCGTTATTGTCTCTTTCTTCTACTCTTACTGCCGTCCAACATTACATTGTTGAATCATTACGACCTGGCCAATTTGAGATCTTCTCCGAACCCCAACTTCACGCCCGCCCTTGGTGTTTTGTTTGACTGTTTGACCTTTTCTTTTCTAGATTTGATATCACAGACCCGGACACCAACAGACACCGGGCCTGGGCGCTGACGAAACTGACTCGTCGCTCCATCGGTGGGCATTTGATTTTGATTGCCAAACCCCCTTGCCCACCCCTTCCCGCCCCGGGCACTGGGGTCACGGTAAATCATGGCCACGCCCTCTGCTGGCAACACCGCAGCTGGTGGTGGTACCTCGCTCGTGGTCAACTCTATGCCACCGCCCATGGGCAATGCTGGCGGTGCCGCATCGTCACCGCCCAACTTTATGGGCGTAGGAGCAGGCATGGGTATGGGCATGGGCGGTCCATCCAGTGTCTCTTCTGTTGCCGCCACCTCGCCAGGCTCTGTCACCTCCACAACATCTCCAGCATCCGTAACGTCGGTTCTTGATACACCAACAGCTCCGGGCCAAAACAACAACAACAACAACAACAGTAACAACAACCCACAAAACGCCCAACCGGACAACACCCCCGCCACAACCCCCGGTGGCTCGTCGTCTCTATCGGCCAAGGAGGTCGAGCTGCAGCGCAAGCGGGCACGCGACCGCAAGTCCCAGCAGGCCATGCGGGACCGGACCAAGTGGACCATCTTCAACTTGAACGAGCAGGTTGCCTTTTTGACCCAGATGCTCAGCGACCGTGCCCGCGATGTCAATCTGCTGAACTCGCGTATGCGCATGCTCGAGACAGAAAACTCGCAGCTGCGTGCCCAGAATGCCGCTCTACAACTCAGCTTAATGGGCTCGCAGCCTCGCGGTGTCGACTTGTCCAACGACACGGCCGCCGCCGCCGCCGCTGCCGCTGCTGCATCAGCTGCTGCTGCGGCTTCGGCACTAGCAGGCGGTGCAACAGGGACATCAAATTCGATAGGCAGCGGCATGTCTCCGGCCGGTGACGGCTCGTCAATATCAGGGCGGTCGGGCTCTGTGGCTACCCTACCCGAAGTCATCAAAAAGCCATGGGAGATTCCACCTGTCGACGGTCCACCGACGTGCCTCAGCGATCAGATTTTGCAAGGCTTTATTACGTCGAAAGTGCACCAGCGGTCGGTTGACGGTGCCCTTGCCTTCAACTTCAAGCCCAACTTGTGCTCCCTTCTCGAAAAGGACCGCCGCACATCGGACGCTATCAGCGACATTGTCGGTGATATTGTGCGCAGCTACTTTGAGATTGATACCCTGCCAAAACAGGTGGCCGTCTTTTATATCATGTGCTCTCTCCTCAAGTGGATGGTTCTGCTGGACAAGCCGAGCTGGGACCTCATGCCGACCTGGCTCCGGCCAACACGGGCCCAAATCTCCACGCCCCATGCCGCGTGGATCGACCGCATCCCGTGGCCCAATGTGCGCAACTATTTGATTTCTCACCCAGAAATCACGCTCGACCATTTTGCCGCCGTCTACAGCACCAGCTTCAGCATTCGCTGGCCATACGACCCGACACATGTTTTGTTGAAGGCGGTGGCACCGGGCGAAGATATCACCATCAACCCGGTCTATGAAGAGCACATCCGGCAGCTCAGCAACTGGGAAGTTGGCAAAGCGTTCCGGGACCGGTATCCGGACATTGGCGAGATCATCGACCAAGATGCTCACATTCAGAACGAACCGACTTTATGAAAGTCTGATGGAGTTTGTAATTTTGGAAATCATTTTACAAAAAATCAAAAGAGCATAACGCAGACAATACAACACACGGCATCACACGACACAATTACTCCGCGCCGATGCCTCCGAATCTCCTCACTCAGAGCCGTCGTTTTTGGAGATTTCAAAATGCTCCCAAAGGGCTTGGCCAGATGACAGTTCAGTTGGCAAACAACTTGGTTGTCTCGTTGTCTCGTGGCCTTCTCCGAAAATCGGTTCCTGCCGGCACAAGCAGTGAAGCTTGTAGTCGAGTTGTGGTGTCGAACAGCCACTTTCGAGAGGACCACGAAGAGGGGTTCACAGTTCTAGCGACTCATGCAGCTCATGCACCTCTCCAAGAAGTGCAGAAAGTGTGAGGAGAGTTGAGGAGAGTCGACCCAGAATCGACTTTGGCGGACTTGTTTCTCCGAAGACAGCGATGGATCATCGCTTTCGAACTGATTCATCGCTGGGGGTCACTTGAGTTCAGCCGGTCCCCTCTGGGGTCCCTTTTTTGGGCATTTTTGGAGAATGGGGCCCCGCACTTGGGTCGTCAACCTTTCGTTAGCGGCATGGTTTAGTGTAAGTGGGAAGTGAGTGGGCAAGACGCCTCGAATACTCAGAAGCCAACACGCTGCAGGTTCTCGCGCGATGACACGGCGCACTAAACAGCAGTGGACAGCGGATGAAGCGATGACGAGATTGTTTCTGTGGAGGGAAAACGGTGTTTGTGACATCTGAAAGCGAATACGGTTGTTGTTCAACCGCTTCTACTTTATTTTATTTTTATTCCTCTCGTCACATTTTGGATCCATCTTTTTTTTAATGTACTCTAAGACTGGGAACCAAAATAACCACATGGTCATGAAGTAGACGAAGGCAAACGATCAAAACGAAGAGAAAAGAATTACGACTTACTACTTGCAATTTGGATACATTTTTTGGTTGACAACACAAACAACAATACAACACATCACACACGACACCCACCTCCACAATGGCAGAAACAAAACGCCCCGTCCGGATTGGCGGCGCCTCGGGCGGTTTCACGGACCGCGTGGCCGCCATTGGCCGTCTTGCCCGCGACCCGGACGTCGACGCCGTGGTCGGCGACTGGCTGTCGGAGAACGTCATGACGGGCTACGGTGCCGGCAAAGCGCGGCAGAAGTCGGCGGCTGAGGCAGATGAAACCAAAAAGCTCCCTCTCGAAGAACGCAAGAAGACGGCACAGTATGCCAGCACGTTTCTGCAATGCTTTGAGCCGGCGATCCACGACCTCGCGCGCAACGGCACCAAGCTGGCCGTCAATGCCGGCGCCAGCGATACGGAGCTGCTGGCCGAGGTGGTGGTCGACATGGTCGCCAAAGCGGGGCTCGACCTCAAGGTGGCCTGGGTCGAGGGCGACGACGTGACGGCAGCGTTTTTGGAGATGGCGGCCGACGAAAAGAACGAGATCAAGAGCCTGACGGACGGCAAGACGCTGGCGGAATGGGGCCACGAGCCCATCTGTGCGCAAGCGTACCTGGGCAGTCTGGGCATTGCCGAGGCGCTGCGGCGGGGCGCAGATATTGTGATTTGCGGCCGTGTGTCGGATGCGGCGCCGACCATCGGTGTGACGGCATGGTGGCACGGGTGGACTGCCAGCGACTTGGACCAGCTAGCGGGTGCACTGATTGCCGGCCATATTATCGAGTGTTCGGCGTTCGTGACGGGCGGCTACTACAGCCGGTTCAAGGAGCTGATGGCAGCCAAGAAGCACTGCAATCTGGGCTTCCCGATTGCGAGCGTGCACGCCAACGGCGAGTTTGACATCTCCAAAGAAAAGAACACCAACGGCGTGGTCAACACGGAGACGGTGACGGCGCAGCTGGTGTACGAGATCTCGGGCCCGCTGTACTACAACTCGGACGTCGTGGCGGACCTGCACAACATCTCACTGGCCCAGGTCTCGGAGGATCTTGTGCACGTCAGCGGCATCACCGGCCGCCCGCCGCCGGCGACAACTCGCTGCGGCATCACGGCCCATGGTGGCTACCAGGCCGAGTGGCATTTCTACTTGGTTGGTCTCGATATTGAGGAAAAGTGCCGCTGGATGGAGGAGCAGGCGCGCTATGCCATTGGCGAAGAGCTCATCAGCCAATTCTCGCTGCTCAAGTTCCACGTGCACGGCACCTCGCCGGCCAACCCGGTCAACCAGGAGATTGCCACGGTGGACTTCCGCATCTTTGCCCAAGCGAAAGATGCCGCCCTCTTTGACCCCAGCCTGCCTACGGGTTCGCGCGCAAGCTCTACGAGACGGTGCTGCAGTCGTGCCCGGGTGTCTCGCGTCCCAACGACTTGCGGCAGTCGACGGCCAAGAGCTACTTTGAGTACTTTGTCACCTTGATTCCACAGTCGGCATGCCGTCACCGTGTGCACCTCCTTTTCGGTGACGAATCCTCGCGAACTCCATCGACATTGCCCTGCCGCCGCAGACGGCCACCTACGGCGCACAAGAGTCGTACGACACGCGCAACCCTGTTGATCTCGCGTCGTTTGGCGAGACCGTCGAGGCTCCCCTGGGGTGGGTAGCCTTGGGCCGGTCGGGCGACAAGGCCTCGGACGCCAACGTCGGCTTCTACGTGCCCACGGCCGAGCAGTGGGATTGGCTGCGGACGTTTTTGACTGTGGACAAATTCAAGGAGTTGTTGGGTGCCAAAGAGTACGGCGGCGGACGTATTGACCGGTTTGAGATGGGCAACATCCGGGCCGTGCACTTTTTGCTAAAGGACCACCTGGACCGGGGCTACAATTCGAGTTCCGGGCTGGACACGCTGGCCAAGAACCTGTGCGAGTATTTGCGGGCCAAGTATGTGCCGGTGCCCAAGAAGTTTATTGAGAATGGGCATCTCTGAGGTGCCCAATGAGACACCCGAAAGGTGTCCTTCACGTTCGCAATACATGAAATTCAAAGGTAGAAAAAAAGAAAGAAAAAAAAAGAAAAAAAACGAAATAAAATAAATGCATAAAAAACATAGACAAGACACCAAGTAAACGCAGTACAGATTCTCGCCCCGAAAGCGGACTCTACTCCCACCCCGCAGTAACACTCGATTGGTCACTTTTCTTGACAGTAGTAGACAGGCACTAGGTAAGTCCAGCACAAAGGCGAGTCAGTTGTGTGTTTCGTCCTTCTTTCCAGTCGACATTCTATCCTCTTTTTATTTGTCCTGTGTCCATTCATTTTACTGGAATTTCTGGGTCTTGACCTGCAAGTCTTCAACTAGCGCAGGAAGCCCGGAAACCAAACGTCCTGGCTCGTCCCTGGCCTCTTTCTTTTCTTACTTTTTGCTAGCACGACGGATGCTCATGGCCCTCCTGCCCCTCTCTTCTCTCTCTTCTCCCTCATTTTACTCCAACTCCTTCTTGGTGTGCCCCCCATTCAAACAGGCCCCATGAGCTCTTTCTCCAACAGCCGGACCATTGCAGTAGTTCCAAGGATGGCAGCTAAGTCGTATAAATGATTCAGCTCTCCCAAGTGTGGAGGATGTTGTCGGTTGAGATTTGTTGTCGTACATCTCTGTTATCACGTCGTCGTTTACTTTGAAGACAAAAACAATACAATCTTGGCTTCTTTGATTTAATTTTTTGAATTGTTACTCAATCACCCAAACATCACCACACTTCTTTTTACACACACAATGTCGCCTCAACAACTCCAAGACAAGGTCATTGCTGTCACCGGCGCCGCTTCTGGCATTGGCCTGGCTTTCGCCCAGCTCGCCGCCGCCCGTGGCGCCAAGCTCTCGCTGGCCGATGTCTCCCAGGCCGGTCTTGATAAGGTTGCCGAGGAGCTGCGCGCCACTGCCGGCGCCGACAATGTCTTGACGCAAGTCGTCGACGTCCGCAAGTACGACCAGGTGCAGGCCTGGATTGATGCTACTGTCAAACAGTTTGGCAAGCTGGACGGCGCCGCCAACATGGCCGGCGTGATTCCCAAGGACATTGGCATCAACACGCTGGCCGACCAGGACCTGGAGCAGTGGGACTTTGTCCTCAGCGTCAACACGACAGGCCTGATGCACTGCCTCAAGGCCCAGACGGGCGTGCTGGCCGACGGCGGCAGCATTGTCAATGCCTCGTCGATTGCCGGTATCACGGGTCGGGCCAAGAATGCTGCCTACTCGGCCAGCAAGCACGCCGTCGTGGGTCTGACGCGGTCGGCCTGCAAAGAGTTTGGCTACCGCCAGGTCAGAGTCAACTGCATCTGTCCCGGTCCCATTGACACGCCCATGAACCACAAGGCGCGCGAGATTGTGACGGCGAGCGGCTCCACCACAAAAACGGGCCAGACCGTGCTGTCAAGCACGCAAGAGAACGCGCTGGGCCGTGCGGGCCGGCCCGAAGAGGTGGCCCATCTGATTGCATACCTGCTGAGCGACGAGTCGACGTATGTGACGGGCACGGCGATTTGCGTCGACGGTGGATGGATTTGCTAAGTCTGCGTAGCAGGCAGGCATTTGTGCGAGTGAGCAAGTGGACGAGTACATAGTTTGAATAAAAGTAAATGAACAAATACAATCTGAATGAACTTTATTTTGATATCTACTTTACCATTGACCTATCTGCTACGCCATCCTTTATCTTAACCCTCGTTGCTACGCATGGCTAGAAAAGGCGCTCCTCATTAATGACATCCTCGGCTTGGGCATCGTGTTCTTCAGCTTGACATCACAAACCTCACATACACCCATGGCCGTCTCAAAGGCATAGTCCAGATCTTCGCGGGTGCCATCGTTCCGGATCACACCGCGCATATGCCACGCCACCTCGGCGGTCACGTCCATCGGCACCAGTGTCGCAATGTTGAGCTGGCTCGTCTCCACGGGACCCAGCACGCTCGTGTCGGACTGGTAGTAGCCGTAGATTGTGGTCACTACCAGTGTCCTGAGGTCAGGCCAGTACTTGTCCATGGTATCCAAAAGGGGTCGAGGTCGGCCCGAAAGATGTTGCGCATGTACGCTATGCCGCGCTCGTCGGTGTCGGCGGGCCTCTCAATGTGGTTTCTGACCGAGGTCACTTCATTGGCTTCGGGCGAGGGCAGAGCGCGCACAAGCGCGCGGAAGGCGTTGATGGTGCGCGGGATGCCAAAGATGACGCTGGTCTTGAGGAGGGACTCCTTGATGCGTTTGAGGACGAGCTGCTGGTAGGCCACATCGTCGGCCGCTTTGTAAACATCCGAGACAAACCCGCCTTGGTTGCAGGCGGCAAAGGCACAGGCTGTGATGCAGTACCATGTGTCGACGGTGTTCTTGGAGGCGGCTTCGTCGGCTTGTTTTTGGACAAAGGCACGCGCCCGTGCAGCCATGTCCTCGTCAGTGGCGTGCTGCATTTTGGAGGTGGTGGTGTGAAAGAGAAGAAAATAGAGAGTTGTTTGTTGGTGTGAAAAGAAAGTATTGTGTTTTGGTGTGAGTTGGTGTGAGTTGGTGCAAGTTTGGTGTAATTTGGGGAGCATCGAGGAATTTGACCCAAATTGGGGCAGGCACCTCCTCCTCCTCCTCCTCCTCCTCGTCTCGTCCGGGGTCTTATATCCGCCACTACTGCAGAATATGTGTGCATATATGCTTGTCGTGCAGTATTTTGTGAGAGAAACGCGTAAAGTGATGATCAAAAGAGAAAAGGTAAAATAAAAAACGACATAAAAAGACAACACGCTCATACATTCTTACTCCATGTTTGTACACAATTTGATGCTATTTATATACAGGCTGAAAACTCATATCAATCCTTTCACACATCACAGCTTCGCCTTGTCTTGGACTGCTGCGAGAGCGGCCGGAATGTCCCGCCGCTGCAGCTTGCCCGTCGTGCCCTTGGGCAGCGCGTCCAGATGGAACAGCCCGCCCCGCAGCTTCTTGTACGGCGACACCTTGTCGTCCATGAAGGCTCTCACTTCTTGGAGAACAGCAGGCCGGTCTGCCACGGCCACCGACGGCGCGAGCGTCACCGCACCCACAGGCACCTCCGTGTCCAGTGCCTTGTCAAATACGCCGCAGACGCCTGCATCCGTCACCAGCGGGTGCTCCAGCAAAATCGACTCGAGCTCGGCGGGTGGCACCTGGTTGCCCCGGAACTTGATGAGCTCCTTCTTGCGGCCCGTCATCCACAAAAAACCCGTCGTCGTCCATCTGCACGACGTCGCCCGTGCAGAACCACCTGTCTTTTGTCACTGGATCTGTATAAAAGGACCCCTCCGTCTCCTCCACATTGTCCTTGTAGCCCATAAAGAGTGTCGGCCCACGCACAAGGCACTGTCCGTCTGTCCCAATGGGCACATCCTTGTAGTCGTCATCGACAATACGCATCTCCGTGCCTGCGGCAATGCGCCCCAGACTGCCCGCCCGGTGGCTCTGTGTCTCCCGCAGCATTGTGATGGTCACCTCCGTCATGCCGTACCCGTTGAGCACAACCGCCTGCGGGTCCAGCAAGTCTCGCTGCAGCGCCCGCACTGTTTCGGACGACAGCGCCGCGCCTGCCACCATGGCCGTCCGCACACTCGTCAGGTCTAGGGCGCGTACGGCCGGATCTTTCGTCATGCGCGTTGCCGTTGCCGGGATCAACCTCAAGACAGACGCCCGAATGTCGGCACACCGCTGCAGGTACGGCAGGAAATCAAACTTTTTCATGGCCACCACATAGTGCCCGACCCACGCCGAGAACAAGACACACGACACCATCCCATAGATGTGGCCAAACGGTGGATAAAACACCTCGTTGATGTGGGCATTGTTGAGGAACGGGTTGGTGGCACGAGAGCACAGCAGCTGCGAAATGAGTGTGTGGTGCGAGAGCATGACGCCCTTGGGCTTGCCCGACGTGCCGGAGCTAAAACACATGCCGGCCATGACTGTGCTGTTGTCGCGGCCCTTCAAGTCGAAAGCAGCCACGGACTGGCATTGGAACCGGATAAAGTCGCGCGGGAACTTGGGCAGCGCCGCCGACGGGCCCGTCAACTGGTTGTGAGCCCCGTCTTCAATGACAATAATCCGGGGCACGACGCCGCCGGGTTTTGGAGAGTCCTGCAGCGCCTTTTGCACTTTTGGCAGCAGCGCCGCGTCCACGGCAATCACCGTCGGCTTAGCAATCGAAAAGTAGTGCACCAGCTCGTACGGCGTCGCCAGCGAGTTGATGGCTGCAAAACATCCGCCGCCCCAGAGCACGCAGTGGCACAGCAGCATCCAGTTGACCGAGTTTTGGCCAAACAAACACACAACGTCGCCCTCCTTCATGCCATGCACATTTCGGAGCGTAGCGGCCCCCTGGGCCGACCGTGTTCGCAGTTCTCCATAGGTCAGCTTGTAGCCCGGATTCTCAAAGTCGCAAATAATGACCTTGTCCGCCGGCACGTCGTCTGGGTTTGTCCGCACGAGAAACTGCGAGATGGACACGTCCCGCGGCGTCGGCGGTGCCGGGAAGATTGACTTGTAGATCATTGTGTGTGTTTTGTGAGTGTGAGGTCGCTGTCGTCGTCGTCGTCGTCGTCGCCGTCACTTGCAATCTTCGAGCTCCTAACTGAAGCGAAGGTGAAGTGAAGCTTTACTTTTCCCTCGACGATCCTTCCTCAGAGCTCT
Organism: Sporothrix variecibatus; assembly: GCA_016097105.2. Classification (NCBI taxonomy): domain Eukaryota; kingdom Fungi; phylum Ascomycota; class Sordariomycetes; order Ophiostomatales; family Ophiostomataceae; genus Sporothrix; species Sporothrix variecibatus. The sequence goes on along the minus strand of JADMNI010000001.1, from coordinate 808,148 downwards.
CCCCTACTCTATCTACTTCCCCCGTCACTACACCAGACCAAGATCGGTGCTTGGCCCACCGCTCTTCACGCCCGAATAGAGCGATGGCTGGACAATGGATCCTTCTCCTTTCTCAATCCCTAACGTGCCGGCCCCCGCAGTTTAGAGGAGGCGTTGAGGAGTTTAGGAGCTTTTTGGGGGGTAATGGTGGCAGGTGGTGGGTGAGGGTGGAGCAAAAGGGTTAACGACTTCCGCTGTAAGATGATTGGCCCGAATCGTAGATGCCCGCAGAAGCACATCACTGACCCTTGTGCCCCTGAACGAGTCAGTGCTAACATTGAGTCGCAACATCGGAGGTCGGCATCGGCTGCTGCAAAGGCCGTTCGTTAGTCTTTGAGTGACCAAATTTTTGTGACTCGCTTTTGTGTCTGTTTCTGGCAGTATCTTCGTCTATAACATCGTGATGTTAGTGCGGCACACGAGCATGACTCGAGGTGTGTTGTTTCTGTCATTGGGTTCAGTGCCTTTTCCTTCCAATGTGACATAGTCAAAAGTGTTAAGTTGTATCCAAAATATTCCAAAAGAATTTGTTGTCATGATAAATAAAAAGTGTGGTATCGAAAAATCGTACTAATCATACAATATACAAAAAAGAAATGTCGTGTCGTCCCGTCCAGTTACCCGATGAAATATTCAAGGTTTTGTTATTTTTGTCGTCTTTTACTGTAAGTTTGCCGTAACTCCTGTCCAATGTAGAGTGCACCGCCTACGCGGTCATCCCCTTCTGCAGCGACCGGTTCTTGCGCCGCCGGTTGGCCACACTGTTCGTACCCAGCAGCTGCCCGGCCGCCGCCTCAAGCATCTCCGCGGGGCTGCCGAACCGCTCATGTCCCAGTGTGATAATCTTGACGGCCGCGCCCAGACCCAGGGCAATCGTGCCGGCACCGACACAAACAATCGGGCCCGGTTCAATCGACAACAGCTCGCCTTTGTCGACAGCCAGCGGCTGTGTCACGTAGTTTTCGTCTTTTGTCGTTGTGGTCATGGACATTGTCGTAGACGCTGTGCCGTTGGTAATGGTGGTGCTGCCGCTGCTACCGGCCACGACTTCGGTGCTGCCCGTCGAATCGACAACACTGCAGATCGCCCAGGCCTCCCAGCTGCCGCGTCCATTAGAGTAGACGGGCGGTCTCTGCGCTGAGGCTCTTGGCGAAGCATTGACCGCTGGTGCGACACCGGTGTCGGCAGCGGCTGTTGCAGGCTGGGTAGTAATACCGGCCCGCCCGTTCTGGCCGCCGCGGCGTCGGAGACTGCCAGTTCCGTTCCCGAGGGCATCTGCACCAGTGGCACCATCGCCGCCACCACCAATGCGATGCCATGATTATGTTGCGATGAGACGACGACCGTTTGCCGGACACCCATGATCGATCCATTCGGCAGAGCCTCCCATAGTCCTGGGTTGGGCACTTCCTTGACCGTCTGCCGTGTCTCATACCACATGCAACTCGGGCCACCCGCTGTCGATGCGCTCGAGGGCAGCTCGTCGGGCGAAAACAAGATGGAGCCGTCGCCGTCCTTGGGCAGATATGTTTGGATGACGCAGTTGCCCGTCTTGGCACAGGTGTAGATGAGGCTAAAGTAGCTCAGCTTTGGAGAGCCGCGTTGAGAATGCCGCCGTGTCGAGCTGAGGTACCGCAGCGATTTGGGCTTGATTTGTGAGTGCGACACAAAGGTGTGTAGGGTTTCGGATGTGACGAGGTCGACCAGGTCCACTGAGTGCGGCCGGACGACTAGGTACGCCGAGTAGAGTGGGAGTGCAACAACGGAATGGGCGTGCTCTTCGTTGGCGGTTTGCTCCTTAATCTCTTCCGAGAGCCAGCCATCGCCAGCGGGTGTAACGCGGTGGACACAGCCATTCCGCGAGACGGTAATAATGGCGAGGCCACTGCTGGTATGGGATGGCGTTGTTGGCGACGAATGCAAACGGCTGCAAATGTACTGCTGACTGGATCGGGCTCTTGCAAATAGGGCTGTCCACCGTTTCGCCAGTGTCTGCCCACAGCTCGACGAGTGTGCCGTTGCGCCGCACCACAACGAGCGAGTGCACTAGAGCCGTCTTTTGGTTCGTCGTGAAAAAGAAGGCTTCTATCTTTTGTCCACACAGATCGACGGCAACGGACGGGCCCCATTCTTTGTGCTCCAAGTTCCACAACATGACCTTGTAGGTGGATAAGATGGCCAACCACGACGAGTCGTCGTCAATGGCAAGGGCCGTCGGAAAGGCTACCTCGGACGGGCAGCAAACTCGTTCAACAGGTAATTCATGCCGCCAAAGGCACGTTCCAGACACGGATCGTGCGGTCCCAGGCGACCGAGACAACAACGCCGTCTGACGATGCTGATAACTGAGCAATATCAAGGATATGGCCCTTGTCCATTGTTTTGACGGACAGGAGCGGCTCGTTGAGCGCGTCGGCCTCGTTGTCCTGTTCGCCCATCTCGTCCCACAACAGGTAGTTGACAAAAATGCGCATGGCGGCCGTAAGAACCAAGATCGTGACCATGAACGGCTTCGACTGGTTGCGCACAAAGTCGTACACCGCAGGGAGGAAAGGCCGTTCAGTGACGGACGGCATGCGGTCGCTACCCTTTAAGACGAGAACAAGTGGCTCGTAGACGCGCGCGATGTAGCTGTGCGCCCATGGCTTCACGACGTTGATGACCTCTTGCGCGGTTTCGTGATCTTGGAGACGAAGCCATGACGTCGGACTGCGGGCTTGATGCAGATCCTGTAGTTGAGAGGCTGCGCTACCCCAATCTGTCAGGTTGTCCCCGCTGCTGCCATACCCGATACCAAACGTAAACAAGCGGCTGAAGGTTCGTGACATGCTTTCGTTTTCGAAGAAATGCCACTGCGCGATAATGACAAAGCCGAGCATGATAATGGTGCCGGCAATGCGCGTAGACACGTCAATGCGGCCCTGGAGAACAGCAGCAATCCACGACTGGCGCGATATCGACTGCTGCGATGTCGAGAAATCGTCTGGGTACATCAAGTGGTTGTTGGACTGCTTGTTGCGCCACGTCGATGACGACTTCTCGATAAATTCGGAGAGTTCGGAGCGCCGGACCTCAACGCTGAGGACGGAAAGGAAAAAGGTGGATAGGTAGAAGAAGTCGAACACAATGGCGATGGCGAGGAATGCGCAAAAGTCGGAGAGGCCCGTCGTGACGAGCTTCGAGATGCCCCAGAGCAACAACAAATGCTCCATGACACTGGCAAAGGCGATATGTGTCGTCTTGCCAAAGGCTGTGCCAATACGGCTGCTTGTGCTCTCTTCCAAGTTGGTTGCGATGACGCCCTTGATGAGTCGAAGCATGTTCTCCAGACTCATGGAGACAATGACAATCGGATAGGCGGCGCGTGGTATGCGGGAAAGGTCGATCTTGAGAATGGCGCACACGGTGAAGCTTGACATGATCGACACAAAGATTTGGGCAATGACCGTCACGATTAGGCCCGGTCGGGACTTGATGGCCGGCAGTTTGGAGAGGTTCTGGATGAGGTAGATGAACGTCACGCTGTACGCCAAGGCCAGCATGACAGAATCCTGGATGGAGATGGGGAGGAACTGGAACTCGTAGAGCTGGCTCGATAGGTTGCGTGCGTCCTTGGGGTAGACATCCCATTTGTCTGTCACATGGTTGACGAGTTCGGCGACTTTTCGTTCCCATTGCTGGCCAACGGGCGAGTCGCGAAGGTGAATGAGGGTGATGACGAGAGCGTCGGCTGCGACCAACGCGCGGTCCTCGAATCGTTTGCCGCTGAAGACAACCGAGTGCCGCAGGGTGACGTTGACGGAGGTGTGCTGGTTCTTGTGCTCGTTGACAGTGACAAGAATATCCGGGTCGTTTGCAATCGTGTCGTGGTCGCCCGACCAGTAGAGCAATGGCGAGTGGAAGAACCACGACTGGTTGGTTAGGCCGTTCACAACGTGGAACTTGTTACGCTCGACGACTGTGAGGTCCGCAAGGGGTTCGGCGGGGTCGAGTTTAAGGTCGAGGCCGAGGGTGGCGTTATTCAGTCGGCTCCGGCTTCGTGGGTTAAAGTCCTTTGTCGATCCAAGGATCTCGTCTTGGAGTTCTAGGGCACCGAGCAGGACGTCCCTTTCGAGGGCTTTCATGTAGCTGCCGTGGACCCATATGGAGCGCATAAAGACATCGGGTTCCACGGCGGCGGCGAGGCCACCCTTCATCGGTTGCGCATTGGTCCACACATGATGTGGTAGCCCTGAGGCACCACTGGTGAAGTCGCTGGTGTAGAGAAAGGGGATGGGGTAGAGGAGAGCAGTAGCGACAGCTACGGAGATGAGGAGAACAGTCGCAATATTTCGTGCGACGTACACACCATAGCGCGAGAGAGCACGCCGGAGAGGGTTATTTGGCTTAAGAATCGGGGCACTTGTCGTCCTGTTGCAAATGGTTAGTTGAACAGCCCATCTCACGAGAATAGAGAAGGGATAAAAAGTTCGCTCCTAGGCAGCGTGCAGGCGGCAAACGTAACGTACCCTCGAAGCGGATAGAGAAAGTACCAAAGCATCACTGCGGTGGTTGCAACGAGCCGGAAGTACAAAGGAGAGGAGTCTGGGGCGGTGCGAAACCCGACATAGGGAAACGAAGCATGAGAGGCGAGGTGTTGAGCATCAGGCTGCTACAGACGGTGAGCTCAAAGGGAGACGTGGGATTGTTGGCGACTGGCGCAGGGGAAGACGGAAAGAGGAGACGGAGGCGAAGGCGGTTGGTTGCGTCCAATTCTCGGAAAAAACCCTGACGATGGAGGGCTGCAATTGACGGTGTCCAATTCAAGATCCAAGAGAGGAGTTCGCCAGAGGGTGGTGAAGGGTGAAAGAGGGAAGGACGGAGGTGTAGGTCGGCAGGTAGCTTTAGAATCAAACTGTGAGCGTCATCCCGCCCCAATGATCGGTGATCCAACAGACAAGGCCAGGCCAACAAGAAAGCGACAGGTGAGAGGGCTAGGATAATAGTCTAGCCAGGCCAGACAATAGTGCCAAAGAAAAAAACGTGGATCATTCCGTAGCGCGACCTAGCATGCTCGAGTTGTGCTTTGTGGCGCCCAGAAGCGACAAAAAAGAACGGCGATGTGGAGGAGGTGGGAGTGGTGACCTCGGCGGCGCCCGAACCGAGAGCAAAAAGGACTGCAGCTCTCTTGGAAAAGCAACGCTGTCGGCGATGGAAGAACGTGAAGTCGTGCGCGCAAAGAGTACTTGCCAGCTACTTGCAAAAAGGCACGAACACAAAAGATACCAAGAGGCGGAAAGTGGCGCTAAATGGACAACGGGCTGGCTTGGATTGGCTTTTTTGAGTGGTGTCGTTCAGCTTTTGGTCCACGCTGGAGCTTGCCGGGACGTCTGCTGTTCGATGCTCGAAATGGTGCCACCCCAGACAGGGATGCAGGAACTTGGGTAATTTGGGGAGTGCGTGCGTCGCAATCAGCAAAAAAAAAAAATCGAGGGCCGAAGGAAGGGGAACGCGGGAGAGAAAACGTGTCAGGAGAGATGGGCATTTGACAGTTTCCGATGGCAAAAGCAAAAACCGATTGTGTCAAAGCACAGCACACACCAGGCTGTTGCGACGTAACGATGGATCCGACCACTGGGAGAGGGGCCGAGCTGAAGCGCGCACAAGCGGAGCAGCAGTCCCTGTGAGAAAATGGAAACGTTCGTTCGGACGCTGGAACGCTGGATTGGAAAACCAGACGAAATGAAACGGAGGGGAAAGCTGCAGAAATCGATGCAAACAGGCACCATTAAATGACAGCAAAACCCGGCAAGGCGTGGCTTTTCGTGAGGCCAAAATTCCACTAGAAATCTACAAAATGTTAGATGCGTCGAATGGCCTTTAAACACTAGACGAAAGAAGCAGAAGAAGAAAAAAGAAGACGAAATGGGAAAAGAAAAAGGAAAGAAGCTCACGAGAATCAATAGAACGCTGTAGAAAGCAAGGGGCAACGCCTCGTTATCGATAGGCTGGCCCAGACCATTCTCAGCTCAAGCCACTCACGGCCAAAACGAAACGGGGCCAAGCCAGAGCGTGAAACAGGTATTCGTACTCCGTTGACAACGAGCCAGAGTCTAACACGAAGACACTTTGCTGTCCTCATGGAGAGTCTCATTGTGCGCCTCTCTTCATCTGGCTGCTCTCTTTTGCTGCCTGTTTTTGCTTTCTACTGTCGTGCGACAACTGTACAAGCTAACGAGTGTAGGATGGCTGGTGAGCGCAATTTGCTCTCTGGCTCCCAAGCTGGAAAGAAGAAGGTTTAGGCGAAGCCCATTTGTGTCGCTAGAGAATGCCGTGGAACAGGCCTCACGCTTGTCGAAGCGAAATGGGGAAAATGTGACGAGATGAGGAAATGCAAGATACGATGCAGAAGCAGTTTACGGTCCAAGAAGGTGGGCGGGCCACGCATAACAAAAACGGGGAGACTCAGGGGTAATCAATTAAGAATAGGAATAGGAAAGACCAGTGCCGCCGCTCCTTCCCGTTCAACATTCCCATTCTGACGATGATGGGAAAGTGCGAAAGTCGACTGGTAATCGACCAGGAAGGTGCGTGTCACCGCTGCAAGTGCAAGAAGAGCAGTCAGAAATTGGGAAATACAAATTGCGCCAGCAGGAGCGATCGGGGATAGGGCCAAGCGCCCCTGTAAGGATCAGCCAATTCCATGTCAGGCTACTCGACAGCCTCAATACAAAACTGTAGGGCGGCTTGACACCGATAATGTGTCGGTTTGATATACACGCCGCCGTTAAAAGTACCGAATGATCGCGCGCCGTCGAGAAAGCCGTCGGTCGAAAAACCGTTGCTGAGCTTCATTCTCAACTTCCAGAGCCAGCGGCAGGCACGTTAGCCCCACTCCGGGCCAGTCACGCCTGCTTTCTTTTTTGCTCTCGTGTCTGACTGCCACGTGGGGAACGTGCAAAAACGGCTTCCTTCAACTCCGTAGTAAAAGTCGACGACTACCCACCATACTCCATAAACACCGTCATGGACCCAGTCGCCGAGCTCATCACCAGCTACTTTGAGCTCAATGGCCACATAATCGACGAGCTCGACGACGGGGGGACCGAGCCGAGCCCGCTCGAGTTTATGCGCTATGTGGCACGCAACACGCCATTTGTCGTCCGGCGCGGCGCCTCGACCTGGCCGGCCGTGCAGAACTGGTCTGTGCCGTTTTTGCGAGAAACGCTCGCCGAGCACATGGTGAACGTGGCCGTAACACCAAACGGGTGAGTTGTGTGCCCATCGTACCCGTTGCGGACCTTGCCACTAACGAAATAGATACGCCGATGCACCGACTCCCGGACCGGACGGTGATATCATCTTCGCCAAGCCGTGGGAGGAGGATCAGGCCTTCCCAGAGTTCCTCGATTATGTCGTGAAGCAGGAGAAGGGCCAGCTGCCTGTCAGGGCCGAGATTCGTTATGCCCAAACTCGTGAGTGTCGTCTGTGGGCATGATACCAAAAGGATGTGACCATCAACTGACCTCTACCAGAAAACGACAATTTACGCCATGAGTATGCATCCGTCTTTGCACACGTCCATAAGGACATCCCATTTGCACGGATAGCATTGCAGAGAGAGCCCGAGGCCATCAACCTATGGATCGGCAACTCACACTCCGTCACGGCCATGCACCGCGACAACTATGAGAACATATATGTGCAGGCTCTCGGCCAAAAACACTTTGTTCTGTTGCCCCCATTATGCCAGCCTTGTGTCAACGAGCAACCCCTTCAGCAGTACAATTACAAACGAGCCGGGGAGAGTTTGACAATCGAGAAAGAGCAGCTGGATCCCGAGGCACGACCAGAGGGCGATGATGGTGAAAATACAGTTCCGTTCGCCGTCTGGGATCCAGATGCACCAGGCACCAACACGACGGCGTATTCCAGTCTGGCCGAGCCGATGCGTGTCACGTTGAATCCGGGAGATATGCTCTACTTGCCGGCAATGTGGTACCATAAAGTATCACAGTCTGCGTCGGAAGAAGGCATCTGCGTTGCAGTCAATTATTGGTATGTCTACAACTTATGAGATGACATATGTATACAAAATGCTGACATACCAGGTACGACATGGACTTCACTGGGCCGTTATTGCCATTGACATCCTTTGTCAAGTCGGTATATCAAAGCAAGAAGTGATAAAGATAACAAAGACAAACAACTTTTGATTATGAGAGAAAGATACATATGCCAACGCCGATAAAATGCACGATGAAACAAAGAACATCTGCTGTAGAAATCTAGATACCCAACATATACAATACTTGTTCAAAACATCCATATCTCCACCTACTTCCGTCTCTTGTTGCCGCGCTGTGCCGCACGCTTCAGACCTCTCGTGTCCTTCTTCATGCGCGGGTCCACAATCTTGTAGCGACCCTTGACACCCTTGGGCCGGCCCTGGATACCGCGGTTAGAGCCACGGGCCACGACGACCTTCTTAGGGATATGCGGCTTCTTCTTGGCCGCCTTGCTCAGCATCTTGCTGATGCTGTCGCCCTTTTCCTTCTCGGTCATACCCTCGTCGGCCATGAGCATCTCCGACTTCTTCTTGAGCTTCTCGAGCTTCTGGGCAGCCTTGAACTTCTTGCGGCCTGGGCCTCGCGGACCTTCTTGATGGGTCGGGCATTGTAGGCGCGCATCTTCTCCTTGATGGCGTCGGCGGCCGCCTTGGTGATGGGGCGTTGCACCTTGTCGTGCTTGGACTCGTCGTCCAAGAACCAGTCGGGCAGGCCGTCCTTGTCGCGGAAGGTGCGGCGGTTGTAGAGGTCGTCCTCGACGTCCTGCTTGGTGCGACGGCCGAGGGCCAGGTCGTGCGCGAGCGTCATCATCTCGGCCGTAATAATGTCGACACCGACCTTGTCGTCAGCGGCAGCGCGGCGCTTGTCCTCGTCCTCCCAGTCGTCTTCGTCCTCGTCGTCGCGGCGCGGGCGGCGGACGACCTCAAAGTTGCCAGTGTCCTCGTCGTCCGAGCCAACAACCTGCTTGGTGGGCATGATGTCGTCATCACTCTCCTCCTCCTCTTCCTCGCCCGCCTCCTCGTCAATCTCAATCTCCTCCACCTCGGCAGCATCCTGCACCTCCTCGTACTCTTCCTCCTCTGCCTCTTCCTCCTCCTCTTCCTCTTCGTCGTCGTCCTCCTCCTCGAGATCGTCGCCCATAATGTCGGCAAACTCAGACCGGGCAAAGAAGTCTTGGGCGCGTTTCGAGAGGCCGCTCTTGTCGGGGGCGCTGTTGTCGAGGTCAGTCAAAAGAGACTTGGTGGTGCCGCGTGCCGAGGGCTCGTCGTCGTCGTCGCTGCTGTCCTCTTCGAGGTCACCGTCGCTGTCCTCAATGTCGCTCTCACCCGCAGAGACACCCTCCCACTCGGCATCGTCGCCCTGCTCGCGCGCCTTCTTGGCACGGTGCTTGGCGTCGACGGCCGCCCGGCGCTCCTGGTACTGGTCGTACTGGCCGTCCAGCTCGCGCTCCAGACGATCCTCCTCGTCGTCACCCTCGTCTGTCTCAGCCGACGAGCCGATGCCACTGTCCGAATCCTCGCCGTCCTCAGCCGTGATCACCGCCTTCTCGGGGTTAATGGTGGCCATCTTGCCGCGTGCGATCCGCTGCAGCGCCGTCGTCTTGTCAATCTTCTTGAGACCGAAGAGCGCGCCCTCGCCCATGGCGTCCGCCTGCTCCATGCCAATGTCCATGGGCGCCGTCATGTTGAGCTGCATGCGCACAATTTCCTTTTGCTTCTGCTCATTATCGCGCCGCTTCTTGCGCTTGGTCTTTGAGCTGGCGCGGTCGCGCATCTCTTGCAGTTCCTTTTGGATCTTGGTCTCCTCGTCCATGTCATCGACGTTGGCCGCGGCCTCTTCGGACAGCGACTTGGCGGCCGTCTTCTTGGTGGGGAAGCCGAAGCGCTCGCGCACGCGCAGACGCCAGCTCAGCAACATCTTGAAGTCCTTGCGGCTCAGCACGCGCAGATCCGTGCACAGGCGGCGGATCTCGTCGGTGGTCTCGACCATCTTGGCCAGGGCCGCCAGGGCGACGTCACCGTTCTTGGGCTGGTCGAATGTCAACGTATTATACTGGCCCAGCACGGCGATGGGGTCGGTCGTCTGGATAAACTCGCTCGCGGGCATCTCCTTGTAGAGAGTGTAGTTGCCCTCTTCGTAACCGTCACGCTTGCGCTTCTTGATTTCGGGGTTGTACACACGGGCTTCGTTGTTGGGCGTCGGGTCCGCCAGCTCGGCAAAGACAGCCTTGGGGTCCAGGAAGCGAGGGTCGATGCGCTTGGGCGCCTTGAAGCCACGGCAAACAACGAAAATTTCGGCAGAGACGTTACGCGAAGACGGCGGCTTGGTGGCCTCGACCTTGGCGAACAGCTGGTTGAACACCCACAGCAGCGAGTTGTAGTCCTTGGAGCGGAAGACCTTGGTGACGAAAGTACCGCCCTCGACCAGAAACTCCGTGGCCAGCTTCATCGACTGCAGCACCAGCTCGGACTGGTTGAACGAATCCTGAATCCAGGCAGTACCGACATTGGGCGCACCATCGTGCAGGACTGTATCGGCTTTCCAGTTCTTGAGATGCTGGCGGATGGTGGCGCGGCACTTTTCGGTGGTAATGTCGCTCTGGAAGGTGATGACCTTGGGGATCGGCTTGATGGGCGACAGATCGACACCGATGATGATGCCGTTTGCCGGCATGGTCTCGACAGCGACTTGACACCAGGACTACATTTATTAGCGACGGAAAACAAAGGAAAACAAACTGGAAGATCAATAGAAGAACCTACACCTGGCGCTGCGCAAAGATCGAGGACGACCTTGCTGTTCTCGAGGAAGCCATATTTCTTGTTCAGCTGGATCAGCTTGAAGGCGGCACGGGCACGGTAGCCCTTCTCCTTGGCCAGCTTGTACCACTTGTCCAAACGGCCCTTGCCGTGCTTCTTCTCGACCATCTTGACGGCGGCCGAGGGCAAAGCAAAAGAGCCGTAGAGTGGCTGTAGAGGGGGGTGTGATAGGAGAAGTTGACTCGGTTGTCGCTATAAAGTCCTCTAAAGTCGTAGGTCGGTTCTGTGTAGTCGTCGGTGAGGGCGGGTGCACCTCGTTGGTCGTGGTGAAGAGGCCGACTTGTGTAGTTGGAGATGCTTCTCTTTTTTTTCGTTTTCCTAGAGCCAGCCATTTGCACCTAAAATTTCCTCCGCCTTTCGCTTTTACCCTGTCAGTTTTTTTTTTTTTATCTTTATCGGCCTTATCGCTTCACCGCCAATAAACGCGGGCGATAAGGCAGAAGTGGGGTCAACGCGGTGCGATAAGTGGCCCCAGAGAAGGCCCAAACCAGCAGCGTTTCGGGAAACCGCGATGGGCCGTCACCTCCAAAATGACTAATCACGTCGGCTCCTGTCAAGTTGACAGTCAACAAACTCCTAAAGCTCTCTTTAGGTGTCCTATTCATTGACGTCGAGATTTTTGTCTCACTTTTTTCAAACATCTTTTCTCGACTGTCAATTTCAATTAAAGTCTCCCTTGAGTCCTTTCCACCATCTCAGATCGCATGCAGTGCGACGCCCTGGCCGGAGACGCCCTGGATTCTTGGATTGGCGGCGACCCGCAAAAAAGGCAAGAGCTCTGGTCTGGATGGCGCCTTCCCATTGGCCCACACGCTGTAAGTGCTCGCGACATCTTTAAGTGAGCGCGTGTCCATCGCGTTCCTTCCCTGCAAGAAACACCACTTTCTTCGCCCCATAGCAGGGCCCGGTCGTGCCTTCCCCGCCACACGACTTTCCGCGGTGGCCAAGCGTCGGCCGCGTTAATTGGAAAGAGCAAAAGAGCAAAAGAGCCGTGCTTGGTCCATTCCAGTTCTCCTTTGCCTTTGCGTGCATTCTTCGTCTCTGCCAATTATGTCTCTTGCCTCTCTTCTATTCTTCCATCTTTCTTCATCCGACTTCACCTCACCGTACATACTCTTCGTTCCAACTTCGATACTCTACCTCACCGACACTCTCCCATACGCCAACTGTTCTTTCTCGATCCTCGACTCACTTGTATGATAGTCGGTTCTGCTGTGATAGGGCAGGATCATGGCAGAAAACAGCTCCTCTCCGTCTGCCGTTGAGCCTGTCCTGGCAACATCTCGTGATATTCCCAGCATTAACCATGATGTCTCCTTGCTCATGTCCTCGCCGCCCCGGCTGACGGCCTCGTCGTTTGTCGATGCGGCCGGCGGCAGCAAAGAGCGTCGCCAGCCGTCCATTACGCCTCGCAAGTTCCGCCGCTTCTTTACTCCCCGGTCTCGCGTATCGGCCGATCCCAGTGCTGCTCGACGAGCTCTCCGTGACTTGACGGCTCGGGCTCTCAACCGGAACCAAAACCAGAGCGACCAAAGCAGCCCAATCGGCAGCAGCCCCTTCAACTTTAGCTCTAGTCCGCTGGCGGCACGGGGTGAGAACAACAACAACAAAAACGACCGCTGTGTCGATGTGCTTCCTTCGCCGAGAACGACAAAGAGACGCAGGACTTGTCATCACACGCCCGAGACGTCACCTCTGCGGCCATTGTCCGTCTTTCATGATGTCGTGACGCCCGAACCCGTGTCGAAGACGGCCATGGCCTCGATGCTACTGAGCCCGTTAGCTTCATCGCCTCTGCCCGCCATTTTGGACGAGCCAGAGTCGGAATGTGACGAAGACGAGTTTAGCATGTCCGATAATGACGACCAGGACCTTCCCTTCTCTGGCCCGTCTTTCAAGAGAACCATCCCCCTTTCTGAGCAGGGCTTTGCCGGCCAGCTGCTCCAGAGGGAGTATGGAATGGCGTCAGGAGCAAGCAGACGGCCACTACCCCGTCCACTAGCTGGTATGTCAAACTTTGGTTCGTCTTTGTTTGCATACGGTGCTATGCATACTAACGCTCATCCTCTACAGACTGGAGAGTCGAGACCTCTGATTTCTACAGCTCACAAGACGACCTTCACTATTGTTCTAGTCACGATGTTCCCAATGGCCGCTGCATCCCCTTTTGTGCCGCAGCTTGCAACAGTATGTCCCCCAACATCACTATATTCATGTCTTTTTACGTTGCTAACACATGTCTAGCGAACGGACTTGTCGCTGTCGGCGATGAAGAGGGCAGAGTCCGCCTCCTCGATACCAGCACCGAGAACTACGGCAAATCGTCATCTTCATTCAGTGATATTTACATCTCTTTCCCAGCTCACGGCAATGCTGTCATCGACCTCGCCTTTTCGGATGACGACTACCTCCTCGCAACAGCCTCGGGCGACCAGACCGGCAAGGTCATTGACATGATGACACAGACACCCATCTCGATCCTCGACCACCACACAGCCTCCCTAAAACAAGTCCGCTTCCAGCCCGGTAAAGGCGGGGCAATGTTCTGGCGACTTCCGGCCGTGATGGCAGTGTCAAGATCTGGGATCTTCGCTGCCGTGGTGGTCCCGCCCAGGACTTTACAGTCGAGGAACGGACACAGAGTTTGCAATACGCTGCCCCCAAGAAGGTCAACCAGGGATGTGTGGTCAACAGCATCTTTGATGCCCATGCACGGACGACGCGCCCGACGCGCCAGATGCGGAAGGCGATGCAGGCAGCTGTGGCAGCGGATGTCACGACCCGCTGGGAAGAGCCCGGTCGTGTGGGCGAGGTGTCTGTGACGGCCATCCAGTTTTTGCCGGCCGGCAAAGAGCACCTGCTCCTGTCGGCCTGCGAAGCCGACGCTTCCATCAAGCTGTGGGACATTCGCAGTGTGCACACGTCGCGGCAAAAGGCGAGCAACCCCATCTCAGCCACGGCACCACCCGAGAGCCATTCACAGTGGCGGCCCTTTGGCATGTCCTCGATGAGCCTGAGCACTGACGGTGCCCGCTTGTACGGTCTCTGCAAGGACAATACTTTGTATGCCTACTCAACCTCGCACCTTGTCCTCGGCTCGGCGCCTGAACTTTCGTCCAAGGGCAACGACCATCCTCGCCGCAGAAAACGGCACAGTGCAAGAAGGTCTGGGGCCACTTTACGGGTTTCGCCACGAGAAGTTCCATGCCACTTCCTTCTATGTCAAGACGGCCGTCCGCCCCGCCAAGCAGGGCCGTCCCGAGCTCTTGGCCGTGGGCAGCAGTGACGGCTGTGCCCTACTGTTCCCGACCGACGAGCGCTACTTTATGGGCGCCGCCGCCGACCAGTACGACGACCACCGCAACCCCATCTTTGGGCAGGACAACAACGTGTCTGCTCCAATCTTTACTTCGCCCTTTTCCAGAGGTGGTTCGCTTCCCCGTCCCATGGCGGCAGAGAACGATGCTCCTGCTTCCGCTGCTGCTCCCCGCCGCCCCGGCCTCTTCCGCACTAACAGCATGTCGAGCATGCACGGCCGGCTCGTCGATACGATCCCGATTGTTCGCAATGGCACAGCCTTGGTTCGCGGTCACGAAAACAAGGAGGTCGGCGCTGTGTGCTGGACCTATGACGGTAGTCTCGTGTCTGTTGGCGACGACAACATGATCCGCTGCTGGCGCGAGGACCAGGAGAAGGCGGGTGCTCTGCGCAGTGGCGGCGAGGGTGAGGGACGTCGGTGGGCGTCAGGCTGGGCCGACATGGGTGAGGACTGGGACGACGAGGTGGATGAGTGGGGTGAGGATGAGGAGTGAGCAAGCGACTGAGCAAGCGACTGGGCAAGCGACCGCTTTCTTTTTTTGTTTTTTGACTTGGCATATACCATTTTTTGGTTTTCGTTTCTTCTTTCTGGAGTTTTTGGTCTTTAAGAGGAGGTCTTTCATTTACATAGACTCTCTGACATGGGAGTCCTGGCTTCTGGCGTTGTTTTTGCTTCCCACCCATTTTACACCGCATTCTTTATATTCCCCTTCATTTCCTTATATTTCTTATGTCAGCCACTCAGCATTCATTATATATCATAGGGGCCTTCCCTGTAAATCGGCCCAGCGCGCATTGTCGTTTTATCCATAGCACATATAGCATGACACTACAAAATCAAGATCAATCATATAAATCTTTTTAAATTCATAAAACGCTGAGATATCTATAGAACCATGCCCATATCCAATAAGAGAAAAGTCGTCAAACGTCTAATATAACGCCCGCCAATGTAAATGTCCAAAACAGAAATAAATAAACCAAAATTGTAAGTAAGTGGCAGTGTAGATCACCTCGCAGATTCGTCCTCCAGCAGACTCTCGTCCGGCTCGTGGCTTTCGTGGTTGACAAACAAGAAGGAAAGCACAACAACCAACGCGCCCACCCAGTACAGCCCGCTCGAGTACTTGCTGTACTGGATCATCTCGCCAACTAAAGACAGCGGGATGGTGAGGGACAGGCCGACGGTCACGACGAGCGGCCGTCGTCAGCAGCATTGCATACGCCCAGGACATGTCGCTGGCAAACGACGACAGCGAATTGAGCAGGATAATGGTCCAGACCTGGTCGGTGGGCGGCAGCTCAAACGTCTCGAGGCCGGTGAAGTGGAGGATAAAGAAGCCCGGCCAGAGCAACAAGACATTAAAGAGGCCGACGAGCCCGAAAAAGAGGGGCATGCTGACCCGGTCTTCGTGTCCGACACGCTGCTTCATGACGGTGACGTACGCACCATAAACGACGGCACTCAACAGAGCCATGGCGTCGCCGACGGCAATTTCGCCGGGCGACTTGTGCGGGAACTGACCGCGGTTCTCGTCGCTTTTTCCCGACAAATCAATGGACGATACGAGGGCAATGCCCACCACCGACGCCACGACACCAAAGAACTTGCGCATCGTAAAACCCTCGACGCCCGAGACGGCGCAGAACAGCAGAGTGAACATACTGCTCAGCGACGTAAAAATGGTGGCGCTGGCGACGCTCGTGTGCTCGAGGCAGGCCACCGCCAAGTAGTTGGCGGAGAACCAGAGCATGCTAAACTCGAGGCTGAGCCAGGTGGTCTGGCGGAGGTTCAGCTTGTCGTAGCGGCCGCCGGCGGCCAAGATCATGCTGGCGCTCATGCCCGGTGGGGGGCCCTCGGTTCGATACCAGCGCCGGCCTCCAAATCGTTGTCGTCGTAGTCACTGCCGCTGTCACCCAGTAAACGCTCTGCAGTGGCCGCATCACGGTCGGCCGAGATGCCTCCCGCGACAGAACCATCATCCAGGGACGGGTAGCTGGCATACCCGCTGTCGTCTTCGCCGCGCAGGAGGGCGGCATTGGACGCGCCCCGGTGCCGCCGCCGGACAACACCGTCGACACCCTCGCCGTCCTCCAGCAACTTGTTTGAGGCGTCACTGTCGTCTCCGCCCTTTCTCCCCGTCTTCCACAGTCCTCGCCGCCGCAGCGACGACACCTGCTCCCGCACGTCTGCCGCAGCTCGCTCAACAAGTTGTAAAAGGCGCGCTTCGTGTCTCGGGCGCCGTGCTGGCGCAGGAAGGAAAGGCCCATCGGGACCAGCGACAGGGCGAACACGGAGGTGTTGAGGTAGACCATAAAGAAGGGTTTGCTGTATGTATTGTCGGAGAAGATGAACTGCGCGCGTTAGAAGGAGTTAATCAATAGACAGGGCGAGGGCAACTTACACTGGCCAAAAAGTTGGAGGCAGTCCAGAGAAAGACGGTGACCATCAGCATGCTGATTCCGAGTGTCCGGCGCGCCATGCCGGCGAGGCCGATGCTGGCGCGGAAGCCTGTTGCGGCCATGGGCGGCGGTGATGGTGTGTCGCCCAGCAGAGGGGAGTTGCTCTGGATGCGGCTGAGGCCGGCGCCAGGCCTTTGCGGCGTATCGGACGCCATTTTGTGGGTGTGATCGGAGAGAGAAAGGGAAGTTGTTGGTTGTGAGCGTGCGTGGCCGTAGTTTGTGGTTGTGGGAGATCGACACGAGGAAGGAGACGGCCGTCGCGGGTCGATCGCTGCTGCCTTGTAAGTCGTGATTGCGACAAGTAAAAACGTGCCAGCAAGACAAGAGAGACACCCCACCGCAGAGTAAAAGGAAGGAACGATGCACGTGGAAAGTGAGGAAAGAGCAAACGGGATGCTAAAGAACAACGGCGACGGATAAAGTCGAGTGAGAGCTGTAGCGACGGCCAAAAGGAGGACGATTCGAGTAAGATAAGAACTTGTCGGTTCGTCGCTTTGTCGCTTGCAGCTGTTCAAGGCTTCATTTTAAAGGGAGAGGAGGGGAAACGACACCTTCGACGAGAGCATGCGACAGCAAGATAACAGAAATGAGGGGTTTCAAAACGACGTCAGGGAAAGACTAGAGACAAGACACCGATAGAGTCATCATAGGTCACGAAAGAGGAGAAAGTGAGTGCAGACAAGCAGAGCTACAAACGTCTCCGAACGTAATAACCCCATCGTTATCGTGGTCGCCTTGCCCCAGAATGGCAAGAAAGTGCTGGCGAAAAGAGGGTCCCCTGACAAAGATACAGCTGCAGGGGCCTTTTAGGTGCCTTTTGGCGCCTCTTTGGAGCCATTTGGGGGTCTCTAGGGCTCTTTGCTTTGTTTCCCAAGTGACACCAGGTGCGCCAGACCTAAACGGAAGGTGTATCAGAGATCCAGGGCGGCAGGGCGATAACGCTATTTTGCGGCAGGAGCACCCCAAGCTTTTGTTACGGCAGCAAGTCGGGGCCAATGGGCCAATACGAACAACCGTGTTTTGTTATGTTTCACGGTGTGTGTGGGCATGGGATGCACCTGCCGCAAGTGGGTGCGAACAGGCACAAGACCAGGGCAGGTGCTCTCGAAGCTGAAAGCAAGGCAGGTACGATGCACATCGTATTTTACTTCTATTCTAAATATCGCAGCCAGCATAATATCGAATTGTCTTGTTTCCTGGCTTGTTTTCTGCCACACAACTGTCACAAGACGACACAGAACATGACAAGGGTCCAAGGGTCTCTTTCATCTCATCGTTTCAGGCGATCACGTCAAGTTGCAGTGTGGGAAAGGCGCGGTTACAGCGTGGCAGGCGTGGCAGCAGACAAAAAAAAAACGAGACGAAAGGAGCGTAAAACGACGACAAAATAAGGAACATTAAAAAAAGGAAACTAAAGATTAAATTACAAAATGTATAGCGAAAGAATGTGAGAGCACATTTGCGTTCAAAAAAAAAGTACTGTCGAAAACGACAAAAAAGAAGATTTGTTTTGAACCAGGCCCGAATTGAACGGACAATCTTCGGGAAGCACCATTTTACTGGAATCCGACGCGTTACCATTGCGCCACTGGTCCGTTGAAGAAATAACGTTCTTGCTTGGCTTTATAAAGTAAAGGGCCATTTAATCGGCGCTAGCAGTTCCACTCCCTATCGACAACACAGTCTGCACGACTTCACATCGAGTGAATGAACACCTTCACATCCACGAGGCTACTTTTATCTCAATCTCGTTATCTTATACTTGGGTGTTTATCTATCTATTAGACTTTTGGGTGCTTTCTTCTAGTCAAGTCATCTTTATTCTGTTTTCTTATGATTTGTCTTGATAATCTGTTGTGCTAGCTAAATATGTATCATTTTGAATTCTGAAATAATATATATAATTTTTGAAGAACAAGTTTTTGAGAAGTAGAAAAAAAATTGGAAAAAAAAATTAAAAGGTTCTTCATACGATAAGGTAAGTATATTGAAAAAGAAAAGACGAACCCGAGAAATAAAGAAACAAAATCGAACAAACAACGCGCCCCATCTATCTCTCCCGTGGTATCTGCTCCCAACGACTCCTGGGTGGCAGCCACCTTAAAAAAGAGGAACGCCACTTGCCTACTCTGTGACTGTCTGTCGACAGCGTTTTCTGTTTTGTGTCTGCTTCCAAAAAAGAAAAAAAAAAGTGTGTATAAAATAAAAAGAAGTGTACGCCTCATAATAATGCTCTCCCCTAAAAAAAGGTTCTCGTACCCCTCGGCTCTCCCAACTCTGTAAATAATAAAAAGTAAAAACCATCCCGCGAAATTTCTCCTTTACATATCAATAACGAAGCAAAATAAAAAAAATAGAGTAAAGGTAAAGAGAACAGTATAAAACAATCTCCTCGTCGACGTTGACGTTGGCGTCGTCATCGTCCACTCACTTCGCTCGTCATCCCTTGTTCACTTCGTTCGCGCGTTTGCTCGCATCGTGAGCGGAGCGAACGATGCTTCGCTAGATTTGCGTCCGCTCCCACGACTCATTCGCATACTGCACACCCGCTTGCCGCGACACCTGCGCCTGTGCTGTCTGCCCCTGCACCTCGTACGTGTCCGCCAGCATGCCGTCGGCGACGCTCATCCACAAAATGTTGCCGCTCTTTTTGGCCTGCGTCGAGCCGGCTTTGGCACTCTTGAGCGCCTGCTCGCCGACGACGTTCTCAAACAAACGGTAGCGCATGGTGTTGAGCGCAATATTGAGGCACTGGGCATTGCCGCTGACCGTTGACCCGTTGAGCCCTTGCTGGATATGGGATTTGATGTCGTGCATGGACAGTGGGGGTTCGGTTGTAATGGCGGCCATAACCAACGAATACGCGGTCTTGATTTCCGGGTTGGGATGGTTGACGCAGGTCTGTTTGAGCTGTTCGACGAGCATATTGATCTTGGGCTCGTCCCGCAACCGGTTCAGCTGCATAATCATGAGCCGGTTCATGGCGGCAAGGAGCATAACTTCTTGGCGCAGGTGGCCCTCGTTGGCCGAGGCGGCGTTGGCGGCGGCAGCAGCCGCAGCGGCGGGACCAGCGCTAGCCATAGCCGACGAGGATGATGGAGAGCCGTCCGACACGGCCGGCAGGGCCAGTCGCTGGTCCTCAAACAAGTGGAGTGCATCGTTGAGTTCGCCCTGGCCTTGTTTGAGTACACCCTTGAGGTAGAGTGCCAACACATCCAAAGGCCCATCGTTCGCTTCTGCTGCGGGCGTCTCGAGCTGCTTGATGCAGTCCTGGACCTTGGCCCAGTCGCAGTGGGTGGCCGCGTTCAGGCCCATGAGGACCAGCACGTACGAAGACGTGTTGGCGCGCCAGCGGGACTCGTCAATGGCCTCGTGTAGGAAGATGGGTGCAGGCGGTTTGCTCGCGGAGCCTAAATCGTCAGCGTGTGAATTCAATAGATTTTTTTCCGTCGACGCAACTTACTCTGTGACAGCATCTTCAATGCTTCCGTCCAATAGTCCATGCTTTTGCGGTCGCTGGTCTGCTGCTTTGGTGACAGTGTCAAACCAGAGTAGGCGAATCTGAGTTGTTAGCGGTGTACATTGGTAAGTATAATTAGCAGTGGAGGAGACTCACCCTAAAACGAAGGCCTTCACTTTGCTAAAGCTGGTCAGGACCAAAAAGTCGTTGGATTCACCCGGTTGCAGCACATCGCTCGTGTCGGCACTGATGGTGTGCACATTGGGCGTGTCTTTGCGCAGCGGCAACAGCAAATCGCAGGCATCCGAGGTCCACTGGGGTGACTCCTTGAGCTCCTCGAGACGGTTCTGCAGGTTGTTGAGCTTGTCTGTCAAGGCCTTTTCCTTTTGGTACAGACTGCAGGCCAAGTCCAGCAGTAGCCAGAGCACATCAAGCTGGGGGATGTGCACCGACTCGTCGAGCTGGTACTTTGACGCGGCGGCCATGCAGGTCTGGACGCGCTCGACGACGTCTGGTTCGGTCGTCCGGAAGAGAGACAGCGCTTGCAGGAGAGACGCCAGGACATAGACGGCGTGGTCGCCACGCTGCTCGGCTAGCACCGTGATGCCGTGCAGGTTCTCGAGCGCGTTGGTCTCGACGGGGTTGCCGCTCTGCAAATAGAATAATGCTTTGAGGAAGCGGAAGGCATAGGTCCAGTAGGTCTGGCGGCGGTCGGAGCAGTCGGCAATGTGCGTCTGGATCGAAATCAGGGCGGCCTTGGGTTTCCGGCGGAAGAGCACCTTCATGAAAAGGAATTGGACATAGATCTTGAGGTCGGGCAGACGGTGCTTCTCGCACGTGGCAATGGCGCTCTGTAGGGCCGTCTCGGCCTCCATGAGGTTTTCTGTCTCGGTACTCAGAATGGACGCGTAGCGGATCTTGATCTTGACCTCGATGCGCGGCGGGAACTTGAAAGTACGCACGGCCGTGTCTAGACAGCCTAGACCGGTCGCCAACAGCTTGTAGTACTCTTTGAGGCGGTCCTCGTTTCGTGATTGGGCCAGTGCCGGGGCTGCAGCTTGTGCTTTGGCCAGGCACTCGTCGGCAATGCAGACGAGCAGTGCAGCCGCCTCACCCGGTGTCCGTTTCGGCGTAGGTTTCGCCTTGGCCATGGAGGAGCCCATACCACTGACGCTCGGCTTGCGCTGCGCCTTGGCTGCCGCACCAGAACCAGAACCAGCACCTGAACCGGCAACACCAGCAACTGCAGCGCCGACTGCCTTGCTTGCAGCACCACCAACAGACGCTGATGATTTGGGTTTCTGAACACCGCCCTTGGGCGAGACGCGGGGACTGTTTGTCGGCAGCGGACTCGGCATGGGCGAAGGTGTGATGGACGACTGCTTCCGTTGTTGGGGCTGCGGCTTCTGGGTTGTAGACGACATCGGTGGTGGTGGCACCGCCTCAGTCTGTGACGGAGGGAGCACCGGCTGTGTGGACGGATCGGGAAGGGAGATGGGCTTCTTGGCCTGCTGGGACTTTTGCGGTTTCGGTGCCTTAGGCGGTTTCGCGGGTTTCGGAGTGTGCTGCTGCTGTGGCGAGGGCGAATGCATCGGCGGTTGAAGCTGCTGCTGGAGCTGGTTGTGCGCATTGGGTACTTGGTGCACCTGGTGCATCTGTGGTGACGGCTGGTGGACTTGCTGGACTTGCTGATGCTGATGCATCTGGGGCGACTGGAGTGACGGCTGGTGCTGAAGCAGCTGTGATGGTGTAATGTGTTGTGGAAGGGGCGAGAACTGGGTGATGGCGGGTTGTGAGAGAGATTGCGAGAGAGGTTGCGAGTTTGGTTGTGCGTGTTGTGAGTGTTGCTGCTGCAGGGGTTGCGACTGCGAATGCGACTGCGATGGTTGGCGCTGCTTCGGCAGATGTTGTGATTGCTGTCCTGGCGAGGCACCGGTGAACATGGGCATCTGCATTTGCATGGGTGGCACCGACTGCTGCTGCGTGTAGCGAGGCGACTGGTGCTGCTGTTGTTGCTGGTGCTGTGTTTGGTGTTGTTGATGTTGGTGCTGTTGTGGCAGCTGTTGCGGCAAGAACTGCAGCGGACTCGCCAGATGGTTTGTTGTTGGAGATGGCACTGTCGCGGGCACCGGAATCGAGATGGGTGCAGACAGGTTGGGCGAGACGGACATGCCATTGTGCTGGAAGGAAAAGGAGTTGCCCTCCGTTGCTCGAGGTCATGGAGGGCGTCCTTTGGACGGGACGGGGAACTGCATGTGGTTCTGCTGGGGCGACGGCTGGAAACGTTGCTGGTGTTGCGGCTGGTGGTGTTGTTGATGTTGAGGCTGCTGATGCTGTTGTGGAAGCTGGCCGAGCGGCGAGTGCAGCAGGTTGGGACTCGAGAACTGGGTTTGATGCGGGAGGCCCTGGTTGTAGAACTGCGGTGATGGCAGCGGACGCGCTTGTTGGTGTTGCTGATGTTGTTGGTGCTGCTGTGCTGCTGGTACTGGCCGCCACCACCAAGGCCACCATTGAGGTTGCCGCCGTTCAGGCTGCCGAGTCCGCTCAGACCGGCCATCCCGTTCAGACTCATGGGACTGCCGAGACCGCCGCCGTTGCCGAGGCCATTGGACATGCCCATGCCGTTACCCATTCCGTTCATGGCGTTGCCTAGTCCCATCGAGTTGCCCATGGGCGAGCCCATGGACGAGGACATTTGCGGGCCGTTGAGGAGTAGTTCATGGGGACAGAGCCGGAACCATGTGCTGGCCGTTGTAGGCCTGCTGCCCGGGGGCAGAGAGCCGCTCATGGTCGTTGCATATAGAGAAGGAAGGCGGTGGGTGGGAGAAGGAGATCGAGAAAGTCGCGCAAGGGTTGACGCGCAAAAGCTGACGCGATCGAGGTATCGGAGAAGGCCGGGAATGGATGCCGAAACGCGGGACGCGATTTAAGGATGGTGATGATGACCGATTGGGCGATGAGACGGACGGTGAGATGCGCCGGCTTGATGCGATTGCTGTCGTCAATCGATGCTTGGACAAACGTGTCGATGGCAGTTGTCAGGCGCGTGACAGGGGAGGGGAGGAGGGGGTCGTGGGTGATGACCGAAGTGGATGCCGAATGTTGGCGATGCTTTCTTCGAAATTCGATTTCGATTTCGAGAGTTTGCGGCCAGGTGGCTGACAGAAAACAGACGAGTCTCTTGTGATGCAGTCGTTGCGCGAGGGCAGAGTGACGCGCACGTATCGAATGGCCGACGACAGGATGGGATGCGCTCGAAGAGATGTCGCGAAGAAGACAATGGGGAGGGTTGGCGTAGGGAGAGGTCGTGGTCGTGTGTTTGGTGGTTGTGGTCTTGTTTAGGCGCGCGGACTGGGAATGGACGATGGGACTGGACGGGGGCAGACTCCACCCGGGGGACTTTGGGAACTTGGGACGAGTGTCGTTTTGGCGGTCGCTCCTGCTCTTTTGGTGCTGTTTGGGGGCACGGATTTTGAATTTTGGGCTATTCTCCAGCCGGGGGCGTGCTGCGCCAGAATGAGAAAGAGCGAATAGAGGAAGGAACGGCGTGCGCGATGCGATGTGGCTGAGTGTGGCGTCAGGAGTGGGTCAGGGATGGGCCAAGATGACTAAGTTAGACTCTCAGCGCTCGGACTAATGCCTCGAGCGACTTGAGCGCAGTGGGTGGGCGGGCGCAACGGGACCTGACAGATCAGTGGGCTTTTAGCGTGCCGCGCAGTGCAACAGCCAATGCACCGAGTGCGACAGAGAGCCACTGCAGCAGTGGTCTGCGACAATCCTGACTGATTGAATGAAGCTATTCGTTGCCAAGTGTGCCGAGGCTCAGATTTGTATGCTCTTTTCTGTTTTTCGTCCTTTTTTCTCCAACCCACCACGGAGACGGCCTGCTTTGGATGTCCGCCTCCTGTCCCACCATCCCGGAGGTTGCCACGTTGGGAAGGACCTATGGAGCTTGTGAAAATAGGAAGAGAAATAAAGAGAAAGAGAGGGAAAAAGAGAATAAGGATCGAAAGATTTCTCAAATCGAAGCATTTTGTCTTTCAGTCTTCTCTGTTTAATGTCTGTATTTACTGCTCGATTCCGCATTGCACTATTACCCCAAGCGACCCCTCTGTTTCAACTTCAACGTCATAGACCTTTTTCTAGATCCCAACGACTGCCGATCTGTTTGTTTTCTCTTTTTCTTTTTCCATCCTCGACTCGACATCTCAGCATCTTCAGCATGGACTGGTTCGGCCGTGCCAGCGTTGAGTTTACGCACTCAACCTCGCCGCTGCAGCTGCCGTTGAAGGGAGCAGTTAAGGCCAATGGCAACAGCAGCAATGGTAGTGCCTCCAGAGCCACCATAGACATTGGCCAACTCGCTCGCGACAGCACACCCGTCTGCCAGCTTAATCCGTTTCTCTTCAATGGCCACATGCAGACCATGTGGACGGCCGTCGCCAAGGGCGCTCCCGAAATCCACTACAAGCGCCGCATTTTTGAAGCCGACCATAAACTGTACACGGGCTCCTTTGCCGTCGACTTTGCCGTGCCGCCATACAAAGACCAGAAGCGTCCTGAGGATGCAGCTCTGCCGCCGAGGACATCATACTACAAGGATGACGATGAGTTCAAGGGCATTGCATCCAACGACACCCGGCCTATGCTCTTGGTCTTGCACGGCCTGTCCGGCGGCTCGTACGAAGTGTACTTGAGACACTGTCTCCAGCCTCTGTTGGACGCCGACGACCTGCCCTGGGAGATTGCTGTTGTCAATGCCCGCGGCTGTGCCGGCAGCGAAATCACCAGCGGCGTGCTCTTCAATGCGCGGGCGACGTGGGACATTCGGCAGGTGGCGCTGTGGGCGCGCGCGACGTTTCCCAACCGGCCGCTGTTTGGCCTGGGTTTCTCGCTGGGCGCCAACATCTTGACAAACTATGTCGGCGAGGAGGGTGCCAACTGTCCACTCAAGGCGGCTGTCGTGGTGGGCAATCCATTTGATCTGCAGGTGTCGAACAAGTTTCTGCAGCGCAATTTCATGGGGCGCAACCTGTACGAGACGTTTATGGGGAGTAAGTGAATCTCCTCGGGTGACTTTGTTGTTGTTGGTGGCGGTGATGATGATGTTGAGTTAAAGAGTGACGTTGAACGACGTTAAAATGCTGACATCACGCGACAGGCAACATGAAAAAGCTGATTAATCGGCACCGCGAGGCGATTCTCAAACACACGGACCTCGACCTGGACCGCATCAACCAGATTAAGACTCTGTATGAGTTTGACCGCGAAGTACAGTACGTATCTTACATCTCCACTCTTGCTGACGTCTGACCAGACATTGGCTCATGGCTGTTTATTGTGGGATGGGACCGCAAAACATAGTGCTGACAACCATTTTTCTTGTGTACAATAGATGCCCGACTTGGGGCTACCCGACCGAAGAGGCCTACTACCGCGATGCCTCGTCCTGCGACTCGCTGCTCAATATCCGCATTCCCTTTCTGGCCCTGCAAGCCAAGGATGATCCGGTGCGTACCCCTTCTTAGCTACCGATGCTTATTGTAATTCCCGTCTAACGTCTTTGTAGATCGCCGTCGAAGCAGCCGTCCCGGTTGGCGAGTTCAAGCACAACCCCTACACCGTGCTGTGCATGACCTCCCTCGGCGGCCACTTGTCGTGGTTTGAGCCCGGTGGTGGCCGCTGGCACGCCAAACCCGTCACCCAGTTCCTGCACAAGCTGGCCGCCGAAGTCGACCTCGATGCCATTCCGCGCGACTTGCACGACGTCAATGCCAAGCAGCGCAAAGGAGTCAACTACAGCCCGCTGCGTCGGCGGATGGAGATTAACCTTGATGAGGAGTAAAGGAGCGCTTTCTTTTTCTGTATTATTTTTGGCTCATATGGCGTTATATTTTGGAGTACATATATTTGCATATTCAAGAAGAACACGACAATAACTGTAGATAATATACATTGATAGACGTAAAATGAAAAAAGAGAGCTATGATTACTGGGTATATATACACGATAGTTTTTTGGTTGGTAAAGAGCTTTTTGACTTGACAGGGCTGTTGAGATGGGGAGTTTGTCCTAGCAGAAGAGGATACCCAAGAGCAACGCTCACTGTATGCCCATAGAGAAGAAACGCCGTAAGCCGTGCAAGATGCGATGCGAGAACAGCCTGCGACGTATATATGCGAAGAGAATGGAGAAGGTCTCCGTCGAGCTGCCAGTTGCTGTTGCCGTCGCCGTACTGTTGCTTTTGGTAGTGATACCGCTGATGAATGATCAAATGATCGATAGATCGAGAGTTTTTTGCAAATCGGCTCGGCGCTTAAGTTGGTGTTGTTCTGGAGATTGCCAACGGGTTGGCAAACGCCCCAGTTCCTGGATTGGCAGCTCACTCGTCCTCGCCGCCGGCAAAGGAGACACGCTTCTTCTTGGGCTTGACGGCCTTGGTGCCGCCGACGTGAGGTGGCCAACACTCTCCTCGCCGTCCGCAGCACCCTCCTTGCCCGGCCGCTTCCGCTTCTTGCGCAGCGACTGCTTCTTCTCGTCCAGCTTCGTCTGCCGCTCCGCCTCCTTCTTCTCGGCCTCGGCCAGGCGTGCCTGCCGGATCTCCTCCATCTGCCGCGACTTCATAATCTTGGACTCGATCTGTCCGTCCTTTTCCGCCTGCACCATGGCCAGGATCGTGGTCATGCTTTCCTAGGAGGGGTTAGCGATATTCAAGTTAGATCCACAGGGGAAGTACATACCTTATCATCAACAAACACCTTGCCCTTCTTCTTGCCTTTGGGCTTCTGCACGCCGACCGGGTGATGGTGTTTAGTTTGGGAATGTCGAGCTCCTTTTCGGTGTAGGTGCGCGTCTTGCGGCGTCGCTGCAGCAGCTCCAGCATCTTGGACCGGCCGCTGTTGAGCTGCGAGGCCGGGATCTTGCCCTTGTCGCGCTTGGTCTTGACGACGCCCTCGGCGCTCGAACGGCCACCGCCGCCCGATTTGGACGCCGTTTTGCTGTTTTTGATGCCCGACTTGTTGGCCGCATGTTTGTTTTTTATTGTCTTTGTAGGGGCCATTGTGACGGTCTTGGTGACGATGTTGTCGTCGAGATGTCGTCGAAAAGGTGTTGAAAGTGAGAGGAAGACGCTGGTTGAAGGCTGGGGACGGCAGAATCTGCAGAGAAATTTCGTGGTGAGGAAGGACCAGAGGACTTATCGATAAGAAAAAAAAAGTCAAAAAAGTTGAAGGCCTAGAAAAGTTTAGGTGGATCCCCTGTACAGGACAGTGGGCGCCTATTGGCTAGCGCATTCTCTGCCAGGAACGCCTTAAGACGCTGGAGCGTGGCCACCGCATGGCTAATGACAGCGCTGTGACTCGCCCGCTAAAAATACGAATCTGGAGAAAGAAGAAAACGGAAAGAGGAAAGAGCCTCCCGACGTCGGTCTTCCTTCTACTTTTTGCCAATCTCACTCATTGACTCTTTTCACTCCCAATTGAGACTCGACAATCCTTGAATCCCTTCCACACACCCACCGACTACACACAATGGCTTCAACAACATCCTCCCCCCGCTGGGCGGCCCTGGCCCGCGACACCAACGAGACCTCCATCCAGCTCGCCCTCAACATCGACGGCGGCTCGTTCCCGCCAGACACCGACGAGCGCGTGCTCAAGCTGGTTGAGGACTCTTCCAAGGGCGGCCATGCTGCCCAGACCTCCAAGTCCCAGACCATTATCCTGCAGACCGGCATTGGCTTTTTGGACCACATGCTTCACGCTCTGTCCAAGCACGCCGGCTGGTCCCTCGTCATTACCTGCAAGGGTGATCTTCACAGTGAGTCCCCCGTGTATAGTTTAAACCTGTCTCAAGTGTTTGCACGCCCATTCTAATACGTCCCCCACCCCCTTAGTTGACGACCACCACACGGCGGAGGACGTCTGCATCGCCCTCGGCTACGCCTTCAACAAGGCGCTCGGCAGCGCCGCCGGTATCGCCCGCTTTGGTTCGGCCTACGCACCCCTGGACGAAGCTCTGTCCCGCGCCGTCGTCGACATCTCCAACCGCCCCTACAGTGTGATCGAGCTCGGCCTCAAGCGCGAAAAGATTGGCGACCTTAGCTGCGAGATGATCCCCCACTGCCTGCAGAGCTTTGCCCAGGGCGCACGCATCACGCTGCACGTTGACTGCCTGCGCGGCTTCAACGACCACCACCGGGCAGAGAGTGCGTTCAAGGCACTGGCCGTGGCCGTGCGTCTGGCGACGAGCAAGGTGGCGGCAAGGAGGGCGAGATTCCGAGCACCAAGGGCACATTGAGTGTTTAAAGCACTTCACGACACGACACGCGAAGCGTGGAGGGGAGTGGAGTGGGCGTTGAGTCGTCGAAGAGAGGAAGTTGGTTACATACATCGTCACATAGACAAAAGCGAGAAAAAATAGAACAAAATTAAGGACACACAAGGACCGAATTTTACGTGGGAGAACAGTATCAAAGACTGACAGGGAACGGAGATGTCTCGGCTTAATGGAAAAGGCTGAGAGACGACGCAAAGGCATTGTCATTTGGACAACGGATGGACTTTAAATTATGTGAAAAATGCCAACATGCAAAACTTCAAAAACTGTCCATATCAGTCAAACAACAGCCAAATGAGGTTCCTTGTTGTCGACTTGTCCGTTGGCCGTTGAGAAGGCTGTCAATTGAGCCTTTGAAGTCGCAGTACGCTGTATTACCCCACTATGACGCAGACCCGCTGGCCGTTAGTGGTCGTCCGCGCATCGGCATTCAGCGAGTCAGCTCTCCATCCACCCAAAAAGCAAAGCCCGGCCACGCGACATCAGGTCATGCACACAGCCATCTTTAACTTTTCCTGCACTGTTTTCCTCACCACCACCACCCGACATGCGCAACTCCATCCACGACGAGGAGGCCAACGTCGCCGGCTGGGAGGCCGTCCGCGGCGCAGTCTACGGCGCCACAAAGTACGGCGTGGCCATGGCGCTGCTGGGCGGCATTGGCCACGCCATGTCGCCGTTGTATCGAGGGTTGACAATCCAGTTTAAAGTGTAAGTTTGTCGGTGCGACAATCAATTTGAATCGTGCTAACTCCTCAGATACATCCAAATGTCCGGCATGGTGCTAGGTAGCATGCTGGAGGCGGACAACCGGCTGCGAATGTACGAGGCGAATATGCGGCAGCAACGGCGGATTGCAAGGCATCAAGCAAAGATACGCGCGTTGGAAGAAGAGGACGACGAGAAGTAGGCGACGACGACGAGGTCGATAAGTAGGGCTGATGCGGGGACACCGACATCGATATAACATCACGCAGTGTACAATACCATCTCATTTCATGCTCATTTCACATATGTATATAGACGAAACAAAGGCAAGATATCACAGCCTCAAAATACAAAAAACAAAAGTATATTCATGATTAACAATAAGCAAAAGTACCATCAATAAAACAAATCCCGCCTAGATGCCGTGAAACGCCGCAATGTTGTGGTGATGAGTAGTCTCATCATTCTCTTTTTTTCATCCTCCTTCAGTCCCCTACGCACGCCGCTAAGGCTTCGGCGGGAACAGCTTGGGGTTCATGTTGAGCTTGCACAGCCGCGCCAGACACCCGCTCAGCTGCAGCAGCGTCTGCACACCCTCCAGAATCTTCATGTGTGTAAAGCCAATCTCGCGGATAAACTCGAGCTTCGCGTGCTCGCTCAGCCCGGGCATCGTCTTGGTCACCTTGAACATTGTGCTGATAATATCGTGGCTCGAGTAACCCAGGTCCCACAGCTCCCGCAGCGTGTCCAGCGCCGCATCCACATTGCCCTCATGGCACGCCTTGAGCATCGCCTGCACCTTGATCGGGTGGGGCGCGTCCACGACTCGAAAGACGTTGTCACCCGACACGAAACCAAAACCCGTGTGTGTCGACTGCAGGTTGTTGATGGCTTGCCGCATGTCACCCTCAGCACTAAACACCAGCGCCGCCAGGCCGTCGTCGCTGTACCGCACTTTCTCGGCCTCGATGATTTGTAGGAGTCGCTTGACAACTTGCGCATCCGTCAGTCGCGCATACCGCAAGATGGCACAACGCGACTGCAGCGGCTCGATAATCTTGTTGCTCTGGTTGCACGCGAAAGCGAACCGGGTCGTGTTGGAGTAAATCTCCATTGTCCGGCGCAGCGCCTGCTGTGCACCCGACGTCATGCTGTCCGCCTCGTCCAGAATCACAAGCTTGTGGCGGCCGGCCGGCAGGGTCACTTTTTTCTGGGCGAAACCCTTGATGCGGTTCCGCACCACGTCGATGCCGCGCTCGTCACTTGCGTTCAACTCCAGCACGGCCTCCTTGTAGGCGTCGCCTAGCAGCTGGCGCGCCAGACACAGCACACTCGTCGTCTTGCCGATACCGGGCATGCCGCTGATGATAATGTGCGGCATGTTGCCGTCCTTGGCAATAATCTTGAGGCGTTCAATCGTTTCGGTGTTGCCCACAATGTCGTCGAGGAACACGGGGCGGTATTTTTCGACCCTGAGGAGTTAGCGGTGAGCAATTCAAAGTATCTTTGGGGGAAAGGCACCCACCATGGCAGCTCGTAGTTGGGCGTGCCGTTGGCAGCGGAGGCGAGCGCCTTCTTGGCCGACGACGTCGACGACTCGCCCGGCGTCTCGGCGACAGGGACTGCAGCAGCAGGCATTGTTTGTGAAGATGTTGTGGAAGAGAAGTTTCGTGAAAAAGAAAAGAGGGTCGAGATCCGAAATGCTCGCTGTGTCGCTGGAAATGCAGAAATGAGAGTGGATGTGGTCGTCGTGATCGTTTGGTGAGATGCTGGCAAAAAGGCAACGGTGAAAAAAGGCACTTTACGCGACCAGACGCGCTTGCCTGGACAAGTGCTCTCGAATTGGCTCGAATGGAGCTCTTTGCCCAGAAACGCCAAAGCGCGTGCCCATATTATGTAATCCAAGTCGGGGTCTGCACGCGCCGTAAAACAAAGAGGGGCGGACACAAAGACCACAAAGGCCGCTGTGTTACTGCGTCATAGTGCCCCACAACGCCAAAGCTTCAGCGCAAACTGCACGAAATACCACTCATGCATCTCATGCCTCCAGGCTCATATAATCACAGCCTCGGATTGAACACAAACAAATCGAAAAGACGAGTCAATATCTCTTCTTACCCTACATGGCTCTCGTCGCTGTTCTCACGCAATAACAAACCTTGAAGGGCCACGCGGCTTCCACGTGACTTCCATCTTCCATCTTCCTTCGTTCTTTCCCGGGCCGAAAAACGTTTCCCCATTAGCAACTGAGAAAGGAAGGACCAACCGGCAAGGAAGTGCCGGCCCACGATCTCTCCACAAAAGCTTGATTCCTCCTCAATTTTCTCTTCCCTTCATACTTCGCCAACACAACCCACGAGTCTCCCTCGCCCAACCTCGCCATGCCGGACAAGCACATCAGCTTCGAGACTGTGCCGGACGGCCTTGACGGCCACGACAATCACGACAGCCACGACCTCCATGACGGCGCCTCCAGCGCCAGCGACGAAGACCGTAATGCCGTCGAAGTCGTCTTTGACCCGTCCAACCCCTACCGTCGCAAGAGCTCGCTTGTTAGTTCCGAGGCCGTGCCGCCGCGGTATCTGAGGAAGAACCTGGCGCCGACGGACAAGGCGCAGTGCATCGTGCACCACCTGATAGAGGCTCAACGGAATGGGGGTGGCAGTAGTCATGGTAGCGGCGGAAAACAACATGGACACCTTCCACACCTTCACAAGCACCCACACCGTGCTCTCCACCGGCACGAGTCCAACGACGGCGACGACGATGAGGACAACGACGAAAAAGGAGACAAGGACCCGTACGAGAAAACCGGAAACGGAGGAGTGCACGGCAGTATTGACGTTGCCAAGTCGGCTTCAGCGACGACAGGAACAGCGGTTGTGGAGGCAACACATCATGAGGAGGGTGTGTTTGACGCTTCGGTAGAGCGGGGGCTGGACCGGGTCGTTGAGCCGAAAGGGAGTGGCAGTGTCAGTGGCAGCATTAACAACAGCAGCAGCCGAGACGACAACAACCAGACACCGCAACCTTCAGCCCACCAGCGCACACGCAGGCACACAATCGTCGAGCCTGCTACCAGCGACAGCGAAGCGGGACAGGGCCAGGTCGACGAGCAGGAGTGGACGAGCGGCATAACTCACCTGCCGCCACTGGACACGGCTGACGCAACCGACGATACAGACAGGGAGCTGCCACGGCAGAAGAAGCAGCCGGCGCCGGCGCCGCCCACATCGGCACACCGTCCCAAGACGGCCAAATCGCAAAAGTCCGTCGAACAGCTCGAGTCGCCCATTGACAGCACCACGCTCGACCGCACCGTCTCCGAGAGCGCCGACAGTGCCAACAGCAGTGACATCTTACACAGCCGGCTCTTGACGAAAAAACAGCTGAGCGAAATGGCCTGGGGTGTGCGCGAGCTGAGCCGACGGCTAGGCAGTCTGCGCCTCCGCTTCCGCGTCAAGACCATCTTTTTGTTGACCAAAATCTACGACGAAGACCTGCTGCCCAAGACGCGCGATCTGACGCTCTGGCTGCTGTCCCCCGAACGGGAAGTGAGGTACACGGTCTATATTGAAAAGTCGCTGCGGGGCAACAAGCTGTTTGATGTGGCCGGTCTGTTGAGGGAAGTGTACGCTCTGTACGTCAAGGCCGCCGGCGAGGGTGGTGCAGAGGCAGCGGCAGCCGCGGGCAACGGCCCGGACGACATTGCACGTCGTCTGCGCTTCTGGGACGAGAGCATGTGCCGTGCACGGCCGCACACGTTCGACTTTGTCATTACCCTTGGCGGTGACGGTACTGTTCTCTACGCCAGCTGGCTGTTTCAACGGATTGTGCCGCCCGTCCTGAGCTTCTCCTTGGGCAGTCTCGGTTTCCTGACCAAGTTTGACTTTGATGACTACCAGAGCACCTTGACACGAGCATTTTCCCAAGGCGTCACCGTCGGGTTACGCCTGCGCTTCGAGGCCACCATTATGCGCAGCTGCAAGATCACACCGGCCAGAGTTGCCAACGCCAAAATTGAGGCCATCAAAGAGCACGGCGAATCGGGCGATCGCTGTTCGCCACCAGGCGAACCCGCCGAGATCACCGACGAAGAAGCACAACGTCTGCAGCGCCGCCGTGATTTAGTGGAAGAACTCATTGGCGAGGAAAAGGACGACGAACACACCCACCGTCCGGACGGCACCTACGAGATTTTGAATGAAGTCGTCGTCGACCGCGGCCCCAACCCGACCATGTCCTACACCGAAATTTTCGGTGACGACGAACACTTTACATCCGTGCTCGCCGACGGCATCTGTGTGTCCACGCCGACAGGCTCGACCGCCTACAATTTGGCAGCCGGCGGCTCGCTGTGCCACCCTGAGAACCCCGTGATGCTCGTTACCTCAATCTGTGCACATACGCTCTCGTTCCGTCCCATTATCCTGCCCGACACGATTGTGCTGAGGGTCGGCGTGCCGTACGATGCGCGCACCAGTTCGTGGGCCAGCTTTGACGGCCGTGAGCGTCTCGAGCTCAACCCGGGCGATTATGTCACCATCAGTGCCAGTCGGTTCCCATTTGCCTCGGTGCAGGCGCCCGGCCGCCGTAGCGAGGATTGGGTCAACAGCATTAGCGGCAAGCTGGGGTGGAATACGCGGCAGAAGCAGAAAGCCTACAAAGAGTGGGATAAATAGGTGAAAGGGCGTTTTTCAGAAGTAAAGTTCAAATGTATGGCGTTCAATCTATCATTGCATTTCCATTTCCATTTTCATAAGCCATCGTTTCTTTGGGGATAATACTGCATTATGCGGCGATATAATCACAAAACATGTTTTACAATGCTCGTTGTTTGTGTAGCCAATCGTTTCTTGGTTTCTTTCGAGTGTCTGTTTCGCCCTTGCCGTCTTTTTTTTTTTTTTTTTTTTTTTTGCATAATCGGCCGAGATCTGCCAAGTCCCGACCAAGCCTCGGATCACACAGAGCAAGTCTGAACCCGTTTCTCATTTCTCTTTCGTGTTATGGAAGGTGAGAGTTTGTTTTATTGATATTTATCTATTTTATTGCTAACAATATCTGAGCTCTAGTCCATTGCCGTTTGTTTCATTCTACCGGGATCGTGCCGTAACTATCAAAAATAAATGCAGAAATATCAAAAACAAACGCAAACGCAAAGAGTGCACAACATAAACGCAGGAAAAACGCCTTAAACTGGAAATCGAAATGTACTACTAAAGTAGAAAAGAGAGAGTAATTTTTTCGCTTCCTCCCTACTTCCATCTACTCATCGTCACCGTCCTCGACCGTCTCGACAAACGTCATGGTCAGGCCCTGGTCGCCATCGACATTGAGGTTGACGGCATCAATGGCGTCGCGGCGGGAGACGGAAGCGGCAGGTGCAGAAACGGGGACGGGGACAGACCGGGGAGCAGTCTGGGCCTCGCTCACATCACGCTTACTCTGAAGGGCTACACTTTGTTAGTAACTGTCTTGTCCCTTGCACATCACTGGGTACAACTCACAAGCCGGAATGCCAGAGCGGACATACATGGTGGTCACCTTGGCGCGTACCCGCTTGGGGCTGGACTCTTGGGCAGAGGAAGAGACGTCACGCTTCTCAGCCTTGGCCGTTGTAGCCGTAGCCGTGGCCGGGGTGTTGTCGACAATAATACCGACACCCGAGCCTTCCTTGCCGGTGCCGAGCTGGACCTTGGGACCCTTTGTGAGAGCAGCCTCGGCGAAGGTCAAGGCCCGGTCGAAGCCGGCGAGGTCGCGCTTCGCAATGGTGGCGTTGTCATCATCAGAGTCGTCGGCAGAGTCATCAGCATCATCATTGGCCTCAGCGACATCCTCGTGGTCATCATCGCTGTCATCGGCCTCGACCTGGATGAGCTGGACACGCGGGGCAATCTCCTTCTTGTTGCCAAGGCCCTGTAGGTTGGCAATCTGCTGGGCCTGAGAAGTTAGTAGTGGACATTTTGTTTATAGAGTACTATGGATGCCTACCTGCTCCACGAGAGGATCAGCCGCAGCCGCAGCAGACACGACAGTGGTCTCGGCAGCCGGTGCGGACGGCACCTCGTTGGTGACCGTTGTCGCCGTCGAGGTAGCACCTGCCTTGGCGGCGTTGTTGGCGACGTTGGCGGCCGTGTTGACAGCAGCGCCTTCGAGAACGTTCATCAGATTGGAGACGTCCTGGTTGCCGCCGAAGCTGATCTCACCATCACCTGTTGTTGTTAGAGAGGATACTAATAATTATCATGTGTTCCGTGGTGGCTTACCGACTACCAGTGCGGGTGAGTAGGCACCGAGGTTGATGTTCAGAGGGAGAGCCGAGGCCAGACCGGCCATGGCGACGAAAGCGTAGCGAACCATGATGTGATGTGTGAGTGTGGGTAAGAGAAGATGAAGAGAAGGTATGCAAGGGAAATATACACAAAAAAAGAATGTAGATGACTGTTTAAAAGAAAAAAAAGTATATAAAACAATGGTAAAAAGGTGACGACCAGCGACGAATAGAAGTGAAAAAAGAAAAGAATGAGTAAAAAGAAAGGTTGGTAGTAGTAATGTCAGGACGAGCACAGCTGGTGAAAGAAAAGAGAGAGAGGAGAAAAATGAAAACAAATGATGGGTCTGCCAACATATATACTTTCATCAACAAGAGTATCCTTTGTGTGTCTTCCTTCTATTTTTGTTCCATTACACTCTGCCTCTTGGCTCAGCATCTCTTGAGACGAACAACCAAAGAAACTCAATAGAAAGGGGGGATTGAAAGAGCACCAAGGCGTTTCTTGCTGTTTAAGCCAAGACGGAACAGTGCACGAGTCTGT
Organism: Sporothrix variecibatus; assembly: GCA_016097105.2. Lineage (NCBI taxonomy): Eukaryota > Fungi > Ascomycota > Sordariomycetes > Ophiostomatales > Ophiostomataceae > Sporothrix > Sporothrix variecibatus. The sequence continues at coordinate 772,141 of JADMNI010000001.1, read as the reverse complement.
ATCTGGCCCTGTTTGGTGTCTTGACCAGTACTCCCTTTTGAAGCATCGCCAAGATTACAGCGTCCTCTCTCTTCGAGGACAGAGCTAGAACACTTGTCTTTCGACGAGTTGACAAATATTCGGCAGTCGGGGATGGAGAACAAGGGTTCTGTATGAGGCTCGGCCTCTTCTTCGAGGAGAAAAGGGCAGTGCCCACAGTCTACGGACATCCAGACGTACATCAAGCACAGAGCATCTTGCTTCCAAGACTCTGCCAAGAACGAGGGTCAACGACACTATTGCATGGGTTAGATCTGGTCAATGTTTCTTGGCAGGCGGACTGTTTCCTACGGAGTACAGTATGTTGAGGGCATTACATGAGTGAGAGGCTTATTTGCTCTTGTCTTCCTCACCATCTTGACGATGATCACAAGCCAAGAGCACAGCCAAGGAGGCATAAAGGAGACAAGCGGAGACAAGCAAAAAATTGACAGATCGCGGCATAATAGACGGTAGACGGTAGGCGGTAGACAGCGAGGCTTGGAATTGAGGCTGGGGAAACGTCAAAAGTTAAAATGCATATCTATTTTAATTTTTGGCGTAGACTTGGACGTATCAACGTATCGACGTCGCTTGGCTGTTTTCAAACAGCGTCGACCATACTTGGATCATGTCCCTTTATCGAGGCTCTTTCTGCCATTCTGTTGCTGTTTCCAGCTCCTGATGGGCGTTGATGTTCTGGTTTCGGTGGGTCTTTGTCGGAGAGTGCGAGAATGAGAGAAACAGAAATGATTCACCGTGGATGATAGAATAACAAAAAGCGAGTGGCAGAGGTGGCAGAGAAGGTCAAAAAATGATAGAAAAGACCGCCGTCAGTAAAACAAGAAGACGTGGGCAAGAGACATCTCTGAGACCCGGCCAAGCCCAGCGCCAAGAGTCTTGGAGTTACGAGTCGATGTGGACAAAAGAAGAGAAGAACAATAAGAGAATAATAAAATCGTCCATCATGAGAAAAGTTGAGTAGAGAATATGAGTAATGAGGAAAGTTAATGAAGAAAAAGAAGAAAAAGGAAGTCTTATTCTGAGTAAAGGGACTGTGTTAGTCAACGCCCATCCACGAGGAAGGAGCAGTCGACTCCCAAAAACCGTTTTCACCAAACCCAGATCGTCCATTTTCGGAGAATTACAGCGGCGCATGCACACCCTCCTTTTTCAAGACGGTGCAGTCCCTTTGTTTCTTTGGGTCTCTTTTTCTAACGGCCGCCTTCTCGAACACTTAATTGCCCGACGCACTGCTCCCTTTTCTGCATGGCTTTGACCCCATTTGCCCAGACCCAGAATGGCTTCCAAGAAATTTCATCGACAGGCGGCTGATCAAACTGCCGGACCAAAGAGAGAACGGCCAAGAACATTCGGAAACGGAGGGTAGAGGGGATACCACTAAAAAGACCAATGAGAGACATCGTCTAGATGATAAGTGATAATAAGTGACAAAGACGGACAGCCGAAAATCTGAAGAAATCTGAAGCAGACCTTTCTTGGCTGCGACTCGCCTCCAAAAACTAAAGTCGCTTTGGGCACAATATCCCCCAGTCACACCTAGCAAGGCTCGCGATCATACCGACTGCAACATCGTCTTCGCCGGCCAAGAATTTCTTCTTAGTATTGCTTGCGATAAAGTCTAGACTTTTGAAGCCGTTGAAATTGGTAAAGATGTTTCCTTGGAATGCTTCAGTGACAGCTTACAGCGGACTAGCGCTAAAACGCCCCCGGAAAGACCCCAGTGACGGTGCGGGACGCGCCCACTTAACGGAGACCCACTTACACCCGCCCGCCAGCCAATCAACGTAAGCTACACCAACGTCACTGGTTACATAAGCCGTTCGCCCTAGCAACGAATGTCAATAAACCCCGGTGGAGACGGCGATGCACGCACCACTTTTTCCAAGTAAACAGCTCCAGTCTACACTCCAATCCACCGCCTATCCATGCCTGGTCGCTTTTTGTCCCCCGCCAGAGAGGATACCATGAGCCACTTTTGCTGCTGACCGACGAGGCTGTTTTCCTCATTGAGCAAGAAGTGGGTTTTCATTCGTGCCATATCCTTTTTGAGATATCTCTTTTTCTGAGCCTCCATTCTTTTCGCTTCTTTTCCTCCCCTCGATGCATTCATCGCGCCAGCTGCGGTTTCGAGAAGTTGCCAACGACATTGTCGACACGCTGATTGGCATTGCCCCCGAACCCCGACTGATGCCCGGCGCCGCTGTTCCACCGAACGAAACAAATTCAGACGACAACATCTCTACGAAGGACCAAAATACAAGCATCACCACCTCGACGACAATGTCCACAGCGTCACCTGTGCGCGCCGTCCGCTCTTCGGCCTCGACGCCTTCCCTGCGCTCGCGTGACGGCACCGTCGCCCGAATGGATCCCGGCGGCAACGTGCGCGTCGTCGTCCGCGTGCGAGCTTTTCTTCCAAGAGGTAGGTTTTCTTATAAGAAAGAAAGCACATCCTATTGACGTTGCTCATCGCTAACAACTCAGAAATCGAGAAAAACACACAATGCCTCATCCAGATGAACCCCATGACGCAGGCAACAACACTGCTTGCCCCCGCCTCGTCTGATCGCGCCGAAACGCCCACCGCCGGTTTCGCCAAAGCTGCCACCCGCCGCGCCAACCTCGAGGACCGCTCCTTCACCTTTGACAACTCGTTCTGGAGCCACTCGCGCGACGACGACCACTATGCCGAGCAAGGCGACGTCTACAACAGCCTGGGCGAGGAGTTTCTGGACCACAATTTCGAGGGCTACCACACATGCATCTTTGCCTACGGCCAGACAGGTTCCGGCAAGAGTTATACCATGATGGGCACGCCCAACGAGCCCGGTCTCATCCCACGCACGTGTGAAGATCTGTTCCAACGCATCGCCGCCGCGCAGAACGAGACGCCCAACATCGCCTACAATGTGCGTGTTTCCTACTTTGAAGTCTACAACGAGCACGTCCGCGATCTGCTGGTGCCCGTTGCGCCGGCCCAGCCGTCCTACTACCTCAAGATCCGCGAATCGCCGACCGAGGGCCCCTACGTCAAGGACTTGACGGAAGTGCCCGTGCGCAGCCTCGACGAGATTCTGCGGTACATGCAAATGGGCGACCGGTCGCGTACTGTGGCCTCGACAAAAATGAAACGACACGTCCAGTCGCAGTCACGCCGTCTTTACGATTCTGCTGCGACAGATCCACCACGACATGGAGACGGACGAGACGACGGAGCGCAGCTCGCGTATCCGGCTGGTCGATCTGGCAGGCAGTGAGCGCGCCAAGGCCACGGAAGCGACAGGCCAACGTCTGCGCGAGGGCAGCAACATCAACAAGTCTCTCACAACCCTAGGTCGTGTCATTGCGGCACTGGCAGACCCCAAGAGTGGTACACCGCGCAAGGGCAAAGCCGGCGGCAAACCGGCCCGGGGTTCACGTGCAGGCAGTGTTGACCAGATCGTGCCCTATCGCGATTCCATCCTGACCTGGCTTCTGAAAGATTCACTAGGCGGCAACTCCAAGACAGCCATGATTGCCTGCATCGCACCCGGTGACTACGACGAGACTCTTTCGACACTACGGTACGCCGACCAGGCCAAGCGTATCCGCACGCGCGCCGTCGTCAACCAGGACAGCATGTCCACCGCCGAGCGCGACGCCCAGATGGCCGCCATGGCCGAAGAGATTCGCCGTCTCCAGCTGTCGGTCTCAGACTACTCGCAGCGCCGCGAGCGTGATGCCGCCCAGGCTGCCCAGCAGCACGAGGCCCGTGAAGCACGTGAAGCCGCTCGCGAAGCTCGTCTCGAAGAGTACCAAACGCGTGTGGCCACCATGCAGCGCATGATGGAAGAAAAGGCCATGGTGGCAGAGGGCAAGATTCGCAGTTTGCAGACAGAGAACGAGGCTCTGCGTCTCCACCTCAAACTGGCCGTCGACTCGCTCAAGAACCCCATTCCTGCCGTCACGCCCTCGCCGTCCATGGCCCATCTCAATATGGACGGTGGCTCCGACGAGCGCCGCCGCAGTAGTCTGTTCCAAGACGCCAGTGGGGCCGACCGGCGGCGGAGTGGGGCCGGCGGCCGTCGGCTGCGCATGTCCCTCGATCCAGGAGGATTGTTGGTCGAGGAGCGGCTCGAGGAGGGTGATGAGGGCGGCGATGTCTACGAGAAGTCGGCCAAAACACCTAAGAAGGCCGCCACCGACAAAGAGAATCTCGTGGATGAAGCCTACTACGATGAGGATGATGAGAGCCCTAGTGACGAAGGCGAAGACTACGACGACAACGACGACAACGACAGCAATGTCTACGATCAGGGCGACGACATGGAAGAGTACATGCAGTCTCTACTGTCGGACTTGGGCATGTTCCGTCGCAAGATTGGTGACGACAAGCAGCGGTTTATCAGTGCAGAGCCCTTTGGTGGGAGCAGGATGAGCAGCAGTGGAAGTGGAAGTGGTTTTGGACTGGCAGCTGCAGGTCGGCGGCCCCTAACGCCCCGGGTGAATGTCTGAAGGGAGAAGACGGTAGATGAATTGGGTTTGAGGGCATGGGACTGAAACACATGATGCATGGACTCTTTTTGTATTTTACTTTTCTCTTTTTTGCTTTTCTCTTTCACGGCCTTGGGCGTAATGATATCACATGTTTTTTTATTATCCCAGGACGTCTGTTTACTTTGATAACGTGATCCTTTATATGCGGTATTTGGTATTTATCCTATCAAGTTTCACCTTCTTCGATTTAAAAGTCGAAATCGATGGACGTGGGTTGAATATGCTTGGAAATGAAGAATCCTATTCAAGGTTCACTTGAATGACGTGACGGGCCAATGAGATAACACCGCCACGGCTTACAAAGTTCGTGCCCTAAATAGGCAGCTTATTTGGTTCACGATCACCCAATAGGGGAGACTCTGGGTTCGTGGAAAGGAGGCGTATCAAAGTCAATTGCCTTACAGACATACAGTAGTATAGGGTTGAGGGCTCGTGACACTTGGAAAGGCTGTAAAAATATTTCTAGGGTATTGTTTTGTCTGCCTTGGGCATCGTCATAGTCTTTGAACTAACGGTTCTTGAGACGCAACTTCCACGGATGCACACACTTTAAGCACCGTATGAACTAGTCCCAGGGTGATGACGTCCTTCTCCATGACACATCATGATCAAAATAAGGTTCTCCAATTGCCTCTCCTCCCTTCATCCAAGTACATTTCTAGTTTTACAAAGTGCAAGCAAATGTTTGTCTCTTTTCTAGCTTGACAATATTAAGGTTCACCTCTTGTTTTTCTTATATAAAAGTCTGTCGTAATTGCTTCTTCTTTCCAGAACTTTTCTCTCTTTTCATTATCATCACAAACTTCTACCAAACTTCCAGAACAAGCTTCATTCATTTTTTCGCATCCAAAAATCCGCATATCTCGCATCTTCTTTGATATCAAGAAACGCAGCTCTACACAGAAAAGACAAAAGCTTTTTCGACGCAGTTGACACTTTGCCTGATCAGCAAAAAAGTTTTCTTCTCGAAAATCTTTATCCTTTATCGCTGGACAAAATGACGAAAGTAAGTTCTCTCTATCATCGCCCATCGCTCTTGCCTACCTTCCCATCAATTGCCATCATCTAAGCTCCTTCCCATTTCTTCACATTGGCTTCTTGTATCACCAGCTCCTTCCTTCTGCTTGATTTGATATGCCCTTTCCTTCCTTTTGTATTTGTATTCCCATCGATACACATCTCCCATCCTCCTTCCTTCCTTTCCTCTTTCCCTATATCCCGAGTCTTGTATCCTTCTTTGGTTGTCTAGTCGTTTTGGGATGTCGTGTCTCTCAAATGCCGTCTTTCTCTTTCTTTTGCACACACAGTTCTTATATCCCGCTTTCTGCATCTTATTTTGGATTGCATTATTATCCCTTCCCCTTAAATCACTCCAGTCTTTTATATTAATATCGTTTTATTCACCATTCTAACATTCACAGTCTTCCAATATGACCCGTCTGAGGATGAACACCCTCCCCAAGGTCTACAGCAAGGAATGGTCCCAACCCAAGGAGGACTCTGAGCTCTACATCCCGTCTCCGCACGAGGACTCGCCTGCTCTCCCTATAAATGGAAAGAAGCAGCCAGACGGCGTCGTCCGCAAGCTGTCAACCAATGCCCGCGCCTTGCTGAGCCGCTATGAGTGGGAGGCCGACGCGGCCATCACGACCCGCGAAAGCCTTGAAAAGTATCTTGGGTGGGGTTTCCAGGGTGTCGACAAAGAGTACATCCCCACAACGTACATCAAGGTCATCACCGCCTTCATCCACATGCCGCTCAAGATGCGCTTTGGCCTCGAGTGCCTGCACCTGCAGCTCTGCCGCCTCGTTGTCGCCCGCTGCTGTTGCGAGAACCGCTTTCCCATGGCCCAGAGTCTCGCCGCAGCCGCTCGCTCTGTGCACTGCCCGGACTACTTTGAGTACGTCGACGAAATGACCGAGCCGTGCCCCGAGTTTGACCGTCTCGAGACGGAGCTGGTGCTGCCCGATGGCCGCCAGGACATGAGCGATGCGGCCGAGACGCGCCGTCTGCAGGTCAAGCTCGCGTACTTTTACCAGGCCATGGGCATCGATATGCCCTTTGGCCTGTATCAGGAGCTCTTCAACATAATGCGGGCGGTCGGGGCCACCAGGGATACATCCACACTCGAGGCTGAGTACATGGACGCGATCAGGAAGGGAGAGCACTCTCCCCGCCCAAGTCCAGAGTTTATGCTCCAGGTGTTTGAGGATTTTCTGGCCTCTAATAGAGAGGCTATTCCTGTATATCAACCTTCACAATCTCAGAAAAGATCGCTCAACGGTGACGTCAAGGAGGTCGACAGGCCTTCCAAGAAGTCAAAGAATATCAAGGAGTGGGTCAATGAAGATCATCCCACGGATCACTGTTAGATGCAGTCCTGGGACAAGAGGGTCTCGAAAAGGAGAAGAATGCAGCCTTGCTGTCAGGCAATGGACAAAAGGCACGAAAAGAGAAAGGATGTGATAAACCGTTCACCGATTTAGGTGAAGGTCTTTAAAAGAAGGATTGTTATACCCGGTTTTTGACTTTTTAGTATTTCTTGTAGCTTGTATTCCCCATTTTATATGCTTTAGGAAAGCTTTAAAAGCCGCAAGGCTAACAAAATCATTCCGCAAAAGAATTTACAACCATTGAAAAATAGAAAAAAAGTACAAACCATAAAAATGTAAACAAAGAACTTACCTACGTCTAACGGTAAATCTGCAGAATAAATAGCAAAGTACGGTAAGAAACATAAACAGGCCCATCAACATACCTACATAGGCCATCCAAGCGACGTCTCTTCGCGTCGTCTTCGTGATGCGAAGCAGCGTCTGCGTGTAAGTGGAAGTCAAAGTCACGTGTACTTTCTTTTGGCTTACACGAGCTCTCCATCTCTCTGTCTGAAACAAGATGCGACGGGCAGTGGGGAAAGAGGGAGCTCCTTGGTGGGCTCTCTTACGGCGCAGTGGGGGCAGCCCCAAACGCTTGAGGACCAGTCGTTGTCCTTCCACACTGAGCTTCAGCGGTCCTTTTTTCCAGTTTGTCCAGTTTTGTCGCAACGGCTCAGCGTGTGTGCTTCGCCTAGCGCCTGTCTAGCGTCTGTAGGAGCCCTGTTTAGTAGTCTTTAGTGCCATTCCACAGCGCTTCGATGCACGACAGTGAACCACTAACAATTGATTCGAAGCACAATGTCTTGAACCCTTTTGTTTGGTCTGCAAGTTGCTTGACCCCTCTCGTTAACAGAAAGGCGATGAGAGCGGGTCGGCCCCTCCGTTTCAGAACCGAGAGAGCTTTGGGGGCTTGTCGCAGCATTAGGGGAGCTCTTCTACAAAAAGAGAGACAGAAGAAAGAAAAGAAAAAAAGAAAAAGAGGAGAGAGGATAGCTCCTTCCATCTGAGTGTAAAGTTGCGTTCCGACATCCGTGATTGCGTATTGCCCGTTTAGGACTCTCAAGGAGAGGAAGGAGCGACAGGCGAAGCTTGGGGGGAATATCGACAGGGGTGGACGAAGACAAGAAGAGGAAAGAAGGAGGTGACGAAACAACAAAGTGGCAGGTGCGCCAGCTTGTGCGCGCGCGGACGTGAATGGTCCTCTTTCCAACCTTGATTCTTTCCTAAAACGTTCATCCAAGCTTCTCCTATTTCGTCTCTCCTTTTTGTTCACCTTCTTTCTTTCCTCTTCCCTCCCTTCACATCTTGTCTTTGTCTACGGCCGACCTCCTTTTCCTCCCGAACCCTTTCCGTCTTTCTTCGACTCTCCGACTCTTGTCCAACCAAAAGCGTGTGCCTTGCGAATCAGCCTCCTTTTCTTGTGTGAACCCCTCCATCTGCCGGCGCCTATTTCGGAGAATACAGAATATCTTTTTTTTTTTTACCTCCTTCACCTTCGCCCGACACCGACATTCTTCACACTCACCGTTCCCCCGACATCCCTATACTCCGCGTCACAATGGCTGCCCGTCCGACCCTTTTTACGCGGGGCCTGTCCTCGCTCTCCAAGAGCTCGTCCGCCGACCCCAACTCGCCCGGCGGCGCCACCACGCCGTCCGAACAGCGCGACGATGCCAAGCGCAACTTTCTCAAGACAATGCGTGCGCTGCCCACGCAGCACTTTTGGAACGTCTACTTTGACCGGCCGGGGAAGGAGGCGTCGGCCCCCACGGGCACGGGCGAGGCGACTGCGGAAGCAAAGAGGAGGCCGGAAAGTACCAGGCCCAGCTGGAGCAGCTCGGCTCTCAAATCGAGTCGGTCCAAGATTTCTGGCGTTACGCCAACAACACACCCGTCGACCAGATCAAGATGCGCGAGTCTCTGTACTTGTTCAAGTCCGGGTTTCGCCCCATCTGGGAAGACCGCCGCAACATTAACGGCGGCAGCTGGACGTTCCGTGTGCCCAAGAGCATTGGCCCGGATGTGTGGACACGCATCCAGCTGCTAGCCATTGGCGAGAAGTTGCAAAGTGTGCTGGAGGAGGGTAAGCAGCCCCCCTATATTCAAACAAATTTGTAACCCGTCCCCTTAACATACTGACCTCGTTGCTTCACACCCTAGGGGATACCATTTGCGGCGTCGGTCTGTCTGTCCGGTTCAACTCGCACCTTATCTCTATCTGGCACCGCGAGTCGTCGAAACAAAAGTCGGTGGACAACCTGTTGGAGTGTGTGCTCGAAGAGCTACCCGCCGAGCTGCGGCCCAAGGCCGACGGCTACTTTTACAAGAAGCACTCGGACCATGCCGGCTTCAAGGCGCCACCCGAGCTGCAGGCCGTGCTGGACTCGCAGAAGAAGCGTGACGAGATGGCTGCAGCTGCCGCCAAGGAAGCCGCAGCCAAGGAGAAAGAGGCGGCCGGGGCTGCTGACGCGTGATTTGCGTAGGCAACATTAACAAGAGATCACGTTTGGAAACTTGTTGGATCGTATCATTTATTCATATTTTTGGTTATATACACGGGCATTAGTATAAGTTGCCCGCCCCGTCTTTTGTCATTTCTCATCATTTCCTAGCATACATCACGGCGTTTGACTGCTTTTGATTATCGTCCTCAGTCCACCCAATGTAGTCTGAAATGCCCTTTACATGCATTGTTTCTGTTGCCGGCACAAGTCCGTAATATGACGCCATGAGAGTCAAACGGCCACATGGCGTGGTTTTTGATACGGCAAGCCTATTCTGCACTAGACGGTTCATGCCATATCAGGAATGCAAGCACCTTCTGGAGAAGTAGGCACTTGGCCGCGATATCTTATCTCGACTCGGCGCTTAAAGTCAGGATGGCGCCAGCTGCTGTCCTAACCCTGTGTTATGCGTCTAAGCCCATCAGTTTAAAATGTCACCGTGATCGCCGAGATTGTCGCTTGTTGGGTAGTTTCGACCAAGCGATGTATCAACGCAGTCCTGATAGCATCAAGCAGTTGTCTGTTGATCGTGCGCCATTTAATCAGTTGTTGCCGTCTGCTGGAACTGGTGTCGTCGTCTTCCGTAGTTTTTTGTTGTTCATCCCCTTTCGTGCTGCCGCCTCACCGCCAGACACCGGCGCGTCGCATCACATTCTCAAAGGCGTCTCGATCGACACCTTGCGCCACACCTGCACCTCCATTGGCCTCGAGTACCATGTCCCGCAGGACATCATCCGCCACGTCTTCTTTAAGTGTCGCCGCAATCCGTCGTAGGTGTGCCACCGTGATAATGCTGCCCTGTGCATTTTGTGATGTTGACGAGGATTGGCCGTGGCCCACAAACAGTTTAAAGGCTTCATCCACTTCTTGCGCCTGCTCGGCCGTCGATGTGCGGTCGGCGCGAGTGCGCATCTGCAAAGCACAGATGGCGACAAAGGACGGGTACAGCGCGAATCCCTCGTCGTCTGGGTCCAAGATGCCGACAAAACTCGGCGAGTTCAGCGCGCGAGGCGGGTGGAATGCCGAGCGCAATGAGGGCACGCCTCAGGTCGCCAATAGGGAGGACGCCATCCTTTTCGCCGTCCATGGGCTCGGCAAACAGGCCAAACGCTTCACGTATCTCGGCCTCTTCTTGAGCAGTAATGTTGTTTTCGCGGGCGAGTTTCGACGGACGAGGGACTTTGTCTTTTGCGGCGGGGGTGGTATTCGACGAGGAGGCGGCCGCCGAGGCCTTGCGTTTGGGAGGCTGTAAAATCAGGCGTCAGTAATAGATGAGAACGTTATCGCAAAGTTGTAGAGCACCCACCATGATGTCTGGTTGTCGAGGGACGGGACGTGAGGAACGGGAGGGTTCTTTGACAGGCAGCACCCCGGAAATGGTGAACAAAAGAGGATGGCGAGGACTTGACGCGCAAAGAGAAGAGTGGAGCCTGCCAAAGTCGACACGCCATCACGTGGGTTGAGTTAAGTGATTACATAAGGGCTTGGGGAGCAGCTTAAATAGCTTGAAATTTTTCTGTACCCAATGCAAATTTTCTCTTCTTCCTCCAACGTCCAAATACGTTCATATTCAGGATGTGATGTCAACCATCCACGCACGCTGCCGTCGCTGCCGTTGCCGAGATTCAGTCAATTGTCACTACCGATTATTGTCATCACCGACTCTCTTATTATGGCAACATCAGCCAGGCAAAGAGACGTCTGCTGTGATGCAACGTCTCTCGTTCTTCATCTTCTTTGTTTTTCTTTTCTTCTTTTTCTTCCAACACATCCCCTCCCCTACACGTACACTACACAACAACCCGCTTCTAAAATAGCTAGAGCTTGCCGCTTGAGACAGAATCACCGATTCGCCCCCACAGCGCGCAAGTGTGGACAGTGAAGCAAGATGAAAACGCTGGGTCTTTACTCTTCATGAAGGCCTCCGTTCCGGGTCGAACCGCCGTCTTTTCCTCATAGACGGTATACCGGCCCGCGGAGACATTACTACTCTATTTCTAATCTTTTGTGGTGACTTTCAAATGACTCTATGCTCGTAGTTATCTGCCGCTACACGTCTACACCTGGCTTGGCTGCTCCGGGGTCTGGCCTGGCGCTCTCACCGGATCCAATTGCTCAGGTGCTGGCCGCAGCGGCCACAAGTCGCCGTCCGGTGGCATCTGTAGCGAAGGTATGGCCGCCTGGGAAGCGGCGTGTCCGGCTGCTGCGGCTGCACGTACAAAATCTGCTGCGGCAAACTGCTCAAACTGTAGATCCGGGTGCGGCCACTTGTCTGGACCGCCCGTCGCCGCTGGCAGAACGTACTCAATGGCACTGTACAAGCTGGGCCACAGTTTCTGTTTCTGTCCGTGCCCTCCCTCGGCTCGCTCAGCCACCATGGCCAGCCGTGTCAGGGCCAGCAGGTTAAACGTCGAGTAGTGCCAGCTGCGTGTCCGTGCCAGCTCGGCCGGCTGCTGTCCATCTTTTGTGATTGTGGCGGGCACATGCTCTTCGAGAGCAAAGGCCACCTCCTTGGCGACCTGCTCTGCATCTCCCACGTACGCAGCAATCGTCGCCACCAGCATGGCCGCAAAACTGCCGTGGTTGCTGTGCTCGGCGTGTTCCGTCTTGCCAAACTCGCCGTCGACCAGCCAGGACAGAAAAGCTGTGTTCCACGCCTTAAAGCCCGTGTCATCCTCGTCTGTCCATGAATCTGTTCCCCGTAGTAAGACCGCAGCATCCAGGACGCTGGCATACGCTTGCGAAAAGTCAATGATGCCAATCGCACGGCCCGTGTTGACGCCTGGAATTAGCTGGGCATGATTGAGGTTGGGCGTCATGGCCGTTGCGGGCACCACAAACCATGTGCGCAGCACGAGGGCGGCATGCCTTGCGTATTCTGGCTTGTCTGTGTAGTACGCTGCCAAGGACAGCACGTACGCCGACCGGAACACTTTCTCGAGGTAGATACGGTCGGTGTAGGTCAAGACTTCCGGGTTCTTTTGGCCGTCGCGCTGGATGTAGGGCAGGCCACCCTCGCTGGCGCGGGCTGGGTCGGGCCAGTAGTAGGGAGCTTGGCTGACGTAGTCGTGGAGGTTGCCGCTGGGGCCAGCTTTGGCCTTTTGGGTGACGGACCAGGGTCCCTGGGTGAGCCAGCCGTCGGCTTCCGTAGTGAGAAGGTCGAGAGCATTTCGGAGGCATCGCCAGTCTGGGCCCCGTCCTTGAGGCGCGTCTTGATGGCAGCCAGTTCGCGGCCGTCGAGGGTGACCGTCTGGGGGGTGTGGTCGGCCATGGTCGAGTGTAGTGGGGAGGTAGGAGGTCGAAAAGGACACTCGAGATATCGTGAGTCGAAAGGGGCAAGGCTGGCGATGCTCAGTTGTCGATGCTCATCTGGAAAGGGACTTGTCGTGAGTGGTCTTGTCAAGGAAGGAGCTACCCCTCTCAGGTGTCTCCCCTTCCCTTTTTGACCATCTCAACGTCTGCCGTTGGCAAACGGAAGGAGCAACTGGGCCATCATCAAAATTCGGCCGCCGGACCTTTCTTTTGGCTCACGGCATGCCAGATGGCCCGTCGATGTTTTCCGCCCTTTTCGTCATTTCTGTTGCGTTCGGTTTGTTCCTTCGCGTCTGTGGCAGCTGTCGCAACGGTGATACTGTGACGCTTCGGGAAATTTTCCGTGACACAAGAGATGCAACCTCGTCTCGAAATCGATCTGACTGGTGGGAAAGTCGGATGGGGTGTGGAAAAGGGAAAGAGGTGCTAAACCGGACACTAACCCGGGAAAGCGCGAAGGGGAGAAAGAAGGTTGGCGCACTTGCTGTTGGAGGATGTGAGGTACATAGGAAGGTGCGTGGGATGCATGGAGCTGCGTCGGGGTCCGTCGGACCTGCCTCCGATGCTCACAAAATCTACGGCGCATCGGCCTAATCCACCACCGCCGCGATATAAGCCCATTATAATTTCTATATCCACCCGTGGCGTGTAAGTCTTCTTTCAAGCACAAGCAAGCAAAGGTAGCGACCGCAACGTGCCTTTCAACGAGAACCCTTTGGCCTCCCATGTCCTGTTGGTCCTTCAGGGTCTTCTTTCCCTCTTCGGGCTCCTTTTCCTGGCCTATTCCATCTTCAGAGGGCCGCATTGGCGCAAAATGCGACTTGGTTTTGGCTTCAGTCTAATGGGTCGGATCACCGCCTGCCGGCTTGGTTTCTCTTGGTTTTGCTTGGTCTTTGCATGTCTGTCAACGGCTCTAACAGTTCAGAATTGATAAAAAAATAAGACCGATCAATACGCAGCAATGGACGATGTATCCCCCGGTGCGTCAATGCTCCACCGTTGTGCTTCTTTTCTTTCTTTTCTCCCTTCCTTTTTTTGGTCCGCTTTGGCGCTTGTAAAGGAGGGGGCGTAAGAATAAGGATAAAGACAACGAATGAGATGGATGGAATGGAGGAAACGGAGTTTTGTTCTGTGGTGGTTTTGTCGTAGAAGCGGACAGTGAGAGCGAAGAGACAGAGCGTAAGAACTTAAGTGAGGAGCGAGTGCAAGTGCAAGTGCAAGACCAAAAGTACAAGCGGAGAATACTGTGGGAGAAGAGCGGAGAACGGAGTGCGACCGCAAAAGATGGGCAAAGAGGGGCGGCGGAGTGGCGAGGCGACCAACGAGGGAAGTGAGCGAAACCCGAAGAGTGACGCCAGAGTGAAAGAAGAGAGGGAGGAATACATGCAGGAGACAACACGGAAGACAGAAAATACAGAAAGACAGACAAGAGGATAGGGAAAGTAATACCGAATGGGGAAAGAAGAGGCAAATTGACGAGAAACCGGAACAAGTGCGAAGAAGGGCGCTGCATATCGGCCATCGTTCTTCCATTTCGCACATTGTTATCCCGCTGTCCAGAACGAGAAGAGATAGAAGAAGGGGCACATAACCGCTGGCGGTATACACAGAAGACAGAGCCTCTGTTGTCAACTCAACTGTCCCGACGATACAGTACACAAAACACTGTCCCGTCTTTTGTTGACAAACCCCTTTTTTTTCTCAAACTCCCCTCACTCTCCATCAAAGCCACCACCATGGACACAAGCGTCCCTATCGTCGCCACAACGACAGCGTCCTCATCCAGCTCGATCTCTGGCATGCTATCAACACCACTATCGTCGACTGCCATGTCGTCGCCGCCCGTATCGTCGCCATCGCTGGCCTCGGCCCCGCTGCCGCCGACCATTCAAGCCGACTTCAAGATCCCCGAGGGAGCCTCCACAGAGACTGTCGACCCGTTATTACCTGCGTCGCCGTCCACCACATCCTTATCGTCGCCATCATCGACGTCTCTGGCCGGGCTTTACTCGGAAAACGTCGCCGCCAAGATCTGGCGGGTCGCCGAGTCGTATCTCGAGGCTGACCCGGAACTCACAACCTATCCCGAATACATCCCTCAGTCTTCTTCTTCCGGTGACGACAATACTGCCACTGCCGGTCACTACTTGTCCAAGCCGGCAACATTTTGGACGTGCGGATTCTTTCCGGCCAGCCTTTATTGCGTTTTGGAGAGAGCCATCAAATATGGTGTCCCCGGCGGCGCCACAAACAACATCCCGACCGACCAGTTCGTCACCCAGCTGCTGGCCCTCGGCCGCCGCTGGACTGTCCCGCTGCACGCCCAAGTGCACCGCACCAATAGCCACGACTTGGGCTTCATCGTGCGTGCTCTGCGTATGGACTGGGAGCTGACGAGCAACCCTGCCAGTCTCAAGGGATACTGCACCGCCGCCGCCAGCCTGGCCACCCGCTACAGCCCGCTGGTGGGCGCCATCCGCAGCTGGACCGTTCCGTCTCCAAGCGGTACGAGATTGGCGACCCGGACCGCAACTTCTTGATTATTGTCGACAGCATGTGCAACATGGACCTGTTGTTTTATGCCGCGCGGCACACCAACAACCCCCAGCTGGCGGCGATTGCCACACAGCACGCGCGGACCGTCCTGCGAACGCTGGTGCGACCTGCCGACAACTCCACATGGCACGTCGCCAATCTGGACCCGACGCTGGCGGGCGGGGTGGTGCAGTACCAGATGACGCACCAGGGGTACGCGGACGGGTCGACATGGTCGCGGGGCCAGGCGTGGGCGGTGCTGGGCTTTGCGCAGACGTACGGGTGGACGGCGCTGCCGGAGTTCTTGGTGGCGACGCAGCGGGTGGCCGACTGCTTTTTGAAGCGCCTCGAGGAGTCACCGGCGGCGTCGCACACGTATGTGCCGCTGTGGGACTTTGATGCGCCCGTGCAAGATGCAGACCAGCAGGACAGCAACGGGCAGCCGCTGCGGGACACGTCGGCGGGCCTGATTGCAGCGAATGGACTGTTGCTGCTGCACCAGGCTCTCGAACGAGAAGACGCAGAGAACGGAGGGGACCGCCGGTATGACGGCCGTTATCTTGTGGCGGCCCTGCGTATTGTGCACGAGACTCTGGGGTACTCGCTGGATCGTGAGGACGTGGCTGCTTTCACAGTAGACAGCACCACAGGCGCCATCCATGTCCCTGCAGGCACATGGGACGCCATCCTGCGGCACTCGACGGCCAACAACAACAAGTATGCCCTAGTGCGGTACGCCGACACGGGACTGGTGTATGCCGACTACTACTTCCTTGAGTTTGGCAACCAGTTGCTGCGCATGGGACTTCAGGTTGCGCCGAGGCAGTGATGAGACGGAAAGAGAGAGGGGAGGAAGACAAGATACCAAGATGTGACGACTTTTCATTTCAAGTAGTCAAACAATAAAAACAAAACCAAGGTTCAAACAACTTTGAGATCCAATTATCCAATATGTGTGTAAAGTAAATAGAAAACGCTTGATGTGCTGTAGTCGTTCAAAAATAAATTATTCGTTATATACATTATGAGTGCCTTTTGTATTAGAAAAGACCTTCTTAGATTACCGTAGTAAGAAACTGGTGTCGTTGCGCATCATGACACGCTCCATATCCAAAAACTGGTTGTTACCCAACAGCAAATGCGACATGGCTGCAAACTCGTCCTCCTCGTCTATCCCAGGTTGTTGGT
Source organism: Sporothrix variecibatus (assembly GCA_016097105.2). Lineage (NCBI taxonomy): Eukaryota > Fungi > Ascomycota > Sordariomycetes > Ophiostomatales > Ophiostomataceae > Sporothrix > Sporothrix variecibatus. The sequence continues at coordinate 755,649 of JADMNI010000001.1, read as the reverse complement.
GTTGTCCTGGGTGTTGTTGTTGATGCTGTTGGTGCGGATGTTGTGGATGTTGTTGTTGATGCTGCTGGTGCTGGTGATGTTGTTGGTGTTGCTGGTGTTGTGGGTATTGTTGCTGGTGTTGCTGATGCATAGGGTGTTGGTGGTGGGCAACCATGTCCATGTTGAAAACGTTGTTTGCCGTCGCCGGTGTGCCTGGCATCATACGTACATTTGACACGTTGGCCGAGACGGGACCGCTACGCATACTGCCATAGCCGCCCATAATGCTGCCCTCAGGTCCGTTGGCAGGTGATGCCAGCGAGCCAATGTTAGTCATGGCCGGCATGGGGGTCATGGCTGGTGTTCTGCCTGCCACAGACGCTGGAACAGGATTCTGCAGGATGCCGGCAATCTCTACACCGCCGCCGTGGATGACACTCGGGCTGCGGAGGTGGGAAGCAGCCGACGAAGAAAGTGCGAGGGCGTAGAGGTTGCATTACCACCACCAGCCGCATCCATGGCGTCCGCCGTATGTGGTGACGGCTTCATCTTAATGAGTCCTTCCATGGTCGAGGTCGACAGCAGGGCAATCATCTCGTCCACCGTCGAAATGGGCGTGTTGATGTCGGCGCCAATAGCCGTAGCCTTTTGGTGCAGGGTACGCAGCCGGGCGGCATACTGGGCGGCCAAATCAAGAGGCTGCCGTCTGGGCTTGGGCTCGCCAGCTGGTGAGGTACCTTGGTGGTCGATGTTGTCGTTGTCGGTGACGCCGTTGGTGTTGTTGGTGTTGCCGGCGCTGTTGTTCTCCTCTTCGTCGGGCACGCAGTAGCCATTCCACCGCACCGAAATATTGTCAAGACTCTCGAGGAGGGCAAAGAACGACGGCGGGGTATCGTCAGCCGAGGAAGATGACGTCGAGGATATTGTAGGTACACCCGAGGCCGCTGTCGTACCGCCGCCTGGTAAGGCCGTCCGGCTGATGCGGCCGTGCACGAGGACAAACCGTGCCGCCACAAAGAGGCAGAAGGCAAACTGGCCGCAGGCTAGACCGCCGACGTACCGCAAGTACTTTTGTGAAATGGCCACCATGTCGGCCACGGCCTGCTCGCAGGTTTCGGCGCTGCAGACGCTCGGCAGGCTCGGGCGTACGAGGCTCGACCATTGCGGCGGCGGGTAGGCAATGTGCTGGTGCAAGAGAATCATACTGGCCAGGTGGCTCAGATGGCACAAGGTCAGGTTGGGGTCGATCTTGAGCGAGACGTGCCAATCGGCCCACTGCCGCGGGAGGTGCATTTTCCAGTGAACGAGACGCAGGTCGAGCTCTTTGAAGCGGGTGAGCCAGGCGTTCATAGCGGCCCGGTCTTCGGCGCCCACACCGGCTCCTGCACCAGCGGCTGTGACGGTCTCGCCTAGGGACGGCGATGGTGGTGGCTGGCGTGCAAAAAAGGCGGAGACGTGGCTCAGATGTTCGGTGGCTTCGATGCAGTAGGCGACGGCGCCGAGTTTGTTGGTGTTGGCGGCCGAGGCAGACGAGGAACCGCCTCCTCCGGAAGTCGCAGAGGGTCCCGAGGGAGTCGTGCCGTCGCGAACGGTGGCAGGGCTGGCCATGGGGTGGTGGTGGTTGTTGCCGTAGTAGTAGTCCGGGGACTGGTGGAAGGCGGTCGTGACGTTGGAAGGGGCGGCCATGCTGCCAGTCGATTTGCCGCCGCTCTCGCCCTCTTTGCTGCCCCAGAGAGCAAAGTAGGGTGTGGTGACGGTCTCTTCGCGGGCCCAGAAGCCGCCGCTACAGGGGAGGCGCCGATGGGCGTCGGTGGCTGTAAGACTCGGGAGCCACCCTGCGGAGATGGATGAGATGCGGTCCAAGAAAAAGACGCCCCAGAAAATGCGCCGGCGCTCCTCGGCCTCAGTCCAGTCGCGAGCTCCGTCAAAGAGCGCGCCTGGCTGGACGAGTGGTGTCGGCCGAGCCGAAACATCGTCTGGCTCGACGGTCAACTGGAGAAAGACAACCATGCGGGTCAGGGCGGCCACAATGGCCACGCCTTGGCAATCAAGCCGCTGCCCATCTAAAAAAGAAGGGGTGTCAGTAATTCGAGCAAAATAATGTTGGCGCAAGCGAGCGCAGCGAGGACACCAAAGACGTACATAATCAAAGGCCAGGAAGATAAGAGCCTGGGTGTTGATAAAGGAGAGGCCGTCGAGGGCATTGAGCTGGACGGCGCGGCGCGAGAGCCGGATCTGGCGCGTGACCTGGCGGGTGGTAAGGCCAAAGGTGTTGAAGTCGACGTACTTGATGGACATGGCAATAATAGAGTGAATAAGGACAGCACGGCGCCGGCGCTCGCGGGGTTCGTCGAGGAGGTTGCGGAAACGGGTTGGATGGAGGATGGGGACCCAGTGGTGGACGGTCTGAAAATGGGCCTCGACAATGGCCTTTAGGAGAGGGAGAGCGGGAAGTGGCGGGATCCATGTGTGGTCGAGCGAGGAGGAGGAAGCATTGGAGGCGTCGTCCGAGACGTCGTCCTCATTGTCTTCTTCGGTAGTCCTCCTGCCCCGCCTCCGGTGGTGGTGATAAGGCGGGTCGTCGAGGAAGAGGTACTGTGTACGGCCATGGCCGCGGTTGCTGCGGCCTCGTCGGCTGGGATCGCCCTGGTTATTGTCGTTGTTGTCGTTCCCGTCGTTCTCGTCATTCTCATCATCATCGTCGTCGTTATCGGCTAGGTCACCGTCGTCGCCATTGTGGTCGACGCGCCGGCGCTTGCGCGACTGAGAAGCTGCGCCGGACCGCTGCCGTGGCCGGCCGCCGTGGTTGCTGGCGGACGAGTCTGGAGAGGAGGCAGCTGTGCCGTTGGCGCCGCCACCATGGCCATGTGCTTGGCCGGACGGCCCTGCCGCGTTCAGTGCCGCATAAGCACCAGAGGAGGGCCCCGCTGCTGTGCCAAGCCCCGGTGTAAAGGGTGACGGCAGCTGGCCGCGGAGCTGGTCAATGTCCAGGTCAAGAAAGGCCAGGTGCGGCTTCTTGTTGCCGGTGCTGTCCAAGAAGAGCCTCTCGAGGAATTCTGTTGTGTGAGCGCATGCTTTCAAAACAAAAAAAATGTACAGTGGGCTTGTACCTACCCAATCGCCGGCTCAAGGTGTCGACGACACCAGCCTTGAGCCCCGGCTTTTGTTTGGATACATAGAGACATTCACAGCCTGAGACAGTCAGTCAGATGCTCGGGAAGTCGTTTTGGGAAACTCCAGAGTAAGTGGCAAGCTTGGAGAGCTCTCTCTCCGAAACAGGAGCAGGGGCAGTTTATAGAAGCTTGCATCGATCGTGAGATGCACTCCTCGCCACTTGTGAGTAAAACTGACCCAATCTAATACATTGCGCACAGCTAGGCGTCTCGCGCGAACAGCGCGACTTGCGTTTCCGGCAGGACAGACAGGCCGGCAGGTCGTCCGGCGGCGGTGAGCCGTCGTCGTCGGGGGCTCGGCCGGTCGCGAGCCCGTACTGCTGGTGGGCGGTTGAGGGGATGATTCCATGGGAAGGGAAGGGGGAAGGGGGGAGGGGAGGAAGAAAAGGAGAGACAAAAAAAAAAAGGGCGGAAGAAAGGCGGCCGGCGGGGGAGGGTGGCGCCCGGTGGAGGTGGTGAGAATACGAGAAACAGCAGAAACAACAGAAATGGCAAGAAACAGCTCAGATGACGAAGCACAATAAAGCAGGAGACAAGACCGAAAAAAAGATACAGCTCGAAAATAGGGAAGGAGTAACCTCAATCGCGGCGCGCGCGGCGTTCGGAGAGAGAAAGAGCGTGCAGAAAGGCGTGGCAGGCGTGCAGAAAGAGGCGTTTGGCTGCAGAAAGCACGGGTCGCAGCTTCCCCCATGCGTCCCGCCAGGCCCCAGGCCCCCTACTGACCCTTACTCAGTAGAAAGGAGCGCGGAAAGAGCGACCGTTCCAATGCGACCTCTCTCCACACCCACAGCACCTACCCTACCCAAAGAACCAAAGAACCAAAGAACGGAGACTGCTTGCTGATCCTGGTCTGGTCTCCGTTGTCTCCGCTTTCTCCAAAACGGCTTGGGCTCCTTTTTTTCGTATTGGCTGTTGTGAGCCTGTCTGGAACTGTTCCGTCCGTCTAACTCGGGGGTTTTTCTTTATTTTTACAGCTGCTCAACGCTAAAGATCATTTGGTCGATTCTTTGTCTTCTTGTCACTCGGAAGAAGCGAAGCTTGGCTTGCCTGGCTTGCCAGGGGTGTCAGACTTTGGCTTTTCTTCTGCTGCAAGCCAATTTGGGGGCCGCTTGATTAATCTACACTGCTGCAGGAAAACGAAATGCAGGAGACGAGAAAAGGTAAGGGTGGTGAGACGCTGCCAGCGCAAAACCGTACCATCGTACAAAAACTGCATGGTTAAAACTGCCGGGCACACAGTGTCACTGGCTAGGGCCCGACACGGTGCGCCTTGAGAAGACGGCAGCGGGATTTTATCAGTCATCTTCGACTTTAAGCACGACAATTAAAGGCGAAGATGACAAAGAGGCGGTAAGATTCATGAGAAGAAGTGAGAGTGTAAAGTCATCCAGTATCTCGTGTATTGTAGGATGGCTAAATAGAAGAGTATTGTAAAGAATAAATCAAAAGTATTCAAGGACAAAATCAAAATCAAAGTCCAAGAGTCGTAAGAAAAGACCATGCTACGCTGCGCTGTTTCGTGTCGTCAACTTGAATATCCAACAAACATCATTTTTATGTGTGAACATCCTCCGACTTGAAAGGTCCATTGCTCTCTGTTAGACCCGCTGGGCCGCCACTTTGCCCTCTTTTGACTCGGGCACGGCTTCGTCGACAGCACCCACTTCCGTGGCCGTCGCTTCGGCCGGCGCGTCCTCGTCGTGCAGCTTGCTGTTCTCCGGTGCCAGAGCTTGGCCGTCAAAGAGTTGCGACACTTCTTCCAGACTCAGGTTCTTGGTCTCTGGGTACCAGAAGAAGACAATGACAAAGTTGCTGACGAGGATGGCACACCAGACAATGTAGTACTTCCAGCCAATGGCCGCGAGTCCCACAGGGTTCGTGTAGCCGCTGAAGATGTTGGCGGCGGCATCGCATAAGCTCGACAAGACAAAGGCCTTGGCACGCAGCTCAAAGGGCGCGACCTCGGCGACGTACGAGTTGAGCATGCAGCCCGGCATCTTGTAGAAGAAGCCAAACAAGAACGTGGCAAACAGGGTGGTGCGGCTCAGGTTGTCGTTAGAGTAGTCGATGCCAGTGTTGACGCCTGTGCAGACGGTCAGCAACAAAAAGGCAAAAAACATGCCGCCCAGACCAACCAGCCACATGGGCCGACGACCAATACGGTCGACGAACAGACTGAAAAAGTTGCCCCAGACAAAGCCGTTGATGGTGATGCCACCATTGAGTTCAAGTTGGGTCTTGGGATTGGTAATGCCAATCGAGTTGAACACAAGGTGGATGCTATCCTGTTAGCGGGTGTCACAATAAATAGGGGCTCACGAACAGGAACTCACTAGTAGCTGATCAAAGCGTTGCCGCACCACTGGATGATGAAGCCCGACGTGATGATGATAAACAGCCGGTAGCGGTTGGCGGCTGTGCGAATCCACTCGCTCCAGGATGATGTGGCCTGCGCACGCTCGGCCTCGATGGCCGCCTCAATCTCGGCCATCTCGTACTGCAGCAGCCGCGACGTCTCGTCGCCCTCGGCGTGGTACTTGGCCAGGATCTGGTAGGCCTCTTGGGTGCGGCCCTTGTGCACGAGCCAACGGGGGACTCGGGCATCACAAAGGCCATGCACAACTGGAAAATGGACGACAGGGCTTGCAGCAGAGACGGCAGACGCCAGGACCACGAGGACATGCCCAAAAAGGCGGTGCCGTAGGTGATCCAGGCAGCCATGATCTGCCCCAAAGAGCCCGTCGAGTTCTGGATGCCAATGATAGCGGTGCGCTGCGTGGGGTGAGCCAGCTCCGAGGCCAGGACAGGACACGCGGTGTTCTGGATGGCGTTGCCAAAGCCAATGAGAACACGGGCAACGACAAACATGGAGTAGTTGACAGCGGCGGCCTGAAGGGCCACACCGACCAACAGAATGGACGAGCCGATGACAATGGGCCAGCGGCGGCCGAGGCGCTGCATGAGCGGGGCGGCAATCAGCAGGGCAGCGAGCTGGCCGTAGCGAGTGCCGTTGGTGATTGTACCCAGGCGAGTGCCCGTGGATGGCCCATGGCATCTTGCCAGCTCTCGAGGCTCTGCAGACCGTTGAGCATGGAGCCATCGTAGCCATTGGTAATGTCACAGACGATACAACCGAGCAGCAAGATGTTGAGCATGCGCAGGTTGGGGTAGTGCCACCAGAAGCGGTCGCGGGTGTCGGTATCGCGCAGGACGACGCCGTCACCGTGGACGCCGCGCACGGCGGACTTGTCGACGTGGAACATGGTGAGGAGAGAAATGATGTGTGATCAAGGGAAGTGTGGTGAAGTGCAGGAGGATGGGGGAGGGTCTGATATCAGGAGTAGAGTGGCAAAAAAAGCGGGATATCAGAGGTTGATATAGCTCGAGGGAAGACTGGGAGATGCTGGTATAAAAATCAAATATCAAAATAAAAAAGCAGAAAGATCAGACGGTGATCCTCGACTTATAGATGTTCGTATTTTTTGCGTGCTGATATTCCCCCTTGGCCCCCAACGAGCTAGCCAAAAGCTGATATGTCCAGCTTCTGATGCCCAGACAAGCTCAGCCCCCGTATGCTCACAAAGCACGATGCAGCAGAGTCAAGCCACCCACGCGTGGTGCTCACACACATGCACACCCTTTTCTCCTTTTCTGTTGCTTGTGGTAGCCGTGGACGAGTGAGAAGAAAGTGTATGAGTGAGTGCGAGTTGCGTATGTCTCGCTCTTGCCGTGTTATTTGTTTTTTTCGTGTCGTTTTGTCGCTTTTGTTGCCGTGGCTTGCCAACGATGCGACTGTTTCGTGATCATCGACACGAGAAGATGACGAGAAGCTGGCCCCCAACACCAATACAACAAATGACCCAAGAGATCACCTCGTAGATGGCTATTGGTTTCCCTTGCGCGCATCCACGGCCTTGCTGGCCAGGTGAAGCATTGTCCCGTATGCCGTCGAAGGGGTGTGGACCAAAGATGAACAGAAATGCGGAGAAAGATAGATGAAGAGGGGGGCGTGTGAATCCGATCGAAATCAAAGTGGTGATGCAAAACAGCAAAAACCAGGAACCACTTGGAAAGTCGAAGCAACCAAAGGACCCAAAAGATCGGCGTGGAGAATCCGGGGTAGAAAGACAAGAAAAAAAAGAGCTATCAAGTCCCCATCGCGATAGAAAGAACAACGTAAAAGAAAGAGGGGCGTGGATAGTACGAAGCAGAGAGGAGGGGGGAGATGAACCGGGCTGCTGGGTGGACTGGACTGGCCCAACGACCAGGGTCGAAGCGAGGACAGTGTGGGAAAACTGTGATGGTTGCAGGCAGACGAGAGATAGAGAGAGACAAACGAGAGACCAGAGCCAGAACCAGACGAGACGAAAAAAGGGGGCCGTAGGGCGATGGCATGTGTGGGAAGGCAGGCACGAAGTGGTGGTGCAGGACGTGCGGAAGGTGCGATAGAACGTCGGCGACCACGAGGAGTCAGATTGGGGGCGGACGACAAATCCAACTGCAAAATGGAAGGAAAGGGCGACGCACCGGGCTGTCGGCCCAGCGGTGGTCCGCCCAGCATACGAGACGGGCGTCGGCGTGGCAGGCCCGACAGCAGAGCGTTGACAGAAAGGTGCAGGAAGGTGCAGGGGGTTACTTCAGGGCGTTGCTAGCGTAGTGGAGCCCCTTTGTTGGCTCCGACGGACAAATGCGACCCAAAACGTCAACGCCAACGGCCAACGGCCTAGCTACAGTAGCAGAACATCGACCTCAACTCTATCGATGCTTCGCGGCAGGTACGAACGACCAGCCTCGTGGATCTCGTGGGTCGTGCATCGACGGCGTGTTTTGTGCCTGTAGGCAAACTACACACCCCGTCTACCCCCATCCACCATCGCAGCCTCGCCACCACGCTTCCCCGGCTTCCATGGATTGGCGTCTCACAACTACGAATGGAATGGCGTTCTTTTCGACGTCGTCCTTTCCCCGCGTGTCTTCGGAGCCTTGGTCGTTCAAGACCAGAGATTGGTGGACAAACTAATGCGGCTCTTGATCAGATGAACTTCTAAGGTACTGGCTGTCCTCGTCTCCTCTCGGCTCTCCTCAAAATCTGGGGCGGATGGAGCAGTCTCCGTCGGCGGACGTAGGCCCGGCCCAGGAAACCTGGAGGAAGCTGGGGAATGGCTCGAACGGAGGTGTGGCCGGAGTAAAATGTGAGCTCGAGTTCGTATTGTGCCGGAAGTGACTCTTGTTGTCCGTATTTGATTTCCTATTCTGGAGGTTCTGTGAGTATTCTTGGTTTGATGATTTTCGTAACATGGGCTCGCTCTGCCACATGATGATACCCGTCGACAAAAAAAAGCTGCTGTATTTGGTATCTCTATGTTCTCTATCAAAGGAAACTGCATGTCCTGTCCATGCTCGTATGGCCCTTGTCCTTCTCTAAACAACACCAATTGGCCGTGGTGTCCACTCGCCGGTGTATCGTGTCCACCGTGGATTGCGTGAAGCCAGCTCTGGCCCAGATGCTGCTGCAGTCTCTCCCACCTCAGCGTCCTCTGCCATGGCCACGTCTTCCTCGGCTTCTCCATGCTCCTCTTCTTGAACTTCCTCCTCCTTCTTTTCACCTCCTTGATACAGAGCTTGCCGACTCTGGGCCATGGCTGCTCGCATAGCACTCAGGTTGAGGTTGCCCATAGTCCACGGTGCTGGGCCGGTCGAGGTCTCTGTTGTGCTCACTGCCTTTGCCTCTGGACTGGTTGGTTGAGAGGTGACTGCAGTCTTTGCTTTTGTTCGTGTCCTGGTTTTTGTCGTTGACTCTGTGTTGGCCGCTTTTGCCTCGCCCTTCCCAGCCCCATCTTTCTGAAGAAGCTTCCGCGACAGCCGTATGCACCGTAGTGAACGGCCTTCATCTTCGGCACCAATGGCTGCAAGCACCGCCAGCACCTCTGCCTCCCCATACGTCTCGACCAGCGAGACGGGGATTGTCATATCATCAGAGCCGTCGTCAACGCACTCGAGCAGAGCCGTTCGTAGGTCTCCAGATGTAGTCTGTGCTGTCGTTGGCTCTGTCGCCGTCACGGCCGTCTCCGCCGCTGTCGCGGCTTCTGCAGGCTCAACCTCCTCCATGTTTACCCAGTAGTACCCCCAGATCCACGCCAACGCCTGCCGCGCCGCCACTCTCAACCGGCGCAGTGCCGGCAGTGCTTCGTGCGTCGCCTGGTGCCGCAGCTCCACGAAACCGGGTGGGAGACCGACCGTCTGGGCCAGTCCGTGCATCGACAGCTTGCGCGCCCGGTCCTGGTGGCCGTCGAGGAGGCCGGTGACGAAACGGGAGAAGGCGGCAGCGTAAGTGGCGCGGGCTGCATAGGCAGAAGAGGCGATAGACGAGCCCGCAAGAGAGCCCACAGTAGTAGGTGAGCGAGCGTGCGATGATGCCGGGCCGCCGGCGCCTTCATCCGACAAGACCGCCGCCATCAACAGCGCCGTCGACTCCACCATGTGCGGACAATGGCCCCTCTGCATCCACATGGCCACTCTTGCGACAGCTGCATGCTGTCCGGTTTCCAACTCAGCAGTAGCAGCTTTCGTCTCTCCGTCCAGCGTCGGGTAGAACTGCCGGCGCACGGCCAGCAGTTCACGGCGATCGCGCCACGGCGTGAAGATGTACTGGACCATGTCTGGCCAGAGAGATCCCGAGTAGGCGTATTAAGTGGTGATAAAATGTGTGAGTTGTCGCGGGTGAGATGTATTGAGGCGAATCCAATGAGTAGATGTAGAATGGGTGTTGTGACGAAGTGAGTATTAAGTTTTGAAGTTTGATATGAGATGAGGCTCTAAAATTTTCACGTGGCCACTGAAGATGCGCGACAGGGCGCTGTAAAGTAAAAATTTGGGCAGAGAGGACCCCTAAATTTTAGTGGAACTCACAGCCTTACACATTTTCCTTATCTTATCGCTCCATACAAAACATCTTCATAAACCTCGAATTAACATCCTTTACTCTACAACCTTTCTTGTCAACAATTCGAAAGCTGATTGAATTTAAATCACTGAGTTATTTAACTCTGATTGACCAGCCTTCATGCATTGGGCCTCTATGTTAAAAAGTGAGAACGCAAGACTCAATATTGACTTTTCACCAAGATCGTCTTCATCGCACCAATGTTTGCCAGAATGTATCTGAAGAGTCAGCTTATTATCTCCAGTCCTCATACTTTCTTTTTTTATGTTCTTTTTCACCGCTATTTAACAAAGCTCCTCTGAAGGATTCTCAATGGACGTTGCAGATGGAACTTGTTATTTGACCGAGAACACTTGGATCGTCGATATGACTCGACCTCAACATACATGTCCTCTGGTAGGGCGTACGGATCTTGAAGAGTCACAAATCGAACTTTGACAAAAATTTCACAAAAATATAAAATTGTAGCATTTTACAGAGATACCTCAGATTGAAAAGTATTTTACAACTTAACTCTCCAATTCTATCACGCGTCAGTTTTGCCGACCTCGCTTGCTCCTTCCTCGTTGATTTTCATTCGCACCTGCCATTGACGATTTTTTTTCTCTATTTTTCTCCCCGCGCCAAAGTCCCGGACCCACTTTTGACTCACCAAAAGCCGCATCGCTCTTTCAACGTCCAACGTCCGACTTCGAAGCTTCTGATAAGAGGCTCGTCGAACGTCAATTGAGTCCCGTCAATACTCAATTCAACACGAATTGACTGTCCAGAAGGCCCCCTTCAGCAGCCACCGACACCACATTCCCCTCCTTCACATGGCTGTGCACGGCATGGCCCCCCGGGTAGCAGCTCCGGTTCTCGGCCTGGCCAAACGGGCGGCCACGAATGCCACTCCGGCTGGCCCTACGATCTCCTCCTTCACTCGCTCCTACTCAGCACCTGTTGGCAACGCCATCCCCGCCGCCAAGAAGAAGTATGTGCCCTCGCGCGGCACATACCCGCAGGGGTTCAAGGCCGGTGGTGTCGTCGTCGGCGTCAAGCCCAACAACACGACCAAGCCCGATCTGGCCATGATCGTGTCCGACGTGCCCTGTGCTGCCGCCGCTGTCTTCACCAAGAACCGTTTCCAGGCGGCGCCGTGACCTTTAGCCGTGAGCTGCTGCGCAAGGCCGCGGCCGGCGACAAGCCCACAGTGCAGTCTGTCCTGATCAACTCGGGCTGTGCCAATGCCGTCACAGGCAAGGGCGGTTTGGAAGATGCGGCCGCCATGGCCAAGGCATCGGATGCTCAGACTGGCACGAGCTCCCCGGATCACAGCGGCACCATTGTCATGAGCACGGGCGTTATTGGCCAGCGGCTGCCGATCAAGAAGATTGTCGACGGCGTGCCCAAAGTGTTCAAGAGTCTTGGTGACTCGCACGACCACTGGTTGACGGCCGCCAAGGCCATTTGCACGACGGACACGTTCCCCAAGCTGCTGTCGCGGACGTTTACGCTTCCCTCGGCCCCCTCCGGTGTCGAGTACAGCATTGCCGGCATGACCAAGGGCGCCGGCATGATCCACCCCAACATGGCCACGCTGCTCGGTGTTCTGGCCACGGATGCACCCCTTTCGCAAGCCGCTCTCCCCTCGCTCCTCAAGCACTCCATCGACCGCTCCTTCAACAGCATCACCATTGACGGCGACACCTCGACCAACGACACTGTCGCGCTGCTGGCCAACGGTACCGCTGGCGGCCCCGTCGTCCCCAACGACCCAGCCTCGCCCGATTACCAGGCCTTCCAGACGGTCCTGACCGACTTTGCCGCTGAGCTCGCCCAGCTGGTCGTCCGTGACGGCGAGGGTGCCACCAAGTTTGTCACCATTCGCGTCACCGAGGCCTCATCCGCCGCCGACGCCCGTCGCATTGCCAGCACCATTGCCCGCTCGCCGCTTGTCAAGACGGCCCTCTACGGTAAGGATGCCAACTGGGGCCGCATCCTGTGCGCTACTGGCTACGCTCTGATCAGCGAGCCTGGTGCCGACGAGTCGGCCACCCCAGCATCTCGCCCGACCAGACCAATGTCTCGTTCCTGCCCACGGACGGCTCAGCGGAACTCAAGCTGCTGGTGAACGGCGAGCCCGAGGCCGTCGACGAGACCCGCGCGGCCGAGATCCTGGAACTCGAGGATCTGGAGATTCTGGTGCGTCTCGGCACCGGCAAGGAGGAGGCCACCTACTGGACCTGCGACTTCAGCCACGAATATGTGTAAGTTGAACCCTTCTCCCTCTCTTTTCTTCCCTTCGGACCTACGTACTAACTTTGAAAGCACCATCAACGGCGACTACAGGACATAAGAATATGATATGGACGACAAGATATGGGATATCATAAAGCATGCCATGCCATGACTTTGACATCAAAATAGAAAATAATACACACATGATTTTACGTTTGAACACAGCAGGAGCACCCATTACAAGCATTACGAAATATCGATGAAGAGGCAGCACACGTCTGTTGACGACACGGGCAAACGACCGTCAAAGGAGGGCACGGGATAGACGCACACCGACTACCGTCTTATTGTTCCCATCTCTTACTCACGCCTGCCGTGCTTGTCGGTATATTTGGATCAGGTATAGATGGCCCGTAGCTGGCCCGTGGCAGGCAACTTTTCTGGGCGCGCACACACGTTCCGGGCTGGATGATATACAATATCCACGAACCAACACGAGGCACACAATTAACGAACAACATGGGAGACGGAGGCAGCCAGAAGAGAAATCCGACGACGTACGCGAGATCCGGGATGTAAAAGGATATCGGGTCGAGACGGCATAACGAACTGTATTGACATGCATCCTTTTTTGATTGTGGAGGGCTGCAAGACAATGGACAGCACACATACTTCGTATATTTAGTAATGACCGACTTCGGTGCCCTCACTGTCTCTGGTTCCTGGTCTGGGCACAATATCAAAACATCCATGTCGTCAAATCGTCTTTACTTAGTGGCAGTGACCAGCCAAAACCAGCCCATGACGGTACTTCAAACTTGATACTAGGCACCAGGTAAGGGAAAAGAGCCAGACGCAAGACAGCACCCGGGACCGAGACCACCCATGCATGGGCCGTTTTCTTTTCCTCTTTCTTGGGGGTGGTTTATTTTATTCTTTCCTTTCTGCTTCTCGGCCATTTCATCACCTTGCGGAAAGGCTAACGCGCCTGTTACTTGCATGAAAAGGAAAAAGCAAAAGAGAGAAAGGGGAATATGCAGGCGAGCCCAACGGCTTTCACTTTCACTCCAAAGTCCCTTCTTTCCTCTGTTTCCCCCTACATCCACCATCGTGGAGTCATGTTTGTCGTGCAGTAGTTGGGAAAAGGACATGAGACAACGGTGCGATATGTACGTGAATGGAGCCTCCTCTTTGTCGTTGAGAAATACAAAGCAATAAAGGGCAAGACGATCGTAGCCGAAGGATTCCTCCGTTTCTCCCTCTCTTCCTTGTGTCCCATTTTTTGCCTCATTCAAAAGCAGTCTCATGCATCTTTCTCCAGATGGAGTGCGTCGTATGCACAGATAGCCAAAGGCGAGCACACAAAGGCAAGCAAAAGGCGGGTGCGCACAGGGCAAGGAGAACGAAAGCCGATTGTCGAGAGCCAAACATACACAGAAAATGATAAAAGAAAGGAGGGGCTGGCGAGCCTAGAAGGCCTAGAGTACCTAGAGGGGTGGGACGTTACGGGTAGGGGAAAAGGCGAGGTCGATGCAAGGGGACGCGAAAGACGAGCAGACATAAGAGAAAGAAGAGGGGGGCGTGTATGTTGACGTTGCTTTTGAGGCTGTTTTGTCACGAATTGTTACCGTTAGCAGCTAGAGTTGGCTTCACTGGTGGCAAGTCCCGCTTCCAAAATGTATGAACGTGTATTTGTATGACTTCTAGCAAAGAGGCGGTGAAGAAAGAAGGCACCGAAGCTGTGTTGTGAACGGGAAGGCGCGATGGGGAAGGAGAGGAGAAAGAGGGGTGGTTTGTGGTTGAAGAGGTTTAAAAGAGATGGTGGGGTGGTGCAAATGAGGAAAGAGGGGGCAGCTCCCAACCGCACTAAGAGTTGTGAACACGGAAAGCAACGGGCAACTGCAGAATGAGGAACGGAAAGGTGATACTTGTAAATGGCAGGAGCGATGGGTGACCACAATAATAAAATAAAAGAAACAGTAATAATAAAAACGACTCATAACTCAAGATAAACGGTCACTTGTTGGTATAATACTTGACGGGTTAATTGTCAATACTCACCCGTCAAAAACTACAAAGGTAGAAAATAACATAGAAAATAGAACGCCTGCCGAAAGGGGCATATTATTGGCTTTCTTCCTTTTTTCCTTCTGTTCCTTTCCTCTATTTTCTCAAGTTGATTAACCTCGTGGGACGCCGATGTAGAAACGGGAAGGAGCATGGCAAAAGGAAGGAGTGGGAAGTAAAAGGTAAGAAAAGACTTCCAAAAAGCAATTTAATTAGACACACGCCATGCATACAAAACTCTTAACCCGAGCTGACCTGAAAACTTAGAAAACTAACAACAAAAATAAATGGAAACGAAAACGCCTTCTTGTGTCCCGTGCGGCGTTGGTTTCTGTTCCCATGCATGACACGCGGCGGCCTTTTATTCTGTATGACGGTAGACTCTTCCGTGCATACAACATAAAGTAGTTTACAATTTACACAAGTCCATTATGTGCACGAAAGAGGCTGGGAAAGTGAACCTGTAATATACAAGCCAAAACGCCTTCTGTTTTTAGAAATGTCTGTTGGTCTTCTCTCGCCGCTTGTTGTGATTTATTCTCGTCCCAACGGGTTAAATAAGAGTTTTGTTCTCGGTTAACAACTCGAGTTGTGCAATGGGTGTAATACGGCCGCGCTGTCTGCTGTTCTTCCACAAACCAAGCACACTGAAAAGCAATCAATCACTTTATCACTTTATCACTCTAATCATACACACCTTCTTTGAACCTTCCCCGGCCCCGACCACCCGTCAGCTCCGACAAACGTGGGCGCGATATTGATTTGTATCAAATATGTGTGTCCCATATACGCTGAGGGTGCACAAAGCAAATCTAAATTTTGTGGCACACACGTACTTTGCATATGTACACATACAGGGAGTATGTGCGTCCTTTGTATAAGTGTGCGTGTTTGTTATGCAGTGTTGCTCAATCTTGGTAGTACGGCATAAACAGGCGTGGCGAGGAAGAGGGGCCCCGGAGAGAGGGCTGACAACCGGGGAGATGAATGAGGGGGTGTGACGAAAAAGAGAGAGAAAGAAAAATAGATATTGAAGAAGAATGGCCGGACATGATATATGGAGCACAGGCAACTGCTGGTCGTACAGAAGGACGCTGTCATGTGCAGAGATCAAGGTGGCAGGGAAGGTGCACTTGACCCGTATTTTGAGAATATTTGCAGGTAAATGAATAAATACGAAAAAACATTGTCAGGAGAAAGCAGAAATTCATTATTATTATGTTGGTTTTTGAGAAGTATGAATTTTATCTTATTTTTTGTGTTCTTTTCTATTTAGATAATCTGTTCTGGTTCTTTTCAAGTACATTTTATGACGGCAGTCACCACAAAACATCCTTGACTGCATCATGCAATGCATCTGATATGCTTACAACGACACCAACCCGTGGGGGTTTTTAAACTCGTGAAAGGAAAAGAGAAGCGGTATGTTAGAGCGACATGCCTTTTCGAGAAACCGTGATTAATAAAAAGAAGGCAGCAACGCATAAGTAAACAGCCATCTTTTTTACATGAAATAAACGGGATAGCCGTGTCACCGGCAAGATATCAACACTGGCCACTGTCTGTGTATGCATTGGATGGGGGCGTGCACTTTCGTCATTGCATCTGGGAACCAAACAATAGAGTATGTCGCACGCTGTGCTGTGCCTCTTGTAAAAAAACAGTCGGTGTGCGCGGCCGACATATATGCGATGTGATGCGTATGTGTATACATATATCTACTCATACACATGTGCAGCCGAGATGTGCACCGGTTTCGTCTGCCCACCACAGCCGACAAAGGCAACAACTTATGAACTGGCCGTAGGAAAGCGGCGTGACGTAATATAAGGGAGACAAGACTGTATATGTATGCACACAAAGACAGTTAACCCATAAGATAAAGACGCAATATCAACACAGATACATCTGACATGGCTGGAAGACGGCAAACAGTCAGCGCCAAGTGACACAAAAGATACCATACATTACCTACAGGCTTTGTTGGCCCTGCCTTTTACACATATATCACTCTCGCAGTTCGGCGACGATATATGGACAAGACACGGAGGAAGAATAGGGCAGGACCAATAGTGCGCTCTAGATGATGATGCGCCCATTTGTATTACTGTATATTCAGGAGAAAGGCTTGTTCAAGCATGGATAGATATGATATATGTACATGTGTACGATATTTGTGTCACAAGACATCAACATATCACAAGGGAGGTCCCCCAGGAGAGTTGACAATGTTTTAGGGGAAAGGCTGGCTTGTGATTGCCGGGATGCACTCCGGCCACTTTGCTTGTGAAACCGAAATCAAAAGGCCAACGGATGCATCCAGCCCCTTCAGAGTGACCTGTCTTTTTTTTTTTTTAGTTATTACTTTGCCCGTGGCTTGTAAGTCCCTTGCTGCGGTCCGTCAGCCTCCTCCCGGGTTGATGTTGTGATGGACATGTGTGTAGGCTGGGCGAAATAGCAAAGAAACTACTGCACGTAAACAAGAAGCATTGACGTTGAGAAGGGAAAGCAGGACGGCAGGCCGAGAAAAAGCTGTGTGTCTCACATGCGGGCGCGATGTGATGTGCTGCACATATGGAGGGCCTTTTGTGTGTGCAAGCGTGTCTGTGTGTATGGAGCTATCCTAGAGCGAGTGGCTGATCGTCACTTTTCACTGCAAGTACTTGTATTCATTCCCCCTGCTCTTGTCGTCTTTTTTGTGTGTGTGTGTGTGTGTGTGTGTGCACCTCAATAACGGAGATCCTTCCTGTCCGAGTAAGGGAGAATGTGAACAGAGGGCAGAGAGGCAAAGACATTAGATCTGCCTCGCTTGATGTCTTTCCATGATCCGAGCAAAAAATACGGTGTGCACGTTGGGATTTACAACTTTCTCCGCAAGGGAGGATAAAACCAAGAGCTACTCTCTGGGGTAAAAGAGGAAAAGACCAACAGGAGAGCTCTGAGAACTTGACGAACTCGAGGGATACTGGATTGTAAACAATAGAAGGAAATCGGGTCTGACCTGGACGATCGATGTGTCGGGAAAGAGAAGGCGAGTCAACCGAGACAAATAGAGGGGAAACTAAAGAAGGAGCACGACTCGACTAGGTATGCAGCTCATATTTTTGATGGGCGTTATTCTTGGTAGAAAGGAAGTGAAAGACATGAGGGATAAAAACGAGCATACGAGAATATCAAGCACCGACCCTGCTCTCAGCCTTGTCTAAAACAAACGAGCATCAATTGAAGCTCACGGGATATGCACGAGTCTGTTTATTAACAACAAGAGGCGGTCAGTTGAGGGAGGGCACATATAAGTGCATCTCTTGGGCGGCGAATCAGACTCAACTACGTGTATCCCTTTTGGCATGTTTATGAGATTTGCTGTGTGTTTTTTTTTGTTCATGATCTTACTTGCCCCCTTTTGTTGCTTTTGTCTTTCTCCACATGAACATAAATATTGGGCTCACATACATATCAAGTTACGTGATATTTCTTTTGTGTCCTTGGTACCTGGTTTGCCTCTTTGCTGTCTCACTGGCGCCGAATATTGATCTTACATTAGGGAATATGACATAAAATATCAAAAGCCATCTTGAGCTACATGCCTGGCCTAGTTTAGGCACATCTGAGGACAGTCGACGACGTAATATCAAAATAGCTGAGGCATCGCATCCTCTATCGTCGCTTTTCTTACGAGATGTACAAACAACAAAGCCACAATGCGCGGCCCCAGGCAGTCGTTGACCCTGGCGCACGACACACTCAGCCCTCCCAACTTTTTGGCATTGCCACATGCCTTACTTTCGTATTTTTGTACATTTGCCGGTCGTGACGCTGCTCTTTTTTGCTGGTCTGTGGATGAGAAGAGACAGCCCTAGATTGGCTCCGACGATCCCTCGGGAGACGAGGCATGAAAGAAAAAGAAGAAAAAAACGCGAAACAAGATACAAAATAGGGCATGAGACATCTTAAGCTTTTAAGAGGTTCAGGTCGACCTGATATTTACACAGTAGAATAAGAAATCAAAAAATACCAGAGGTTGTCAAAAGATCCGGCTGAAAAAAGGGTGTGCGACATGTCTCTCACCTCCGATCTTTTTCTTGCCTCTGGATCTAGGGGTGTGTACTTAGCACCCGCCATCTCGGATGTGTTCGTGTTGTCAGGCCGGCATTTTTCAGACAATAGGGAGTATTCGAAGCAACTGTCTATGGTGTGTTCTGGCCAGATATTTCTTACAATCTCCTATTTCTCGTCCTGTCTTCTTCCACCTGCCAGTAGAGCCGAATCTTGCGTCGTTTTCCTTTTCCATTTCCAGCCAAAATATTCCGCATCTGCAAGCCATGATGTTTACGCTATTACGTCGAAGTGAGAGAAAGAAAAGAGAGAAGAAAGCTTCTTCCTCTTACACCCCTCTATTCCCGTCGTTTATTGGCCATACGAGGCAGTTATTTCCCTTTTTGTGCTTTGAGTACTCTTTTCTTGAAATCTTCAATATCCCCTCCATCTTCTCTCCTCGACACACACCTCTCCACGCGTGCACACCTCCCCCCTGCACCTTCACTCGAATCGCCCCCCGGAAGAGGGAAAGGAACAGAAGCAGAGAAGGAGGCAGGGAGGGTGAGGGGCACACACTTCGGGGGGGCCACACCTTTCCCAACGCCAACGGTTTGTTCGATGGCCCGTGCGTCTCGAAAATGCAAACATCTCTCTGTCTTTATTTCTATTTGTTTTTTTGGGCCATATTTTAATTCCTTTCTTTTTTTGTTTTAGGGATGTTCCCTGCAAGTGGATCGTCTCTTTTTTCTTTCGAAGTGTCTGCAGGTGGGCAGGTGAGAAAAGAGGTGTGCTTTTTACACGCCCCTACCCTTCTTTCCCTTCCTCTCTTTTTGTCCCTCACACATCACACAAATTGTGTGTGCCTTTCGTTCCTTCTTGGTTTTTGCTCCGACATTCGCTGATCCAGTGATTGCCTTGTTTTGGTTTGGTGGTAGTTGCCGGTTGGTGTTGATTTTCTACTATGTATGCTCTTTCTGTGCCTTTTTCCATCGTCGGTCGACAAGGCAGGCACAGTTCACAGTTCATTCACACAAAAAAGAAGGTCATCCGGCAAGAGCCAGCCTGCGTCACGTTCGCTTGTCGCAAATCGCAAATCATTTCCCCTCCTCGAAGGGAAGGGACGAGAGGCGAATAGTGAAAAACAAAGAGCAAAAAACAGACACGTCAGAGTTCGTGCCTTCCCTCTCAACTTTCAACTTCCGACGGCGGCGTTATTGAGGCACAGATCACATACAAATACACAAGCTTCGTACAGTACGACGCTGTGTGTTCCGTTTCGCTCCTTCATCACAATGGGTGCTCATGCCCTGCTCCTTCCCCCTTCCTCTCCCCATCTTCACCCCGATCAGAGCCCATGGCAGTGGCACCGGGCAGGACCTCTGTGCTCCTAGCGCCTTCCTTGCACTCAAATGACTTTCTGTCAGAACTCCGACGTATCGTCTCAGTCTCTGTTTCGACGATGGTTTCTTTTTCAAAGCTCATGTCTCTCATACATTCTTATACTTTGTCGTAGAGTCGCTAAGAAGTTTCTCTTTCCTTTTTAGCATTTTCACGATTATCTTCTCCTCCTTTTTCTCATTCCTTTCCTCTCGCGCCCATCAGTTCCTCCCTTCGTTCCTGCCGTTTTCTCTTTTTTCTGCTTTTTTTTTTTTCTTTCTCCGCGTGCCTTCCGTCACGACGATTGGTCTTGCCTTTCTAGACGGAACTTCACAGCCTGAGCTACACCGCGACAGGGCAAGATCAACCCATGCGCACCATACGCTCTTTCCCTCCTGCACGAATACGTCGTAGCCCCTGGATCTACGGAGTAAAATACTTTTCGTTCTTTTTCTTTTTTCGGCGCCCTGGGATGAGCTTTGTTCCGCGCGCACGCCCTGCATCGTCGTCCTTTTGTCGTCTCTCTCATTTTCGCGCACATGTGTGTTTTGTGTCATCCTCGCTCGCTAAAGACAGCCCGTCTTCCCGCCAAAGTCCCTCGCCTCATACGAGCACTCCGTACGCAACTGCCGCCCTGCCCAGCCTGCGGATCAACGTGAAAACCACCCAAAAAGAAACGTCAGCAACACAAAGAAGTTGTGACGGAAATTTGTGAGAAGGGAAAAAAGGCACAAGGGACCCGAAGGAATGCGAGCAACCAGAAACCAGATACGCAAGAAACGGCACAGCAAGGCAAATCGTTCCGTCTGCCGAGTCCCGTCTTCGATTCGTCCGTCGATTATATTTCGGCTCTGATGAATGAGAGGGACGAGATGCAAGAGATGCAAGAACATGCACAAACTGTGGTTCACGGATTGTGGTCCGGCCGTCCATCTATCTGGCTTAGCTTTTGGTTTTGGACTGAGCTTGCCACGGTTGAGCTCGTGCTCATGCTTCTTTCTTCCTTTTTCTCATTTATGAGTCCAGTCAGCCTGCCATCAAACATAACGGGACAATCGACCATAACTAGAAAACAAACCGGCCGGCCTTTTTGACCGTATTGACATTCGAGATTCAAGGGTGGGGGCGTGGGTGCATCATTTCACCTCCTCTGTCTCTTCACAGCTCTCGTCACATCACATCTTGTGTCAAAAAAGGCTGCAACAGCAGCCAAACGGAACAGTTGTCTTTCCCGTAAGTCTACGGAGTACCTGTTCCCTCTTGTCTTTTGCCTTTCTATTTTGCTTTATTTTTGTCTCCCGTGGCACCTGCTGGCTGTCTTTTTCCTCTTCGCCTCATCTCATGCCCCTTTCCCGCCTCGATGGAATATGTGAGAAGCGCCAACAAGCGAGACATCTTATGAAAGGTGTACCAAGTGTGTAAAGATGATATTCTTTGCCTTGCTTTGTTTGCCTCCATCCTTACAAGGTTTGATTTTCTTATGATTTCTTCCATATCAGCCAGGCCCCCTCCAGACGGATCGCTTATTACCTGCGGCCTCTCTATTTTTCCCTTGTCTGTTTCAACCTATTTTGTCCTCTTTTCCGCGCTCACCCCTGCCGTATCGACACTCGATTGACCCTGTCTCCCACGCCTGCACTGCAACCAATACAACCACTTGTCTCCATAAATGCAACGAAACGGGATTATTGATTTGCATCTTTTCCTGTTCATGGGTCTATTTTGCCATGTCGCATGGCCCGTCCGTCTTTTTGTTCGATCCCCCTGCCCTGCCAGCCTTTTCCTTCTTTCCCTGCCTTGTCCAAGTGCCCATATTCGTACGACGTATCATCATCCCATCACAATACGCCCCCGTCTCTCTTCTGTGTTCTCTTTGGCTCGCCAAACAGCCCCTGCCGTCGCCACCCCCTCCCCTCAACAACAAGCGTTGATGCGTTATGAGGAGCTCCCACCATGCCATACACACAAAGCACAAACACATAATAAACCATCCACCATATTACCGCACCCACCACCATCACCATCACTCACAGCTGCAGCTCCGCCCCTCCTTCTTTTGCTGTTTTTCTTCTCCAGGCACATGGCGGCTTGCCTGGTCTGGCCATCTTCCGTCTTTTGCCTTGCCCTGCCTTACTCGCCCTTTTGCCCTGTGACATGCGGGTGGATCCATCGGGCAGCATGTCTTCCAGGCAAGGGGGAGATTTCCCTCATTGGAGGGGGGGTACGACGTACTCGTACACAACATACATGTATCCATCACTCATAACTCTTGCTATTCTTATCACGCATCGTCGATACGCATGCTTCTTTTGCTTCCTCTTTCTCGTAACTCTGCCTCTTTTCGGTCCAGGCCCGACGAGCGCTTTTTTTCGATTCTCATTCACCGTCACAAGACATTGTTCCCGAAGCTCTCTGCCATTTCCTGTTTTGTGCTCCGTTCCACCCGTCTCTGTAAGGAATCCTTTGAGACGGGTCAATTTCACACACAAAAAAATACTCTCAATTCTTGCGCTCGGCGACTGTTCCGTTTCATATTAAGATTCGCTCAGCGATCGACTTTCAGCCTCTCGCTTTTGATTTTCATGTTATGCTCATACTCTCTTGCCGCCCTTCCCTTGCTTATTTTCTGTTCTTTTTGGTATAAATGTTGTAAACCCAAACAGTCGTATTGATTTGGCGCCTTATTTACGCTAAACGGCCGTGTTAGTGCTCAATATCAAAGATAGCCTGTAAGCTATGTACTTCGTATCCTCACATCCAGCCTTAAAAAAAGGATGCTACTCTATATCAAATCATTTGTTACTCAAATGAGCCACCGTTCATTGTATGCACAGAAAGGGTAATTCTTACGGCTTGCATATCGCGCAAAAAATGGACATGCGCTGTTTTTTTTTCTCTTCAGATACCACCGTTTTGTTGGGGTGTCCTCCAATTTCGGCTGTGACAAAAGTGAGTGCTTTGGCCAGTAGGCCAGAGCTGCAACCACTGTTGAGAAACACATGGTCGCCCTACGGTATTTACACCACTCTACGGAGTACAACACCAAAAAAATAATTTCGGCCCGTCCGCCCTCGGGGGTACTGAGAGAATGTTGTCCCCTTGCTTCTCTTCCAAGGTGTCGTAATGTCTTAGCGAACCGGTGAAGTGAGGACTTGTGTGTGTGTGTATGTGTGTGAATGGTTGTGCAGTACGGAGTAAAGGTATCAGTCGTTTTGTTTGGATGTGTTTGGGTGAAAGAGGGTTGCAATTTGTCTGGTCTGTGACAAGACAGGCAAGAGGCCGCAGGTAAATGAATAAGAGGAAGAAAGTGAGGCAAGACCTGGTATGGAGGTCAATGTAAAAGTAATGTATGTGCAAGACGGAGAAGCGGCGAGCGTCGTAAGGAGAGGGAGATATTTTGGGCTCATATCCACGGAACAACAGAACCAGAGTCTCAATGAACCAGTGAACCAGGGGAGAAACGTCGTAAAAACAGCAAGGGAGGCCCGTGATGGTTTAGGAGAATGGAACGGCAGCGCTCGGCTGTTGTGCATCTTATTTAGACGTATTTTACAAATACTTTGCTACTTTGCACGGAGTATGTGCATATATGTTTGCTTCCTCCTTGAATCACCGCGCATCTCGTTTCTCAGCGTCTTATTGATCCGTTGATTTATGTCTCGTGGTGACTTGTGGTCGCCTTACCTACAAACGTGAGTGTGTGAACAGGCGGCCTGCCCAGTAACAGCAGTGGTTGAGGCGTATGGCTAGCAACATCGGAGAGAGGGAACGCATATGCAGTCCGCAGTCACATTGGAAACAGACAAGCAAGGCGCCTTGCGTGGTTTTGAATATGGCTAAAAAGAGAGGCCACCGACAAGGCAGAGCCTCTCGTTGTGAGGGCGTGTTTTACGTCGAAAGAGAGGCGCCCAGAGGGCAAAGGAGCAACCCGTCCGCCGATCATCTCCCCCCTTTCCAACCCCGATTTCCCTTCCGAGTTTGACAGCGGTAAAAAAGGCTTCAAGGGACAAAGACGAAGAGTGTCGGGTCAGACAAAATGGAATATGAAATGCCTCGTAACTTACGTCGTACATGCGCTGCAACTCAGACCCTTTTCCAATAGGGTCCATGGCCATCGCTGGTGGTGCGGGAAGCGGAAAACGGGATACGCGGCCCCATGGGAACACGCGTGATAACTACATATATATCTCACAACGTCGAGATACTCCGTGCAGGCATATCTGTGCCCATACTTGTATGCCAGCTTGTGTCACACCTCTGTGAAACTGGGTGAATGAGTTTCGCCGTAGGTTGGAGGTTGGCACTGGCAGTGAGAGAGATGTGCTTCGTAGACAAAACAATATGCCATGCTTTTGCCAAATATATGCCAGTATACCCGCCAATGGCCATGACTAGGCTCGTGGGCCTTTTCTCCCCCTCGATCCTTCAATGGGGAGTGGGTATCATCAGTACGGAGCACCTTTTTTTTTGCCACCAGAAAGTGCTCATGCGGGCAGTTGGCATGATGGTGATAACAGGGCACGGAAGCACCTGCACATACGAGGAGGGATGGAGACAGGAATATCACAAGTAGCGGGAGACGAGCAAATCATTACTGCGTCAAGGGGTGATGTGAGGGTAAAAGAGAGAGGAGGGCAGGAGGGGTTTTTGCTGAGGCGTTCGATAGTGACAACAGACGATCCACTGTGCTGCTCTCGCCCGCCTTTGTTTATGGTTGATGGGATGCTGTTTGGGCGTTTCTGCCTGAATGGGACTGGGCGGGGGGGCTACGGTCGCCTGGGGGCTGTTGTTGTTAATGCTGATGTGTCGATGCTCATTCGCCGCATCGTCGAATGATGTGCTGCCGTTGCCTTTTCTGCCTTTGGTCTCTGAAGCAGGCGGTCGGGGTGGCTTGGACGACACGCCGCCCTTTTACCAATTTGATAATGGATCTCCGTTGTATATCTGTTCTGTTTTGAGGTTGTCGTTCAAGCGGTGGCGAATATTGTGAGAGTGGCATCGAGCATCAACGGGGTCGGGGTCGACGGGGTCGAACAAGGGCCAAGGCAGCAAGGCAGTTGCAGGTCAAAAAGGGGTAGTGTAATGTATAGTCGTAGTCGTAGTCGGGCGGCTCGACCACGACAGCAAGGTGGAGATATCTCAGTTTAAAAAGGCGTTCATCATGTGTTTCTTTTCGGGTAATACGCTGGAAACTGTGCGTGATGTAGTGTGTGAGTGGAGTTTCGAACGACGTTCGGCCTCGTGCGTTCGTGCTGGGCGCAGCCGCCGAAGAGGACTCGACGCCATCGCGATACCAAGTTGGAGATTGGGAGAGGGGTTGGAGATGGAAAGAAAGGAGAAAAAACGACACGATGACAGAACAGAAAAAGAAAATTCAGTCGAAAAAGGAGGGGCGAAAGAGGGGCCATCGTAGGATAGGCGGCCAAAGACGGCAATGGCGAGAAGGAAGGAAGACGAAAGAAGAGAAGAAACAGCTCGCTATGTCGTAAGAAATGGTCGACCGAGAGCAGATGTGGGTTTGTTTCTTGGGTGGTCGTTGCGTCGTGGAGCTTGTTTGCAAGAAGAGCGAAAAGGATGATGAAAATGGGGTCACATGCCGTTTTGTGTGGTCCACCGTCTCAGCCTTCGCTCTTTCCTTTGTGGGTTGAAAGGGAAAGTGGTTAAGAGGAATTGAGAAAGAGGAGGCTTTCGGCCGCGCCTTCCAATGTTTGGCAACCGTTCAGTAGTTATCCGGGGCCGGTCTCGAACCCTGCAGGCCAATCACAAGACGAGAAAGAGCGACTTCACAACTTTGAACTCAGAACCTTTGAACCCCAAAGAAGAGGCAGGAGCAACTGTCCGTCATACGAATGCAGTTCCCGTATTTGTGCACACCCGAGACACCGAAGCGCAGGCCTGGCGGGCGCTCCTGCCCTCCATCCCACGCCAACAAACCAAGCGAAAAGAGGAAGGGAAAGAGCGACCTGCACAAGTTTTTGTTTCACGCGAGCAGGAAGGAGGGAAGGGGCAAAGGCAACAAAAAAGCAAACATGACGAAAAGGAAGGAGCTGGTGGATGCTGGGGGCGGGTTTACATGGGTCTGCTAATTTTCAACCGCATGCGTGACAAGCGTTTTAGCGGCAACCAGGGAAAAAGAGACGAAGAGACGAAATGGAAAGGTGAAAAGAACACAAAGGGATGACAAGGAGACAAAGACAAGGGAACACAGATGAAGAAAAGTCGAGAAAAGCCGACAGGTTCGTTCGTGCCCGCCAAAACGTTAGTGCTGGCATGTCCCGCAGGCCCAAAGGCAGGAGGGGCCCAGGCCAGGCCCCAAACCAACAGGGCGAACAGGGCCGTGGGCCAAGACAAAAATAAGGACTGGAAGGAGCAAGGGGAGGGGTGTGTGGAAGAGGAAGGCACAGAGGGGTGCAATAATGATAATGAGCGCTGGACTCGAGAAGGAAAGAGCTGAGTCTTGGCGCGCTGGAGCTCACTAAAATCACGAAAGGCCCAACAACAGGCGCAAGACGCTGGAGGAAGGAGCGAGGCATCGAGGCACTGAAGTGAAGAAGGAAAGAAGAAAGAGTGGCAGAGTGGATCTAGTGTGTGGATGACCCGTGGGATCGTATCGACCAGTTTTTCCCGTTCGCGTGTCCCTCCTCCTCCCTAGTCCGTCCCGCTAGCGCCCTTTGCCAAACCAACCTGCTGGGGGAGGCTAGCGGCATGGACTCTCTTGGACTCGGACTTGTGCAGCGGGTTGCAATATCGTGAGAAAAGCGGTTACGGGCAATTGGCCTGGTTCTGGAGAGAGGGGGCAGGAGCGATGGAGGGTGGGAGGGATGAGAGTGGGAGCCCACCGCGTAATAAGCCCCTCGGCTCCGTTTTCTGCTTGGTCTTTGCGTGGCCAATCTCTTTTTGTCTTCTTTTCCTTCTCTTCCTTTTCCCATGTCTTCCATGTCCTGGCCCCGTCTTACGGTGACACCGTTTTATCTGTCCGTTACCACACCGTGCGCACTGGCAAAAGGAGCGGGCCACTGCTCTGACTTGCAGGTACCTCAGCTCTTCGGCCGATGTACCTTTTGAGCCTTTCTCCTTCACAACCCAAGACGGTGCAACGTTGTGAGAACAAGGCCACACTAGGCACACAGAGCAGGGCCAGGCCTCTGTTCAAAGTTGTTGAAATGGCAAGACGGTGAGGGCGCTTCACCAAACAGGCAAAGGCTTGTCGGGTGGCCTTGGGTCCAGGCTGCGCCACGTTTGAAATATGCACGTCTTGTTGTAGCCCGCACTGGCACCTTGCCGAACACACTCTGTGCGCTACGACGGCGATGTGGCAGGGTGGTGAGAGTGAGTTGTTTGTGGTTCACAGGCCCTTGTCGCGATGTTTATTAGTGGCACATATTTTTATGTCGCTCCTTTTCATCTTTTTCATGTTGGGTCTCTCTTTCTCCTGATCTCATATTCTTCGACGCTTGCACGTCCCCGATATCCCGACAGTCGGCGGCCACAAACGACCTAGGCGAAACTCTCGCAAGGGCGACAATGCAATCAGATGGAGCACGGCGCACGTCGTATCGGCGTGAATTTCAAAAGAATAAACCCGCGACACTCAATAGTGCTGGGCTTTGAAATAGGGGCAAGGGCATGTTATGTTCTAGGCCGGAACGTCAGCCCTTTTGTATCGACGTATATCCGCAGTGGAAACGACTCATGTCCATCAAAGATCGTCAAACTTTTTTTTCATCCGAGGAAAAAAAAAACTCAAAAAAACTCTGCCTGCCCGGATGTCGTTCAGTAATGCTAGTACCAACAACAGGAGACTAAACAACCCTTTTCTTGAGATACGAAAATCAAACAAAAATAAGAAAAGTCTGGATCGTCGCCCGCTCACTCACATTCACCGGTCCTTTTTTCCCGCATTGCAACACGCGAGACAGGCTTTGGTGCTTTTGTCTCTGCCATCAAGCAAATGGACATCATATTGCATTCCTGCAGGGAGCGTCTTGGCCTTGCAACACGGTCGAGACACAAAAACCATACGACACAAAATCACCAAAAGGGCGAAAAGCAAAGTAAGACGGCAGATGAAAGTCCATCAAAAAAGCAAAAAGGTCTCCCCAGGCGGGGCATCGAATCAACAATATGGAAATGGAACCAGAAGCTGGTCCATGAGTAGCACCGAGGTTTGTGACTTGTGCACAAGCATTCGTCTCCATGTCTGGCGCCCCAACGTAGCAATATGCATCGCTTCCAATCGTGAGACACGGATTAGTGCGGTTGATAGTGCTGTTTCTCCTCCCTTTTTGTCTTCCTTCCTCCTTTGTGAGAGCCAAGACGGACAGAGCCAATACACCGCAGAAAGAATGAGAATACTCCTTCCCTGCTGGAACCCGTCCGTTTGTTTCGTTAGTCCTACAGTAGTACGGATAAGGTGCGCCGTCGTGACTGACGCAGCCCACATTCTCTTTCTCTCCGTGCGCTGTCAACAAGACTTCTTTTGAAAGTGCGGTGAGCAAAGCAAAAAAAAAAAAAAAAAAAAAAAAAAAAAAAAAAAAAAAAAAAACAGGGGCCAATGATAACCGCCCAAAATGTCCAATATCAAAAATAAACGGAGCTTGCCCGGCACAAGCTCCTTAAACAAATGGCCTGCCGCCTTCATCATTGGTGGGACAGACCGAAAATAGCGGGCGGCGAACGGCGTTCCTTCTTTGGTTGGCTTGCGGCACAGGGATTGGGCTCCTAGCTTTGTCTTGTGTTTGTCTTGAGACGGTGACCGTCACTCTTGCCTCACAAGAGACAAGCTCGCCTTCGCGTCTCGCCTGTGACCCAGCAAGTCACACTTGGCGGCCCTCCGATATTGGCACGGCTTGCTCGAAGCGAATATTTTATTACGGAGCAGCAAGATGTATGCTTGTGCACACGCCGAGAAAGTGCCCTGCAATGCTACTGTCCAGCCTGTCTGAGCTGTCCTCTCTCATACTTCGCAGTTTATTGTATGCTCCAGTGTTTGTAGCGCACCAGACTAACACGCAAACAAGGTGCTAATGTGCGCCAGCAAAAAAAGGCCCATGCAACTCACTGCTGCAAACGAAGCGAGGCGGCTATCAATTTTGAATTTAAACGGCGCCCCCTTTCGATCTCTCCTTTCTCCAGCATCCACTAACATACTCGCTGGTTCGCGCTTTGCTCTTGAGACCTTGGACGACGAGAATCTACGGATTGTATCATTGACGCTTCCTTGGAGCTCCGTTTTTATTTGTTTTTATTGAACTTTTTGGTGGCATCGTATCAAGGCAGCCTTCTTTTGCCTTCTCGGCCTTTGAAATGATCCACATCAAACCGTGCCATATTCTGGTGTTTTTGACATGATGGGCTCCGTATCTGCCGCCCCCTTTGATCCTCTTCAAGACTGGCCTACACCGTACTTGGATGGTTCGTGATGGTCTGTGATAGTCGGCGATGGATGATGGGCTGGTTCGCGGTTCCGTATTCATGCACTACGAGGATGCAACTTGCACTTTTTGCCAGCCATGTCAGCGAGACAGGCTATCATTTTCTGCATTTCCTGCTCTTAGTGAGGGTGTGGCTCATTATGGGCTTCTTGTCTGCTGGCCTTTTTTCTCAAGCTTGTCTTCTTGTGTCGCTTCGACCTCGTTACTCGCTCACCCAAATTTTCACAATAGTCTGGGATGTAACCAAAAACTGTGCATGATCAGCGGAGTCGCAGTATTTTTGCACAAGGGGTGGAAATGGTGATGACAGCGATACCACAACGGGACGAGCGATGGCTTGCTGTTGGCCTGGCCGTGACGAGCCTGACCCTAAAGTTTTCGTGGCTGTATCCTGCTGATGGTGGGCAAAAGGGAAAAAGTCGGTCTCGGCGAGGCCTCGTCGTCTCCGTTCCCAGGCTTGCTAGGCTCATAGGCTCCGTATTTCCTGTCGCCCCTAGTAAAAGTGTAGCAGAAAATGGGCTACATGGGCACTTGCGTCGTAATGCCACCCCCGTTTTTTACTGTGTCCAGTCGCTTTGTCGCTCGGTGGCGCTTCTCCCTGCAGACAGGCGCCCTTTTAGTCGTTTTTTTATGCTGTTAGTGCATGAACGTCCGGTGCCCGCTCTTTCCCCTGCTAGCCTTCCGTATTTTGGCAAGCCTGTTCGTGGAAATTGAGTGACGCCTTCTTCGAGAGGTTCGAGAATGAGGGTGGGCTGCACCTGCACCTGCCCTGCATCGTAAGCTGGGCTCCGTAGTAGGCGAGACCCGGAGTTGACAGGCATGACCGTTGCCTGTGTACGAGTTGCAGGTCCCAGTCACCGTCGCTCCTGACTCGTGACGGTAGATGGGAATGAATGCGGTCTCATATCAGTGCGGAAAGAGCGACACGCTTGCATAACCAGACAGTCCGAGTGAACAAGGAAAGACCAACCAAAACAATCCTTGCTGTGACGTAAGATGCACATCGCCGTCTATTTGTCTTTTTTTCCGTCTTATCCATACTCCATCCCACATCCCACGGCCATCAAAACGCGGGCGCCACAATTAAAAAGATGGTTTTCCATATGGAGTAAGGAACTTTCTTTGGGTTCTGACTCTCATTGCCTCTCTGGGGCCTTTTTCTCTTTTTTTTCTCTCTTTTTTTTGATAGTCGTTTTGTTCGTTTATTTTCTTTTTCATATTTCTTTTTACAAGTTCTTTTCTTCGGCGGCAACGCTATTGGCTTGCCCGGCGGTCCGTAAAAAGTCCATCGTTAAAACTCAAGAACTCTGCGGGCTCCTTTCTTAGTCTTTGAATTTCTATTTCTTTTTTTCCTTCGCTCGTCTCGCCAAGTGGAAACGGAATGTGGTTCTGGCCGCGGCATCCTTGCTCCTAAAACGCCGCGCCGAGGCGAAGGGCCACACTCTGTCACTTTCGGCCCCGTTTTGATAAAAGTATTCCTTACCTTTTTTGGGGGGGGGGTTCTTTTTATTATTTTTTGTTCTTCGTGCTACGAGGGATGAGTGCGACGTCAAGTAGTCAGCCGAACCTTGTGAAAGTAACTGCGCGACTTACAACTTACTTAGTACTTACACAATTGTTCTACATTAGCTGGTGCTGGCTGCACTTGCTCCGTTTGAGTATCGTTGCTTTTGTTAGTCTTCAACTCAACTTCTATTTTACTCTATTTTTTCAACATGTTGCCTCCATCTTCTTTCAAACAAAAGAAAAACCGTTACCCGCAAGCCAAGCCCTTTTTACCTCTTGTCTTTTTCAAAGCTAGCCGCTCACTCCATTTGCACTTTGAAAATTTGCGCATCGCCGCTCATATCTTACGAGTACTTACGTTGTGTCAATTTCATTCTTGATGAGTACAGATATTCTTAAACCAAACAAAGGAAAGGCGATCCCAATCAGCTTTTTTTCCCTTCTTTTTTCGAGCTCACGATTTCCTGTCGTTAGTCGCGGAGTTTGAAAATAATCAATGGCTCTGTTAGTGCTTTAAAGGAAAGAAAACAATGGCTGGAATGCTGTTCGATCGACCTTTTTCTCACAGCAGATTTTTATATATGTCTTTCTTCTTCGGGGGCGATTCGGTGTCGTCGGGGGCTAACGATCCAGCGCGGTCCGTACTGGCCTAAGTCGATCCGTACCCCCAAAGTATCATTCAAAGTTCACCAGCATTCCATACGCGGACATACACGTTAAGCAACCTCATTGTATACCTCGTTGAAGGCAAATATCACACCGTATACCCGAAACTAGGTTTCTCATCCATCTATGCCGGGCTGTCAATCATCCTGCGTGTTCGGCTCAGTCATGTCATATTCATGGTACGGGCGTAAAATAGCATACCCGATGTGAATATGTCCTGCAGCTGCCAGCATGCTTGCCCCCCAAGACACTTTTCGGGATGGCGAGGATCTTACTTGTAACCAATCGAGCCAACCTTTGTGATTCCCTCCACCCTTTCACAGTCTCACGTTTGGCCGCGTTGCAGTTTGCAAGCCAAATATATTGCTTGCCCATATGTTAATGATGACCATTCTCCTCCCTTTTTCTTGTCTGTCCCTCTTTATTAGCCCCCCTCTTGCTTCCCTTCTAGCCCCGTCTTGTTTGCGGAGCTTCTTTTCTTTCTCGCGCCAAGCGGCTTTAGTTGCTCGTTAATAACGCTTTGTCTCGTTCGGCTGCCCACACCATCCGCCCCCTTGTTTTTTTTTTGACTATTTTTTTCATTGTGCTATTGCTGTTAGTGCGGGTGGGCTTTTTGGGCTTGCTCACCACACTCAACCGATTTGCCGTTTTGGTTTGTCAAGGGTCCAGCCTTGCTTTTTTTTGTTCTGTATATTGGTGATGCCATCCTTGTAGTTGACGAGAAGTGGGTGTTGACAAGAAAGTAGTGTTTTCTTTGTTTTTGTTTTCTTCTTGCCTCCTTTATTTCATTTTTGCTTACTCCGTAGGTCGTTTTCATTTTCATGCCCTCCTACGGAGTAGTTGTCTCTAAATCCCTTGCCTGTTTGTTATTATTTTCTCATCTTCTTTGATTTTCTCGCTCCTTAATTATGTCTCTGTTTTCTTTTGTTGTCTCCGCCAATAAGACAGTCCGTTCCGCTCAAAGTAAAACCGCACACGGCAAGGGAGGGGAAATATTGTCCTTGTCTAAGTTGTGAAAAGATACAACACCGCAAGCCTTCTTTTGAAAAAGAAAAGAAAAAAAATGCTCGAAAAGACAGCCCCTTCTCATGCAGGGTCATTGATCAGCTGGCCGCAGTTCGAGCTCCGTAAATGGAGTCAGACATATCAAAGCCCTGTTGGCTCGATGCCCATCACTTCCTCATTGTGACTTGTATGGGGTCGCTTCTGCTGCAAATTGCTGGCTTTTTGCTCCGTTCGACTATCTGGCTCGGTGTCACCTTGCCCAGAGCGGTATGCGGGTCTATTTTCCAGAGAGAGTGTGTGTGTGTCTCCGTGTTCCTTTTCTCCTGTCTGCCGTTCCCTCGTATTGAAACATCGTCCATAAAATTTTACCACTCTAGCCCGCCCTTGCTAGAGGACCTCGTTTTCATCTTTGCTCGAAACGGGCAAGGGGGAGGCACCTGGAAGACACTCTCACACTTAAGAAAAAGGAACAGTCCCACACATTCAGCCAACATCCTGCGCGCATCACACAGCACAGACAGACCCTTCTTTTTTTCGGCTTCTCCACCGTCCCAGGCATGAGGAATGAGCCACCAATTTTTACGGTCCTAGTCCCTGTCCATCCCTTTTGATATGGGTTTTCAGGCCCTAAATTCGAATGGATCTCGGGTCGTCTTTCGTTAAAAAACGGGGTGTACAAAATATTCTGCTCTCTTTTCTCTCATTTTGCTGGGTCTCCCCGCCCAAGACGGAAGATGCGGAACGCTGCGACGAAGTCCCCCCAATAAAAATTAGCGTTTCTCTTTACTTTTTTTTCTTCTTTCTTCTTCTTTCTTTTCTTTTTGCCTTCTTGTTTTCAACATGGACCCGTCGTGGTATCCGTTTTCCCATCCATCGTCGCTCCTGGGCCTGTCTGGGCTAAAACAAATTTCACATTTCATATCCATATCCATATTCCATATTCCATGGCCTGGTAAGATCTCCATCTCGTCCCATACGAGGGAAGCGTCGTCGTCAACAAAGCAGCAAGTCGCCCTAAGGTTGTCCTTGGCCGCAGGAAAATCTCAAAAAATAGCGGAATGGCAAAAGGCAGAAGGCAAAGAAGGCCGCGGCGGGGGCATAGCCTTGCTCATCATCTCGTTGACCTGCAGGATCTGTGGATAGAGAGTGCGCTTTTCTCTGTTCGACACATGACCTGTCTGATCCCCTTTTCCCGCCTGCCTGCGTCTTCCCTCTTCGAGAAGAATGCATGGTGAAAACAGGGCCGTCTTTTCTCTTTTTCATAGCGTCGGGATGGAGTCGGACATCTTACGAGCAGACATTGGCGGTTGGACATGCACATCCAGAGAGTCTCCACCGCACTCACACTCAAACCGTGGTGATTGACAAAACGACGTATCGTCTTTGAGCGACGAGGGCATAAGATACTTTCTCCGTCTCGATGCCAATAGTCGGTGGGCAGGCATCAGGCTTCTAACGGCGCCTCGTCGGGATTTCTTCACTTTTTTGTTCCATGCCATCCTCTCGGGCTGTCTTTTTACACAATTACCGGGCCTGGCCTTCAAACTGCCACACCAACCTCGTCTCCTCGTGCCCTGTTAATATCACGGACACAACCAAACTCTCCCAGCACCTGCGCTAATGCAGCCAGATGCGTAGCTGATAAATCGTTTTCATGCTGTCTGGCGTCGTTTCTGCAGTGCCTCAGGGTTGCCTCGCAGCTTCCTCGTACCTCGTAGCCCAGTATCGTGACTTCCCTATCGGTTCTGGCCCAGCGCTCCTTCCTCTTTCTTCTGCTTTAATTCCTAACCGTCGCTCTAACGCCGACAGCCCACGCTGTGTGCGCAGAAAGGCAGTTTTAGCAGCAAGCCACCATCCGGTCCAGACTCTGAAGAAAAGGGGAAGGAGTCAAAGGCACATCGAAATTGTTGAGATGGGACGCGGAAGGAGCGGCCAAGCAACAAGCAAGCCGCCTACAAAATAGAGCCAAAATAGGAGCAAGGGAATACAGTCTTTTCGTGTGAAGATGAAAACACTTTGGAAAGAAGAGAGTGATATCTTCGAGAAGGGATGCACTTTCTTTTCTTGGGCACAATGGGCACACAGTGGCACCCTCCACGCACGCCCCTTCTATTCGTAATGGGTGATTCTTTTTCTTCTGCACCCCCTTCTTCGTTCCTTCCTCCCCTCCATTTGTACCCATTTGCACCTTCCCCGGCCGCCTTGTGAGCTGAACTTTTACTTCTCGCTCTTTCCTCTTTTAGGCCCTGTGGTAAAGCCACCCACCATGATTCACTACCCACACCCCTCCCACCCAAAACTGCTAAAACACACACCCCACTAAACGATGTTCTGCACGCTCTCCATAATCAGATAGATCCTGATCTTCCGCGCCAACGACTCTCAGACCCGCCCTTACCAGAGCCAATTTGGAACGTCCTTCTTCTTTCTTTTTCTGTTTCTCTTTTCGATGCCAGCCGGCCGCGGTGGCGTTGCCACGTTATTATGCTCTCCATGGTGGACAAGGGCTCCGCAAAGAGCGCCTGCCCTGTTTACGTTTTAAGGTATCGTGTATCTTGTATCTCTTTTTTAATTTGTGTCTGGATGCCCTTCTTTCGTCTTCTGGCCCTTTGTTCCTGCCCTCCGCTTGTCGCTCTGACCTTCTTGTCTCGGCCGCCTGTCCTTCGATGTTGGCTGCCCCTTCCTTGCGTACGCCGTAATCCAGTGCGCCTTCCTCTTAAAAAAAAACATTGTTACCATCGTTAGTTCGCCGTGCTCCGAAGCCGTAGCTCCCCATTTCCAAAGGAAGAAGGAGCGATATCCGCCGATTCTCGTCCCTTTTCCCCCTTTTGCCATTTGCCATTTGCCCTCTTTTCCTCTTCTTCTTTTCCACCCTAACTCTCTTTTTCATTCGCCTCCACCCTATGTCAGCACACGCGCACATCCCTTGACGCTCAACTCTTTTCATCATCATCCATTCCTCCTACTCTGTCCGATGCTTGCCCATCATCGAATACGACGCACGGCGACGATGCTCCCCCAATTACAGCCACCCCCCAGTGCGACACTCCCCTCCCTCCGCCTTTCTCCCCCCTTACCCACATCTGCACGCTCGCACGGCGGTGCCGCATCTGGTCATAGCTTTTTTTGACAAAGGAACAGGACCTGGCAGAAACAACTGCGCAGCACCTATGTGCCAGCAAGTCACAAAATACACGAGGCCGAGCCAAATAAATGGACAACCAAGTTATTAATAAAATGACGACCAGCCATTTTTGTGTCTCGAGTTGCGATCCGTGGGGCTCATCAACCAAACGAGCAGCCAACATGGAAGAATGCCATCCTCTATTTTGCGGTCTTGTTTCTCTTTTCCCCTTTTTTCGCCTCGTCCGTCCCTTGTCACCTTTTTGCCGTCCATCATCCAAGTTGCGTCTTATTCTGGGCGCCTTCGTTCACTTCAATCAATGTGTGACCCGTGCAATGTGAGTTCTCGAGCCAATGAACATGTTCCAACAACGGCAGGGGGCCGGTGGCTGCACTCTATCGGTCTGTTATGAGACCGATAATGAAAGGAGCGAACAGAAGGAAGGAACGACGAAAAAGGAAGAAAGGAAGAAAAACAGATCATGGGAATATCTCACGCGGCATCGTACCGAGCGGTTTCACCAAAGGCACGGAACACCCAGAAAGTGAGATACTTTGCCATTTCAATCAAACAAACAACGCCCATTCTGCACACACCATTTTGATGGAGACATGGAGCCAATCCATGCCACCCTAACGAGTTGATACGCCCCTTTATCCTCCGAATGGGATACCAAAGAGAGACATACGCCCCCCACCAGCAGGGCTCGCAGAACCAGCAGGGCCAGAAAAGCGCCAACAACCAAACACCAAACCAGCCAAATGGCCGGTGTCCTCCCAGACGAAAGAAAGGTGAGACACTGGCAAAAGGACAAGGGCCGCTCCAAAAGGCAAAAGCTGACCGGCTTAGACCTTGCCCAACCAGTCAGAATTGCATTGCACACAGCCGAACGAGAAGGCGGTGACCAACGCAAAGTACACACAAAAGACACGAATGCACGCAGCCTCAGTTACCCCAGTCGCCTCAGTTCCAGGCAGTCGCATATTCGGTCTTTTAGGTCTGACCAGAAACAGAGACCACGGCTGTGCTACAAAGTACACATACACATACACATACACCGTCATGCTCGCATCTCACGAGATATGCAATACGCTGTATCTGACGGCCAGGCGAGAGAAACAAGAGAATGAGCACGGAAATGAGCGTGCACATGCGTACTACATTCACTACAAAATGCACAAACAGGGAAAGAAGAAAAACAACATCAACAAATATGGCTAATATGTGTCAGTCACATCGACCGCCACAAGCGGTATGGAGTGACGGCGACCTGCGTTGAAAAAGCCCGCCCGTATGCCCGAAGTACCCCCTTCGGCTGGTGCATCGCCGGTGTTCCTTTCAAGATATACTCATCTTGCAAAAGATATGCCTACACTATGGGGATAGTGCTGTTCGACATGTCGCTTGAGGAAAAGACGCCCACGCGAGCGTCTTGGCCCTATTACTACTTTGCGTCCGCTACCGCCCCGACCAACAGGCATAGTCTAAAGAGTACACATTGAAGTACACCCAGCCATAGTCTGACACGGCGTCGTTGTCGTGGCGCAATAAGTCGATGATTCAACAAGCGAACATGGGAAATGCATCCATCATCGAATCTTGCGCGGAGAACAGACAACGGAACAATCAACACCCAAACCCTCAACCATCAACGGGTGGCATTCGCGTCCTCATCCATCAATGGGAGGGGCCGAAAACTGAGCGCTTTCCAGCACACCCCACACACCCCTTCCTTTCCTACCGGCTCACTCGCAGTGTGCAGCATGAGGTGCAAGGAGGCACGGCTGGATCAGGGTGTTGGATGCAGTTGAATGGGCTGGATGCACAACGACGACAGGGATCTGCTCAAACATGGGGCAGCCGTTTGTGGCCTGGCCCTCGCCGGGCCTGGACAGGAAAGGGGAATGAAGAAAAGGCGGGAAACAACCTCGACTCCACGGCATGGTGAAGAGGTGCAAGTCAAGGCTCAAGAGCCAAGAGTCAAGAGTCAAGAGGCAAAAAGGCAAATGGGGTGTGTGGTTTCCGAACCGGAGAAGACTGAAAGGGGTGTGACAGTTTGGAGCTGGGGCCGCCTCGCTTGCCAGCTCGATATTCGTGTTTTTCCCACTGTCGGCCGTCCCCTTTTCTCGCCCTCGCGCTCGCCTGTTGGCCCAAGCCTGGTTATTTTGGCTTCTTCTTCGTTTTCCATGGCAGTTCCAGGGCCAATCTCCGCTATGGTCACACCCCTGGCTTCGTTCCACCCTGCCCATCCTCAGCACCCTATCCATGTCGCTCCGCCTTTTGCTTGTGGAATTCGGTCTCTTTTTGCTGCGTTTTCAATGGCTTCTCTCTGCTGTTTTGCTCTTGGACCCATCCCTTGAGCCTTCCATCCCTTCCACACCCCTTCCAGCTCGACTCCGTCATCTCCCCTGGCTCTGACCGCCACCCACAAAATAGAGCAGCCTGTCCATCATCGCCTGCTACTGGCCAGATTTTTTGCTTTTTCCTTGTCCTTGACTGGACCAGACGACAACCACCCATGCCAATATGGCCAACGACTGGCTCGGCCATTGTCACCACCAACCAGAACCAACACAAGGCACTACGACGCACTTCCGTACCACGGTGGTTGCTCACGCATCCCACATCGTGAGCCTTTCCAACCCGGTCTGATCCACTTCTGGTACAATTCGCTCGCTCGCCCATAACTTTGCAAAGTGCGCGAGCGCCGTCGCCGGCCTCGTAGGTTAAGACCACAGCAATTACGCCTCCCCCATCAGCCGCCAGACACGACAGTTCAGTCACAATATGCGTCGCAGGTCTATTACGAGGTACGAGTACGGGATTATGGATACAAACATCAGCACAAGCTTCATCAAACTTCACAGACTGTCTGGCCGCTTCCTCTTCCTGCCTGGACACCGGGACACGCTACGCTGTAAGTCCTCCGTATATCTGGGGCCCTTTCATTACGCGGTGCACCGCTGCGTACCGAGAATGGGTCTGGTCTGGGCTGTGGCTCCTCGTCTGGCTGACACTGTGGCCCTCGCCCCCTTTTCTCTCTTGTCTGCAAAAGCACCGCCGTCACACTCCCGACCGTTCCATTTTCTACTCCCTTTTTCCACTGCTGTTGGCGGCCGCAAATGCACGGCTACTCCATGCTTTTCTTTATTCCCCATCCCTCCAACAAGGAGAGCGACGGAGTAATAATAACACTCAGGCGTTACCACTGATCCCTGCCACTATCCATATGACGCATGCACCTGCGACTAACCATCCTTTCAGCACCTTCTCCAAGACGTTCTCAGTCAAGCCTCCGAACCCATGTCAACTACCACCGCCCATCACTTCTTCACCCAATCTTGTTCCTTTCTTCCTCCGCGTCGAATAGCCGGTGCCTTTCTCTCTAAGACGAACAAAGTATTTTCTCGCGCTGCTCACGGCACGGTTCAACAAACGAAAACGAACTCTGCCGAAAATATGGTACAGAGCCATCATGTACGACAAAGCCACTGGCTCCATCGTCCCTCACCGCGAGTACTTTGTGTTTTAGTCCGCCCGTCCATCCCATTTCCTAAATCCTGAACATCGCACGCGCCCACATCCACAACAAAAACCAAACAAACACCAGTCAGACACAACACACAGATTTGGGTCCAGACGACTCATATGCCCAAAGCACCCAAAACACCTAAAACACTCAGGACACCCAAACAGAAGTGCCCATCTCTCGCCAGTATCCGTCCTCGTACCAGTACAAAGTACATCGCAGTGTCGCGCCTTTGTCAGATGCAACAGATGCAACTCTGTATCCGTATTTTGGCAAGATGTTTCTTGTGTTCCGTGCTCGTACCTCCCTAATATCTGACCTCCCATGCTACCTTGCCTGTGGCCGCGTCCAAGAGTCAAACATGGCCCCGTTCCTTGTCTAATACACGGCGCTACTCCGTATTTCTGCCCTTCCGTGCCAATATGGCCGCTGTCCACTTTATCTCCCAGGCTAGCCTTGCCCTGCTTGATTGACCTGTTTTTGCCATTTGCCCATGGCCTGCCTTACTTTCTTTTTTCCTCTTTCCGTTTTCTTTCTTTTTTTCTCTTAGTTCTTCCTTTTGCCTTTCCATTCCACTTTGTTTCTTACCTTCCACACCCCCCTTTCTGTTTCCCATCCCACACACCCCCCCCCCTTCTTCTTCCCCATCATGTGTGGAGTTCGTCAGGATGATACTTAACCTGGCCCGGTGCCATCCTTTCTTTAAAGTTCCCATCTTGTTATGAACATATCAAAATTCAACACGATCCAGATCAACAATATATCATAACAAGGAGGGCCACTTCTCGCCTCCCTCCTTCTTTTCTCTTTTCCCATCTCAACTTCAACTCTCTCTTCCGTCAACACAACAACAAACTGACTCTCACAACAACCTCACCACATCTTTCTCCTCTCCTCCTCCTCCTTTTTCATTATCTTTCTCTCTCCCTCTATCTCTTTTCTCCTCAACCGCCAAGATGATGTCCTACGTGTACGGCAACCCGTACGCACAGCAGCAGCAATCACAACAGTCACAACAATACCAACCATCAGCATATCAACAACAGTCGAGCGATGCTTTCCTCGAGGACCTTTCCCGCCAGCTGGCATCAGTATCATCAACCGTGAGAAGACGGCACTCCCGGTCCTCACAATACGGCTCAAGGACACCCGGCTCTGCGATGCGTATCACCAAGCCTACCAGCGCCAACAACAGCCCTCAGTCTTCAGTCATGATGCAGGCACGGAAACGCATGGCCCAGGATGCCAGCATGTACGCCAGCCCACACCGGATCCCCCAGCAGCTGGTTACCGCCCCGGACTATCTCGCCATCAACAACCGCTACGATACCTCCGCCGAGGCCGCAGCATCTCGTCCAGCACGCCCCGTCAGTTGGCACCCGAGCAGCACATATCTGATGCCCAACCAGCTCCCGATGCAGCAGCAGATGCCTCTGTCTCTGGCAACAAACTTCCAGGTGCCCGCCCAGATGTCCGCATACGCCACGCCTGCTCTCCCGGTCGCCGACTACGAGCCATTCCCGTCCATGCAGCCATTCACGCTCAGCCCATCAGCCTACTCGAACCAGACTTCGCCATCCACGGCCTTTTCCCCGTACTCTGGCAACTTTGATAGCACCACTGCCGGCCACTACTACTCGCCTAACCCGTGGGCCCTGTCACCGTCGGTCAACGCCAATGGTGCCATGTTCGACAAGCTGCCGTCGCCGGTTGACTGCCCAGCCCTGGTCAACACCGGCCACTCGCAGCAGCAGGCCCCTATCAACCAGAGCCAGGTCTACCAGGAGCAGCCCCAGCATGTTCACGGCCAACCCACGACGGAGGCATCGACCTCGACCGAGTGGAACAGCTTTGCCACGCACGGATTCACTGCACCGCGCACCCCACCGGACAACAACTGCTTTTCCGCGGCTGAGCCGGCGCAGGCACGTATTCCCAGCGAGGGCAGCATTGTCGCGTGCCAGGAGCAGGACGACGAGCAACCCGAGGGCGAGATCCTTGTTGGCATGGGTCTGTACGATCCGCCTGAGAAGGAGGTCATGGACCCTACTCTGCAGAGCTACCGCTCGTCGGTCGCCCAGCTTCTCGGATCGGCCTACAAGTACCCTGAGCCGACTGGCAAGGGCCTGAAGCTTGAGGATGCCTGGGAGCCTCCAGAGAACCTGGATGACGACGATGAGGAAGAGGATGACGAGGACCGCGACGCCGAGGGCGAAGAACAGTAGGCGGGCTTGCAACACAGCAAGCCGTCGTGTAATATCAACAAACAACAACCACAACAGCAACAACTTTGCACCAACTGCAAATCAAACCGAACGCCATTCCTTTTTCGACGACGATACGTCAAAAACATTAATTTCCTTTGTTTTTATAATGACGACGACACACGACAATGGCATATTAACGAATTTCTTTTATTTATCGGGTTTTTCGGTCCTACAGGGTTATTAGAAATCAGGGACAAATTTCTTTTTCTTTTTCTTTTGGGACCATATTGGGGACAAACGGCATACAA
Organism: Sporothrix variecibatus; assembly: GCA_016097105.2. Lineage (NCBI taxonomy): Eukaryota > Fungi > Ascomycota > Sordariomycetes > Ophiostomatales > Ophiostomataceae > Sporothrix > Sporothrix variecibatus. The sequence continues at coordinate 714,073 of JADMNI010000001.1, read as the reverse complement.
ACAGATGACTCTTCGCGGAGCATAGCCAACTGCCAGGTTTTATTTTCTGTGCTTTTGATTTCTGGGAAATCACATTCTTAAGAAGGGCATTGTTTCTTTCGGCACTGGAGCGATTCGGGTTGAAAGAAGAAGATCTTTGGGAGCTTTTCTATTTATTTATTTTTGGCTATTAGGAGCACAGAAGCGAGCATTCAGCGTTGTCTTTTCTATTTTTTTTCTTCTCTTTTTTTTCCCAACTGGGCATGTCCAGGCATTTTTAGGATTTTTTAATTGTTCATACAGAGATACCCATTTGGAAACGTAGCATTCCCATTTGAAAGAAAAAAGACAGACTTTTTACAAACTACCACTATTCTTCTACTTTTACTGTACGATCATGCAACTTGTGTGACTGGTGATACGATATATGTGGGAAACAAAAGGGGCAAGCACATGTCGAGAGTAAACAAGAGATGCACGTGAAAGTCTTTTCGAGATGCATGCGCGTCTGTGTGAAAGATGTCCCAAAGGTGCCATCCATACCGTCATGCTTCTCCTGTGAGATTTTATTTTTATCCTTTACTATTCTTCCCTTTCGTGGTAGTTTTTCTTGTTCAAACGCCCTGATGAGATGGAAGGATGCAATGATGGCAGAGAGGAAGGTCAGACGTTGTTTCCAGCTTTCTGATTTCCTTGTTGTCTTAGTCCCCACAGAGAATCTACACCCCCTTTGCACGGGCCACTTTTTATTTTTATTTGGGTTCGGCTCTCCCTTCCAGGTCTTTTTTGTTTCATTCTTCATTCGCCCTCCAGTTGTGGGGACTTCTATTTTCCCTCCTCTGTGCCTCTCTCTCTCTCTGTGTTTGACTGTTGCTGGCGGGGCCCTCCGAAGCAGAGGCCGCCCCGCCCCTTCCTTTTCGACTTTCGTCTGCCAGGGGGACGACACCAAAAGGGCCGCTCAAAATCAGAGGACGAGTGAGAAAAAAACCGGGCTCGGGCCTGATCTGGTCTGGCCCTTTTTGACCTTCTTGACCATTTTGCACCTTCAGGCCTTTTAACCATGCTGAACACACACCCCTCCCCCCTTTTCAACCGGACAGACACCCTCATTCTCCTTCCCCCCAAGTCCCCTGGCGTCATCGTTCTCGCTTCCTCACAAGGGGCGTGCTGGATTTACTCCAGTGAGCAGAGAGACCAGTAAAGATCTACACCCCCCCTGGTCCCTTTTTCTCAAAATCCTGCTCAAGAGTTCTCTCTTTCTGCAGCATCGGATGCCATCGTCGAGCTCCGGTTGAAAAATCAGTCCAAGCAACCAAGTTGTCAACAATCACTGAATGGAAGATGTCATGAGCGTAGATCGAAAAGAGGGGACTTGTTTTGTAGATTACGAGGCCTTTTTCGCATGCACAACAGGAGGAATTCGATTCTGAGTAGATGTTGGAAATTGTGGAATCGGAGTTGTCAACTAAAAACTGTATTGTTGTGCTCAAATATTTATTGTTTATTTATTCGGATTTATTTGAAGTCTATTTACAACGATAGTATTAAATGTACCAAAAATATGACAAACACCGAAAAAAAAGCCACAAAATAAAGGATACCTGTAAAAAATGCTCCGCAATACATCCAAGCCCTCATTCGCGATGATTGCCTGTTCGCTGTCTCTCAACGCGGGATATTTGATGTTAAACCCATACACTCGGTGATGGTATGCAACGGGACCGTTAAGAGGACGCTAACAAGCACCACGATCCATGTTGTTCAAACGATGCTGACAACATTGGCAACGTAGTCGCGGCTGGGACAGCCCCTTTGGGTTTACGCGGCGCACTGCCATATTGGCGGTGCCTGAGTGATCTATCCCCCCGATGCCGTTTAAGAGATTGGTTATGTTGGACTTGTATAAAAGACCTGCTATGAATATGAAGCTTAGGGCTGATGGCGTTTTTTCAAGCCAGTCCCTGGAAGCCATCTATTTGGATTTTGCGTGTAGCCAAATCGACGGCAAACTCGAGGGCGTTTTTAATAGTATCGCTACTGATATCCAACAATGTGCTTCTTGGATGCCTACCAACCACGCCAAGCTTGTAAAGGATACCGGCCACGAAGGTGTCGCCGGCGCCAACGGCACTGCCCTTAAGTTAGCAAAAAAGTTCCCCGATAAAGATCAACTGTTGGGTGGCACATACTCGACAACGTTGGCAGCCGGGACGGGTGATGCCGGGCAAGTCACGACATTGCTTTCTGACCGTGGAGCGAGGGCAACGGCACCCTTAGCACCCCATGTACAAAGAAGGAGGGACCTGTAGATGTGTCAGGATAAAATCAATCAAGGATCGAGGCCGACGTACTCACGCCCGTGGAAGTGATGCTGCTTCACCGCGAAGACAGGCTTCTGCACTATCGTATCTCTGGCCCTGAAGGAAGCATATGGTTAGCAGATACACAGACATCAAATAACACGGCATGTGTCGTCCAAAGTCACCTACCTCTGCCCACGTCTTGGAGTAAAAGACGACATCGGCCACCGCCGCCAGTTCACGCAGTCCCTCCCGTCCAGGTTTCTCGACCTCGACACTGATCGTGACGTTATTGTTTGCGTCTCGCTTCGAGATGAGATGCTGGATGCACTCGAGTGTCGTGTCGGGGATGCGGCCCTCGAAGTGCCACCAGCTGTTGACGGGAGTATCATCAGAGGCCGGATTACTGTCGAAGAATCGGCCGGCCACCTCTCGAAACTCGTTTGCCGTCATCTCCGGCAGGTCGCTGTGGTTGACAATTGTGCGTGAGCCCGTGGCGGCCGACCGCAGGATGTAGCTGCTGGCGGGCGATGTGTGGCCCTCTCGATAGATGCAGAGGTCGAGGTTGGGCGCAATGCCCGCGGATGAGGTGCCAAACGAGCCGGCAATCATGGCCGTCGACTGCGCATCACGGGCAGGTAGGCACGCGATCAGGTAGGTTGATACATCGTTGTCGTCGCCACTCTCCCCATCCCGCCGGTTACCCTTCAACAGCTGCTGCAAGACTTCGATCGAGTTCGGACAATTGCCGCCACGTCGAACCTGGACCGCCGTCGCACGCAGCTTATCATCCTCGCCTGGGAAGAATGGGACACTGAGGAAGGTTAGCGAACGTCTTGCGAATAGCTTCACCAGGGTATGTCCACCTTAAAATCGTGTCGACATAGCATGCCCCTGTGAGAATGAGGTGCTTCATCATGGGCTGGCCCTGGGGGCTACATCGTCTGGGTTGAACGTTGTGAAGCTTCTCAGCAGTTCAACATGTATTGGATGAAGCCTTTCTCTTCTCCAAGACATTCCACCGAGGTTGGAGACAGGTCTTGAGGTTAGCTCCGGTTGTTGGCTAAGCGCCATGGTGGCACGCGACATTGCCCGACAGCACGCATGAGGGTCGAGGCACGATTCAATCTTTTGTGCAAAGGAAGTATGCAATATTGCTTGTAGAACTTTGATCAATATTGAAACTGACGACAATTGTGGGAACTCTCATGAAGAGTCGTGTTCTTGATACGAAGAGACGACATTGGATGGAAAGAGCGACTGGCAGCTCTCTCCTGCTAGTCAAAAAAATAATACACGTAATTACGGTCTTAATCCCTTTGTATGAAACTCGTTCCTTCCTTCCTTATCATCAATGGAATCAACGCCTTTTTGGAGGAAGTTGCGACTGAGAAGCTCATGGAAGCTCTCGACTCTGAGGCAGCTGCGATGTAAGATGGAGCAATTGGACGGTGCTTGGGGATAGCTTGCGAGCGCTAGAGGAGGAAGGAACAGCCCTCGGAAGCCCAGGCCTCGCCAGGTCGGCTGTTTCGACCACTAACAGGCCGCCAATTCGTGACCAATACACACAGACGGAGCAGAAATGCGCTGCGATACAGCGGGTCTGGATGTATCGGACGTATGACGTCTGTTCCTACTATTTTGTATGGAAGCTTAACGCCGGTGCGGGCAGCTCATCGACCATAGGCAGTGGAGGAGGGGGAAGGTGCTAATGGACTACAAAGTACGTCGGGAAGAAGCTTTTCACGATCGCGCTTTACGTGAATGCGATTGCATAATCAATTCTGCAGCTATTCCCCTCTTTACCCTTTCTCCGAGTTACGCATCCACTCAAATTCGCTAACACAACGTCGACACAGCACAACGCCGTGTCTCCCTTCCACCACACGTCAATGTTTTCAGCACGCACATTACGACCTCTCCTCCAGAACACCGCCCGCAATCGAAGTCTTGCCGCTAGAGTATGTGCGCCAATGTCACGAAGATTGTGACTTTCCACCAAGCTTCTTGTTTCTCATACTGACGACGACACAGCAGCACATACCAATCCGCAAAATGCAGATCCAGTCGATCCCCATGTGTAAGTTGGCGAAGACGAAACTTTTGGAAGCACATACGAGCACACAACGAGCACACACTAACACCTCACAGGGGTCGGCAGCAGCGACAACTATGCCTACCTTGTTGTCGACGATGCCTCCAAAGACGCCGTGATCATTGACCCGGCACACCCAGAAGAGTGAGTAAGAGGATTTCGAACTCGTCAAATACAGGGGAGACGAATACTGATATTGTAACTCTCACCACAGGGTCGCGCCCGTTCTCCAGAAAGCCATCGACTCTGGCTCCATCAACCTGACTGCGATTGTCAACACACACCACCACTGGGATCATTCCGGCGGCAACACCAAGCTGGTAGGTCCACCGACCCTGACTCTGCCTGTAATTGGCACTCACTGACGATGTAGCGCGACCTTCTCAAACTACCCGAACTGCCCATCATCGGCGGCAAAGACTGCCAGGCCGTCAACCAGACTCCGGCCAACGGCGACGGCTTCCAGCTCGGCAAGGCCATTGCCGTCAAGGGCCTGTATACACCCTGCCACACCCAGGACAGCATCTGTTGGTTCATGCAGGAGGGCGAGAAGCGTGTCGTCTTTACGGGTGACACTTTGTTCCACGGCGGCTGCGGCCGCTTCTTTGAGGGCTCGGCCGCCGAGATGCACACGGCCCTCAACGAGACGCTCGCCTCTCTGCCGGACGACACTGTGGTCTACCCGGGCCACGAGTACACCAAGGCCAACGTCAAGTTTGGCATCTCGGTCCTGCCCAGCGACGCCGTCAAGAAGCTGCAGGCGTTTGCCAACGAGCACAAGGAGACCCAGGGCCAGTTTACGATTGCCGACGAAAAGAACCACAATGTCTTTATGCGCGTCACCGACCCGGTGATCCAAAAGGCGACGGGCGAGAGCGAGCCCGTCTCAGTCATGGCCAAGCTGCGCGAGATGAAGAACAACTTCAAGTAGGCAGTGAAAGGCTGGCTGAAGAAAGAGACAAAAGATAAAAAAAATGCAAGAGGCACAGAAAATCACCTCTCTGGCGGGAAAGGATTGTATATCTCGCCACTTTGGATAACAATGTATATCATATAAAATACCAAGCTTTTGATTTGCATATCTTCGCACATATATTTTGGACGCCAGCATATTGACAAAGCAAACCCAGTTTCAGAAACATTCGAAGCGGAAGTAGATAATGGGAACCAAAGAGTGAAAGATACAACCAAGCGATGTATGATGTAAAAATAAAAGACAAAAATGACTAGATAAACGCCCAAATTATCCCAATACAAGAGAAACGATACGAACACAAGAGAAATAGGACAAGACAAAGAAGACAACCAACTCTCGGCAACCCAAGGCCAAAAATGAGGAGACAAGAAAAGACAAGAAGACAAAAAAAAGACAGACCCAAAAAGTACATCACACCAGATTCCACATCTTAACTTTTATATCGTCTCTTCTCTCTCCCCCTTTAGTCGCTGTCGCTGTCGCTTTCGGCAGCCTTCTTGGCCTTCTTGGCCTTCTTCTCGGCCTTGCGCCGCTTGCGCTCGGCCTTCTCCTCAGCGGTCTCGTCGCCGTGCTTGGACTTGCGCTTCTTCTCCTTGTCGTCGCTGGGCGTCTTGGAAGCGGTGGCGGGTGTGGTCATCTCCTTGTCCTCGGACTCGGCGGCCTTGGCGGGCGTGGCAGGAACAGACGAAGAAGCAACGGGGGCGGGGGCACCACCCTCAGCCAGGGGCTTGTTGTAGTCGACGTAGCCGGCAGTCCACTTGGCCGGGGTGGCCTCGTTGGCGCGGCCAAACTTGTCGAGCTTGCCGTCAGCCTTGAGCTTCTTCTTCTCGGTGGCGACGGGACCGAGGCCCCAGCGGCGCGGGTACAGGTCGCGCTCCATGATGCAGCGCTTGACCTTGGCGACGACGCCGTGGTCGCAGGTGCTCATCTCGACGGTAGACATTTGGGCAATGCCAATGGCAATGGCCTCGCCCTTGGTGGTCATGAGGACAACCTCCTCGTGGAGCTCGATGCCGGACTCGTAGCGCAGGAGACCGGGCAGCATGAGCTTGGCGCCGTAGCAGACGGCGTTGACGGCAGAGTCCTTGACGACGAGGCGCTTGTAGGATGTCAGGAGAGACTCGAGGGGCTGAATAATCTGGCGGAGGTACGACTCGTCGCGGGTGTTGTCATAGAGCCACTGGGCGTCGAGGACGTCGTGGAGGGTGACGAGGTTCTTGGTCTCGTCCATGGCACCGGAGCGGACACGGCGGAGCTCCTGCATGTGGGCGCCGACACCGAGCAGCAGGCCCAGGTGGACACAGAGGGTACGCATGTAGGTACCAGCCTCGCAAGAAGCCCAGAAAACAAACAGGCCGCGCTCATTGTCGAACTCGATGACCTTGGATTCGTAGATCTAATCTGTTAGCGCGGAGCAAATAAAAAAATAAATGAAGGGGATGCCGGAAACTTACACTGCGGATACGGAGCTGGCGCTTGACGGCGGAAATCAGGGCGGGCGCTGGAACAGGGCACCGGTCAGGGTCTCGAGGGCACGGGCGACCTCGGCCTCGCCACCGGCGACCTTGCCGTGCAGGCGTGCAATACACACGTACTCCTTACCGGCACCCTGCTGCGACTTGACCAGGCGCGTGGCACGGTCAACGCAGACAATCAGACAACCAGTGACCTTGGGATCAAGGGTACCAGAGTGACCAGTCTTCTCGACGCTGTTAAGGAAAGTTAGTGGTGTTCAAGTTGTGCGTGCTATATCAATCGTTTTGTTCGGGAATTATGTGTACGCACCGAAGAATGCGCTTGATCCAGGCGACGACTTCGTGGGACGACGGGTTCGAGGGCTTGTCCAGGTTGATGACACCCGAGCTGATGTACGACTTGAGGTCGCGGCGCAGCGGCGCGCTGCCGTGGGGGATGGGCGTGAAGTGACCGGTGCGGATTTGGACTGAGATGTTAGCGGTGAACGATTGACAATAAAACACTCTCGGGGTGGGTGGACTCACGCTTCTCAAAGTTCTTGAGCAGCAGCGGCCAGTCGCTGGTGTCGAGCGCCGGCGCCGAGGCCTGCGGCTTGATGACCTGCTGGTCCTCGTCCGAAGAGGACATTGTGTGGAGGAGAGGGGGGTGGTAAAAGGGAACTAAAAATGGAGAGGTGTTTTCGATAAGATGTTGACCGTCTCGAGAATTGGGAGTCTTGTCGGAGGGTGAGGTCGGTCGATCGAAATGTCGAGATGTCGAGATGTCGTCGTGGATAATCGGCGAAGAACAGCTAAAGAAACTTTTTCGAAAGGCTCGAACATGAAGAAAAAAAAAGTTTAGAGCAAAAAGGGACTGAAAGAAAAAAATGGCTGCTGGTGTGGAAATAAGTGGGGTTTTCGAGGCAATCGAGACAAATGATTGGTGATATCCAAATTAGCGATAAGATAAGAGATCTGCTAGCGCGAAAAGCCCACCAGCCACAAAAAAGACAGCCACAGCCAACCTGGATCGACTGTTTACTTTGCAGGCGGTCAAGATGGCCGAGCAAGCCTTGCTGACTTATCAGTCTAGTCTGGCTTTGGCTCTCTCTGTGCCTCTGGAGACCACTTTCAACATCAACAGACATGTCAAAATTCACACAAAACATCGAGAAAAATGATGACAAAATTAATATGTGAGTCTCCAAAAGATTATGTCAACACATTTTAGAAATATTGTATTCATATACAAAAAATTGCCTGTCAGGCTGTGATGAGAGACCGCGATGCACTATGCACGGTCGCTTCCAAACTAATAAGGCAAAGTCAAGCAAAACAGCAAAAAGTGACTTGGTGACAAAACAATAGACGAAAAACAGTGTCAAAAAAAGGTATCTCGAAACGAAAAAAAAAAAGAAGAAGAAAAGAAAAATGTCCAAAAAAATGAGAGGCGCTGATTAGATATAATGATTGGTTCTGGCTCAATGGCCATGTCATGAGGAAAAGGGGCAAAAAACAGAATAAAAGGAAAAGATGCAGACGACAGGATTACATGGCATGGCCATGCCTTGCGTCTTCTGCTGTCAGTCCACCATAGGGCGATTCACCATAGGGCGACTCTCCATAGGGCGACTCCATCTGCGGTGATGGTGGTGGCGGGTAGTAGGGAACCGCACGCGGTGGCTGCAGCGTGGGCGCTGGTGCTGGATGCGGCTCTGGCACCAGCTCCAGCTCATTTGCAGACGGGCGCCGCATGGTCGACAAGATGATGCTCTCGTTGTCGCTCGGTTCGCTCGACTGACGCGACTTCTTGCTGCGCTTCTTGCGCTTGGAAGACGATGAAGAGGGCTGGTCCCACAGGGCACCAGCCGTCACGGACATGGACGAGAGCGATGACGACGAGGAGTCGCCGTGCACGGGTGCCTGCTGAAACGCGGCCTGCATGGGCGCGTGCTGCTGCTGCGGCGGTGTGGGGAAGTCTTCGACGTCAACGGCGGACCTGTTAGCAGCGGATCCTTCGAGACTCATATTGGAGTTCTTGCTCCGCAGGCTCGGATCTGTGCCGCCAAGGGCGACGCCAATCTGTGCCAGCTCGTACTCGTGGGCCATGCGCTCAATCTCTTCCTGAGTGTATTGCGGTGGCCACGGCTTATGGTCGTAGGCACCCGAGCTGCTACCCGGCGAGCCATCGTGTGCATCATCGGCGACAGGGCTAACAGAGCGCAGACCAATCGCATAGGACCGGCCACCGGCACCACCCATGGCCGACGAGCTGCTGCCAGCGGCAAGCGTGTCGGTCATGGAGGCCATAGTAGGCCATGTGGTATAGGGAGGGCCATCCTCGGCGCTCACGGGGCTGTTGTACTGGGAGTTGTACGGAGAGAAGTATCGCGGGAAGAAGCCGCCATTCTTCTCAGTCATGGTAGACGCTGAGACAGGTGTATCGTCCCAACCGCGCAGAGGTTGCGAGCTTGTGGGCGTAGAGAACTTCTCGTGTGCCTTGCTGCCATGGCCAATGTTGGGTGACGGCCAGACATCGCTGCCATTGCCGCCCAGGACGCCGCCACCATTGCCGCCATTGCGGTAACGGGCCTCGACGCTCTTGAGGTAGGCGCGACGCTTACGACGGCCGATGCAGACAATCAAGAAGCCAGCGGCACTAAGCAAGAGAACGAGACCGCCAATGGCGATGCCGACTTTGCCTCCGAGGGAGATGGCCTCGTATTTGGGCGTGTACGTGTACAGCGGGACGGCCGATGGCGTGGTGACGTTCATCGGTACGGTGGAGAAGGGTGTACCCGTCACGCTCAGAGTAACGCCGGTGTCGGGCATCTGGCGACAGGCGGCATCCAAGATGGTGACGTAGTTCTCCATGAACGAGTTTGTACCACCGGAGCCGAGACAGGCCTGGCACTTGGGGACCACGGTCTCGATCCAGCCTTGGCAGTAATCATAAGGGCCGACATCGACAGTCAAGTTGTCGTAGTTGAACGAGTCCTCGAGCAGACCACAGGCGGGGCTATCCGTTGTTAATACGCTTTGCGGATGTCATGTAGAGGGCGAGGGTAAACTTACTTGATGATGCATGGCGAGCCTGCGACGTTTGTGTTGTTCTCTAGGCCGAAGAGGCAGTATGAGATTGTGAAGCGAAGGTTGTCTGATATGTTAGTGGTGTTGATAGAAAAGGTTGGATATTGGAGGCGTGGACTTACACAGCAGGTATGCCAAGTCCGAGACGTTGCCGGTCGAGTAGGCACTCTTGAGTTCGCAGCCGATGCACGACTCAAACACGATACCGGCGGCGCTGGACGAGTAGAGGGTGTCGTCGCAGGTCATGTCGGCACCTGTGGTGGTGGTCAGGACGTTTCCGCAGTATTGTTCGCATGGCGAGTTGGGTGCGACGAGCAGGCCGGTAGCCGGGCCGACCAGGGCCACGGCGGTGACAAGGGCGAGTGATGGCCACATTTTGGGCCGTGTTGATGAAGATGATAGAGTATGTGGTGGTAGAAGGAAACAAAGTCAAGAGGAAGATCCAATATCGCGACGGACAGTCCTTCTTGAGGCTTCAGAAAGCCTGAAGCATAGTGACGGGAAAAGAGTTTGGGGAAGGAAACGAGTGTAATGGGAAATGATCACAAGTAAAAAGAGCCAGAGAGAGAAAGCCTCTGATTGTCGTCGGTTCCTTTGGGATCCTTCTCCACGTTCCTTCGGTCGCACAATAAGGCGTTTTGTACAATCATCCAAGTCGAAATTTTTATACAGCCAGGATCAATACTCGCCACCAAATGGTGATGGCGGGGGAGCAATATATAAAAGTTGAAGAAGGACGATGAGCTTTAGTGCGAGGTGTGCGTTCGTGATTGCGTGGCGTCCGAGAGATGGTAGATCGTGCACGTATGTTCAGAAGTATTTGCGATCCTCTTTATTGATGGGAAGCTGTCCGTGATTGGCGTGAAAGAATCGGGGTCGCAGGTCGCCGGGCGTGTAAAACAGGAGGTTGTTGACAGGATATGGCGCCGTGGTAGCGGTAGCGAAATCAGGGGCAGGTGAAAGGAGGCTTTAAGAAGAAGACGAGAGCCAAGGTGGTTAAGAGAGGTCAAGAGAGGAAAAGTGCGAAAAGAGCCTCAGGGGAAGAGGTGATGGAAGACGGAGAAAGGAGGAGAAGGAGGTAAGGTGGAAACGATATGGTTTGATCCAATATCCGCCGATGCACGATGGAGAATGGAGAATGCCGTTCGATGTTTTCTTTTGTCTTTTTGCAGCAAAAGAGTAAGAAGGTAAGCGCCTGCTGCCGTGATATATGTGATGTTCTGTGGAACTCCTTCAGCGCCTAGTATGTGCTTGGGAGTTGTTTTGAACGTGCGACGGAGGGGGATCTGTGATGGTAGATGCAGGTTCGAGGACGGGGAAAAGAAAAAGTGCGTTGCAGTAGTTCTTTGAGTGCCGAAAGGATGTCTTGTCGTTCGAGGGCTGGCCCGTCCGGGAACTTGTTTAGTTTTCTTTTTTTTCTTCTGATTTTCTGGTCGTCGATATGAGAAGAAGGCGAATTGGGGGCCGGCGGTTGCGGTAGAATTGACGATCGAAAGGGAGAAGAGGGACAAAAGTCAAATCGTCTTTTTCACAATCACGGAATATGGAGAGTACGACGTAGGGAGGGGGACGGCAAGAAAAAAAGAGAGAAGAAAAGAGAGGTGGACGTGGGGAGGTGTGACGAGATGGAGTAGCGACAGAGCACCGAGGAGTGCCGGCGAGCGGAGCGAGAGCACAGACAGAAAGATACAGGGCAGAGAAAGAGAGAAAAAAGAGTGAAAGCAGCGTGAAAGTGAAAGTGACAGTGGGAGCAAAGCAAAGCAAAGCGGATGCGAAGCTCAGCCGACAGGGGTCCTGGGGGAAAGGGGAAGAGATGGCCGTTATTCTCCACAGCTCGAGTTGGTGTGTCTTCAACGTTGCCTTGTCATGCAGATGGTTGGTCCCGTTGGATGTGATTGGGGTCCGAAAAGAAGGCTAAAAAGACGAGGAAGGAAAATCACAACAGCCACGCATAGAAGACAAAGAAGAGACAACGACAAGATGATGGCACAGTGGAGCCAAGCCGTGAGACAGGCCTTCAAATGGGGGCAGAGCTGGCTGTGAATTGTGGCGTGGTGGTCGAATCGGGGGCCGTCTGATGCTGTGCGTCGAGGTGAGGGGCGATGCAGAACACACAGAGTGGACAACGGACAGGATGGGAATGAAGGTAGTACAGGATACAGGATGCAGTTGTTTGAGGCTGTGAGAACTGAGAATTGCTGAGAGTCGGTCTACCGTGCTCTTGTTGTTTTTGAATAATACCGTCAACATGCACAATTTTTGGGATGAGATGGACATGGAAGAAGGTTGAGAAGGTGGCAAGAAAGTGTGAAAGAGCAAAGCAAAATCAATACAGGCTCAACAGGCAACCCATGCAGGCCGGGGCCGAAGGGGATTCTCGGCTGGGATGGCATCAGCTCGCGGTGCAGGGCTGGGCCTGGCCTGCAAAAAGACGACTAAAAGATGGGCACACAAGATGGCCATTAAATGCCCCTTTTGCCCTCTTTTCTCCATTCCTGGCCTGTTTTCACACTCTTTCTGGCCTCACCTGCCCTTTTCCACCTCTATGAGCTGTCAAATCATATTGGCATGGGTCAGGGCCAAGCTTTGCAAAAGGCAAGGAAGAAGAAGCGAAAGGGGGCCCACGAGAGGGCCATGGTTGCAATCCGGGCAGAAAAACAAGAGGGAAAAAAGAAAGAGGGAACCACCTGGCCGCAAAGACGGTCGGGGACCAGAGAATCGTGCACTGAGAGCGAGCGGACGGGATGGGGAATGGCGATGCGTCTTTCTGATGTGGTCAAGTGGTGGGTTTGTGGGTGGTGTTGATGGTGGCTTTTTGGGACAGGGGTTGTCGTTTTGCTCGGCGGCTAGAGGTGTGCTTGGGGTGTGCTGGGCCTTGTGATTGGCCACGACGTGCATTTGAGCACCTGCATATCGTGGTCGATGCTTCCTTCCCTCTCTTGCCTCTTGTCCACTCTTGCTCTTTCTCGGACTGCCACTGGTCCCTTCCTTCTCCGAAAAAGAGGTAAGGAGCGCAGGGCTCTCCTCCACAAGTAGAAGGTACCACCCAAAATGCTCTTTCCCTCAAATCTGTGCCTTTCGTTGAAGGAAAGAGCAACTCGATATTGTACCTCTACCTGTGCATCTCCCGTTCCTGCCCCCCAAAATCCACCCACACCCCTGCCACTTACAACGCTCTTTCCCTCCACAATCCCTGCTAGCTTCCTTGCCTTCTCGACCACTTGGCGGCCCGAGATGGCCATGGCGGGCTGCGATACGTGCAAAGTCCCCACTGATGTGGGGTTTCCTCTTTCTCTTCTCAGTCTTCCCTTGTCACTTGCCCTCTCTGTCGACCGCCTCTCAAGCATTCTCTCTCATTCTTCTTCACCTCTTGGCTCAACATTGACGACCCTGGTTCAAGCTCTTTCCCAGCACGTCCTCACCTCTCTTTTCCATTATCACAGCCTGTCACAACCAGACAGTCAAATCGCGTCGTCATTCGCTGGCACGTATTTCGTCGCCTATCGACAAAACAAAAAGGAGGAAGGAGTTCGTGTCCCTGAGATACTCCTCACGCTCCAGTCAGGGCCCGTTCACCGTTTCGACTTTTAAAGCACGAGAAGTGGACAAAAGGCACACTGAACAGAACTGCGGGATCGTTACAGCTGCATGAAGAGGAGAAAAAGAGCGCTCTAGTGCTCTCGTGAAGCAAGAGAAAGCGGGCTGTTGAAATGGGGTTTGGCCCCCAAGCGGGAACTAAATATCTGTGAGAAGGGCTGGTCGAGCTCGACATGCTTCGTAGAAGTCGTATTGTCTTTTCTCTTTTTCTCAAGCCTACCGCACTTTGCGCACGTTCCCTCGACTGTCTGCAAGCGCTGTCGATGTTTGTTGGTTCTCACAATGTCGTATCGTATCTCTCTTCAAGACTTCTGGTTTTTTGGCCCTCAACTGAAGGAAGCACAAGCCTTTTTGCCCAAGCTTCTGCACTCAGGTTTTTCCAAATTGTGGGCAAGACACAGACAAAAACATTGTTTTGTTTCTCACGAGCCTCTTGTTTTTGCCTACTTTCTGCACACAATGTCTTGTTTCTTTCTCGGCCCTCGGACAAAAGTGTTTCATATCTATCAACGCACATACAATGGTTCATGGGAAGACAATGGGTGAAAAAGAAAAGGAAAAGGAAAGAGACGGGACGATATCTTGTCTCCGTGGAGTGGCCAATTGATAATGAATGGAAAATCATAGAGGCTGCATCCTTCTCCTTTTACCGGAAATCTACGATTCGTCCACGCTCATGGCCTCTTGTCTAGACGGGCGGCCCATTTATGCGACCACCTCTGATTTTCCTGGTACAGGAAGCACGATGAGTCCACCTCTTCCCTTCAGTATCTATCGATCTGCCCTGGGACTTTGCTCCATTGGTCTTGTCTGTCCACCGCTTGTTATTGCTCCGTTTTCCACCCAGCTCGCTCGCCTACTCCGAGCCCTGTATATTGGTCGTAGGTCAGATCACTTTCGGAGAAAAGCCGTGTTGGAAATTATGTGATTTTGTCTCTATGCTTCTGCCCATGTTCTCTTGTGCCCTTTCCACATTTTGTACATTCGCGCTTGTCTTGGCGCCCGGAGAAATGTGATATACCACAACCGTCCACACTTTGCATTGCTGGAAAGAGTCTGTTCATCAAATATCCCCTGAAGCTAAGCAAACTCAGCACACGCGACTATCCATAAAAATTGGAAAGGAAGCGTGATCCCATCACCCCTTTTGACCAATATGATTGACGAATTCTGAAGGTTGAGCATACGACTTACACAATCGGGACTTCCCGTGCTGCTCTTGGACTTTTCGGACCCTAAGATCAGTCACTTCTGATTACGTACTAGGGATCTTTTTGTTGGACATCATTAGAAAACACTTTACACCACGGTGCAATAAGTTAAGCATTTTGTAAATCTTGGCAAGCATATCTTGTCTCTGTGCATATCGGCCGAGGAAGCTGTTCATTTTCCCAATAACTGAGGAAAAAGAAAGTGTAACGGGAAAACAGCAAAGGTTGTATCCAATATCGAAAGAATTTAAGCGCTGTGGCGGGGGGAGGCTGGAAGGTTGTGTCTGTTGGTTCTTTTGATTGTTGGGGCAAAAAAGAAGATCATACCAAGATCAGGCGAGAGAAAGAATCCACTGGCACGACCATGGGCGTCTAGGTATGCACGTCGTAAAAGTATAAGGTAGTACCCCGGGATTTCGGCAGCAGCAGAAGCAGCTACAGCATACTGCTCGCATCGGATAGTCTTTCCAGCAGTGAAAGAAATACGGAATAGGATAAACCACGCGTTTTTGTGTGAGTGGAACACTACGGAAACTATGCGTGGAAGACATCGTGCTGCAACAGTTTATCAACACCAACAGAGGTCCTTGGTTTCTGGAATGGGCCAACAGATCGGCCTGTCATTCTGCCCGGAGAGCTAGCCGCATCTTATGGCCGTTCGGCTTGCGGACAAACTACCTACGGTCCGCGGAGGCTCGATCTTTCCGGCTTCATACATGATAGGGGGTGCTCATTGTCATAAAGCATGTTCATATTCTGTAAAGATCCCAGTATATAAAGAGGTAAAGAAAGTAGATGGTTATGAAAAAAATGAGGACACCCTAGGGGGAAAAGAGAATATAAACAAAGGAGAGCTTCAAGACAGGGGAAAGGAGGAAAAGAAAACCCATTGTAAACATCCATATGCCTAGAATAAACCCCATTTGTCCAGTATGTAAATAAAGAAATCCATGTTCGTGCGCTATTGCAAACACAGGAACCGCTATGCCATAAGGGAGGAGGAACCGTCCCTGAAATCATCTTTGAAAATAGAAAAGTAGAAAAAAAACCAATCTGACGAGTATGCCAGACATAAGAAGAGAAGAATAGTAGGTAAAGAAAAAAGCCGCTGAGGAAAATTTAGAAAAGAGAACATGAACAATAAGGAAACATAGATGGTTTGCTAGTGAATGATGGTAAACACACTGCCAAGTATCAAGCAAGTGGTCATTTTTTGATCGATGGAGAGTGAGTGAAGGGGGGAAAAAAAAACCGCAGAAAGCATGGCTCTTCCTAAAGCCAGGTATAGGGATGTAGGGGAAATAAATGAATGAAAATCAAAATCAAAACAATACGGGAAAAAAGGCTGTGAAATATCCCAGTAAAAACCAACTTAAAAAACACCTCGCTAGATTTTTCATTATCCAAACAGAAGAGCATGAGAGTAGATCTGATGGTGTTAAAAGCACCAAGATCATACAACGCATCAGGGGGTTTGGTCTGATATAGTTCGGGGTCGGTCGTCATTAGTGTAAAGAGTGAAATTGCAATGGAAATTTGAGTGAGCATGTTGAAATATGGCCAGTAGGATGAGTTGGCATATCAATCAAGCAGAAGCCGGTTGCTTCTTCTCATCTATGGCAAACTGCATCGCAGTTGGCGTGGGAGGATCGAACTTTGGCGTCGAGCGGTCGGGCCTGAGCAAGTCAAGAGCACGCAGAGGCGACTGGACGCGAGAATCCGGGCTCGACAAAGAATCGACCAGCTCACGGATGTGGGGTGGAAGGATGACCTCGTACAGCGGCTCCTCATTGCTGCCTTGA
The DNA here is from genome assembly GCA_016097105.2 of Sporothrix variecibatus. NCBI lineage: Eukaryota > Fungi > Ascomycota > Sordariomycetes > Ophiostomatales > Ophiostomataceae > Sporothrix > Sporothrix variecibatus. The sequence continues at coordinate 697,569 of JADMNI010000001.1, read as the reverse complement.
GAAGCAGGTGTCTGAGACTGCGGCGGTTGATCCGACTGTTGTTGCTGCTGAAGCTGCTGCTGCTGCTGCTGCTGCTGCTGCTGCTGAGGCGACGGTGACTGTGCCTGCAGGCGCAGAGACGGCGTCTGAGCCCTGGGTGTTCCTTGTCTCTGAGGCGTTTGCTGTTCTCTCTGCTGCGATGGCTGCCGTCCTTGGCGCTGAGCTTGACTTTGACTTTGGCTCCGGGGTTCCGTACCGGGTGTCTGCGTCTGCGGACCTTGAGATGGTGCTCTAGAGTTGTGGACAGGGCAGTCATTGTGGATGAGGTTGATCATGGCAATGATCTCGTCTCCCGGCTGCAGGGGAGGATGCGTGCGTGTCGGCGGCGGCGTTCCAAATAGCCAAGTTGCCGACGAGGAGGTGGACATGGACCGATTACGCGAAGACAGGGCAGACGGGGCCGCCGACCGCGATGGGTTTGGGGCAGGCTCCGCCGCTCGAATGGCTGAGCCTTGGCGTCCACGTTCCGCGCTTAGAGCGACGCGGCCGTTGTTGACATTTGATCTCTGCGTGCTATGCGTCGGGGTGCCGTTGGTGGGGTTCGCCTTGGAAAAGGGCTGCCGGCCCCGACTCACAGGACGCTGGATCTGGTTTCCCAAGTCGACCGAACCAGACGCACCGCCTGGAGGTGTATCGCCGCTCTTGGCAGGAGGGTTTGGAGCCGGAGGAGACGAGCCCTGCTTGCCTACCTCGGATGTCTGCCGACTGTGGCTTAGTCCAGGCTTGGTCGAGCCTTTTGATTCTGGCCGGAAATAGATGGGCGAATCAGAATGTTGAGCCTGCGACATTGGTTGAAACTCCTGGCGGAAACACACTGGGACTGGCCATGATCGGAATCGACATGCGCGACTGGCTCATGCTGCGGCGGAGATCGGGTGAGTTGAAGCCTTGGGCATTCCGGGGCAGGCTCACGTTGCGAGATTTTGTCGACGGCGGGCGTTCAGGCAACGCAGCCGGAGCAGGTGATGATGGCTTTTCATTCTTTTGGGCGAGGTGAGCAAATTTTTGCTGCACGTCCGAGAACAGCCGCTCTTGCACTTCAGCCTGCGACGATGTATCGCCGATCAACAGGTCATCCTGATCCTCATGACGGTTCAGTGTATCTCCAGTAATATCAATGCCTCCAGACTTGAGAGTTTGCAACGCGTCATCCCAGATTGCATCAAGGACCAGAGACGTTGAGATTGGCGTAGCAGTGTTGAGGCCAGAAGTTGCTGATGCCAGAGTGTAGGACTTGGATAGGCCAGGACGGATGGCTGATAACGATGAAGTTGTCAGGCGTGGAGTGTACCTGGCGCTGCTGCGGCCCTGGTTTTCCTTTTCCTTCGGCTTGCTGCTAACCTTCGGAGTATCAACCGACAACTTGGGAGACTTTTTGCCAACCGGCGGGCTTTCTTTAGCGGCCTTTGTGGTTTTGGTGGTAGACTTCTCGGCAGATTTGGCCTCATCCCCGTCAGAGGGCGGAGACGGAGGTGCTTCAGCAATCGGCGTAGTGCCCCGTGCTTTTTCCTTGGTACCAGCTCTCCAGGGCGGAGTGATTGGTGTGTCGGCCCGCTTCACTTTGACAGAGCTAACTCCATCCTTGGTGTTGAGTGCAGGCAATGGCTCCTTCTTGGATTGAGTAGCAGGCTTTCTATCCGGTAGGTCAATGTGGGACCGCATGGACACGGTAGGAATCTTGTCTGCCACGTCAAAGTACGGTCTGACGGACATGGGCGTTGGCGTCGGAGCAGTCGGCGTGGGAATATCCTCCTCGTCCGGAAGGCCAGGTTTGGCCGAACGAGGACGAGTGGCACTGGCCGGGCGTTTGGGTTGAGAAGAACGGCGCGTCTCAGTGGTGGCCGGGATTTGCAGCTCGAGTTTCGGCACTGCAACCCGCGATGACTGCGTTGGTCCGGATCGAGAGTAAGAGCTCGGGGCCGAACCAACGGAAGCAGCAGTTGATGTGATCTCCCAGGCATCATCAATGTCCTCGATTGGTGTCGCAATGGAATCGACATCATGACCCTCCGCGAGGCCCATATCACGAAAAGGAAAAAAGGGCCGCTTCGCTGTGATGGGAGTAGGTTTTTTGCGATACATTGGGTGACGAAGAACCTGCAATGCTTTGGTTCGAGCTGTAGCCTTCGCTTTTCGTGGCCGCAGATTTGCGTTCTTGATCAGTGCAAAGCAGCTTAGCAAAGGGTGCTTTGTCGGTGTCGACAACCAACAGTTCCTTAACGCCACGGCCGAGGATGCCATACAGGTTGACATCGCCATTCTTAACTCCAAGAACAGCACTCGTTCCGGCATAGACGGCATCGCCTTCGGTGCCACAGCGATTGCAGAAGACGACAATAATTTCTTCATCAGACTCGTTGCGAACAACAGGCTCCAAACGCTGGACCCAGTACTCGAGCGTTTGTAGGTCGGGTTCTTGTGGCAGTTGAGAGAAAGAGTGTGCACCCTCTCTTGTAAGCCAGGACATGGTCAAGATGACAAGATTTGCCTTGACGTCGAGGATATGATAGGCAAACTCAAAATCATGCCACGGTGCCTCAAATCTATATGGACTAGAGATGTATGTTAGTTTCAGACAGGTTCGTGTTATATTAATCACTTGTTTACGGCATTCAAGAGCATTGTTACATACTTCAAGTCCATGCCTATGAATAAATTGTTAGCATATATTTTTGTATAAAGAAAAAGACCATACGGAGTGGGGTGGATGACTTACAGATGCCCATGGCGACATCGCCCATGCCGTCGATGTAGCCCTCGAAGAAGCCATCTTGGCCTTCGAGTGCCCAGGTTTCGTCGATGGCGTAGAGAAACGACTTGCGGTAATTGGCTATTGTCTCGCCGTCGCTGTTGATGATGATGGCGGAGTTGTAGAACTCGGGCGAGGTTGGCCACTTTTGGGCCACGTCGACTTTTTCTGGGTATCCAACGACAACATTGCAGTTGAATTTGAGAGCCGTGGTGCGTGCCCACAGAGCACTGATGCCGGAGCCAGAGGGCTCAAGATAGGGGCTGATCTCGGCGAGGGAGCGAAAATTGTAGCCTGGACACACATGTTAATATGGAGCGCATTGCGAGTAGCAAACGTACGACATTGCTCGCCGAGAAAACGGCCAACCGCGCGGGGAAAGAACATACCGGAAAACGCCAATTCGGGGAGCACGAGAAGATCCAGATCCTCGACGTCGGCCGCCTTGTTGAGAACGGCGTCGGCTCGGTTCAGGTTGTTATCGACATCCCCGACCTGCGGGGCAAATTGTAAACAACCTATCCTCATTCTGTCGTCGTTTGAGGAAAAGGCCGAGGGCGAGAAATAATATCGACAGAAAAATCCAAGCACGGCTTCAGCAGACTGAATGCAGTCCAGTTGAGCCTTTGTCTTTTTGGGAGAGTTCGGCGGCTGTGTGTCGCGGCGGGTTCGGCGGTGGGCGGCGGGCGGACGAATTTGGTGGACGCGGGTTCGGAAGAGTGAAATAGGGAGACAGGACGAGGATGATGATTGATCCTCGCTCGAGACAATAACAAAAAAAAAAAGAAGACCACACAAGCCGCTCAAACCACGCAAACCACACGAACCGTCCGGACACGCGACGAGGCGAGCGAGTATCACCGCGACAAAGCCGTTGCGCAACGATGCATGCAGCAAGACTGGGGAGGAGGGCGAAAGGGCGAAAAAAGAAGCCCGGGAAACGGTGTCGGGATAGAAAATACGAGTAGGAGAGAGAAGAAGAGAGAATAGGTGAGGGGAGAAAAAGTGGGAGGAAGCCCTTCAAAAAGGTATTTAAAAGTGTCAAAGGAAAGAAACAGCAAAAAAGGAGACGATGTTAGCAAAAAAAAGGGAAAGTAGGAAACTAGAAGGAAAAGAGGAAAGGGCAATGGAGGGAAACAACGATTGCGGGTAGGCGCCGTACGACCAAACGACCCAAACGGCGTGACAGAAAGGGAAGACAGGAAGAGGGGAGACTCAGTAATAGGAGGTGAGTCGTGCTTTCCCAACTTGGGCGTCTTGGGGGCGGGCGGTTAGAAGACAAGACTTGAACAGGTGCGTGCAGCTGTGGCTAATAGGGCTCTGCGAATGGCAGGAGCGCCCCTAATTCTCCATACGGCGGTGCGTGCAGACTGCCGCAGGAAAGCAGAGCATAAACGTATATTAAGATTAAAGAGTGAAAAGAGAGAAAAAGGAAAGACGCTCAAAGGCAAGGCTGGGGGTCGACAAGCGACACGCCCAATGTACGACGTACACCGCATGTCGTTTTCGTCTTCTTTTCTAATTTTCCCGCTGGTTCGCGTTCTCGCAGTACTTTTGCATACATCGTGCAATGGATGCCCTGGTCACATGGACAAACTTGAGTCTTGACGCATATGCGACAGCTGAAGAGTGTTTTTGTATGGACAGAAAGAAGAGTAAGGACAGCTGGATGCACGACGTAGGGCCATCTTGCTGAAGCGGAAGCATTCGTACTACCACTCCTTCTGCCTCTCTCAGTCTATTATCCTCGACGTAGTAGGACGCCTTATGAGGCAAGACGTTGAACAAAACAAACCCGCATTTTGACAGGTGAGATAATAAGTTTCTTGATCGCTCGCTTTTGGGACAAAAAAAAGAGAAGAAGTCTGCCTTGAACATGGCATTTCATGTTTGCCGTTAAAAGATGAACGACAAATAGAGATACTCGTAAAATACATTGCAGGACCTTGTGCGACGTACAAGAAAGTGCGCTGCTGCTTGGACAGGGCATAGAGTACTCCGTACTCCGTACACACGAGAAAACAACCAGCCCGCCTCGCCCGCCTTCCGAAATCAAACAGACTCACAGAAGGGACAAGAGTGTCTCGAGTGTGTGCTGTGCATGCAGCTGTGACGACGAACCAGGTGCAGCAAAAGGTGGGAGAGAAGTGGGACCTTACATCAATAAGGTGGGCACGCGCCCTTGCCACAAAAATAGCACACAGGTAGTGTGGGGCTATTGGCGGGCAGGTATTGGCGGGCGCATCCAAGGATCCCCTTGTGCCCTGCAAAGAGAGCTGCATGGCAGGCCGTGTGTCCGCGCCTGGAGGAAATAAAAGAGGACATTGGGCGACGATGTGTCTCTGAGAACAGAAGAAAGTTCCTCATGCCGCAAGGCATTGTCTTATTACCTATCACAAGTTGATGTGCTCCGGGGCCCAGCACCCCTTCTCCGTACTCCGTACTGTATATCCTCCCCTCTTTCTCGGCAAACTGTCTCGCTGTCTTGTTGTCTTCGCCTTGTCTTCACGATATGGAAAAGATGGCGAAGACAGGCGAGGGCGAGGGTGGGCTGGGGAAAGTACCGTGCGCCTTTTACCATTTCCTTTGATTTGGTGATTTTACTGTGTATCATTTCACCACCACGAATCTTGCGCCTCCCCAGAAGCGGCACAGCAACATACGGCACACGTGTATTCAATGAAATCCATATACGCGCATTACTCGGTAAAAAAAAACAATATCAATATGGAGGGGAAGACGAACGACCCATATTTACCACCTTTAGCCGACGCGAGGACCATGATCTGATCTGACGATCCCCAATGTTATGTCTCCCACAGGCGCCCAACACTGAATGAAGCCTGACTCGAAATTTGCGGCATAGAACAGAAAAGAATAAACGGTTCTCACCTTGGTGCTACTAGACATTACGACATCATATCCATTTGTATGTACATTCTCCCTCGTGCCCGTCTCGATGAGAGACGGGATTCTCTTTTTATCTAAAAAGAGAGATGTGGCCCGACCCACTATATTGTACTTCGTATGATATATCCACGGACTTCTGCAACAGAACGTCGCTTTTTGGTTGAGCGAAGATGAGTTTTTCGGAGCCGAAGACTTTTGTCCAGCTCGTCCGCTTACAGTATGCTGAAAGATACAAAGTACTTGTATGTATGACGGAGCGCTCGCACGGTTTAGCCTCAGGGCCTTTTCCCTCCTCTAGCCGCCGTTGTGGGGGTCTAGGGAGGAACCGATCATGGGCCCTGGCCAGTCACAGGCAGGCCCTGGCCGCCCTGTTGACTAGGGGTCGATCACCTCCCCATCCCTGAAACATAATACTTCATAGGGACCGCCTGGCCCTCGAGAGTGCTTATCCCAACGCGGACGGCCCTGTCGTACATAAGATACACCCTCCTCTACTCCGTACATATGATGTGTACTACTAACGTCAACTGCCACCCTGACCGGTTCCACTGACACCGTCAACAAACCCCTTCCCACGTTTGACGCGCATCTGTACAATCTCAAGTCGTGTGGTCTACCGTAAGAAGCCAAGGTTGCAAAATATAAAAACTCTGTGCCCCAAGGTATTCAGAAAAGTAAAGCATCGAGCACAATATAGAGTGCGTCCCGTATCTACCCTATGCTCATGCACCAAAAAAAAAAAAAAAAACCTTTCCCCGCAGCTGGTGGCAGGAATGGGGTCATTGATGCATCCTCAGGGATCCTTGGATGGGGGAACACTTTGCGAAAAGTGAAAATGAATATTGCAACATAAGAAACATAGGGGACATGGGAAGTACTTACTACATACGACGTAATACTGTAGACTGCTTCTTTGCACCTCACAAGTTGTACATATCGTGCGAGGGAAAGACAAAGGAAAAAGCAAAATATGGGTGGCTTGGGTGCGGTATCGTCGTCGTTTGATTCTTCTTATTGGCCGAGCCGTGGTATGCAATGTGATGGTGCGTGGCTGCATCCTGGACAAGTGAGTACGAGGGATTGGTCTATCCCACTCATCTTGGCCGTCATGGCCACCCAACCGAGGTCAGCGTTTCCTTCTTGGTCCTCGTTTTCCTCTTCTGTTTGTCAATGTGCACTTTTCATGTCCCTCGTTCCGCACAAGTATCTACTCCGCTCCCCGATTCCGTTCCCGAAAGACATCTCCCACTGCCACGCATCTGGGATTTTCAAGACACAAGACAGGACTAGCGGTGAGCTTGGAGTGCTGAGAGGGCCTTCAATTTCTTCTTCTTCTTCCACAACGTTTATTCTTGTTTTCGTACAGGCATGTTTCAAACTAGTCCATGCACTACGTGCACCACCACCTGCCCTATGCCACACCCTTTCCCTATTTTACTAGGCTGTAGGATCTTCTCATGGTGAAGTACTAGCCGCCGGGTGGTGCCGATTGACTTTTTGAAAGAATAATACCAAATGCCGTTCTGCTAGATCATAAAGTGATCTTGTGGGCTGCATTGATATTTTGCTTTGAAGAGAAGAAGAGCGTACTTAGTCATCGTTCTCACACCGAACGTTGCCGATGGCTCTTACGAAGTAAAGAGAGAAAAAGCGGGCGAGCCGCCCATTCGCGGAGCAGGCTGGCGGCTAACCAGTCTTTTCAGCTCGATAGACGGCGTCTATTGATATGCGAATATGTCTAGTCCTTATGTATCGTCAGTGGTCTTCCCTGCGCGGTTTTCTCAGCTCGGTCTCGTGACAATATTCTTTCTAAGAACTGGCACGCTTTCCATCTATAGCTTTTTCCCCCTTCAGAGTGATTTGGCTTTCTAAGTAAATGGGAGGTAGTTGCTTTATTATATAAAGACTACTTGGGTCATGATATGGCTTACATACAGACGTCGTATCACCGTGACTGAATGGCCTCACTTTATTTTCTGTAAAGAAGAAAATGTGTCGATTTGTGCTTTTCACTTTGAAAATAAATTGTGATAGCTTGGATAAACCTTTTCTTCTTCTATTTTTCTTCTTTTTTTACATACACATAATGGTCGAAAACTTCGCTGTTTTTGGTTGTTTATTCACAATTATTTATTTGAAGAAAATAGAATATCACAGCTGGAAAAAAAAGTGTCTTGATCATAGTTATATTTTTATCAACTGAACTCAGTACCATTCCCATCATCATGCGTATAAAGAATTATAACAAAAAGGCATTAGCTAGACGAAACAAAAGCAACCCCTCCAACCAAAATTATGTTCTTTGGACACGTTCACTCATCCATCCTCTCCTGACACCATAAACGTATCGTGGTGAAGATTAACAGTCACAGGTCTTGACGATACCAGGTCCAACGGCTGCAAGAACAGTGTCTGGAAGGAGGGAGTTGACAGAGTCCCAGCCGAACCAGGCTTCCTCGGCTCTGTCAGGGCTGTAAATGGAGTTAGTATGTATAGCCAGTACTTAATCAGGAGACAGATTATTCTTACCTGATGAGAGTTGCCACGGCAGAGTCAGTCATCTCGTTGTAGCCCCATGAGAAGTACCAGTCGCCTTCCTGGCACTGCTCAGCAGCGAAGCTTGCAAAGATGGGCTCGATGTTGTCGTCAAAGTCGACCTTGATGTGGCACGGGATGAGGTCTTGGCTATCGGGGAGAGTTTCAATCAGGAAATCAATCAAGACGGTGTTGGGCTCGTACGAGACACCTGTAGCATGATTAGTGTTTGATAAAACGACATCAGGATATTGAAAGGGCTGGATAGTACTTCTTGAAACATTGCGTAGATTCCAGGTGGTAGGGCTCTCTGGGACCGTGGGCATGCCATCGCTGTAAACCGGACTGCTGGAGACGGGCTTTGCGGTGGTGTCTTGGCTGCCATCGTCACCGTCATTTCCCAAGACGCTTGCAAGCTGTTCCGGGATAGCGTCCTGGACAGCTTGCGGAAGAGAATCTGTAGTGTTGACCGACACAGTGACTGGAGTATCAGTTGGCGCATTGACGGACACATCGACTGAGGCTGCCCCTGAAACGTCCGTGGAGACCACGCGCGAGGTATCGTCCGATGTGTTCAGCTCGACATCACGGAGACTGCGGCTCCATAAATGTCCTGGGAGACTGCATCCTGGGTGGATGTTTCAATGAGCACGCTTGAGCTGGAGGTACTGTCGCCGAGGCTGACATCAACTGCTTCAGAGACAGGTTGGCTAGCAGCAGTATGTGCATCGGCAGGGACAGCCGCGGGAACATCTGCAGGAGCAACGGCGGGGATATCGACAGGGACATTGGCAGGGACACCGGCAGGGGTATCAGCATCCTCGACGGCGTAGACCTGAGAAGCGGCGTTCTCGTATATTGTATACGTCTTTGGGGCACTTGGAACATCTTCGTGGGGGGCAGTGATCTCGTTGGAGGAATCGTCGACAGCAACATCAGCGTTGGCGATGTAGTGCACCTCGCCACGAGTGTGGATGTGAGGACGGATGACAGCAGCAGACAGGGGAGATGGAACAACAACGTAGGCAGTGGAGTGATGAGGGGAAGAGAAGCTGCCATCCACAAGCTCGCTGTTAGGAATATCAAAGTAACCACGACGGCCGTTCTCAATGTCGTCGACAGTGAAGACCATGTAGCCATTGTCGCTCCAGCTGGCACTGCAGCGGTAGCTGTCAATCTCCTCGCAAGGAACATCGATGAAAGGGTTTCTGACAGCGAGCTGGCCGTCTTCGCCGTTGATGGTAAAATGACAGAATGACGGAACCTTGAGTGGGCCGTCAGACGACTCCTCGGCGATGGTGAAGCCGTAGACGCAGACGGAGCCGTCCTCGGTGCAGTCCCAGTGGAAGCCACGGATCGTCCACTCGTCAAAGTCCACCCTCTTGATCAGGGGAGCAGCCTGGGAGCCGGACTAGAGCTGCCCGAGGACGAGGGCTGTTGGCAAGATGCGAGAAAGCATGGTGATAGCAGATAGATGGATGGATTTGATGTCAAGTGAGGATGCTATTGGAGATGTGGGAAAAAAAGAATTTCAAGAAGTAATTGAAGAGGTGATGTGATAAATGGAGGATGATTTGTGTTGTGTCGTAAGGGTTTGGAAGAGAGAAAGATACAGGAAACTACGACGATGAAGAATATGATTTGGGTTTGTTTATTTTGGACAAGTCCGTTTCCCAAGTTTCCACCAGGAGACAAAAAGCAAGTGCTTCGGAAGATGCATGAAGAAGGAGCGAAGCTTGCCTACATATATGGGTCACGGCTTCCGAAAATCATGGGCTCTAGATATCGTGACTTCCTTGATGAAGACATCCTGTACCATATTTATTCTTTTAGCAGTTCGTTCTTTCCCAAGATCCTATGCTTGTGATTGCTGGCCGAGAGAGAATTTTACTCCCGGGTTTTCCTTCCCCTTTATGTGTGAGTAAATTGAGAAAGGAAGGTCCACTTCATCTTCTGCAACCTCTTTCCATCTTTTGAAGAAAGCAAGATGGGGGGGAATGGGGGAAGGAGCAACCTCGCTTTAGCCAATGGCGTGATCACACTTTGCACACTTTTTTTGACTGCTGCCATTACCCTTGGGGAAAGTGTGTCCATTTGGTCCTTGCTTTTTTCGAATATTATGCTTCGCACCTTGTTTTTTAACATTTCCTCGGAAAGGCGAGCCGCGCAGGGAGAGAAGGAGGCAGACTCAAACACACCTTCTTTCTCCATCGCGCGGCTGTTCGGTCTTGGTTGGCACCTTCCTCTCATCTTGCGATTTACCTTTCCCACTACGGGTCGATCTCTGCGAGGAAAGATCATCTCGTCACAGACCTGGTCACATCCAGGGCCGACCTTAGTGTCTTTGCGCGGCAAACGGACCTGTAGACGACGACGATGATGAGAAGGAGCGAAGGAGAAAAGGAAGAGCTATGCTTGCCCAGAAACAAGCCAAGCTCTGCCGGAAATTTTGACTCCATGATTCTCCCTCTTTCTTGCCTCTGGCCTCATTCTTCTTTCTCCTCTTTTCCTCTTCTCGTCATTGTTTTCTTCCTTCTTCGTCTTGCCCCATGCCCAATGTCACATATTATCGCCCGCTTTTTCCCTCTCAACACCCACTGAACAAACAATAAAAGCGCCTCTTCACTGTTGACGGGATTTAATGGGCGGTAAGACCCCTGCACCGTTGGCCCGCGCTGTATTGCCCGTCGCCGGTGATTGGCCAGGTCTCATCATCCACCCGGTCGCGTTCGTGGGCCGGCGTCTAAATTGCCAGCCTCGACCACGACGGTTGCGTTATTCCCCACCTTACGACTTACATCTGCACAAGACAAGAGGCAAAATGGAAAGCCACAGAAAAACGCAGAGACACGGGCAGAGGAAGACACACACACTTGCAGGACACTGCAATCTTGTGGATCACTTCGACAAAGAGGAGCGACCAATGGCAAGGCCATCTCGACGTGGCTGGCCCACACCTTTTGGCCTCGATCCAATCATGGAGCTCTGTTGTTTCTCTCCAGCTCCAACAGGATGAGATGCCCTTGATCTCTGGTCTCTTCGAAAGGGTAACACAGGCGCCTACACAGGTACCATACAGTAAGGGCTGGGGCTCTTTGCTACCTTGGTGTGCCTTTCCCTCTTGCAAAAGAAAACAGTTCTTTCTGTCTGTGGCTGGAAGGCTGATGCGGCCCGTTCTAGGGCCTACTTGTTGGACACCCTCCTCACATGTAGGCGCCTGCATGTTCCTCCGGCGGGTGGAGTTTAGCTGTCTGCAAAAGAAACATCATGACAGCCTTAGTGCTTGAGCCTGGCGGTTGTTTGCAGCTGGAGAGAGTTGCACTGAGAGCATGTTAAGATGGGAAGCGAACAAAAAGGAGAAGACGCCTCATATTGCTTTGCCAATTTCGTTTTAATGTTTGCGTTTTTCTTTTGCGTTGAATTTGTTTCTCCTTCTTTTCAAACTTCATATTGAGGTGATATCTTGTTGCTTGCAATCACTTCTCAAGCTTGCAATTCTTGCCTTACGTCCCCCCTTTCATGGTTTGAACCGGTGTCTGTCATGATTCCGTATTTGCTGCGTTGATCACCGCTCCGCCGCCTCGGCTTCACCCCCTCTATTCTCTTTTCTTTCTCTCTCGTCCTACCTTCGACTTCTTTCGACATATCTTCTCGACAATCCTAAAGTGCTAAAGCCTGGCATTTTTTTTATACACACAAAACATCCAGCATGGTTCGCCTCCATACAAGGGCCCTGTGCCTCACATTCTCCCTGGCCGCTCTTTTTGCGGCCTCATCCAGTGCTCTTCGTGTCACCCCCGGGTCTGCATGCTCTTCATTCTGCCAGGATGACGAGGGTGATAACACAGGAGCCGGCACATCATCAACTTCACCTTCCGACGTTGTTTGCAACGATGCCGACTACTGGTCTACGACTGTGGGGACCAAGTACAGAACGTGCCTCTCCTGTCTCCAGAACAGCACGGCTGTAAATGGCTCAGAAAGCGACGTGGGTTGGTATTTGTGTAAGTCGATATCCGTGTTCTCACAATGAGAAAGAAGTAGAAAATTAACAATTCATATCTAGACAACGTTCGCTACGCTGTGGATGTTTGCCTTTTCTCGTATCCCGGCCCTAGCTCTTCCAACACAACGACATCATCTCCTTGCTCCCTTTCAAACACTTGCCTACCGCTGCAAAAAGCATTGGAAGCCGGAAATTCAACCACGAGCAACGCAACCGAATACCAATACTGCTCGGCAGATGACAATGCATTCGGAGGAACGACATTGAGCACATGCTCGCAGTGCCTGCAAACCAACTCGCAGCAGATGTATCTTTCCAACTGTACGTATACACCGCCAAATCAGTACTCATGCTTTCGTTATATCATTTCTAACGTGTGTTTCAGTCTTGGTTGCTTTGACCGCTGGCTGCAAGCAACAGCCTCCCCAAGGTGATCTCTTGGGTCTTAACGGCACACTCTTTTTCGACTGTGGCGATGAGCATTGTCACCCCTTCCTGGAACCAGACGAGTCCTGGCACGGCCACACCTGTGACGACCCTGACAACGGGAACGATTGTCGGTATCGTGGTTTGCTGGTGTTCTCCTCGTCTTCGGTGCTGCTGCCCTGTTTTTCCTCTATTGGAGGAAGCAAAAGAAGGCCAAGGAGAACCCGTACTAACGACTACCGCCCAGACAGCGGTCAATTCCGCCAGATCAAGAGCATCTCCTCTTCATATAGCGGTGGCACTGTTCCCTTCTATACGACTGACTACAAGTCGCCACCGGCGAACCAGCGCAACTTTGAGCTGTACGACAAGATCAAGACGCAACACGTGGTCGTCCCGGATAGAAGACACTATGAACCGGCGCCTGGAACGGCACCACTTGGCACAGCAGCACTTTTTGGACGCGATACACCCGTGCCAACACGCCAGCAAATGCTCTCGCCCAAGATGGCCAAATACGCCCATGTCTCAACACATCTCATCTGGCCCGCTGGGTGAGCCCCTGGATGGTATGCCAACTCATCCGGCTTTCATCCCGCGAGCATTTACTCGCGGTAGCCGGAACCCCATGGCAGCGCCGGAACCAAGCCAGCGGTGAAGGTGAACAAGCCGGATGCCTATGCACTGCAGCGCTACCTTGAGACTGTCGAGGATCTCTCGAAAGTGGACGTCAAGACGCTGCTGTCGCCCCCTCTTCCTGTGGAAACAACACAAAAGACACGCACAACTGTCGTGTCGGTGACGTCCAATCCGTTTGCCACTCCCCAGGGCACACCGATGGACATTCCGCCTCCACCGCCGGGCCCGCCGCCGTCGAAAGCGACGCAAAAGGCAAACACCAGCTCCAAGCTGACACCGTCCCTCGTGACGCCTTCGTTGAGCCGCATCCGCAGCCCAAAGATGTATATCCCGCCGCCACTGAACATTTCGGCGGCCAAGCCCAAGGCGCAGCGCGTCAACTCTGACTCGGATGAGTCCAAGTAAGGGCCAATGAAAACTTGAAAGAAGGGAGAACTGAAATTGTTATTTGTTTTGTCTTTATTTTGAAATGGGTCGGCACAATTGTTTTCCTTGTTTGTTTATTTTGATGGGATTATTTGGGAAGGCTCTCTATGAACCTGGCGTTTAAGGAGCTTTTGGATATGGACAGGCATTTTCATGATGGGATAAGCTTGGTACAATAATACCAGTCATTCGTTTAATGTCTTTTCGGGTATGGGATGTGATTTGCATTTCTTTGAGGGGCAGGGACAAACAGGCTAGCACACTGACTTTCACATTGAAATTGCAACGAATACAATTGTTTGAAACTTTTGGCTCCATTAATGATGATGAAATGAAACACACGCTGCGTATTGATATGACGTTACTTTGGAACGTAGACAAGGATATATGAGTACAGTAAGAGTTACATGACGAGAGTCAGGACTCGAAGTTGAATTTGAACACTACAGAATTCAACGATGATCACCCTAGGTGGTGGATAGCAGGTGGAGAAAGCGTCTTCAACGTGTTTCTACGTGTCCACGTTCTCTCTCACACGATGTTTGTGGGCTTAGTCACCGCCCAGGCGGTTGCCCTTGCCACGTGTCTTCCAAGAGTCGGGCAGAATGCCGCCGGTGGATGCGCCGGTGCTGGAGCCCGAAGGCGTTGTCGGCAGGAGGACGGTAGGCTCTACCAAACCCGTGATCCTCGACACGGCCCGGGGTCGGCACGAGACGCGACATGAAGCGCGGCGTGGGCAGCAGGTTGGATCCGCCGCCAAACTCGGGCCAGAGACGGGTCAAAAAATCGTAGAGGTGGGCAGCGACGAGGCCACAGAGCTGCAGCATAAACACGCTAGGCCCCGCGACAATCAGAGAGACGAGCATCATGGAGTAGGGCACGAGCTGGGCGGGGATCGTGACGAAGAAGAAGTTGGCCTTGATGCCGCGCTGGTCCTGGGTGCAGGTGTAGGCGAGGGCCAGGATAAGGCCCTGGAGGTGATAGCCCGAGTTGACGCCGATGAGCCAATCAAGGAACTGAGGAGTTGTTAGCTGTGATGTTCTTTTCGGGAGAAAAAGAAACGTTTTAAGCAAACAAAGAAACAAAACCACAAAGAAGTTGTGTAGGTGTTGGTATGTAGGGCGCTAAAAAACCACCCGGGGGCCATGGGACGGCCCCGCGAGTCATCCATAAGACATCCCACCCATATCCAGAACCCCTTCCGACCCTAATATATATATGCGAATGACGGGCCGGCCGAAGCTCTGGGGGTACTCTCCCTCATTTCCAGGAACCGTGATAGTAGTGGGGTCAAATTTCGCACTATCCGGGCAGATAATATGAGGTGCACAATGTGTGCGAAGGTGTGAAGGGGGAAAATGTGTAGAAGGGGAAAGGGAAGAAGACATCATCACGAGCAAAGAAGTAGGCACGTACCAAAACGGTCATCGATACAAAGAACATGTACCAGACGAGGTCCTCGCGCCGAGAGAACCGCGCGTTTCCAACCTCCAGCTGCGAGACGTAGGAGTAGAGAAAGTACGGGTCCAGCAGAATCGACAGCTTCGGCATCGTGAGCAAGAAGCTCGTGAACAGCCGCCATGGCTCTGGGTATTTCCACTTGAAGACAATCTGAGGACTGAAGAAGAAGTACCAGCCGGGGAGGAAGCCGCTGTAGATGCCGACGGAGAACGCGAACACGGTCGTAGCAAGGGTTCTGAAGAGGAGGGGAAGGACATGTTAGCAAGTTAAGCTTAGATTGATGGCGATCCGAGAGCGCTTGGATCGAAGAAGGGAAAAGCAGTCGAAAACGTACCTTGCCACTGGGGGCGTGCGCCAATAGGCGTCCCTCAAGTCATCCATTGCGTCGATTGTGGTATTTTGACCAAAACAATTGATGCGGTGATGGATGCCTGAGAGTGGTTTGTGTTGATGGGAAAGAAAGTGGGATGCGAAAGAGATGAAAAGGAAGCGATCACGAAAAGTCGATGGGGAAAAGAGTTTTCGGCAAATCCAGTTCAATTTTCAATGGAAAATGAAATTTGGGGGTAGAGTAGGCAGCAAGCGGGGGGGAATGGAGCTTGGTTTCAGTGCTCAGCGTTCAGCTCATCGAGGGCAGAAATACCCCGAACCAGCAGCAGGCTGCCGTGATGACGATGCTGTCATTCTTGGGGGGAAGAAAAGAAGGAGGAGAAGAGAGAAACGTGCCGTACGGATGTACGACAAATTAATCTCGGCCACGGAAGAAAAGGAAAGAGAGAAGGAGAAAGGAAGGAGTGTAAATGTGTTCTCTTCTTTTCCAGGCAGGAGAAAAAGAGAAGGGAAGGAACGAGGGAAGCATACAGAAAAGCCCGCCAGCGTGCTTTATAAATTTTTTTAGCGGATACTTTCTATGGGCCCCACAGGGGCAGTTTGAGCCACACTTTTGACAGTTTTCGCGGTTGGCTACTGTGGCTGTATTTGCGGAGCTCTGATTGGCCGATTGAGCCGCCAAAATTTGGGAAGCTTCCTGAGAAGAAAAAAAAGAGCAAAAAGAGCATCCATGGAGCCATTGTGAGGGCATCGCGAGACCACCCGACGTCGACGACCACGAGCCTCCCCGGGGCCCAAATTGCGACACGAGACCAAGAAGGCGACCAGTACATCACAGAGACTCGGAAATACACACAAACACACCCTCCCGCCTTTTTTCCTCCCACATCGACCACAATGGCGGCGGTCGTCACCGGCTCGAGACGGCTGCTCACGCGGTCCTCGACGACCCTCGTCCTGCTCCCCGCGCGGCCACGGCCAGCCTCGCTCGCCGGCCTGGCTGCCGCACACCTTCCTACGACTCCCACGACACTCTCTTCCAGCTCATCACCCTCCTCCTTCTTCTCCACCACATCCGCCGCCCACGCCAAGGGCCCGGTGCAACACATCCGCTCCGGCAAGAAAAACCAGACGACCAAGAGGAAGCGGCCTGCATTAAACCGCGGCAAGCCCATCCTGCCCGGCGAGCGCAAAGCCTACCGCAAAAAGATTGTGCTGAGCAACAGCAATGCCATTGCCGTCCCCGGCATCGAGGTGCTGCGAGCAGAGCACCTGGCCGATGCACAAAGCCCACAAGTCGGCCGCATGCTGGCCATCTCCGACGCTCTCGTCGACCAGCTGCGCTCCATTGAGGCGTTCAAGGCCACGCAAAATTTCCACTTGTTCCGGCGGCCGAGTCTGCTGCTGCGTTCGGACGCGGCGGCGCTGACTGCGCGTCTGCAGAACGAGGTGGGCAAGGAGAAAAAGACGGTCCGCATTGTTGTGGACGGCGAGCGCATTTCGGGAAAGTCGACGCTGCTGCAGCATGTCCAGGCCCAGGGGTTTTTGAACGAGTGGCTGGTCTTTGCCATCCCCGAGGCCCAGGAGCTCACGACGGCGTGCACCGAGTACGCGCCCGTGCCCAAGTCTGATCCGCTGGTCTTTACGCTGCCCAACGCCACGTACAAGCTCCTGCAGACGGCATTGGCCGCCAACGGTCCTCTCCTCAGCCAGTACAAGACCGCGCACGCCTACGACGACCTCGTCAACCCGGTGCCCGCGGGAAGCACGCTGGCCGAGCTCATCTCGTCCGCCAAGGAGCCCGACCACGCCTGGCCCGTCTGGCAGGCGCTGTGGGCCGAGCTGTGCGACTCGACCTCGGGCCTGCCGCGCCCGCCCATTCTGTTCACGCTGGACGGCCTCGCCCACATTATGAAGGTCTCCGACTACCGCTCGCCCAGCTTTGAGCTGATCCACTCGCACGATCTGCTACTGGTGCGCTTCTTTGTGGACGCGCTCGCAGGCACCATTAAGTTCCCCATGGCGCCGCCATTGTGGCCGCCACGACGCGCGGCAACTCGCCGCTCAACCCGACACTGGACCTGGCCATGGCCCAGCGCAAGGCCGAGCAGGCGATCTTGGAGGCCAAGGAAAGCACCGACATCACCGTCCCCCAGCCCGAGCCATACTTTAGACACTACGACGACCGCGTGTCCGAGGCGATGAAGACGGTCGAGGTGATGACGATTGGCGGCCTGAAGCGGACCGAGGCGCGTTCGCTGCTCGAGTACTGGGCGGCGAGCGGTCTGGTGCGGGAGCGTGTGGACGAGCGGGCCGTGACGCAGTCGATGATGCTGTCGGGCAACGGTGTTGTTGGTGAGATGGAGCGTGTTCACCTGCTGAGTCTGCGGCCGTAGGTGGAGGGAAGAGTTGAAGACGGACGTAAAGTTAAAAAGTGAATGTACATATAGCGTGCATCGTCATTAGGTTTTGGACTTGGATTGGGATGGTGGTGTGGGAAAAAGAAAAATATAAATGTACTATAGTATGTCGAAACAATGCATCTTTCATCTTCATAACTCACGCGTAAACATATTGTGAAAAGCATCAGTATGCGAACATCTTTTAAATTGCATA
The DNA here is from genome assembly GCA_016097105.2 of Sporothrix variecibatus. Classification (NCBI taxonomy): domain Eukaryota; kingdom Fungi; phylum Ascomycota; class Sordariomycetes; order Ophiostomatales; family Ophiostomataceae; genus Sporothrix; species Sporothrix variecibatus. The sequence goes on along the minus strand of JADMNI010000001.1, from coordinate 679,432 downwards.
TCATATCTTGATCCTCCTAGACGGCCATCATCCCTCTTCCAACCTCCTCCTGTATATATTTGATTTGTTTCCCAAAACGCCGGCCCTTTTGGCTGAAAAATAACAGCAGGACAAAAACAGCAAGAAAAAGAAAGAAAAAAAGAACAAGGGCATTACATGAAACACAGCATTATATGAACAAGAAAACATAAACCCAAGAGAACACACACACGCAACTTTTCCTCTCTACTCCTCATCCTCCATATCGTCCTCGGCATCGTTGGACGTGATAAAGACAAGGCGGCTCATGTTGCCGGCCGTCTGCCACACGTCGATGGCCGCGTACTCCTCCAGTGCCGTCAGCCACTGGTCTTCCGTGAAGCCCTTGGCAATCACCCGCTCCTTGACGCGGCGCAGGCTCAGCTCAACACCACGGCCACCCTCCACATCGTCGTCATCGTCATCATCGCCATCCTCGTCATTGCTGTCAGGCCGGCACGCACCCGTATCGGCCAGCGACTTGACAAAGTTGTAGATGCGGCTGCTGGCGTTGGTGCCGCGGCGACCCGCACCGGGACCGGCGCCGCCAATCACCTCGGCATTCAGGCTATCCTTGGAGGCCTCGATCAGGCGCAGGGCCTCGTCGACATCGTAGCGGTCGACGGCGTCGCTGAACCGCAGACGCGCGAGCGCCTGGGCCAGACGGACGACACCGAGCAGCGTACGCGGCGTGGTGTGCGTAAACTGCTTGCCGCGCTTCTCGGCACGCTTCTGCTGGTCACGCATGCGCACGTACGTCTTGACCATGTACTCGGAAACCTCCTCGGGCACGACAGGGCGGTACGTGCGCGCGCGGGCGACGTACGAGCGCACCTCGTGGGGGGTAAACACGATCTCGTCAGCGGTGCCAATGTTGGGGTGGCGGCTGTGCATGTGGACGTAAGCGACGTGCTTGGCGAGCTGGGCATCGGTCTCGCGTGAGGGCGTATCCAGCAACAGGAAAATAATATCGAAACGCGACAGCAACGCCGCGGGCAGGTTAATGTTCTCGACGGGCGAGATGCGCGGGTTGTAGCGGCCATAGATGGGGTTAGCCGCCGCCAGGATCGACGTGCGCGCATTAAGCGTTGTGGAAATGCCGGCCTTGCTGATGCTGATTGTCTGCTGCTCCATGACTTCGTGGATCGCCGTGCGGTCGTTCTCGTCCATCTTGTCGAACTCATCGATACAGCAGATACCGTTGTCAGCCAACACCAGTGCACCGCCCTCAAGCACCATCTCGTCGGTGACAGGATCGCGCATCACAGCCGCCGTCAGACCGACGCCACTGCTACCACGACCCGACGTGTAGACACCGCGGGGCGCAACCTTGGAAATATACTTGAGCAACTGCGACTTGGCTACACCGGGGTCACCCATCAGGCAAATGTTGATATCACCACGAATCTTCATGCCGTCGCCCATCTGCTTGGTAACACCGCCGACCAGCAACAACAAAAGTGCCTTCTTGACGTCGAGGTGGCCGAAAATCTCAGGCGCAATCGACTTGGCTAGGTACTCGTAGACCTGGCCCGACTGGCGGAACTGCTCAATGCGGCGCACCAGCTGCGGCTCAATGGTCATCTCCTCGTAGGCCTTCTTGTGCTGCACAATGTGGTGTGCCTCCAGGAAGGTGTCGGTCAGCAGACCGGCGCGCATGGCCTTGAAGCCCGTGTAAGGCGTGGGCAAGAAGACACCCGAAATGTCGACAACGTCACCGGGGTTGATGCGGCGCACCAGGCTGCCGTAGCAAAGCACAGTGAGCGTGCGAGGGATCTGGCCAATGGGCACCTGTTCGGCGAGCTCCTGGACCTTGACCTCCTGGAAGGGCTGGAACTTGGAGGCACGAGACGAGGGGTGCAGCTGGCCGCCCGACTGGTTCTCCTTGCAGTCCTTGGACGGGCACAGAGACAGCGGCGCAAACTGCTTGTTGTTGACGGGCTGGAAGATTTCACAGCCACAGCGGTCGCACGTGTAGGCGCTGACCTGGGCAATGGGCTTGACATCGGACACGCGCGTGGCAATGGCACGAATAGTAAGAAGGTGACCCAGGTCCTCGCCGCGCACATTGCGCACAGCAACAGGCTTGGTCGGGTGTTCCAAGGTAGACGTGCGGGGCTTAAAGACGAGGGTGTAGCGGCGCGTTAGCTCGGCCGGGAACACGTCGTCAAGCATGCCCGGTCGCCCAGAGCCTCGGCACCATCGCGCAGCTCGCGGTTGCGCAGCTTGCGGCGGGCCATCAGCACATCGAGGACGTCATCCTTAAAGGAGACATCGGCGCTGGGCTCTGGCAGAAGCTCGTCGACGGCCTGGGACAGGATCTCGACGTAGTGCTTTGTGTTCATCTCGATGGACTGGGTGAGCTTGAGCCCGTTCTGGGTGTCGGCCTCGAACTGTGGAGGTTAGCATATGTCGTTCCTCCTCGTTAATACCTGTGTAGCTCAACCTACCATCGACAGATCGTCCAGGTCGATAATGACCTCGTCGACCTTGCGGTCCGCCAGCTTCTGCAGCAGATCGCGGTACTTGTGTGTCGGCTTGCGGCGGGCCGCCTTCTCCTGTGCTCGGCGTTCGGCAGCCTCATCCGTCTCGTCGACAAACTCGTACTCGTCGCTCAGGTCGTCATCGTCAATGTTGATGTTGCCGAGCGCGTGGGTGATGGCGTGCTCGGGGGTCGTCTTGTAGTTGTTGAGGAAGTCCTTGAAGGAGGCTGAGAAGAGTTAGAGTGGTTCATATTATGAGTATCGAGTTGGAGGACGACTTACCCAGCTGCAATGTGTACTCGACGACCTTTTTGTAGGTGGGAAGCTTTTCCGCCATGGCTGCGGATGGGCCTTTGGGCGCGTTGTTGATGTGTGGGTTGGGGGGCAACGATGGGTAAAAAACAAGATGCGCTGGATCTGAAAATGCGGTGAGAAGCGACTGAGGAAATGCAATGCGAAAAAAATAAAGCTCAAAAGGCTCAAAAAGAGATGCAGTCGTGATGTCAAAATGGAGAGAAATGGGGGGATGTAGAAAAGAGGGGATGAAAAAGCTGCAGTCAATTTAGGGAAGGGACCCTCCTGCTGCACGACGTCTTTGTTGCGGTGGTGGAGGCAGGTGCAAATGCGATTTGCAAGGGAGGCTGGGAAAGGGCGGCGGGTGGATTGGCTCCTGCCACGCTTGGACCAGGCCAGGGCTGCGACGCGATGGGGACGCGTCAAAGGCTGCTTTTTCTGCGGCGGCGCGTCTTTTCGTGTTTAATTGAAAACGCACGGACCAGTTGTGGTCAGGCCCTGTGGCGCATGGAATTACCAGCCACAGTTGGGGTGTGGAGATCTGGGGGTTGTTCCTGCCTCGCAAATCCCCCCGAGCCCCCAAATCCACTGGGGCAAACCTCCCTTCAAGCCTCGGCAATCGGCGGCGCAGGCAGCGCATTATTGCTGGCGAACGTGCCTGCCCCAAGTCTTGGGCCAATTAGCACGAGCACGAGCACAAGCACAAGCAAAAGCACAAACGGGCAAGAGCGAACGGTCACTAGGACACAACACTCACACGCACCTGCACCAAAGCGAAGCTTCTGGCAGCTGGATTTCAGCAACGACGATCTTCAGTAATTCACGATTTCAATTGACCTCCAACAACACAGCATACGTCGACGCAGACTCAACGACGCATAGAGAACCCGCGAGCGACAGATACCCCGACTCTCATTCCCACACCAGCCAGCATGGCGCCGCGCAAGAACTCGCAGTCGACGGCGGCCGAGCTGTCGCTGGTGCAGCTGCAAAAGTGTTTTGTCAATCTGCCCTCGACGCTCGTCAACATTCTGTTGAACGTGGATACTGTGAGTCCTTCCCAGACACTAAGGTTGAAGTCATACCCTGCTGACCTCCAGCCCATTCAAAATGTCGTCATCGAGCTCGCCTACCGCGCCCCGGCCGCCCCTCGCCCCGACAGCAACGGCGGCCCTTCGCCCTCGGTCCAGCGGTCCATCTTTGTTGGCTGGACGGGCATGCCGAGCCGACGCAAGATGGCCTCGCTGGTCGGCCGCGACAGCATCACGAGTAACGCCCGGGGAAGCAGCGGCCGGTCCGGTGGAGGTGACCAAGAGGTGAATGTTGTTGAAATCGACGCCACGTTTGCGCACACGCTCGGCCTGCACGACGGCCAAAAGGTCACGGCCACGATCCACCTCGACCCGCCGCTGGCACACACCATCAACATTGAGCCGCTGACGCCCGAGGACTGGGAAATGGTGGAGCTGCACGCGACGTTTCTGGAGATCAACCTGATGAACCAGATCCGCGCACTGCCGAATCCAGCGTTTACAGGGTCAGCGGGCCCCGGCGGCGCACCGATCCCACCACACCCCCTGACACTTCATTTGTCGCCAACATCGACGGCCAACATCAAAGTCATTTCGCTCGAACCCGCATTGGCTTCGGACGCACCGTTTGCCAAGGTGGCCCCGACGCCGAGGTGATTGTGGCGCCCAAGACACGCGCGAAGCCCTCGCGCAGCAGCCGCGAGAACCGCAGTGTGACAAGTACATCGAAGAAGAGCGGCACGAGCACAGCACGGGGACGGAGTGCACGCGAGGAGCGGAAGCCGGCGCTGTTCTTGCGGGCCGTCGACCGAGCGCTGTGCGACGAGTGGTTCGACGAGGACGTGGTGGCAGGTGACGCAGGTCTGGCTGTCTGGGTGGACCGCGACCTGCTGCTGCCCAACGAGTTCCGCGGCCTGAAATGGGCCTCTGTCACACTCTTGAGGGCAAGCGGCGCACAGCCCAAGCAGCCCCAACAACCTGGTGCTGCTGGTGGCAATGGCGAGATTCTTGTTGGTGGCGCTACGGCACCAGCACCAGGCACGGGCGCTGCACAACCGGGCGGCCCAGGCCTGAGCTCGACGGAGTCAGCATCGCGCGTCATTGTTCAGATCCGCCCCTGGGACGACCCACCAAACGGCCAGACGGCTGCCCTGTCGCCCGCTCTCTGCGCCGCCCTCGCTTGCCAGGGCATTGTCGGTGGCGTGGTTAAGATTGAGCCAGCATCACAACCGCTGGCGCCGAAGATGGTGCAGAAGATCAAGCTGTACCCCTTTGAGGACAGCAATAGCACGAGCAGCAAGCAGGCGGCAGGCCTCAAGTTCGGCGGCGAGTCACAGCACGAGAAGGAGGATATTGTGAAGCGCATCCGGGCACACTACGGCGGTAAGGCACCGCAGGGACTTTTCCAGGGCCCTCTGACGGACGGCCTGGTCCTGGGTGTGAACAATGGTGGAGAGACGGCACCGGCTGGCTGGTGTGGCGGTTTTCCTGAAGCTGAGCGTGTCTCCTGCAGATGCAGCATCGCACGGCGACAACACAAAGTGGATTCTGGGCTCGACCGTCACCAGTTCCTCGTACGAAGTCCAAGCACCGATCCCCAAGCCGTCCTGGCTGACAGAAGCGGAGTCGAATGCTGTTTCTCCACTCTCGTCGTCAACACAGACTCTGGTCGGCATCAACGGCATCCTGACCAGCCTACAGACACACCTGTCGCACAATTCGTCAGTGCTGCTGACGGGTGCACTCGGCTCTGGCAAGACGTCTGTTGCACAGCAGATTGGCGAGACGCTGCGGACAAGCGAGTTCTTCCACGTGTCGTACCTGGCCTGCCGCAAGCTGGTGAATGAGGAGAGCAAGATTGCGACGATCAAGGAGACGCTGAGCCGTCTGTTTATGAGCGCCAGCTGGGGCGCACGTCTGGGCGGCAAGGCCCTTGTCATCCTGGACGACCTCGACCGTCTGTGCCCGGCCGAGACGGAGCTTGTCGTGCAGAGCGAGGAGGGCCGCAGCCGGCAGATCAGCGAGGGCCTATGCGCAATTGTGCGGCAATACTGCGGCCGGCCGGACAGCAATGTTGTGCTCCTGGCAACAGCACAGGGCAAAGACTCGCTTCACAATGTCGTGGTCGGCGGCCACGTGGTGCGCGAGATTGTCGACCTCAAGGCGCCCGACAAGGACACGCGCCGCAAGATTATGGAGAACTTTGCACGCCAGAACGCACTCGACGCCGAGCAGGCGGCCAAGCGGTTTGGCAACGGCAACCAAAACGGCGGCGACGAGACGGCCAACAGCAGCCGACCGACGACAGCGGATGGTCGTGCAGCTAGCGAAGACGGCGGCAACTGGATGATGGACGGTGCGAGCCAGACGAGCCGGCGCGACTCACAGGCAGTCGGCGGCGATGGTCACGGTGACAACGATGGCGCTTTTGTGATCCAGGAAGACCTTGATTTCCTAGACGTTGCCGGCGAGACGGACGGTTTTATGCCGGGCGATCTGAGCCAGCTGGTGTCGCGGGCCAAGAACGAAGCCCTTGTGCGTTCCATTACCGGCAACAGCGACCTCGACGACAACGTGTCGAGCATCGTGCCGCTGGACCGCGTCGACTTTGACCGCGCCCTCAAGGGTTTCACACCGACCTCGTTGCGCAACGTCACGCTCCAGCACTCGACCACCAAATTCGACAGCATCGGCGGTCTCCAGGAGACACGGCGTGTACTCCTCGAAACGCTCGAGTACCCGACCAAGTACGCGCCCATCTTTGCCAAGTGCCCGCTGCGCCTGCGGTCTGGTCTGCTTCTGTACGGCTACCCTGGTTGCGGCAAGACGCTGCTGGCTAGTGCCGTTGCTGGCGAGTGCGGCTTAAATTTCATCAGTGTCAAGGGTCCCGAGATCCTGAACAAGTACATTGGCGCCTCGGAAAAGAGTGTGCGTGACCTCTTTGAGCGCGCGTCCGCCGCGAAACCCTGTGTACTCTTCTTTGACGAGTTCGACTCGATTGCACCCAAGCGTGGCCACGACTCGACCGGTGTCACCGACCGTGTTGTCAACCAGCTGCTCACGCAAATGGACGGTGCCGAGGGTCTGTCGGGTGTCTATGTGCTGGCAGCCACCTCGCGCCCTGACCTCATTGACCCGGCCCTGCTGCGTCCTGGCCGTCTCGACAAGAGTTTGCTGTGCGACTTCCCCGACGCCGCCGACCGTCTCGACATTTTCCGCGCGCTCGCCACCAAGGCCAAGATGAGCGACGAGGTGCTGGGCGCGCACAATGCGAGCGACGACAGCGAAGAGATGCGCAGCCTGGCGCAGCGCACCGAAGGCTTTTCAGGTGCCGATTTGCAGGCGCTGGTGTCGAATGCACAGCTCGAGGCGATCCACGACGTGCTCAACGACCGTGAGCAAAAGGAGGCGGCTGTGGCGACCACCAATGGGTCGAGTGGGAAGAAGGCGGCTGTCTCTTCCAAGAAGCCCAACGGTGGTGGCGGCGCCTCAGCACACAACTTTGTCTCCTTCCGCTACGGTGAAGACGGCAATGCTTCTTCGGGCAGCGAAGGCCAGCCGCAGCACAGATCGGCTGCTCTGGCTGAACGTGCTGCTGTTGTGGCCAAGCTCGAGAGCATCCGGCTGGCACGCCGTCGCGAACGCACTGCCCAGCGTCCTGGCTCGGCTGCTGGTGATGCCGACGGTAAAGACGCTGCTGCTGCGGCGGCCGCCTCGAGCCGTGATGTCGTCATCAAGTGGAAGCATGTCTACAAGGCTCTCGATAGCACGCGCGCGAGTATTAGTGACCAGGAGCGGCGGCGGCTGGAGCGCATCTACAAGGAGTTTGTTGTGGGCCGGAGCGGCGAGATGCGTGATGGCCAAGGCAGCATGGAGATTGGCGGGCGGACGTCTCTCATGTGAGGGAGGAGTAAAGAGAAAGAAAGAGAGGAGGAAAAAAAGAAGAAAAGAGAAGAAAGAGAAGAAGGAGAAGAGAGAGCATCTGTAGATAGCGTCATTGTATTCGTATATATAGTGTACCATATGGGCATTCAGGGTTTCAGGATGGCCAAAAAAGTCAAGCATTAATACCAGGATCGAAAAAATAACAATATATAAAAATACAGGATATTCAACAAAGGGCAAACGAGATAAATTCAAAGTGAAGTTATTGAGACGACGTGAAGATTGTGATATTCAAGTGTTGACCAACTCTCGCTAAAGTCCAGCACCGTAAGCTGTGATTATGCGCTGTAATTCGAGGCTTGGTGCAGTGCCCTGGCTATGACGTCCGTGGTCCAATCACATGGCAGCGTTGAGCTCGAGACGGTTGCGACTTCCCGCCCAAATTGACAACTCCCTCGCTCCCTAGGCCCCACTTTGTATCCAAACACCAGGAAAGAGACAGCTACAGCTGTCCTTTGACGTCGTTCCTGCAACTGCTGGCAATACCCTAAACTTCAACGCCACGATATCATCACGACTCGCGACGCACGATTTACGACCGTACCTTTTATAAAAACGCACCCATACGACTCCTGACCTTCCATCGATACACTTTATTCCCACAATGGCGGCATCGTCCGCATCACCGCCAGCCCCAGTGGCGAGCGCCATCGGCCAGGCGCTCGTCGACTTTTCGACAAAAGGGCTCTTCCCAGCCGCTGACGACGTGGCCACTGCTTCCCTGCGACCGGAGACACTGCCCGATGCGATTCGCGTGCTCGCCGACGCCAAGACCACGCTCGAAACCGAAATCCAATCGATTGTCAGCGACACGGCGGGCGACGTCCAGGCCTGGATCGACAATGCCAAAGCACTGCAGGTCGCCATTGCACGGAGGAAAACATTGGCCGCCGATATTCTCGTGAGAGCCAATGACAGCCCCGATACACCAGCGTCGGAGACAACGAACCAGCAGCAGAGCGTGGCCGAAGCAGAAGCCGAGGCGCACGCTCGGTTCTTGACGGGCGAGCTCAACTACAACCTGCAGGTCCGTTACTTGCTCGAAGCCATCCGGAGCGTCAGCCGATTATTGGACGATGTCGAGCAGGCTTCGACAGAAAGACGCATCCTGGACGCGCTGCGGCTACTAGAGCGCGCATGGTCGGCACTAGACGCGATGCCCGTGAGCAAGTCGTGCCGGGCGATGCGGCTGCTAGACCTGCGGGCGTTTGAGCTCAAGGCAGACGTGCACGGGGTGTTTGACCACGTGTGGAGCGCGCTGGTGCGCGTGGCTGTGGATGAGCGGAACCCTGACGCGGGCGGGCGGACAGCGACCCTGACCATCAACGAGACACGCGCCGACGAGCCCATGAGCTTGTCGGACGCCGTGATTGGCCTGAAAGCATACAAGGAGGTGGACCACCGGATGGCGGACCTGTGGCACGCGCTGGACAGGGCGATTGTGGCACCACGGACTGATCTGTCGAGGGCATCACGGCCACGCATCTACGTCAACGGTTCAGAGCTGGGCATCAGCGAGCACAACTCCCATAACGGCACGAAGGACGACAGCAGCAACGACGGCGTTGAAGCTTTGTTTGAAGACCTCGAAAAGATGTTCTCGTTCCTCGCCGAGAAGCTGCCGATCGATCTCGTGCAGTCCATCTCGTCCGTCATGATGCCCGAGCTTGTGACGCGCGTCATTGATGTCTGGCTGGCCTCGTCTGTGCCGACATCGCTTGACCAGATGGCTGCCTTTGAGGGTACTCTGACAGCAGCACAAGGCTTTTGTGCACGCTTAACAGAACTGCACTACACTGGCTTCGGCCGTCTCCAGGATTGGATCGAAAGTGCACCGCGCGTCTGGCTGTCCAAGCGCAAAGAAGCCGCCCTCAACACTGTCCGGGCCAACGTGGCCAAGGGACTCGGCGAGCCGCACCAGGTCGAAAAGATTGAGAAGCAAATGGTTTCGCGGTCGGAAGGGAAAGAGCTGGCGGCAGCACCGGCAGCGGCTACTGGCACGACAGAACAGGCCTCGGACTGGAACACAGCCTGGTCCGACGAAGAGGAGGACAACGACAACGACGAAGAGTCAAGACCGGCAGCGCCAGCAAAGGCACCAAAAACAGAAGCAACGGCCGATAACGAAGGCGACGATGGAGCTGATGCATGGGCTGCTTGGGGCGATGATGACGATGCAGGAGGCGAGCCAGAGGAAGAAACGGCAGCAGCAGAAGAGGACCCAGCACCCGAGCCCGAACCGGAACCAGAACCAGCCGCAGCAGCAGACGACGATGACGACGATGCAGCAGATGCTTGGGGCTGGGGCGACGAGGACGGTGGAGATAACGACGAATCGAAACCGCCATCACCAAAGAAGGCAAAGAAGAATGCTCCAGAACCAACACGGCCGACACCAACAGAAGACACGGCCACACGAGAGATGATTATGAAGGAGAAGTACTACATCTCGTCCATGCCGGGCCCACTGCTCGACCTCATCAAGTCTATCCTGGAGGACGGTGCAGCCTTGACCTCGGGCGCCTACGAAGGCAGTTCCGTGTCGGCAGCCGGCGCCGGCCTCTTCAGTGTTCCCTCTCTTGCTCTGGCCATGTTCCGCGCCGTCTCCCCGCACTTTTATGCATCCGACGTCGGCGGAAGCATGTACCTTTATAATGATGCCATGTACCTTGCTGAGCGTCTAGGCGAGCTGGCCACCGCATGGAAGGACCGCCTGCCGCCCACCGCCGCCTCCATGCTGCGGCTCGACGCCGAGGCCGCCAAGCTGCAGGGTTTTGCCAGCCGTGCCTATGGCCGCGAAATGGCCGTGCAAAAGACGGTCCTGCGCGACCTGCTGGGCGGCGACCAGAACGTTCTGCAAGGGAACAGCAGCCCAACGCGCGGATTTATGCATCCGCACCCCCAAGAAACGGACGAGGACGCCGACGACTATGTAGACGCTGCTGTGGCGCGCGTGCGGTCGATGGCGGCGGCCTGGGAGGACGTCTTGGCGCCCTCGGCGTGGTCGCAGGCTGTCGGATCCTTGGCTGATGCCGTCGCCCAGAAGCTGATTATTGACGTGCTAGATATGCCGTCAATTAGCCAGGACGAGGCGTTTAGTCTGGCCAAGCTGATTCAGAAAGTGACGGAGCTGGACGATCTCTTTAGAAAGAGCACGGACGGCGAGGATACTGAGGAAGAAAGTGTGCCGATGACGTCGCAGTATGCCCCCAACTGGCTGCGGCTGCAGTATTTGAGCGAAGTGCTGCAGTCCAACCTGCGCGAGGTGCAGTACTTGTGGATGGAGAGCGAGCTAAGTCTGTATTTCACGGCCGAGGAGGTGGTGGACCTGTTGCGGTTGAGTTTCGAGGACAATGCGCGGTCGCGCGAGACGGCGCGCGAGATTGCTGCCAATCCTCACCCGGTGCATATATAAACGTGGTGATGGACGGACGGAACAGGATATGGTGGACTTTGGGAAAGCATATATTAGAGCATAGTGTAGATGACTTGTATTATGAGAACTCCCTATTTTTGTAAATATCCTCCTTGACTATCCCTGGCCTTCCCATGTAGAAACAGATACGCAAATAAAATAATAAGTATGATATGATAGTATGGCAAGCCCGAGAATAAACTAGGAAACTAGAAAGAAACATGATGAAAGAGAAAGACAAATGAAATTGAAATAAAAATGAAATACATAGAAATAAAAATAAATAAGATCAAAAACACACAAATGGTACTACAGTATGACGGCCCGGATGCTTTTTTTACACTTTCTTTCGTGCTCCTCGTCACGCAGTCTCGCCATTCTTGGCCTCCGCTGCTGCTACACGCTGTGCCTCACCGCGCAAAAAGGCCTCCTCGACCGCCGCCCGGCGCTGCACAACACGCTGCCACCGGACCGCCCAAGCCTTGCCCAGATCTTCGTCTTCCTCGGAGCCACTTCCCGAGAGCCACGGCTGCAGTGCTTCACCCAGCAGACGGAACAGATCCCGCATAGCCTTGGTCTCGGCGGCTTCGGCAGCGCGTGCAGCTTCGAGGTCGGCCTGGGCTTGCGTGAGAGCAGCCTCGGCCGCTTCGACAGCCGCATCCGCCTCGGCAGCCGCGGCGGCGACAGCTTCTGCCATGGCGGTGGCGGCAGCATTGGCAGCCGATGCACTGGACTCCTCGTCCATAGCGACATCCAGGTCATCGCCATCCTTGGATGCAGCGGCGGCTGCTGCAGCAGAACCAACGGCGGGCGGCGGAGGCGGCGGCGGGTTACGCTGGCGCTCCTTGGCGGCCTCGAGAGCCGTGGTCGCATCGGTGACTGCCTGGGCGGCAGTCTGCGAGGCACCCACGAGCTGGTGCACACGGCGGGTGACTTTGTCGACAGTGTTAAAGACCAGCTCGGCGACGTAGTTGACGGCGAGGTTAGCAACCGTTCTTCCTTCTTCCGTCGTCTGGTCCTCCTCGTCCTTCTTGGCCAGCGCCCACTGCACAATCGTGCCGGGCGTTAGAATGGCATAGTTGAGCAGCTTCTCCGTAATGGACACGGCGACACCCGGGTGGGCACCCCAAAAGGCCATGACAGCCTCCAAGATCTGGGCACGTGCAGCTTCCGAGGCAGCGCCCGCGTCCAGCAGCCGGTCCTTGGTGCGCTCAATCGCGGCTAGGACGTGCGACAGCGACTTGGAGCCGACCCAGAGGACAGCCGTTGTGAAGACGTCCGTGGACGTAACCAGCGGGTCAAGACCAGAATCGAGCGCCTGGCTGTGGATACGCTCAATCACGGCCTGCACCTCTTCATCGGCTGCCTTGCGTTTGAGGAGGACAGCAAGTTCGCGACCCTCGGCCGCAAAGGGGATGTCGTCGGCTGCGCCACCCTCCTCGCCCTTGGGCTCGGCGTACTTGAAGGGGGGCACATCCTGCTCGGTATCCTTGCTAATCAGCGACTTGTATGGGTCGGGCAGCGTGTTCTTGATGCGCTGCGCAAAACTGAGACGGATCTCCTTGTCAATAGCCGCCAGAATAAACGCCTTGTGCGGGTGCAGGTCCGGCAGGTCAACATCGTCAACCCACTCGGCCCACTTCCACGTGAAACCAAAGTTGCTCAGATGGTGCGCGAACCAGTCGACAAAGCGGCCGACCAGCTCCAGGTCCATGCGCGGGCTGTTGCGGTACAGGAAACGGATGGCACGACCCAGACTGGGCGCAATGGCAGCGGGCGCAATCTTGCACGCCTCCGCCAGGACGGCGTGGTAGTACACCAGCTTGTGCTCGGGCTGCGGCAGCTGGAAGAGCTGCGCAAAGACCGTGTCGACAGCCACGTCCTCGGGCTTCCACGTCGACTTGCCGGGCTCAATCTCCCGCAGCCGATCGTATGGTGTCGCGCGCTTAACGAACGTACCGTCGGCAAAGTAGCAGTCAATATCAATCAGGAACCGGGCGGTGGCGTTGCGGTTGAAGTCGAGCCCGTTGACGGTATCAAGCAGGATGTCACGAATCAACGACGACGCCACGTCGGTCAATGGCGGCACAGAGTGCGGCAGGAACGCTGCATTCTGAGGCGAGATGTTGCTGGTAGCCGATCCTTCCTCCTCGTCGACCCAGGCACCGTACACGGAAAAGTACACCTCGGGGAACAGCGCGCGGGGGCCGGCAATGACCGTCTCGGGGACAGCAATCGCCGGCAGCGAGTGCTTCGTGGTCGGCTCCTCCAGCTTGGCCTGCAGATCACTATCCTCGATGGGCGGCTTGCTGATGCGCGGCAGGCAGGTCAGGGGCCAGCCGTTGGCCGCCTCGGCCTGCAGCTGCTTCTGGAGCAGAGCGATCAAGCTCTCGGCAGCTGGGGGACCATTGTCGCCGTCGGCCTCTGTCTCAACCTCGTCCATAGCGTCGCCGTCGCCGTTGCCCTTCTTCGCCTTGCGGCCCGTCTCAATGCCGTGGTGGTATGGGTCCATCAACCCCTGGAGTGCATGCGGCTCTGACGCGATAATGTCCGTCTTCTCCATCAGATCGGCCGCCCGCTGGCGCCACTGCTCGATACCGCTGCTGCTCTCCTCGGACGATGACGAAGACGAAACGGCCGCCATGACGTACGGAATGGTCAACAAGATGATTTTAACCAGCTCTGTGCCAATCACGTCGTCGGAGCTGGCCGTCTGCAGGTCGACTGCGCGCGCAAACAGCGTGTCGAGCAGCGGGAAGACGCCGTCGCCGTCCAAGCATGTCTGCAGGCATGCAATCAGGCGCAGCTGCAGCTTCACTTCGCGCCAGCGGCCCTCGGCAATGGCGCTCTCCGTAGCAGCCGCGACCTCCTTGAGGACCTCGAGGACAATGTCGGGCTTGAGCACGTTGACAATCAGGAGGAGGGCGGCGATAAAGGGCGTCTTGAGCGGCTGCTCGCGGACCATCTGGCAGGCCAGGGCAACAAAGCTGGCACGGGTAGGGCCGTTGTCGTCGGTGCTCGTAACGAGGCGGGCGATATCCACCACTTCGTCATACCACCGGTTCAGCGGCGACTCAGCGAGGGCCAGCAGGCGACGGCGAATTCGGACGGGTGCGGGGGTTCCTGGCGGCGGCGCTGGTTGCGGTAGTCGTTATCATCGTCGTCTAAAATAAGAGCCTGTCAGTATTTCTGCCTCCTCGCCATTCAATTCACTCCACCTTTCTCAAAACACACCTCTGTATCTCCGCTTGCGGTTGTTGTTGTGGTGGTAGTTGTTGTTGTACCCGCCGCGGCGGTCGTAGTCGGCCATGGTGGGCTTCGTGTGTTCGGTGCGTCTAGGAAGGATGTCGTTACTCCGTCTCTTAAGCTCAAATGTCTCTGACGTCGCAATGGACTTCTCGATGCGATCGTTTGTTGATTTCGCGATCCGGAAAAGGTCAGCAGCAATTGGCGATGCTCGAAATGCTACAATAAATGAAAGTCGATGCCGAGATGGATGCCGGATGCAAAAAAGGATTGAAGGTGACGGAAGTGCACGTCAAAAGTCGGTGGCAGTGGATGAGCCGTCGTTGGTCGTGATGACTTGCTCCCTTGTCAATGGATGCCTTTTGAAGATGGAACGCGAAAAAAAAGAACACGCAAAGGGGAAAGTTCGCGCGCCCCATAAAAAAGCTGGCAGTTACTAGCTGGTAGTGGTTTCCAAGCAAAGGTTCCAAATAGCAACAGCAACTGAAGCTCCCTGGAACACTGTTTCAGCGCTAGCAAAATATGCTGGCTCAAAGAGAGGCTGCCCCAGACGGCAGACCTGCATAGGCGCCGTCGACAGGGGCAGTCGTAAAAAGCAACAAGCTTTCATACCTTGATGCCTTAAATTTGGGGCATCAAATTTTGCAACAGCAACCACCTCGAAGGTGGTCATAGCTCCTTCCAGCTTTGAGCGAAACAAATAAATGTGAGGAAAGCGTGACGTCGTGGCTGCCAAAATTGAACACACACACTCGACACGATCGTAAGATGTTTTCCGATTCGCTCTTTCCCTATTCATCCATTCACCCAGCTCGCTCTTTCGGTCGCTGTTTCCTCTTTTTTTTCTTATTCAAAGCAAAAACGCACTCGTGACACGAATCTGACAATAGAAAGGACATAACAGAACCTCAATGGTCACGCGAGAAAGACGATAAGATAAAGGCTATCGCCTATGACGCTGCAACTCACAACAATTGAGATATGTCTTCGTCAACAAGATCATTTGTTCTGATGATGTACTTTGTTTTGTCTGTATACGGAGCGTAAAATATTGCACATCGTTATCTGTACCTCGCCATATTTTTAAGATTCGGTAAACTTTATATTTTTGATGCCAGGAAATTAATTGATTAAATTGTTTTAACCAAGCCAATTGACTATCATCACCCCAATAAACATAATACAATGGAAATAACTCAGCAAAATCATATAAAGTTACAAATAAATAGCCAAAAAGAAAGATAGGAAGGACAAAGTCGATTCGAATGATTGCCCCTCTCTTGCATACAGAATGAACCCCTGGGAAACGATTGCCTCAAATGTTGCAGTTAGGAACCCTGTTGTGATGTAAATTTTGGGTTGGACGAGAAACTCTTTTCTTTTCTTATAAAACAGACAATAATAGCGCCTCTGGGACTGCCAGTAGGGCCACGTAGCGATCGTGATATATGATAGTAAAACATGGAGGGCTGCCATAAAAGCAACCCTTCTTCCTCTGCCAGTGACGGACCAGCAGCTGGCAAACAAGCAAAAGCAAAAAAAAGGCACTGCAAGCAAGAAACGAGACCAAGCACGACAAAAACTCAAAAGAAGTGATGTAAAGCGAGAGCACTTATACCACACACTGAGAGCTGGAGAAAACAAGAGTGAAATAGCAAGAAAAGGGTAACCTATACACAATGTATACGATGTCTGAAACAAACTAAGGCCATCGCATGTCATGATGTAAGAAAAGAAATCTAGAGACAGAAAATAGAAAAGGTGGTGAAGAGAGGGGGACAAAAAAGAAGAAAAAAAAGAAGAAACAAAACAACACAGAAAGAGAAATGAAAGACAGGGAGAGGCAACGGACAGAAAGGGGCACCCGAAGAGTATAAAATAGAAGAAATGGAAGAAGAAAAAGAAGAATGAGAATCATAAAAAAAACAAAACAAATTCCCCCAAAAGTCATGTTGTCATATCTCGCTCCCTGTTTGCAGCAGCTTTTGCGTTACTTTTTTGTGTTGGCCGCATTGGGGCACGTGAGGCAGCAAAGCAGAATGACACGGAAACTCCCAGACCCCGAAGCAGAAGAAATTGAAGCCAAAAACCACCCAGATGCCCAACTCCATTCGTCACCCCTCCCATATGCCCATTTTCCATCCCCTCCTCTACTCTACCTTGAGAATCCCAAATCCAAGACTAGTCTCCCTTTTTTTTCAGTCCTCCTGTTTGCCCAGTCAAGTTACCGACCGGGCACCCAGTTTGGTAAAAAGAAAAGAAGAAGCCATTTGCAAAAAAGAGGCACTCTGCCAGGGTCCGTACGCCACACACCGGAAAAGGCAGTATGGCGATGGTATCGTCATGCGTGGTTGCAATGAATGGCTTCATTTGACAGTGCACCACCCAAGCACCACCCAAGCAGCATCCATGGCCCATTCGTGTACATATGGTGTGATCGTAATCTCAGACACCCACATCCCACTTTTTTTTGCCCTTGCTCTGACATTGCCATCTCCAGACTCGCAAAAGAGAGAGAGAGACAGAAACGAAAAATGCCCCAACAAGAGTAAAAAAAAACAAGACAAGACGAACGAAAGGCGATGGGTGACGAATGGCTCAGCTGACGGGGATATCCAAAGGCAGGAGATGGAGGATCGGATGTCGTTTTCTCTTAAAAATGGCGTGAAAAAGAATAAAC
Source organism: Sporothrix variecibatus (assembly GCA_016097105.2). Lineage (NCBI taxonomy): Eukaryota > Fungi > Ascomycota > Sordariomycetes > Ophiostomatales > Ophiostomataceae > Sporothrix > Sporothrix variecibatus. The sequence continues at coordinate 662,320 of JADMNI010000001.1, read as the reverse complement.
GAGACAAAATGGGCCCGCTACCTCTGCCGCTGCTTAAACTGTTACCGATTAAGTTTCCAGCAGCTGCGGCATTAGCGATGTTTTTTTCAGTTCTGCATTTTTGATATTTTGTTTCGTGATTGAGGAAAGCATGAGACCATTCAGTCGTTAAGCTCAGTCGAGCTTGGCCATCATATCCTCACGCGCCAACGGCGTGAAGTTGTCGATATCGAGGCCCTGCGACTGGAGCACGGGATGATGTGGGCAGGCACCAGCTTGTGGTTTAGGTTCGGGGCAATCGACAGTTCTACAGAAGACAAACAAGTTAGAAGGGGCACACAGAAATTCAAGACCGATCAGGGGAAACTTACCGTGCAACGTAAAGTTGAACAGAGGCGGCAGGTCACGAAGGGTGCCGGTCTGATGTCTCGAATCAGGCAGCTTGGTCTTGGGGTCCCGCAGCTCGTCGAAGAAAGGGTGAACCATGGCATCAACAGCGGCCAACCGCTCCGTCGGGGTGTACTCCAGGAGGCGCTGGATCAGGTCCAGGGCGTTGGCGTCGGCCTTGCGGAAGACCTTGTTGAAGGGGTGCGGCTTGATCTGAGGGAACTTGTGCTCCATATAGTTCGGGTTCATCGTGCGGATCTGCTCACGGGTAGGGGTACCAAGGATCTTGATGATCTCGACCAATTGGTCAATACCCGACTCGCCAGGGAAGAGCGGCTGGCCAAGCATAAGCTCTGCCATGACACAGCCAGTCGACCAGACATCTGAAGAGAACATGTGTTAGAATAATGAGGTACTCAATATACCAAAAAAAAAGACGAGCGACGAGATCAAGACATACCGATCTTCGTGGTGTAGTTGGTTGCGCCGAAAATTAGTTCCGGTGCACGGTAGTAGCGTGAGCAGATGTACGAGACGTTGGGCTCGTTCTCAACTAGGATCTTGGCGCTACCGAAGTCACACAGCTTCAGAATGCCCGTTGTCGGGTCGAGCAGCAGGTTCTGGGGCTTGATATCACGATGGCAAATGCCCTGCGAGTGGATGTAGGCGAGGGCACGGAAGAGTTGGTAGATGTACAGCTTGACTTCCAGGATGGGCATGGTCGTCTTCATCTTGTTGAAGAAGCGGGAGGCGCGATAGACAGTCTCGGGGACGTATTCCTGGACCAGGTTTAGATACACCTCGTCCTTCTGTTGATGGGAAAGAAACACACTTGTCAGCTTATAAACCCTTCTGGTGGTGGTACAAACCCGGCGAATACGGCCGGATGAAGCAAGAGGCAAAGGAAGAAAGTAAAGAAATTGAGCCTCGACTTACGCGTTCTCCGTTCGAGTAGTAGAAAGCCTTCAGCTGGACGATGTTGGGGTGGCGGACGATTCTCATGATCTGGAGCTCACGATTCTGGAAGGGAGGGCAATGGCGTTAGTCTGAGAGCTCCTCTCGCAATTGTCTCTCGCGAGAAACAAAAACAAAAACAGGGCATCGCTGCCATCAGGTAGAACAAACCTTGAACCGCTTGTCCTGCAGGACGCGCTTGATGGCGGCATCCTCGTTGGAGGGCGAGAGCTTGGTCTGGAACACGACACCGAAAGAGCCGTTGCCGACAATCTTGCACTGCGTGTATTGCAGGTCTCTCGTTTCGCCAGTGATACCATCCTGGACTTTCTCACGGACGACTTCTGTAGGAACAAAAAAAGCGACTGTCAGTATTCAATTGGCGACAAGAGCACAGGGAGAAAAAGGCAGACCAGACGCGGGGTATGGCAGCACGAAGTCAGGACACGACTCCACGGCTGCATCCCATTGCGTCTGGTTTTTCTCTGTCAAGTGTCGAGAGTCAAAAAACACTTACCCCCCATCCGGAGATTGTTGAATGCTGACGGCCGATTTTGCGACATTGTTCAAAATGCGTTGCAGTTCCACGGCGGCTGCTACCGACGGTCGAGATGCACAATCGCGTTGGTGGTGAGCCTGGGCCCAAAGGTGCAAAGGTACAAGATGGAAAGCGTTGAGGCGGCCGTGTTGGGCAGAAAGAGGGAAGAAGCAAGGGTAAAATGAAGAGAGGGCGAGCAAAAATAGACGAGCACGGATTGGAAATTCGAGCTTGTCTGGCGCGGGAGACCAATTGAATTTGTCGAGAATTGAAGATTGTAGCGAGATTGTCGTCGACGTGGTTTTGTTCTGATTTACGTCTTGTTTTTGTTCTTCGTTTCTTCGTTCGCTGAAAGGTCAGGTGCAAAGCACTGGTGCGGGGAGACGGGAGAGAAACGAGATGGTGTGGTGTGCGACAAGGCGAGGTTGGGAGGTGAGTCGGTTTTAGCAGTCAAAAAGAGCCTAGAAACCGAAATAAAAAAAGAAGGCTGTGTAGGCGAGCCTGTATTTTATTGTGAGACCGTTGAAGGGTATTTTTGTTGCTGGATTCTGCGATGCGAGAACGGGCGGACCGGAATGTAAGAAGAGAGAGGAATGTTGCTGTTTCGAGGGTCAGAAGGTCAGCTGGGCGAAAGAGGGCCACAGAGGAAGCGAGGAAAAAAAGGTGGTTCTGGTGGAGAGAAAGAGAGGAAGAGAGAGAGAGGAAAGAGTGAAAGAGAGGGACGAGGGAAAAAGAGGAGAAACAATTCAGCGGGCTTGTTTTAGCTTTCGGCGAGCGCATGCACAGGTGCAGGTGACTTGAGGGGGGAAGGAAGGAGGGGAGGGGGGAGCCACACGTAAATAGTATGTGTATGTAGAAACGGCGCCGCGGCGGGAAAATGCGATACGATTCGAGAACAGGGGAGACGCAGGGAGAAGGAGAATGAGGCGAAAGGGCAGACGAACATTCAAACAATGGGAATCGTGAGCTTGGATGCTTCTTGAAAAACGTCAGAAAACGTCCGGACGAAACGAGGCACTTGACGTATTGTGTACGTTGAATGTCTGATGCGGTCTTTGCGTTGATGAGGTGTTTGGTGTTTGCTAGTTTGACGTCTGTTTTGAGGGGACAACTGGGAAGTGGGAAGGGAAAAAGTGGGAAAGAAAAAGACAAAGGCGAGACGGCCAGAGAGGGGAGGAAAAGGATTGGTGACTTGGTGACGAGAGGGGGCGGGGGTTAGGACGAGAGAGGGCCAGAAAGGGCCAGCCAGGGAAGGAGCACGCAGTACGGAATAGGGTAAATGGGCCCAGTAAAGTTGACTCTGCTGATTGAGCGGGTAGGCGCCTCCCAGTGTGCAGTGGTGCAGTGCCTGAGGGAAGGAGTGACGGAGCTATGGGCAGATGGGGCAGTAAGATGGGACAACAAGGACAGCAAGCAGGGCAAGCTGTTGTGCTGTTGGGAAGGCACGAGGCGAGGGGCAGGAACGACCAGGCAAAGAGGGGGCAAACGACTTACGTTTGACTCTTTTTGATGTACTGTGTATGAGTACTCGTGCTGGTTTGGTACTGGCAAAATGACGTCCCTGTCTGTGGCGATTTGGATTATCGTGAGCAAAAAGGTAAAAGGCACGATGACAACAAGTCGGAGCGAAAGGGAAGAAGGGGGAGAGAAGGAAAAGAAAAGAAGAGAAGGCAAAAACAGCTGGGGACGCTCAAGAAAAAAAGTGGACGCTGAATTGACGATGAGTGGGGACAGGAGGAAAAAGAGGAAAAGGCGATGGGATGGATGAGAGGGGTGTGGCGGCTGCTTGCTGCTAGGGTGGTGAGGTCCCTCTGGGAAAGAGCGGAGGACAGCAAAAGAGCAAAAAAAGCAGTAGCGCCAGCCAATCCCATCAGGCGTCTAATAGGCTAACAAGCACTGGCTAGCGAACCATACGCCGCGCGAATACAGCGACCCCAAAATCACTGGATAATGTGATCTGAGGGGTTTGGTATGGAGGGGTACAACTTTGCAAGTACACACACCTGGGGGCACTTGCGAACGCCGCCCCTTCCGGCCGCCGAGAGGCAAAGAGCATGGCAGCGAGGGCAAGACGGGATGAAAGCAGCGCTGGGTACTTCAGAAAGGTAAAACAACGAAACGCGGACAGCAGACGAAAAGAAACGGCCAGAACGGGCAGGAAGACAAGCTCGAACGGCGTTCATTACGGTGGAGACATCCAAGGCAAAACGAGGGAAGGAGCGAAGGGCCACCGTGCCGGGCGACCAGGAGAAGGACGGCGGATGCAAGTGACAGTGACTTGGGCACGTAATACTCCGTACCCCGTCTCTCCGTGTATGCTGGCACTTGCCCTCCGTGTGTGTCGTCCCACGGTCCCAAGACAGCAGAAATAGTTGGTGGCGCTTGCTCTGCCAGGCACGCTGGGCGCGGAGAAAGGCCAGGAGCGATCCCCAAAGTGTCATGCAGCCAACCCAGGTTTCAGTTCTGGTCAGGCAGGTCACCTTCCCAAGCGGCCATGCACAGCACCAGTGGTAAACAGACAAAACGACAAAACCAACAAAACGAGGAACAAATGAGGAACAAATCGAGGACGGGCAGCAACGACGTCTTTTGAGAACGACCGGTGCGGGTGACCCCTGTTGGCGGCGGGGACAACCAAGCTCGTAGTGGATTACGCAGCGCACTAGCGCGCAACCCGGCATGCTCAATTGCCCAGGTCGCCTGCGCCAGGCGGCGGATCAACCAGGATGATGGCCGGGTGGACAGGTGGGCAGCAGGCGCAGGTCCCTCGTGCCTTGCCCAAGCTCCATAAAAAAAGCGCCAGTCGAATCCACCACAGCCGGCACCATTGAAGTTGGTCAACGGCGGGCGTTGGAAGGACAAGGAGGGCAAGAGGTGGGAAGGGAAAGGAAACGAGCGCGAGGTGTAAACATGACGAAAGGAACCAAAAGACGACGAGGACACAGGAGGACAAGGAGACAAAAAGACAGAAAAAACAAAGAGACAGAGACGGCACCACGTTCCACATGCAAGACGCCCAAGAGAGCACAAGACAGTCACGGCGGGACCAACCGGCGACAGGCAACCGTCACGGTGGAGCGATGTGAGTCTTTCCAACCGCGTGCATGCAGCGTCACTTGCTGCTCCTTGTCCTCCATCCTGTCTGTTGTCTGTTGTCTTCTGCCTTCCTGCCTTCCTGCCTATTGTCCTCTCAGGTGTCGTTTTCCGTCTACCAATGCCGTGCTTTGTTGGGTTGCAAGCGGGTGGAGGTGTGTATGTATGCATGTATGTATGTGCGTGTGCGGTGTTTCTCGACGAAACAACAGGCCAGCCGAGCTCTAGCTAGCGGCAGGGGCACGAAGAGAGAGGACAGGACGATACCGACGATAGTGATAGCGATTGGGGAAAAGTGTGGAAAAGAAGGGTCCTGATAGCAGGAATGACGTTGCTTGAAAGGGGCATTGGAAACTTTGAAAAGTCACCTAGAGAAATTATACATACAGGTGTGACGGTTCGAGGTGGGTGGACAAGAAGAGAGAGAGAGTTTCGAGTAAGCTTGGTGTAAGTCGCAGACGGTTTCGCTCTTGGGGGACGAATTGATGTGAAAGAGAAGGCTGCTAGGATCGAATGTGGGTTCGTGGGTTACTCGAGATAACGAGGCTGGAAGCGGCAGGCCAACGGGTCGAGTCGAAGGGCGAAAATAATAGGACAGGAGCCCGGGAGGAAGAAGAAAATAAATATATATAAATGTGTATTTTGTAGCCGCAGATCAGCGGAAGGAACGGGGGCAAAAATAAGGGAAGCGGCCTGGGTTTTGAATATAGGCACCTGTCAGTATAAGGTGGGTTAAATGCTGCTTTTTTTGTTGGTGTGGCTTCGAGAAAGGGAAGCAAATAATGACAAAGTTTGTGACATGTGGAGTGAGAGGGCGGAGTTCACTGTATATAAAGGGACAGACGACGACACGTGAGGGGAGAGATAAATAGAGATGGTGAGAGGCAGCAAACGTGGCTGAGGATTGACAACGGAGAAGGGAACGGCGATCAAAACGAGGCAGGGCAACAATGCGTGCTGTTCACGGGGCTTTGGTGTCAGACGTGTATATTGTGCTACTCACGAGAGTTGGGGGCTAGAGTAGTCGAGTCTCTTCGTTGTGAATTTCGAGAGAATAAAAGTTGAGAAGCAAAGTGTCGAGGTGAAGTTCAAAAATTGGGAACCATAAAAAGGGGGTGCACCGAGAACAGGTAAGACACGATGACAGCACACGGAAGGAGCGATGGAGATAGGAAGCAGGTGCCAGGCAGGTGAGAGTCAGAGACAAGCGGCTGGGAAGGAAGGACCTGGCCTGGTTTGCAGCCTGGTCCCGTTTTATTTTGGAGGCACTGTGACGTGATGGCTCATCTAGACGATATAGAGCGATCGACAAGTTGAAGAACGTATTTGAGTTACAAACATAGTAGTCTGTCTATACGGAGTACAATAGCAAAAGAGGTGAATGGGGTTCGATCGTGGGAAAGAGAGGAGAGGTCATTGGGAAGGCGCTAAGACGAGAGAAGCCCTGGTCCTGCGATGATGGCACGACAAGGCTCTGGCATCATGTGGCAAACGAGAACAGGAAAAGGGGGGCCAGGACTGAGAGGTCCGGAGGCTTGCCGATTGCTCTTTCCCCTTACCAGGCTGGACGGATTCAAAAGTACATAAAACGACAGGCTGAGGAAGGAGCTACTGTCTACGAAATACATATAGATTTTACATGACAAGCAAGCTCCTTTGAGGAACGAAAGGGTGTGCGAATGCACAAGTACGAAGGTGACACTCAAAAAGTGGCAATTTGAAAAGGTACCGATGAGGGATATGATTTACAGACAAAAGATGTAATTACGCAGCGAATTTAGGGCTTGGGCGACAACCTCTTTTCTGATCTGGCTCAAGTAAATAACTGAGAATAGGGGTTCACAAAAGGAAGGAACAACGGCGGCTCGACAATGGGAAGTTGCGAGCCGCGCGAGACATTCAGCAGCCAATTACTACCAGTCGTTCTTGCCTTCTGTACGTCGTATGCATTCAATGGGGCCATCTCGAATGCAAATGCAAAAGACATCGTGATGCAGCTCCCGTATTTCGAGACAAAAAGAGCTTCGATGCAGCATGCAAAAAAGTACATACTGGAGTGGAGTTTTGCCAGCCAAGAAGGTGGGCTCTTTCTGTCTTTTTTGCAGAATCATGTGCCTCTTTTTGAGACGGGCCACGCGCTAATGAGCATGCATCGGCATCGAACCTCTTTCCAGAACTCAGTATGCAGGGCAGCATCGGCTCTCGTTCTCTGTGCGAAGTATTGCTGGCAAACCGGATGTGCATGTCGGTCCTGCAGAATTGAGAGGATCTTTTTCATTTGTGTGTGTGTCGACTGATTGTCCCCTTTTGGCTATTTTTGCCTCCTTTTTTTGTTGAATTCGCCATCTGCCCATTATGCCGCTTTTTGACATCTTTTTCTGATCTGCTGAGCATCCCGGCCCTGCGATCCCGGAGGACGGCCCAGGACGGGGTGGCGGAAGAGAGAGAAAAGAAGATGTATTCAAGGCATGATTTGCTGCATTTGTAGGCCGTACGGGTGCAGTCTGCAGCATTCACAGATGTACGACGTACATTTGACAACATACTATCCTGGTTGCTGATCAGGCATCAAGAAGCACTCTGTCGTACATGGCGATCTTGAACCAAAAAAGAGTGAAAATGCAAGAACAACCGGAGCTTGGAGGGTGCTCCGTTCCATAATAGCGAACAATGAAAGACTTGAAAGGGATAGAGAAGCGAAGAAAAAGCTGGACAAAAAGAGCAACCCAGCATGTATGCACGCTGCATGGACAGGGGGTTGAGTAGGGCGGGCAATAAATAAAATGCCTAAAGAAAATCAAATAAATATAGCGAGAGGCTCAACATGACAGAACACGTAGAGGACAGTACAAGGCTCACTGGTTTTGGCCAGTTACGGAGATTTTTTTATGTTCGGCCGTTGTTCTAGCCAAGAAGTAAGTGAGAAGCCATCGGCTGGCAAATTTGTAGGAGCTCTGAGAACAAACTGTCAACAATTCTATGTCGTGTCTTTCATTGATTTGCATGGCTATTATCTCATGCCCATGTCATTGGTCATATGGGCGAGGGGAGCATATCTGCAGAAGGCTGGGTGAACAAAAAAGAACACGAAAAGAAAAAGAAAAAGACAGGTTCAGTGACGATTTGTAGCATGCATGAGCGGCGCCGACGTCACACGGCCTCTCAGCCGAAGTCATATTTTGGCACACCTAGAACTCAGCACGATGAATTAAAAGCACTGAGAAGGGCTTCTGAAAAATCGACATGTCGTTTTTTGTTTACTCTCTCAGACAAATTCCAACTGGCAAAAAAGTACCAACGTCCCCCCCCCCCTTCTTCCCAAAAAAAAAGACCAGGCCCACTGGTGTCATCTGTGTGATCGATGATGCCCATGGGGAACGAAATGGAAATAGTGACAGGAGAAAGACCTTAATTGACCTTTTTTTACGGAGTCGAGGAGTGTTACTCTCACTTAAAATGAACGTACACCGAGTCCACACCACCTTCATTTATCTTTTTCAAGGCGCCAGAAGAAACACTGAACGGAACGAGGACGTGGTGCCGGAGCAAGAGTCGATCGTTTCAACGGTGGTTGGCTGGCATTCTTTGCGTGCCTTTTTGGAGGAGGGGCTGGAGGGGGGGGATGATGAGAGGGACTTCGTATCAGAAAGAGAAGCACAGGGAGTGGTTGAGAGGTGGTAATTTGAGGTCGAAATGCATGCACTAAAAAGGACGCTGCAGTGCTAGTTACAGCTAGCATTGCCGAAAGACACTCAGAGATGACCTTCTTATTTGTGTGACCTATCCAAGAGGCTACGTAATTGAGGGAAAGAGGTGAAGGGGAGAGATGAAGAATGTGGAAGGAGGCGGGAAGAAAGCCAGCTACTTGGTGAAGGAAGGAGCGAACGGACAATACGCAACACAGATCAGAGATCAACGCATGAACCAGAAAACGAGGCAGCTCGCCCACCACCACGATGAGGCAAAACGGAACAGGCAGAAGATGCAATACTTTCTTGCCAGTTTTCTTTCTCGCTGCGAGAACGTCGCTCATCCAAGGAGGGGTACTTTTATGTTCACATGCAGCAGGGGCAGTTACATCCAACCACACCCCTCCTTCCCATGTCCCTGTCCAATGACTGCATCTGATGGGCGGTACTGGACCTTACCTTGCAGAATTGCAGAATTGCAGAAAGAAAAATCTTTTCGAGTGCTCTTTTTCTCGCTGCCACCTGCCACAACATAATAAACGAATAGGAGGCTGCAGCATTCGACGACAATGGCAGCTTTAGAAGGGTACTTTCCGTTTTGTATATCTCGCTGTATTTTACGGAGTACGGATCGCTGACTTAACAACACCCTTGGCTCTTTCCCTATTTTATTCTTTTTTCTTTCGTTTTTTTTTTCCCTTCCTTTTTGTCGTCCCTATTCTTTTTTTTCTTATTTTCTTTTCGACGCTTAGGAGGTCATGAGACCAGCTCCGGGGCCGCGCTAACCCGATCGGTTAGTTTGTAGATTGGTACCTGTTGGTTTGAGAAAAATAAAGAGAAGGAGCGATGGGGGAGAAGAAAGAAAAGTACCAAAGGGAAGGATTAGAAGGTATTGGGTTAATTGAGTTTAAGGAAAGAGCAAATGTGAGTGTGACGATAGGGAGAGGGAAATAAAGGAAGAAACCAATAAATACTACGAGAGAAATCCGGTTTCAAACAAGGAACCAGAAAGGGAACAATATTGCCTTACGTCTTGCATCAACCAAGAAACAAAATATGGGAATGCGAAGTAGACCGACACAAGAGACCCAAAAACGAGGCCACCGAGAGATGACAGGTCAAAAGAAGACTAGAAAGGAAGGGGCGGCGAGATGCAGAAAGAAAGATGAAAGGCGAATAGCCCGACAGGGAGACAGAGACAGGCTCGACTGGTCACAAGAATAGAAAGAAAACGGGAGGGGGCAAAGGCGGCAAAATGAAAGCGTGTGGTGGGAAAGGTAAGTGAAGGGTGGCATGGTAATACGGGAGCACTCCGTACGAATGCATCTCACTGCAATCCCGGAGGCAGGAGCATAAAAAAAGAGGCAGAGTATCTCGACTGCTCGAGGGCAGGAGGGCAGACAGCTCGAGAAAGAGCAATGGAGAACCGGCGAATCAGAGACGTCGTGAGACCAAAAAAAGAGCACAAGAGCGCAAAAGCTTCGAGTCCAACAACGGCGCGCTAGCAGGGGCAGGAGCGGCAGAGTAGAAACGAGAGATCATAACGAGATTGGGTTTCTTTTGCTTCCTTTTTCTATTATTTCTATTTTTTGTTTTTGCTTTTGTTTTGTGATATTGACCTTGACGAGAGGTCCCTGGCAGTGTGACGACTTTCCATCTGCGTAGAATTGTACACCTCCTCCCTCTTTCCCCAATTGGCTTGCGTCATTGGCCAAGGAAAAGAGGAAAGTGCCGTCAAGGACCAGGAAAGAACGGCCGCCCACGGGATCGACGAGGCAAGAGCACATCGTATGTGTGAATAGGAAAGAGGAACCCGGTGCACCGCTGACCACACCTTCCGTCCGCTCGTACACACGATGCACAGCACTTCAACTGCTTCCGACACGAGGTGTGTCCGCGGTGAGAAATGAGCGTTCTGGCGGAGACCGACCAAAAAAGAGCCCGCCATTTCGAGCCACGTGAACCTCCAGAACTTCTGCACTACTTCGAGCTCCACGCATGGCTTGCCGTCAGAAAAAAAGAAATCAAAAGTACGTGCTCAGAGTAGAAAAAGTGAGGGACAAAAAAGGGCAAGGAGGACAAGAAGAATATACAACGTGCTTTGTATCTTGCACATTTGTTCTTTCTCAATGCTACATGATGATGCAGTTACCCTCACCCTCCTTCCTCGTCTCTCACGACAAGGCGGTCGCTCTTTCCCTCTCACGGCGTCTTGCGAATACACGGCAGGCAGGATCCAAACAAAGACAAGCGAATACTGAGCAGACGCATCTGCGTTCCTTCCTTCTTCGCTCCAGCAGCCCATCTCCTCCTTCTCTTTCTGTTGGTGGCATTCCGCTTTTTTGCACTTTCTCGCAGCTGTTATCCAAAGAGAGGCAAGTGGCCCACTTTGCAAGTATTGTCCTGTGGATGCCGTCCTTATGAGGTTCTGGGCCGTCCTTTGTGAACGTCTTCCGGCGCGCCGCATTCAACGGTTTTTGTTACAGCTACACAGTAGACTTCTGTCTCGTTGCCCATTGGCTCCGGAGGGCCCTTTGATGTCTTCTCCCTTCGTTGAATAGTCCGTTGTTATTTTTACCAAGAAGAAAAATAAATGCCCGCGTGAGTAGAAAAAAGCGGGTCCATTGACATCAGCGCCTTCCTCAACGTCGAGCGACTGGCTCAGAAACTTCACCACCACCCTCCCTTCCTACTTCCCTCTTTGACTGTCCCTGTATGTACGTACACAGTACACAGTAGCTCTTGTTGTTCGACAGCTTCTTTGGAACCAATACTGCGTAGTTTCTGGCGACCCACCCTTGACTGCGCTTTCCTTGAGAGCCTGGCCTTTGGCCTTGGATCTTGCTTGGGTTGTGTGGAATTGAGTTGCTTTTACCTTATTCTTACCAGTTTCTTGGACGTTTTTATTGCTCCAAGGTCTCACACCCGCCCGCCCTCCAGCCAATAGAAAGCAGCCGCTTTCTGCCCTGCAGAGTACTTTGTACGCCGTGACGTAGGGGCATTTTCCAACGAGGCCAACGGAAGACGGCGTAGGGAAAGAGCATACTCGCTGGAGGGCAAGAAGCAAGGGTCGGCTCCTTCCGATTTTGTTAGACGGTAACGTATGGCTGTACTTCGTACTTTGTCGTGTGAGCTTTGGAGTGTGATCAAGCGTGATGAAAACGTAGAAGGAGCGAACGAAGATGCGAACGAAGTGTGAAGGGAAGGCACGACCTCTCACTTCCCACTCCCTACCTCTGACAAGTTGCCCCTTTTCTTTGTTCGATGAAATATCTTTTTTCAAGAAGTGATTATGCAGCCTTTTCACTCTTCAATACACAACACACACCTAGACGCCTCTACCTTGCCTTCCACGGATGTGGTGCCTATCTGATCCTGAAATAGGCCGAGACCCACGTAGGTGGCACAGATATCAACTGCTTGATGACCCAACATTGCTCGTTCTTGTCTTTTCTTTTTTCAGAAGTGTGCTTCTATGTTCCGCTTTTTCTTTTCTTTCTCTGTTCTATCCGGCAGGCTAACCAGATTTTGTGGCCCTGCAGCTTGTCTCCTTTTTATCGAGACCCTGACCCTATTCAAGATCAACAATAGTCTCAGCCCTCTGCTTTCGGCATGGATCGATATCCGAAAACGACCTGATATAACTGGCTGGGCATGCAGACAGAAGCGGCAACAAAAGAAAATAAATACGACAAAAATCAAACAAGAGCATGTGATAGACATGCAATTCCTTGGGGCCATCCCATCCAATGCCCTCTCGTCCTCCAGGATGACCCTTTCGTGCATCTCTTGCCGACAGCCAGTGTCCGCCAATCATCTCAGCTTGTCTCCTTACTTGTTGACCAAGCTGAACCAACCAAGCTGAACCAGACATCGCCCAACAAACTCACATCTTGCGCCCCCTCCGATCCTCCTATCCTGTCCTCGCATATACGCACAGAGGCGTTTGTTTCGGCTCATGGACAAAACGCGCTCTCGCACGATTCGACCCTCCCCGTCCATCGGCGCATCATCCATTGTCTTCTTCCCTTGTCTATCCTACCAGCTCTTATCGATTGTGCCTGTTGACAGTGCTATGGGGCCCCCTTTTCTATTTTTACGCCCAGTCAGTATCAGCATTGGTGAGTGCGAATGGTGACGCTGTGTTCTCACACTGGTATGGCATTTCGACAAACTGACTGACTGGCAAGGCTGTACGTCGTATACAGTGAATGGTCGGCTAGGACTTCTGTTTTCACCTTGTGCTGGACCAAGTGGTCTTGTTCCGCGCGATGGATACACATCTGCAACCCGTCTGTAGAATGGAGTTGTGCAACATACGCCACAAGACTCGCCGATCGGTCTAAGGACATACCTCCGAAGATCGTCAGTTTGTTCTTCCTTATTTTGCAGCCTCAGTGAGGCTGGGATGACATTGTTCTGAATATTATTTTCATAACTCTACCATGCCGTCCTATTTTCACATTTTTTCTTCTCATCATTCTTGAGACTCTCGTGTCTGTACTTTCTTTTGTCTTTCTTACTTCCTCTTTCTCTCCGTCAGCCCACTCAAGACACAGCTTCACTTGTTGAGGACATCATGCAGGTCAACGGAGCAGGGGCTGGCTTTTCTTTTCTTCTTCCTTGTCACCGCTGCTTCTCAGCTGGGTATTTGGGAGGACCCACCCTAAGCCTTGTCTCACTTTCTTGCATATTGATGCAGACATCTCCAAAGACGCAGACAAAAAAAAAGTCTTTGCGTTCTGCCTCGTTTTGTTGACTCTCTTCAGGCATACCAAGGACTGATGGACCTGCAGAAAATCTGGATCTTGACCGAAACGAAGCAAATAAGCGAGAAATATTTTGAAAATTTTTCATGAGACTCGTTAATGACGACCCAACGATCGGCATCCAGAACCGCGTTTTAACAGTATCCGAAAGGAGAGGACCTCAATGTGACGATCAAAGACGACAAAGTACATGCATTGAGTGCAAGCTGCACTTACCTTGCCTTATTCGTATCTTCCTTGCATCTTTTTACAGTAGGAAATATGGTCAGCAACTGCCAGTCCACATACCCAGTCAACATGAGGCAGGCTCGCAAGCACCAAAAAAAAAAAAAAATGCACGCTGATATCGAGCATCCAGCATGCACTATCGCGCTGCATGAAAGCACAACACCATACCGACCGTTCGTTGGGCCGTCGTAAAAAAAGCTTGGGCCACTGCCAGGTCACCATGCATTTCCAATGAAACCCCGACCAGTCCAATCCCGTCCTGTCCGTGTTTGTCTTGGAACAAAACCGAACAGAATCTACAAGCTTCTAGCCAGAAAGCCAGGAAGTACACGCGGGAAAGGCTCGACCCGAACATGGGAGAGCTCCATGATTCTATGGTCCCTTGCTTCCTTGCCCCTGTCTCCGTCCCTACCTCTCGACCCTGCCGTTGGAAGTGCCATTGGCCTGTTTTTTTTTCTTTCTTTTTTTCCCACGCATTTCATTCGATTGTTATCGTGAAATTTGTGACAAACAGAAAGGGTTTCGAATCTTTGTTCGTCCCTTTTTCGGCATAGCTCTTTTTTTCTTCTTTTCTTTCTCAATCTGCATTGCATGAGAAAAATTCACGGAAAACGGCAACGGGCAAAAGAGCACATCGTGAGATGGTGTGCAACCCAATGCTGCGAGAAGGGCAACGGCGGCAAGTTTTGGAAAATCGGGGGCCAAATAAAAATGAGAGACAAAGTGATAAAGTGGCAAAGAGCATCGAGACGACATTGTCCTTTGATTCCTTTTCTGTTTAGGTTTCTGCCTGTGTCTCTTTCTGGCTTTTTGCTTTCTGCACGTCCTGCCACACAGAGGAGCATCTTTGCGTCCCCTCGGAGAATTGTGTCTTACATTTTTGCGTAACACGAGAAGCAAGCATGGTCCTTCACATCCTTGTCTCTTTCTCTCTTTTATTTTTTCTGCCTTCGGGTCACAGTTGACCCCGAACCACATCTTTCGATGTGTATTACTCTTCTCGTGAGATCCAAGAACAGGTTGGTTTCATACTCTGCCATTATATCGCGCCTCAATTATACAGCCGCCGATCTCGACATTGGAGCACCGACCCTGAAAAGAGAAGCAAAAAAATAAGAGAAATTCAAATCAATGATGAGGGGGCGTCTCAGAGCACGCAACCTCTTTTGCCTCCTCAACTGCCTTCCCTCATCCTTGCTGGAGCTCCAACAAAAAAAAATCTACAAGCAAGCACAATGCCGATTCTTGACCGGCGGCCGAAAAGCGCAAACGACCTGGACAGGAAAATTACAAAATATGACAGCTCAGATCGGACCGCACTTTGTACGTGTGTCTCTGTTTATCCTTTTCGTCTCACTTTTGTTGCTTGATGATGCGGCTTTGGCTTTTAGTGTCTGTTGGTAGAAGTCCGCCACTTTCCTTTATACCTTGCATCTCTGCCGCCTCGTCGTCCCTTGCCGTTATAGTTGTTGCCGTCTTTCACATATTTTCGAGCAAATGTTTTTTCTTCAGTGGGAGGATTGCCATGTGAAATTCATGTGTCACGATGCACACAAAGTAAAATTTTGCACTGAAAACACTTCTTATCTATCAATGTGCGTCTCCCGTGCCACTGTGCAGCATGCAGGCGACGTCACCAAAGAGGCCAAAAAGGCTCAAAAGAGAGAAAAATATGACAGTATGCAAATGTCGAAACCAAGAGTGAGACACTGGAATAACCAGAGAAATCAAATGAAACCAAAGAAATGATCCATTGTCTTTGAAAACCGTGTTGAACTGAATAAAGGGGCATCAGGAAACATAGTCTTTGTATATACCGGCTTTTTCCTATGAATATTTTGAAATTATTAAATTGATTATGAATAAATACCGTTCAAAATAGTTGAACAGAAGTTCATGTCCTCTTTGAAACTGACATGTCAAATATCATATTTTGTTGTGACACCTTATTCTTGCAAGGTGTACAGGTTTCTGTCTCATATAGAATATATTTCCCATTGTTTACTCCGTTACAGGGGAGGTGGTGTTTAGAGAAGTTGAAAAGGTGGGATGTCGGTGTAAAGATAGCTCTCCTACTTGCACAACAAATATGTATGGCCCCCAACAGAAACGACAAGGTGAACACCAAAAAAAAAAAAGACAAAAAAAAAAAAAGACAAAAAAAAAAAAGACAAAAAAAAAAAAGACAAAAAAAAAAAAACAGCATACCTGGTAGCCGCAAAACTCCCCGATGCAATGCCAATGTCACACCCACTTTTCCAAGGAAGAGGATGGACGGCAAGGGGAGTGACACGTGGGAGGGCCACGCTTTCACGTTATTCAAGATTCAGACCAATTCACGAAAGAAAGCTTTTATAAAATTTCAAGATAATTGGAAATTTGTTTCTAAAGGTAACCTCATTGACACAAAAGACATTGCACGAAGCAACACTCGTGGTCGTGAGTACGAAAGTAAGTGATCAATAACAATACTGTATTACAGATCCCGATGCTTCGCTTCCTTCCGAGAAGAAAAACGACAGCATACAAAAAACAAGGGATCGTTTCTAAGAACTGCCATGGGAAGACATTGCCCTCTGGCTTCCTTTTTTTACTTTTCAACATCCTCCTCGGTTTGTGGCTAGAACTAAATCGTTCTGCTTTTGATGCCCTCCTCCTGTTGCAGACAACATAGCTGACCAGAAAGGATGGTGGTTGCCCAACTCGGGCTGCACACACACACTGAAGTGTTTTTCTTAGTGCATGCCCAGGAGAGCACGCGCACCGGGCTCGCTGCACACGTAGATGACGTCGTGGTTGTCTGTGAAGCCGTTGAAGCGCGTGGCCGAGCAGCTCGTGTACGCGCCCATGTCCTCAAAGTACAGCCAGTCGCCGACATCGAGCGTCTGCTGGAAGCGGATGCTCTCGGTGATGCGGTCAATGCCGTCGCAGGTCGGACCCCAGATGGAGTACTCGGTGCCAGCGACCGAAGCATCGACGTCGGCCTTGGTGGCGTGAGCACCATCAGTGTCGTACAGGAACCGCGAGTTGCAGGTCAGGACCTTGGCCTCGGGGTTCTGGTGGTCGAACATGATGGAGCTGAAGTTGCCGTACAGGCCATCGTTGACGTACACCATGTAGCTGGGGTCGCGCTGGCTGCTGGTCAAGGCCTGCTGGGGATCCTCGAGCGTACGGCGTGCAATGATGTTGCAGGCAATGGTGAAGACGGACGAGACAAAGTAGCGGCCCGGCTCGGCAATCAGAGAGACACCGAGGTGGGGCGGGAAGTACTCGTCGAGAGCGTCGCGGAGCACAGTAGCCATGCCCTCAAAGGAGGCGTCGCTGCAGAAGCCACCGCCGACATCCAGAGTGCGCAGGCTGTAGCCGTGAGCAGCAGCCTGCTGGAAGACAGCGTAGGCGTCCTGGACGGCCTTGAGGAAGGCCTCGGGGTCCGAGGCACCGGAGCCGACGTGGAAGGAGACGCCAACCACATTGAGGTTCAGCTCGCGAGCCAGGGCCAGCAGGCTGTCGGTGGTGTCGAGCGACGCACCAAACTTGAGACTGAGGCGGCACAGCGAGGAGCTGTCGTCGGTCAGGATGCGCAGAAACAGCTCGGCCTCCGGGTAGAGCTTGGCAATCTTGCGCAGCTCGTCGGCGTTGTCAAACGTCATAGCACGGACGCCCTTGGAGGCAACGTAGCGGACGTACGAGTTAGTCTTGCAGGGCTGGGCATAGATGATGCGCGATGGGTCGACGCCCATGTCCAGGACCTGCTCGATCTCGGCCTTGGAGGCGCAGTCGAAGCCGTTGCCCATCTCGGCAAGGAGCCGGAGGACCTTGGGGTCCGGGTTGCACTTGACAGCGTAAAAGGGCTTGACGCGGGGGAGGTTCATCTTCCAGCGCAGCTGCTGGCGGTAAACCTCGCCGAGGTCGGCGACAAAAAAGGTGTCCTCATCGCCGGGCTCGCAAAATTCATGGTCAATGTTCTCCACGCGCTGGCGGAGAGCATCGCCAATCAGTTGCTTTGCGTTGTGGGCGTGAGTGGCGCCATTATGCTGTTGATTGTTCTTCTTGATGAAGCCTACGTTACTCTTGTGGAAGGTAACGGGGGCGACGCATTCAACCAGGGAAGTTGTTGCCATAACCATCTCCTCGGCTGGTGAAAGGGAAGAATGAGTTGAGTGAAAGAAAGCGGGTTATACGAAGAAAAGTTGGCTGGGACAATCGAGACAGAATCTTGTCTATCGGTCGGAGAACAAGCTGAAGATCTCGTGGAGTTGTTGCGGTGGCTGACGTTTTTATATCTGTCGAGAGTCGAGAGACAAAAGCGAGAGATAATTGGTTGGTTGGTATAGCTAGAAAGCTAGAGAATGGGAGCACACAGAAATGGCGAAAGTGGTATTATGGGGGTCGGAACAAATAACAGACAGAACCAGAACCGGTCTGACGAGGCCTCCTCGACTCTTCCTCGGCGAGAGGAAGAACCTCAGAACCTTTCCTATGCGGCAGCTGGTTGTGCGAGGACGCTGGGGGATTGGCGGAGGGGATGGGTCCAGATATGACGACCCGGGGAGAAGCTTAAGCGGAGTGGCGCTGGGCGAGCTCAGCAGAGGGAGGAGGAATCGCGTTGAGGATGTGGAAGGACTGGCGAATGCCGGAATGTTGATCTGCTAGCAGGAAGACGGCCGAGAAAGCCGTGGTGGGTGATGGGTCGCCTTTGGGGAGCAAAGGCAAGCCTGGGCGAAGGGTTTGGTGTGGAAGATTGGAAGCTGGGAGTCTGACTAGCTGGCCGGTTGTTAGTAGGGAGGATAGAAGAGTGAGAGAAGAGACACAAAAAGAAGTGAGGAAAAGGTGATGGAGATGGAAGAAGTTGCTGAGGTCGACACGAGGCAGCGGAAAGTGGCGGGCAAAAAAGCGACGAAAATATCGCGGCACGTTGATGAAGTGGCGGTATCTGTATGCGCCATTGAAAACGGCAGGGAATCGACTTACTGGATAGTCAGATTGATGTGGTTCTGATGGTGACGAGAAAGTGAAGGAAAAGGTTGATGGAGGAAGAAGAGAAAAGGGAGATGTGCAAGAGGTAGAAAATCAGGAAGGAGGTTGACCGTCGATGTTCTTGTTTTTGATTTTGCAATAATATTAAGAGTTCTGGAGCGCCAGGCCAAGAAAATGGATAGGGAAGGCGCGGGCCAAAAAAAAAAGCTCGCTAGTGGGGGAATGAGCGAATGGCAAAAAAGGAATAAAAATAAAAAAAGTTTCGTGGTGGGGTTTGGGGTTTTTGCGCACGCTACCAAGTCACTCTCACGCAAAAGATGTATGACGCTGTACTTTTAGATACATGCGGACCATGGTTCAGCTTCTAACAGGAAACGAAACTACGGTGGACTCATCGGACCGGGATTCTCTGTCAGGTACTCGATGTACGTACTTTCGTCGATCACCAAGATGGAAGGCGCGACCGTGGCCAACAGAGCACGTGAACTCGCTCGTCTTTGAAGCTCTCAATATGAGGGAAAAATAGAGTTCATTCAAGCCAGAATATCGGGCTGTGCTGATGCAGCGTTTACTCTACTTGACTTCATCGTCAGAAACCGAGAAGGTCCGTCTGCTCGTATGTGGGCTCGTACTTTGTACACAGAACACACAATATCTCGCTCGCCGCCTGTTACGTCGACATCGAGGGAAAAATTTTAAGGTGGGGCCTACCCTACCATCTCCCCTTTCCTTCCCGTCGAGGGAAGGAACGAACCAACGGCGCAAGGAGGGGGAAAGACACTACTTCTGTAGCGGCGTTCTGGTTCCAGGCCTCCTTCTCCCTTTTCCTGGCTGACCGCAAGTTTATGGTGCGGTGACGAGGAAGGCGTGATGCAAGCGAAGCCTGGCACGGGAATTACTCAGTATGACTGCCTTTGGAAGGAACGTTATTGAAGTATGGAGAATTTTGGCGGCTGCATTTTGGCCGCATATAAAATGGAGAATTTCGCGAACTCGAGCACGTTTTGATGCTGAACTATGCAGTTCACAGCCACCCTCTACTTTGTGACATATGAGCGTGTAAATCTTGTCGATTGCCCGCGGAGGTCCGTGAGTATGAGGGTTTATCAAATATGTCGAACAAAATGGAGGCAATTGAGAGATATAAGAATTCAAAACAAAGAAAATGAAGAAGATCACGGAAAATGGGAAATCAGTCAGTTATATCAGGAAATCTGACGTCCAAAGGGAGATGAGGAAATAATAATGAAGGTGGGAAAGAGGCACGGAATGTCGACGACGAGAAAGCTCCGGGTCCAAGTTCTAGAATGTTGCACTTTGTATGGACTACATACTTTGGTCGTGTTGTTACTGGACTATTACTGGCTGCATCTGACATTTCAAATAGATAAAAAAGGGACAAGTAGGGACGAGAAGGGACACCAGCACTGACGTGCAGCTGCAATGTGACCAAAACGGGGGGAAGCAGGCCCGGAAGAGTAGAGAGGAGGGGGGAGAAGGAGACAAAAGGAAGAAAAAAGGAAGCTTGCGATCGAGATGCTGTTCCATTATTGGCCACATTGTGCTGGCTGACCGGGAGCCGCAGATGGCCATGCAGGCGTGCAGGCGTGCAGATGTACAGCAACGCCCGCCAGAAGTGCATGTGTCATTTTGTGCTGTTTGTGTACCGTTCCTGGAAGACAATGTTAGATATCCCGCACAAACTTATCACTTTTCTTTTCTTTGCTTTTGCAAGCAAAAAAAACATGTATCCTGTTATTTAGTCCGACATTTCAAGTATGGATGAAGAAAAAAGTCGGGTCTGATGCAACGGACGAGAAAAGGTTTCTGAAAGAGAAAGCAGAAGAAAAGAGAGGGGAGAAGATATAAAAAGAAGGGTTTCAGTACACAGAGTGCACCGAAACCGGCATCTCGTCATTATTTCTCTCCTCGCTGTTCCCCTCTCTCTCTTTCTCTTTTCCCTCTTGAACTTGTTCAAGTTTGTTCTTGCGCCGTTTTGTGGTCTCATTGGCTATAGGTATGCGAAATGCAAAGCCACAAGATGTATCGTATCTGAGCGCGGAAGAAATAGATGTTGATGTGAACTAAGTCACGAACCTGTCACCGCCTGTTCTGCCACCTCGTCGTAACATTGCTGTCTATTTTTTCGTCGTAGATGCTGTGATATATGCTGAGTTTTTTTCTGTCTTGTACAAGTGGAGTGAGTATGTTCCCATGGTCTTTTTCGTAACCAAAATCATCGTCTAAAATGCCAGAAACGCCAAAATGCACCTCCAAAAATAATCACCCCAGATCGTCCTTTTGTCTCTTCTTGTAAACTTCGTAGCATTCTCCGTTACTCCGTCTTGACGTTCATCTCCTCGACGTTCCAAGCTTTGGGATCAACCCACGGCTGCTGCTCGCCAAGGAAGACAATCTGCTCGGTCTGTTTGGCCAAACCGTCGACGAGGTAGCGCTGGGCCACATCGCGGACCTGCTCCTTGGACACGTCCAGCAGCTGCTCGCGGCGCGTCTGGCGCATATCCTCAGTCACGCCGTACAAGAATTGGCCCATGCCCTCCTCGTTGACGGAGCGGGGCGCATCGACGCTCTGGAAGATGGAGATCTTGGCCTCCTCGAGATCGCGGTCGGTCCACTCGCGGTCTTCGACAGCCCAGCGACCGGCGTCGCGCATAATCGTCAACGTGTTGACGGGGTTGGGGTCGCGGTACGAGTAGAAACCGAAAACGCCCTCGAGCGCATTGGACGAGGCACCGCCACCGTAGGCGCCGCCCTTTTCGCGGATCTCGTGGTGCAGGTGCTTGTGGGTGAGCAGTTGCGCGAGAATCTGGAGCGGTGCACTGTCGGGCGACGTGTAGGACACGGCCGGCACAACAAGAGCACCGTAGTAGACCTGGTAGGGCAGGGCATAGAAGGTCTGGCGGAGTTTGTTGTTGTGGGGGTTGGTGAAGGCACGCTGCACGCGCTTGGCTGCCTCAATCGCAGACACTGCGGATGTGCTGACGTTGGTCGGTGCCGGCAGCGACGACATAAATTTGGACAGTGCCGACGAGTTGGCCTCGACGCTCTCGGTACCACAAGTAATGGCGGCACGAATGCCGCTACCAGCGGTGTCGGCCTGCATGGCAATCTGCTGGATCTTCTTGAGCTTCGCCAGCACATCATCCAGCTGGTCTGTCTCGGGGCGGCTGGCAAGGCTGGTAATCAGCTTGACCTGCGACAGGCCGCTGACCTGCTCGCGCAAGAAGGCGCTGCGTGTCAGGCCGGCCTCGGCAGCACGGCGCGCAAACGCATGACCCGACGAGGCAATGTCGTTGACGACACCATCAGACGCCGCCTGCAGCAGCTGGCGGATGTGCTGAACAGCCTCGGGGCTGTCAAAGTTGGTCTCGAGGACCAACGTGCGCAGGAGGTCAAGCATGGCGGGGACATTGCGGTCCAGCGCCATACCTGTGAAGATGATGCCCTCGTTGGCCTGGTGGAAATCAGTTGGCGAGGCTGCCGAGTGGTAGCCCACAGACACGCCACCCGTCTGCAGCTTGATGCGATCCTCGAGCTGCTCCATTGTGTGTGTCTTGGTGCCCAGACGCATAATGGCGTCAGTGAAGAGCGGGACCAGCGACCGCAGCTCTTCGGGCAGGTCGCCCAGCGCGTTGATGGCACGGAAGTACGTCAGGCCGTTGGTAGGTGCCTCGCGCCACTGCACGGTGACAGCCTTGTCGGCCTTCTGTTCGCGCACGACAACGGGCTCCTTGGAGCGCGGGATGTCCTTGACGTGCACGGTCGGCAGACAGCTCAGATCCTCTGTGTTGGACTTGCCCTGCTCAACGAGCAGTACGGCCTCCTGCTCCTCGAGCTTCTGGCGTGCTTCGGCCTCGCCGCCCGACTTCTGTGCTACCTCGGCGATCTTGGAGGCCAGACGAGTCTCTTCCTCTTGCACAAGCTCCTGGCTGTATGTGGCCGAGGGAGTCATGGTGAAGGTAAGTGTGTTGCGGCCCAGCAGGTACTTGTCTAGGAGGCTCTCGAGGTAGCCGCCCTGGGCCAGCTTGGCCTCGAACGCGGCAATGGTGTCGTTCCAAGCGAGCGCATCAAAGGGGTCGACGCCCGTGAACCACTTGGGCTTGAGGCGCTGCAGCAGCGACATGCCAAAGTTGGCCGTCTTGTGCTTGAGGCTAAGCTCCAGCTGGTGCAGGTAGCCGTCAATCTTGGCCCGCTCAAAGCCCTTGTCGCGCACACTGCGCAGGATCGCGTCGACCTCGTCCTTGACGCGGACCACGTCGGCCTCCTGCACACCTGTCAAACCAACCGAAAAGATGCCGACACGGCCAGAGCTGTCGTAGCCCGTGTTGGGGCTCCAGTCAATACCCAGACCGGTCTCGATCAAGCCCTTGTAGAGCGGTGAGCCGTAGCCGTCCATCAACAGAGCCGACACAAGCGCAAGCGAAAAGGACTCGACGACGTCCGTGGTGTCACCCAGAATCCACGACACAGACGTCTTGAACTGCCGCGAAGGGTCGACAAGCGGATCCGTCGGGCCTGTCAGGGTGACGGTCTCCGACTTGTCAGCCAAGTCGATGGGCAGGCGGATCTCGGCATCGCGGCCAATCTTGTCGAAAGCGCTAAGACGGGCATCGATCTCGCGCAAGTGGTCGGCCAGCGGCATGTCGCCGTACGTAAAGACCTTGGCGTTGCTGGGGTGGTAGTGCTCGGCGTGGAACTGGCGCAGCTGGTTGTATGTGAGATCCGTAATTTTCTGCGGGTCGCCGCCCGAGTTGTTGATGGCGGGGAAGATGTGGTCCTGGAAGCGAATGTAGAAGAGGTAGCCGGCGTCGGACATCTGGCCCTTCATCTCGTTGTAGACGACGCCCTTGAACACAAGCTTGCCATCATCCTTGGCACCGTCCTTGGAAGCATCAGCGGCCGCCTGCGGGTTCTCAGGCCCAACACGCCATCCCTCCTGTGTGAAATCGGTCTCCTTCAGCAGCGGGTGCAGCGTGGCGTCCATGTAGACCGACATGAGGTTCTTAAAGTCCTGCGCGTTGGTCGTTGCGAACGGGTAGAAGGTGTGGTCGGAGGCCGTGAAGGCGTTCATAAAGTTGGAGAGCGTGCGCGGGAGCATCTTGAAGAAGGGATCCCGGATGGGGTACTTCTCACTGCCGCACAGCGTTGTGTGCTCCAGGATGTGCGGCACACCCGTGTCGTCTGGCGGGTTTGTCTTGAAGCCGATCGAGAACACGTTGTTGGCATCGTCGCGCGCAATGTGCAGGTGCTCGGCGCCCGTCTTGTCGTGCTGCAGATGCAGAGCCGTCAGCTCGAGCTCGGGCACATGCTTGGAGCGCACGACCGTGAAGCCGTGCAGCTTCTCGCCGGGTGTCGTTGGCGCATTGGCGAGCGAGGCAAAGGCGCGCCGGGAGACATGTCGAGAAGCGGCCTTGGCCGCATTCGCGTGCCGGAGCATTGTGTGAAGAGGAGGAGGAGGATAAGTTAAAGAGGAGGGGGAGGGGGAATCGATCGGAGAAGTTCCGCGATGCGCTCGGAGGATGGGCGCAGGTAAAAAGTGACAAGAGTCGTTAAAGAGTGTATTCGTGATCTATGAAGCCCAGGCAATCGTCGGCATGCCTGTCATAGCTCTTGGCGGCGTTGGATGTGGAGGAAGAGAGAGGATGAGTAGAAGAAGTGGGCTTGCAACGCATCAGACGACAGATGAGGTTGAAGTCACTGGCTAGCGCCTGCCTGTGAGTGGCCAAAGATTGAATTTTCAAACGGAAGGCGCGGCCTGGCGGGATTGGGTCATAGGCTGCATTTTACTAATTATTTTGTCATTAAAATTTATTCAGCAGCACTGTGCTCCGAAGCCCTGCATGCCCTGGAGAGGCATTGTTCTGGGCCACAAGCGCTGTAACTGACCATCTGGGGCGCATGACAAGCTGCCCCTGGCCTGGATTTGACGACAAGTGGTTGGTTGGCCCTGCTTGGCACTTGTGTTGACAGTTGGCAATATGCAATTGTTTACAATCAACGAGTCTGAAGTATCCTCAGTTAGTTCTCTTTCTTTACATTCGGCCAGTAGCTCTTTCCTTTTCCTTCTTCTTTTGCATTGTTTCCTGCGCACTTATACACCAACACTCGCTCCTTCTGTAATCTGATTCTGCTCTCCTGCCTCATCCTGCACTCCACGTCGTTTGCTCCTTCCTCGGGCATGAGTCCACTGTAAAACGCAACCACTCTCTCTTAGCGCGCCTCCACAGCTGAAAAGCCTGCACGGCTATTAGCCAGAAGCACACCCTTTGGCTCCTTTGTGCCTGCCTTCAATGGGCCAATTCTCCAATATTCCCGTTCTGGTTGACCCGTTGCTGGCTGGGAGCCCGCTAGTGCCGTTTCCTTTGGGTCTCTCCTTCCTGTCGAATGGCTGGTTGGTGGCCCGCCGGGCGGTGTCACCTTTGCACCTGCCCAAAATCTCGAATTTTTCCAATTTTTAATTTTTAATATTTTAATTTCGGACCTCAACCTCGCCTTTCTTCTTCGCCTCTTTTACGCAACGCTCCCACCGACGACCAAGCATCATTCACTCACCAATCGCGCATCTACTAGACATCGTTGCGGCTGTGTCGATCTGGGTTCGATTGCCCATTCTTTTAACGCATATTCTTTCGTCGTCCCCGACCACTCCCAGAGACCCCCAAAACGAGCGCCCTTCCCGACTTTTTGTTTTTCGTCTCAAAGTTCGCTTTGCCGCCAGGACCAGATCCCGTGCCCTCGTCCTCTTTCGTCGTATCCGACCTTTCTCCCTCCTCCCCTTGCTATGGTGGCTGGTCCTCTCAACCGCCATAATTTTGTCACAGAAAGCCGACTACCTCGCCGTTTCGCTCTCTATCTCGTGTCCCTTTCCCGTCCTCTCGTTTTCACCCCTAGTGCAAGATCTCGATAGATCTCGACTTTTGCCGGACGTCGACCTTGTTGAGTTGCATGCAATCGTGACGACCGACACGAGCGGTCCAAAGAACATTCTTTTCAGACCCAATTTCGAGTCGAGAGCCGACGGCAGAGCTTCCAGGAGCCTGCAAAACAAACGCCCAGCCGATATCTGCCGCGTTCCGACGACCAGCCGTTTGCAAGGCGACTGACTACACGTTTTCCAACATCCACCTCACCCAACCCCTGTCGAACCTATCACCTACCCTTCCAACAAATTCGCAATCTACAAAGACCTGTCCGATTGAACGGGCATTGTCACCAATCAACCTCAGCGGCCGATTTGTTTCGCACGATAATCTCGCCGATACCCAATTACATTTATTACTCGAAGCCGGAAGTGACCCTGAAGGAACCCTGATTCGTGGTTGATATTTGTCGCTTCCCGACCTCCCTCCTCCTTCTCTCCTCTCCCACAAACCCTTTTGCCGCCAAATGTCCACGTCGGCATCGCATACAACGACAAGACCAGCAACAAACGGGGCTGTGGGCCACGCACAACACGATACCTCTGCCACGATGAACGGACACGCACACGACACACGGCCTGCGCCGCCGCCGCCACCGCCGCCACCAGCAGGAGGAGCGTCTGGGTCTGCACAACAAGCGCCAGCGCCCGTGCCGGTGAAGGGGAAAGCAGCACGCCGACAACCAACAGTTGCGTCCAATGAAGCATCGAAGCTAGTTGCCCAGAAGATTGCGCAGTTGGAGCTGGACCAAGCAGGCGAGAAGGACCAGGAGATCGAAATAGGTATGTTACGGTGCTCTGAGACGAATGTTGTCTCTGCTGTTGTGACGGAAACTGACATATTGACCTCTCCCACAGAAAAAGAAGTACGAAAAGCGAACCGCGAGCTGCACAGCCAAACCGCCAAGATGGACGCTGCACAAAAGATCGACCACTTGTCTCGACGCTGTACAGAGCTCCTGCACGATATGAAACGGCACGAGCGCGAAAGCTTAAAGAACAAGAAGCGAGCCGACCAGCTGCAAAAAGACCGTGATCAGAGCCGAACGGATCTCAGCAAGGCGACGACGCTCAAAGAGAAGCTGGAAAAACTCTGCCGAGAGCTCCAGAAGGAGAACAACAAGCTGAAGGTGGGCACCCCTCTCTATGAGTAGAATGAACGCTTGGTGGTGACAATGCTAACTAGCTCTCTCTTACCAGAACGAGAATCGGACGTTGAAAGCGAACGAAGTGTCCAATCTTAACTCGTGGGACCAAAAATACGCAACTCTGCTCCAGAAGCTCGACGATCTGCAAGAGGAGAAGGACCACCCCAAAAAGCAGATTGTAGATGTCGAGTCCGAATTATTGTCAGTGAAGCTGGCAGACTTCTTCCGTGCCCTATCGTACTTTTTTCTAACAACACCACAGATTCCGCGAACGGTTCAAGTCGATGATTGACCAGTACGAGCTCCGCGAGCTGCATTTCCACTCGCTGATGCGCACAAAAGAGCTGGAAGTGCAATACAATATGGCGCGGTTCGAGCGCGAACGGAAGCGCGCTGAAGCCGAAGTGGCGCTCTCACAACGACTACAGGAGCAGGTGCAAGAATTGAGCCGATCCGAAGCCAAGATGCAGGCCGAGATGAAGTTGATTCTCGAAAAAATCGAACAAGCCGGCCTGCCGCCATGAGCCGGG
Source organism: Sporothrix variecibatus (assembly GCA_016097105.2). NCBI lineage: Eukaryota > Fungi > Ascomycota > Sordariomycetes > Ophiostomatales > Ophiostomataceae > Sporothrix > Sporothrix variecibatus. The sequence continues at coordinate 635,088 of JADMNI010000001.1, read as the reverse complement.
TGCGGTCATTCAACTCTCTCCAACCTCTCTTCCTCCCTCCTACTTACTCTCCCACCCTCGATGATTACCCGACGCCGCGACCGGCGTAGACGAAACGGACCCGAACGATCGAACGGACCTCGACGAAGATCGCACACCCATTAAAAAAATGCCTTGTACATACCAGCATATCCATATCAATAGCCACTCGCACCACGACTCCATATACATACTCGCATACCTATACGCTTATCCCGATCCGCTTTCGATGACCTGACGCCTGGCCCAATCGGGCCCCAATCCATCACCGTCTGTGATAGGGATACACGGCTCTTTTGGAAACTGTTAGCCTGTACGGCAAGTGCCGTTTTTGGGTCTGATGTGGCAGAGGATCGGCATGCTTGGTACGGCTACCAGGTGACGGTTTGGCCAGAAGCTATGGTCCCATGGAATGAGCTTGATGGCCGACTTTGAGCGCCATGTCTGTTTCTGACGGCTGTGCGACCCCTTGATCACTACCATTCGGCATAGCATAGATCCATGACCCTGCTCGAGGAAGTCTACCACGACCTCTTCCGCAAGGGGTAACCAAGGAGCAGTGGCACTGTTGGCCTGTTTTAGGAAATGATGGAGGCACTCTCTTGGCTATGGTCTTATTGGGCTTGGCACATCTTTAGTTGGAAACAGCTTTGACTCTTTGGTTGAGAGTATAAGAGGCATATCAAAAGGCCCGGCCTGATGGACGCTGAAAGCGAGATCCTAAGTCGTCTTGTTTACATTAGTTTCTTTTCCTGGGGCCTGGGAACCGAGCATACCCATTGCATTGTATTTTTAAAAAATCATGACACTACTACTACTATTGTGCTTTTACAAAGCTCACAATTCATCAACTCTTTTTCGATTCTTCTCACAAATTCACTGTCTCGTGACATTCCTTCAGGCCCACGTGCTCTTCATTCCAGCCTCGACTTATTACCATAACGCACATTTAGACGAGCTTCTCGTGTGCCTCACCACTGTATGGACTGACTTGTACCGCTTACATACCCTACCAAGTATCTTATCTTCAGTCCATCTCACAAAACGAAAGGAAGTATAAACTCCAATCCGAACTGTTGCCAATATCTGTTCCTGACGATCTTTTGTAGTAACTACTTACTATTATGTAATCAATAATAAGGAAAGCTTCAAATTATATTTGTCTGAATATCTACCAAACTGACCAGCTATCCTGTCCTCTGTCAATGCTGTGTAACACAACCAGAAATGTGAGGTGTGTGGTCATTTGTGGTCGTCTCTTACTGAAGCCGAAACATACGTCATTCCCATTTCAGTACGGAATTTGCCCTTTTAGCGCATTGGCGCATCAGATTCGACTTCTAGCGCCCGAAGCACCCCTCTGGGGAACTGCCGTTAGTGGGCTTGAGGTCTCCCGCAGCGCATTTTACAGCACACTGCCAGGAGCTCCCAACAGTGCTGAAACAAGCAAAGAAAGAAAAATGACTAAGGAGTCGACGAAACGGGCATAGCGCGCGCTTTGTATTTACTGGTCGTGCACTGGAGAAGGGTAGAAAGGGAAGGAGCACAGTGAGAACTGGGGCAGGAAGGAGCAAACTGGAGCACCTTGGAATCATCAGCCAGCAGTCGTTTCCCCTTCCCCATCGCGACTGCGGGCAGCAAACCACATTGATACACACCAAAAATTGAATGCACGACAGGCACCGACGACAGAGCCACGACGACACCGACGATAGCAACATTGCGGTCTGCGCATACGATTCATTGGGCATTCAAGTCGCCCGCTGACTTTCACATTATCATTCCCCACAGTTAGTGACAACAGCACTACCGCGACGGCCTCAAAACAACAAACGGGACGGCACGCGGCCACACTCTGAAAAGCGAGAAGCGACGACTCAAAGCAGAGCGCTGGGCGACGAAGTGGGCAGCAATCAAGACGCTGTAGGACAAGAGAAACGGCACACAGACTATAGACTGTGAGCGACGGCACTTGCTGCAGATAAAGCGGGACATCCGTCTCGTCTGCGATTCGACAGTTCTCGACCGTTCTTCGTTGACGACACAAACGATCCGCCATTCGCATCTTCATTCGCCAACAATCTTCCCGCGCGATATCCCTCGTTCGCCATTCATTCTCTCGACTCCGACATCCTCTGCGACCTTCCATCAATTGTCAATTCATCGTCCGTCGATCTCGCGCATCCTTCTTCATGGGCGATTTGTGCAGCAACACGCAACTCCGTCTTGTCGCAGCCCGACCCGATTGCGCTGTACGACATTAACCTCCTACGACCATACTTTATAATCACACTACCGACCGATGGCCGCCTTCCTGGAAGACCCGCGGCTACGGCAGCGGTGGAACCAAATCTCCCACAACGCCGAGGCCGTCACGGAAAACGCTGCCGCCGGCATCTGGACGTTCCAGCAGTCGTAATGTCAACCCGTGTCTTGCTTCCTTGGGGAGGCCTTTGACTCGTGCACGGCGCCATGCTTAGGTGACCGTGAAGACCGTGCCCGGCGACAGCGCGAACGTGCTCGGGGTGCGCACCGCAGCCGCGCCGAGTACAGTTTTGACTTTTACGACGACTGGTACGATGACTTTGACGAGGGCGGCGACCAGTCAACCGGCGCTGAAGAAGAGCGGGGAGGCGGAGGCGGTCTCTTCGGCAGCTGGCGTGCACGATCGGCCGACTGGGACCGGTTGCTGGCGGGTTCAGGTTCCAAGAGAAACCGAGGGGGACACCACGATGGCATTGACGAAGACGACGAGAATGCCGGTGAGGCACCCGGCGAGGCGGGCGAAATATCGACAGGCGGCGGCGGCGGCGGCGGTAGTGGCGAGGTTACCGACCAACCAAGGCGAGGCCGCGGTATGAGCTACAGCACACGTGCTATGCGGCGGAAACACCCGCAAGGAGATGATCCGACTGTCATTCCGAGCACGGCACCTCTGGGATTCTTAAGCCGGCTACCGTGGAGGATTGGCGGCACATTACGATACAAGCCGAGTGCGGCGAACCTGCGCGAACATCCCAACAGCAGCGGCGGCGGCGGCAGTGGCGGCAGTCTACAACAAAACAGCATGGGCGGACGGCGGCTCGGCGGCGGTGCGGATATGATGCGCGCCCGGGACGAAAACGAGCCGTTATTAGGAGGAGGAGGCAGTGGCGACGATGGTTATCAAGACAGTACTGGCACCGGCTCACGACGTGGACTCTTGTCATGGCAGAATGAGCTGGAGGCGGCGGACGCATCAAGGCAGTATGGAACAGCCCTGTCGTCCGTCCCTGCAGTAGCGGACGGCCGGCCTTCAACAAGGGGTACCATTGTCGATGGTCACGACATATACGACGACGAGCACGGCACACCAGCAGCTCGCAAGCGCAGCGGTACGACCAGCTCCGGTGACACATCGAATTCGTTCCGGTCACGCGGCGACCTGTTCCCGAGCGACGAAGAAGACGACGAGGATGCTGTCCCGCTGGACGACGAGTTTGCCGTTGCCCTCAACCATGTCGACGATCGGAGCAGCGGGCGCACACGGTTCAGCAGCAGCAGCAGTCTAGCGGCCACGGGCGCCATTGAGCAGCAGCAGCGCAAGGGCAAGAAGCGGGCCGACACAGGGACGTCCATCATGTCTGGAGTGTCTGCTGGCGCTGGCCCAGCAGGGCCAGCTAAGGGCGTGCTCTCCCGAAGCGTCTCGCGCACGACCATTGACAGTGTTGCTGTGGGCTCTTCGCCTCGGTCGCCGCCGTTGTCCATTACGAAACGGCTTAGCAGCATGTCCCTGCCCCTCGGCGAAGCCTTTGACGAGCCCGTGGATGAGGGAGAAGAAGCAGGTGAAGGCGAGGCTGTCGAGCAACCACAGACGGTCGAGCTGACGGCTGAGCAGCTGCGCGAAGAAGACGAGCGAGCTGCACGCGAAGAGGACGAAGCGATTGAGAGGCGGCGCGAGGCGGCTGCCAGGCTTGCGAGGGAGAGGGGACTGGTTGAGGCGGCAAGTGAGTCGGTGGCAACCAATGAGGTTGACAAGACGACCAACGAAGTCAACGAGACCGACAAGACGGTTGACACTATCGACACTTCGACTACAGACGTCACCACCACAGACACCGCAGACACCACTGGCCCCACTCCCGCCTTCTCTCCTTACACGCTCTCCTCAAAGGAAGCGCGCGAGGCGGAGTTTGTCCCGGCTAGATTACCGCGATTCGATTAGAGCGATAGCGAGTAGTCAGCCAGCATTAGTGAGGTCGATTACACTTCGGCATCCGTTCTCCGGGATGTTGACCACGTTTCGATCCATGATCAGCGATACGAGCTCTTAATACAGCTTGCGAGCTGTCAACTGTCAACCGCAACTATCAACTGCAACCTCAAGGACACCTCTTGGACACCTCGGCGGCTTGTGTCTTGCGAGCTGCATTCCACTGTACACTACGCTCTTTACTTTCTTTTCTTCCTTTGTATCTTTTCTTTTCTTTCGTTATATCCTTTTACAGTATATACCTAGACAAGAGGATACGACTCTTGAGCGAGCGGTCCTTTTTTCCCACGACGAAGTAATGACAATTGTAATTTTGACATTTTGAGACACACTCTGGACAGACAGCAAGTACTTTTATCTTTTATCCTCCGTAAAAGTACTCCGTACGTCGTATATTAATGCAGCCCACTCTCTCTTCTCGTAAGCTGTCCCACAGCTGTGACCTCGGGTTGAAATGGCCAATTGCGATGCCAAGACATTGTTATCAGTGAAACCTGGTCTTACGTCTTGAACCAGTCGAGCTGCAGAGTCAGAAATCCAAAGCCACGAGCACAGGACTACGGCAGTCCTGCCACAATCGCAAACCAAGTCCATTTACAGCTATTGTCAGTTTTGGTGACGTTGTATTGACGACTCGCAAAGCTTCTAATACAGCAAGCACAGGCTGCCTTTTTGCCCGTATTTTTGACTCCCTCGCTCCTTCCGGCTGTAGTTGTGCCTCGGCATGTCCACTGTCAACTGCGGGCACTAGCGTCGCCCCCAGTTTCCCGCCCTCAGTCCATGAGCTTTTGGCGCGGATCCCCCGCAAAAAAGGGCAAATGGCGAGCATGGAGAGGACGGGGGCGAGCTTCTCCTCATTCTTGGATCTTTCTTGATCTGTCTCCTCATTCATAAGTTTGCTTCCCTTCGGCTTCGTTAACTCTTTTTTGTCTTTTGGACGTATAATTCACATTCTTCGTTTTATACACGTTTTCTTGCCATTCCATCAGCTCGCTTCCATCTTTAAAAGCGAACTGTCTCCACTCCATCCCGGCCGCACCTTCCGTCTTCCGTCTTATAAGAACCTTCGGCTCTTTCCCCAGTTCCTCGCTCTCCAGCTCTTCCCCAGATTTACAACGTCTCACCATACTTCGTTTTCTTTATATCACACTCAACACACATATACACAACACCACACCTCACACAACATTATGGCACCCCTCTCAACGCCTCTGACCGAGCTGCTCGGCATCCAGCACCCCGTCGTCCTCGCCGGCATGGCCCGTGTCTCTGGTGGTGCTCTCGCTGCAGCTGTCAGCAATGCCGGCGGTCTCGGTGTCGTCGGTGGTTTCCGCTTGACACCCCAACAACTCCGTGAGACCGTCGCCGAACTCAAGGCCGACCTCGCCCGCCCCGATCTCCCCTTTGGCATCGACCTCGCCCTGCCCCAGGTCGGCAACGGCGCCCGCCCCACCAACTACGATTATACGGACGGCAAGCTCGACGAGTTGATTGATATCGTCATCAACGAAGGCGCCAAGCTGTTTGTCAGTGCCGTCGGCGTCCCGCCCGCGTACGTCATTGACCGCCTGCACAGCCACGGCATCCTGGTGATGAACATGGTGGGCCACCCAAAGCACGCGTCCAAAGCGCTGGCGATGGGTGTGGACATGGTGTGTGCCCAGGGTACTGAGGGCGGTGGACACACGGGCCCTGTCGCGGGTACCGTGCTGATCCCGGCCGTTGTGGATGTGGCACAGCGTGTCGCCGCTGAGCGTAAAGCTCTGAAGAGCAAGGGCCAAAAGGGCAATTTCTTGCTGGCGGAGCCGCTGGTCGTGGCCGCCGGTGGTATCAGTGATGGCCGCGGTCTGGCGGCGGCTCTGATGCAGGGCGCCGCTGGCGTGTGGGTCGGCACGCGGTTTGTGGCCTGCGCCGAGGCCAACTGCAGTGAGGCACACAAACAGGCCGTCGTAACGTGCGACACGGACGACACGGACATTACTCTGGTGCTGACGGGCCGTCCGCTGCGCACACGGCTCAACCCTTATATTCGCAAGTGGCACGAGCAACCCCAAAAGATTCGGGACCTGTGCGCCAAGGGCATCATCCCCTTTGAGTACGATCTGGAGAACCGCGGCCACGACGGCCACGCGGGCGACGAGATCAAGATTGGCGACGACGAAGACGAGGTGGAGATGCCGTACCTGATGGGCCAGGTTGCCGGCAACATCCAAAAGGTGCAGCCGGCCAAGGAGATTGTCGATGAGATGGTCGCTGGTGCGGTTGCCTCTCTGCAGCGGGGACAGACCTACCTGGGGAAGCTGTAAGCGGTGCAGTGTGATATCATTAAACGGAAACTGAAAGAAAAGAACATGTATGATTGATGGACTTTGTATATATCGCGGCCTTTTTGTCGCAGCTGGTAAATAGGAAATGCAATTGCAGGAAATGAGTATGCCAAACGCCAACGCCTCTATCGTTCTGTGGTGTATATGTTGCCCGCTTTATAAAAGTCGAGTGCCCTCAGTGCTCTACTGCTTCTTCTCCATCTCCGCCTTGTCGCCCTCGGCCAACCGCTTCATCATGTTGGTGTGGATCTGCTGCCAGCCGCCCTCACACAGGCCCTTGACTGTGTTGATCAGCAGCCGTGAACAGTAAATGACAATTTCTTCCACCAACTCCAGCTTGCCGTCCGCACCGTCCACAATCGTCCACGTCGTGTCCATGACAATCGACATCGGACTCCGGATCCGCACATAGACACCGCCCGGTGTGTCTGTCATCTCGTACGTGCTCACGACTTTCGAGTCCCACAGACCCGCAGGCAACGTTTGCACCACGTCCGTCACGCGGTACACGCCAAACTTAAGGCCGTCCTTTTCCTTTGTGGGCGACTCCAGGACGGCCCGCACCTCCTCTGGCAGCGGGTGCTCCTTCTTTGTGTGCGAGGCGAGGGCAGTCGCGGCCAGCTTGTTGGCCTCGTCGTCGCCCACGACCTCGCAGTCGACACTGTGGGGTCCGCACTGGATGAAGGCCTGGTGGTTCTGGAGCATCGTCTTGATGGCCGTGGCCTTGTCGGTGCCTGCCGGCATCGGCGATGTATGGCGGAGATTGGCGGTAGTGTTGAAGACTGACAGGTTAGGAAAAAACAATGCAAACAAAGCTGCGAAGGACGAAGGATTGACTTACAAGACATGATGTTGAAATTGAGTTACGATAATAAGATCAATGAAGGAGAATAAAAGCTAGATGAGACGAAAAACAGGCACGCGATGACTATTAAAGTATTGACACGGAGAATAAGAAATTGGGAAAAGAAAAAAAGTAAAACTAAACTCAGAATCAGAATCAGAATCAGAATGGAAAGAAGAGAAGAGAAACGACGTCAGAAGAGGCTGTGCGGAGAGTTCTGACACAGTCCGGGTGTCAAGGCAAAAGGCCGAGCTGGGCGAGCTGGGTGGTCAATTGATTCGAGGGGGAAGGAGAGGAAGGAGAGGGGTCCTAGTCCAGGGAAGGAGTGACCCAGGCGGACGGGACCGGGCTTTTCGATTCCACATTGCTAAAATGGGCAGTTTTACAGGCACCATTCTGACAGGCACCGTTTCCTACCTTCCCGCTGACTTCTGCACCTGGAATATACTGGCACGTTTCTGGCATAATGCGACGGGCTGGCCGCCTTCCGACCCTGGCTACTATGCTAGCCCCTCTATTTGTGTAATAAGGGCAAGCGGTTCGACCTGGTTGTTGGAAGGTGCGCGGGTGGTGTTGTCCGATTGGCCACCCGTGGTTGCCATGTTTGACAACAAAATCGTAGAAATTGAGGGAAGTGAGGGAAGGTACGATCGACGAAAGTCGTAAAAAAAAGAAGATCAAATAATTTTCAGGGAAAGGAGGAAAGAGCGAAGAAGACATGCACATGATGTTCTACTTCCAGTTTTGGAATATGGCGATGTCGCGCCTTCTTCACACAGCACACACTCACAAAGGAAGCAGCGATAGGTAATAAAAAAGGGGGTATTGAATCTCCTCTCTTGAAAAGAATTGACAAATGAAAAGAGCTAACATGAAGATAAAAGGTAAAAGTCGGCCGTGAAGCTGCTGTGCAGAGCTAATTATACAGACAAATCAGGAAAACTATGAACGAAGGCTAGCATGTTAAATACAGAAAACTCAAGAAAATAAAACGTCAAGTCATTAACCACCATCTAGATATCACCTTCTCAACTTCATTATCATCTTCTCGTACGTGCGGGCGGTGGCGGCAGGAAGTCCGTCTGGACAATCTCCGTCTGTGTGTGCGGCGATGCGCCGATGACGACGACGACGACGACACCTTGCCATACGGTGACTTGGCCTTGTTGGCGTGTGGTGACCGCGCATGCGGCGACTTTGTCAGTTGCCGCGGGTTGGACGATGTAGCCGACACGGGGAGGGAAGCCGCCATTCGGCGGGTTCATGGACGTTGCCGACACGTCGCCAGCACCTGATCCAGCACCGCCGGCTGACTGCGGCTCGCGGTCCGAAAACGTCTGGCGAACAGCCATGGTCGCCGATCCTAGACCGTTGGAGGACGCCACCGAGACGGCCGAGACCGGTTCACGCTCGCCGCGGTAGGAGCCGACGGCCGAGACGGGCAGCGAGGTCGTCCCCGACGCCTGTGCATGGTTCATCTGCAGCTGTTGTTGCTGATACTGCTGAGCAAGCTGTCACCATGGCCGACCAGCCCTGATAGACGCCGCGTTTGCCGGCGGCCATGTTGGCAATAGGCCGTGTTGGGCGAAGGGCCGGGGGCAGCACCACTGGGCGAGGCCGACGTGGGATTGTGGTACTGTTGATGGTAGCCGCCAGCGCGCTGTGGTGGCACATACATGGCTGGGTTGTAGCCGCCATGGCCCGTGGGCGGTGATGGCAGCTGGTTATTGAGAGACGTGGACGACAGCAGTGCTGTTGACGACGTGGGCGTGTTGTACGAGGGCGACGAGTTTGTGCCCAAGTGCGGCGAGAAGGACGTCTTGAGCTGGTGCAGACGCGGCGGTGGTGACTGCGAGGCAGCGACGGCTGCTTCGGCATAGCCCTTCTTGTCAAAGTCGGACGAGTGGATGCGCATGCCAATGTTGTCCGTGCTGGTTTGACTGGTAGCTGCTGGCATGGGTGATGGGAACGGCGACTCGACAATGGCTGGCAAGTGACCACTGCTGCCACCAATACCGATGCCATTTGGTGTGGTGGTCGTGTTGGACGACGCAGCAGCCGTGATGGCGGCCTGGATGGCGGCACCACTAATGACTTGCGGCTTCTGGTGCTTTCTGCGCGCGGACGAAGGTACCTGCTGCTGCAAATGTTGTTCTTGTAGGGCTGCAGCAATCTCCAGGCTGCTGGCACTGTTGCTGCGGCTGTGGCCATTGCCACGACCAGAAGGAACAGCAGGGATAGGAGGGACAGCCTCGGACATGGCCTTGAGGTCGACCATCTCGTCAAGGCTCGTGGCACTCGCACGGCACTGGAAGCTGAGTGGCGATGTGATGTGGTCGCTGGACGGGAAACGAGATGACCAACCAGCCGGGTTGGATGCAGACGCCGGAGATCCACGAACACTGGCACCGCCGGTGGGAACCGACACGAAGCCACCGAGACCGCTGCCCGTGATGCCACCGCTGGGCACAAAACCACCACCTCCACCACCGTTACGGCCACCGATGCCGCCCTCGAAACCATAAAAGTTGTCCTGCTCCTTGTTCTTGCGGAAGATGCTCTTCTTAGTACCACCGCCACCACCAGCACCACGACGGGCCGAGCCACGACGTTTGCGGTAGCAGACAAAGGCGAAACCACCGATGGCAGCAATGGCCAGCAGGGCCACGACGACAATAACGGCAATCGTCGTAGTGGCGACGCGGTGACCGCTGGAGTCTGAGCCGGACGACCCTGAACTGCCCGACGCCGTCGGTGCAACAATAGAAATCGTTGTGGCCGACGCAAACACTGAGCCGCTCAGGCCGACAGCCTCGTCGACAGGCAGCTGCTGCAGACACCCCGCCTCCAGTGCGATCAGCGAGTTGGCAATAATGTTTTGGTCGCCGCCGCCGCCGACACAGGCAGTGCACCCCTTGAACAGCGTGCTCGTCAGTGTCGTCCCGTTGGCAGAACAATAATCGAACTCGGTCTGGTTGCCGAGGCTGGGGATGCCGTCAAACAGATTGTACTGGAGTGGACCACAGGCCGTCGATGTTTGACAAGGGCTCGACCCGACAGCATTGCCGGCGTCCGGGTAGCCAAAGATGCAGTAGTCGACATTGTACCGCAAGTTATAAAAGAACCAGGCCTGGTCGCTCTCGGTACCCTGCGAAAAGGTGCTGTTCTGTAGGCAGCCCATGCAGCTTGTCCATTTCTTGCCGGCGGTCGAGCTGGCAAAGTCGGCGTCGCTGCAGACCATGTCGGCGTTGACGGTGTTGGACGAGTTTGGGTCGGAGGTGTCGAGCCCTGCGCTGTCGATGCAGAGCGAGGCACATGGCGAGTTGGGGGCGACCTGGATGGCCGTGGTGGTGGACGACAGTAAGAAAAAGAGAGTAAAAATGGCCGTGGCCAGGCGGCCGGAATGGTGTAACCGGGCCATTTTAAGAGGTCTATGTGGGTGTAGAAAAAAAAGAGAGAAAAGAAACGGAGAAGAAAGGGAGGTTGTTTTGTCCGTGAGGCCGGCCTCTAAATCGTAATAATGTATAAACGAGTCGAGACCATATTATGAGAGGGAGAAAGGCTAGGAAGATGAATAAGAATTAAGAAGGTGTATGAAGGCGAATAGAAGTTGTCTTGTGATGCAAAGAGTGATGTTTAACGGCCGATCTGCCTGCAGAAAGCCACAGAAAGTAGGAAAGGAAGTGATATATTGTGGGGTAAGAAAAGAAAGTAAAGAGAAAGAAGCCCTGCTTGCTTTCGAAACACACAATAGAGAAGGAAAGAAATGATTGTTGAAGAGACGTAGGGTCATTAGGATAGGAAACAAGAACCAAAAGAGAGAAACAAAAGAAAGGACCAGGGAGTCAGGAAGCGGATGAAGTACGATATATCAATATATTGACATGAGCGGTCAACAAAAGTCAAGTCAGCAGAGACTAATACGATTCTGAGTGATGACCACTCCTCCTCTATACGGGATAGTCGCTTCATCTCATCACTTCTTGGGAAAGACGTGCATGGAGAGTGTGAATTGCCACGAGAAAATAAGCCAACGACAGCGGCAAAGACAGACAGAAAAAAATACACGGAATTCGACAAGATCAGTCCATGCAACCGCCCTATCCTTGGGGACTGCAGGATAGAGAGCTACGACGGGTCTAGCGTGGGATGGGAGATGGACGCTATTCTGTATATGTAGGGAGGTGATGTGGTATGGAGAACGATGAATGGATGCAGTGTGGATGCAGGCGGCTTGGAGAGAAGAGAGATGTGAAAAGTAGTGGTTTGCCATGCGCGGAGAATGGGAAAGTAAGAAATATCGGACACATTCTCCCAACTGGAAAAGGAGAGAAACGGACGACATGGACCAGAAAGTGTGATGATCTAGGCCCACCGGTCTCTTTGACGGGTCCGGCTGGCATTGTTGCGATACGACATAGAAGAGAAAAGCTTCTGCACTCGAGGTTGTACCGATGGCCGGGTAGAGAGAAGGAGAGGAAGTCGGAGGAATGGGATGAAGAGGAAGAGGCCGGTCTGGCCATGTTTTCTCTTTTCGTCACCTTTTCACAGTGCCGTTCTACAATTGAAAAGGCCAATCGCTGTTGAAAGTGCAGACGACCGTTCAGGATCGCATAGAAAGCATACAGAAAACATACATGAACGCACATCAAAACACAGCAGCACGCAGAAAATGGCCGGCGCTTAAATGTCTTGACAAGACTATGGAGAACAGTACGTACTTTTAAGCACGGTCGTACTTGGGGCTTTCTGGGCGGGACGGGACTTGGCAGGGGTCCAGCTGACGATCTCATAGGCCCGCCGTCCTTGACTTGGCGTGAAAGCGTGCGACCAGGGTAGGATTTTTGGTAGGATATGCGGGATGCGGAGCAGGGGGTATTGTGATGTGAAGAGAAGACGAGAAGAATAACGAAAGGAGAAAGAAAAGAGCAGAAGAAAGGTGACAGTGTTGGATAGAGTACTGTGTATGTGATGATCGTATTGTTACTATGCAGCAACAATGCCGAATGTGTTGGCTTGTTTTGCTCGCTTCTTCGTCTATCTTTTGCACAGACTCTTTCGTCACAAGTAGAGTCTTCGCTTATGATATAAATAGATTGAATAATACGTAGTACTGTCTTCTGGTTTTCTGGAAATGAGTAAGCTCAATAGACAACTGGGAATCTCCTTGGAAAAGAATCATGGTGAAGTCTCTCGACCAGTTTACCGTTGAAATGATCATACAGCAGACATATACCACATGTCACACCACATTAGTTTCCTGTCGTCCGGCCTTTTGTTCCTCTTGAATTCGTCTGAAAATCCAACTACCTTTTTCATACATACCTGCGACCCTCTCCTGCGGCCGGCGCGAATCGTGGAGACGCCACTGGACGGCGAGGCGGGTGGTCCTCTCTCGTCGACAGGATCATCGTGAGAGACGTCGGCTGTTCCTGAATTGAATTCGGAGGATTCCAGGAGTCTGGTCCTTTCCGCGTTTGATTCTCTTTTGTCTGTTTTACACATTTGCACACCCATCTCATTTCAGCCTCTCAGCGCTTCCCAAAATGAGCACTACCCACACAAAAAGAAGAAGTGCAAAAAAAGGAAAGAAAAAAGGGTTGCGAAAGAAGGATCAGCCCCTGTCGCATGTCGTTGGTCGGGCGCTTAAGTCGAGTTCAACAACAGAGACAACAGGACAAAGAAAGCGGGACGATACCGGCGCGGCGGCAACCGCCCGCCCATTGGTGCCCGTCTTGAGGCTCCACCCACTCCATTGCCCTTACCTCTTTCGGCTGTCCGCTGGGAGAAAGGTGAAGATAGCCGCTGCATGGCAAAAGGGCAGATTACTGTCATAGAGAGCAGGTCACGACGGATTCAACACCACAAGTTTGGGATAAAACTGTTATTTGATTTTTTTGGGCACAAGATAAAGATACTGTGTGCTAAACGGAACAACAATGCTAGCCTTTTTTTGCCTCTCAAAACTCCAGGAAATCATCGCTCAAAAGAAAGCTATACCACGCAGTCCATGAAAAGAAAGCAAAAACTGGCGACAAATAAAAATACAAAAGCGTATTGTAGACAATAAAACAGGCCACAGCCTCGAGAAAAGAACGCTCTTAGCCAAAATGCCCGATTACAACTCTCCGCGGTCCATGTCGTCGTGCCGGCCGCCGCGGCCGCCAAGCACACCCGACCCGTTGTTCCGTGGACGACCGCCACTGCGCTTGCCGTGGTTCGCCTGCTGTTCCTGCCAGACACGCATCTCGGCCTTGGCGTGCCGCTGGGCCTCCTCGACACGAGGACGAAACACTTCGAGCTCTTCCTTGTCAATGGGCAGCGGCTTGATCTGGCGCTCCATGCCAATGGCCTTTTCGATGGCCAGGAAGTGGATCACGTCGTACTGCGTGACCAGGTTGATGGCGTGGCCCGACTTGCCGGCACGCGCGGTACGGCCGACACGGTGGACGTAGGTCTTGCTGTCCTGGGGGACGTCGTAGTTGATGACAATGCTAATGCGCGGATATCGAGACCACGCGCGGCAATGTCGGTGGCGACCAGGATATCACGACCGCCCGACTTGATCTTGTTGAGCGCGGACAGACGCGCCGACTGGCTCAGTTTGCCGTTGAGCGGGATGGCACCGAAACCCAGGGCGCGCAACAAAAAGGCAATACGGTGTGTCTCGTAGATGGTGCGCGTAAAGACAATGACGGACCGGCCACTGTACTCGTTGATGATGTGCACGAGCGCCGTGTCCTTCTTGACGAGGGGCACGAGGAACATGCTCTGCTTGAGGGTCGAGACCATCTGCTGGCCGTCGGGACCTGCACCGGGGTTGACGACGGTGACACGCACAGGGTCGCGCAGAGAGGCACGCTGCAAGCTCTCGACCTTCTTGGACATGGTGGCCGAGAACAGCATCGTGCGGCGCTCGCGCGGTAGGTGCTTGAGAATCTTTTCGACAGTGGGGCCAAAGTCCATGTCGAGCATCCGGTCGGCCTCGTCGATCACCAGGTAGCGAAGATGAGCAAGAGAAAAGCCCTTTGTCTTTTCGAGGTGGTCAAGCAGACGGCCCGGCGTCGCCACAATAACGTGCGGCTTCTTGCCCAGAGCAATGGTCTGCGGGACCATATCCATGCCGCCGACAATGACGGCACACCGCAGCGCGATGCTCGAGAAGGCCTCGAATGTCTGGCCGATCTGAACCGCCAGCTCACGCGTGGGGGCGAGGATCAGACCGAAAAACGGCCGCGGCTTAGCCAGCAGGGCCTGCAGAATAGGGAGCGCGAAGGCGAGCGTCTTGCCACTGCCAGTCTCGGCCGTGCCGATGACGTCGCGGTTCTGGAGGGCAACGGGGACCGCTTTGGCCTGGATCGGCGTGGGTTTCGTGAATTTGAGTGTATCGCAGATTTCGCACAAAACGTCCACAAGACCCAGTTCCTTGAATGTTGTGGGTAGGTCCTCCTCCTCTGCAGCTGCCTCTCCGGTCTGATCTTCCTCACCCTCTTCCTCCTTTTCATCCGACCCTGCCTCGGACGCCTCTTCTTTCGTCTCATCTTCATTGTTGTCATCATTATCGTCGTCATCCTCCTCCTCGTCCTCCTCGACGGCCTCGATCGGCCGTTTTGGTCTCGTCTTTTCCGTCTTATCTGTGCCGGCCTTCTTTGTCGCCTTCGTCTGATCCTTCAGACGCTTCTCGACCTTCTCGACCTTCTCGGTCTTGGCCAGCTTCACGGCCTTCTTGCCGTCCGTTTTGTCCAGTTTGGCCTTCTTGGCCCGAGGGCCGGCCGCGTGCGAGCCCATTGTTGTTTCGTTTGGTCGTGGTTCGGCTGGTGGTGAGAGTTGGTGGTGATGTGAGAGTGTGGTGAGGTGGATGAGGTTGGTTTCGAATGATATTTAGTCTGATCGTGTGTTTTGTTGTATTTTGATTTCTTTTCCGGACAACGAGACGAAGGAGAGAACGAGGCCGAGAAAAACGGAAGGTGCGAATGTTGGGCGGTCGCACCTGCCCGCCGAGACCTTTTTTTCTGCCTCTCTTATCGATTAGCGACGAAAGAATTGTGGGTCGAGCTAAAAATGGACCCTCGACTGTCAGTTTAGATGCACGTGACGTTTTATCGGCTTAATGTACTAAATCTGGCTGCTGCACGTGCTCCTCGTAGCACTTGATAGACTCTGCACCAGACGACTAGTCGTTATCCGACTTATCGGCGGTTGATTCTCCACTTATTTTTTTCTGCAGGAAAAAAGTTCGAAGCCTTTCACTACTGCAGGTTCCTGCCATCCCAATCGCTGTTTCCTTTGGCATCAGCGACAAAATAAAATATCAATCTTCACGACATCACGACACAGCATTTTCGCATATTCTCGCATATTCTTGTCACCACCCACCTCTACCTCCGCACCCACACATATTCACACATACACAATGGCCACAAAGGCCAACTCGACGCCCATCGGCAACCGCGGGCCCAAGCTCGATGTCGCCGTCGAAAAGGACACCCCCTACACCTTTGATCTCGGTCTCCTCTTGGCCAACGACGCCAACCCGGCTACCATTACCTCGGCCGCCGCCAACAAGGATGCCCACGAGGCTGACTTGGCTGCTGTCGCCCGTGACGGCGCCCAGGCGCTCGTGAACCAGCTCCTCACCACCTGCCGCATCGAACGCACCACCACCGACGGTGTCCTCCTCAACTTGCCTCCTGTGGCCACGGCTCTACCCCGCGAGAAGCCTGTGCCCGAGCCCAAGCCGCCGACCAAGTGGGAGCAGTTTGCGGCGCGCAAGGGCATCAAGCCCAAGACCCGCGAGCAGCGCAAGAACCTGCAGTACAACAAGGAGACCAACGAGTGGGAGCGGAAATGGGGCTACAAGGGCGCGAACAAGTCGGCAGCGGAGACGGACTGGCTGGTCGAGGTCAAGACGTCGCAGTACGGCAAAGACCAGGAGCTGGCGGACAAGGGCCACTCGTACCGGGGCGAGGGCCGCCGGGAGCGGAAAGAGCGGTTCAAGCGCAACGAGCGCAAGATGCGGAATAACAAGGAGCGGGCGGCGAGGGCATAAAAAGAGATGCGAGGATGCTTTTCTTTTTTCTTGTTGTTATCTCATTGCTGGTATCGTCGGTGTCTGGCGTTTTGCATTTGCAGATTCGACGGCGAAGTGCAAAAGTGGAGGCTGGAACGAGAGCGGAGTGGAGGAGAAGAAAAAGACGAGAAGAAAAGGAGGGAGAAGCGACGAGTTTGGATTGCATTTGTTTTCTTTTCTTTGCATGCCTTTTGGCTTTTATTTTGTCTGGCGTTATCATCATGTTATCATAGTTTTAGGGACGGGTCCGTCTTTGGGAATATATCATCATTCACTTCAAGTCACTGTATGAACCAGAAAGAACCGTGAGATCATTCATGCGCTTGGTCTACTAAAAGACTGTCTAGAATGTATTCGTGCGCTGTACATTTGTATCAAGTCGTAATAATACTGTCGTCTTCTTCTTCTTCTTCTTCTTCTCTCTCTCTCTTTCTTTTGATATCTATGCCATCATCTTGCTTCACCGGCGACGACCACCAAGTTCCTCTTCTTCCTCCTCACTCTCTTCTTCACTGCCATCGTCGTCACTGTCATCCTCGTCCTCGTCGTCTTCATCATCCTCCTCTTCTTCATCGTCCTCTTCTTCTTCCTCCTCCTCATCAACACCATCAACCACCAGTCCATAATCGTCATAGTAGTCCGCCAGCTTCTTCACCTGCGTCTTGTAGCCCATCGCCTGGAACGCCTTGTCCGTCGAACTCTCCAGCAGCGGCGCACACGTCACCACCACATTGCTCGTGCCGGGCTTGAACACGGGCATAATCAGGTCCGTCATCACTGCCCGGATCTGGTCATGCGTCACTTCGCGCGCTGCCGCCATGATCTGCTTGCTGTAGCCGGCATCAAGACCACGCACGACGCCCAGAATATAGTTCTGCTGGGCAGCCATCGCCATCGTGGCCTGCTCCTCGGCCAGCGCCATAACGATACCGCTGACGGCACCCTGCACAAGATGCTTGTCGAGTGGCTCGCGGCCGGACGCCAGGGCATCGACGGCATCGCGGGCAGCGGCGACGGCCTTGGAGGCGTCGGGTGAGCGGTAGACACGGAACTGCAGGGCACCGACATTGTTCTCACGGCCGAAACTCGTGCCGTAGGCCAGGCCGTTGCCGCGCACAGCGTTCCAGAGGGGGCCCTCGACAGCCTCGAGGTAACCGATAGCGACGAGAACTGCGGGCAGCCGCGGGTCAAGCAGCGATGTCAGGCCGACTGTGGTGGAAACACTGTACGACGTATCCAACGTGGTCATGGGCAGGATAATGGTGCCAATAGAGCCGGGCTTCTTGCCCTCTTCGTTATTGCGCAGGTGCGGCGGGATGATGGGCACCATCTCCTTGGACGTGTCCAGACCTTCTGTGAGCGCATCCCAGGCCGAGACAATCGTGCCGGCACCGACCGTCTTCTCCAGCTGCTCGACGTCGGCCGTAACGAGCACGCGCATGTTCTGGAACGCAAACAGCGACGTGCGCAGCTCCTCGAACCAGCCCACAACCTTCTCGGGCTCCGTCTCGAGCAGCTTCTTGAGACGGCGCAGGTACACGGCACGGACCAATGTACGGCGAGCCGATGGGAACGAGTCGCGCACCGAGTGGATGGCCATCTCGACTTCGGCCGACATGAGGCGACCGTCGCGCTTGTTCTCGGGAATATCGGCCAGCGACTTAGCCACACCGGCCGTCAGGCGCACGGGGTCAAAGACGGAGTCAAACATGAGCTCGCGCAGCCAGCGGATAATGGTCGCGTACTTGCTGGGCTCGAGCTGGATCTGGAGAGTAATGCTCTCAGCGTCACCAACACTGCCGCCCGAACGGAAGGCATACGAAATGGTGTCCTGCTCGAGCTCCTTGACCACATCCTCAAAGTCGACGCGCTTGCCGTCGCGCACAATGGGGCTATTGAAGAAGTTGTCGCTGAAGATCCAGAGCAGCGGCTTCAGGATCATGGGCACGCCGGCCGTGCTGATGTGCACGGTAATGCGCACAAAGTTAGACGGCACATCCTCAAACTGGAGGAACAGGGGCTGCTGGCCCGGCTTGGACGCATCCAGAATCTTCTGGGCCTCGTTGTCGACGACGCCCAGACTCTTAGCACGGCCGGCACGGGCTGTCCGCGACTCGATAAAGTGAATTGAGTCCGTGCCGGGGACCTCCCACTTGTCCAGCACCTCCTCGGGGATCGGCATGTCGTTGGCCTTCTTGGCCTGGTCCAGACGCTCCTGCAGCTTCTTCAAGCCCTCGACGCCAATCTCCTTCTTGCGGTTGGCCACGCGCTCCTTCTCTGCCGCCTTGAGCTTCTTGGCCAGCGCCTTGGAGGGCTTGCCGAGAATCGAAATGTGCTTCGCGTCCGAAATCCACTTCTTCAAAAAGGCTCTCCACTGGTCCTCGGTCCAGGCGTCCAGAACATCGTACTCGGTCAGGTCTTGGAGGTCCTTGAGGGTTGAGCCGTCACGCTTGCCAAACAGGTAGTCGGTGATGATGTTGCTCGAATAGAAGCTCTCGGAGCTCTCGGCGTGGAACTTGACCTGCCGGCGCTCACGGCTCACACAGTCGCGAATGTACGTCATATCCAGCGGACCGTCGGCCACCTCTTTGAGGAGAGCAATGAGGCGCTGCTCGACAAACTCCAGCTTCTCAGTCGCCACACCCGTCGGCTGCAGCCAGATGACCGAGTTGGGACGCGACTCCCACAGGTAGCTGACGGAGCTGGCCAGCGCCTCCTTCTCGACAATGACGTTCTCCAGCACCGATGCCGACGAGCCACACAGGTAGGCCAGCAGAACGTTGAGGGCGGACGTCGAAGTCACATCGTTGCAATTGGGACCGAAATAGCCCACAATGATCTCGCCAATCGACTCGTCGTCTTCGGGGAACTCAACCGTGTCGACAATCGTCTCCTTGATCGCAGGCGGCTGTGCCGAGTCGATCCATGGGCGCTTGAAGGGGGTCGCATCCAGCGCCGGGATGTCGTCCTTGATGCTCTCCTCAAACTCGTCCAGAATGCTCAGCAAGTTGTCCTGGTCCACCTCGCCCACGATAATCACGGCCAGGTTGCGGGGCTGGTACATTTCCTTGTGGAACTCGCGGATGCGGTCAGCCGTCAGCACCCGCAGCGCCTCAACCATACCGCCCGTCTCGTACCGGAAACCGACATTCTCTGGGTACAGGTGGCGGCGCGCGCGCAGGTCCATCAGCTCGCCGCTGTTAGACTCGAGCGCCTGCATCTCCGAGTAGACAACACCCGCATCGTTGCCCTTGCCGTTGATGTGGTGCACCTCTGTCAGACAAGCATCGTCGGTAATTGTGGGCAGTAGAACGTGCTCCAAGTACACTGGCAGGATCTGTGCGAAGCCCTCCCAACCGGCCGTCTCAAGCGTGTAAGCGGTGTGGTCGACGGCCGTCCAGGCATTGGTGCCAGAGTAGGCGCGCGAGGCCAGCTTGTCGAGCAGGCCCTTGTACTGGTAGCTGCGGGAGCCCATAAAGATCAGGTGCTCGAGAGTGTGCGGTGCGCCAGAGTCGTCAAAGATCTCCGTGGCCAGTGTGAAGTAGCCGTTGATCTTGGGACCCTTGCGGTTGGCAACGACCACGGTCATGCCGCTACGCTCGGAGACATATTGTGTGATGGTCGTCGGAGCATAGCTCGTCTGGAAGCTCTGGACCTTGCGAAAATGGCCCGTCATGGTGGAGGTAGACCGGAGGAGTTGTGGGGGTTGTGAAGAACGAAAAGGGATTCTGAAGAGTTAGCAAGTGGTCAATCATTAATAAAAGAAGAAAAAAATAACGTCAAGTCATCCTAGCTTGTCGTCTCTCTTCCGCTTCTGATTTCTCATGTCGCATCCTTCTGTCTAAATGCAGCACTTCAGTCCGGTCGGATCCTGTGCGACAAACAGCATATCCGCCCTGTTGGCGGCCACATCCGCTCTTGTCCTGCAGCCACCCTCTTGTATTTTTCTTGTATTTTTCTCTTTCTCCCCCACACACCAATTCTTCCTTACCTGGTTCTCGTGATGCCAGAAGCGTAGCAGCCTTGCCAGCTATGAGCCGCCGACTGGAGGCCGCGGCAGACGGGTCCGCGGACGCGAGATGAAGACAGAGTTTCGGCCGATCTGTAGTAGAGGCAACGTCAGCAATTGTTCAAAGAAACAGAAACGGCCTGTGACAGGATCCTCCTGTCTGTCCTTCCCACCCTCTTTCTTCCGCCTCAACGTTCCGCCTCGTTGTCGTGCTGCAGAGGCAAAAGCCACCTGCATTGACAGGTTGGATCCTTCTTTTCCTGCCTACCATCCTTCTAGATCCTTCTGGTGTTCTCTTTCCTGTCCGTCATTCTTCCCATTGTCCTGTCACTTTTTCTCTGTTTTTCTTTTTCAGATCTCACATTTGGATGCCGAGGGGGTGGAAGCTGTTCGGCAGATGGCTCGCGAGCAAGCTGTCTCAAGGTGGGGTAAAGGAAGGGTCTTGTCGTTTGTCGTAGATGCTCGTCGTGTCTTGCAACTGTTCGTCGTGAAAGTTGTCGCCGATGTAAGTGTCTATGTAGAAAGAGAAAGTTCCAAAATCTCCTATTTCTAAACGTGGAGCACACCGATTACTATCTAAAGGTTCTAAAGGCGGTCGCGGCTTCCCTTTATTCTCTAGGACGAGAATCTGTACACGGTAGTTTCCTTAAAATCGAGATTTTGTTAGCGCCGGGAACCGCACCTGCTCTACTTTGTGCTGATACTGCCGCCCATTACCCCGCCGCGTATAACGGAGTATCCATCGCGCTTTCCTTCACCAGTAGGCCACACCACACTATGTATTACCCTGCAACATGCACGCACTATATTCCCCTTGTCTCATTTTGTACCGCTCAGTCTGTGATCCTTCCTTTTTTATGTGTGTGTTGTTGTACGGAAGTACTTTGAGCTCCTTCCTCCTACGTCGTACTTCCGTGACTTCCTCCGTTGTACGAGCACACCTTGTCACCCAGACCGCACCTTCCTGCAGATTTGCAGACAGATAGACAAACTGACACCTCCTGCTCACCGGAGTCACAAACCCTCCTTCCCATTTTGTACAGACAGTCACCGAGAGATCACATAATTATCTCGATCTCACCTTGTCACTTATTTTGAACATTATACATTGCAGCAGTCACGTATATTATATAGAACAGGGTGCGAGTAAGAAAGAGTATAGGTTATCTATCATTGAATTGTGTCCGTTGGTGTGTTTCGTTTGTTGACACACAGAAAAGAAAAGCGATATGTAAAGCACAGGCTCAAGAAGCTGGTACAGTAATAATATTTGAATATTGTTTAAAACAAATGAGAATGAAGTTGTACATGTAGAGTACATTAAAAAACAGATGAAAGCTCATGAAGCTGATGAAATGCAGATGATGGATGAAAAGCAAGCAGATCAACTCCAAATATCCCCCTCTTGCCAGAGGGCCAAAAAGATGGTGGCAACAAGATGTAAAAAATAAGACATGAAAAGCAGAAACCGAAAAAAAAGAAACCGCTTGACAAGACAAAAAAGTAAAAAACCCTTCCAGTGGTATACCCTCCCAATGGGTCTTCAGACACCATTTTTTTTTGTTTCCTCTTCCTTCTTTCTTCCTTCCCTCCTCTCATTCCTCTCTTTTTTTTCTCTTCCTTCCTTGTCGTTCCTCCTCCACTCATTCCATGCCTATGCATCATTCTGCATGGCCTCCATCTGCTTCCTAAACCACTCACGATCCTCGTCCATCTCTTCGCCCATCCGACGCAAATCATCAATCAACCGCTCGGCCTCGCTGATAGTCGAGCTGGCATTGTTGTTGATGTTGCTGGAAGTTGCATGTGTCGTTGATGCAGAGGCAGAGGCAGCAGTTCCAGACGCAGACACGCGGGCCTTCTTGGCGTCCGGTGGCGAGACCAGGTTGGCAGCAGTAGCCGCCGCGATCATAGCAGGCCGGCGAGAAGCAGCAGACGGAGTCGGAGACGCAGTCGCAGTGGCCGTCGCGCCAATCGTGTCGTCCTGGCCGTCAATGCCCGACGAGAACAGGCGCTTGCGCGAAGGCGTCACGGCTGTGCGGCGGAGGCGTTCTTCGGTGTAGCGCTTGCGGCGGGCCGCCTCGTCCTCTTCCTCCTCATCGCCGTCACCACCATCGTCGTCAATCACAAAGTGCTGGCCATCGCCAGTCGTGGTCAGCGTCAGGTCGTCCGCAGCGCTCGTGTTAGTCACCGGCAGGGGTGGCAGTCCACAATCGCCAATACCCGGGAACCGTTTGTTCTCGTGGAGCATGGGCAGAGCAATCGACTCGGGCAGGTACTGTCCGTTGGGCATCTTCACGAGGCCCATGGCCCGCAGGCGCCAGTAAACGGACTTGACCTTGCTGCCCGAAGCATCACGGGTGACAGCCACATCGCGGACGGCCCCTTTCTTCGAAAAGGAAAAGTTGGATGGGACCGGGCTGGTTCTCGGTGTCGATGTGGCAGGGCGTGCTGAGACGTCGCGCTCGCTGGTGCTAAAGCCAAAGTCGGTGTTCTTGGCCCGGGTAAAGTTGGTCATTCTGTTCTTCGGCGAAATCGCGGGGCGCGCAACCGATGGGTCGACGTCGGAAGGAACCCGAGTAAAGAACTTCTTAGATCCTTTGCTCGGGACGAAGCGGCTGTAATAGGCAAACTTGTCGCCACCGATAAACGAGTGGCGGCTGCTCACGCTGCGGAGGCTGCCACCATCGCTGCTGCCAATGCTACTGGCGCGGTCGATGGTTGTGTGGTCGATGGTGGTGTGGTCGATGGTGTCGTGCTTGAGGTGGCCCTTACCGTTAACGCTCGTTTTGCGTCTGGAAAACATCTCCTTGGCGCGAGAGACCGTCGATGAGATGCCCTCCTTGATAGAGCGGGCAGCCGCCATGCGAGAGTTACGCTGGGCCGCTTCTTCGGCCACCAAGTCGACAATTTCTTGGTGTTGGCGCGGCGAAAGCGAAGACGAAGCCGAAATCGATGATCGGGCTGAAGCTGGGGCTGGGGTGCTCTGCTGGTCGACAACCGACATGGAAGCAGACCGGGCGCGCGGTTCGTCGACGGCATTATCAGCCGCCGAGGCCTTGCGCTTGCGCGACGCCGAGGCACCAAAGTCACCATAGTAACCCATGTCCTCGAGGAACTTGACTTGCTTGCTGCCGTTGCGACGCGCTTCAGCCGCCTTTTCGCGTTCGTCGGCCGCGGCCTTCTCTGCCGCAGCACGCTTCTCGGCACGCTTGCAGCGCGGTACGCCTTGAGCTCGTCGCGAGCCTGGCGGGCGCGGCGGTCGAGAGCGCGCTCGCGGGCAATGGCGCGCCAGCGATAGAAGAACTTGACGCGCAGGTTGTAGGTCTTGAATTTGAGCGCCTCCTCCCAGGACTTCTCGTCCTCCTCGCGCTTGATGCGTTCCTCTTCGTCGTGCTGGAACTGCTCAAATGTCTGCCGAACGAGATGTTCGACAAACGCTTCCTTGAACTCCTGCAGAATACCGTCATCGCCCAGAACAAACCACTTATTGAAGTGGCCCATCAGATCCTGTTTGGTTGCAGGAGCAGAATGCGCGGGGGCAGACAGCACGGAAGAAGACTTTTGCGGAGCAGTCGCGGTGGGAGCGAGAGCAGACGTCGCAAAAGGCGTCGATGTTGTCGGCTTGGGTGTGGCGGTTGTCGTCGTCGTCATCGTCGTCGTCTCCAGAGCACTCGACTTCTCACTTGCCTTCTTTGCAGTCGAAGCAGCAAAGAGAGGGTTCGTGGAAGAAGAGCTCGATGGAGTTGTCGAAGAAGAGGGAGCTGAGGTTGTAGGCTTGTCCAATGCAGCAGGTGCAGCAGAGGTGGCGGTGGATGTTGGGAACAGTGCCGAGAAGGACGAGCTGGCAGGCTGAGGCTGAGAGAGCACAGATGTCGCAAGTGTAGAAGTCGTAGCCGGAGCAGATGTTGCGGGAGTCCGCGAGAAGAGCGACGTGGCCGGACCTGCAGTGATCGATGTCGGAGCCTTGGTGTCAAAGATGCTGGGAGCAGACTTGGTCGGACCAGAAGTGAAAAGATTGCTGGTTGCTGACGTGCTGGGCTTGGCAGGAGACGACGTGGGCGTGGTCGAAAAGAGACTCGTCGGCGCAGAAGTCGACGTAGCGGGTGCCTTGCCCTTGTCAGTCGCCGAGGTCGTCTGGAACAAAGAGGGCGTGGCATCCTTTTTCCCAGAACCAGCACCCAGCTGAGAGAAGATGCTGGGAGCAGATGCCGATGTCGAGGATGACGAGGCGGCGGGTGCCTGGCTGAAGATGGAGGACGTAGAGCCAGAGGCAGCAGCTGGTGTAGGAGCGGTCGTAGGGAATGTGACTGGAGCCGGGGCAGAAGCAGAAGCAGCATTCACTGGCGTCTGCGATTGGCTGACAAACAAATCCGAGCCCTTATTCTCTGCAGCGGAGACAGAAGTCTGGACAGGAGCTTTCTCGGGATCCTCATACACCGTCGTGTGAAGAGCCTCGGGCAGAGAGCGACCAGCACGCTTGCGTTCAACAAGATTCTGCGAGAACGACTGGGGGATGGGCATGCTGCTGATCTGCACCGCCTTGTCGAGCACCAGATGGGCAGTGGCCTTGTCCTCCGAAGAGAACTCGAGCTTGTTTTCAATCACAAAATCCCAGCACTCGTCGAGGGTGTCGAAGCGAAGCATGCTGTTGAGCGCCTCGAGGGTCAGATCCTTGGGGCTGTCGCGAGCGCGAGCATATGCCTTGGTCATGTTGCGCAGGATGCCGCGGCGGACGTGCACAAAGTGCATCTCCGCCAAACAAGCCATGGTGTAGGAGATCTGGGGGCTCTCGATGATGCGGAAGAAGGTTGCAAAAGGCGCCCAGAGCAGTGGTCGTCGGCATGGTGGGCTTGATGGGGCCGCGCCAGTCCCAGACGCTCTGCATAGCTTGGGCGAGCGTCATGGCCGTCTGGACGTCGTCGGAGTCATACCACAGCTCCATGCCCCACTCGGAAACTTTGTGCTGGAAATTGGGGTCGTGGGCGTTGAGCAGAATGAAGTAGGCGCGGAACTCACACTCGTTGGCACAGGCGATGCGACGGTCCTTGCAGTCGTCGTAAGCTTGGAGGAGCGACAGGAGTGCTTTGCTGAGCTGTTCGCGCTCCTGGCGTTGGTCGAAACCCTCGGGGGCGAAGCCCTTTTGAGACAACAAGTGAAGACTGGTGGCATGGAAGCGGGTGATGACCTCAAAACAGTAGATCTGTTGACGCATCTCTTCCTCGGACATGTTGGAGTGGAAGATGAAGTCGCGGCGAATGGCACGAGTGCGATCCCACAAGAAGTTGTGCACCGCAGGCAGGCGGCTGTCGTCGCCAAGCACGTCGTCGATGAGATGGTCAAGCGTGCGCTTGAGGGCAGCGACCGTGCGAACGTCCATGGGCAGAGGAGCCTCTTGACCAGCCGACGAGCGCGTCAGAGCCTTGACCATGAGCGGCGGCGAGGGCCACATGGTACCGTCAGAGCTCTCGCTCTTCTCGGCCATCATGACATTATGTTGTTGGATGCGCTCAATCTTCTCGAATTCGGGGCACATCTCCTCACAGATACCTTTGAAGTCAATGGCCTCGTCAAGGCGCTTGCGGACCTTGGGGTCGTCAATGAGGCCGGCCTTGACCAGCGAGTCGCGCACTTTGTCCCGGTAGTTGCCATAGGAGATCCAGAAAGCCTCCATGGCAGACGAGTTGGCTGGGTTGCCGGGGTCAGCAGGCCACTGCGGCGCCTTGAGGCGATCCTTTTGGATCTGAGCGAGAATCTTCTTAGCATAGTCGGTCTGGGGACCCGTTGGGATGCTGGCGGGAGGCTGCTGTGATGAGGACGAAGATGCGAAGCGGCTGCTGGACGCGGCAGCGATGGCAGGCTTCGGCTTGGTGAAGGCATTGCTGGACGAAGACTGAGAAGAAACCGGGTCCAAGTTGAAAATGGACAGACTTCTTTGCGGCAGCCTTGGCAGCAGCAAGAGTTGCGGCACCAGGTGTCGAAGCAGATGTCGAGGTCGATGCGGGTGCAGCTGCAGGCGTGGGCGTCGTAAAGAATGGAGATGGCGAGGTAGTAGGTGCAGGCTTGGCAGGTGCCATGAAGGGATTGGATGCCGGCTGCGAGGAGCCACCAAAGGCAGAACCAGCAGGCTGACCGAAACCACCAGCTGCCGCAGTCGGCTGGCCAAAGCCAGTCGATGCTGGAGCGGGAGTGGTAGTGGGAGCTGGGACTGCGGTAGGCTGACCAAAAACCAGTGGTTGCTGATGTCGGTTGGCCAAAGCCCGTCGATGTGGTGGGAGCACCAGACTGGAAACCAGAGAAGCCAGTGGGCGCTGCGGCGGGCGTCGGTTTGTTGCCACCAAATGGCGAGGCAGACGCAGCAGGCGCTGGTGTGGGCTGTGAGAGGAATGGGTTAGATGGGGCGCCACCGGGAGCGGCAGCAGCTGGCTGAGCGGTCTGGAAAGGTGACGGCGTCGAAGCGGGTGCTGATGTTGAAGCTTGAGCGGCAAAGGGAGATGAAGAGGCGGCAGATGGTTGTGATGCTGAGGCGGCACCAAAAGCTGGCGGGCATTTGTGTTGGCCTTTAAAGCAGCAGCCTGGAACGGATTTATAGGTGTTGGTGTTGCTGCTGAGGGCTGTGCTGCTGGTGTCGAGGAGAAGGCGCCGCCAAAAGCTGGAGCTGGAGCTGGAGCTGGAGCTGATGTCGTCGCTGCCGATGCGGCCTTGAATGGGTTTGGGTTGCCTGAAGGCGCGCCAAAGGGGTTGCTGGGAGCAAGAGCAGGCACTCCTGCTGCACCACCACCACCACTTGGATTGGTGGCATTGAAACCTGGGGTAGAAAAGCCTGTTGATTCATCAAAAAGAGTTAATAAGCGCATGCCTCGGGTCAGTACGGCATAATGGCGGTCCGGGCTAGGTTCGCATTGTATGTAATCCTCAATGTCGTAGAGGGGATCGGGAAGTTCTTTAGGCTGCTTCTGCTGCTGTCTGCGTGTCCGCTGAGGATAATGAAAGCTTAGTGGAAGGTCAGTCGCCAAAGGAGGCTTTGGCGTCTCACGGAGACCAAGAAGAACCGACGAGGATACGAGCTTCTTCTGGGCGGCAAGCGAAAGGACTCTAAAGTCAAACTTGAGGGTCGCAGTCTTGGGGATCTTGGAAAAGTCCGTGGGCGCAACAGTTGCTTCGTCCTTCTGCTGGACGACAAGCTGGCGAGGCGGCCAAGCATTGCTTGCACGAGCAAGCTTGGGGCCGGGCATGGTAGGCTCAGGCATGGCGGGCTTGGCAGGCATGGCGAACTGTGGAAGCTTCTTCTCTTCCACAGTGGGCAGTACCTGCTGATCGTCGACCATCTTGTCCACCACGGGCTCCTCAGTCTTGCTGACTGCCAGCTGACCAGGCTGGGCAATTTGCAAGAGCATAGGAGCGTGGCGGACCCGGGGAGCAATCTTGGGGGCAACCGTGGGAGCCTCTTCGATAGCCATGCTGCTGACTGCGGATGTCACATCTTGAATGCTGAGTTGACGAGGCGGCCAAGCATTGGTGGCGCGGGCAAGCTTGGGGCCAGGCGCGGTGGGTACGATGGCCAAAGCCATCTGCTCGTCCTCATCCTTCTTCTCATAGACGACCAGAGACTGCTCAGTGTTGGTCTCGGCCTTCGCCTCGACCTTGGCCTCGGATGTCGTCATGGCGCCCTCCTCCGTCTTGGGGACCTCGACAAGGGCCATGGAGCTGACGGCAGCTGTCATGTCTTGAATGTTGCTGATCTGAGGCTGCGTGGGTGCGGGAGGGTTGGCGGGCGTGGGCACACTAAAGTCAGACACATCAGGCAGTTCCATCTGCGCGACTGGAGCGGCTGGCAGAGAGAGCTGCGACTCCTTTACCCTTGCCCTTGTCTTGACGATGACGCGCACGGTGGCCTGGAGGAGCACGAGGAGCACGTTCACCACGACTGCCACGGCCAGACTTTGTCTGCTTGGAGGGTTCGGGCTCGGCTGCCTTGGTAGACCAGCATACCATGGGCGGCAGACCGCCACTACCGATCTTCTTGCCCTTCTTGCTGTTGTCCTTGTTTGTTCTTGTTGTCGAGCAGACCGGCAGTCATCTTCTTCTTCTCTTTCTTGGCTTGGAGGAGCTCGACGTTTGTCAACGGAGCACGCGGCATCTTCTCGGCCTCGGGCAGCTCGACGTTGTCGGTGGGGGACGACAACGGAGCAGGTTGAGTGCGAGAAAGAAGGAGAAGTTGAAGGAACAGGCTTGGAGGTGCCAATGGCCAGATTGGCAAGATGCGTGGCGATGTCGGCGTCCTTAGGGACCTTGGGAACCTCAAAGGTAAAGGCGGCAGAAGGTGTAGGCCGGTCCCATTCAAAGAGAGCATCGTCAGACTCGTCCTTGATGTCCTTGTTGTAGATGGACGACTTGACACTCTTGTTGACGCACATGGCAGAAGACTCGATGTGCTCGCCGCCACGCTTGGAAGAGCTCTTGTGAACAACAGAAGTGGAAGCAGGAGCACGATCCTCTCCGATGGCATCCTCGTCAATGTCAGTGTCGTCGTCGTTGGCCTTGGCCTTTGGAGGGGTCGACTTGACGGTCAGTTTGGCACAGGTAGAGCAAGAAGCGAAAGCTTTACCAGCACCCTTGCACATATGCCGAATGGAACGTATAACGGCAGGACGGAGAGCAGGAATCTCGACCTTCTCAGGCATACTCGTGTCAGGCATACTCTTGTCGACGGCAAGAGTGGCGCGCTTGCGAGGAGGAGGGACCAAAGTCGGTCGACCGATCGTCGTCGTCGTTGTCGTCAAACATCACCTCGTCCTGGCCCCGCTTCTTGTACATCTTGGGCGGCTCAGGCGCGCTGCCGTCGGCGGAAGCAGCTGCAGCACGTTTGCCGCTTGGCCGCGAGCTTTTTCGGCAAGCTTCTTGCGCACAATGTAAGGGACGAGGCTGGCGCTTAGGCGGCTGCGGCAGTGGCTGTGGCTTCTTGGCTTCGTCCTCAGACGAGTCTTCG
This sequence comes from Sporothrix variecibatus, assembly GCA_016097105.2. NCBI lineage: Eukaryota > Fungi > Ascomycota > Sordariomycetes > Ophiostomatales > Ophiostomataceae > Sporothrix > Sporothrix variecibatus. The sequence goes on along the minus strand of JADMNI010000001.1, from coordinate 605,579 downwards.
TCCATGGCAGGCGAAGAATCGTCGTCGAGATCTGAAGACCGTGCAACGAGAGACGCCAGAGCACTGCGAGTGGCGGCCTTGGTACCGACAGCGGTCTGCTTCGACGGGGTCGCGACGATGCGAGAGCTGCCAATATCGGGCGTGGCCGGTGTGATGGGCGGCGTGAAGACCACAAGGCCGAAGCCGAGATCTTGGCCACGCCGGACTGCTGGAAGGGCTCGTACTCCTCTTCATCCTTGGGAGGCGTCTCCGGAAGGTGGATGGTCCTGGCCGACGAACTAGCAGGTGTCACTGGGTCGAGAGGGTCGCCGATGGGAGCCATGGCCAAGTCGTTGGGCATGGGGTTGGCCTCAAGACTGCCAGCAGACATGTCAGGCGGTGACGGGGCCATTGACGTGCGTTCACGGGAAGGCTGGCCACGGGCAATTGAATGGATGTTGTGATTGTCGTGACGAGCCCGATGAGCGCGAGGGGCACGCTTGCGGTTCTGAACGGCGTGCAGAGCCATGTCGTCCATGGACCCGCCAGCGGCAGAAGCAGAAGCAGAAGCAGAAAGCGGGGAGAGGAAGAAGAGTGCCAAAGCCGACCTTGTTGAGATACTTCGACGAGGGAGCAGGCACCGAGGAAAGAGCGCCTTTGACTGCACGGTCGACAACGGGGTTCTTGGGGGAGCAGCATTGCGAATGCGCTTCGAGATCTTCTTCGTGATCTGAGCAATCTGGGTAGACAGGCGGAGAGGCGGCAACTTGTGCTCGGCAGTCTCCTCAGTCTCAGTCTCGCTGGTTGCGTCACTGGAGACAGAAGTGACGGTGGCAGTCTTGTCATCAGACAATGTGGCGAGAACAACAGCAGTCGACTTTGCAATCTCATCATCATCCGAAGTGCCAGCATACAGCACGAGAGCATCAGAAGTCGACTCTTCGGTCTCAACATCATCGGTGGCGGCGGTGTAGGGCACGAGAGCATCAGAAGTCGACTTGTCAGTCTCAACTGCGTCCGAAGGAGAATTGTACAGAACAAGAGCACTAGAGGTCGACTCCTTGGTCTCGACTGCATCTGCAGTAGCAGTGGACAGCTTCAGAGAAGCGGGCTTGAATCTGGCCAGAGGCCGCTTACGAGGGCGCTCGACAAAAAACAATCCGCTCCTGTTCGCCGTCGCTCTCAATAGAGGCGACAAGGTCGTCGTCGGAAGCAGACCGTTTCAGAGAGGGGCGCGGCCCGGTTCCTGGATCGTGATGGTATCGACTGGTTCCCTCTAGGAGGCAGCAGACACGGCACGGGGAAGCATACCAGGAACAGCCCGGCTGACAGGAATACGAATGGTACGGGGCTCGATTGGAGAAGAGTACCAGTAGGCGGCTTGATGACGGCGGCAGACTTGACCTGAGACTTGACAGCCAGACTTGGAATCAATCTTGTCACGGGCCTTCTCAGCAGGCTTGGCGGGCAGGCTGGCAGCAGACTTGTCGGCGTCGATGTCGGTGACGACAATGGCGGAAAGTATCTTGAGACCGCTCATGGCCGACTCAAGGGCGTCGGCCATTTTCAGAGTCAATGTCCTCGGCGTTGGTGTCCTTGGCGTCGGCAGCAGGCTTGGATGTCTTGGAGTCGGCAGTGGACTCAGTCTTCTTGGTCTCAGTCTTTGTCCTTGACAACTTTGGTCTCGGTCTTAGCCTCACTGTCGTCAGAAACCTGCTTCTTGTCATCGGCCTTTGGTGCTGTCGAAGACTTCATTCTCAACCTCAGTGGTGGCGGTAGAAGCCGAGTCTGAGCTGGAAGTGCTGGTCACAGAAGTGAAAGACGATTGAGCAGAAGAGGAAATAGAAGCTTGACCAGAAAGAGCAGAAGCCAGAGAAGAACCTGACTTTGTAAACAGAAGAAGCAGGAAGAGCGGAAAGTGGAGGGAACGGAAGACGCTTGGGCTTAGACTGGAGGAAGACAGAAACATGGGTCTTCTTCTTGGGCGGAAGGATCTTCTGTCGCCAGTCGCAGACGAGTGAAGAACCACCTCCTTTGCCTTGCCTTTGATGTCGGAGCTCTTGCCCTTCTTTCCCAGTTGCCGACACGCAGGAAAGGATTGCCCATGTCGACAATATCCATGTCGTCTGTCGAGCGCTGGCCAGAAAGAGACATTGACTTGAGCGAAATGCTCAGGTCAGACGCAGGCTCGGCAAGTGCAGTGAGAGGGACAAGACCTTTGGGACGAGCCATGGCCATGCCGAGATAGACATCAGCTTCCTCGATACGAGAAAGAGCTTTGGGGGGCTCAGGGGAGGAGGGTTATCAGTGGAAGCGGGCAAAAACCATAACGCTCATTGGAGCCAGACAGCATGTCAGCGAGATCATCAGTGTCCATGCTGTCCTTGTCGTCAACCGTGGCCTCGGCCTTGCTCTCCGGCTGGCCAGGTTGGGTGGCAGCAGGAGCAGGGCTAGGGGAGGTATCAGTAACGGCGCGGTCGAGAGGCATTCCATTGTCGGCGTTGTCCTTCTCGGTGGTCTCGCCCTTGGCTTGAGAGGTATAGTTGATTGCTTGATGCAGAGCGATGTAGGATTTGTCCCAGTCTGAAATTGTTCCATTGTCGGCGTCAGAAATCAGACTGTCCTTGATGGCCTCGGTCTCGGCCTGGGTGAAATGAGTCGTGGAGTCGGGGCCAAGAGATGTGCCAGACATCTTCGCGTCCAAAGGCGTTCCATGATCGGTGTCGTCTTTGAAGCCTTGGCCGCAACGTGGTCGGTGTTGGGAGAAGCAGAGGGGAGACGTGTGCCAGGCAGTCCATAATCGGCGTTGTCCTTGGCGGTCTTGCCCTCAGCTGTGGTCGAAGAAGTCGAAGCAAGAGTCTGAGATGGTCCAGCCATATCAGCAGCGCAAGCCGTCCCATACTCGGTGTCGTGCTTGGCGTTCTTGCTCTCGTTTGGAGTAAAATGAGAAGAAGCAGGAAAAGATGGTCCAGCCATCTCAACAAATGAAACCGTGCCGTTGTCGGTGTCGTGTTTCATATTGGCCTTGGTCTTTGCGTCGTCCTTCTCAACAGCCATGTTCTTAATCGGGGCCGGTTGAGCAGAGGCGGACGGGGAGAGGCCCCAGACTTTGGGTAAGGATAAGACAGCGTTGTATAAGGAGTGGAAGGGGTTGCAACGCCGGGAGGCTTGAACTGAGCCGGCAGCGTGACAGAGAGCGTGACAGAGGGCGTGGTGAGAGCATCCTTCGGAGGATTGACATCCTTCGGAGGATTGACAAGTCTCGCCATGTTGACGTTCAAAACATTCGACGAGAAGAAAAAGAGGTCGAAAGGTTGAAAATGTCGTGAGAGGGTAAATGCAGAATGCAGAATGCAAAAGCATAAAATGAAGAAGCAGAAGCGACAAAGAAAGTCGAGGTGTGCGAAAGCAGAATATATGAGCAGAATAGTGCAGTCGATATATCGTGAGCAATGCGAAAGTTCGTGATGTGCAGACGATATGTAGAATGTGGTATGTGAAGAAGCAGATGTGTGCAAAAAGTGTGCAGAAGAGCGATGTTTCGTGAATTTCTCACACGGGGTAGAGAAAAGCAGAAAAAGTCGGGAATTCGAGCAAAAAAGAGCGAAAAGGTGGAGACCAAATCGAGGGGAAAGGTCGAGCAGCAGAAATCGAGCTTTCCAGAGTGAAAGGTATGGTATTGTCGAGCAGAATAGCAGCAGCAGCAGCAGAAGCAGGAAAAAGGCCGGTGGTTGGGAGGGGCAAAAAAACGTGGCCGATAATGTTCTCAAAAAAAGTGAGGTCGAAAGTGAGAGCGAGGTGAGGAAAAGGCGATGAAAGCTTTCCTCCGACCTTTCTCAATAGAGAACAATAGGGCCAAAAAGTCACGTTATAGCACTGTGTAGGGGCTTGGAGCTCTGCTTACCTGAATGAGGCTGCCCAAACGCGCCCGTCGGCCCGCCCTGTGCTCCAGACATGTTCGATGCGTTCGCAGACGCCTGCGCTTGTGGTGCACCGCTCCCAAAGGAGAATGCCGTCGTCATCCGTCGTCGTCGCAAAGAAACGCGCTTCACGCCCAATTTGGAGCTGCCCGGCCTGCGGGAGGACGCCGCAGCGCGAGCGGAGCACACAGAGGGCACAGACACGTCGCACGTCAATACAATACGGGTCTTATACCAGGTTCGCCACGGGTTGGTCGTCGTATATGCGCGGGTGATCGGGTCGAATGTCGTCGAGAGGTGAGGTTGGTGATGTTTTTGCCCTTTTGTCGCGAACGGCCCCCGGATCCACTGCAAGTGCTTGCCCCTAGGCGTCTATCCAGGCCCAGCTTAGCAGGCGCGGCTAATTCTGCCAGCTGCCACCGCCTTAGACCAGGAACGAGCGGCCGGCAGTCGCGAAGAAACAAGCAGGAACGGCCAGAAAATAAAAGTGGGGACAAGAAAAGAACTGCGACCTGCTTCTGGGCCAGCGCGTAGCTGCGCGTGGTCCAAGCTTCTCTATTGAGGAAGCAGTTTGGTGAGGACAATAGGGACAGCAAGGCCTCACAATCACAGAGGAGCTTCTTCTTCTCCCCACTCCCTTTCACTCTGCATGTCGCGAGAACAAAGAGCAGATTCGAACACATTGAACCATGTTTCGTTTGCGACTCTGAAAGATCCCACTGACATCAGAAACAGCAATACATCCAAACGAAGCCACGTGAACACGTATCGATCGTCAATTTACAGCTTCAGACACACGAGGTCACGGCTCACCGACATCACAGCTTCTCACTTATCTTGTCCTCCACGGCAATAACCAAGGTTATATTATTCATTCATTGGGTCGTTACAATAACTGAAATAGCACTTTTCTAGTAGCCTCAAATCAAACCCAGGCAAAATGCAACATAGGACAAATATCAAAAACGAAAAAACGCCATTCAAATGATTCCAACTGCTCCTCCTCTCTCCCCCTTTTTATTCCGACCATCTTCAACACACCGCCTACTTCTTACTCCGCGTGTTGAAGCGTGCCGGGCCCAGCCCCCGCCGGATCTCCTCCAGCTGCTCCAGACCCGACTGCTGCCGACCCTTCTTGATCGACCGCTTGCCCTGCATCGAGTAGCCGCCCAAGAACTCGTCCATGATGCGTTGAAGTCGTCTGCGCAGCGGGCCCTGCACACTCGATGTAGTCGAAAAGGCCGAGAACAGACTTCATGTCGTCACCAAAGCCGTCCTCGTCAAAACTCGTCCTGGTTGTAAGAGCTCGTCAATCTTGTCGAACCGCGCGTCCAGCAGGCTCATCTGCTCTGTGCGGACAAGCGACGACGACGTCCATGGAGAAGCCCGACATCTCGGTCAGCGCGCCCTTGCGCTTCTTCTTGCGGCCACCCGCGGTGTTGGTGGTCCAGATGGACGACTGGACGTCGGACATGGCGGGTGTGACCTTCTTCTTGGGTGCGCCCGACGGAGTTGTGGATTGGTCCTTTTTGAATTTCTTGAAATCCTCCATCCAGTCGTCGGCGCCTTCGGTCTCGGGTGGTGGTGCGGCAACGGCGCCCGACAGGTCGACCAGCTCTGGCACAGTGTCGCGTGCCTCGTCATCGTCCTCGTTGTCTTTGTCGTCAGCACTCTTCGGGGCAGTCGTCTTGCTATCCTCAAAGCCTGTGCGTGGCTGCACGGGCTTCTCGGTGGCATCCGACTCCCAGCCATCGTCGTCGTCGTCGCCGTAGCCGTACTGGTCCTCAAACTCGTACTGGTCCAGCTCCTCGCCGTCCTTGGCCAGCTGCTGGAAACAGGTCGTCGTTCTCCTCGTCGTCGTCCACGTACGCCTCGTCCTCCAGTGCCTCCAAGACCTCACGCAGGCGCGGGTCCATGTCGGGCTTGAAACCGGCAATCGCGTCGGGCACATCCTGCTGGTTCTGGTACGTCACCCGCTGCAGCGCCTTGGCCGGCAAAATGTCTTCATCCAGCAACTCCTCGGACCGGTGCTGCAGATCCATCTGCTGCAGGGCATCGGCCAGCGACGTCTTTTGCCGGCTCTTGTTGGCCGCGTTCAGCGACGCCGTCGACTCGACAAACACGGCCTCGCCGCCGCCCTGGCCGATCTCGCGCAAGTGCTGCATGTAGTCGTACGAGGAGTCGTCGTAGAAGACGCCAAAGTTGGCGGCCTCGCCCTCGTTGTCGCGGATCTCGTCGACATCCGAGCCGAGCTGCGAGGCCAAGTCGTCGAGTTGCCGGGACTTGACGCTGGTGCCAGCCATGGAGCTGCCGCCGGCATTTGGTGCCTGGGTCGGGTTGAGCACCATGGCCGGGGCCGACTCGTCGTGAATTCGGGGATCATTTTGCGGGCGATGGACGAGCGTGAAGTGCGCCGCCGTCTTCTTGTCACTAGAGGAAGAGAGAAAGAGATTATGTTAGTTCATGGTCTGTCTTACGAGATGAGATGAGACGAGATTGGATGCCGGTGCGACAAGCGTTTGCACATGTCGACGATAAAGAACGTCAAGGAAGACAAGAAGAGGCCGATATCAATGTGGGGGTGCATCAGGCACTTACATCCACTTGCGGCGAGGCGCCATGACTGCGATCTGTGAAATATGTGACTGTTTTCTTGTGGCTGTCGGAGGTGTCGAATGTGGGGAAAGGTTTCGGATATCGTCAGGTCCGTGGGCGTGTGTGGTGTGGAGATGCAGATGGTCGCAAGAAAATGTCGTCGAAAGGAAGGGTGTGGCGTGGGATGTGATATCGACAAAGTCAAGGACCCCGATCAAAGTTCAGGCCGCGCTACCAAAAAAAAAAAAAAAAAAAGTGTATGGCCGCAGTGGTGGTGCAGAAACGCCATACAAAAGTTTGGACCCGCTTTAATTTTCCTTATCTTATCGCACTCATTCTGATTCATAGTGGAAAGGACGGGCTTTTGGCGGGGTGGGCGCAGCAAAGGGCAGTGACGACTGAGAAAAATCAGTCATACCTTCCACCACTACCGCCAACATAGCGCCAAGTTGGGAAAAAATCGCCCCTCCCCGCTATTAATCAGCCTTTTATTGTCTTTTTGCAGGGCAAGAGCGACCGAAAGGCAGGTGAAGATTTCAGAGGGCAAAACACAAAGTGAGACTTCCAGCTTTTTTTCTTGTTTTTGTATTTGCTTCCACGTCCATCGATACGGCATATATAGACTCGACGTTTGCCGCGATCTTTGCCAAGGGATCACCATTCTATTTTCAGACAATATCTACAGCGACATCGACTGCACCGATAAGCACACACGACACATCCTACGCATCTCCAAGTCCCCCCAAACAACCCCCCCAAATACCACCCCTCACAACAGAAAAAACACCACATCGAAGCCAGTATCCAGCAACCCGTCACGATGGTATGCCCAAGTCGAAAAAGCAAGTCGGTCTCGGCAATGCGCTGATGAACGACCGGTTCGGAAACGGAAAGGGAAAAGACCAGTACCGCGCCGGTATTACTCGCAAGAACCATGCGACCGGTGAAGATGTAAGTTGGGCAGCGATCCTATCAGCAATTTTGTCACAGTTTGATATGAGACAGTACTGACATACTTTTAGTACATTACAAACGAGCGCGCCGATGCTGCGTGGGTCAAGATGCGCTCCATCACGGAGCAGGGCGCCATCGAGGAGTTCTTGTCCACGGCCGCCTACGCCGACACCAACTTCCGCGCCGTCAAGATGAACAACTCCCAGATCATCCACACGGACCAGAAGAACCCTTACCTTCTGACCGACGCCGAAGAGGGCCGCCGCCTCAAGCTGCACAACCAGAACCGCGAGCGCCTCACGGTGCCGCGTCGCCCGAAATGGGACTCCACCATGACGGCCGCCGAGCTCGACAAGGCCGAGCGTGAGAGTTTCTTGGTGTGGCGCCGTGGCCTCGCCGAGCTGCAGCAGAACCAGGACCTGCTGATGACGCCCTTTGAGCGGAATTTGGAGGTGTGGCGCCAGCTGTGGCGTGTTATTGAGCGGTCCGACCTGATTGTGCAGATTGTGGATGCGCGCAACCCGCTCATCTTCCGGTCCGAGGATCTGGAGGACTATGTCAAGGCCGTCGACCCGGCCAAGCAGAACCTGTTGCTGATCAACAAGGCCGACATGATGACGGACCGGCAAAGACGCGCATGGGCGCAGCACCTGACGGAGAACAAGATTGCCTACAAGTTCTTCTCGGCACACCTAGCCAAGGAGCAGAACGAGCTGCGCCAGGCCGAGGAGGAGGAGGAGGAGCGGCGGGCAGCCGCTGGTGGCAGTGCTTCCAAGGCACCGGCACCGACACCCGCCAAGGAGGAGGACGAAGAGGAGAAGGAGGCTGAAGACAACAAGGAGGAGTCCGACAGCCTCGACACACGGATCCTGTCCGTGGACGAGCTCGAGGCACTGTTCCTGAAGCACGCCCCGAAAACCGACGACGCCACGCGCAAGCTCAAGGTCGGTCTCGTCGGCTACCCCAACGTCGGCAAGTCGTCCACCATCAACGCGCTTATTGGCGCCAAGAAGGTGTCTGTGTCGTCGACGCCCGGCAAGACCAAGCACTTTCAGACCATTGAGCTGAGCCCCCGCGTCACACTTTGTGATTGTCCCGGTCTCGTGTTCCCAACTTCGCCACTACCAAGGCCGACCTGGTCTGCAACGGTATCCTGCCCATTGACCAGCTGCGCGAGTTCACCGGCCCGGCCCAGCTCGTTACGGCGCGCATCCCAAGGCATTCCTCGAGGCAGTCTACGGTATTCACATTCGCGTGCAGAACATCAGCGAGGGCGCACTGGTGTACCCACAGCCGAGGAGCTGCTGTCGGCTTATGCGCGCGCCCGCGGTTTTACTCGTACCGGTCAGGGCCAGCCCGACGAGTCGCGTGCTGCTCGCTATGTTTTGAAGGACTACGTCAACGGCAAGCTGCTGTTTGTGGCACCACCGCCCGGTCACGACATTGACCCCATGGACTTCAACCGCGAGCTATACGACGACAAGCACTTGCCCGAGAAGCGGCAGATCGCCATGGCGGCAGCTGCGGCTGCGGCCGATGCCGAGTCCAAGACGAGCTCCAAGTCCAAGGGCAGCGCTGCTGGCCCGAGCCTGAAGCGCCCCTCCAAGAAGGCGGCAAAGAAGGCCGGCCCCAACGCCTGGGAGCTGGAGGAGGATGAAGATTCGAGCGATTTCACTTCGGATGAGGATGAAGACGAAGTGATGGATGAGGATGAGGACGACAGCGAGGAAGAGGAGGACACGGATGGCGAGCCTATGGAGGATGTCGCCATGAACCTGCCGATCCGCGAGAAGCAGAGCACCAAGTCACGCGACCTCGACAAGGCCTTCTTCCGCGAGAACGCCAGTGGCAACCGCGGCATCGTTGCACGGCCATTTAGCTACAAGTATACGGAGCAGGGCCAGGCTGAGCAGGCGGCTCAGGCCGCCCAGGGCGGTGCGACACTCGGCGGCAAGAAGCTGACGGGCCGCAAGGCGCGGACAATGGACGCGCTTACCAAGGGTCTGGATGCTGAGGATGCACGGGCGGCGGCCAAGATTGCAGCAGACAGCAAGAAGCACTTCAAGGGTGGCCAGCGGGCAAGGGCAAGAAGAAGATGCCCCAGAATGCCATTGAGGCATGGGGCGAGGACCGGTAAGGGAAACTGGAATGGAATGGGAAAGGAAAGGGAAAAGTTGTGCGGCTGTCGCTTGCATCGTCTGGTTATTGCTTCTTGAATTACTGCATTCTTTTGTGGATAGTCCTTTAGTACTTCACATGGCGTTTACGTATTATTATTTTTTTAATTTATCATATCGATGAATAAAGGAATCAAAATATCAACAAATGGGATGAAGAGAATAAAACGTGAAAGTAAGATTGAAATGATGAAGAGTAATTTTTGGTTTTTTTAGAAATAAAATAAAATAAAAGACAAGTGTAAAGTAAAGTAAAATAAAATAAAATATTTACTGTCGGAATATATTATTTTGTTTATTAAAAACCATATAGACGCCATATATCATCACGACTAACCACTTGTATATCTTCTCCTATATCTTGTAGACCCAAGCTGCGTCTATTTCACGGTTTCGTCCTTGTCCACGGCGCGTGTTGAGCAAAGTGCTTGCAGGTGAACAGGGGCCATCTTGCCCATGTTTTGTTTTTGTTTTTGCGCTTTCCTTTTTGGAGCGAAATTTAGACGCCCAGGTTTCTGGTTTTCTGTCTGGCAAGAGACACGAACAGGGGTGGTTGGGTGGCACTGGGAAGGGAAGGAACGACTGTGGGTCCTTTCCCACACAAGCCCAGTCCTGGAAGCGCCCGTCATCGACGCCATCGAATCGACGCCGCCGACGCCAGCCTCTTTCGTATGTTTTGTTTTGTTTTCTTATTTCAGATCGATTTCAAGATAGGAGACGTCGTTTATGTCGTCTATGATGACCTCCATAGGAGACGTCGTTTATGTCGTCTATGATGACCTCCTTTTGGACGATAGACGCCGCTCCTTTCACCTTGCATCGAACGGCAGCGCTTAATCCTCGAGAACGAGCCCATCAGAGGTGAGTATTTTGGACTAGAAAGACAAAAGAGACGAAAAAGGACAAAAGAAGAAAAGAAATAGACGACGATGCAGAACAAGCTGACATGCAGGGTCTCTCGCTAGTTTCAGCGTGTTTTCCTGATGTGAGGAGGAGGCTGTTGAGTACTGAGTAGACGAGGGAAGTCAACAGAACCGGCCTGGGTTCTCCAAATGTCTCGCAGAGAAAGCGTGACACGACGATCCTCAGCTCATTTTGTGAATACTCCTTCCTTCTCTGGCCGCTGGCCACGCGCGCCGTTTCTGTCTGGTGCTTTTGCCGCGCCGGCTCCGGAGAGGAAAGATCGTACACGTACAATGTCTGAGTGTATTTGTTGTGGTGTGTGGTCGTTCCTGCCCAACAATGTTCAGTTTCTGTCAGTTGCGGTGAGTCTGTATCCGGTAGCTCCTTCTGTCCACCGCGTGCCTTCTTTGCATGTCTCTCTTTCTTTTTTTTGCCTCAATCGTGTGCCCCTCGAAGCGCTGTCCTTTTGCGCTCTGTCTGTTAGCCTTTTGCCATCTTCTCTACGTAATGGCCTGTCATGTTTCGTAGAGCTGCTTGCCTCTTTCCTCTTTTCTCTTTATTTCTGAACACCACGCACACTCACAGGCACACTGGTACCGTCACGCCTGCCCGCACGGACGGGCGCACGCACCCTTTTTTCGCATTCCCACACGCCGTGTTTTCGCCGCCTCTTTATTCACATTCTGCTTTTCCGTTGAGTATCTACTGCTTTTGCCCCTTTGCGCACAAAACAGAAACAGGATATTCTTGTGGGGTGAGATATATATTTGACATTCGCCGACTGAATCGAAAGCTGATGTCCGGGAGCCGTCTTGGCCCTGGCTTGGCTCCTCGAGTCTATTTACGACAAGAGTTTGGAGACACTCGAAGGTCCTCTCGGTCGATTGCCGCATTCGTGTCCAGCGTACTCCGTACATCCAGTCAAGCAGCCTGTAGGTCTGTTCGCGGCCACCTTTGTACGTCCCCTGACCTCTCTACGTTTCTCCGTGCCTATCCGCTTTTCCGGGTTCATGACGGTCCAAACTGCTGTAGGTTGCCCTCCATACCACACACCACATATCTTACCACAATACGGAGTAGAAACCCATCGTGAACTTTCCCTGGTTTGGTCCAGTGTTGCAACCCGAAGAAAAGTTGTAGGGCAAGCAGAGCCATAGCTCCTCTCTTCTCAAATCCCCATTCTGCTCCATTTGCTCCGTGCCATCCCTCCTTCCAGATGCAATCCGGTAATGTAGGGCAACCCCTCCTCTACTTTGTGCTCTTCGTTTTTTTTTTGCCTCTTGCTACAACAATCCTTCGCCGTTCTGGACGTTGTGCTGTCACCGTCGTATTTTGCCATTCCGTGCTTGGGGGCGACTCGAGGAGTCGACTCGCAGAGAGCTCGACAGCAGTTGCTGCGAGATACAGCACGACATCTGCTTTCAGGGTTCTCTGAGCTCTTTTAGTTCTTTTGACTGAACAATGGTTCAATAGCAACCCTCCCTTTCGTCGTCTCCATTTTTGTCGATCGGCTCTAGGCCCAGTGGATTGCCATTGATTGCCCTTGATCATTTCCTTTTTGACCTTGTTTGCCTCTTCTCTCACTGCGAAAGAGGAGTAGTATTACAGCCTCCGGGTGCTTTTGCCTGCCTCGCCTGCAAAAGACCTGTTTATTGCTGTTTCACGCAAACCACGCCGCGTCGCCGCCGCCGCAGCAAAAAAAAATATCTTCTGGGCGACATCTGGCGAGTCTGGCGAGTTCTGGGCAAGAGCGCTAGGGGCAAAAATAGGCGTAGAAGAGGTGGTGGCCAGTCGATGTGTGCCCCGCACTGTACGGGTAACTGTGCTACTTATCTTTCAGGGACTCGTTGGAGTAGTCGGGACTCGAGGAGCATGGTTTGGCGCCTCGGACACATAAACTTTATTTCGTGATAGGTATCGAGGATATCTCGTTAGACGGGACGATGATAATCGAGAGTTGACTTCAGTCTGCAATTGTCGCTCCTTTCCCGGGAGAGGCTGGCTCGGCTGGTCAAAAAGAGCGTGGCGGGAGCGGCGACCGACAAACAAGAGAGTGACTGGCAAAAAAAGAGAAGACTCGAAAATCCGCTGCAGGCGGGATGCAGGCGGATGGAGACCATCTTTTTGGTGAGTGGGGGGTGTGGTGGCCTTGAAACAAGTGAGGGGACAAGAAAGAGAGGGAGAGAGAGGGAGAGAGTGAATGAGGGAAGAAAATAGAGGGAGGGCAGAGGCGACAAGGGAGAGAAGGACAAGCAACGACGAAACGGGAAAGAGAGATGGACTTGCATTGAGGGCGAAACGTTGCCCAAGATTGCTTGTCCCCTACGGAGTACACAGAGAAATGCAGAGATAGGCGGAAACACTCAAAAGAAAAGCACATTCATGCGAGAAGGAGGGAAAGAGAAGGAGCTCCTCCCATTCCCCGGACGGCAGCTGCCATCTGCGATCTACCATATACTTTCAAAGCCATGCTAATGGAAGAAGATGTTCATATTACTCCGGACGGAAGAAAGAAGGCACAAGGCTTGTAGGTGACAATCGTGGCATACAGCTTTGATATATCCCGTACAATTACTCCGTACTCCATACAGATTCTCCGTATGGGATGCATTGCCAAAAGAAGGACGACCGGGGTTGAGCTTCCCGGCCAGGGGAGCATGATGCACGAGCGCACGGGTATCAGGCAGGGGAAAGGGAAGGGGAGACGAGGGACGAAAGAAAAAAAAGGGAAACACAAAGGTCACAGAAGAGATGTGTGGAGGAGTGAGGAGTGAGAGATAAAGGGTGATAAAGGAGCGGCTGTCGCAGTGTCGCCAACGTAGCACATCGCACCAGCCAGTCCTCGGATGCAGTTGCACGGGAAGGTGCAATTTGCTGGAAACGCTTCCGAGGGTATTTGTGCCTGTGTCTGTACAGATACTTACTTTGGGGAGCTCAAACAAATGGGCGGCTCTTTCTCTGTCTATCCCACCGCCACCGGAGACACGATGAACGATGCTCGGTCGCTCCTTCGTCGTTGGCACCTCTTCGTCCTCCATGGACACACAGGTCCCTGCCCATTCTAGCAGCGAGAATGGAGAATGGGCTATCTCTCACTCGTCACACCTGCCTCGCACCTGCCTGGACATACCAAACTCCTTCGCAGTCTGTCATCCCAAGTAGGAAATAGGGACATGAACGCAAAAAGCTTTGACCAGGCGTGCTCTTCTGAACAGGCAGGAGGCAGCAAGGCCCGCGAGGCCAATTCAATCTGGCGATGCCGCGCTTGTTTAAAAACGGGCCTCATCTACGGAGGACGAATACATCTTTCCAGCCTGGCGAGGCCCTGGCGAGGCCCTGACGCTATCCACTACCCGCGCCTGGCATCGTCTCGGAAGCACACAATCGACTGGCTGGGGCGTTCGGGAAGAAAAAAAGGTGGAGGAACAAGCACGGCAGCACTAATAAAAAGGGAATTTATGGTTGAAAAATGACAAAACAAGTCTAAAGTCAAAATCCAAAATGAGGGAATCAAACTTCAGCGGCCAATAGCCAATCTAGACGAGAGAAAAGACTGGACGAAGGCTCTCTAGCCTCGAACTGCCCTCGAGTTTGGGGGCATGGCCTCTCGTGGCAGGCACGCGCCCACCCGTCTCTCCGGGGCTGGTCTGGTTTCTTTTTGGACGTCTTTTGGGGGCCTTTGGTTTGGGGAACTTGCTTTTTATTCTGCCGCATTCTGTGGTTTCTTGTGCTGACAAAAGCAATGGGAAGGCCGCCGATTGCGGACAAATCGCGACCATCACAGTGATTACAGTGCATCTAAAACACTCGAGACACTTCTTTCCCCCGCTGAAGACACAGGCGTGACAGGCTTCCGGGTGGCTGGATAAGCACAGTGGAACATTACAACAGTGGAACAACTGAACAGGAAAACAGCGGGAACTGGGGCGAGTGGACAGAGGTTGTGGGCCGTTTTGGGGGGAAGTCGGAGTGGACATTTGTAGACTTGGCTGGCGCGTGCTGTGTCTCTGGCGCTCGCCCTATCCGGCGCCGTGAATTTGTTGGTTGGCTTGCCTGTCTGTGCCTGTCCCGGAAGGAGACAGACAGTAGAAACAACAGACTGTGGAAAGGGAGGAAGGGGGAAAGGCTGAAGACACAGGCGTGACAGGCTTCCGGGTGGCTGGATAAGCACAGTGGAACATTACAACAGTGGAACAACTGAACAGGAAAACAGCGGGAACTGGGGCGAGTGGACAGAGGTTGTGGGCCGTTTTGGGGGGAAGTCGGAGTGGACATTTGTAGACTTGGCTGGCGCGTGCTGTGTCTCTGGCGCTCGCCCTATCCGGCGCCGTGAATTTGTTGGTTGGCTTGCCTGTCTGTGCCTGTCCCGGAAGGAGACAGACAGTAGAAACAACAGACTGTGGAAAGGGAGGAAGGGGGAAAGTGCGAGGAGCACGTCAGTTGGGTGTCAGCTAGGGGGCCCGCTCACGCTAACCGGGCGCACTGTATTTTACTCACAATAGCGCCTCCCCAGCGCCCATAGCGTAGGGCATCAAGGGCGGCCAAAGAA
Organism: Sporothrix variecibatus; assembly: GCA_016097105.2. Taxonomy (NCBI): domain Eukaryota; kingdom Fungi; phylum Ascomycota; class Sordariomycetes; order Ophiostomatales; family Ophiostomataceae; genus Sporothrix; species Sporothrix variecibatus. Next base: position 590,502 of record JADMNI010000001.1, on the reverse strand, counting down.
GACAGCGCCCCGCCGCCGCCGCCGCAGCGGCGTCTCGCAGCGGCGCTATCGCACCGTCTTCGCCCCAGTCTTCTCGCACTGTCCTTGGGTCGACACACTGGGTAGAATGGCCTAATCTGCCCCTGTCGGTCTGCCCACCGCCGACGTCTGCCAGTAGGGCTAGGCTAGGGGTCGCCCTCTCTCTACTCAAGAGCACCCAGAGCCCAGTCACCCCTAAACCACCGCCTACCGCTCCTTCCCAGCCTGCCAGACTCCTCAGAGCCCAGCCCAGCCCTGCCCCTTCCCCCATTTGGCCCATTTTCCCTCGCCTCGCTCGCCTCCTTCGCATCACCACTTTTCTCCCTCTCTCTTTTTTCCCTCCTCTTCCCTCCCCCTTCTCGTTTCCGACCACCACGCCATCCGCAACTCACGACCCTCACCTCTCCTTTCTCCTCTCTCTCACCCCGGCATCGAGGTCGACCTATTCATTCTCCGCAAACTCCTCCGGAGACTCGCGTTCATCGTCCACGACAATCATCCGACCACGAAAAAAATAAGGACGATAGACCCGGCTACTTTTCCATCGCGTGTCCATCGTTTCTTCCTCCTCAGATCAACATAGCCATCGATCCTACACTCTCTCGCCCTCTTTTTGCTCCTTAGCAGCACATCACCAACCGCGTTGTCCACACCACAGCGTTCCGTCTGGCTTCCACTCTGTACCCCTTTTACGACTTTTATCGACGAGTTTTCGCCGTCCATCTTGTCGCCCAACCTCACTACAAACCGAGTGGCGTCACCCTGTACGGCATTTCCCCAACGATTACTGCTTCGGAGGCTGTCATAGATACCGACGCTCCTACATTGCTTGACTTGATGGCGATGCAATTACGACCGAGCGATTTTTAACGACCCTGTACGATAATCCCTTTTCTCTCTCCCGATACGGCCGGCCTAAGACGACTCTCTATTACGACGCTATACGTTTTCTCATCGACTGAGAGCAACTCCCTTTTTGACGATTCCGCCGACCTTGACAACTTTCCGTAACTCTACTTGGACGAGTGTGTCTCATTAAGTGCTCTTTTTGATTGACTCGTTATCCGATTAGAATTGTTTTCTGGCCAGCCCTGCCCTACATTCCAGTCGAGACGAAGGCAGAACCAAGAGAACCGGGCCACCAAACTATCGCCTTTTCGCAACCAGAACGTACTTTTGTTCTGTAGCGAAATCGACAGAGAGGTGATCTACGACCAAGAGAAACAGGTTCCATCTCGACGGGTGCTCCAGAGAATCGAGCAGGTGCTTGCTTTCATCACTTGTTGCCTCACTCTTGACATCTCATTTGCATTCGCCTCCCTTTTTTGGCTCATTTCTGCATCGTCCTTTCCGTCCTTTCTATTGTCCCTGGTTGCCAACATTTTCGACGGACTTGTTTTTGTGTTCTTGCAGCTCCTCTCCTGACCTCCGGTGCCCAAAACTTGCACTGGCCAAAGGATTGAGTTCTTTTCCGCCCAGCTTCCATTCCACCCCCCGTTGACGCTCTTCATTGCGTCTTCGGAACCCTCATCCAACCATGAGGGAAGTCAATTTCAGTATCCCCAACGTCAACAAGGCGTCGGTGGGCATCACCACTGCCCTCTACGACCGCCGGGCGCTTGACTGCACATCCACCCTCCCGCTCATCAACTCACTCAACCACCTCGCCTACCTCACAACGTCATCCGCACGCATTCGCGATATCCTCACGGTCGATGGCGGCATCGAGCGCCTCGTCTGCATCCTCAAGCAGGGTCGCAGCAAAGATATGATGGACATGTGGAAATGGAACCTGGCGTTCCAGTGCGTCGTCAATATCGGCGTCCGGGGCACCGAGGCCGTCCGCACGCGTGTCGTCGAGGCCGACATGGTGCCTGTAATTGCCACCATCCTCGACAACTACATCAAGGTGATTGAAAAGTGCCGCGAGAAGGCCGAGGAAGCCAAGCAGCGCCACGCCCAGGAGCACCAGGGTCGCCACCGGGGGAACGACCTGCGCGTCGCCAACAAGTCGTCGTCTTTCACATACCGCACACTTAACGGCGGCCGGTTCGACCTGGACCAGCACCGCTCTTTCCGCCGCCAAGCACCACCACCGTCCATCGACGTGTCCGCTACCTTCTCAGGACCGACGTCGGTGGCCGGTGGTGAACAGACGGGTGCATCGTCGGCGGCCTCGTCATCGGCTGCCGCCGCTGTAGCAGCCACAGCGGCGGCTGCTGGCACAGCAACGGGTGCTAGCAGCACCGCTCTGAGTGCTGCGTCGTCGACGGACGGCAGCACCAGCAACACAGACAACGACGCGACACCGACCATGTCGCAGTTTCACATCACCTCCCCAGCGGGCCCCCAGCACTCGGCCCGCTCTTCAATATCGTCTCCGCCACCGGTGCCGGCACACTCCTCATTGCCGTCATCGGTGGCACCCAACTCCGCATCTGCGTCTGCTTCTGCGTCTGCATCCGCATCATCATCCGCCCGCCGCTTCCACCACCACCACCATCACCACCATCATCACCATGTGGGAGCGGCGGGACCTTCATCTTCTTCCAGCACAGCAGCATCGTCCGCGGCCTCCACACCAGGTCCGGCCTCTGCCGCTATGGCCGCCGCCGCGGCTGTCGCCGCGGCCACATCGGCCACTCCCTCTCGCCATGCTCTTTCTACTCCCGGGGCGCGGCCATCCAGCCTCTTTCATCGGCCGCGCCTTCGGCTGCCTCTGTTTCGGCCTCTGAGGTCAACGAGGCCAACCTGCTACGCGCCATGCGCGATCTCGACCAGCCCCCTCCCTACGGTCTGACCCGGCCTCATTTGGGTAACTCCCAGCCGGCGTCGCCAACAACACCCCTCCCTCCTCCGCAGCTCCGCTCTCCCACTGTCCGCCCTACATCTCTTCTCGCCCCTACTGGCCGGTCACGGAGACGGCCATCCATCCGCCACCAAAACTCGACGTCGGGCCCAGCTGCGGAGGTCGATGACCTGAACGCTGAGAGCGTTCAGTCGGACGAGACGCCCGATGCCGAGATGTCGGGCACCACGGAGATCCAGGCCACCGTCGACATCCAGGACATCAACATGGAGGAGTCTGAGAGCATGTTGGGCGGTGAGTCGCTCGAGCTTACTACCCCGACTGTCTCAGAAACCCAGGACACCGGTGCGTTCAACATTACGCACCGGGGTCCTCTCGATGGCAGCATTACGCCCGCTGCCACTACGGCACCAGTTCCTGCCATGGGCCTGTCGCCTAACCGCCCGGCAATGGTCACTACACAGCAGCCCGTCATGCCGACCGCCAGCGTCCCTCGTTACCTCCTCGACCGTCAACTTACACCCCACCCGCAGGTCATTGCCTCCATGCCCCGCGAGGAGGATGTCCTGATGTCGCTGCAGCTTCTGGCTTACGTTTCGAAGTACTGCAACCTGCGCTCTTACTTCCAGAAGAGCCATCTGGTGCCGCGCCTCAAGATTGGCAAGGAGCTGCAGCTGCTCGACGGCGATGACCTTGGTGGCCTTGATGGTCTTAGCGGCGCTGGTGGCCACGGTCACGGTAGCAGTGTTGCTGCCGGCAAGATGGAAGAGGACGCCGACCTCGACAATGAGAGCCACATTTCCGGCAGCATTGGCGCGCTCAGCAACAGCAGCAGTTCTGGAGCCTCTTCTTCGTCTACCGGCAGTGGCAGCTTCGATGAGGGGGCTGAAGAGGAGGAGGAAGAGTACCTTCTCCCAACGACCTCAACATCTTCCCCCTCGTTGAGAAATTCACTGTCCGCTACCACAGTACCGACATGCAGTACTGGGCGGGCGTCGTCATGCGCAACCTGTGTCGCAAGGACGAGTCGCGCGGCGGCATCCGCCAGTGCGCCTACTACCAGTGCGGCAAGTGGGAGAAGTTCACGCGGCAGTTTGCTAAGTGTCGCCGGTGCCGCCGGACCAAGTACTGCAGCAAGGAATGCCAAAAGAGCGCCTGGGCCTTCCACCGCCACTGGTGTGTTGCTGCGACGCAGTAAAAGTGATACTGCACTGCTGCTGATTGGTACACGCGCACGCGACCAAAAACAAAAACAAAAACGAAAAAAGAAAAATCCACACTTTCACAAGCATTAATGCATTAATGAAGGGGAGAAATGGGAAACCCGGTGTTATATTTGCTTTTTTTTTGTTTCTTTTTTGGCTTCTTGCACTTTACCTTTCGTTTTGGTTTTTTGCCTATTTCATCGTCCCGTTCTCACGGTAGCTACACACGTTACGTCTGCTTCTCTGTCATTGGAAGATTACGGTCGGGCAGTCGGATATCTGTTATCTGTCCAAAGCCTCGAGCAATCCCAGTCTATACGATGAATACGTCGAGCTGTCGAGTTTGTCGAGCCTGGAATAGCAAGATGCCTATGCTGGCAAGTGATGCGCTGGTCTACCGACAGACGCATATGCATACGACACACAGCATTCTCATACCTGTTTCTACCTTCTTGTTATATTTTCCCCTTCTTCATTCGAGTTTGTGTTCCCTCACATCCCGCATTCGAATTGTTATTTTCTGGCTCATGTCTTTCTTTCACCATCATGTCCTTTTTTGTTGCCCCAGATAAAGAAACCACGTTTTCCCTGTCTGCGACCATCTCCTGTCTTTTTGCAAGCATTACTATTATTAAAGCGGTCCTCCTTCATTTTCATCACACCATCATGTCTCTCTCATACTGTCATTTGTCCTCCTTTTTTGTTTCCTTTTTTGTCCTTTTTTGTGCCGGTCCTCATTAGTTCTTCTTATATCCAGATCAGCTTTTATTTCTTTTTTACTAAACGCTACAAATCGAAACATCAGAGATTTCTAAATTCAAATAAAATGTCCATACTATGCGTGATTTAGTGATAATTTGATTATAATTCATGACCGCAGAGATGGTGTAATAAACGGGTCTTCAATCTATGCTCGTGCTTTACACGGACATCAGATGGACGACAGATGTGATGAAAATTGGTAAGCATTAAATGGAAGGAAAACAAGACTTTATGAAATGGAATGAATGACAATGACCAATGAACAGATGATAATAGTAACAAAGAATATGCCCGTAAACAATTTTTAACACCTTCTTCTCTCAAGCGCTCAAGCAACGGCTACGTCTTTTTTCTGTTTACCGTCTGCTTGCTGCTGCTTGTCGCCGCGCCTTGCCCGGCCGTGAAGCACCTCCCCGGCCCGATGGCCCACCCCGGCCGCCCCGGCCACCGCCGCTCTTCATCTTCCGGGCATTGAAGCCGCTCAAGTCGCCGGACGACATGGCATCGCCCGACTTGGCATGACGTTTCTTGCCGCCGAAACCGTACTTGTCGTTCTTCTTCTGGCGCTTGGCATTGACGCCGCCGGCAGCACCACCACGGCCACCGGCACCGTTGCGGCCACCGGGACCGCCCTTGGCACCGCCCGCCAGCTCCTTATCAATAGCAACATCGAAAGCGTCTGACTCGTGCGTGCTCGTCGTGCCGAATTCGGAGCGTTCTAAAAAGGGGGTTAGTAACAATTAATACAAGAGAGGAGACTGTTGACTGGGGCCAGCTTCGCTGGCACCCTTTGGACTTACTCCGCTTCAAACTCTTAATCTTCTCCAGCGTATCCCGCTTCTCCTTCTGCCGCTCCTGCATCTTCTCCACCTGTACCTTCTTGCCAAACTTCTTGAGGTCACGCTGCTTGCGGGCCTCTGCCGACGCCTTGGCAGCCGTCGCCGCCTCCACCAGCTTGGCCTTTACCTGGGCCATGTGGCCGTCGTCCTTGAGCATCTCGGCAAAGTAGTCCGTGGGGCGCGTAAAGGGCACACCTTCCTTGCGGAGACGGCGGCGGGCCTCGACAGCGGCTGCCAGGCTCTGGGTGTACAGGGCCTGCTCGCGGACCTTGTCGTCGGACATGTCCATGGGCGTGCCGTCGGGGTGGCTGGTGGTCGGGACAGCACCGGTGATGGACTGGTGCAACTGGAAGGGGATGGAGGCGTCGGTGGGCGCAAAGGTGCGGATGCGCAGGAGGGCGGCGGTGAGTGCGGCGGTGTTGTTGATGGTCTGGCGTTGGCGGACGACGAGGCCGGCACGCTCTTCTTCATCGACGTCGGACCACGCAAGCTCATCCTCGTCCTCTTCCTCCTCCTCTTCGTCGTCACCCTTCTTCACCTTCTCAGTCTTCTTTGGCCGCACAATCTTGGCTTCCATCTCGACCTCGGAGTCGGAGTCGTCCGTGTCATCCATGGCAGCAATAAAGTCGGCCTGTCAATGTGCGTTAGCGGTTGTTCCTCTTTTTTAATCCACCCCCCCTGTTTTGACTTACACTAATCTCCTCGTCAAACTCGTCGTCGTCCTCGTCTTCGCTCTCGGACGCCTCGTCGTCAATCAGGGCATTGCGCTCCTCATCCTCGTCCTCCTCTTCGTCGTCATCGACATCCTCAAAATCCTCATCGTCCTCCTCATCGTCATCTTCATCGTCGTCTTCGCCACGAGCAACAGCCTTCTTGGCCTCCTCCTTCTGGCGGGCCTTGAACTTCTTCTTCTCCTTGAGCTTCTTAATGTCCACGCCCTTTTCGGCGGCGAGGGCAACTCTGAGCTTGCTTCGTCCCATTGTGTCGGTGTGTGAGGTGGTGGTGCGGTGAGAATAAATGGGTTGGTTGTGGTTGTTGTCGTCGACAAAAGTGTATTGTCGTACCTGCCTCTAAATCTTCAATTCGCAGGGCGTTCCTTCCCTTCTAGCCTAGCAAAAAGTTCTTAGGCGAAATTTCAACTTTTTTCTTTTTTTCTGCCGTATCTTGATTGTAGAGGTGGAGCTAATTTTCACCGCCCTCGATAAGCGGCACGTGCCTTTTGGCAGGTTATCACGTGTAAATGATCACGTGCAGAAGCCACTCGCTCCTTCCTGACTACCGCTGGCTGGCGGAAGCAGCCGTCTATCGTCTGCCGGAAAGAGTGGTCCCCTTCACTGGGCCCACACTACGACGTCCACTGTCCACTGTGTGATAGCTGTTGACCCCCATTCTGCAACTTTGCTGGCTCTCTCATCACCAACAGACAACAGACTTCGATGCACGACTTGTCACTGCATATTTCTGTTTATGTACGTCGTACAAGCATGAACCCCCAAACCAACTATTTATTGTGACACCGGAACAGTTCCAATTTGCGGAGTCTTAAATATGGGCGTCAATATGGACTATGATCACCAATATTTTTGACTCTTTTTGATTCTTTTTGTCCGTTGGAGCCCTGTTGGTCACTGCGCATCCACCGCAGCGCTAATGATTCAACGCAACGTTGGGTGTCATTTTGAGAGGGTGCTCCTGTAAACGGCGACTTGAGAAAGGAAGTATTCGAACATGACAAGAAATATTGAATCTTGAAGACAAAGAAAAGAAAGACATGATGGAAGATGAGAAGAAAAATCAAAACAAAATCAAAAGGAAAGAAGCAAGTCTGCCATCTGCCATAACACGCGTATTGTGAGACGCGACCACGACCAGATTAAGAAAAAAAAGCAAAGACAAAATGCAGGAAAACGATATCAGAAATAAGGTGCTCCGTTAGTGAACGTTAGACTGCGATCGTCGAAATGACCGTGAACGTCCGCCGTTGATGTTTTGCTTCACTACGCGAATACAAGTACGACTCACCGCCCACGCACACACCGCACATCTTTATCTCGCCTTTTTTTGTGTGTTGGGGTTTGCGCCGGTGTGTTTTGTTTTTCCATGCGCAAAACGGCTTTTAACGGAGAACGGATCACGGACGGCTCTCGCTTTCCCCTCACAAAGTGCGTTCGCGCCGCCGCCATAAACCATATCGGGCGATCTCCGCTCGCCGCTTGTCTTTCTCTTCTTCCACATGATCTTGCAGTCCTGTTCTCCGTATTGTGAAAAGAGAACGGCTAACGACTTTACTTTCTGTTTGCCGCATGACCTTATTTAGGTGTTGGCCAAGCAGTCCAGCAGCCTGGTTTTCTTTTCTTTTTCTTTCTTTTTCTCCCAGCGCGTCCCGGTAGTCGGATTCCGGGTTCTCAAGTCGGCGTATGGCCTGCTCGTTCGATTCCCAGCTCATGTGCTCTTTGTCTCACTTTGTCCCCAACTCGGGTCAATTTTTGGGGACGCAGTTGGGGGTCGCAGGCGCTTTGTACGCGCTTTGGGGGCCAACACCCACTATGGCTGTGCTCGCCTTTCTTTTCTGTCTGTCCCTGTCTAAGAGGAGGCATGATTGCCAAGGCACTGAAGGGAGAGGAGGTGTCCTGACGTCCCCTTTCGCTTGTCTTTTCAATAGTTTGCAGGCACCTCCAAGTCACCGGTAGCCTATTGCAGGCTATTTCATAGGAGTTCGTCGTAGCTTTTCTTATTGTAATGGTTGCGCGCCTGACCGGCTGGAATCTTTTCTTTGCGTGGCACGCTCCGGCCACTACTGAGTATTGGTGATAGGAGAAAGGACGAACTCAAGCCGCGATAATTCTTCCTTCTTTTCCTTCAACTACGGTTCCGTCTTTTCACTTCATTGTAGCGTATTGCAACCTCGTTCTAACCTGGCGGGCCCTTCTTTCGACTGTCGTTATCCTTTCCCCAGAAAGCCCCAGACTGGACTCCCCAGACTCGATCCTGCCCGTACTACACCCAGCAGCAGTCTCCGCAAACCCGGGGTCCACCCCCAGAGCCCTAAAAGGTTCGGACTCAAGTATATCTTTGTACGACGTAGCTCCATGGATTTGCAATACTCCGGGCACAAGTGCTGGTGATCTTGCGATTTGTAGCACAAGACGTGGAAAATCAAAGATCACCTTTTTCAGATCATCTCAACATGGAAAACGACAAACGAAAGGGAGATGTGCAATAAAATGTGTATCTTTAAACGGCCTCTTACAACTCCGAGTACTCTCTGCCTCGTGAAGACGGGGTATCTTTGAGCCGCCAACAGGTAGTCCAACAGGCAGTCTTTGAAATGACCACATATGACGGTACTCCTTTTTGACGAGCGATTACCGGATGCATTGCTCATGCTTGCTGAATGTTTGACCGCTTTTGTGTGTAGTTTGCTGCATTCTGCATTCTGCATCCTTCGTTTACTCGAGGATTACCCCTCTGGGAAAGGGTTCGTTCTGCCCAGTGAAAAAAACCCTCCCTCGCTGTGAGGTCATCAGGACCATCTTTTTGCGACCCTGTGCAGACGCCACCTTTTGACAAGGCTTCACTTCGCGTCACAAAATGAACACTGTCCAGTATCTTCTCCAACTTTTCCCAAGACGGCGGTATAAGCGAGGGAAGCGCGTGAGGAGAAGTAACGGGGAGAAAGTTGACAGAAGACAAGGACAAGGAAAGATCGAGGGGTCAGATGGGTGAAGAGGGGTTCATTGGGGTGAATAGAGACGAAAGGTGAGAGAAAACTGGTGTCTTCATCCACCGCATTTTCATGATGGTGATTTGCACTCAGTAGATGGCAACTTGAAGTTTTTTGTTGCCTTTTTTCCTTTTCACTTCCCCGCACAGCAAATACACCCATGCTTGTTGAACAAGGGTTTCCCGTCGGACATGTGTGGGTGGTGGACTCTCAGATACCGAAACGGCATTGTTGGTTGGTCACTTTCTTTCATTTGTTAGTCGCAGTGGTGGTGGTGTGGTCTGGATGTTGTTTTCCGGGGCCCCGGTAAACGGACCCCAGAGTTTATTTTGGCCCCATTTTGGCACCCCCGTGGAGAAGAGATGACGGGACACAAAAAGACAAGACGACAAAACAAAAGAAAGAAGAGAAACGACAGCCCAATTTCACAGGGCGATCTCGCTAACAAACTAATAAAAAGTGGAAAATGGGCGGCTGCTTTGTAGCGTCTCTTTAATGCTTCGGGGAGAGTCCACTCGCCCACTTTTGGCTCGCCTAATGACTGTAAGTCGGGCTTTGTATTGTGTATTTGGCACTTACAAGATAACTCGCCAAGCATCACAACAAACGCGTCAAGAAAAGTGACAGGTGAGTTAAATAGAAGCAATACAGACCGAGTACTCTGAGAACTTTGTATCGACAGTCTGTTTAAAGACGATATCATAAGACTTATCGAATTTGACAACTCTCTGATACGAGACCATACATGTCCAGCATTAAGACATCACGTTCTCACCTCGTCTTCAATTTTAGCTGTGGTCCTTATATTTCACCAGACCCAGGGTCTAATCCCAGCAAGGCGTAGGGCAGGAAACGGAGCAAAAGAACGGAGAAGGGGACGCCACAACCAACTGTAAATTTCAAATGCAAATAAGAGTATGTGTATGTGCACGTCGTACCTCGTCTCTCGTTCATCGGACGCTACTCCGATGATAGTCACGGACTAGAGGGTATTTTGTCCCAGCGCAAGGAGAGTGTGTGTCCTGTCCCAGCTTCGCGTCACAAGTGCCGGGAAACGGAATCCCACGCCGGCTCGTTTGTGGTTCATAGTTGCAGATCGAAATAGTGAAAAAAAGGAGGCGTTCAACTCGTATGAGTATACTGTGTAAGTGAAGAGTATGGCCTGATGAGAGAGAGACCAGAGATAACATCATGATTCCAAGGCAAAGTGAGAAGGCACAAGAAATGGAGAAGACGACAAAAGCCAAGGTCCTTCGGCAAGGTGCAAGAGGAGTTGCTTGGAGAGGTATGGAGGCCCTGCATGCAACTCCAAAAGGATTCTGATGGCACCATTTGGGGAAGACTGCAAAGAGAAACAGGAAAATAAAGCCAGTAAAAAGAAAGAAAACAAGCTTACCCCAAACGACAATGGGTGTGAATTTACGCCGGTCGGTCCCCTTGTCGCCGATCCATCCACGATCCAGGCCCAGCTCCCCCAGGTCCCCAGTTCTGTCTTTCACTCTTTCCCCTACCTTTGCTGTCTTTTCCCCCATTGATCCCCAGAGTCCCCCATACTTTTGTTTTGCTTTCCTGTCTGCCTGCCTCCCATTTCCTTTCCTCCCCTTGCCTCTGGACAGGGACCTATATCAAGGTGCAGACACCCCCCCAATCCTTCGTCCTTCTTTCTTTTCTTTTTCTCTCTTCTCCTTTCTTTTCTGCTATACTTCATCCTCCAGTGTTTGTCTTCTCTTTTTCTTTTATTTTGTCGTGATACCCAGAGATACCCAAACACACTTTCCTCCTTTACTCTTGTTTTTTTATTTACTCGGACCTATTATTTAATTTATTTCATCCTCTACCCTTCTCACAATGGCTGACACCCAGCCTGCCCATGCAGCCGTCGCTGAAGACGTGCCTGCTGCGGCTGCTGCTACTGAGCACAGCTCGTCTGAGCACGAGAACACCTCTGCCGTCGTCCACTCTGCCGACAACGAAAAGGCCGCCGTTGAGCGCGCCGAGGGCGGTGGTGCGGCCGGCACGACGGCCTCGCCCAGCTACATTCCCGAAAACGACGACGACTATGAGGTGACGTTCAAGACGTGGATTGTCGTCTTTATTCTGAGTGCCAGCTACGGTATTTCTTTCTGGATCGTGCCCGCCATCAACTCGTGCGCGTCCACCGTGGCCACACTCCTCGGCGACCCGGCGGCGTACGCGTGGTACGTCTCGATCTACCTCATTACGATTACGATTGCTTTCATGATTTGCGGCGCCAACAGCGATCTGTTTGGCCGGCGCTGGTTTATCACGGGCGGCAACGTGCTGCTGTTTGTTGGCTTTATCGTAGGCGGCTCGGCCAAGAACAACACGACCATGCTGGCGGCTATGGGCTTGATTGGGTTTCGGTGCCGGCAACGCGCAGCTGGCGGCTTTCGCTCTGCCCGAGCTGTTGCCCAACAAGTGGCGCCACATTGCCATTGTCATTGCCGATCTGTTTGTGCTCTTCAGTGCCGTCGTCGGTCCCGTGGCCGGCCGCTTCGCCGTGGCTGTGAGCACGACTGCCTGGCGCTGGCTGTTTTATGGCCCGGCCATTGCTGCCGCGCTTTCTTTCTTGGGCCTGTTCCTGTACTACTTCCCGCCCGCCCACCCGCGTGGTCTGCCCTTCCGCCAGGCCGTGCGCGAGCTCGACTACGGAGGAGCTCTGCTGTTCACCATTGCCACCGTCCTGACTCTTGTCGGCATCAACTACTCCATCCAGCTACCCTCGAGCGACCCCAAGGTCGTTGGCACGCTTGTGTCGGGTCTCGGCACTCTGGTCGCTTTCGCCCTGTACGAGACGTTTGTCCCTCTCAAGCAGCCCCTGACGCCCACGCGTGTCTTCACCAAGGGTAAGGGCCGTGACCTGACGGCGCCGTTTGTCGCTGCTTTCGTCGTCACCATGTTCTACTACGCCATCAACGTCATCTACCCGACCATGATCAACGTCTTCTTCACGGATGCCAACACCAGCTTCCGCTACCAGATTGTGCTTACGCTCCCGGCCAACCTGGGTCTGTGTTTCGGTGCCTTTTTGCTATCTGTCCTTGGTACGCGCATCGGCCACTGGCGCTGGACTCTGACGGCGTCTGTGTTTATCATGGTCCTGTTTGGTGCCCTCATGGGTCTTGTCACGCCCGAGCGCAAGGGTTTGGCTATTGCCCTCGTGTTTATCGAGCAGATCGGCTTCGGCTGGGCCCAGTACCTGTCCATTGCTTTCGTGCAGTTTGGCACGGACCAGGTCGAGCTCGGTATCGCTGGTGGTCTGGCCGGTGTTTCTCGCTTTGCCGGTGGCGCCGTCGCCATTACCGTCTTCTCGACCATCCTGTCCAACGTCACCACCAAGAACATGAAGGTGCTCGTGCCAGCGGCGGCCACAGCCGCTGGTCTGCCCGAGTCGTCTGTCAGTGCTCTGCTGGCTGCGCTGCCGCTGGGCGCTAGTGCTCTTGCGGCCGTCCCCGACATTACTGATGCCGTCATCACCGCCGCCAGCAAGGCCTACCAGCAGGCCTATGTGGTCGGTGTCCGCACCACGGCGCTGTCGTCGCTGTCCTTTGGCATCGTCGCCATTATTGCCTGCCTGTGCTGCAACGACATTGACAAGAAGATGAACAACAAGATTGAGATTTACCTCGAGAACGACGTCAATGCCGAGAAGAACAAGTACCATTAAACGGTGCGAGGGTTGTTGTTGTTGTTGTTGTTGTTGAAGGAGAGAGTCGAGTTGATTTGAGTAGAGAAGAGGTTTTTTGACTGCACAGTCACATCGATACCACGTACCTGAATTTTCTTGTACACACCACATACTCTCTGTATACGTACAGAGCTTAATATACCGCATATATATTGTTGACCTTGCCTGACTTTGCTGTGACATCGAGAACTGCATGCTCGTGAACAATACAGAGAATGAGCGCGAGAAGCTTTTCCGCCGTGTTGGCAAACGGCCCCTGAATCAGAGTCGTGCTTTCCTTCATTTTCTTCCTCAGTTTCTTTGCTCCTTCCGTCCATCCCACATCTACTCCGTCCTCGCTTCTTCCCTTTCCGTACGTCATCTTCAAAACGACTCCACTCGACGTTGTTTGGGAAGGTGCAGTCGCACAACAGATGTAGAAAGAACGACTGTGAGAGACTGTAAGAGACTGTATGTGTATGAGCATGTAGAAGCGATACACTAGCTCCTGCATTTTACCCTCCCGTGATACTTTTTTTCTGGGGTCAGAGCTATGTGGGAAGAAACTATGGAGGAAGGAATGACAGAGGAAACAGCTCGGACGGAGATGTCCCACAGAGAATACGGAGAGAACTCGCTGCAAGATAAAGTCTGCCAATCGTTTTCCATGATGTGCAAGGGGTACAGACTGCCAGTGCTTATGAGAGAGTGAGGACAGTACTCCGTGGACTCGCTGTACTTTTGAGTAATCCGTACGCTTCTGTTCGGACGATTTTCGCTGAATCTTAGAGCTCTGCAGCATATTGCAGCTCTCGCTTTCAGTCGTACCTTCCCGTTCGCACCTTCCTTTCCAACGACAGGTGGTCGCGGTTCGCACCTCCCTTTGTCCAATCCGGGTAATGCAATCCGGGCCACACATGTCAGTTGAAAGAGGGAAAGAGGGAAAGAGCTCTCCTCCACAACTTGGGGAGCTGTGGTATTTTCCCCACCTTTTCCCCTTCCTGTGACCAACACCGGCAGCCAATCAACGTAGTCCGTTTCCGCTTGGCCGGTGTTAGTCGTTCTTTCTCTCAATCACTTTGGAGAAGGCGACTCCTTGACTCGAACGACGTCGAATATGTAACACACTCTGACACTGGAGCCTCTTTCGCCAAGTGTGTACTTGGTGCGATAAGATGAAGAGCGTACCCATTCCGCCATCTACGCGAAACCCACAGCCTCCACTGTTTCCACTTACAGACTGCACCTCTCGGACTACGGCTGCCGAAGACCAAAAAAAAAAAAGAAACAAAAGACATGAAAGACAAAAAAGGCGAGTCAGCGATTGTCCCCAAAATTTGAGTGAAAGCTTCCTTTGGACTCCATTAAGGTGCCGCCAAAGGCTGCCGTGGCTCGCGTGGATCCTGGTTACCCCATACTATTTCGTGTTAGTCGTTCGTTTCCCTTTCCAGCCTTTCCGCACACTTCTCTGTCCATCTGTCTTGTCACAGCTTCCCCTCTTCTTCTGCGACCACATCCCTTGTCTATGTGATGAGACATATATCTGTTGGTAGTGTGCCTTGCTTGTAGCTCTTTTTTCTTTACTTATATAACAGTTGCGTAGCTGTCGATGTAAATATAATTTAGACTTTGGTCCCTTCTTTGTTTCTTTCCTTTTTTCCATTTGAACTTCACATCAACAACCTCACAGTCAAACAACCGCCATCATGGGTTTCACTACGCAAGACGACAAGCTCTACCTCTTTGCCTTTGTGCACTTCTTGCCAGGTGCCTACAACACTGTACGTCACACTGTCTTCCCATAAAGGTTCGAATGTTTACTAACTCTCCCAGTGGCAAGGCGCCTACGATGAGCTTGCCAAGTACGTCTGGGCCGAAGAACCCACCACCGAGACGTACTACTTTGGTATTCCTTTCGACTTTGCCGACGACTTCGAGAACACGCCCATGATGTTTGCGTTTGAGGTCTATGACAAGCGCGATTCTCTGTACGGCGCCCACTTCACCTCCCCGACCATGCAGAACAAGTTTATTCCCGTGGCCATGCCCAACATGACCACCAGCTTCGACCTCCAGCACTACTCCAGAGTGGGCGGCTTCCTGGACAAGCCCGGTGACGCCCGCCCTTGTGGCCTCATGTACGACGTCAAGATCAAGTGCAAGTCGAGCGAGGCGCGGGACCGCGTGCTGGCGCGGCTGACAGCTCTGGCGCCGCAAATCGAGTCGTCCACACCCACGACTGAAGGGGGCATCCTGACCTGGGTGGCGTTTGCGAGCCAGGACAACGATACGGACGCGCGGCTGCTGATCCGGTTCAAGGACAAGGCGGCGTTCCATGCTTACACGAAGCTTCCCGCCGTACTTGATTTCTGGGCGGCAGGCAAGGAGGAGGATGTGGACAAGATGGAGCAGCGGGGATACGTGGAAAACGGCAGGGGATGGCTGCACCGTTAGGGTGATCCTGCGTAGCTGGCAGACAAATACAAAGAGTGCGTAGCAGCAAGGTAGTTTACGAATCAAGTCACACTCAAGAAGAGAACCGTCACAGTCAAGAAGAACTGCAGCCACTTTGCATTTGTGGTCAAGAAAAGTCTAGTAAAAAGAACCCACAGCCCCATCGAGCTGTTGGGCCTGTTTTTTTCATTTGTTTAAACAAAGAGGATCTGTCGAGAGTAAAGTACAAGGAAAAGAAGAAAAAGAAAAACAACAGTAAAATCCAGCCATGCCCCAGCAAACTGTCCACCATTTGCAGTTCCCGTGCTCCTGTCAGCCAGTTTCCCCACTTTCCATCCCACAGTCCGCCATAATCAGAATATCCAAATAGAGAAGATAGTGAAATAGAAAGAGAGAAAAGAGGAAGAAGAAGTGAAACAAGAAGAGAAAAACAAATGTTTGCAGTGCAGACAATCCGTGGGTCTGGAGAACGACTAGGCCAAGACCATTGTCAATTCACCCCCATCCCTGCACTTTATCCGTCAAGAAGGAGAGAAATAGAGAGTTGAGTAGAAAAGACTCTTGATCACTTTCCCCAAGTTTCCGGTTGTTCCAAAAGGCGTATCATTGTTTTGTTGGAAGGTCGAGAGCTTTGAGGTGTCGAACTCCGACAAAGAGTGAAAGTCAGGAGCAGCAGAAAGCCAAGAAGAAGAGAAAAAGAGCTGGTTTTGTAGAAGGAGGCGGTATTTTTTTGTGTCGGATCATTGCTGCACGTTTCTCGTCAAGAGCAGTGAGAGTTGTCTAAAAGACAGTTGAGAGGCTCACCACCCCAAGGCAGAGAAGACTATGCATCATTGCAATTCCCTAGAAAACCCTTTCGGGTGTCCAGAAGAAAGGTAATTTACATGACGGTGCAAGAGCCACCAGTGACGAAGCCGGCCTGGGTAGACTGAGTAGCGGTCTGGGCGTCCATTTTGATTGTTGGGGTTTGTTTAAAAAACAAAAAAAAGTTGTAAAGAAAGTAGAAAGTGGTAGTGGAAGATGGAAGAGATGATTGTGGATGGAGAGAAGAAGAAAAAGGTTGAGGACGAAGAGGGAGGAGAAGGGCCATATTTATATCCGATTTCGAGGGTCAAATCTGGTGGAGATGGAGAGAAGACGAGATGATGGAAAGAAGTCGAGAGAGTAGACTGTCAAGTTGTGGAGTGGCAAGGCAAGAGTCTGAGCGTCAAAGTCAAGTCAAAGAGGTTGACCGTACGAGTCGAGCTGATAGAGTGTGATGTTGGTTGGAGGTGTTTGTGTATGTTCGCTTGTGTGTTTGCTGGGATATTTGCTTGTGCGTTTCTGTGTTGTTGTCAAGGAGATGTCCGAAAGAAGAGATTGTCAAAGACAGGGAGAAGACACAAAAATCAAAGAAACGAGATACGAAAGAAGAAAGAAGTTGACAAGCGAGAAGAAAAACTTGCCTCCAGAGGTAAGCAGATGACCATCCAACATGCAACGAGGGAGGTTGACATGGACGCCAAAGAAAGAAGAATGTTCAATGCGTCCTCTAGCGAGAGTGGAACAATATCAAAGTCAATGGTGAGAATGGCTAGGAAGGGTAGTGCCAAGGGACACACCGAGAAACGCCAAGCGGCAGGTCAAGGGGAAGACGAGGGGAAATCAAGAGGAAGGTCAACATCGCCACCTGTCAATGGCCTCGTGGAGGTCAACTTTGGACGTTGGCGGACAGACCGAAAGGAAAGGAAAGAGGGGAAGGTCAAAGAGGTAAAGAGGTGAGGCCATTTCGTCCCACACTTCCTGTGCCCTGTCAATATGCGATGTTCATTCTAGAAGGTCGGAAAGAAAGAGAAGAATATCAAGAAGCTGGTGTGGAGTGTGGAGTGTACACAGTAGTGTGGTGGATCTGCAAGGCAACAATAATAGAAACAATCGTAGTGGTGGTCGATCCCAAAGACGGAACTACCATCATGAGGCCATGCTGTCCGCCCCGTCTGACTCGAAGCAGCCACCAGGGAGGGTATCGCGGACCGTTGTCTTGCTTGTTGACCGTTGACCGTTGCCGTCGACAGCCCGTGAGCCCTCTTTTTCGACGACCATTCCTGATTCTGCCTCTTCCTGCGCCGCCATCCTCCCTTGCCACTCTTTTCTGGGTGTTCCTTTTGTTTTGTCCCTGTTCTAGTCGCATCGTGATTTCTTCTTCCTTTCTTCCTTTCTTTTTCGTTCTTCTCTTCTTTATCTTGTTGGTGATTTCACAGCCTTGTCCATGTTACAGCCTACTCATTCGTTAATATTGTTCTCACATCCTAGCATTGGTATTGTTCTTTCCCAGCTATCAAAGGCACGGACTTTGAAGTGACTGCAACAGGACGCCCAGCCACGCGTTTCTGGAACGGCGTTCTCCTCTCGGGTCCGAAATGAAAAGGTGACAGAAAAAGGAAAGAAAGAAAGAAAATAAGAAAGAAGTCTGTTCACGGTGAGTGTGAGGCCGTTTTCTTTCCCTCTTGACATTGTCCGCCTCGTCTAACCTGTGGATCAATGGCCCGCCGGATCTTTTGTGTTTGTTAATCTGCCGCTTTGATATCAACTCTTCAACCTCAACTCTGGGTCTAACCAAGGACGAGGACAGCGAAAAGCAAGGATGCAGATCGTGTTGGATTAGGGAGCGGGAGTCTAGATTCATGTAATTATCATGTTTTGTTGTAATAATTCTCTCATTCTGTTTGTTTCCAGTTCATACTGAAAAAGTTCCTGTCTTTTGTCGTCGATGGCAAGGCTGCTGTTGGACGAGGCTGGACGGTCAAAGAGCTGTCTCCAGCTAGCCTTGCTATTGTTCCACTTTTAGCGTTGCGATTGTTCCCTACCCTTATCTTTTACTTACACCCAACAGCGCCCACTTACAGCGCCTTAACAGTACCGTATTCGGCAAGGCCCAGGCGTTTCTGGCAGTGATTGTCCCCTTATGTGCTCACATCAATTGGTGCAGCCCGTGCTTCAGCTCTTCTTCGCTCTCCTCCTTCATCGGCGACAACAACATCGACGTAATCTTATGGAAATGCAATCGGCCGTTTTGAGTTTTTTCTATTCTTTTTCTCATTTTATCCCTTCCCCTCTTTTAGTCAATCTATTCGAAGACCATGCCGTCTGTTAGCTGCGCTCTAGAAGCCTGTTTGTGGTTGTTGGTTCTCAAGAAAAGATAACAAAAAAAGAAACAAAATGAGATGGTTTCTTTCAACCGATATGTACCACTTTCGCCTCGAGATTTGCTCAATACTCTCGCTTGGGCATTTACCTCGCTTCTTCTTCTGTTTTCAGTCATGCATGTTGTCTGTCCAATTGACTATCTGGTCTATGCATATCCAAACATCGTTTCCTAATACTTTGCGATGCCCACCCTCGACGTTGTCCTTGATTTCTTTCCTCTTCGTCTTCTTCATCTCCATATTCCTCATTTCTTCACCTAGAACCGCGTGAAGGGCAACCACTTCCCGCGCATCTTGATATTCACCCACGCCACACCATCGCCATCCACCTCCTTGTCCACCGACGTACTGAACGCAATCGCACTCATAATGCCGTCCCCAAACTTTTCGTTGATGACCGCCTTGTATGCGTATCCGTAGTTTTGCACAATCTCGTACAGGCGATAGATGAGGGGTTCGACAGGCGGCATCGGGCCCGCACGGCCGCGGTCGGGGAAGACACCGCCAATTTGCGACAGCAGATTGGCTTCGTTCAGGCCGAGAAGCTCGGACAAGATCTTGACGTCCTCTTCCGACGCGGTGGCCTGACCGTAGAAGATGGCCGCCACAGCGACTTCGCTCCGGCCCAACTTCTCGGCGATCTGGGCAAACGTGAGGCCCTTTGCCGTCTTGGCGTTGAAGAGGGACTGGGCGTGCGACGGCAGGCGGGCGACGATGGAGTCCTAGAAGGAAGCGAGGGTCAGTACTGTTGTTTTTTTCCTTTCTCTCATTCTTTCTTTGTTGTCCACGACTGGCTGACTTACATCGAGCGACGCGAGCTTTGGCTGGTCCGGCATGGTTGCGGTGGTGAATGTGGAGGTGGAGAGTCGATTGTGCCGTGATGATTGTCTATTTTGCTTCTACTTGGTTGCTCTTCAGTTCGACTTGTTCGATTCGCTTTTGTCTTCTTACTGTCCTTGATGTGTTTCTTGCAAGATGGAGAGTTGTGCCGCGCTTGACCCCGCCGTAAAAAAAGTACAGTCTTAATAAGTGAGAAGACGGATAGATGGGTGTAGTGGTGCGGCAGGTGCGGCCAGCTGCGGACACGGCAGGAGCTATCATTACCGAACTACGAGCTACGACGTACTTGCCCACACTTCTCTCACTTCCCACGCTATTAACTCGTTGCATGCACGATGGGCTGGCCCCGACCCCGCAATCTACAGATAGCAGATAGGACGTCGTGGATGCAACCATGATGGAAGTACTTTATTTTGAGATTTTGGAATAAAATGAAATCAGTTTGGTATCATGTAAATTGTGGATATTCTAGAAACAAAGAGAGACAAAAGGAAATCATGCAATAAGTAAATGCCAAAATTGACTGTCGTAAATCATCGTTCAGTGATCGCTCTTTCCTTACGTCGTACATGTCGACGATAAAGAGCTCCTTCCTCGAAGCTTGCCTCGGACCACCCTTCTCGGACATAATCCGGCATCTTCGAAAGGGAACCCATCCAGCTCACCCAACTCCACGACAGTTTCCCTCTAATACTCGGCGACCGATGGAGCTCAATCCCACTTCATCTTTGTCCAGTCGCCACGCGACGCCGCTGCATCAATGTCGTCTACATTCAACAAGTCCACGCCGGCCTCGACCAGCGTCGTCCACACTGCATTGCGCACACGGATCGGCCACGACGGCAGGCTCCAGTACCGGCCCTTTAGGCCGCGGGCGTGCGCTTCTTGGAGCTGCGACTGCATCGTTTGGAGCTGGCTCTGCCGGAACCGCCCGAACCAGACGATGCCCAGCCCGCGCCGGAGAGCGACGCTGGCATAGTAGGAGTTGGTGAGGTTGTATGGCGAGTTCTGCAAAGACTGGAGAGGCGCGTCAAAGAACGCATAGCGGTACGTGCCGTTCTCGACGACAATGTCAAATGGCGTGTTGCCGGAGCCGACCAGCGTCACCGGGCCGTACTTGACCACGCCATCTTCAACGGTCGACAAGTACCCTCTCTCCCGCAGTGGCTCCACCTGCTCCAGCACTTTCCGGAACGTCGCCGCGCCGGCCGTCTTGACATCCACAAGAAGCGAGAGTGTCTGGTTGGGGCGGACCGGGAAGACGCCGTTCACGGCCCGTGGACTAGAAGAGTCGATGGACGTCGCGTTCTGGTTGGCCGCCTCCAAAATCTTGACGAGAGGGTCGACGTACAGCGACCGGAACGTGCGGCTACTTCGGAGAGACGCCCGGTCGTGGCCGACGTACAGGTCGCCCTTCTTCAACCACACATCCGCCTCGGTCCCGATACACCCCGCATGCAACGCCGAAAACAGCGGCACTTTCCGCCAGTAGTCGTTGTGCGAGTGGCACGGGATGGGCACGACATCTTTCAAAAAGTCGGTCGGGTACCCGTCAATGCCCCAGTCGGAGAAAGTGGCATCGGGGTTGTCGTCCGAAAAGGAAGCGCCATAAACGGGGCGGGCCGTGAAGTGGAGAACAATGAAGACGACAAGGGCGACCAGAATGGTGGTGACAAAGACCATGCCGCAAGTGAGCCAGCATCGCCGACGAGTACGGCCATGTTTGTCCCGTGAGACGAGGGCATCCTCATCGATAACGTATGTGTCCGAGCAGGAGGAGAAAGAGTCATCGTCGTCCTTGTCGCATCCTTGTCATCCTCTGGCAACAGACCATATTCCTGTCTGTTTACCCTGGGCTTGGTTCTTGGCTGTGACGATCGTATACGGTAGATCGTAGTGATGTGTCGGAATGGAGACCAGAATGGAGAGAAGCCAAAAGAGTCGGTTTGGCAGCGGTTGCTTCTGTTGGTGAATTCTGGGGGGATGATAGCATTGACGTTATGTTTCTATCACCGTCTGGTGAGTCCACGACAGTCTCTGTAATTCGTGGCTCTTTGTCGTCTTCCGTCTTTGATGTTGCCCGTAACGGCCGCGGTGAATCGACAAGAGCAATGGCTCCCTTGCCCAGCGGCTTCCCTGTCGACCAGAAAAAGGGCATTGTCGATGCTGAGGAGCTGTGCCGTCGTCTTGTTTGTCGTCTTTGTTTGACGATTGCCGACCGTGTCTCTTTTTGTTCTCAGGGGAAAAGGTGACGTATATAAACTGTATTGCGCCCCGGAGCGAAAATTGATTGTCGATTGTGTGTCGTCGAACCGGAGCGTAAATGTTTAGGCAGCACTTTTTTGTTTCTGCGGACTGTACTTTCCCCCCTTTCTAAGATCTCACAACAACAAAAAGGCTATTTCTGGTGATCGGGCGTAAATGTCGATGCTAGATGGACTGGGCAGAAGACAAAAAGACTGCGAGTCGTGTGTCGTATGTCGCCTACTTAGAGGGAAAGAAAATCTAGAAGAGGAAAAAGACACAAATGAGATGGAAAATGAAAAGGCTAGAGGAGGAGTTGGAAATGATAAAAAAGGAGAACGAGGACAGTAGAGGCTGCGTCTTTTCTGGGCAGTAAAATTGAAAAAAAGAATATTTATCGACCTGACGACGGGCACTACTCAACATAAACTACAGAATACATCTTGATGAAGAAGAAAAGTAAGAAGTTTAAGGTGCTCTAGCATGTCGCCCTTCGAGGGCCTAGACTCTAAAGGAAGGCTCACCCGAAGAGTAGAGGGAAATAATAGACGAATAGGCGAAGAGAGAGTGAGGTGGACGCATCGAGTGAGGCAAGAGATGGCCAAAAGAGGGAAAACGGGAGAGAGATCTGGATCTAGTTGATGAAAGAGGGAGGGGAGGGGAGGGGAGAAGTGTAGGAGCGCGGGTACAGCAGGCTAAGCGTTTATTTTGAGCTTATTTCTACGAGACATTATGCTCTACTACTCAACGTTCTCTCTCTCATCCAATTGTATTGCGTGTGGCTTAGCCGTGCTGAAGACTGCAGAACGGGAGAGACATGTGTATCCCATAATGGAGGACATGTACACTTGAACCTGGGCGCTCTTTCCGTCCACGTTGGCAAAGTACAGGTGCGTGCAGCACTGATCGTCAAACCGCATGATCAGAAGACCGGAATGCCCCGTTTTCAAGAACAACTTTTATTGTGCATATTGCAAAGAAATTGTCAACATCTTGGACGAAAAAAAGAGCGAAAGAGACGAGAACGGTGAAGAGGCAGACACGCTCATCCAGGCACATGCAACAACGGCATTGTCTTAGTGGCTTGCAGCCCCCTGGCCCGTCTGCTGTTTGGCTCGATCTAGGGACCCACTTTGCGGTGTTAGTGGACGGACGGGCGAGACGGACATTGTGTTAGTCGAGGTTCGGGAAGGGTCAAGATCTTGACGACGGACGTTGAGGATGGGAAAAGACAAGAAGACACAACACTTCTGGGCTGTCTTGCAGAAGAGCACATCTTAAACCCACCTTTTGCATCATAACGTCTCCGTTGCATAGACGAGACTCGCCGTGATGTTTGAGCACATAATTATGGATGTTCGGCTGCGATTGACAAAGTCCAGCTCTCCAGTTAGAACTTAAAGACAAGACGACAAGACTTCCCTATTCCGATCATGTTTGTGCACTGAAGATATTGCTGAAATCGTATCTCACGTATGGGCTTATCACAGTCCCATTTCGGCAATCTCACCGTTACACAAGCACACCAGATCTGTAAATACTTGGAGGTGACGCATGCACGCCTCTCCAAGGCTGACGATGAGAGATACTTACAATCATCTTGACTGGTCCATGAAGATAACTTTACGCTGTTAGTTGGAGACAAACCAAACGGGTCTAGATCTCTCTCGATCCTTTTGCTTGTCTCGAAGCTCGTCTCTACCTCTAAAAAGAGGAAGTGATACGAACACAGCTTCGACGTCTCGACCATTTCACCGGAAGGTACATACTTTGTGTGACAAAGAACATGTTTGACTGCCATCTTCTTACTCCCGTCAGTAATATTATAATAGTAATGTTGGCTCATACAAGAGGACAAGAAATGAACGACGTGGTTGTGCCTTGTTCTCTATCGATGTCCAAACGTGTCACTCAGTTCCGTTGTGGCACTGGAACTACTCCGTACAGTGGTAAAAGAGCACCTAAAGTAGCCTGGAGCGACTGCTTAAATAGCGACATTAAGCGCTAAAGCATCTCTCACAAAAAGTGGAACAGCGCCCTTGAAATGGCAGGTTCACTCCGTAGGCGCTAATTTTGACAATCCAAAGACAGTCTTATCGATAACAACTTTTTGTTAAAAAATTACGATAAGCTTCTTTTTCTGCATCATCTTCAACAACCACTACACGCGAGTCAATACACGCAATACCCAAGACACAATACGACCGACGCATACGAAGAAGCTGTTTATATATAGTCGAAACAGCCGAATTTTCACTTGTTGTCTGTGCGACAACAACCGGGCGCCCCAGTTGCGCTATCCTTGACGATCAACCGTCTTCTTCTTCTTTCTCTTCCTCCTCCAACACCTCACTATGCCTCACAAACACACACGGCGGGACCAGGATTCGTCCATGTAAGACACCAGTCTCTCTCAATTACAAAATGTACACCTACTAACCTTCTCCAGCTACGACCTTCCCCAGACCGCATCGCCCGTCCGCTGCCGACAAAACCTGCAAAGACCGAGACCGTCACCAAGACGACCAGCACCACAAAGTCCAAAAAGGACCGGACAATTGAGAACATCAACAGCAACCCGGAACTCAAGGGCAAAGCCCGCAAAGAAGCCGTCAAAGCCGCTGCTGCTGCTGCCGCTGCAGCGAAAAAGAAGCGCGAGGCCAACAAGGACAGCGTCAGCGCCAGCACCAAGACCAGCCACGACACACCGCGCGCGTTCCGCCGGCTCATGTCGCTCGCCGGCGGGAAACGTATTCGTGCTGGTGAGGATACCGGCATTGTCGAGACCAAGAAGCAGAAAAAGGCGCGCTTGGCCAAGGAGAGAGCAGCCACTGCAGCCGCCGAGGGTGGGGGGGACGACGACCAGGAAGAACAGGCCGAGACAGCAGCAACGACCGCGGCAGCAGCAGCGGCTACTGCTACTGCTGAAAAGGCTGCTATTGCTGGTCTGACCATCCGTCCCGGCGAGCGCTTGTCCGAATTCAACTCCCGTGTCGACGCCGCCCTCCCGCTCTCGGGTCTCATCAAGAAGTCTACGCCCGGTGGCGCCGGCGGCAAAGACCCGCTGGGCATTGCCAAAGTCTACCGCACAAAGCAAGAACGCAAACTCCACAAGTTGTATGATCAATGGCGCGTAGACGACGTCCGCATCAAAGAACGCGAAGCCGAGGCCCGTGAAGAAGCCGAAGAGCGTGATGCCGAGCTCGACGAGACCTTGGGCGTCAAATGGCGCCTCGACTTCCAGCAGGGGCAGGCCACCAAGCAGGGTGCCGGCAGCAAGAAGAAGCGCAAGCTCGGCGCCGGCGGCAGCGCCAACAACTACGGTGCAGCCGACGACGATGTCTGGGCCGAGTTCAACCGCAAGCGTGGTGCTGCCACCAAGAGTACGGTGCGGGCCGGCATCCACGGCGTCGTGGGCGCGCCCCCCGAGCTGACCAAGATTGACAGCAGCAAATTCAAGTTTGCCCAGAAGAAGAAGGAAGGCGGCGGCCAGGGCAGTGCCGAGGTCGCAGCGGCCGTCGCTGGACTGCGCGTGGGCGCGTCGGCCAAGAAGAGCCTGAACCACCGGCTGGGTGCCGTGGCTGCAGGACGGATCACCAAGCCCGGCGAGCGAGCACGAGGCAAGGGCACACGAGTAGTGGCAAGAGAGTAGGAGGGATAGAGATGCAAAACTACGAAGCATATCATACAGCGGTAATATAACCATCAGCGTTTTTGTTATTCTTCAGCAATGTCTTGAGTCCGCGTCGAGACAGCTTCAAGTGATATCACATGATAGTGAATCGTCTTGCTTGTCCTTCCCCAGACAGAACAAATGTGCACGTAGTCGAAGAGAAGACACGTTGGAGATTATTTATCTGTGCCCTCAATTATAGTGTACTTTGTAAATTCTTCATCATTGCTTCTCATAGTAGAGGGGCCTCGTCGTTGACGTTTCTAGTGTCGGCAGGGTCACGTGAAAATGACGTCCGGATAAAAGTGGACCACTTTAGCCTGCCCCAGAGAACACGCTCGCGCTCACGACGGCACGCGTTCGAGCCCCGCCCTGTGCAATTTTTTAGAGAGCTCCATTACCTTTTTTACGTTTTTTTACGTTTTTTTTGTAGCTTTATCCACATCTCATCGACACCCACCACGATATATCAAATTGAGTACCGTTCTATCAAATATCAGTACCACTCGATATTATTTTTTTACCTTTCTACCTTCCACCCCAGCATGCGGACACAACGCAGCCATGGCAAAAGGACTCGACGAGCTGATTGACTGGCTCGTCGCCGAGACGGCCTATCGCGGCGAGACAGGTGAGTTGATGTTGATGGAGACCTCATTTTATATGGGACATGACTAACTGATGGACAGGCTTCCGGGTGGCGGACTTTGTGACGGCCGTGAGCCGGTTTAATAGTCGGGCCCAGCCAAAGGCAGAAGTCGTTGAAGAAGACACGGGCATCAACACCAACAATGCTGTCAGTAACAATGACAGCAACAACAGCAATGCGCCAGGAACACCGGCGACACCAGCAGAACCGGCCGCGGACGTGTTTGTCGACATGCCGCTGGCCCGCAAGGCGTGGGAGTGGCTGGTTGAGCGGCCTGAGATTCTGGTGGGCCGCAACGGCGACCGGAGTAGTCTGTCGTTGGACGAAGCTCTCGCACTGCCGGAACCACAACCACCAGTTCCTGTTGACCCTGCCATCGAAGACGCAGAAGATCAAAAAATCAATATCACTGCCGCCGCGACATCTTCATCGTCAACGCCAGTAGGCACACCAAAAGGAACTCCAACGGGGACTCCATCAAAGCAACCACCATTCAAAGACGGCACCGGACGACGCAAAGACAGACGAGCCCCCAAAAGCATGGCCGCCATCGCCGCCGAAGCAGCCGCCGCCGCTGCAAACGAAGACGCGACCACCCGCCCGCGCCTCTACGCCACCGAACGAACCATCTGGTACACTTTGACGGGCCACGACGTCGACTACAAGAAGATCCCCATGCTCGAGTGGCAGTGCCTCCAGGGCATTGCGTCCGCCCGCACCCGCGGTATCTTGCAGGCCGATCTGCGCGAACTTGTTGGCCAGGACAAACGGTCTGTCCCTAAACGCACAGATTTCTTGGCCGCCAAGGGCTACGCCGTCAAACGCACTACCATTGCCCGCGGCTATCGCACCAGCATGCTGTGGCTGGCCGAGTTTGCGCCCATTGAGCTCGATGCAGACCCTACCTCGACGGCCGAGGCGGCCGACACAAATCTGACTCCCTTATCATCCAAAGAACTTGCCAGCAACGGTATTGATCTGTCCCCGAGTTTTTGAGGAAAGACCTGGCCCCTGTGCCCTGGCGCAACCGCTGGCTCGGCGAGGCCCTAGACTTTGACTCGTTTGGCCAGACCATCTTGGCCGTCATCAAAGCCTGGGGCGTCATCCGGGTTGTCGACCTCAAAGTCAAACTCGGCATCGTCGGCATGCGCTGGCAGATGCGCACTCTGGCTCGAGCCTCGCGCGAGTTTGTCGCCTCCGGCATTTTAAAATACGTGGCGGCGATGCGCGCCGACGAGCGCCAGCTGTTCAAGGACTGTATCAAGTACGAGCGCGACCCGACTCCGGGCGAGTGGGCCGTCTACCTGGCTGCTGGCCGCCGCCGTGCCCCATTGACTGAACTGCGTGCAAAACGTAAGAAGGAGCAGGACAGACTGTCATATGGGGCCGGCGACAACCAGAGCGAGATGGGTTTGTTGGAGGACGAGGACGAGGATGAGTTAGGCGGTCCTGGCAATCTTCTCGGCAGCAATGTCGTCGCACTCTCCAAACCTGCCTGGGCTCTGGACGTGCCCCTGGCCAATCTGATTTTTGACACCGTCGACCGCGCCGGCATCGACGGCATCACCTCGCCCGAGATTTGCCGTGCCACCCTGGGCCCGTCTTTTTCTCGCTATATCTTTTCTCTCGTCACGGCCATGTCCCGCCCCGGAACCAGCCCGACCACCTCATCAAGTTCCAGTTGCACTGTGAGCCTTCGCGGGTCGGCAAGAACAAAGCCTATCTGTTCCGCACGCTCGAAAATGCCAAATTGGCCGAGCGTATTGCCAACGGCGAGTCCGTCGACGACGTCGAAAAGGAAGCCGCCGCGGCTGCTGCTGCCACCGAGGCAAGCGCCAACGCTGAAAAACTCTGGGAACTGCGCAAGGCCGGCAAATTGTCCGAATTGCCTGTTGAAGAGGTGCGCCGCTCTACGGGTTTGCGCCCCTGCCGCCGCCCATGACCGCCGAAGAGTTGGCCGAGCAGGAAGCCAAATTTTCTGCTCCCTATGTACGCAAGAAGTCGGGTCGGACTGGTCGGCCCAGGAAGTATCCGCGTAAAGAGACGACTGGCGAGGGTGATGGTACACCCGGAGGCACACCGCAGCCAAAACGACGTGGACGGCCGCCCAAAGTCAGAGCTGTCGAGGCGGAGGCTGAACCTGAAGCTGAGGCTGACGCCGAAGCCGATGTGGTCGACACGGAGATGGTCGACGTTGATGTTGATGACGCCAATAATGGCGAGGACAATGACGTCGAAGAAGTTTCCGAGCCTGTGACGCCTAAGAGGCGTGGCCGACCACCCAAGGCCAGAGAGGGCGAAGGCGAAGACAAGACATCAAATGCAACCAAAGTCCCTGAACCCAAGTCATCACCACCAAAGCGCGGTAGAGGCCGGCCACCAAAGAAAGGATTCCGAAGAGGACCAGTCGACGAGGCGGAAGGTGAAGAAGGCGAAGAAGACGCCGAGGACGCCGATGACACCCAAATGGTCGACGCTGAAGAGGAAGATGCAGAGCCTAAACCGCCTGTCCGCCTGGGCGAGCCCAATTCGCTGGATCCATGGACAAGAGAAAAACGCGGTCGGCGAAGACGGTCCATTGTGGTAATCTTCCATTTCAAGCAGCTGCGCAATCGCAAGTTCCTCAAGGACCAGCACGGCTATAAGGAAGGCGCGATCCGGATTGAGCCAGAGGAAAGCGAAGACGATGAGGAAGGAGAGGTTGAAGTGGAAGTCAACGAAAGCGGAAGGTCCGATCAGGAGGACATCGCCGAAGAGGAAGATGGCAACCGTGCCAACGAACAAGACCAAAATGAGCAGCCGCAACCCAAACCTTCCCTCGCCAACATTGAGTCGCTCGCCGTTGGCCTGGAGCCTGTCGCCTGCCATTACAATGGTAAACACGGCCACCTCAGCGTCGATGTTGACGACAAGACGGTCTCCTTCACCTTTGCCATTCCTCGTCGTGGACGCCGTCCAGCACATCCCAAAGAACCCATCACCATCACAATAGACAACTTGGTTGCCGATCCCGTTATCCGCAGAGCTCCCGGTGGTGACGGTCAAGCATTTGTTTTGGAAGCCAAAGAAAGCAGCGAGAACAAGCCAGAGAGCTCAACAACACCTCAGAAGGGTTCTTCAGACACAACCTGGCCATTTGTCTTTATTCTAGACGACGAGGCCAACGACAACGACAAGCACGCAACAACTCTCCGTGACATTCTGGTCGCTCTTCACACTCCAAGCCAACCGCCACAAGAAGAAGACAACGTAGACAACGCAACACCTGTCCGCAAGGGTGGCCGTCAGCCCGGCACAAAGAACAAGAAACAATCCGACAAACCAGTCGAGGCCGGCCCCAACAAGTTCATCTGCGAGACGTGCAACGGCGTCTGGAAGAATTTGCTCGGCCTGCAGTACCACCAGACCAAGGCCAGGACTGCTTGCAACCCCAACTACGTGCCCATCTCGGCCGCCGACAAGGAGGCACAGAAGAAACAGGAGCGCGAAGAACGCGAGAAGGAAAGACGGCAAGCAGAACAGGAAGACAGACAAGCCCAGCCTGGAAAAGGAGGCCGCATCATTAGAGGACGTGCCCTTCGTGAACGCAAGCAACCCGTTGGCGCCTTTCGAGAGACTTCTCCGCTCTCACAAGCTTCGACCCGCTCACACTCGCCATCACCCTCTGTTGCATCAGATTCATCAGCCGCCCATATGACAACAAAGAAGGAAGGCCGTCACAAGACCGTCAAGGTGCACGGCAACCGTCGCCGGCCCTATCGTCTGCAAGAATCCGACAGCAGCGGCGACGACCAAGAAGATCGTCCACGCGGCATTGCCGGTGCAAAACTTGTTTGGCCAAACGTGCGAGATGACTCGCCCGAGCACATTCATATGAGTGACGGTCCCTCGAAAGCACCAAACGGTCATCCAGTGGCCCAGCCCGCCCGTCAAGACGACCAGGAGGAGATTATACGTGGCCCCAAGGAACGGCCACACTACCTTTCGGCTAGCAATTTCGTGCCCTACTCTGCGGATTTCGACCATGATCTTTCTGCGGCTGGCGTTTTTGGAAGAGCATCAGTATGACGCTCGCCTCGCGGAAGATACGACGCCTTCTTCTCCTAGTGCAACTGATGCCGCCCGCGCAGCCTCCAAAATCCTTGAGTCGGTTAAGGAAGTGCCCGATGATGCAGTGCTGGGCGACCTATCCGATAAGTCAGGACCCGACGCTTTCCAGATGCCGCCTCTGCCCAAGAACGGCACGAAGCTCACTCCATCTTCGTTGCGCTCCTACATCGTCATGGAGATCATCCAGTTTCTTCTTAACAGCCACAACGATGTCTTTCCCAGCGATCGTTCGCTTTGGTACGCTGTGTTCCGTATCTACACGCGCAAGTTCCCAGGCGAGGACCCGCCGTCACTCACCGTCACCAAGGCGGCCGTCAAGAAGCTCGAGATGACCAAGGAAATCGAAGAGCACACGTTTGGATTCAGGGACCCTAGGGGCCAATTTATCTACTGCCGGCTCCTGGCGCGTCCTGGAACCAACCTTGCCACTTCGTTAATGGCCGACGAGTTCAAAATCGAACATTCGAGAGACCTACCCGCAGCCATTTGTGCCCAAAGAGTATAGGCCCACGGACAAGGACCTGGCGGTCCTGAACATTCTCGACAAGCACACTGGGCGGAACTCGAGAGGACGGCGGCCGCTGCAGCCTGAGATTGAAGTTCTTAATGCCCCTTTTACGAACAGCCGCAAGCCGCCCGGCCGACCTCTAATGCAGTCCTTGTTGTGGGCTACGGCGACGAAGAGGACGGCGAGGACAACGCAAATGGCAATGCCAACGCCAACGGCGAATTGTCGTCCCGAAACCAGCACCAGCAGGGACAGGGGACACCTGGTCGCAAGCGTAAGTCGATGCTCACCGCTGGCGACATTATCGGCGGCGGTGGCACCACGTCGGCCGAGCAGACTCCCAAGCGGCGCAGAATCAAGTATGCTGGCCCATCCACCGAGAACAGCCTGCTCAAGGCCTTGGGCGGCAACCACCAGGACAGCGAAGTGCCCGATGACGACGATAACGAAGCCGATATCGACCCGGCGCTACGCACAGTTAAGGTCATGCCCCAAGCCAAAGCCAGCACCAGTATCTCTAGTGCAAACACGTGCAAAAACACAGGCAGTCCAGCTTTGAGTGGCAACCCCGGCCTCGACAGTCCTTCCCGCATCCTTCTTCTCGTCAGAAGACGATGTCTACTGGAATAAGAACAAGACCAGGCCGACTTATGTCAGAGAAAAGGGCACCGATGAGTACACAATGTTCCTCCACTTCCTCGCGCCTAACACGCAGCTGGAAGACGGCCAGGGCGACGGGAAAGACACATTTGACTATGCCTCGGTCGGTAAGCACATGGTCAATGGCCCTGCGTCCAAGCTTCCCCAGCCGCGCGCCTACAAGATGGTCAACAAGACGCATGTTCTTTATGATCTGCGTAAGAAGTCGCCCGGGGCATGGCCAGTCTTGACAGAGACCAGTTTTGAGCGCCAGAGCGACGCCAGCTTCACGATGGACGGATTCATGCCGACCAGGAAGGCCTTGGTGCGTGCCAACCTGCCGCGGTCCGCCGACGAGTGTGCCTCGCTTTTGCGTGCAAAACTAACAAAGCTGTCCGAGTTTGACGACACGCCCGAGGGTAGAATCAACCGCGACCTCGAGCATTGTCGGAGCTGGGAGATGTCACAGGACGGTGCCGATATTCTGCGCAACCCCAGTGTCGCGCCTCGCTTTGTGTTCCTCAACCTGGCCTTCCCCGGCGAACACCTGACAGCTGAAGATGTCGAGGCAAAAGCAGCAGGCAAAGAAAAGGCTGACCGATTTGCTCACCCACCCCTGCGTTGGTGCCCAAGAACCTGTACACGGTCAACACGATTCCGTATGGCCTTTTGGATGGCGAAGAGACGCCTGTGGGCACTCTTGCACCGAACACGACGCCATCCCAGCGCAAGAAGTGGGCCAGGAGCACGAGTGAGCTGGCGGCCCTGCGTGAGAAGCAGGCCCAGCAGGCCAAGTACGGCATGAGCTCCCGCCGCGAGCTGACTGGCTTACCCACAGAAGCCGGCCGACTACATCCAGCACCTGTCTGCGGCAGCATCGGCGGCAGCCGGCGGTATGGACTGGACAGCCAACGACACGCTTGTGGCCGCATTTATTGTGGTGCGGACGCTGTTGGGTGGTCTGGGCCAGACAATTGACTGGGGTCTCATGATGCGGCTGTTCCCCGACAAGCGGCTGTCGGCACTACGCAATTTCTGGAAGAACACGCGTAAAGAGCGCCAGGCGCACATTGACAAGTTTACCGAGCGGTTCCAGCAGGCATTCATCGAGGCTTATGAGCAGCAGACCATCCCTCCGCTCGACTACGAAAACGTCCTGGCCTACAATTGGGGCTGGCTCGTAGGGTGGGCGTTGCGGCTCATGCGCCACGATTCAAACGCCCTGCCGGCGACACGCGAAGACCTCGACAAGAGCCACACGCTCGTGGACCTGCCTCAATCGCGCACAGCAGGCTGGCGTGAAGAGTTCTTCCACGTCACGCGCTCTGTCTGGAACCGGCTGCACGACACGGCGTCAGAGCCGGCTGCGATGGCAATCGACAGGCTGGCTCCCATTACGCCCACCGAGGCCGAGGCTGAGGGCGCCGTCGACAAGCTGCGGTATATGGTGGCTCGCTCGTGGATCCGCGCGCTGTGTGGCACGCCCCATGCGCGGTACCAACCCTCGCAGATTAAGAGAAAGCTGTTTTACGCTGGGCACTCTGGGGGCCAGAATCGAGAACAAGAGCGAGAGCAACATGGGCAACGGCAGTAGAGGCACGCTCGACGAGGCAGCCACAAACGCGCTGCTCCAGACGGTCATCAACGACCTGACGACCGACCGCATACTGCGGCGCACCAAGTCGCTGATTGCCCTCGGCGGCCGTATGTACACGCTAACCGAAGCGTATGAGAGCACACTGGAAAAAAAGCGCGATGGAGGAAAAGTTCCGTCAAGCGTTTTGCCTTCAAGACCGAGCTAGACGCGTGCTTTCGTGGCCGCCGCGGCGACTCCAGAGCCTACGATATCCCCGTGGATACCAACGACGACGGCATGGTC
Source organism: Sporothrix variecibatus (assembly GCA_016097105.2). Taxonomy (NCBI): domain Eukaryota; kingdom Fungi; phylum Ascomycota; class Sordariomycetes; order Ophiostomatales; family Ophiostomataceae; genus Sporothrix; species Sporothrix variecibatus. The sequence continues at coordinate 557,276 of JADMNI010000001.1, read as the reverse complement.
ATGGCGCTCATGAACTTGCAGGCGCACGGCCGCGTTGTCGTTGAGGCCATTGACGCACCGAGTATCCCCTTTGGCTTTGAGCCGGGCAACTACGAGTCACGCAAGTTCCCCAAGCACTACCAGCGGTTCCACACGCGGATTGTGCCGACAGACAGATACGTGTACAATGACGATGCAGAACTGTCCACCATGCTGCTACACGTGGCTAGGTCGGTTAGCGGCCGATGGTGGTGTCGACCCGGACGACACTGCCGACGAGGCTCTCGCTCCGCCGCCGCGGGTAGGCGCTGAAGAAGAGATACCCATCTGGCGGGACTTTTTTGGTGTGCTGGACCGCACCTGGTTTGCCAAGCTGGCGGGTGCCGTCGTGTTCTTGCTGGCGACCCGTGGCGCGATGCCAATCCGACAGACGGCAGCACACCTGCGGCCCATTGTTGAGCCGTTTGAGGTGCAGATGATTATGGACTGGGGCGTGGATGCTGGTATTCTTGACGGAGCCAGCCGTGTGAAAGAGAAGGAGGAGGACACAGACACTTTTGACATGGTCGACAACCCACCGATAGCCGGGCCGTGTCGGAATGGTGGTGGCTCCTGATGGGACAGGCGTATGTCGCGTCGGATGTGAAGGTGGATGTTCCCAACGACAACGACATGACTGCCAACCTGGCGACGACCGGTGGCGATCGGACCGAGGGGCTGTTGCTGTCTGACATCGAGGAAGAAGGCGGAGAGGGCGAAGAGAGCGGGAGAAATGAATGTGAGGCGGGGAGAGTGGACCAGAAAAGCCTATTCGCTCGAGGACGGGGGGCTTTATGGAGGAGTATTACGAAGAAGTATATGAGTAATGTGGTTTTTTGTGCCATTATTAGTATTGGTGTTGGTGTGATTGGCATTGTTGGCAGTATTGGATTTTGTCTTGGTCTTGGTCTTGACTTTTTAGTTGTTATTCTGGCTTTATATCTGCATCGCTATGGGAGTTTGGGGGGTCTTTCTCCTGACGACATCTTTACATTGAGTCGTCTTCTTTTTTCTCTTTTTCTCATCTTATTTTTTATTCGTCTTATATTATGTTTAGGGGGCAACATTGATACCCAACGAAAAGGAAGGACAGTACAACAGCAGTACGATAAGCACAGGAAAAGTACAGGAAACACAGGAAAACAGTACGAGTATGATAGGTACAACAAAACAGAGTTACAACTGAAATCAAACGTGTTATTTTATAGTCTATTTCCCCGTTGCAAAACTTTGGGAAACTATGATCGAAATGGTATAAAAAGACAGAAAACAAGAGGTGAAAGTGAAAGTAAACCGTAACCGTAACCGTAACCGTAAACGCCAGAGAAATAAACCCAAACTCCTTTCCTTGTAAATTATCGTGAACACCGTAAATGAAAAAAACCCCTCTCAAAAAAAAAAAAAAAAACGGACCTTCTCTGTCTGCTCAACCAAAGAGCAACCGCAAGAGCATCGCGCCCAGCACAACACTCAACACCACAATCGCCCGGTCCACCCACACCGGCACAGCCTCGTCTGAGTGGGGCCGTGCGGCACGCGCCTGCTGCCGGAGCTGGCCCTGCTGCTGCTGCTGCAGTTGTTGTAGTTGCTGTCTCCGGGGAGTTGCCGGCGTCACTGGCCCTGTCAGAGCATTCCCTGTCGCTGCAGCCCGGCCAGCGGCAATCGTCAGTGGCGGTGCAGGTGCTGGCCGAGCCGTGACTGCTGCCGGCTGCCGGTTGCTGTGCTTGTTGTGCTCCTGAAAAAGGGATGGTCGGTGTCGGGACAGGGACGGCGTGTGCGGGTGCAGCAGCTGCTGGAGGAGGGCGGTTGTGGTGGTGATGGCAGCTGGCCCTCGAGTAGTGTTGCAGGAGTGGGCGACGTTGCTGTCGTTGTGGCAGGTGTTGATGCGGGTGCAGTATTGTTACTGCCCGACCCTGCTGCCGCCGCTGCAGTCTGTGGCGTCGGCAGTTCATCCCGAAACACCAGCTTCAGCTCAGCCGGAACAACATCTTCTGTTTTATTTTGTTGTCCACCACCCGCCGCCGCCTCTTCTGCTGCACTCTCTTCCAGAATCGCCGCATTCGTCCGTCCGCCACATCCTGTGCACACAAAAGCTCCCGACTCGCCCGCCAACCGCCGCCGCACCGCATCCGACGCGTCCACCCCGCCCACCTGGCCCTTGGGGTCCGTCTCCATAAAGGACCGCAGCGCCACCAACGCTGTCCGCAAGCCCCAGGCCGGCTGCCACGTCTCCTCGTGGTGGCCACTAATCGACAAACAAATCTCGCGGTTAGCCTCGAAACGGCCCGAGGGGGTCACGAATCGGAAGCTTGGCGGTCGCAGCGGGTATGTCGGCGGCAGCACAATGCGGCCGTGGTAGATGCCGTCGGCATAGGCCGAGTTGGCGGGCCACGTAGGGTAAAGTGCCATTCGAACAGGTCAGTTTCGAGTGGGGCGGCGGCGAGGTCGGCGGATGGCGAAGCGGCGAGTTCCTGGGCCTCACGGACTGTAGACGGTTAGTGAGCGAAGCAGAAAAGAAGAAAGAGGAGGGGATGAGGACTCACGAATCCGCCGGATGGTGGGCGACTTGGCATTTCGCCGTGACGTGGCCATGATTGGGTTTGTGATTTGTGGTTGTGGGTGATGGTATCGATTCGATGGATACGGTGGAAGATGGAGACTGTCGAGAAAAGGATGTCGAGGAAGAAGAAGAGAGGTTGAACGAAATCCGAGAGCAGGCTGTACGTTGAAATAACGAAGTAGAGTTCAGGTACGATGTATCAATTAGTTGGTGAAGTTAAATGCGAGGCTGGCCTTTTTGTGGAGGGTGGGAAGTAGCAACCCGCGAAATAGCCCGCCCGCGGCCTCCGTCAGTGCTGACGTGATAAGGCGTGGGTGGTGGTGGTGGTTGGGGGGTAATCGGCGAATTAGAGGATTGGTGGACGCCTGAAGTGGTTTACGTGGAGCCTGCGTATTGCAGCCCTGTTGGGAAGGGAAAGCTGGGGAGGGTCCACGCTATTTTTTGGCGTACTAGTGATACAGTGTATTTAGCGTTTCCGCCACTTTCAAGAAAGCCACATGTCTTTTAACTTTTTTGTTCTTTTTGTTTTCTCTTATCCAACCAGGTCGCCCCTGAGAAAAGATGTGCCGTGTTCATGCAAAAGTGAACGGAACAGAAACACGGCAAACAGAGCGATCTTTATCCAGAAAAAAGGAGACCCGGACAATTGACTGCTGCCGGCAGATATAAGCAAAGTACTGTGTAATTACACCGTACTCCGTAATAACGTGTAATTACAAAGAGCTAAAAGGCACAGTTTCCCCACCGTGGACTTTACAAGCGTGTTCTCTACCTTCGTAGAAACAGCTTTTTGGCCCTGTCCTCACCGTGACATCACATCAAAGGAGACAATTGCTTCGTCAACATTGAGACCTCTTATTGACTTTCCACTTATTGTGCCATCACACCTTGTTGTCGACAATATTGAACAGCTTGTGAGACTTCTATCATGGAATCTTTAAGTACCCTCATAACTGCCAAGTGGCAACAGCTGGCAGACAGTCAAGCCGTCGAGTGACTGTTGACTTACGCGGAAGGTGCCCATGAAGCTCTCGATCGTTCCTTCCCTTTGTGGCCATTGTCAACACAACAATCGGTCACGTCTTTTCGTTGTCTGCCTTTTTTTAATCTTGCTCTCGTCTCATACTGATTTTGTTCTCACCTTTCATCTTTCATCTTTCGTCTTCTCTCTTCCTCACCACACAACAACAACAACACACTCTTGAGTTGTCTTCACTCCCCCACCACCGCCGCCATGTATCGAAACAAAGTCAAGACCAAGGCTGCGGAAAAGGAAAAGGAAAGCCTCTTCCAGTGCTTCGAGTGTGCCGACGGCGTCCAGATTTTCGGCACCGAAGAAGCCCTCATCACGCACAAATGGGACATGATACGCGCCTCCAAGCGCAAATCCCACATGAGCTGCCACGTCTGCAAGCTCGACCACCGCACGTTCGAGGGGCTGGTGCGGCACTACCAGCTCAACCACCCGGTCAAGCAGCAGCTCGAGTGCCCGGGCTGCCAGATGCAGTTTACCCGTCTGCACTCGCTCATGTACCACCTCGACAATGACGAATGCACCCACGTCCGTGCTGAGCGTGTCAAGGAAAGCCGGGCTCTGCAAGTGCAGGCCACCAACCTGTTTGCCAGTGCGGCCGCTCAGGCCGCGCTCGAGGGCGGCGGTGGCTCTGTCCGCGACGATGGTGGGTTCAATGTGAATCCGGAGCCTGTCCCCGTCGCGGCCATCCCAGCCATCCCGGGTGTCGCCCCGAGCACTACTGACGGCGCCGGCGCCGGCGAGTGTGTCGCTGTCGCCCCCGATGCGGCCATCAGCCGCCAGACCCAGCTCGGCATCTTCAATCACAGCGGCGTCACCGTCGGCGATTTCGGCAGCTTCAATCAACATCCAGCCGGACATGGCTGCCGCCATTGCCGCCGAGTCCAAGCTCGAGCATATGCGCACTACTACGGCCAGCGGCATCCGCGGCAATCTGGTTGACCGTGCCAAGAATGACGGCAATGCCGTGCCGCCGACGTCCATGGAAGCATCCAAGGCGCTGCTTATCAAGCGGCAGCGCCCAGATGGGTGTGGGCGGTGTTTGTGGATCCAAGCTACGGCAGCAACAAGAGCAAGCACGACGTCAAAGGCAAGGGAAAAGGCAAAGAGAGAGCAGTCGAGGACGACGATCTGGGTTTTGGTGCTGGCACGAACCTGCTCAACCACCGCCAGGCCGTCCAGAACTTCCGCCAGGGCGACTCCAAGGCGCCCGACCTGTTGACTGACGACAACCTGAACGCCGTCAGCCAGCGATTCCAGGGTCTCAACGTGTGGGCTGGTCAGGGCCAGGCCACGCCCATGCCCATGCCTATGCCCGCCCCCACGGCCGCGCCTCCTGTCGCACCTCCCGTCGCGCCTCCCGGCATGGGTGCTCGCCTGGCCCGACTGACTAGAGTCGCCGGCATCCCTGGCCTCGAGGAAGGAAGTCAGCCCGACGAAGTCGCCGCAGCCGTGGCTGCTTGGAAGGCCTCAGCCATGGCTGGGCCGGGTATGCACGGCGATGTTGGTGACGGCACCGGCGGCTACGACGCCAACACCACCAACATTGGCGCCGCCGGTAACGGCATCTACCGCATGGACGCCACGCAGCCCGCGCGCATGGCCATCACCCTCCACCACCCGGACCACCCCAACTTCAGCGTCTACACCTACCGGAACCCCATCAACCAACGCTACAACTGCCCCCATCCCAGCTGCAAGAAAGTCGGCAAAATCTTCAAGACGTCGGGCGCCCTCATTGCCCACCTACGGTCCGAGACGGCCCACTCCAAAGTCCGCGTCCAGTGCCCTTCGTGCTTCGACCTCTTTGAAACGGTCAACGCCCTCATGCAGCACTGCGAGTCCCAGTCCAGCCGCTGCCAGTTCCGCGAGTCTGACGACTACATTCCCTTCCTCAACATACTGAGTGCAGGTGTCGCCGAGATCCACGGCCGCAATGTCGACATGACGCTACAATACAGTGTTCAGGAGGGTGCGGCGCCAATGCTGTTGATGGACGAAGGACACGATACTGTCTCGCAGGCGTACTCATATGAGTAGACCCGGCGGAGCTGTCGGCGTAGCAACGAGGATAATAGTGCAGACTGAGGAGAGAAAGAAGACGAAGGAATACTGATGGAAAGGACAAGGGAAGGAGGTACTATAGAGAACAGGTTGATGGAAATAAATGACATGGGTATAATGGAGAAGGAGATGCCGAATTTACAGAGTGAGGTTTTGTCTTATAAGAGAGAAGGGCAGGGCATACTGGGGAACCGAGGGTACATACCCAAAATATTCAAAGATATCCGTTGCATGGAGACTTTTACTACTAAATAAAATCGATGAAAATATTGAACAAAGTCTGGATTTCTATGAATTTGTGTTGTCTCTACCAGATGGCGGATGTTCTTGCTGTATGTAATTCAGGGGCGACCTTTAGTGGGCGTCGCGTGTAGTGTGCGACTGGTCCCTAGGCATGTGCGGATAGCCCCACTATAGCACCATTCAACCAATCACACGTCACTATTCTCAAGAGGCTGGGGGAAGCGTCGCGGCTGTTTCATGGTGCTGTGCTGGGTGCTGCTTGCTGGCCACTGCAACAAAGTCCACTTCGGGCAAGCTCCTTGCCGTCCGCTGCGCTCCTGCCTTGCTTCGAACCACGACCCGCGATCACGACACACGGTCCCTTCCACTTTCGTCGCACCGACACGATCCTGAGCACGAAGACGGCCCCTCAATTTCGACGACTACCAAAAACATCTATTACACGACGACACACGATACGCCAGACACACGACGAATTGACACACACCCCTTGCGCTCTCACCCCCCAGCCGATGCTCCCGCGCCGCCATGGCCAACCGGTACGGCGGCAGCTACCGCAACGGTAACGGCTACGGCAACTTTGGTCCGCCGCCGCCGCAATCTCAACAACCTCAAATACCTCAACTAAGTTCCTCACCAGGACGACAGCCACCACCACAAGGCGGCCCACAGTCCGTCTCCCCCGCGCGCCAGCGGCTTGCACCACAGCAACAAGACGAGTACGACCCGTACGGTGACGGGTACAGCAGCAGCAATGGAGGCGGCGGAGGTGGTGGTGGGGGAGGACAAGGAGGACAAGGTGGAGGATACATGAGCTCGTCATCACGCGGTGGTGGTGACCGTGGCGACCGTGACCGTCGTCCACCTCCGCGAATGGGCCCTGGTGGCGGCGGTGGTGGAGGAGGAGGAGGACGCCAGATGTACCAACAAGCCGACAGTGAAGACGAACCCTACGACCAGTACGACGGACGGGGTCCACTGCCCCCCTCACAGCGCCGGCCGCGACAGCAGCCTTCGCAGCAGAACCTGCAGCCGCAGCAGCAGTATGGACGGGGCGATCGTGGAGACCGTGACCGTGGAGATCGTGGAGATCGTGGTGGCGGCGACCGCGGCTATGGCTCATCCCAGCCCGAACGTCGCCAGATTGGCCAGGACGCTCTAGACCGCATCCGCACCGAATGGCCCGCCATGTGCCAGACCGACTGCGTGCCTGTCCAGATGGCCTTGCAGTTGCTGGACAGCAGCTCGGTCGGCCGTGCCCACGAGTACCGCGCCTTCCAGCGCACCCACCAGTACCTCCAAGACTCCTTGAAGGGCATCGTCCACGACTACCACCAGGGCTTCAACAGCTCCATCGGTACCTTCCACAAGATCCAGAGCAGCATCCAGGCCTCCCAGAAAAAGGTCCGCCTGCTCAAGGAAGGGCTTGCCGCGTCCAAGACGAGCCTCTGCAAGACCGACCCGGAGCTTTCCAAGCTCTACACGGCATCACAGCAGTACGACGACCTCTTGCAAACCCTGACCGACCTCGACGAGCTGCGCCAGGTGCCCGAGCGACTCGAGGCGCGCATCTCCGAGAAGCAGTTTTTGACGGCCGTCGAAGTCCTCCAAAATGCCCTGCGCAAACTCCGCAAACCCGAGCTCGACGGCATTGGCGCGCTTTCGGACCTACGGAGCTACCTTGCCAACCAAGAGACGGCCCTCATGGACATTCTCGTCGAAGAACTCCACGAGCATTTGTATCTCAAGTCGCCCTACTGCCAGGAGCGCTGGCAGACGCTGGCCAAGCACCAGGGTGCCGGCAGCTCTTCGTCCGGAAGCACCAGCAGCAACACGGCAAGCGGCGGCGCGCCCGGTGTTACTGTGTTGGGCGCCACCATGGGCGTGGCTGCCTCGGCCTCGGACACGCCCGCCAACTTTGTGCCCTTCTTTGCCCTGCTGGACAGCATGGATGTCGAGCATGCCGTGCAGGAAGACCCGGCGCGCAACCCCGAGGGCGGACACGTTTTACTACATTACCCTCGTCGTTGAGTCTCTGAACAAGCTCGGCCGGCTTGAGGCTGCTGTCGACCAGCTCAAGAACCGCCTGCCCGTCGAATTGTTTTCCGTTGTCCACGAGACCGTCAACGAGATTGACCAGAAGCATCCGAGCTCTCTGCGCGGCGGCAGCGGCAGCGGGGCGGGCTCCTACCTTGCACGCGGTGGTGGTGGTGGCGGAAGTGGCGGTGGTGCCAATGGTGATGCCAGCAACGCCAGCGGCTCTGGCGGCGCAGGTGCGGGTGCAGGCGGTTCGTCGTCCTCGTCGGCCGCCGCATCCGGCGCTGCCGCTGCGGCCAGTGCTGGCCTCCACATCTACGGCAGCCGCGAGACGCAAATGCGTGCCGACGTCATCTACGATTTGCTGTGGACGCTCTATGGCAAATTCGAAGCCATTGCCGAGGGCCACCGCATCTTCCACGAGTACATCAAAGCTCTTATCCGCCGCGAAGGTGCCGGAAACAACAGTGCCCTCCTGGGCAGCTTCAAAGAGCTCTGGAACCTGTACCAGAACGAGATCCGGTCCCTTCTACACAACTACGTTACGACCGATGCCGACCTCTACCGTAGTGGTGGCCTTGGCGGCGGTGACCGCAGCAGTTTACTCCTAAATGGAGGCGGTCTGGGCCGCAACGGTTCTCTCGGCGCCGGCGGCAGCCGCGAGAACATCTTCAAGTTCAACGAGGCCGATGCCAAGTCGCTCGAGATGGCTACGGAGTACGAGGCCCTGGACGGTATCATCCGTGCGGCCGTACCTGGTCTGACGAGCAACAATGGTGCAGGCGGTGGTGGCAGTGGCGGCGGTGGTGCCGGCGGCTCTGGCGGCAACTCGGGTGCCAATCGTGGCGGACGAAAGGGCGGCGACAAGAAGGGTGGTCGTAAGAGCTACGGTGCTACTGGCAGCCTCGATCCCATGGCCCAGGCTGGTGGTGCTGGCGGCGGCGGCGATTTCCACAAGTCGCTTGTCGAGGCCCAGCGTCTTCAATATGAGCCTGTTGCTGCCGCCCACTCTTGTGTTTTTGCAGCGCCTGCGCGGTATCGTGCCGCCCGGCTCGGATCTGGCTGCCAGCACGCTGACGTCCTTCCTCGATAACTTCTTGGTCAATGTCTTCCAACCCCAGCTCGACGAGACGCTGGGCAAACTGAGCGATGCGGTCTTTGGTGAGGCTGACGCCTTCCAGATCGACCCGCAATGGAGCCAGGTCGCCCGCCGGCCTGTCTTCAAGGGCACCACCGCCTTTTTCTCGGTGGTCACGGCCTTCTGCCGCATGCTCGGCACCATCCCCCACGACCAGGCGCTCAGCGCGCTCATTATCACACAAATGATGCGCTACTATGATCGGTGCTTCAGCTGGTACAAAGGCGCTCGTCACCAAGACGCAGGTGGACAGCAGCAGCAGTGGTGCGAACGACTCAAGTGCCAACGCGTCCAGTTCCACGGGCAGCGATGCCGACACTCAACGTCTACGCGTGTCGGCTGTTTTGGCGCTCGAAGACGGCGACGTCGCCAACACCGTACGCGCACTCTGGGCTGTCGATGAAGAACTGGCTGACGCCGTCGATGCCGGTGCCGCGTCCACTGCCACCACCTCGGCCGTCGACGACCAAGTTGTCCTCATGCACAAGAAGACGGCCCTCCTGCAGCGCGAGGTCGAGCAGCTGCTGGCCCGCTACAGCGGCAAGAGCCAGCGCCTGGGCATGAGCGATGTCATTTCGGACCGCGACGCCATCACATCGCTGTGTTTGTTGTATACGAGCATGAAGTGGCTGGCCGTCAAGATTGGCGGTCTGCGGCACATTGCACGGCCCGACGGCGATGTGACGGGGCCTGGTCGGGGCGTTGGCGGAAACGCCGGCTCGGGTGCAACCGGCACTTCAGGCTCTGGCTCTGGAGCCCTGTCGAAGCCCGACAAGCGGCGGTGGACGCTGCTCAACACGGAGTCGGGCAAAGCCTTGGCCGATGCCGGGCCCGTCTACCTGCCCATGACCCAGGAATCTGTCCAGTATGTTCTCCCCTTCCCCACACTCCACCGATATGATTTTATTTCTGTACTAACATCGCCAGATCCTTTGACAGCATCGTGTCTTCGTACGAGGAGCTCGCGTCCACGTCGCTGCTCACCCTCCACCTCGAGGCCCGCTGCCGCATCGCCTACGCCCTCGGTGTCGCTTTGTCGCCCGAGGCCACGGCGCCCTACCTGCTCGACCAGGACGTCAACGAACCCGACCCCAGATCTTGTCGCTCAACGGCGAACTCATCGCCTACGACGAAACCGTCGTCCGCTGCCTCGTGCGCGACCGCGAAGTCGACTTTGTCCGCCAGGGTCTTGGCCGGCTTGTCAATGCCTATTTGGTAGGCAATGCCAAGATGGTCACGCCCATGAACAGCCGCGGCTGTGGGCGCATGCAGCTCAATATTTTGGTCCTCCAACAAAACCTCAAGAACATTGAGGACGGCGTTGACCTCGCCCGCGCCGCCAACTACTATGCACTTTTCGACAAGGGACCCGACGCCATTGTTGCCAAAGCCAAGGAGTGCAAAGAGCGCCAAGAGGCCGAGGCTTGCGAGCGCCGACACCAGCGGCCGACGGCGAAGCGGCCAACAGCAACGACACGTTTACGTACGACGAGCTCAAAGAACTGATTGAGCTGTTTTACTCGGAGCAGCTGGCGAACCCGGAGCGGGGCATCGAGAATGCGGCGCGCCGGCAAATGGGCGAGAAGCTGATGGAGCTGGGCGAGCACCTGTGGCAGATGTAGATGTGAACGAAGTCGTGCGGAGTACGACGCAGCGGCTCTACTACTATTTGGTTGTTGATATTGATAATGCTCGGTATATAGGCGATAGGCGAATAATGACTTTTGATTTTCAGTTCACAACACAGCAAGGTCGTATTGTGTATGTAATACGCCGTATTTGGGTTTTTGCTGTGCCCGGGCTCGTATTGTATTTTATGCTTTTAACTATGAATGGACTGGTCTGGCCGGCCGAGCCAGCCAAAGCCAAAAGCTCGAAATAGATCTGGACTCGCCGTTGACGAACTCTCTTTTTCTTCTTCCCCTGCGCACAGGACCTGAGACCTGGCACCAAAAGGCTGGCCCAGCTGGTTTCTTTCCTTAACCTTTCGAGCTTACTTACCCTTTTCAGCTTTCTTGCTTTCTGAGTCGTTGTATTACGGAGCATTAGGGCCTGCGGCAGAGCCCGCTTCTGTTGAGGAGTCGTTGCCCGATATGGGATCATGTTCCATCAGAATCGCTGTTGGAAATTTCGGTGCTGACAGTGACCATCTCGGCTGCTGGCAATACACAGTGAATATCAAAAATAGACACAGAGACACACTGCACGTCTGGTTGTAAAAATGCAGCCAGTGGGTCAGGTTTAATTGCAACCGCGAAATATAGGGAGACGTGCATCGCTTGTAGGACGTGTTAGGATGTCGAGGAATGTGTGTAGCCCCGGTTTTCTGCTTGCTTTTGTGGAGTAACTTGCATCTTGACTCTTTGCAAATGGAATCCTGCGACTGGGCAAAAGAGCTTCGCGTTTTGGCGATATGGGGACTCTTGTTGAAGAAGTGAGGTAAGAACTGGTCGAGGTCATCGATATCGTCGAGAGTTGTCCAATACTTTGATGTTGTCCCGAGACTCTCGGATCTCGTCAGGCTTCGTGCCTCTTTGCCTTCTCTGTCCTTTTTGTCCTTTGCCATCCTCATTCTGCTTCTTGTCCCTCGCCGTCACGTTGTCTTGGCACAGCGGATGAGGCTCGCATTTCCAGAAAAGAGAACGCAAAGACACGCAAATGACACGCAAAGACATGCCAAAACAAAAACAAGGTCGCACCTCTAATGAAAATCTCAAAAAATAGGGGACCACCCTCTGATGGGCACAGCAATCAGCAATCACAATCCCTTCTGAAAAACGTGTTAAAAGACAGACCGCCTATTCCTGGTCCTTGTCCTTGTCGGTGTCCCTTTGTCAGGTCCTTGCTTCTTTGCTTTGTCCACTGTCTGCTCTTGTCAAAGATTTCAGTGGATCGCAATCGATGACGGCGCGGTTCTAGCCCATCGACCCAGCTTGTCAAAAGTACGGTGGTACGGCTGGTCTTCACCGTAATACCGTGCTTTGTGACAGGGAATTTAGAAATGGAAGAGGGGGGGACACAAAGAAATAAAAGGATAAAAAAAAGGGGGGAGGGGAGCATAATAAACGCGATAGAAAGCAGCAAAAAGTGCCGATAAATGTCCAGGGGTAGCGTGGACTGTGGTGCTTGTTAGTGCGGGCGTGGTGCGGGTGTTGTGGAGACAATCACAGGTGAAGATTGAGCAAAAGAAAAGAAGAAAAAGAAGAAAAAGAGATGCGCGGGTCCGGGAGGTGGGACAGGTTTTGACGGTTGACAAATTGCCCACTGGCGAGCGATTGAGGCAATTCGGATGTTCGTGTCCAGGAGAGGAAGGCTGTTGACGATGGGATTTGGAGAGATTTGGAGAAATCGTGAGCGGGAAAGAGCTCGCTCGTTCCGAAAAAGGGGGTTTGAGGGGTGCAGACCGTGGGGGGCTTTCTCGGTGTGTACCGCCATTGTGTCTCTCTTTTCCTTTTTCTGAATGCCTCTCTGTATGTTACTGGCCTGCCATTGTTTCCTCTTCGGGCACTTTTTTTTTCTCATCTGCACCTTCCAGTTCACACTCAGTCAAGGACGTTGACACGGAAGGCACTCTTGCGACTGCCAAAACAAGATTTTGCAACCAAGGAAAGAGCGATGGCTCCCATGAATACCACATATGACATATTCGTGCATATCCCACACAACAACGTATTGACCGTACAAGCACCATACAAGCACCAGATAAGCATGCAGGCACCGTCATATCAACACCTCAATATGCTATTACCTTCGGCACGGACTATTACATAAAATAGTGGTGACGTTTTGTCGGTTTTGTCCCGCGTCCCAGCGTGCTCTCCTTCTCCTATTCTTTCGCTCCTTCCCTGATCTCTTGCCGTGATTGCAACACCATGTTAATTAAACGGGACGTTCCAGAAGCCTGCTGCTGGGAAAAGAGCAGCCCCTCCGTGCAACGTGGGCCGCAGCTTCCCAGACGGGCACAACTCTCGCCTACGTCCCGTGCACGGAAGGAGCTCACTCTCTCTCTTAGAAAAAGGGCAACAGCTTCTTCATCGTATTTTCTGATGTATATCACCATATCAAGGCTTACTTGATGCTTCAGCGAAAGCACCGCAATCTAGTCTGTTCCAGATCCGCCTGCTTTATAACCACCCTGCATATCTCCATATCTCCATATCCCTCGTCAACGCCTCCAAAAATCCCCAAGCCGTCCATTCCGGTCCACAAGGCCAGTCCGCCCCTTGCGTCACTTCTTGTCAAATTAGACCCTTGGCCTTCTGTCCCTGTCTTTTTGTCTTTTTGTCTTTTTGTCCCTATTAAAGCAACATTGCAAAAAAAAAAAAAAAAGCTTCATGCCCGGCCGCGTCCGCTGGCTCGTCTTTTGAATGTCTTGTTTGTCTTGCCTGCCTCTGAGGTCACAGCTGGTGTGTTGACTTTGCGTGGCTTCCTTCCTTTTCTATTGGCGGTTGTTCGCGGCCCCCTCCACTAAGATCCTGAGAACGCGCGGCTGCTTGCAGTTAGCTGCTGCCAAACTGGGCCAGTTCAGGCCTTTTTGGCCATTTTTTGCCCCAGGAACTGCGATACTACGGGAAACTGCGACCGACACTACGACTGTCTGACGACAGAGGCCCACGACAAGCACGAACGGCAGCTGTACGAATAGAGTGGAAGAGCGGCACCACTGCTCCTGCACTTTATGCACACAGTCTGCATTTTGCCAAGAGCTCCAGCAGCCACTAAAATCGCCGCTACCCTCAAAAAAACAGGAACTGTACTAGGATACACACAGAACAGTGGTCCAGAGGCCCAGAGCAAAAGAACAAGGAGGAAGCGGCGACCCTCCACCACGCTCCACGCCCCCAGTCGCCAATTCCCAGTCGTCAGTCGCGCCTTCTTCCCTCGCCGCCCCACGAAAGGGGGTTTTATTAGAATTGCGGCCCTCTCCTACCCTTTTCAGGCCTGTGACCCTGCTGTACCTGGTCCGGTACCTAAATCTGTACCTAGTCCAGCACCTAGTTTAGTACCTGGTTCTTTCTGTACCTGGCCTGGGTCAGGTTCAATTTGTTCATTGGGCTGGGTCTCTTTCCCTATTCGAATTTTTAATTCGCGACTCCTATTTTCCACTCCTTCCCCCCTTGCCCAGTTCGGTCCTTCTCTTTCTTGTTCTGGCCTCTTTGTTGCCTCTTTCCTTTTTGCTTCACTATTCTAGATCTCTTCTCTTTCTTCACGCTCTCTCTTTTGTCTCTTCGATTTCCTCTTCTCTCCTTTCTCACCTTCTTTGCATTTCCCTGTCGATTCAACCTCCTCTCCCCTCACCGCGGTCTCCCGTTCGCCCAGATTGCCCGCGCGCCGCGTTAGGTCATTCACTCACCCACAGCAGCGCTTCCTCCACCGCGACTGCCCTCACCAACGCCTTGCATCCCCTTTTTGACGCGCCACTCTTTTCGTTTTTTTTTACGACAACGCTCGCTTTCGAGAGGCTTTTTCCTTGTCTCAACATTTACTCTCGCTTCTCAATCCTGTGCCACGATCCGGCTTCTATCTACGATAACATCGGCCCAGTCTCCCGCACCCGAACTACCCGCTGCAGGAAAAGAGCAACGCAACGAACACCAGCGGCAAACGACATCATCCGCCCCGTGTGCCGCACATCCTATTATCTTTCAACCCCTCTCGTGTCACCTCGCTCTCCTTTTTGCTCTTTATCTCCTTGGCGAGCTTGCTGCAACTCACGGCCGCACATCGATTGTCCCTATCGTTGCTTCTCAGCAAATCGAGCCTCAAATCCGCAAATTGTCCTCCGACTGAGCAAATTCAAACGATTGAACGCGTTTGATCTCAGGCACTGTCCTGGCAGACACAGCCTTTCTCTTCTTCCCGTTTCCCCGTTCTGTTCGTTGGCTTTGACGTCCAACAAGTCCTCATTCTCCCACCATGTTTACGTGAGTACTGCCACTGGAATCCGCAGATAGCCGAAACCCCGAATTGCAACATTGGAAAAGGATACCGATCCAACAAGGGGAACACGGCAACCTCAAGAACGGTGTCATGACAGCGGGAAGCTTAAATCAGGGACAACGATATTAACAGACGGCCTTGTGCCCTTCCTCCAGATCCGCATTCAAGTCCTTTTGGCATACTATGACCAGCAATGACCGACGTACGTTATTTTTCTTAACCTTGCTCCCTTCCTTCACATGCATCTTACAAACGGGACAATCAACTAACTTGGGCCTGTTTCCTCTGCCTCTAGACTCCGACTTCAACTCTCCCTACCGCACCGGCCAGCATGTGCCACTCAACCCAGAAAACGGCCATATGAGCGGCCTGGCCACCGTGGCCACCGCCTCCGAGTCGCGCCATGACGTCTCTTCACCATACTCCGACTACTCCCAAAACCCGCTCGACCGCGTCATGAGCCCAACAACCCGCCCGGGCGCCGCCAGCCCCCGCATCCCCCAAGGAAACCAAGCACCCTACTCACCTGGTGCCCGGTCCGAGAGCGCCCGGCGCCAGACCCAGATGGGTGACGGTTTCGAGATGCAGAGCCCCACGGGCGAGATCCCCATGCAGTCATTCCAGGACGGCCAACCCCCAGCACCCCCTGTCGCCAGCTCGTGGCGCCGGATAGACAAATGGGCCGAGGAGAACTACCCGGAGCTGTACGACAATCTTTGTGAGGGTTGCACGAACAACGATCTGAACGAGCTGGAGCACGTCCTCGACTGCTCTCTGCCCAACGACGTGCGCGAGTCTCTGCAGCAGCACGACGGCCAGGAGCGTGGTGGTAACCCGACCGGTATCATTTTCGGCTGCATGCTGCTCGATTGCGAGGAGATTGTTCAGGAGCGGGACCAGTGGCGCAAGGTCAACTCCGAGTACCTGTCTGCTGCGGCAGCGGCCGCAGCAGCGGCTTGCTGCTGCCCGCCCCGGCCCATTAAAATCTATGGACAGCTTTGGTGACGGTGCCCCCAGCGCCAGCGGTAGTGCCCGGAGCAGCGTCGATCACGGCGAGGCGTCCTCATCAAGGTCTGCACCCTCGGTTGCCAGCAACGGCACCAGCTCGACATGGAGACAAGATCTCCTAGCCCGCCAGCAGAGTGTGCCCCCCGGCGCCATCCAGAGAGCCTATGCGCACCCGGCCTGGATCCCTCTTGCTCGCGATTGGGGAGGAAACAACCTGGCGATCGACCTTGCGCCCGGTCCTCGCGGCCAGTGGGGTCAAGTTATCATGTTTGGCCGTGATTACGATACCAAGTACGTCGTCGCACGGTCCTGGGCCCACTTTGTCGCTCTGGTCGCCGACGATCTGAACAGCGGCAAGTGGTTCATCGACGAAGACAGCAATGAGCTCAAGCTGCGCGAGTTCAAGAGCGCACGTGTCGAGCCCCCCTACATGGACATTCTGCGCTGGCGGATGGACCAGAAATACAACCGCCGTGCCAACAAGCGGAGAACGGTCGTGCCTGGCGCCGCCGCCTCACCGACAAACGCTGGCTCGCCCTACGCCAGCCCTACCGACGCCCACCCGTCCGACCGCGGCCGGCCGCTCCAGCGGTTGAGCGTCAACTCCCCCCTGGCTAGCCCAAGCCGTCCCTCTGGCTACACCAACAGCAAGCTGAGCCCATTAGCACGCGTCACCGAAGAGACGTCGCTGCCGGAGCTCAACATGGTCCTGCCCACGAATGAGGAGTCCGAGACGCTGGTCGAGGTCACGACGCCACGAGCCACTGCCCGGCCGAGACTACGACAACGAAGCCGAAACTAGCCGTGACGACGACGATTGCCGATGTCGCAGCCATCGACACTGGCGCTGAGCCCGAAAACGACGAGAACGCAAAGCCAACAAGGGCAAGGGCAAGCAGGCCACGGTGGAGTCGGAGGCTGAGGAAGCGATGAAGACGATTGAGATTTAGAGGTCTTGATCGGCTCCATCATTTCTTCACCACAAACTCTTCGGTCTTCTAAGTCACGACCTTCTCTCTTCTCTCTTTTCTCTCTGAATCTCTCACTCTATACCCATACACGGAGCGACAGTACAGACGCGATACCACCAGCTTTGGATAGGAGTTTTTATTACGGCGTCGGGCATGTTATTTACACAGCAAAAGAAAAAAGAAGGGCTTTCTGGCGGCATTGTCTTTTTTTCTGTCTTTTTTCTTTCATCTTCCATCTTTCTTTCTCCTCGCATTTTCCAACCTACCCACGTTGTCCGACTCTCTTTTTCGACCGCCAACAAACACGCGAGGCTTGGGCTCACCCTAACGGTGTCTACATTCCGTTATTGAAGCATTTGGCAATGATGACGGCTTTTCTGAGCGATGAATTTCTTGCATTTGTTCCGATTCGACCTGTTTTGTTTTCCTTCCGTCTTTAATGACCATACACGCATAGAGAGAGGAGTTGGGACGATGAGCACGAGCACGAACATGAGCAACCGGAGCAGCAGGGAAGAAGACAGAGAAGATGGGGAAGGAAACATTATGAGGGGGAAGAAAGCTGGAAGTGGGGTTTAATCTGGTGTACAACCTTATGTTTTTGCTTTGTTGTTTCTTTTTTTTTACATTTTCATTTTATCCATCTGTTTATTTTCTCTGCAGATGCTCATAACTTCCACACTTCCGTAATGGTATTTCTCTTTATTTTTCAATCTACCTTTGTCTCCGTGTCGTACCTTATGAGAGGCAAGTAATCAAATGGCGATTATAAAATGAACACAAGTCCACAATATCGATCGATGCCCATGGCACATGTCCTTGAAGAAGTGAGGTCAGTGATGTTGGAAGAGCGACTCGATGTTGATGTGAATATAGTCACGTGACATCAAATACCAGCCACTCAAAAGTGTGGCTTAATATAGCACCGAAACAAGTGGGCCCAGGCAGGCGCAAAAGCAAGGCCCCGCCCGTCTTGTGCATTTGTATGCAGCAAGAAGCAAGAGCAACCCAGGCGCTTTCGCCCCAGAGCTTCCGTCATGCCTGTCAGCCTCCCCCGATTCCAACCATCACCATATTGACCTCAACCACAACCCGCAAACCACCTCCCATCACAACCGCACCACCACACGACTCGATCCGCCTCTGAGAACTTGAGTACGGCGCATCATTGATTGAGCACCTTGTCCATCGACTACCAAGCTTCATACCCCTTGCACGAGTTCCCGAGTCGCCCGAGCGATAAACTAGGCCGTCCTTCTCCTCCTCGACCATCTCCGTCGACCGTTCATCGATCGCATCGTCGTGCGGTCGCAACAACCCTCCCCATCTTTCTTTTTCAACACACCTCAAAAATGCCCTACGACGAGGACCGTCTCTGGAAGTTCCAGTGGCCGCAGTGGGCCAGCAGCGTCTGGGCCCGCAATGCCGGCGTCTATGCGTCGGGCGCCCTTTTCTCGCTGGCGTTTTACGTCATGATTGACGCCGCCGTCTGGTCCAAGAGCCCCTACAACGGCTCCGACGTCCACGTCACGTTTGTCGACTGGCTGCCGCTCATGTGCAGCAGCCTGGGCATGCTGATTATCAACTCGGTCGAAAAGGCCCGGCTGGCGTCGGACAGCATCGGCTACTCGGGCATTGGCATGGGCGGCGGCGTGGTGTGGCGTGGCAGGCCGCGTGGTTTTGTTTTTGGGCTTTGCCAGCTTGGCGGGCGGCATGGCGGGCGGTGTGTGCATCTTTGTGCTCAAGTACATTGTGCCCAAGGTGGGGATGCCGATGCTGGGCATGGGCATTGAGAATGTTGTGGCCAACGGCCTGGTCGGTTTGAGGTACGTCCTGCTTTTCTTGCTTATTTATTTCTGCTCCTGTTTGACACCCCTACTAACTCTTCTAGCTCCGTCATTCTCTGGGTCAGCCAGAACATGGAGGACGAGTACGCCTACAACCTGGCTCTGTAAAGGGAGCAAAACCGTCAACAACCTCACATCATCGGGCGAGAAATGTCACCTGTCTCGCTTCTCGACTAGATACGTCCATTCAGATGATGCATCTCCGCCTGAGCTGGCTGTAACCATGCTAGGCCTGTCTCTCAGTGTTGGACGATCAAGATTCATTCTGAGAGAGGTGCGGTCATGTATCGATATGGAACGCCAACTGTGTCGGCGGCAGAGTCTGCTTCAAAAACTGGGTCTCGAGCACGGAAAGGAGATATGCCCATTTCTCGAGCTCGTTAGCACACGTTCTTTCTGGTTTACTTTTTCTTACCTTGTCACTATCCTGGAGTCTTCTCTTTTGTTTTCCAACTCCTTATGCTAGCTATGCGTCTGCTTCTCACATTTTTCTTATGTCTTTTTGCTCTCTCTCTCTCTCTCTTTTACTCATTCTGTACCATTGCAAAGCCTGTTGCTCTGTATGCTCTCTATGTTCCTTGCGTCCTCCTTGAGAATACTTGAAACCTGTAACTCTACATCTGTCCCTTCTTGTTTGTCTTTCTACTTTGTGCGTTTGTGTTTCCATTAGGCAAGGCAGGAGTTTAGTTTCAATAATACATTTGGGAAATTCAAATCAAGTATCTGCCGATATTCCCTTGCTGCTAAAGCACACCTTAGAGCGTGTCTATATCCTGTTCACATTAACACTCTGTATACGACTAGGCCGTGTTGGGTCTGGTGATGGTCCATGGCAGTGGTCTTGGGCATCGGCCTCGTCCATAGTGCCAATGTGGCCGTGCATTCTCTCTGGCATATATGCCCTGAAAGATTGGCTGAAATTTTATTATCTGCTTACTGAAATGGTGTTTATTTCTTTGCAGCTCTCAACATCATTTTATATTTAGTTCAAATTTCAATTTTTTTTTGTAAGTAAAAACATTTTCTTTTGAAATAAAACAAGAGAATAAATGCCCGTCTGATTTTACTCAATTATTTTTCGACCTAAAAAGTAGGATAAATAATATAGAACAAAAATAGCTGTATATCACGGAGGACTGGCAAGGAAAGTGAGGCTGAAAGGAAAAAAAGCGGTCCTTTAGCTGTTACTGTTGATGTTCACTAGCCAGCACTCTGACAATGCCGTGATTAAAAGCATACACTCACGGTGAGAGAAACGGCAACATTTTGAAATATATCAGATATGAGTGGCCTCAGCGGAATAGGATTACAAAGAGCCATGCACATGATTTTTTATCTTTTTTTTTTCTGGCTCGCTTCTGAATAATTGCCCGTTACTCTTCCGCACACGCCCTCCTCGTACCGGCCACCAACAGTCGGCTTCGCTCCTCCACCTTCCTGCCATTGTCGATTTTTCTCCTTTTTCTTCTTTCTCCTCACATTATCTCTCATGTATCAGCGAGGCGGTGTATCGGGTGCTCCATACTCGCTGAGCAGTGTCTCAGAGTCCCAGAGCAGGGGGTTAGTAGAGGAGGGAGAGGGAGTGAAGAAAGGATAGTTGCATACGATGTCTGGAGATGGCGAGAAGGAGGTTCGGCACAAGTAATTTATTTTCCTTTTCTCTGCTCACTTTGGATGCTTTTTCTTTCGGCTTCCCCAGTCTCCATGTCTTGGTCTTCACCGACCTACTATCGACGGATGTCTCATCTCAGCCTTACTCTTCCCGTCAAACCCCTGTCATCTCTATTCTCTTTCCCCTTCCATGCATATCGTGAGGCTAGGAAGACAACGAGAAAGGGGTGTGGTTGTAATGACAGGAACCAACAGTAACAACGGTCAGAGTCTCTGTTTCGTCTCTTCCTCCTTTTTCCTTCCTTCCTTTCTTTTATTGCTTCTCGTTTGTGGTCTCTGGCTTTTGTGCAACCTCACAACAGACATATTGGGCAGACAACTGTCACCGCTTCTTTCCGAGGATGAAGGACTGGCAGATGACAAGGCCCAAAAAAGAGAATACGCCAAAATGTGCCATACGAGCTGGTGACATGTCTCTTTTCGAGACTTTTCAGAGTGTTTGTCTGCTCACCGGTAAACAATAAGATCCTTATTGTCCTCTTCCCGATACATGATCGTACCCGATCACGTTCTTTGTCCATCTTCCGCTTCAGTATCGGATCCATGTCGGCCGTTCTCTCTCTCTCTCTCTCAGGGACCCGTTCTCATCCTGTTCCTTATTCCTTCCATAGCCAACTCCTAGATTGGGTCGAATGAGAGCCTTGTCAACTTTGCTCCGCCGCCCTTTTGCGGATGTCTTTGCTTTGATTGCTACCATCGTCATCCTGCAGTTACACAATGCGGTATGAGACGGGCGTCACTAGCCTGCCTGCTGTATGATCTCATCACCTGTTCAGTTTTGCAAAAGCCTTTGCCTCTCCCTGCTTGTGATTCCTTGTTGTGGCCTTCAACCATGCTGGTGATTGATGCGATATCATGAACATATGTGAGTTTTTCATGCTGATGCTCTGATTCTCTGTTTTGCCCCGAGATGTGCAGCTAGTCTGTAACCACGATCATGCATGGCGGGGCAAAACAGAGAATCTCAACAAAAAAGCAATACTCGACTGAGCAGATTGACATCATCGTTATGAATATCTGAAGCGAGCTTTTGACGATGTGGGATGAGAGAGCAACATTAAAGTGGCTAGGAGAAGGGTTGGGTAGTACAGACAGCTCAGAAGGAAAATAGGAGCTGGGGGAAAGAGGCAAGAAAGGAAAAATAAACAGACCAATGGAGTTTTGGGACTGAGAAAGAAAAGGGGACAGGCGACACGACGTATCAAAAGCGAAAGGAAGCAAAAATACGCCGGCGGGGTCTTGTACGACGTCGGGCAATGTTGTGTATGTGTGGGGGCAGAGGGATGGAAGCACAAGAAGACGGGAGAAGGATGAAGGAGGAGAGGGAGAAAAAGAGAGAGAAAAAAATGACAGAAGAAGAAGCAGAGCAGAAAGGCTGCTGCAAGTTTGATGCAGACGATGGAATGGGAATGGAACACGAGAAAGTTCATGATCCTCACCCCTGTCCCCTTTTTTTGCTCTCCTTTTGTGTATTTTTTGTGTCCTTTTCCCCTGCACATATTCTGTGCAACTTGACACTCGGTTCAGACTTCAAATTTCTCTAGTCTCCCACCGGCAAGTTTTTTTTCTATTTTTTTTGTATTTATTTTGTTTCTTATTGCTCATTTTGTGCGCGACGTGATCCGAACCAACAGACGCTCTTGGGATTTGCTCCGCTGACTCCTGCTATTCCTCTTGTGTTTTGACTCCTTATTTCGGGCTCCCAACACTTCACCGGTCTGTTTCACTGATTTTCGTTTCTCTTTTCTTTTTCTTCCTTCCACTTGATCTCTATTTTTCGGCCCATTCACGCTCACTCTTATGCACACGCCTCCTTTTTTTCGTTTTAGGCGTACAACAGCCGACGAGGGTTCTTACTCTGTTAGTTTCTTGGACATTTTAAAGTCCAAGTCTCGGAGGCCTGCCAATAGACGGTGAGGCCAGACCGGGAGACGGGGGCAATGGGACGGACAGTTGTCAAGGCATGACAAAACACGAAGATATGCGGGAACGTGTTTGCAATACTCGAAGAAGACAATGGAAAACAATGGATAGTGGACAATGAGCAACACGCCCGGGCAGCATGGGTCACTTCTCAATAAAGTTGTCTCCTTTGGGAGTTTTCCATGAAGTTCAGACAGGCATTTACGGAAATTTCTAGAATGAGCTCTCATATTCGCACAATGGACCATGGAAAAACAAATATGACAGCCAAACGACAACAAAAAACATATCACAAACGTGACTCTGAAGCTATCATGAAATTGCACTTATCAAAGAGAAAACACGAGGGTCAATGGTGTTGGCTGATCACGAGAGATGTGAGAACGCTGAGTTTTCGCGTAGGCACAACGCCTTTCACCGTCAGCCATAGCAGCAAAGAAAGCGTGACCATTTCGGCTATGCAGGCCAGGCATACAACATACCGCAGGCGTACAAATCAGCTCTGTTCTCATGCAAGGCGACGAATGATCCCCTTGCTGTATTCTTCATGGCAATGTTGTCCTACTATTGGGCTGTGTTTTATTTTCAACCCCTGGACACCGAGTGTAGTACAAAGACTTTTGAAATGAGTAAAAAAAATAAATAAGAGAGACCGGTGCCGAGATGGATATCTTGATGTCGAGGATGGTCGTGGATGCTGTGGACGTGGGATATCGTGAGATTTAACCCAAGGGTATGGCAATGTCCATGGAAGTACTTCTGACAAAAAGGTACATCACCAAGAGAAGATGCGGAACATAATATGCCACTCACACACCCCCACTGGACATGAACACGCGATATTAATGTCCTAAGAAAGATGCAGGGTGAGTTAATCGAATTTGACAGAAAATGGATCCCAAAAAGGGACGCATGCACACAAAAACACAATCGTACACAATGGGTTTCCCAAACGCCGAAACAGCCACAATGGGCAGCTCGAGTCGGCAACAAAGAGGAAGAGGAAAGACAGGAAGAAGAATGACCACAACCGGCTATCGTGCAAAAGGCACGCTATGATGAATCACAAACAAAAAAGGCCGTCAAGAGAGCGTCAAGAGAGCGTCAAGAAGGGCGTGTGCATTAAACCACGTTGCGTGCAGTTGCGTGCAGTTGCCTGCGCTGTGAATAAAGGTGTGCCGATGGCTGGTAAAATCTTGAATAAAAGAATAAGGCTACAACCTTGAAAAAGTTCAATAGTAGGAGCTTCAGTAATACCGATATGCCGGAGGTAAGCTTCCATATTTACTTCTTCACAATGTGCAATATTCGGCTTGAAATACAGAGTGAGAAAAGGAAGCAAACCACGCAAGCCCCGGAAGCGTACATGACCGAGCTTCTGCCCTTCTGTCTCTTCTGTCTTTTCTGTCTTTTCTGTCTTTTCTGTCTTTTCTGTCTTTTCTGTCTTTTCTGTCTTTTCTGTCTTTTCTGTCTTTTCTGCCTGCGAAGCAGTTGCGTCGAGGCTCCGCCTCCGCCTCCGTTGACCGTATTTTGGATTTGTGATAAGTCAGGAGAAGGAGAATGTATGTGTGCCTTTCATGTCGTCTGCACATTGTCTGTACGCATAGCAAAGTGCGGTTCTCACACCCATTCAAAGGCCCGCGTATTTGTCCCGTTTCCGCACCTTGTGCATGCGTCTTTTCTTTCCCCAACGCCCGCCTCCGCCTTTTCAACAACGGAGCCTTTTGTTATGTTGCCTTCTGTAGTAACCAATAAATGCAGCCCGGTTTTGTCGCATATCATATTTTGGTCTCACCTTGACGCCTCTCTGATGACCTTGGTTCTCTTGTGTATGCTTATGAGGCTGATCATAAACAGACAGGATGAGGGAGGGGGTGTATAATTTGAGAATTTGAGAATACAGGTGACGATGGAATTGTATTTGTAAAGCAAAGAGAGCCTAGACATAGAACGTGAGATACAGACCCCAAATCGACAAGTAAGGGCAACGTAAAGGCCGAATGACGGCAAACGGATGACCATCACAACACTGAGAAATACCCAAACAGCTTACCGGCACTTTTTCACGAGATGATGTTGCAAAATAGAAAGACGGCGTGGGGAGAAGGAGCTCCAGCCGAGCAGCCAGGTGATGGGGGGCATTTAGAAACACACGACTCACAACTCATAACTCACATACAGCTAGGCGTCGTCCTCTCTTCCGCTTGGAAAACAAAAAAGGACTTAGCAGCCGCAACCGAGAGCAGTGCTCGTAAACTTCGGCATGCGACGTAGTCTTGAAAGAGTTCTTGTTGTCTTTCTTGAACAGGAAATACAAAGTCGGCCACGCTTGCCCGCGGTGCCGCACTGGAGGGAAAATGCCAAGCTTTGCCTTGTCCTCTCTCTGTTGCTTTGACTTGGTGTGTGCAACCACGCAACAGCGTGGCAGGCAACAATAAGCGTGAGACGCTGAGAGAAGAAAAGTCGGGAGTCTTGACAAACACTGTATATTTGGGGTCCGTGGAGCTTGTTGTTGCTGGCTACTTGAGAGCCTGCCTCCTTACCTCTTCGGTCCCGCCAAGGCAGCGGTGAATGTTTGTCCAGGTAAGATGCACGACTTGCGGTTCGCACTTGCGTTGTTATGAAAGACAGAAATATGAGCTGTCTTGTTTATCCCCAAAGAAGGATTCCAACTAAACAGTCAGATGACTGTCAAAGTATAAATTCCATGCGTTGGGAAGCAGGAAAGTTGATGAGAAACGACGGCGGCTGGTGATGGGTGGTGGTGATGATGTGTTCCAACAGACGAATACCTAGGCTGGCAGTTCGAGTAGAGTTGCCCTTGACGAATTTGTGAGCATATGATCCTCAATTTCATTCAGCAGGAAACAACAGCCATAGCTTAGGTTCTGTTGTTTTCTTTGTTGTGTCATGTCCGGTAGGTAGCACAGAAGTATCCTCAAAAGATACCAAGCAAGAAGAGACGTGGAGGCTGCAAGGAAAGGAGGGCAGAGGTTGCATGCACGCCCCTGGCTTCCTCCACGCACGTGCATTCAACGAATTGATAGTTTGATAGTTCTCCTTGGCGGGGGTGAGCGAGCACCTTGTTCGCTGGGAATGCTATTTTTTTCTCCTCTTATGTTAACTCGCGAGCTTTGCGAGCTACATTCCTCCAAAGCAGAGATTCCTTAAATTGATCCTTAAAGTTTTGAAGGTAGGCTGAGTGGTAGCAATAGGATCTGGGACAAAAAAAAACGCCATGCACGCCGCAGGGCAGAGAGGAGTCGTCTGCAGGTGCAGGGTGGGTGGAAATCAATGCTACGCATGGAAAATCATAAACGAGGCGAGCCGTTGTCAGGCTCATGTGTTACTCCATCATACGAGCTAAATAAAAGTAGAAGAATTCGATATTACCCTCATATCCGAGGACGTGGATGAGGATGAGGAGGAGGAGGAGAAGGAATAGAGACAGAAGCCAGGTCGATTTCTGCTGCTCCTCGATTCTCCCAGGGAAAGACGTAGCGAACCTTTCGAAGCTCGGAGGAGCGTTTTGAGGAGCGTTGCTTTGCATCAAATATTCCTTTTGGAGTGTGTCCTGTTGGTCCGACGTGAACGTAATCGCCTAAGCTGCCCCCAAAGTGTTCAGTAGTGGCTGCATTGTGCCTCCCCATAAACAGCGAAAGAAGTAGCATGCAGATTGGCGGGCAGGCAGGTAGGTGGGTAGGCAGGCAGATAGGCAGGAAAAGAATAAGGCGTAGGCCATACCTCACGACGTACAAATTGAGGCACCGAAGCCGGCAGACAGGCCTACGATTGTCAATCTGGCAAACGGAAATCGAAAATAGTCCTGGTTTAATGTCAGTATGTCGCACCATACGAGAGTTTTGATAGACGAGAAGAAAAACACTATTGTACGCTGTAGATGATCAGCCTTGCAGGACGGTTTGGCGATAGATCACAGCAACTCGAGCCGTGCCAATTTTGTTGGATTGCCGGCTCCTCGGCTTGCCAGCGCATCAGACTTTCCTAGATGACTCCTCTAGTCGTCAATCACGTTACTCACATCTTCTGCCCGATCACCACCATCATCACAATCCTCATCTGGGAAATCTCGTGGCTTCTTCCCTCCTGTCCAAGCCGTTATATGCCGGAATTGAAGATGCTGAGATGTCTTCTCAGGTAGATAGGGCTGGCAGGATTGATGGGAGATATCACCCGTCGCTGTCGTAGACCAGTAGGTTGGCTCGTCACCATGCTTCCTGGCAACCCTCTGGAGCTGATGTGTAAGTCGTGATTCGCGTAGTTGCTCTCTGCGTTGTCCTTTGGCGGAGTCTGCGGTCGTGGTCGTGGTCGTGGTCGTGGTAGCTGGTTTGGCCAAGGACTCAAAACAGAGGGCATTCATCCATATTGGTCTATGCTTCCTGGTGTAGTCGGCACACCTGTCCAAATAGGAAATAGCCTGCCTGAGCAAGTCGACCGGCCTCGCGTAGGATGGAGTGTGGATGATAAACGAGAGAGAAGGGCCAAACAGAGCATTGTCGAGAGGGAGAGGAATATGATGTATCATATCTGCACCTCATGGAGCTCTGCGGCCTTTCTCACAGGGCACACCCGCTCACACCCCCATCGCCAAGTTGCCAGCGAAGCATACAGCCTCTCTTCTTTTCTGCCTTTTTTGGTCTTTTTGGGGAGGTTTTCAGTACTCGTTCTCCTCACTTGTGCGTCAAATAGAGTGATGTTCGTATACGTAGTAATTGTTCGTATATTGTGTTGGCAAGTCTTTTCCCCTCCGTATTCCACATTGAGCAAGCTATTGTGGTCATGCATCGTGAATGTACTCAGTAGTTCGGCTGCCTGCATAGCCGAGACCATCGAACTGCGTGTAAAAATACCAATTTGGACAAGGACAAAGATGCAAGAAGCATGGCACTTATGCTCGGAGGATTTTGCCTCGTCGCCTTGTTTTTGTTTTGTGTAAAGTGTCGACAGACAAACCAACAGATTAACCACGAGACAAAGACAAGAAAAAAAGACAGGGATCATCTGTGTGCACGATTCTCCGCTCTTTCCGACGCCGAACGAGGGCAATACCGAGCAAGTGATTAGACAGAACGGCTTCCAACGGTAGTAGGGGCGGCGCGAGGCGGAGCTTGAAAAGGCGGGATCGGCGGCATCCGTCGGGCCTCTGATGCGACTCTGACATGGCACAAGGCTTAGTCGTTGAGGTCGTATGGCCAGAAAATGACGATACAGCAGGTGCAAGACGTGTCGATGCAAGTTGAAAAACGCGATTGCAGAGCTAGGGTGAGACAGATTGAAAGAGGGGTATTTTGTCTGCACGCTGTCTTGTTGTCTCTCTGCATGTTGTGCAGGCACGCTGTTGAAGACCGAAAAGGTGGAAATAGACAAAAACAGTGAGGACTCTCTCAAAGGGGACGTTCCCACAGAGAGATTGGAGACCAAATGCAACAGCATGCGGGTTGTAAGAGGCAAGCACCTGCATCAGTCCCAAAACGGAGACCAGAGTGCATCAGAGGTGCGTCTTGCAGTGCAGCATTCGCCCAAACTCCAGCACATCCTCTGGATTTATGGGCGCCGCGAGACAACGAGACCAAAGGACAAACAAAAACGGCAGCCAATGTCGCGTAGCGTTCCCCTCTTCATCCTCGTCTGGGTTGGCTGTGTTGACGCGCGTGACCGTTTTCCCACCCAGAGGGAAGCGAAGGAAAGTGATTGAAAGAGAAAACCATGCTCTTGGATGCTTTCTCGGCGAGACAATCAATAGACGTATTGCGCCGCAGCTGCATTGGCGAAACGATATGGTCGGCGCGCGGCACCTCTGCATATGGGCAATCAGGGCGGCCAAAAACAGACAACAGGTGCAAAGAGCTGATGCAAATAGCTGGCACAAAGGCCGGTAGGTTGACTTGACCGGCCGGACGGCTGGTTCTTTGCGTCGTATTTGAACTCGAACCTCTTAGGACATGCAAGCCAAGGTCGTTCGGGCGTTGCGCATAGCCTCCGCTTCGCCCTGTATGTGCAACTCGACGAAGAGCCTCGTAGGTGTGCTTCTGCATCTCCCAATTTCATCTTCAATTGATGGCCAAACAAGAACGTGGGTGGTGAGCAAGAGGACACACACACCTCTTTCTCTCCTCATCTTTCCCCTCACTTTGACAGTCTTCTAAGCTTCCTGTTTTCCTCTTCTACCTTACTGACTGACGGGTCAAACGTTCCGTCGTGCGGCTGCTCCGTGTGGACGTCCAAAAGATGCAAGTTGGCGGCGTAAACATGCAAGTGCTTGTCTGGGGAGAAGGCAGCTAAGCCTCCAAGGCAGCAAAGAGTGCCGGCCGCTTTCTTCCCCCCTCCCCCCATTGAGAAGGCCGGCACAGCCGAGTCTGAGAGAGGCCGAGTTGGATCCCGAGGAGGACAAAGCCCGATGCAGGCAACTTTGCTTGGCTTCAAGTAAGGCGGAACACTCTGATTGTTGTTATGCCCTTGGCATTCCGCTCCACACAATTGTGTTTTGCAATTGTGTATTTTCTTGTTTGCGTGCTTTCTTGTTGCTGATATGGCTCATATGGGAATACCGATGAGATGATATCTTACACCCGGGCATACTCGTACAATGCATGAGCCGAGTGCTCCGGGCTCATTGGGGGTGATGATGCCCGCCAGCCCGTGTATGGTGATGCTATGCTGATAGCAGTCACCAATACTCTGCAAAGGCCTTGGTCATACTATTCAAAATTGTATATCTCGCAGCTCACAGGTATTGATAGCTGGTCAAGAAACAGCGTTGCTGTTGTAAGTATGCAAGGGTCGCTTGTGGGATGTGCGGGCAGGCAGGGCGGTTCTTGGCATGGTCCGCAGGATTTGGGATTTTGTTGGTCCTCTTGGTTCTTCTTGGTACTGTTGGAGCTGCATGGTGGGAGTAAAGTGGTATTTGCAGTAAGCTCTGTTGGTTGATAGGGCAGGCAACGAGCGCGAGGGAGGAGATTCTGGAAAGATTCGAAAACACGAAAAGAGAAATAAGACTGTGCGAGAGGTTGCGAGAAGGTGTGAGATACGCGTCTGACGTGCATCTGCCCTGGTCCTCTGTTCATCCACAACGCGCCTGTTTCTGGTATTTCTGGAGAAACAGCGTCTCCTTTTCTTTTCCCAGCTCCCAGGAAGTTCCCAAACAAGCGGCCGTTGCGTGCGACGCGGTGCTGATAGCATGACGTGGCAAGGTCCGACTCATTCGGGTGCGGCAGTCTCACCATGGGGTCGAATGGACATGTCTTGTCGTTCTGGAAAGAAAGGATGATATGCCCAGTCTGTCCTGTGTTGAGGATGGAGCGTTGAGGATGGCGGTACAACTGCGAAAGTACCGCCGCCAAATCGATATTTTGAGCGTGGCTGGCCGTTTTAAAACAATAAACCTTGCGGCTTGTCTGCTGGCTTGATTGATCCATGCAGCCGTTACACTTCCGTTGTCATGGCGCTGGGCTTTCTTTTGGGTCCTCCTGCTTTTTGTTTCTGGAGCAGTTCGTTAGGCCCATGATCCCAGCATGTGAGAAGCCCACGCCATGAAATAGGAGAAAAGACCGGGGAGAACGAGAGAAAGGACAGCGAAAGGACGAAGAAGAACAAGAGGCAGAAGCACAAACTAGAAACCAGAAAACACAACAGCACCAAAAATCAATACCCTGGAAGAAACAGTCGGTTTTGGCCGAACGCCCTGCAATATCAAAGCTCTGAAAAGGAGAGGGTGAGTGATGCCTGGCTTGTCTGCCAAGCCGCGCCTGGGCAGGTTTGGCGATGCTAGGATATGGGTTGTTGATGTTGGCCATTCGTGATGCAAAACGGAGGTAGAATTTGGGACGAGGGAAGAGAAACTCGAAAAGGGGCAAAAACAAGGCTGTTGCTAACAACATCCGCCGCTCTTTCTTTGTTAGGAGCTCAAGGATTGTTCGTCCTTTCCTGGCCTATGTCTGTATTCTGGGATGCTCTTTCCTTCCTTCCTTCCTTCCTTCCATGCTGTCCAGCGCAGGGTGTTTCCTTCCCTGGTATTAGTGAAGGCTGCCCCCTGGTCGTTCCTTCCTTCCCCTGTAAATGTAAACTGACGAAATGTGTTGTGCGCGATCGGACCCAGCTTTTGCCCCCTAGTCGCTTCCCAGCAGATCGCGCTCGCGGGGAAAGAACGAATGATGTGCAGGTGCGTTTCAGGTCAGGGGGGCTAGGAAGGAGACGAAAAGCAAGGGGGACGACGACAGTTCAGAGAGGGAAGGAGCAAGTCAAAAAGGAAAGAAGGGGTGAACCGCGAGCGAAATGGTAGCCGAAAAGGGAAAGAGCAAAGAACACAGAGGAGAACATTAGAACACCAGAAAAAAACAGAAACATCATGCGAACGCGCACTATCCAGACACTTTTCTAGGACTCCAAAGTACCTTGTTCCTTGCCCGTCGCATCCGGCATTGACGCCCGTTGAACCCAAGATTTCAAGGAGTGCGACGTTGAAGTACGCGACACCG
This sequence comes from Sporothrix variecibatus, assembly GCA_016097105.2. Classification (NCBI taxonomy): domain Eukaryota; kingdom Fungi; phylum Ascomycota; class Sordariomycetes; order Ophiostomatales; family Ophiostomataceae; genus Sporothrix; species Sporothrix variecibatus. The sequence continues at coordinate 526,328 of JADMNI010000001.1, read as the reverse complement.
AGGCGATATCGAATGTTGTAGTGTGGGCTTTTAAGGATATCTTCAAAACATGAAAATACTAAAACATCAAAACACCAAAAAAAACGCGCGCGCGGGACACGTAAGTCCCGGATATGCAGTGGGTGTTCTCATGGTGTTGTTTTGTTTTACGAAGTGTTCAGGCCAGGCACGAAAGGGATGATATGTTGCCTTGGACGTGAGTCAGGCCCAGCATCCAGGAACTCGGACTAGCAAACGCCAGACGCCATCGGATACGCCAAAACGGTGGCACCAAGCGAAAACGTTGGACGAACTTTGACAAGAAGTTCCTACAGGAATTTAAGCTGGATGACACTTAAAGAAGAGCGAAAACGCCTGATGGGAGCGCTGCCAAGTGCCTAGCTACGCGACGCCACGTGTTGGAGCGTGTTTTTGACGGAATGAAAGCGCGGCCGTGCTATCTTCAAAAGATTGAGAAGATAGGGGGAGCTGGAAAGCCGGGAGATACGGAGTAATAGAACACACCGCGTCGTAGCCACAACTAATCTATACCAAAGCCACTAAAGGCCAGCACGAGCCAGTGTCCCAACGCCACAGCCAATATCCCACCTCGTGTAGATTCATCACGAGAACAGAAACTGTGGATTTCTACTACGAAGAGAAGGGTTAAGACTTTGAAAAGAAAATGAGAAAAGGAAGGAAATAGAAAAGGAGGTGGAAAGAATATGGCTTCCAACAAGATTGCATAACCGTGGCTCAGTGCCTTGCCGTTCAGCCTTTCGCCTTCTGTCTCTCGGCATCGGTGACTCTAAACGCCCTTTCAAGGCCATCCTTGCTTCCAAGGAGGTTTAATGTTAAGACCAATCAAGCCTCGGGGGGCAAGGACAGGACAAAGGCGGGAGCGGAAGCGGAACCGCGCGGAGGATCTGTGATATTTGATATTGCAGTACACAGTATCCCGAGAAACGTCTTGGCAGAGATCGAGTCATCGTTGTGCAACGCTTTGCTTTCTTCCTCCCGTGTTGCGTATACTTTCACGATACTTGAAGGAGTCGAAAGGGGGAGCTGAATCTCGCCACCAGGCAACATATGTGCTGTTGTATCCAGCATAGCCGGCCCGGGCCATGCAAATGCTGGCCTCTAAGCAAGCGGCCTGCAGAGAGGGGAAGTTGATGCGTTGTCCTTTTATAAATGCACATCTTCGATGGAGAGGGAGTGAAAAAGCAAAATAAAAAAGTCTTGACGATGAAGTGCATGGATATCTCTTGCCATTATTTCTCTTTCATCGCCGATCACCGCGTATAAGTTCTTCTTGTTGGTCGCCCTGGAATTTGTGTTCACCTGCTTTTGTTTCTCTGCCTTGGGGAACACAAGGGTCCTAGGAGCAAGGAACTACATCTGAAAACGAAAACATGCACATCTGAATTGTGCAACAATCCTTACTTTTGCTTTTTGCTTTACGCTCTGTTGTTCTGTTCACCGCAAGTTATATAAAAGCCGACGAGGTGCAGGCGAACATGGTAAACATGCAAAAGTACTTTGCAAATGGCCTGATTGTACTCGGCATTCATTTGTTGCGAGATACCGTATTGAGTGTGCAACGAGCCGAAAAAGTCCAGAAAGGCTGGGACGGCTCCGGCGGTCGGGGACGAGGCTGCATGCATACGGGTTGGAGAGTGAGAGTGAGAGAGGTACAGCATAGGTACATGTTGTCGCCATGTGTAGCAAGTAATCTAACGAGGAGAAAGACTTTATGAATCCGATCGACACAATGCCTGTGACAATATCAAAAACAAATACAAAAATCAAGGTTGGCCGACATATAAAAACAGGGCACGACACGTACAAAGACGAAAAAGTCGAAATGGAAATTGAGCAATACTCTCCGAATGTCAATGAGATCACTGAAGCTGCACAAGGCCGAAAACAGATTGACAAAGGGGCAGAGAGAGTTTTAAGAGAAGCGCAGCAAAAGCGTTGCCCGGCATTGCCATGCAGAAGAGGTTGCACTGCTGTTGATAGCTTTACTCCAAATGCTGCAGCTCTTATTGCGCGAAGCTTTTGATGAAGAAGGCAGCTCGCCCTATGTTTTCGATACGACGGGTCCTTCCGCGGGGGTCGTACCTACCTGTAGTACCCTTTTGGATGCAACCTACTCCTGTATTGTGCATTCTTGATTTTTACTTTTTATTTTCGTGTGTGCAGGAACAAGCCCTAGGGCATCCTGCTTGTGTTTCGTTGTGTGCCCTTCGTGCCTACAAAAACACTCGCACGACATCGCGATCAACACGGGAACCCGGGAGCTGTTTTCCTTTGAGCGAGGGCGGCGTAAAAAGGACACGGTACTGATTCACATAACCCGCCGGCCTGGGGCCATTGGCAGTTGGGGGCGCAATCGATCGTTTTTCTTCTTCTTCAGTGCTCCGACATATTTCCCTCCCGCACATACTCCGAACACCTTGTTCGTGATACAATGGTTCCCCTCTCTCGACCCTACCTTGAAGGATCTGCGGTTCGATGGAACGATGTGTTGTTTCTTTTTCATTTTCGTCGTTTTTGACTTACTTGTCCTTGTAATTTTTTTGGGTCCGACGCTGTTGCGTCGCGAGGGTCCCTGCTTTGGTCGTATTGCAGTGCCTGTGCGCATACCAGTTTAGATGAGGGCAGGGAAGGGCATTTATGAGGACTGTAAAAGTGAGATGTACTGAGTACGGCGTGAAGAGAGAGCAGATACGTGACGATGCAGAAAGTATATGTAGGCAGGATGCGCTTACAGGTTATGCAGAACATGCAGTGTTATTCGCAGGGGAGGATGTCAATGATCTGCAAAGCTGCAGGGAGTTTTTTGCTCGTCGAACGGGCGGCTACCAGCCGCTGTCTTTGAGCATGAATTGATACTTATGCACGCGAAGAAAAGGAAATAAAAGGACTTGGAAAAACAAAATGGAAAAACAAGTACAGCTGTAGGAAATAAAGTTCATGCGTTTTCTCGGTAACGTAAAACATATTGCATAGCCTCTTATTTTTGGTCAGAGAATACACGGTTTAGAGCATGCAGCTGAAAAACGCACAGAACGGATTGTGATTACGACTTTTGATGCGAGGTGAAAAAAAAGCGCGCGGCGTCGCCCGTAAAAACGCAACGTTCGACGGGCGCTCCCGTCGCTCTAACCAAAATGGAACCAAAATGAAAAACTTAGTGGAAAGTGATAAAACACGACAACCAATGAGAGCGGCTGCATAAGATTTCGAGAAACCCGACGAAGACGAAGAAAAAGAAAGGGAAAAAAAAGGAAGAAAAAAGAAAAAGAAAAAGACAATGCATGGAAAAGGAGGCGTGTGAAAAGAAGAGAAAAAAATACACAAAAAGTTACCTTGTAAAGTAAATCGAGATGTACTTGAGGCTCTTTAGTTTCTTTTGGCATCCCGCAACAAGTATCGTTTATGTACACGGGACGGTTCGAGGACGGACGACGATGTACGCACCCTCTTCCACCCTCCAAAGCAGCCTTGACAGGCTGCCCATCCCCCCCAGCTTCTCATCCCTCTTTTTGCCGACCTCTTGACGAGTATCCCGTCCCTCCACTTTGATCTTCGAAAGGATGCGAAATGATGAACGAACAGAATGGCAAGATAGACAAGATGGCAAAAAGAACCAAAAAGAACGCGTACGCCCCCGCCTCCCCGGAAGCTCGAGAGGCATCCCGTTGTGTAAGAGGGTGTGCGATCCAAACTAAGACTTATTTGACTATCTAACCTATCTCTCTTCTTCTTGTCCCTCTTTTCATCAAGTTGGGGGAAGATTTATTTCCCAAATGTTGCCCTCCGTGTATGCGTGTATTCCACCATTTTCTTTGCCCTCCTGTTGCCTCGAATGCCGAAAGTGACGAGTCGCACACATTTCACAGGTGTAATGGAAAGTAGCGTGACAGAAGTCTGGTTTACTGCTTTTATCAAATGGATAAAAGAGAACAATAAGATAGACCGAAAATTGGGAACAAGAAGCACACGACACCTCACAAAATAGAATGTGAGAACTGTGAATGTTTCTTGAGAACGAGAGTACCGCAAAAGAGCCATTTATGGCTGTCGTACGTGAACAGCGGGTGGTTGAGAAAATGGTATGATTTTGGAGAGGCTTTACCGCAGTGTTCCGTCGTCTATATTATTTTTGGGGGGGATATATGTCAGGGCTTCAACGACGGAACACTGCTCACGATGTCATAAAAAGAGTGAGAAGGAGAAGAGAGAAAACTCGGCTGTCAATTTATTCTACACTGAGTAAGGCTTTGCCTTCCTAAAGTAGTTGAGTTAATGGCACCGTTCTGCATGCATGACAAAAGATTGACAAAAGATTGACAAAGAGAGAGAGAGAGGGGAGCGGAGGAAGATAGATTGCAGATGCAACAATAAGGAGTTTTGATGGAGTCATGGAGCAATCGAGTCAAGTAGAAAATTAAGAGAAGTGTCAGATTGTTGACGTGGCAGCCTCGGGACGACAAGAGGTGGTATTTTTGCGTGCTTTTTTGCGTTTTTTTCTTCTCTCATTCTGTTGTCGTCGAAATTGAAAACCCTCCTTCCGTTGTCAACTTCCTGTTTTGGTCAGAAGGCTGGCTCACTAACACGCAGCCCGCTGTAGCAAAAGTTACAGTGAGGCGGGTTGGCGTATCACACTAATCTCGCAGGTTCTTCTCCTTCTCAAACATCACCTTTTCTTCTTCGTTATTCTACCCCTATTTCTTCTGTTTTTGTTTCCTCTTTCCTCCTAAATTACTCAGGAGTGTTGAACAGAAGCTATGCCGTGCTAGAGTTTCCCGGATACACATCCGAAATTCTTAGTTTTGTTCCCTGTCCGATTTTTCAATGTTCGGAGAATAAATAAAGACGATTTTTGTGCTTTGAAACGAGCCCAAGCAGGGGTTTTTTTCTTGTCTCCTAACAACAATCGACAGGGTCCTTGCTACTCTTTCAGAGTTCAAGCTTGGGGACAGCTGGGTTAACTGTTTTTTTCTCGATCTCCCCTTTTTTCCAAGGAATTATCTGGGGAGCAAATATTCATTCGTGGAAAGAAGAAGCCGCCATCCCTGTCTCACGGAGTAGGACAGAAAGAAAGAGAAAAATGAGGAGAGGGGAAGGAAGAGAAGACAAAAAGGATGCGAGGATGCGAGGATCAACGGGATAGACACAGGCGATGGACGGATGGGTTGACAACTGGACGACAATTGTAACCACAATTCGCAATTCGCTGTTCACTGAGAAAAAAAAGTTGGCAATAGGTGGAGTAACTCGAGCAACGTTCAAAAGCGGGAGGAGAAAGCCTTGTCTCACTAAAGCTGCTTGTGGGCTGTTTTTGCTGTGGCTTTCAGTGCTTTTGCAGGCTGTTCCGTCTTGTCTTGTGTCCCCAAGCCTTGTCATGGCAAAAAAAAAAAAGATCTCCATTCTCGTCAATCTCCTTTCATTTGACATTCGCCCTGGCCGGCGCGACTCTCAGATGATCGTCCTTCATTCTTCTTTTTCTTTCCCGCTTTCCCTCCCCTTCCTACGGATATCTCTAGGAAATATCTCGTCTTGGCCAAGTTTCACTTTTGGCTGCCAGCCGGGCGCGCAGGCTGGCACGGCTGGGTAAGGGATACACGAACTTACAAGAATCCCGACAACGCATTCCTACCTCGACATCTCCCGTCATTTACACGTAACCTTGTACTTTGTCGACGAAAGTGGGCTCACTCAGGAAAAACGTCATGGCCCACTGAAATGAGAAGACACGAAAGAGGATGAGAAGAGATTTGCATATCTTGTCCAAGCGGAAATAAAGAATGCCGAGCTTTGAGCACTCCTCTCAGCAAAAGCAAAAAGAAAGCACAGGTAAGAGAAACCAAGGCAAAAAACAAAGTTAAACATCAGAGCCTGCAGATGGAGATATGGAGACCATGGAGATAATCAGATGCTATCGCCAACTGTATCTACCAAGTATCTCCACAACAAGACGCCGGGCAACGTTCTCTTCTCGTCACCGTCTTGCCGGCTTCTTGCCGTTTTCTTCACTCTACCGCATTCTTTCTGTTCTGGCACAAGCTTCGTCTTTTTGTCGTCTCTCAAATCTCAGCATAACTTCAAAGTTTCCTGCTTGCACTTGCATTCTGGCAGCCTTGGCGCACGCCATGGTGGTCCTTTTCTCTTTCCTTTTGGGTTTTCTTACCAGTCACTTCCCTCCTTTGTTTTCACGTTTTCTCGGAAGCCCGGCAACTAAGCCTACAGTCCGTTTTTATGTTTGAACGGCTCCTCTCAGAGGCCCTCTTTTCTCCTTTTTTCTCGCCTTTTTACTCAGTAGTAAAGCTAGTGTCGTTTTCTTCGGGGGTCGGGCACCGGCGGGCAGCCCGGAGTGCGAAACGTTCTTTCTCGCTCGCGTTTGTTGTTGGCCCTTTCCCCAGAACAAAAAAAAGGGGGAGTGGGCCAGTGACATCTTTCCTGCTTGTGTGTGGTTCTTTTCGCCGTTTTTGAGAGAGGTCTTTTGTATTTTGGCTTGCTTGTCTGCTAGTTAAACTCTTTGTTTCCTGCCTCCGGCGCTCTTGGCACACAGCCGGTCACTCTTCGACAACCTAGTGCCCAGGGCTGACTGCATTTCTTAGGGTCTTTTCGGTTTATATGAGGAGGGGCCCTGGGACACTCGGGGCCTGTGTAAACACTTCCCCTTCGCCTGGTGCCTAAACTTCCCCCTACCCGCCTAGCGCCCTACTTATTTGTTTAAGTGTCCATGGCCCTATTTCTCTGGGCGGTCGATCAGCACCTATTGTTCACCGCTTTGGGCACTGCACTCCGCTGCGAGAGTATCCCTAAAGGGCCCTAAAAGCTCGTATTAGAGGGCCCTGTCATGCTTCCTCATGTTTTTCCATGCTTTTCTCATGGGTTGTGGATGCTGGAAAAGGCTCTAAATGATGCCCCAGCGGTCAACGAACTCTAAATATATCTCGACTCGGCCTCTCTTCTTGCTCACCGTACTTTGTCTCTTCTGCAATGTCTTCATTTTCCGTTTCCTGTTGTAAAGCTCGTATTTTAGACAGTTGTCTATTCCTATTGTGTCTGCAACGACGTATGTTTTGTCGAGATTTGTCGACAGCAAGGCTTCTCGTGACCTCTTCGCGATCGGCATCGAGATCTTATCTAAGGAGCACAGTACTACGACTACAAAGTATCAGTACTTTCGTCGTAAAAAACTACTTTTCATGATCCGTGATGCTACATTGTACTCCAAACATGTGCCCTTTTGATTCTCTCGAGAGTTGCCCGGCCTTGGCATTACTTAAAACGGGGGCACTTTTATCCAAGGTTTTTTTGGAATTACCATCACTTTGGGTTTCTCCAGATATGCACGAGAGAGGGGGAATAGAAGAAGAGGATGCAGAAAGATGCAGAAAAGAATGACTCCAGATGTACCTTCCGTTGGTTTTAAAATTGTCCGTCGAACCGTCGAGCTCGTTCGAGGTCTGTCTCCTTTTTTCTTTCTTTTGGTGTAAGACACGCAGAAAAAGGGGACCTTAGTACCATGTTTTTCTTGTTCACTCTGTTGTTCCCTTACCCTCCCCGCCTTTTCAGGATTAACCTTTTTTTTAATGTCCTTCCCGTTGGGACTTTCTGTCTCCTCCTCTTTTTTTCCCTAACATATCGTTTTTTCTCTCCGAAGAAACAAAAAAGTAGAAGTCAGGTGCAACCATTTGTGACAAATCTCGATACTTCTCATCGTAATCCGTATTTCTTTTCCATACCCTCTTATTTGGTGGCATCGAACAACGCGGCATGCCAACAGGCCGCCATCCTTCTTCTCTTCTTTCCTTCCTCTCAGTATTTTCCCGCCCTTCTTTCCGCTTGTCTGGTTCTCGCTCATGTACGTGCGAATGACTTGCCTTTTGAGTACCAATTGTCAGTGCACACACACACACACGCGCGCGCACACAGGCAACGCACGCAATGTAAGGGCATTGGGGAAAAGGGGCAGGGGAGATAGGGAAGGGGCAAGGGGGGAAAGACTGCATGCATCATGCAAGACACACATTTTCTTGCGCTCTGAAAAGGAGTCGAGGGAGTACTTTGTAGTCGTATGTGTACCCGTACCAGTATCTCACTCACTCATCGCACGCACGCAGACAAACGCCCGAGGCATGTCCCTGTCATGCTCATGTTTTCTCTCCGGCTGAACTCATGTGCAGCAGCAGCAGCAGATGCAGAGGAAGCAGAATTACGATCCGTGTTTCCGTATCGTGTGTGTGTATTGTGTGCATATCATGGTAACGTAGACGGTGGACTGTTGCATCCCATTTCCAGCGCGGTTTGGGCGCTTCAGATGTCCCTATGTAGCCTTTCTTTCGCGGGCCTTTTCTATGTTCCCCCACATCTCTGCCTCTACATTTCTTTTTTCCCGCGTACCGGCACACGGAATGGTGAGTGGCCGCGAGAGGCTGAAGTGATCGTAGTCGACAGTACAGAAAAAAAGTACAGAAGTATTGACCAAAAAGGCTTGGCATTATCCAACGGCTACATCATGACTGTTGTCGTTTAGTTGGCCTTTCCCCGGATATCGTGCCATGTTGTTACAAATAGACGGCGTATATGAGGTTTTCTTATATTCTTCCTCGCTTCTCTCGCCTCTTTCTGTATTTACCGTTGAAGTATACGCCAGAACGCGGGGGATGCGACGATGTTCTCGGGATAAGGGCGGAAGGGTACTCACACGAATAAGACGAGTCAATTTTTAGAGGGGTGGGCGCAAAAGATGAGATGGAACATCTGTGCCAGACTGCTAGAATGCTACCATGAGGCATGTGCTCACGGCTGTCCATTGCCGTTTTCTGAGGAGGGTTGTCTGTACAGTAAAGCCTCAGAAAAATGCATCGCCGTACCTGCCGTTTCGAACGCCGAAACAGAGAAAAAAAACTTAGGGACGCGGCGCTACTGATGTTGACACTGACAAACTAATACGACAAAGCCATACGAAGGACGGGCGCTACGGCGGACGACGTGGCTCTTGCGCTCCGCCCAAGAAACGAGGAGCTGGTATCTTTCATCTGTCTCTCTGATTCTCCCCCAATTTATTTCTCGTATCCCACAAAATGTGCAACTTTGCCCGTTGCGGTGTTTTCTTTCTGCCATAGCTCTTTCCTTGTCCTTCTTTTCTTCTTCCGTTCTTCTTCGCTCCTGCCGCGTTTGCTCGCGGGCGTGTGGGTATTTTGGAGTCTTGCTGAATACAGTTTGGCTTCGTCTGGTCTCGTTCGGTCTCTCCTTCCTGTCGGGTTTCGCTTCGTTACTTCCTTTTTCTTCTTCGTCGTCTTTCTCACTCTTCGGCGTGCTTTCCGCCATGAAGTTGGTTTCTCTCGTGTTCTTTCCTCTTTCTCTTTGGTCTGTGCCACTTTCACTTTCCCTCTTTCCCTCTTTTTCACTCAGTCATTTCGTCACCGCAAAATCATCGTGACCCTCTTTGCTGTTCCGTCCTTCCGACCAATAGCCAAATATCGCACCTTCCCTTCCAACAACTCATAAGTAAAAACTCTCGGCGCCGGTGCCGGCCAAACTACAAAAGGGGGAACTTGTCAAAAAAAAAAAGGCCCCAATCGCAAATAGGGCGACGTAAGATGCGACGACGTAACCACTTTTCCCCTCTCCTTGTTGTGTCCCTGTCTCCCTTTTCCCACGCTCACTTTCGCTCTTGCTCTCACCCCGAAACCCGGCAAAACTCGGTCATGAACTTTCTCTTTTCTTTCTTTTCTTTCTTTTTTTTTGACGCCGGTTTCGTCCTCTTTAGAGTTCTTGGCCCCCTATCTTTTGAGTCTTGACCTTTCGGGCCTCGTCGTCTTTGCCCGAAAATAGGAAAGAGACAGGGGTCTGTTGGAGACTCTGAAAATGTTGGCAGAATGAAATAAAGAACGACAGAATGAGAAGACGATAGGACGACAAAACCAAAGACAATCACTTGCTCTCCACTTGCTTTCTTTTCAATCCGAGCACCGTCACAGTGGTTGAATGGCTTGTGCTACGGGATACGGGGACGCGGCCTATCGTATTGTCAAAAGGTTAGGAAAAGGGGGGGTGCTGCTTGCTTCAAAAATGCCCGCGTGACTGTCCAAAGGGTCGGATCAGACAAAGCAGATGAGAGCCCACACCACCAACAGCTCGGCATGCTCGACAAGCTCGACAGTTTGAACGCGGCCGCCGTGACAGGAGGCAGCAAGCAGCGTCCGTGACAAGCGGTTCGGTTGGGCGGCCATTTTGACGGCCGTTCTCTCTTTCTCTGCCTCGCTGCCTTTTGATTTTCTTTTGACTACCCCTTTTCGCGCAGTCACCACCCACCACGCACAGGCGTTCGTCGTGCCTTTGGCCTGCCGCTTTTGATTCAGGTACAAGGCACAACGTCCACACTTGGAGCAGGCCAATCACAAAACGCAGTCTACGGCTTGTCCCGCCCACGTTGCACCACCCAGCTGCACTACTAACCTTCGAACGCGCTGGCGGCGCCTTTCTTTTTTTCTGTCGTTCCTTTCTGGCAGGTTGAAACTTTGCCGCTGTGCCGCCCGGCTTTTCTGTCTGTCCTCGACTCCTTGGTCTGTCTGCCTGTGATAGTGATGTCGATGCGACCTGGGAAACAGGCCGGCAAGGTAGCTTGCCGCGGAAATGAGGTAAACAACAGACAGAGAGACAAAAAGGCAGAAAGAGGGAGGAGACGACGCCCGGGCGGGCGTTTCGCCGGTTGTCCATTGCCGTTTTCTGCGCTTCCCCCCCTCTGCTATTACCACATGACCCCTCCGGAAGCAGGAGGGCCAAGCAGAGAACAACAATAATAAAAAAAGGAACGAAGGAAGCGGCGCGGCACGCTGGGCGCTGCCAATGCACTGAGTGTAATTACTGCACTCGAAAGCACCCAAAAAAGAAACGCCATGCGGAGTGCAGATGCACGTCGCGGACACGGACAGGCGCCATGTGCCATGTGCCCTTTGCGACGACAGTGCGTGCAGACAAAACTGCAGACAGACTGCAGACCAGTGCAGATGATTGTGAATGCAAAAGCAAAATCCTACAAAACCTTACAAGGCTTGCCCGTTTGAGCAATGCCGTCGTCAACACGCCGTCTAACTACACATTGTCGTCGCGTCGCGCCTTTTATTACGGAGTATTGGCTGTCCCATGAGATAGCAATGTTTCTCGTTCTTTCTTGTCTCCAGTCGATCATATCAAAGCTGGGACAGTGCTCAGTCAGAAACGGTATTGTCGACTGTTGATGCCATTGTTAATTCTTTCTGTCTCCCCCACTATTTTGTCTCTCGGTTTTCTCGAGTCCCGGTTGTCATCAGTCTTCAGTGTCTTTGCTTCGTCTCTTTCCCCACTCTCCACTTTGTCTATTTCTCCTTTCTGGTTCTCCTGTGCCGTGCGTTTGCGTCATTGATTTTGGTGGGCGGAAAAAGAATGTTGTCTCTCCTTCCCCCTTTCTTACTCAGTCCTGCTAAATACCGTGAACGGGTAAGCGTTGCGCGGGTTGTTTTCTGTCGACAGGGGTGTATTGACCGTTTCAAACTTTTGCGACCACCGTTTTTTTTTTTTTTTTTTTTTTTTTTTTTGACGTTTGCGCACCGAGCGAGATCCCCAAATCCATGAAGACCACTGCCCCAATCCCACTGCGACGTCGTATTTACACCGCTTTCATTTTCCTATTTGCTTTCTTTTTTCTTTCTTTCTCTTACTGAAAACGGCATCCTGGACGGCACACTGAACCAGCTGGTCGGTCGCGAGCGCCCGTGCCCGAGTACATCCCGCGCTTTTTTCGCATATGTATCCCCACGTCGACTTTTGGCTGTCGAGCTCGACTGCGCCTCTTATCATCACAACAGGCACCAAAAATACTCCTATCGCGAATCAGAGACTGCAGAAACAAACCGATACAACACACTGGAAACGAGGCAGAGAAAGGCATGGGTAGGGGAAGCGAGGGAACAAGGAACAAATCGAGAAACAAAACCCGCCAGAGTGGTCTGACTTATTCTTCCTATTTCGCCTCACTTTTCTTTTTTTTTTTTTTGTTGGCATCGCTTGTATTCTTTTATTTTTAGAGCCTTTCCTGGGCTTCTGCGTTCATGCACCATCTTCGTCCAATAAACGAAGTAAGCAAGAGGTCATTTGTCGTCATTGTGTCCCCCTTGTTCGGTTGCTGCTTTGTTGCAATAGGCATGCATGGTTAAAGGATGTCGTACTTGTACATATCATCCTGCCCTCTCTGACGACATATCGATTTACTTTTTTTTCTCTTTTCTTTTTCTTTTACCTTTGCATACCGCATACAGATGCGATACCGCATTACACTCCCAGACTCTGTCAAGGCTCACATGCAATCTGCGCGTCTATGTATGTATATGCGGAGTGTTTCCCATTGTTTATCGTTTTTTTTTCTGGGGTTTGGCGCGCGACCGACGCCACCTGCCATGGCAGTTGACTGTTGACCTTGGACATTTTACCGATAAACCTTGACAAGGACGACCCTGACAATCCTGATCTTCCTTTTTGCCTCTTCCCACCTTGAGTACCCCGGCCGGCCTCGCCGGTTTTTTTTCTATTTTGTGACCTTGTCGTGGGAGATGATGACTATCAACAAGAAAACCCTGACCGAGATTTGATGTGCAGATGAGCAAAAAAGGTGAAATGTCGGTGAATGGGCCTGAGTGGCCATGTGCCAAGTCGAGTTGACGTCCAGTCAAATACGAAAGCGGAAGAAAGGAGAGAAAGAGCACAACTCGAACGTTTTCCTCGGGCCTGTCACCGCTCACCGTTGCAGTTGCCGTATTCCGTCTTGGGTAGTCACGCGCCCTGCTTTTCTGAGCAATCCCCATCTCCGGAGATCTACCAGATTGTAACGTACTCTCTTTATTGCTGCCTTCTTCCGAGTCAAACCTCAAAAGAAATCGCCGAACCAGAAAACCTAAACGGCTGGGTTTGAAGCATGGGTCACAATCAATCAAAGTCGTCGAACCGTCGGGTCAAACAGTCAAACCGTCAAATCGTCAAGCGCCGTGCGCCAGCACCCAAGCACACCGCTTTTGCGTTGGGAATCGTACGCTCGTCTGAGCGCCAAACGGTCCAGGTAGCTTTCAGTGCACGTTTTCATCCTCTCTGTACGTCGTACGAAGTAGTGAATTGCTCTTACTTGCATATTGTATGCTGCGCCCGGGCGTACCTGCCGTCGCAATATGTGCTGTTGTCGCAAGTCTCAAAAGTCTCAAAAGCGAAGGCGCGAAGAAAGGGGCTCTTTCCCTGGGCGGCAGACTGCAATTGTAGTTGGAATTTACTCGAAGGGCAAGTGCAACTGTGGTGTTCTGTCCTGCCTCCTTCCCAATACCAAATACGGCAGGGGAGCAGATCCCAGCAAGATGAATACGTCATCTTGCTTCCTCTTTTCCCCCTTTCCTCTTTTGTTTATTTCAATTATTTTACTATGGGGAAAGCGAGAAAAAAAGGTACAAGTACACGTTTGTTTCAAAAACCGGGGTGGACGAGTTTAGTGGCATCCACGCCTCTCTCTTTCTCTGACTCTTAAAGACAACAACCGACAGACACCAGATGAAAGGGAGACAAAACTGGACGAAAACTGATGGGGACAGCAATGACGGGAAATATTCCCTGCAACTCTTTAGTGAGTACGGAGTACTTGCAAAGATTTGCAAGTATCCATGTATACCTCATTTTTGAGGCTGGTGCATGATTCCAGCCACTCAGCATCTTCACAGCATTCTGTTGTCGTTCCTCCCCATGCTTGCTTCTTGCTGGGGTTTGTTTTACAAAGTCCTGTTTTTCTTGGTGTGCTTTTCTCCCTCGACAAGTTGGCAAAGGACAGCAGGGCAAAAGGCGAACTGGCGAGAGAATGGAAGAACAAGAGAGAACCAGCCACAGCACAGGGATAGCCGGGCACGTCTCTCCGGAGAGCCAAGGACGGTTCTCTCGCCGAGGAAAAGTATCGAGTTATCGTTGGGATAGGGGACTAAAAACCATTACCTTCCACTATTTTTATCTTCCTGCAGGTCTGGCAGCCCGCAGCCCTGGCACGCATTAGCCCCAAAAACAGCGCAGCGCCCAAAAACCGTTGTGTTGTCGCTGTTAGTGCTGACAGACAAGTCGAGCCATGCGGTCGTTCTCGTATCTCTCTCTCAGTCACCACTGTGCCAGCAGTTTTTGATAGTGACAAAAGTACTCTGCACCTACTGGAAGGATGCTGCCTACACTGTGCCTTGCGGGCTTCCACTTATAAAAACGGGCCTTTTATCAACAAGTGCTTGCATAAAAACCCTGTCTGATATCGTATTCTTGTCTGATATTGGACTCCTACTCAATAAGGCATGGTATGTGGGATGGGGTAATACCCTCTTCTGATATGTTCGGCCAGATAGCCGGGTACCGATCGCAGGGCAGAAAGCGCCGCCAAAGTTACAGGTCAGACACTGCTGTCAGACACTTTCTCGTCAAAAGTATCGAAGTATCTGATAGTAACATATTTCATACAGTGGACAACCTGCCGTCGTTCCGCCTGCCAAGGCGTCTCTACCCAGAAACAATGGGATTTGCTGCTTCCTGTTTCTTGCCCACAGCAACGAATGCGCTGTTCGATATCAGAATGCTCCCAAAATTCTTGGCCGTTAGCCTCTCCTCCGTCCCTTACAAGGTAATTGTCAGACAAAACAAAGTACGCTGATCCCAGCAACATGAGGCGAAGCACAACAAAAACACGCTATGACTCCCATGATTTGCTTGTGCTGCTTGTCAAATGCCTGTAAAACAACAATGGCCAGTAATACTGAGTTAAAGCAGTGGAACAAGGGACGCCCGACAGGCAGTAATACGGCACAATGTACAAAGTAATCATGCATGTTCCTGGCTTTTTTCTGTGCTGTGTTGTCCTCTGTAAATATAGAAACGAAAGGACCACTTTTGGCCAGCATGTTTGTTTCGGCTTTCGTCACTGCCTGTGGGATAATTTGATAAGTCTGATTGTTTTGATACACTGCCCTATGAGAGTGCTGCAAATTGTACTTCCGTTACTTGTAAAACCTCCAACGGCTTGCTCGGCATTGCCTGTTGGCTTGACCTGTTGGTTTCTTTTCTAACGGTTGGACAGACGCCACAAACCAGAGTTGGTCGGTTGGTTCTGAGGCTGCTCTCACTGGTTGTTGGTCTGCCCAGATGACCTCTACGTTTTTGGGTCTCTTGCCCAATTGTCAACACTCAACACTGCCAGAAAAGGACCTGGTCTCTACTCTCTCCGACAGGGCAAGACAGATCTACCCTTTCCGCGTCCTGTCCCTCCTGTCTTGTCTCCTGTCTGTCTCTTGTCTCCTTTCATACCCCAGCTGATTTGCGACCTAGCACCGTTCTTAGCGCCAAGTTGCTCCTCCAGTGGTGAAGTCGAGTCCGGTCAGGGAAAGAATCCCGAGAAAGAGGAGACGACAGGCGAGACGGGCGCTCAAGCAAAGACCGCAAAGTTCAGTTGAAACCCGGCGCTATCTACCTGTTGAGCCTGTCTACCTTCATCCCTTGCTTGGGTTCTGAGACACACTCTTCTTGAGGTTCTGGTGTAAGAATTTTGTGTGTGGCGTTTTTGTTCTCCGTCCTGGAGACTCGACTCGGCAGTCAGAGAGGATGGCGTGGGTAGAGGCGTGGGATGCCATCCGTTTTGGGGGAAGAGATAGACGGCACGTAATAGTTCATGCCTCCATTTGGCGACTAACTGACTGCGAATGACATGCCTACTTGGTACCTATATGTGTACGTCGTATTTTTCCAGAGGCGCGACGATAGGGACGATAGTGTCGGAGTGTGCCTCTGAAGCTATTGCCTTTTATTTCTACCGCTTTCTGTTGGTTCACAATGACCTGTATTGGACTCTGATCGATAGAGAGAGTCGATGGTCGATAAAGCGAGCTTCCCCTCTTTCCTTTTTGGGCCGATGTCCGAGTTTACAGAATTGCTGGCTTTTCCTTTGACAAAGAAGAAGGAACCAAGGGGCTGCAGAGGGAATGAGGGAAAGAGGGAAGGAGCCACCCAGACGCACGAAAAATCAAAATCTCACGATAATGACCGATTTTTACTTTAAACAGGCAAGAGATAAGTGACGGGGCAAAACGAGGGCAAGAGGGCAAGAGCGGGTGGCAGCGCGGGATGTGGGATAGATGGGGGTCGCCGTGGCTCTTTCCGTCGCCCTTTCCCGCACAATTTTGATTTTCGACATTTTCCTTCCCTTTTCGTCCACTTTCACCACTTTCACTTTCCGCGCTTGCCAACAAACACCCGCCCCCAATTCGCTGTGGTTTGTCTGTTCACGATGCGATGAGGCAACGCGAAGACGAGAGAGAAAATACCAAAAAGAAACAAAAAGCTTATCGTCACCATTTTCTCTCGTCTTCCTCTTCTCGTCCCGTCATTCGTTGTACTGCATCGGGTCCTGCCTGTCCTCCATTCTACGCATGCACGTTTGTCCTCGTGCCAGTTGCCATGGTCTTGCATGTCAGAATATTCGTCTTTCATCACATTGTCTTGTCGTCTTTTCGTCTTTTCCGTCTTTTCGTCGGTTCCGTCTTTGATTTTCTTTCACTTCTCTCCTCATTCTACACCCCTGTCAACAAACCTGGTCACGTCCCTGTTTATCCCTTTCATTCGTTCGTTCTGCATTGGGCAATCTTTGCCTCTTTTTTATTTGACTCTTTCTTTCATTGTTCCATCCTATTTGCCTTCTCTTTGCCCTTCTCTTGGATCGTCACTATCCTGAGACGTTGGCGCCGGCATATTCTTTGGTCTGCCATGTCTCTTCTGCCCGCCTTGACTGCCAATCCTCATGATTGTCATGATTATCATGAATGCCAATGACTACTGTAACTGTCATTGACTTGACACAGCTCTTTTTGCCAGCTGTATGCTCTGTTTCGTCTTAACACCCCTAACCGAATCCCCGGATCGCCATCGCATCGCAATCTGAGGGATATTCAGAAATGCCCACTTTAAGGGTCATTCCTCAATGAAAAAAACTGGCAAGCTCCGTTCTCCGGATACCTTATTTTGAGAGCGACTCACAAAAAATAGGGGGCACCGCCACCGTCTCTTATCGCAGGATAAGGAATGGGGGAAGAGGAGACCACCGCTCCTGATCCGCATTTTGATAGTGATATCGGCCTCTCACGACTTCCTCCCTCCCTCTCTTTATGTGTACTTTGTCCTTGGCTTTTGAGTCATTGGGCCATCACTTCTCCCCGCACGACAAACAAGACAGCTCAACTTCAGATATCTGTCTCTCCAAAGGATTTTCCACTAACTGTCACTAACTGGCAGCACCCGACTGAACCGGTGGAAGAGGAATGTTGAGCTACTTGTTGCTTGCTTGTGCTGCTCTTGTATCGCGACAACTCACAACGACAGAGGGCAAGCCCAGCGCAAGTGAAACACGCCAGGACGGGGACTTTCAAGACTTTCCAAACATATTTTTTACTCCTTCTACTCTTTTTTCTACTGCACTTCGGTCGCTGCGGAGAATAGGCCCGAGTACCGGTACCGCAGCGACCGCCACCAGATCTGCTACAGCGCGCGTCGATACCGAGCCTCTTGTTTCACTTTATCTCATAAACATGGGCAAGTACGCGTACCGCCAGAGCGGACAGCATCCTCGCATCCTCTCATCCTCGCATCTTTGCCCATGTGGGTGTGTCCACCATGCCCACCATGCCCACCAAAAACACCTGTGCCTGGCATTAGGCGAGAAGGCGGTCGTTGCTCATTGTCTTCCCTTCCTACACTCACTGCCCGCTGTAAGACCTGCCCATTCTTCCGTAGCACCTGCCCAGCAAGCTTGGCTCTTAGCAGTCGACTGTCTCCAGTTACATATATACCTCGGCGATACTTCGATCTCCGATAACACGCTGCCATCTCGATGCCCAAACGCATCCACCACCAGTCCCCATAGGGCCAGTAAGCCAGGTACACTTTTTGTCCTTTTTGTCTACGGTCAACTCCACGCACACTTTTTTCCACCTCGCATTGACAGGTGGCGAGAAAAACCACCGCCAAAGCACCACCAAAAAAAAAATGCAACAAAGCTCACAAGAAAATGCAAATATCAGACTTTCTGCTCGCACCCTTCACCTTTCGTCCGCCACAACGAGACAACGAGACAACCACTTCATATTCCCTTGTGCCTCTTGTACCTGTGTTCCTGGCCAGCCCGGTCATACTGTGCCCACATACCGTTCCGCCCTTGGGGAAAGAGATGGATGGACAAGCAGAGCAAGACAGTCTCACTCACACACACACCTTCTTTTCAGCCCTCTTTTGCGTCCTCCCTTTTTGAGCTGCTTTGGGCTTGCTTTCACCATTACTTTTTGAAATTATTCGGAACTGCACAGCAGTGCCAAGCTTCTCCTCTTTTCCCGTCTGCTCCTCGCTGCCGTTTGCTTTCTCGTATCTTACATTATGAGCAGAGAGAACAAAGCCCTTGCACTGCACCACTTTGCGTATTAGCGGGCGTTTTTTTTGTTGCCCAAGGCCCGTAAATATGAAAGAGGCCGTATTGCAGGTAAAAATGCAAGAGAAAAGTCCCAATGCCCAAAGGTATTGCGTACGACAGTGGACACCACCACAGCCCAAGGAAAGGACAATTAAGCTCATTTTGGTGTCCTTTTTCTGAACTCTCCATCTCGTCTTCTCGTATTTGTTTCTTTTCCCAGAAGATCAGACCGACTTTTTACTCTTTTGATGGAACGTGGGATTCACGCTCGTCTGAATTACTGAGTGTGAGCACCCACTAAATGCATATTGTCGATTATTCGACTATTCGTGCTCTGATCTTCTGGGTCCTGGCGGTCTGGACAGGAAAGAAGGACCTGAGCGACAGTAGCTCACGCCGGAGCTTCGACTCCAAGGGGGCGCGTTCGAGGATTAGAGGGCACTAGCTGCCAAGTTGGTTGTCTTAGGCCTCTTAGGCTCCTTGGGGGGAAGGGGATGTGCAAAACTGATGCGCAAACTGGTAGGGAAGGAGAGAATGGTGGTGGTCTTGCGGTGTGAGGAAAGAGCTAGGGGAACTGAGCCAGGTCCCCCCCAGTGGTGGTCCCATACTGAGTACTTCCGAGCACTTCCATAGCGCCATCTGCTTGAGGCGCGGCTGCTCATTCCGAGAAAGGGGTGGGTGGAGGATGGAAAAAAGTAGTGAAAAAGGGGTGGGAGGCGAAAAATAAAATAAAAAGAGATATGCCGAGAAAGAAGGAGCGATCTGTGTGTCTGTGTGTGTGGAAGGAAGAGAGAAATGAAATGACAAGGCAAGAAACGAGGAAATGAGACGACAACAATGGCCGAAGAAGGAAGGAATGATGGAATGAAAGGCAGTGACGACAAAAGACAATGGGAAGGAGCGACTGCCCCGGCAGTGTGATGACAAGAAGACTGGCAGGAACGAACGAGGCGCAAAAACAAGAAAGAAAGAAAACGGTCGAGATATGCCGCCGCGCGCGTGTGAGCGCGTGTGCGCGGGGATTGCGACAAGACAGGGACCGCAAAGGGAAACAAAAAACCAGGTAGACAACCTCGCCCAGTGTTGTCATTTCACTTTACGGGTAATCTCACAGTGACGGATGGTGGTGTGTTGCAAGTGAGCTTGTTGTTGGCATGCGCGTACTCAGAACCCATCAAGCCATCCTTCCGTTTTGCAAAGCTCCGTTACTCAGAACGTGGTTTCAGAGGGGTTACCTTCCAAGGGGGTGGAGGTTGGTGGGCGAACTGTGGCGGAAAGTGCAAAGGAGAAGCAATCAATTAAAGAGGGAAACCACCACAAAAAAAAAAAAAAAAAAAAAACGGGCTCCTGTCCCAGCTCCTCGTCACCTCGTCACCCCCCCTCGTCCTCCTCGTTTCTTCTCGTTCTGTGGCCCTTCTTTTCCCCTTCTTCCTTCTCTACCCCCTGTCGCTTCCATGCTAGTGGAGAACAAGCCCGAACCGCCCGTCTCCACTGATCTCCACAAAGTACACCGTACCTTTGCCATGGTTTCTCGTTTCCTCGTTCTTTCCTGACTGATGTGACATCTTTGCGCGGGAAGTATCCAGCCCAGCGAGCCCTAGCGTTTTCCCAGTACGTTTTCTGTGGCCTTTTTTGCCTGCACTTTCAAACTGTTTGTGTTCATGAGACCGCTTCTCATCCCGGCCGCGCCTGCCCCCATTTCAACGTCACCTCCTCTGTTCTCATTCGTGGCTTCCGTTTTCGTATGCGCCGCCCGGCCGTGCCTTCCCTTCATCGCCCGCTGTGACTCGCCTTCACGTTGTGTTGTGTGTATCTCTCGTTCGCTCTTTCCTCTTTCCTTGAATCGCTGGGTGGCAAAGGTGAGAGCAGGGCATAGTTGCGGTGAGGGAAGTTGCGACCTGACCTGATGACGCGGGAGCTGCCTGACGCTGGCCACGGCGGACTTGGTAGCGGCCGTTATTTTATTCTATATTTTGTATCTTATTTTATATTTGTGCATCTGTGCTGTCTTCCTTTGCTTTCTCCTTTATTCCCCCGGCATCATGCTCCGTATTTTTTTTTTTAATTGTATTATTATTGCTATTAACAAAAACCCAAGTTGGGGCGCGCCAGATCCCTATTCAATTAAGCTCCCTGTCTTTGGTAGCTCTTTTTTTTTCTGCTCTTAGTGGGATTTTTTCGTCTACCCTTGTCATGTATGAATCACCTACTTTTTTGCTGGGCTCTCGCTCTTTCCCCCCTTGGCTCGTCTTTCCGCCCCAAGTTTTTCGCGCCAAAGAAGAAAAAAATACAAGGGGGGAAATCAGCCAAGCGCGACCGACCTCGTGTACGGCGCAACTTGGTTCGCACTTGCCGTAGACTTGTACCTTGCTTTGGGCCGTATCTGACCTCACGAACAAATTGAGCAAGAACGTCCCGCCGCTCTCCGTTCGCAGAAGACCCAGCACCCACCGTATCGATTCATCCTGCTAGACACGCTAACACGCTAAAGCTCTACTTCCCTTTTCAAGTAACCCTCCCTCTTTCTCGTTCCCGTTCCTTCCTTACACAGCAACAACCGTTTTGCGCCAAACTAAGAGATACTGGGGCTCTTTCCTCGTCACCTCCTTTTTCTCTTCTTTCTTTTCCTCTTCCTTTCGCCTTCCTCTCTGACTCCCTTCCCTGTCGCCAACTCTGACCACGGTCAACAACAATTCCCACAGCTTTTAAAAACGAACATCACGACTATACAACGACTGTGTCGTACGGAGACACACACATACCACGAGCGCATATACCATACATACCATACACACCGTACAAACTATACACGCCCCCAAAATCCGCCTGTGTAGTGGCACTGACAAGCCAGCGCATCCGCACGTCAGCAAAAATAGAGACAGCAAAAAAGACATCGCCTCCTCTCCTTTTTTTCTGTCTTTCCCCAGCATCGACGACCTTCTTCCATTGCCTTGTGTCACCGTTCTTATTGACAAGGCCACGCCCCCTCCTCGACTTTTGCTCCTGCGCCGTAACGAAACTGCAGCCCGCAAACTGCAGAGAAGCGCATTGGTACGACGAGCAGAAACCAGCCAAAAAAAAAAACGGACGAGCCGAACTGGAATCCCGGAACCGCAACACGAACAAGAAGACCCCGACAAAGAACAAGGACAAGGACCAGAAACTAGAGGCACGACTTGTACGCATCCCAGTCGGCATCGCACAAGAACTCTAAATTTTACGCCTTTTTCTACGCCCTTCTTTTGCGCCTTTCCTGCATCACTGCACCAATTTGCGAACCATTGGAACTTCTTGCGAGTCGACCTCTTTTGCCGAACCTGCAGGTCGCCAACCGCGCAACGTCGAAAAACGTAAACGGAGCAAGCAAACTCCATCTGGAGCTTCTGCATCGCGCACGCAGCCCTCTCTTGCTCTCCCAGCCCAGCATCCACAGAGGAACAGACACGGCCTGGTAGTCCAGAGCCGCGCATGCTCTTCGGTATTTCTGTGTGATTCTTGTGCTGTAGTCGACATCGTCTATCCTCTACGTCGTATACTACATGCCAGCCAGCAAGGACGGTTAAACCGGCCCCCGGACGAAGACGACCCAACACCAAGGAAGCAAAACTGCCAACCCGCGCAGCCCCTGGAACGGCCATGGGAGCCTGCCTCTCTGCGTCTTCCCTGGAACCACTGCACCTGTCATCCTTGGACCTCTCCCAGGTTGTGTTGTGGGAACTCTGAACTGGGCTGTAACCCAAAACAGCAGCCTGCATACACAGACGCCTGCCACTTCATCACTGTGGTTTTTTGCCGTGACGCCTGCTCTCTTCCTCACCATTGCAAGCGGCCGGCCTCTAACTGCGGCCCTTACCCGCCCCATCCTCGCAAAATATTAGATTCGCCAGACGACACCAGGACGACGTTTCGAGGGCGTACTTGTACACGGCCTGTACCTACCTGTCTTATTAGCTAGGGGGTGTATCTATATTCCCTCTTCTGTCCCCCCATCTTTTTGTCTCTCTTCTACTTTCTGCTTTATTCCTTCCTTTTTTTTTCTTTCTTTTTCTCTTCCTTTCCTTCTTTTCCTTCCTTTCGACAATACGATCTTTCCACACGCCCCCCCTTTCCCGTTAAAATAGACTCCCGTCGTCCGCTGCAACCAACCCTTGTCCGCCTACTTGGGCACAGTCGATCATCAAGCTCCACCCCCAACCAGCACACCAGCGCAGCAGCAGCACGAGAGAGAAACGAGGGACCGAGGAGACGGAAACGAATACGCCTGCAACAACAGCCAGCAGCAACCAGCAGAAGGAAAGAAACAGGCAGGACCAACAAGCAGCAAGTGAGAAGCGAAGCAAAGCATAGCAGCCACACACACCTACACCACGGTTACGCCTGCACAGCATTGCACAGCAGCAACCCGAACAGTCGACAAGAAAGTCAAAAGCAAAAGGCAGATGCAACACCACGACTAAGCAGCAAAGACGAACGAAAAAAGTTGCGTGGCGGCCACCGACGATACCAAGACGAAGGCCTCATTCTACAGATTTGGAAGGGAAAACACCTGCTGGCCAGATTTCCTGCTCAAGCATAAATCACCACCTCCCCACTCTCCTTTTCTGCTCTTTTTCGTTTTGTTTGTGGGCTGGACTCGCATCAACTTTCTGCTCCCTTTTTTAACCTTCAAGCTGTTTACTTCAGCAATCCCGCGTCTTCTTGCCAGACTGCAGCCTTTTTGACAAGGAGTTGCCCAAAACTGCACTTACACAAACAATCCCTGTTCTCACCACGTTTTTATATAAGTCTCCAAGACTCCCACCTTTCCTCTTTCTTCCACACCCACTCCACCTCCTTCTTCTTCCACTTTTACTTCTTCTTCCACCTTTACTTCTACTTCTACTTCTTCTTTTTTCTTTCCCATAAGAGCTAGTCTTCTTCTCATCCACCTTCACCTTCACGTCAAGACATCTTCTCACTCTACTCTTCTTTCTTCAACAACATGCGGCGCATATCAACATCTTTTACTCACTTCCCCTAAACGTTTTTGCTTTGCGCCACAAGAGCTCTGAGAGTTTCTTGATGTGCTCTTTATGAGACGACTTTTTTTTCTTCTTTTTCTATTTCTTCAACAACAGCTCTTCCATCCCATCTACATCTGATTCTTGCACCCTTCTTTTGCTGAACTTCTTTCGTCTCGTAACGTTGTTGTTCAGCAAATCTCAAAACCATGCCGTTCTTCGACCTATCTTCACATACAAGTTTCAGTACAGCAACTGCCTCTTCAATATCGATACCATCATCGGTAGAGGACGGCTCAACAACCTCGTCGACAGCGCCATTATCAACGCCGCTGTCATCATCACCCACCACCTCCATTTCCAGTTTCAAATCCTCTCTGGGCCGGAAAATGGCTCTGAGCAGGAGCTCTTCAAGGGAGAGCAGCGGCCGTGCGCATAGCATGCAGAACATGCAGAACACGCCGCTTGCTGGTCCCATGATGGAAAGGTTTGTTCAGGCACAAGCACAACAAGCACAAGAACGGGCGCTGGAGCAGGCACGGCGGTCTTCCGAGAGCGTCAACAATGGCCTTGTCTCCAACACCAGTTTCTCCAGCATGGCATCAAGCTCCCACAACTCACCCGCACTCATCTCCGATGTGCCAACACCAACATATGGCAACTCCATGGTGCCCTCGCCAGAGCCGCTCCGTGGACGGGACGGTGGGCCTGCTCCCATTTCCTCCTTCCAGCTGCCGGAGTCGATGCTGAGCCACAAGATGAGCGAAACCTCACTCCTCCAGCACACGCCGCCACCCAGCATTCACCCTGGTAATAACGGCAACGCCTCCATGTCACAGGAGGCATCAAAACAAAACGGCAACATTATCCGCCGCCTATCCAACCGGGCCTCCAAAGCCATTACACGACGCAGGCCGTCGTCGGCTCACCCCAACAGCCGGGACGTCAGTGTCGGACCTGGCATTCTTCGCAGGCGAAGCGACAGCAACAACACGGCACCCGCCAGCGACATTTTGGACCGGCCCACTTTCGACACAGACTCCGAGTACGACGTCGATGAGCGCGACGACGGCGACAGCATTGCGGCATCCATGTTCGACGGCATTGCCAACACAGATGCATCTGCCACTACTAATGGCACGTCTTCTGTGAACGGCTCTGCCGCAACAGCCACGGCACCCACGCCTGCTGAGGTCGGCCCTGTGATCCCTCTCGCCCTGCTCCACGGCATCCCCATCTGGAAAGTGTCCAAGAAGCACAAGCGCATAATCCTCACGCTCGACGCCGAGGCCGGAAAGGTGTCTTGGGATAAGTTCCGTCCATCCAAGAGCATCTACATTGACGACATCAAGGAGATCCGCACCGGCGCCGACATCCGCCAGTACCGCCTCGACTGCAACATTCCCGAGTCCGACGAAAGCCGTTTCTTCTCGATCCTGTACACCGTTCCGGGCACCACGAACACCAAGCACAAGCACTTTATTGCCGATACCGATGAGAACTTTTCGGACTGGACCAGCACGCTCGATGCCATTTACAAGCACCGTCAGGACATGATTGCTTCGCTCATGGCCTTTAACGACAAGGCTGTGCGCGGCTACTGGAACCGCGAGATGGCTCGTCAGTCGTCGGACAAGCTCAACGCCCAGTCCACCACGGCTCTGGCCGGCGAGATTGACTTTGCTGGTGTTGAGCGCGTCTGCCGTAACCTGCACATCCACGTGCCCCAGGAGACGCTGCGCGCTAGCTTTGCCGGTGCTGATGTGATGAAGACGGGCCGCCTCAACTACACTGGTTTCCAGGAGTTTGTTCGTCTGATGAAGAAGCGCGGTGACATCCATGCCATCTACCGCACTCTGGCCTCGAACGCCAACCTGGGCATCACGCGTGACGAGTTCTTTGATTTCCTGCGTAACACGCAGGGCGAGAACGTCGATGATGAGCTGGCCTCCTGGGAGACTGTGTTCTCGCGGTTTGCCCGCCGGCCCAAGGCCTCTTCGTCGTCTGCCAAGGATGTGGCCGTCATCAGCGATGGTGAGTCGGTCATCAGCGGCACTGAGGAGGTCCCGCGCATGTCGGAAGCCGGCCTTGCTAGCTACCTCACGTCGACCTACAACCTGTCCACGATCAAGGAGCCCAAGCAGTACACCTTTGACCGCCCCATGAACGAGTACTACATCTCCAGCTCGCACAACACGTACCTTGTCGGCCGCCAGATTGCCGGCACGTCGAGCGTCGAGGGCTACATCTCGGCCCTCACGCGCGGCTGCCGCTGTGTGGAGATTGACTGCTGGGACGGTGCCGATGGCCAGCCCATTGTCAACCACGGCAAGACGCTGACGTCGAGCATCTCGTTCCGCGAGGCCGTCAATGCTATCAACCGCTACGCCTTTGTGAAGTCGCCCTTTCCTCTGTGGATCTCGCTCGAGGTGCACTGCAACCCGGAGCAGCAGCGGATCATGGCCCGGATCATGCGCGAGGTCTTTGGCAGCAAGCTCGTTACCGAGCCGCTATCGAACGCGACCAACCGCCTGCCTTCACCGTCCGAGCTCCGCGGCCGCATCCTCATCAAGACTAAGAAGACCCAGCAGCCCACGACGACTACGACTACCGCCGCCGCCACCACCACTCTGCCACCCCTTCCTCTGCAGACCTCGAGCGAAGTCATTGCCGCCAACACCAGCGAGTTCTCCGGTCGCCGCCGTGGCAACAGCCTGCCGACGCCGTACCTAAAGTCCATAACCCTAGACGGCAACATCCCCAGTTTCATCTACTCGCCCACGAGCTCGCTCTCGCAGACCTCGCCGCTCTCGTACTCGGCCGGCCAGTCTAGCCCCGTCCTCAGCCCCGGCTACTCGACCCCGACGACCCCGCGCAAGTCCAGCACCCCCAAGGCGCGCTTGACGACCGTCAACACCATCACCGAGGGCGAAGTGGCCCGCGAGATCCCGAGCAGCAGCACGAGCGACTGCGACAGTGGCAGCGAGAAGCTCCCGACCAAGCACAAGCAGAGCAAGATCGTGCCGGAGCTTGGCTGCCTGGCCGTGTACTGTGTAGGTGTGCACAAGGCGACGCCCTTTGAGGACGCCGATTGCAAGCTCTTCAATCACATTCTATCGTGGGACGAGACGGTGTACGAGCGTGGCACCAAGACGCGCGACTACCGCCAGGCGGTGTACTTCCACAACATGCGCTACCTGATGCGGGTGTACCCCAAGGCGTACCGCATTGGCTCATCCAACTTCAACCCTCTGGGCCACTGGCGCCGCGGTGTGCAGATGTCGGCTCTCAACTGGCAGACGTATGATCTGGGCATGCAGCTGAACGCGGCCATGTTCACGGGCGGCACCGACCAGTCGGGCTACGTGCTGAAGCCGCGCGAGTGTCGCCAGTTCCAGGTTCTGCCCAACCTGCCTGGTGAGAGCAAGCCGCGCGAGCTCAAGCGGGAGCGCAAGAACGTCAACTTTAGCATTGGTGTCGTGTCGGCCCAGCAGCTGATGCGCCCGGCCAACTTCCCCGACCGGCGCACGCTGGATCCGTACATTGAGGTCGAGGTCTTTATGGCCGACGACAAGCGCGACCGCGACGAGAGCAAGCAGCAGCAGCAGTCGTCATCCGACTACCTGCCGCAGACGCCGCTCATCTACCGCACCAAGATTGCGCCCGGCAACGGCTTCAACCCGGTCTTTGACCAACGCTTCAACTTCCGCTTCACGACCAAGTACCCGGACCTGGTGTTTGTGCGCATGAGCGTCAAGCTGGCCGAGAACGGCAAGTACACGAGCGCCAACCCGACGGCGACGTTCACGGCCAAGCTCAGCAACCTCAAGCAAGGGTACCGCACGATCCCGCTAGTGGACGTCAACGCCGACCGCTACATGTTCTCGACGCTGCTGTGCGAGATCCACAAGGAGCCGATTACGAGCGTGTTTGTGCCCTGCGCGACGGATGCGCCCGAGGCCGGCGTCAGCAGCACCAACAAGCTCAAGAGCATCCGCACCGTCTTCAACCGCACAACCAACCTGAGCCCCAAGTCGAGTATCGACAGCGGGCCGTCATTGTGAGATTGAACGACTACACACATACTATCATCCATCATCCCTTCTCCTTCCTTCTCTCTCTTCCTTCTTTTCTTGTACTACTACTACTTTATTTTCCTTTGTCTTTTTTGTGTCTTTCCTCTTCCTGCATTCTATCCCCCGATTGTCCATTTTTATAGCAAGCTTCAAGATATGACAAAAAATTTAGCATAGCGAGGTGTGGGTTGAAACGGTCAACGCATCTAAGGGTTTCATTTATTGGTTTATTTTGATTTTGTTCACAACTTCACTTCTTTTCACCACCTTTTTAACCGTCTTTTTTATTTGTTTTTGTTTACTTTCTTGTTCTTCTGTTACCCGAACCCATCAAGGCGTTATTTATTTCACATCATACTTCTTGTCTACAATTGCATTTTGGTTTATCTATTCCCCCACGGTGGACATTTATCCAACAACATTCACGATCGCTACACTGTTTTTCTGTATTTTTCTTGGGATATCCCACACACACACACATTATTTAACGGATAGAAAAGCGAGGCAAACCACAATTCACGCAACGCACGGTACGGTGCTTTATTTATCACATCATCACATCATATTAGGACAATGTTATTCTATCTTTTTTTTTCGTTTAGTTCACGCACTTTGGTTCATTTTTATAAGGACGGGATACTGGTTCACACACAATGGATAGGCTAGAAGGGCCCACATATTATTTGTACTTTTTACTCTCTTTATCTTCATCTTTGACAAACAATCAACAATTATGAACTTATTCTCATATCTCATTCACGTGCTGCTCGTATATCGCCTCCGTTTCCCGTCGCCGGTGACGCAGAGGAGGCTTTGAGCTTAATCTTGACAACCATCACAACCTCGCTTGAGCGGGGGTCATTCCACAAAGTAAAGATGTGTGCCCATATTCTCTACAAGAACAGGTAACCACCTAGGTTCGTATGTTACCGTAATTCTTGTATGGCAAATACCCAGTGGATTCCTTATCCCTTCCCGGATATTGAAGTATAAGTAGCATCTAGGACTCCCACAAGTCTTCGAATCAAGTCAGATTCAAATAATACAGTACATATTTTACGCAGCAAAAGGCCAACCTCTTTTTGGGAAATGGCCGAAGAAATCAAACAAATGGCCCATGCCTCTGCTCTCCGCATGACAGTGGAAGCGGACAAGGAGACCATGGGCAATGAACGATACCATCACATTGACCTTTCGACTAATCTATGACGCCCCGCCGGGCAGCCGCCCGATCTTCGTGCATCATAGAGGCCAAGGCTCACGCAACGACGTGGCGTACATAAAAATGGCCAACACCACCGAGTGGACCTACATCGAGGAAGAAGACCCTTTGCCATGCCGGCCTCCGAGACGATCCGGACGTCGAGATCCATGTTGCGAGCGATGCTGAGAGCCGCGGTACCTTTTTTTGTTCAAGAACCCAGGCGATGTCGGATGGACAGACACCATGACCCTAGACAAGCGCCGTAGAAGATTCTGGTGCTTCCAGTGGATCCCCTACGACGCCGGTCCTGGCGATGCGATGCGCATCCGGTGCGAGGGCCGCACTATCGACTGGTGGGACTGGGGCACGCGCGAAGACCACGCCGACACCACGGTCATGCTGCCCTGCTTTATTTACGGCCGAGTAATGAAGCCCTTTGACAATGACGGCCGGCCCGAGTTGGTGATTCCAACGTCGAATACCGTCGAGTTTAACATTGTGGAGGAGAAGGCAGTATAAATAATTAGTATATAAATAAAATGTTGAGCAAGATTGTGTTCGTTTTGTCCGGTGATACTTTAACGGGAGGTATAGATCGCTAACGGACAAAGGCAAGAAGAGGGAGAGGAAGAACTGGGTCACGCCAAGTGTCAAGTATCAGTGACAACTCAAAGCTTCAACCCCAGACGCCACACCTTAGATAGAAAAGTCAACTCGCTCGCCAAGAAAACCAAGAAAATAAGAAAACGGACCCCGCAAACTATACGTGACTCGGCCGAGACAGCATACCAAGACGAAAAGAAAATCGAAATTATCAGTATGCAGGCTTTCAGTGACTTACACACTTGCCCGAGCTTTCCTTCAAGAGCTCGTCTTTTTTATCGATCAAGTATGGTAGAATAATGTTATTTCTTTCGGCCGTTATGAAAAGAGAGAATAAAAAATATCAAACTGCTAGTAACCAAAAAGGACAACAAATATAAAAAAAGTAATGAAAACAAGACCCGAGAAAAGGCGCCCGAAAATACAAGCTACTCCGTCCCAAAGAAGGGAATCTATCGAATGAATACAAACGCGTTATATGTACATGAGTGGATAGTCTCCTTTGTATGAGTCGGACTGCTACGCAGTCCTCATCTTAGTCAACACTTCCATCATCCAGCTCGTTTTGTGGTTGCTGGTGGGCACCGTCGACACTACCTGGACGCGTGCCTGTTGGCGACACGGCACCGCCCGTAGCGGCCGTCGGCGACGCCGCACCGGAACTGCCGTTGGACGAGGCTTTGCGCAGCAGACCACTCGTGGGGTCGGGCATCCAGCGGGCCCGCAGTGGCGAGGCGCCTCTCTGTGGCCGTGCCTGTGGCTGTGTCGCAGAAAGCACGGGCACGTCCGCCAGCGTCGTGGCGTCCTCTTCGCTGGTGTTGTCGAGGTCGTCGTCGTTCTCTTCCTCTTCCTCTTCTTCATCATCGTCGTCATCCTCAAACAGGTCAATGTCGTCCTCGGGCAGCTTGCGGCCTGTCGTGCTTAGGCGTTGCAGGGAAACGGCATTGGGTTGGTGTTTTCGTTATTGTAGTTGTTGTTGCTGTTGCCCGCAGAGTCAGTGTAGCCCTGGTTGGGATCGCGGCCGAGGATACGGTCGGCCTTGGACGGCGAGAGAGGAGAGCGGCGGTAGCGGCTGGGCTGTGACCGAGAAGAAGAAGGGTGCAGATTGAGGTTGGGCGGCGGCGCGGCGCGCTGGTTCTGGAAACGCTGCTGCGGGTTGTACCGCGGCGGCGTGGCGGAGGTGACGACAATTGGCGGCGCTTGTGATGATGACGACGCGTCATCGTCGTCCATACCCCAGCCGGCGGCCCGTTCACGGGCGCGCTGAGCATCACGGTCGCGCTGGATCCGATCACGGGCAGCCACCCACTTCGGGCTGGGCTCCCAGGTCCAGCCGTCACCGGTCGTGGTGGGCACCGGGAGGGCCCACAGCCAGGGGTTGGGGCCGAACATGTGGCGGAGGTTGCGGCGGGTGCCGAGGTCAAAGGCGTGCGGCATCTTGGCGCTGTCCTGCTCGTCCAGATAGGCGTCGTGGCGTTTCTGGGCGCGGTAGCGTTCGAGCTCGTCGTAGGTGAGGCGGCGGCCCATTTGGTTTTGGGGACCAGCCGCGGTGCTGGCACTGGCGACACTGCTGCTGTAGTTGAGCAGGGTGTTGTCGTCGTCATCATCGTCGTCGTGGGCGCCTTGGACACCGGCAAACAGCCCCTGCTCCTCGTCGCCAGTACGGCTGTAGCTGTTGCTGTTTCCCAGATTGTTCATTTGGCGGCCGTACTGCGGCAGCGGCACACCATGCTCGGCGGCCGCAGCTTGGGCGTTGGCCGAGAGTGTCGAGATACCGTCGCCGATAGCGCCGGCCACCGTGGCAGCCGCCGTAAAAGGCATCGACCCGCGCAGCGACGAGCTGTACCGCGTCTTCTCCATGCACTCTATGGTGGTCTGGCCGCGGCTCGCCAGGACAATGTGCCAGACAGTAAAGAGGCCGACGGCAAAGCCAATGATGCCGCCGACGACCGTCAGCATAATGTACTGCACAGGCATCAGCGTCTCGCCGGCCGTGGTGTAGGTAGCGTCGTTGACAATCTCGGTCCAGACCCAGGAGCCTGCCACAAAGAACGAGAAAAGACTGAGCAGCGACGTGTAAATCAGAAACAGCAAGAACATCTTGCCGTTCTTCAGGCCGATGCAGTTGGCCAGCCAGGGGCAGTGGTGGTCCATTTTGAGGACGCAGCGGCGACAGGTGGAGCAGTGGTGGGCGCGGTCGGGCTTGCGGGCCTGGCACTTTTTGCAGAAGCGCATCTCGCCGTTGGACTTGACGGTCAAGCTACCGGATGCGGCGAGGCTCTCGTTGTGGTCGGTCAGGCCATTAAAGGGCGATGCCGAGTTGGTGGGCACGGTGCTGTAGCCCTGGTCGTTGGTGGTGCTTCCGGGGCAGGTAAAGACGGCGGCCGTATAGGACCAGGTCATCATGATGTAGAGGGACAGACCGACATAGGCGCACCAGGGCCCGGTCCAAGACGAGTGGTTGTAGGCCTCTGGCGTTGTGCCGAGATGGATCACGACATAGGAGGCCCATGTAGAGATGCCGTAGACAAAGGCGAGCGGGAAGTAGGTCGCGCAGGTGCAGCAGGCGCGCTCGATGCGCCGTACAAGGCGGCGGCCGATCATGTCGGGCGGAGGAGGAGGGTGGTCGGGGTGGTCGGGATAGTCAATGTCGTCTTCGGCCGAGTAGGGATGGGCGTGGCTGAGGAGCTCGACAGAGTTGGACTGGGAGTAGGGGTCGGGGTCGGAAGAGACGGGTCGGTGTTGCAATCGACGGCCGTTGCGGTCCATGGGCGAGGGTGATAGATGGGTAGGAGAGGTCGAAAAGAAAAAGGACGAAAGACAAGACGTGTCTATGACCGCGAAACGCTAAACGACAGGGATGCAGACGCAGCCGTCGAGACGGGCATCATGGGTGAAGGACCGTATGCAGAATAGACGCAGAATGCAGAATGCAAAATACAAAGGGCCGGCTATCGATGTCGCTGTCGTGGGAAAAGAAGACGGAAAAGACGGAATGGTTGGGAGGAGTTGGGAAAGAGTTGAGAAAGTTGGGATGTAGTCGTGAAACGGAAAGTTCCTTGGGATTTTGGTGTGGAGAAACCACTTTTGGTCGTGTTCCGTCGTTCCTGCTGCGCCGAGCTGCTGACGACTGGGAAGGAGGCAAGTACACAGTATTACGACGTACTCCGTACAGGGGGCAGAAAAGTGCCCGAGACGGACCAGCTCTCTCTTTCCCAAAAAGCGGTGGCGGTGCGCACAGATGAAATAAGGAAAGAGTACTCCGTACAAGAATGTTGTTGAAGAAGGAACGATGAAAAATGAAGAAAACACAAAAAATGGAAAGAGCCGAGGACAATACGCTGCCTCGTTCTTTCCTCTCCTTTTTTTTTTTTTTTGGTGACGACGCCTCCTTTTCCTCATTCGTACTTGCCTCCCTACACTTTTAATTCCCAGCGGACGCCACGGAAGGTGCGGGTTTGCTGACCGCGCCTTCTCGCAGCAGCAGCGCCCTACGTAGTAAAGTATTAAGTTAGGCAAGCCGTGGCTAGCGTGTTTTCGCGTGTGCAAACAGCGTGCAGCAGCACTTTTGTTAGTGAGCTTTCTCCTTTCCCAACTGTGGAGTGTCGTCATGCAGGCTATTAGGGGGCGCTGTGGGTTTTGGATGGTTTTAGGGGATAGACAGCAGCTTTTAGGGGCAAGTGCCATTCGAGTCGACAATTCCAGTTTGGCGTGGGCCCGATTGGAGTCAATTGGTTTGTCAAATTTACCACGCGCGATGATACCACAGCCACGCGACATTCTGCTTTTTGGCTTTTCGGGTTATTGATTTCAATCCAACCTCATCTCATCCCATCTCATCTTAATACCACTTCAGATCAAGACAATTAATTCTCCATTATTTCCCTATTATCATACAAGTACACAGCCAACTGCCAACCCCCTCCTAGATCTTCCTAAACTGCCAAAGATGAAAAACTGAAATACAAAAACAAAAACGCCCAAGATGCAGCCAGATCCTTTCTTCCCAAAATTTTAATAAAACCAATCCCGCAGATGGCAAAATTGAAACAAAAATGCAAACACCAACTGCCAGAAAAATGACGCCGTACTTCGTACGCCGGACGTCTCCTACTGGCACACCCACTCGGCAAACACACACCACCGTGCCGTCCGGTCGGCCAGCACCAGACCGCGCCAGACACCGCGCTCGCTGCACTTGATAATCGTCTCCCATGTGCCACCATCGGCCGGGTCTTCGTCGCCGGCTGAACGGCCACCGACGCCGATACCGCTGCTCTTGCTGCGGTCCTCCTTGCGCATGAGACGCAGAATCTTGCCGCCGGGCGTCTGGATGGCCAGCTTGGCCGGCTTCTTGGTCGTTCCGCTGCCACTGCTCTGGCTGCTGCCACTGACACTGCCCGCCGGGATCATGTTGTTGCCATTCAGCTGGTTGCTGCCGGTCATGCTCGAGAGCATGCTCATGGCCGACGAGGGACGCGCAAACGGTGACGGCGAGGGCGCTCTGTGCTGTGGAATCACTGGAGCAGCGCCGCCGGCCGTGCTGGGGTGCTGCCGGATGGCAAACACGAACGTATTGTTGAGCGCCAGGCGTTGGCACTGTGGCTGCACCACGTAAATGTCGTGTCGTTGCGCGTGCGGTGTCGGGTGCCGCGTCACAAACTCGTAACTTGGGTTTTCGCCCGTGTGCACAACCGGCAACGAGAAGGCCAGTGGGTGTGGGATGTCCTTAATGCTGTGCATCAGACCACGTCGGCCTGCATACACCTTGAGAATACCCGTGCCTTCGTCACCGGGGAGCAGGCCCTTTACCGTGTACCGCTTGATGCCACCAGCAATCCAGTCAGCCTGTGCAAGAGCCCGCTTCTTGAGAACATCGCCACTCTCAAAGTAGTCGCCGTCGGCATCTCTTGTCAGGGCACGGACCTCGACCTCTGCGGCCACTTCCACCTCTTCAGGAACGCTGAATCGGACATGCACCATTTCGAGATCCTCGATGCGCAGTAGCGATGTGTTAAAGTCCATGAGCTGAAGACCATTGCGGAAGTAAGGCGGGCCTGCACACGGCAGGTTCTGAAGAATTTCGTGGGCGACCGGTGGGCACAGGTGCTGCTGTGTATGGTGCTCGGAATGTGTGTATAGCAGGCCTCGCTGGGCTGCACCAGGAACCACCAAGGATCGGCTGTGGTACTGCTGCCGCCGCCGCTCGAGTATTGGCCGCGACGGGGGAACGATGGGCTGGCCAAACAAGCGTCCATGATGCGCCACTCGTTGTCGACAAGAACAGCATTCCACCAATGGTTGGCGCGTGGCATGATGCCCAGCTCGGGAATATCGCCTGGCGCTTTCAGATAACCACGCACAACCTCGCACGGCAAGCCGGCTGCTTCGCACATCTCTGCCACCAGCACGGCGTACTCCTCGGGACATCCCCGCTTGGACTGGATCACCTTGCGTGTGTCCAACCCGTCGGAACCTGCCATTTCGTAGTCGTCCTCCCACACAATCTTCTCGGACACCCAGGTAAAAATGGCCCGCAGACGCTGCACGTCGCTGCGGTACGGGCGGCAGACGTAGGTCGTGGAAAGCGTGATGGCGGTCGTCATGGGTGGGAGACTGCTGATGAAGCGCGAGTTCTTGTCGACTTGGCTCAGGTTCAAGGCGCTGTAGTTGGTCGGCTCAGCCACAGGCATGCCGTCGCCTCCTTCGTCGCCCTCAATTGTGTTGTACAGCTCGTCGACAGGATCGAGAGTTGGGTAGTCGAGCATCTGGCAGCGGTCACGCCGCTCGTTACGCTCAATCCGGCTGAGCGAGTTCGAACGGTTGACATCCCGACGGACCTGCACCCAGTCCACACCGGCTCCACCACCGGCGGCTCCCAGACCCATCTCCCTCGCAGCATCGCGGCCATAGCCCACGTTGGAGGTTGGGCCCAAAGTGTTCATTGGTGACGACTGAGAGTAATTGTGACTGCCAACGCCGCTTCCCATTCCCGTGTTTCCGAAGCCAGTCATGGCAATGGAGCCGCGGCTACTAGCCACGCCTGTCTTGGCAGACTCAATCATCTTTTTAAAGATGTTGCTCTTCTTGACTGTAGACTTTGGCTGTGTGAGGCCACCAATGCCCGCAAGCCCGCCAAGGCCAGGCATATCGTCGCCGCCACTGTGGAAACCGATCTGAGACTTGGAACGAAGACGGTTTGCTGCATTCTGTTGGTAGTCGGAGGCATGGCT
Source organism: Sporothrix variecibatus (assembly GCA_016097105.2). Lineage (NCBI taxonomy): Eukaryota > Fungi > Ascomycota > Sordariomycetes > Ophiostomatales > Ophiostomataceae > Sporothrix > Sporothrix variecibatus. The sequence goes on along the minus strand of JADMNI010000001.1, from coordinate 490,722 downwards.
GCTGTGATAGGTAACACCGGTAAAGGGAGAATCAGGCCGCTCTCCATCCCACTCCCGCATGCCCATGGCGCTCTGGGCACGGCTCATATTCTTGCGGGCAAGACTGCCTGCGCTCGTAGCACTAAAGCCACTGGCCGACGCGCCGCTCATGAGACTGCGGTTGGTGCTCTGCGTGTTGGTACTAGTGGTCGTAACGGTACTGCGGTTGCCGGCAGACGCATTGGTAGAGTTGGTCTTGGTCGTAAACGTGCGGTTGAGAACCTGGCGGCCAACATCATAAGCCGACCGCCGATGGTGCAACTGTTGCTGCTTGAACGAATCCATATCCTCCCCTCCACCAAATCCGTCACCACCTCCACCGCCCATAGACGACTTCGGCCGCTCAAATAGTCCAGGAGCCTTGGGTGGTGGCATCGGCGCATCATTGTCGACAAAGGACTGGTTGCCAAACTGGGGCTGCTGGTGTTGTTGATGCATATTCCGTAAACGCGACTCCATGCGCTCGACGTAGTTGCTCAGTTGCGGCAGCTGCTGTTCGTCTTGACTGGATCCATACGCGTTGTCCTGGGATGAGTTACCGCTGCCACTGCCGCTGTAAGTCTCGTAGCCTTCGTCGACGGGTTGCGATATGCCCATGGATGTCTGCGGCCGGATCTGTTCTTTGCGCTGCATTCGTCTGGAGCTCTGGTTGATCGCATCAAAGGAGTCCGGTGACCAGGCGTCAAAAGCAGAAGGCATGGGCTCGGGTGTTCTTGCGTGGTCTCTCGACATGCCAAGTGCATCCAGCTGCTCAATCACGCCGTCCATGGCCTCTCGTAGTGGTGATGGCGTAAAGCCTGACTCGATGGGTCCTGGCGAGGGAACAGGTGATGGCACGCGTGGAGTGTGGTATCCTGCAGCGGAGTGGTGGCTGTTGTATGACATGTTTGATCCATGGCGCTCGAGGCCATGCATGCCGCCCATCATCCCGGGACCACGGTTGTCGTATGAAGCGGCTGAATCCTGTCGGCTCATGGTATGGCGATGAGGAGGTGGCGGTGGTGGCGGAGGCGAGTCGAGTTGTTCCATCGAGCTCGAGGGCCGGTATGGCTGATAGGTCTTCTCCTCCGGTGGTGTCGGCTGGCGGAACTGCTGCAATGGCATAGTCGGTGCCGGTGACGGTTGCCGAGAGGGAATGTGCTGGTGGCGGTACTGCTGCGCAGGTGATGGCGATGGTGGTGGCTGGTATTGTTGCGGGGGCGGCGGCTGCTGATGCTGTTGCTGGTGGAAGAGCGGCTGGTGGACCGGTTCCTGGCTGTGGTAGCTGTTCATGCGCGGGTTGGGCGATGGTGACCTAGACCCGCCGCCGTATCCCAGTGCTTGATGGTGCGGCGATGGACTTGGTACGCGAGCAATGCTATTGCTGTTGTTGCGCATGTTGGTGTTCCCACTGCCGTGTCGAGAGCTGTTGACATGGCTGTTTCCTTTGCGGGTGCTGTTGCCGCCGTTGCTGCCCGTGCTATTGACCGAGGTCGCAGACGTTTCTCTAGAACGATTGGAGGCTGGGTGGTAAGTCTCGGGCTGTTTGGCAGTTGTGTAGTGTGGTGCTTTTGCGTAGGCCTCAAAGGGCCTCCGGAAGGTCTTTGACTTTTGCGGTGTGTTCTTGGGGCTCGGTGTGGTGCCGGCGGGAGGTAGAGGGCTCGTTGAGCGTGTGATGGGACGAAACTCGGGAGGGAGAAGCTCGACAAAGTTGGATGGAAAGGCGCCGACCATACGCCGGTCGCGGAAAAGTCGACCGGTCCACCAGCTGCCGTCGCCAGCGTTGAGGCACTCGATGAGGTCGCCCTCCATGAATCCTAGATCGCGTTTTGACTGGACAAGTTAGCAGGAAACACAACGACAACACAACATTGACACTAGAACATGCTGAGAATCGTACCTCGCCTCCCCAGGAGTAGACAGCTCTGCACCAGCACGGAAACCGCGTGGGAAGCGGTGGAGGTGCTGGTAACGTCATGTTGACGGCTACAGAGGAGCGATGTGTATGTGTTGATGTTGTCGAGAGCGTTGACTGAGGTTGAGGACCTGTATGTGTCCGAGGTAGCGGAAAGACCGACGATCAGTCCAAAGCAGTCCAAGCTCAGAATCGTGCCGTTTATCTGGAGATGTAAATGTTTTCGTGATGTTGAGTCCAGTCGTAAACAAAGAGCGGAGAGGTTCGAGGAAAGGAAAGAGAGGCACGGAAACAGGGCCTGCCGTTGTCCAGCGGAAAACCAGGTTTCGAGAAGAGCGGCGAGAATGCTCTCGTTAATCGTGACGGCGTGTTGGGTGAGCAGAAGAGACAATGACAGAATGGGAAGATATCCAGAGTCGAAAAAATGCCAAATAACAAGACACGGGAAATATCATAGCAGAACCACGATATAGCAGGTGCGACGGTACGGTGTAGGCAGGAGCGATGAGAGAGCATGAGAAAGCACCTGGCATGAGGAAGGGACGTTGTGTGTCTTCGTTGTGTGCTCTTGCCCTCTTTTGGTGGGCTGTCGTTTTAGCGTGTAGCCTGGTCCGGCAGGTGCGTTGCTCGAAGCGCTGTGCCAGCAGGGAAGGTGTGCGTTGGCGAGGAAAGCACAAGTCAGGTATTTTGATCCTGTTGCCCAGCAACGCGGCAGGTGCTGGCCTGCCCCTGTGGTTAACTTTTTGTCGCGTACCCCACCTAGGCCAGCCCACAGGGCGGCCCGCGTGCTTGGGCGCACTAATGCGGAAAGCGCAACCCCTGGGCAAACTCCAGCTCTCCAAGCGATCCAATTAATTTGGAGATAATCGTGTGTGTTTCTTCTGCTTTTGGCCATGGGCACGTCTGCATTCCTGCCATTCTTCGCGACAGCCAAATTTGTGTCTCAATATCGAAACTCTCAACACGATGCGCCACGAGACGAGTTTTGATATACACGAGACACAAAATACGAGACACGAAGACGAGTCAGCGCTGCCGCAGAAGAAGATGGCGTTCCGGAGATTGAGAGTGCCTGGTGGTGACGGAAGCAAAAGGCTGCGACGCGTCTCCATCGCGATCCTCAAATTGCGAACGACATCCGAAATCGAGACATCTCGTGATATTGGCAAGATGGTCAGTTGTCTGGCCGCTTCTTGGCTTCATACGAACGCTATTTCAGAATCATCGATATTGCGGTTCATGAACTCGGGTATTTCTTTGACAGACGTCGTTCTGCCTCGACGCGACTATTACAATCCAGCACGCCATTCTAGTCCTCGAATTGACAACAGCTTCCAGCCGTATGGTCTGTACCAGTCTATCTCCGCATTGCATCTCACAAAGAAGCTCGCTTGCTCGACTCCAAACTGTTCGCCGGTCTACCCGGAGTGTCAAGCTGTCCGGCGACTTATCTGAACTCTGCCGTCCAACAAGAGTGCACCATCGAGATGCACGTCGCCATTTGGATATCGCTCAATGTGCATAACTGTTACGCCTCATTTCTGTGAAATATAATATACTAAGAAGATGCCGTGTTCGGCGACTTGTCTCGGCTCCTCACCCAAAGGCCATCCAAATTGGCCGAGACCAAGGCGACGACACTGGTGATACCAGGGAGAGAATAGCAAGGCATCAATGTTGGGAGACGAGAGAAACAGCTTCCTACTTGACAATTATCCACAGCATGCAACATTCAGCTCCCGTCAACGGCCAGGCACAAATTAGGGCCTTTGCTCGTTGGGAATGGTGCCCTCCAGGCAGATGTCGCTATCTCCAATCACAGATGCGTCAGACAATCACTGTCGCAAGATGGCGTTATCATGGCGACTACCCACTTACACGGCGAACGACACCAAATGCCCAGCACCGCCGAACAGTGTCAAAATCCAATATCTCCAGCATCTCCAACCCCCTCACTGCTAAGCATGCAAAGACGTTATCTTTTTTACGCAGTCAGATACAATATTCGCGATTTGCACAAGCTGCACCACATCCATCGCCACGCCAGACGCGCTCACAACATCGCACTAGAAGCATTGGCCATCGCGCTTTTGATGATGCGACACGGCCCAACATGACCGACGGACATACTTTAAAAGATGCAAGGCTGCCTCTAGCCAATACAATTATATGAGACTGCACCCAGGAACATATCGACACGGACAGTCCTGCCCGATCATGCAGCTCTTGACGAGTGTCGAGAGTAAGACAGAACAAGATGCTTCGGGATTGGTACACGAGAACCCCATTCTTTCATTCGAGATGCAAGCTATCATCTTGACGACGTTCTTAGTTTCCAGTTGAAACTCAGATGTGATCTACTTCGTATGAAGAGGCGTGCCTACCACTAATAGTAGCCATTGCAATCCCGAGCATTCCATTGGATGCACCAGCTGTCTGCCGTCATCTGGTTCTAGACCCCATATTTGCTCTTTGCTTGATGTTTAATGCCCGGCGGAAGGCTATATATCGATGGCGCCCTTTGAGCGCCGTTCGCCAACGTTGGTTCGATATGTATCAACCGTCATCCGACTAGCATGACCGATAAGATGCAGGTTTAGTCTGTCACACATCTGCTCGTTTATATCGCGGAGTTGTAAGTCGCCAATCGAGGCCAGGCACTGTTTCATGACGCGACATGTCTATCCTCGCACCTCACGCGGAGGGATGCGGGGAGAATGCCGTTCGTTTATGTTGTTCATGTTGTCGTCTACGGGTCTTTTACCATGCTGGTTCTTGTCGTTTGTCTATTTTTCCGCGATGTCTCCGGATACTAGCTCGACAACCATCAAAGTGATGTGCTGCGTCGCTTGGTGATGTGCTGCCGACCACGGCGCCGAGTTGTAGATGGAGGGGGAAAGAGTGGCATCTGAGGGTACTAGTCACGGAGTATAAAGATGTCGATGTTGACCTATTCAAGTTTGTTCTCTTTTTTATATATTCTCAAGAACAATAGCAAAAACCATCAAGAGCATACAAACCCTTTTGTTTCTTTTTCACATCACATATTCACAATGGCTCCTCCTGCTGCTGACGTCGATCTCGACATTGCCCCCGCGCCCTATGTCATCCCGACCAAGGCCGTGAGCGGCTCCAAGCTTGCCGAGCCGCTGACCTCGTCGGGCTCGCTCGACAACTACGAGCAGTTTGACGTCACCAACGTCATTGGCCGCGAGTTCCCCAACCTGCAGATCAGCGAGATTATCAACGACGACCAGAAACTGCGCGACCTGGCCATCCTGGTCTCACAGCGCGGTGTCGTTTTTTTCCGCAACCAGGACCTGACCATTGACGACCAGAAGATCCTGGGCCAGAAACTCGGCGAGCTCACTGGCAAGCCCGAGACGTCCAAGCTGCACCGTCACGCGCTGTCCAACAGCAAGCGCGGCATCGCCGTCGACGAGAACGGCAAGCTCGACGACGAGGTGTCTGTTATTTCGTCCGAACAGAACCGCAAGTACTACAAGGACCGCTTCACCTCGACCTCCAAGCAGCTGGCCGGTGTTGGCTGGCACGCCGATATTACCTTTGAGCGCGTGCCCTCGGACTATGCCATCCTCAAGATTACGCAGCCGCCCGAGGATGTTGGTGGTGATACCCTGTGGGCTTCGGGTTACGAGCTCTACGACCGCCTGTCGCCGCCCATCCAGAAGCTTGTCGACGGTCTCACGGCCACGCACTACCAGCCCAACTTTGTCAAGGTGAAGGAGACGTTTGGTGTCGAGCTGATTGACACCGACCGCGGCGCGCCCGAGAACAACGGCCTCGACTTCAAGGCCGAGCACCCGGTTGTGCGTACCAACCCCGTCACCGGCTGGAAGTCCCTGTTTTCGGCCGGCCACCAGGTCGAGGCCGGCTGGATCAACGGCGTCTCCGCCCGCGAGAGCGAGATCCTTAAGGCATACTGTAAGTTCCGCCTCGGCTACCCATTCATATTAAAACTCGCTAACATTTTAGTCCTCCAACTCATCACCGACAACCATGACCTGCAGGTGCGCTTCAAGTGGAACAAGAACGACCTGGCTGTCTGGGACAACCGCTCCGTCTTCCACACGGCCACCTTCGACTACTCGGGCAAGCGCCAGGGCAACCGTGTCGTCTCGCTCGGCGAGAAGCCCTACTTTGACCCGGCTTCCAAGTCGCGCCGCGAGGCTCTTGGCCAGCTGTAAATGGCAAGAGTTGTGTGTGTGTTGATATGATATGACACAACCTTAGCCAGAATGAATAAATGGTTTTCCATACACGACGTGTGCATATATGCTTAGCTCAACTTAAACTCGTGACTTTAAATGGGCTGCCTCTGAAGAAAAACTTATGCACATAAAATATGTAGTCTACGACCAGGTGTGCCTATTGTTTACATGTTCCTGTCCTTTCTGAGTCCTCTCTTACATGCATTTCGACTTAACACTACATTCAGTTAGAGCTTCCCCGCGAAATGGCTGGAGAATTGCTCCATTGCTTGTTGGTTCGCTTGGTGCTGCCGGCTTTGTGACGGCGTCGATTCGTGCAATGGTTTGTATGACATTCCAGTGGCATGTCTTTTTTGGTTTCTTTTTCCAGGTTTTTCTAACGTAAAGTTTATTCCCGATTTCTTGGTGATTTATTATCTATTCGAATATTGCTGTATTTTTTCTTTTCTTATTCTACCTTTCTATATGTTCTTTGCTGCTTTGCAAAATATAAATAAAAAGTAGGTAAAAATTCTCGTTAAATATAACAGAAAAATAAATGAAGAATAATAAACAACAACAAAACTTGATTGATCTCCTTACCACAAAATAAAGCCCATTCTCTACTCAAACTCAAGATAAAAAGCACCCTACTCTACTCACGTGTGTTGTTTAACTGCGGCTCCCAAGCCAAAAGGTCTTACCAATTTTCGCTCTTTTGGCTCTCGTCTGCATACTTTGTCTCCCCCCCGCTATCTCATTTTACAAAATGGGTCCGCTCTGCGTATCTCCCTTTGGGATCGATGTGGACGGCGCGTGATCGACTTTATATTTCCCTGTCTAGTAGCTCTTCTGGCCCATTGCTCTTCCTTTTTTGTCTCTTAAAAGAGAAAAAACGTTGTTCTCAAGAGAGCAGACACGGATTTGCAGTCGCTCCCTGCCCAATGTCAACAATGCATTGCCTATTCGGGCAAGTGGCCCTGCTGCGGCCAATCCCGCCACATTTCTATCTTTACCCTGTCTCCTGTGCACCTGTTTGAATAGGCTGGACTGCCTGAATGGGCTATGCTTACTGCTACGACCTTGCACCAGTCGTTCTTTCCTGGAGATACACACATATTGTGCCTTCCTGCTTTGTCAACACAATCATCGCGACATGCTCACGTGATCAAATTGAACTGTTCGACTCTCAAAATAACACAACGGTTTACAAAATGCTTCGATGTTTCCGCTCGTGTATTGTATTGACCGTCGCAATATCGGTAATGGCAAAGTGCATCTGTGGCATGCAAATTGGACATAAAGACCCAGATGTGCCCTATCGACTAGCCCAAATACAGTGGGTGTCACGCAAGTTCAGCGCACTGGAATGCGCCCACAGTCGCAACTGCCCACTAGAATCGCCGCTCGGCAACGCCACAAACCTCATCCAGGCCCACGGGCGACGGACGGGAGAGCGACCACCCGCCTACTTGAACCCACCTCTTTCCCCAGGTTGATATTTTTGTCGAAAAGACAAAAAAAAGAGAAATCCGATCTTGGAAGGAACAGACGTCACGACAAAGCATCATCTCCGTCACTCGCTCCTTCCTCCTTCTCTTCTGCCCCATCGTCCCTCACTCGCTCTTTCCCATGTGTGAAGCGCCGCGCATCGCAGAATCCACTGTCAACAACATGAAAAAAACGCCGCCTCGCTCTTTCCTCATCTACCCACTCCATTTAGCCAAGAGAGCGACACAAGATTCACCCTCAGACTCTCACAAGCCGTCCTTTGCGCTTTCCTTTTCTCACTTTGCGCCCGCTGTTGATTTGCGCCTTCCAATTTCAATTTATGGCTGGGCCCTCCTAAAAAGACCGCCGTTGCCCCATAACGAAACAAGGACCCCTCCGATAATACGAATTAAGTAAGGGAGTCCACCACACCCAAATCCGCCAGGTCGCTAAACCGCCTAATCCGCCCAAACAAGCCCCTAAGACCGCTGCGTTGCCCGGACAGCTTGGCCCGAGCTCCAAACAATAAGCTGGGGCAGGGGCACATACACGGAAGTTGCGACGGAGCTCTTATCGCACCTGCGCTTTTGCTGCAAGCAATCAAACAAGAAGGGAAAGAACGATTGGGATCGAAAAAAAGAAAAAGAGAAAGGGTCCAGTTAAGAAAAAAAAAAAGAAACTACCAAGTCACGACTCTCTTTTCCTCTCTTTCAGTTTCGACTCATCTTCACATTCTTCCCATTCCCAATCTTTTTGCCATTCCGAATACCGTCCTCTTCCTCGTCTCTCTACTCTCGCAATCTCTGGTCCAATCACAACACCGGGCGTTGTTGACTTTCTCCAACACTCGCAAATCTGCTCTTTTCTCCCCTCCTCGACTTTTCATCCGAGACAACGACCACGAACAACATCTACATTGCATTCGACGAGCCGATTATCCTTTTCTTCCTTACTTCGCCGGTGCGATAAAGGGTCCCAAGTGACCAGGTGCGAGCACAATGGCCGAGAGTATCGCCAACCACTACCAGCCGCTGGAAGAGCTAGGCCGTACGTTTCCTCTTTCTTCCTGATGATGGCAGTCGATTGAACTGCCTTGATCTCGCCAATACCGTTTGCTAACAACCCTCTTCTCTCAGGTGGAAGTTTCGGTGTCGTCTACAAAGCACTCGACCGGGCAACAGGCGAGACAGTCGCTCTGAAGCTGGTGAGTATTCAGTTCAGTCCTCGCATTTTGATACACTGGCTTTCCCACAACTGCTAACCACTTCTCTTCTCTTACAGATCGATCTCGAATCCAGCGACGATGATATCCAGGAGATTCAGCAGGAAATCTCCGTGCTTAGCACATGCGCCAGCCCATACGTTACCCAATACCGTGCCAGCTTTCTCCACGGCCACAAGCTATGGATTGTGATGGAGTACCTCGGTGGCGGCTCATGCCTCGACCTGCTGAAGCCGGGCAACTTCAATGAGAACCAAGTTGCAATTGTCTGCCGAGAACTGCTGCGCGGTCTCGAGTACCTGCACAGCGAGGGCAAGATCCACAGAGACATCAAGGCGGCCAACATTCTCTTGTCAGAAACGGGCAAGGTGAAGCTCGCTGATTTCGGTGTCGCCGCTCAGCTCACAGACCTCAAGTCCATCCGCAACACATTCGTCGGCACGCCCTTTTGGATGGCCCCTGAAGTCATCCAGCAGGCTGGCTACGACTTCCGCGCCGATATCTGGTCACTCGGTATCACAGCAATCGAGCTCATCCTGGGTGAGCCACCACACGGCAAGGTGCATCCTATGAAGGTGCTGCTCCAGATTCCCAAGAACCCGCCGCCTCGGCTCGAGGGCAACTTCAGCAAAGATTTCAAGGACTTTATTGCACAGTGCCTCATGAAGGACCCCGATCGGAGACCCTCGGCCAAGGAGCTGCTGAAGCACCGCTTTATCCGTTCGGCAGGCAAGATTGAGTCTATGCAGGAGCTTATTGAGCGGCGGCGCATGTTCGATGCCGACCAGCAGCACCGTGTTTCCCACCCCGTCTACTACCAGGAGACCCTCCACACACTAGCACCCAAGGACGACTCGGACGACTGGGTCTTTGACACTGTCAAGTCAGTGGCACCTGCACGGCGCACGATTCGGTCGCGGAGGACATCAGCACTTTACGCTACAGAGGAGCTCATGCGCAAGCTGGACGTTAAGGACGGCCCGCTGCAGCCAGTGTCTCCTGCCAACATGGGCACGGTCCGCCGCACCGGTACTGCCCGCCGGATACCATCAAATGTGTCAACTGGCTCACCGCGCCGCACATCCCTCGTCTCTAACGGTGTCCCTGCAATCCAACCGAAGCGGCCACTGCAGCCCGACATGTCCTTTGGCAATAGCGGCTCCACCATGCGCCTCTTCCGCCGCGTTCCCTCCGATGGCTCCAGCAGCGGCCAAATGGGACTCTCTGAGCCGCCGTCCCCCAGCTCTACTACTACCACGAGCACGCTTGTTGCCAACGAGAACCGCCCGCCTCAGCTTCTGTCTCAGCCGAGCTACTCATCGAATGAGTTGTCGAGCAAAGAAGCCACCCTCGGCCACCGCCTGTTCACAAAAGTCGTTGACCCCACAATGGGCGAGCTGCACGCGCAGACGTCCACACTGCAGAAGCGTGAGGCACTGGCCAAGCTGTCGGATGCCTTTGCCGCTTTGGATGCTGTGGACCCCGAGGGTGCATACCATCTCATGAAGAGCATGATGGCTGGTGTTGCCAGCGACTCGCGCCTAAGCAATGCCTTCCTCCCGCAGCAGTCTCAGCAGCCCGTGTCCAAGACGCCTCTCGACGGCACGCCTCAGGGCACCGTTGTCATTAAGAACAGCAGCAGCAACAACAACATACTGTCGCCGCCGGCTCAGACGAAGCTGATCCTTAGTCAGGCCAACCCGCATTTGAAGAGCCACCGGCGACGCAACGGCAGCATTGTGCAGGCTGAACCGCCAGCACTGGACCAACTGCCCCAGAGAGACTTGAGAGAAGTGGAGAAGGCACTGCTGCAGCCCAAGTTCCCAGGACGCGAAGCACCGCCAGGCATGGAACACTCAAAGCAGCTTTCTGACGTTCTCTACAGACGATGGGCCGAGGGACTGCGCATGCGGTGGCCTGCCGTATGAGTTGTGAGCAGAAATTAAATAAGAGGACTGTCTAGGAGAGACACTTCTCTGTACAAACAATGTACGATACATACGCCTAGAGGCAACCATCGTTCAAACCACATTACATCCAAGAGCAACTGATATTGGGCACCTGATTTGTGGTGCCGAGAGGCAAACGGATAGGACACCGCCTCATTTATTTTGGAAGAGCGAAAAGAGTGTACGAGTTGGAAGGACTTTGTTGTTTTGCTGATTTTATTTCTGCGGGATGTCTTTTCCATTTTGTCTTTTGATGCGTTTGACTTTTCTGCGAGCTTTTGTTTTCTGTTTCTGCGTTCAGTTGTTCTGACTTGCCCTTTGCTTTTCTTTCTCTTCTTCACCCCTGTTATTTTTCACTACCTTTTTTTTTATTGTCCAGCATAGCATCTCTGTTGCGTGGGCATTTTGGGCTTTTGCATTTCTATTTTCATCATGGCGCTGGGATATCGTTTTTGTTTTATTTACTTCGTGGTTGTTTTCATCACTTGATTTATCATCCGCGATCTGCATCTAGATATAGTTCACCGAATTGATTCTCTTGTTAATATATAGTGTATTTCACCGTAAACAAACGTTCCAATAACCGTGGTATCATATATCTCTGCAACACTATCCAAATACATTCAAAGGGCCTTAACTACTTGGCCTCGGATCTGGCGCACTCTCGCCTGGTGCTGACCGATCTTCGGCGGCACCACTGGTTGTATCCGCGCCCAGTGCCAGCTTGATACGCCAGTTCAGAAACGAGTCGGGCAAAATGTTGCCGTGGCCCGTCTCCTCCACTTGGAACACTTCAATTTCCGGTGACCCCGGCCGCCGCCGGATCCGCCATACTCCGTCGTTGCCCGTGGTCGCCCCGTTCTCGTCCAGAGTCACATTAAACACAGATTCACGCAGCCACCCCAAAAAGGCCGACGCAAAATTGATGCACGTATCGCCGTCCCACGGCGGCGCTGGTCTTTGCTGCTCGTGTGCCCGTTTGATCACCGTCCTAGGGATGCCTTCTGTCGAGATCTCTTCCAGTCGCACCAGTCGGCCTTGTCGGCTCCGGAAGCCAACAACAATCGTCGGCACGCCCAACAGAAAGGACTGGATCCAGAACTTGAGCAGCTTCTTCTCGAAAAACTCGAGGTCACGCTCGTTGGAAATGTCCTGACTCGTCTTGAGCTCGACCCAGCGGATGGGCTGGCCCTGAGTTTGGGGTTTGGCGTCCCAGACGGCGTCGACTTCACCACCCAAACATAAGATGGTGCTGCCCAGGCCTGTACGGACAACAGAGCAGTACTGGGCCTTGTTGCTGACGATGTGGTCGTCGCGGGCCTCGATTTCTTCACGGGAGACCTCGCCCCAAGGCCGGGGCAGCGTGGCCAGTGCCTCAAACTTGTAGCCTGGTCGTGTGAGCAATACTTTGAAGGGTATAATTGAGAAGAGAAAGGGATGCAGACTCACCCCAGTATGACATGACATCTGGTGGAAAGTAGGGCCGGTCTGGATGTTGCCTTGGTGGTGGGCGCTTTTGGCGGGCCTCTTGCTCGCGGCGAGACTTGACTTTGTATTCATGGTTCTCTTCAATAAATCTGGAGCTTGTTAGACTAATGCGATGAATTGAAACTTGAGAACAAAATTGCTTACATGCATCCCTTGTAAGAGTAGTTTTGTCAGTACATGTCATGGTATCAAACAGTCTCATAAATACTCAGATAGCTCACTTGGTAAAATGTGGCATTCATTTCGAAGCTGCTCATGTCAGTATATCTCATGGCCATAGAAAAACAATAAGTAGTTTCATACAACTTACCCATCTCTGTCGTCGTATGGCGCAGCCATAATCTATGAGTGTTAGCAGCCCTCAATATCAGCATGTCACAATGTCGTAGATACACTTGAGCTCACTTTGGTCATCATTCCTCGCCATGTCAACACTTGCGCGTCAATTTTTGTGCTCGTCTTTTGCTCATGCGCCGCAACGGACGCCAGCAGGCTGTCCAGATGCTCATCGACACCGTCATCGTCGAGCTTGTCAAACGTCTCGAAGCCGCGCGACAAGTCTGCCTGTGGATACTGCGGCGGATAGTACCACCGCAACGACCGGTCGTCGAGGTGCAGCTTATGGTCGTCGTCGTACGAGAAGCAGGTGAATTCCTGAACGGTTAACATGAGTCTCTAGAAATCACATGTATGCGCATGCAGCCTACCTTTGGCCGTCGCATTGGCTGGCTTTGGCCATGGAAGCGGTGGATCGGGTGGACGGCAAAGCTCGCCATGGTCCGGACGTGGGAGGATGACGGTGCACGAGAGTAAGTCGGGGAGATGTGGAGAAGAGACAGACAGTCGTGATGTGAACTTGCGCTGGCTTTTTGTCCGAGTCGAGCTCTTCTCATTGTCGTGTCGTCTCTTTGTTGTGTCCAGGTTGGAATAGCGCCCTGTGAGCTGAGCTCCAGGGAGCTAGGGACGTTCAGGGACGCTATGCGCGCGCGCGACGTCGCCTTCCCATTCTGGTGCACCCGCAGCCAATGAGATGACTAATCTCTTGCTCGTTTTCAGACACTCATTGAGCGCCAACATGAAGATAGAACAACAGTCAGAAGAGGAAGAAGGGACAATGAAATGTATAAGAATATATTCAAATAGAAAGATACCGATGGCAATAAAGAATATTCATCATATGCTGGGCAATGATCATTGACAGCTTATGGTAAGGAAATATCAATAGAAATTTCGTCAAGGTAACTTGAAAATTAATGAGAATAACATGTAACATTACCAGATAAAATTATAAATAAATGTATAAAAAAAAATATTCTACAAAAAAATCAAACTATAGATACAAAAATAATTTCAATACATAAGCTCTGCTTGACCAAAGACTGAAGCCGTACGAATTGGTGGTGTTGATGTTGGTGTCAACGCCCTCGAGTCGATACACGTGACCGTTTTTGCTAAGAGACCCACTTTTCGGCTGAAAGCTGCCTCCCTAGAGGTCAATTTTTCGCGACTGCAATTTTTCACGACCAGCGGAAAAAAAGTGAGCCGTTTGGGAACGACCGTTTGACGACACCTCTTTGCTCCGACCAATTCGCCAGCCATTGTCCTCGTGCAACACCCCCGGCGCACGCACAGCACACCCGAAACCACAATGGCCAGCATACGAGGCATTGCCCGCACGGCGGGCCGCCATGCCACGGCGCCATTACGGCCTGCCGCGACGACGACGACGATCTTCTCTCACAACAGCCTCTGCGCATCACGCCAGGCCTCTTCACAATCACAACCGCCTGCCCCAGCACCGACGGACCCAGCGTTTGAGGACCTTGAGCTGGACTCGTCATTCCTGACGCCCGGGCAGCCGGAGGATATCAAGTTCCCGTCGCCGCTCGAGCGCGCCAGGGACCGGACGGAGCGTCTGCCCGGATCCAGGTATGTTTTTTTTGTTTTTGTTCCTCGCGTCGCTCGTGGGCCCTCTGGTGGTGGTGTTGTTGTTGTCGTTCACTCGCTAACATACTGGCAGATACCAATACCACCCGCCAAAGTACGACCGTGGCCCGCTGCACCCCATCCAGACGCCCCCGTCGTCCGATCCTGTTGCCCGCGACTTCGTTCCCGGCCCTTACAACCTGAACCGCCTCCGCCAGACCTACCACACCACCATCGCGTCCGACCTCATGGCCCTCACGTACACCCACACCATCCCGGGCACCGAAAAGGTTCCCACCCCGCAGCGTCTGCGCAGCTGGGACGACTCCTCGCCGTACCACAAAAACCGTCCGCTGCGCCAGCCCCGTGGTGACCCGAAGCTTCCCCTGCTCGAGAAGCCCATCACCTTCCGCAACATCCCCGAGATCCGCTCTGTGACGCTGGCCGCGTACGTGCCCCAGGCCAACAAGGAGCCCGACCACCTGGTCGTCGCGCGTATGGTCACGCAGGCCATTACGGGCGTCGTGCCCACTGTGACTCGAATCCGAAAGAACGTGGGCCAGTGGAGCATCATCAAGGGCCAAAAGGGCGGTGTGAAGGTCACGCTGTACGGCAACCAGGCCTATGATTTCCTAGACAAGTGCATCAACATTGTGCTGCCGCGCATCAAGGACTGGCCCGGTGTCAAGGGCTCGACGGGCGACAGCTCAGGCAACCTGGCGTTTGGTCTGACGAGCGAGAACACGGCGCTGTTCCCTGAGGTGGAGGCCAACTACGACATGTACCCGGCCAAGTTGATCCCCGGTTACCGCATCTTTGTGGAGACGACGGCCAAGTCGGACCGGCACGCGCGTCTGCTGCTGGGTGCTTTTGGTGTGCCCTTCTACGGCCGTTTGCGCGATTAGACGACGAGTAGAAGAAATGGGATGGATGAATCAAGACAAGTAAAACACTGGTAGAAACGGTAGCTGTACATTATATGATGTTTTTATATACTCCGCATATTTTCAAATAAATCAAAGCCTTATACGATATCGTGTCCACATAAATTGTTGGAGAGATATATATGTTATGTTTCAATGTTGAACTTGTCTATTGTATATATCTTGGTAGCCCAAATGACCCAATACTAGCAACGTAATTTATATGTTGCTCTCTGTAAACGCCTGTCCAATGCAAGAAAAAAGAAAAAGAAAAGCAAGGTATCTAAAAATTAAGTGCGTGCCACGTAAAGTCACGCCGCCTTGGCCTTGGCCTCGGCCTCGGCCACGTCCGCCTTGAGAACGTTAATCACATCATCCACAGCGTCCATGTTGCCCGCATCCACCTGGTTGGGCAGATCTGCTAGCGCCGCCGGCACAGGAACCTTGGTGGCCTCGTCCGTGTTGGCGTGCAGAGCAGCCAGTGCTGACAGCGCAGCGTCCATGGCCGGCTGGTAGTTGCGGCACGCTGAGCTCAGCGCGTACACGGCCTTGCGGCGCACTGCGGGGGTCTCGTTGGCGTCTGCCGCCGCCTTGGCCAGCAGCGGCACGCCGTTGACAGCCAGGAACCGCTCTTGGCTTGGTTGGTTGTTCTGCACGGCTGTGCCGATGCACCAGGCGGCCATGCGACGCAGCTCCGGCTCGGGGCTCGACTCGAGCACGCCAATCAACGGCGTCCACAGGCCCAGGCTGCTCATGAGGTTGGCATTGTCGAGCGACTCGACGAGCTGTTCAAAGTTGTCAAACGCCACGAGCTTGTTCTCGAGTGTGTTCTCGGGGGTGTCTTCGGTGCTGATGATGGAGGCCATGGACGCCTTCATGAGGTCGGCATCGGAAGGCCCACCAAAGAGAGCCGCAAGGACCTCCGGGTTGAGGCCGCGGTTAGTCGGGGGCGCGGCATCGGCAGCGGAGGGGTCGTTTGGGTTGTTCGAGGAGTTCTCGATGCCCCACTTGAGGAGCTCGTTCAGGCCCTTGTCCATTGTGTGTGTGTGTGTGTGTGTGTGGGTGGTGGTGGTGTGATATGAGTTGTAGGAGAAGGAAGGGAGGTCGTAGACAGAAAAGAGGGAGCCGTGTTGTAGGAGGAAGATAATTGGGCGGATCCTTGTATGCTGCCAACGTTCTTTTCTACTTTTGAAAGAAATCGCGATTCATGATGTTACAACTTTTTTTCTTTGCTTGAAGCTTCTTTCCCCTTCTAGGAAAGTTCAGGAAGGTTCTATACCAAAACGGGCTAGCTCGGATAGCACGTGAAGTCCGGATGCTGTCCGTTGTAAGCCCCACCAAAATGGACAAGAGCGTTTGACAACGCCAGCAACCAACGACCAGCAGCGCCAATAGCCAACCACAACTGCAACGCCTGGATAGGTTACAATGGGAGATGTGGCAGCCAGGGCGCATTCGAGATAGATGTCGGGCAGCATTGATAGAGATACAGACTGTCAAGCTCACGCATATAAACACTGCCTCGTTGTACTCTGTGCCATGGCGTCATAGGGTCTTTCCTTTTCAAGTCTTCTGACAGAGAGTGTGAGATACGATACCGCTTTCTAGGGAAGGCGCGGCAGATTCCTCATGAAGGCTGTGTGGCTGAGACAAGAGGGCAAGAGCACCAAAAGGCAGGAGTGATCAAGAAACCACACAAGAGAGCGGCTTCGGCGAGTTTTCAGCGCTTTGGGCGATGAGGGCGTCTCTCGGCGTCTAATGAATAATACTCCCGGGACACTTGCTTCCTTTTCCTTTCCCTTGTCACATATCGCTGTCGCCTACCCCGCCATCCATCAAAAGTGAACGCGCTGGCAGGGAACGTTGGGCTCCAAAAAGTGCCCAGAAAAATGCCCAAATGCCCACCGGCCATTGGCGAATTGGCTGCTGCCTTGCATTAGGGCTTTTCGGCCTGCCCAGACAAAAAAGCAGACATACACAGGCAAACCGGAGGGAGAAGAAAAAGAAACTCCTTTTGCCATATGCACACTGACGTTGTGGTCTGGTTCGGTGTAGTGTTTAATTTTGGAAACATATAGACACCACACAGGCGCGCGCACACATGCACTTAATTTACATGCCACAAAATTCAAGGAATTGCAGAAATTCAGAAATTCAGTTGCCTGGGATGGCATACCGCCCTTCTGTTCAAACTTATTGTCTCAATATCACAAACTGGGATGCAACGATATTATTCAGGACAAGTAAAAAGAAAGCCTGCTGCCTCTCTACGGCATTCGGTCCTCCTTTTCTCTTCAGTAATTTCGGTGCCTACCAGCTAGCAATGCACAGGTTACTGCTCCAGTCTGCGGCCTGCATTAAGGGCTGGCCTGACATGAGCCTGGGGTCTGTAGACTGTGGTCCGTGGCGTACGACATGGCTCATGGTCTACGGCCTGTTCTCCGTAAAGTCTGGAGAAGCCCGCTCTATGCGCGAGAGTGGTTCTGCTAAGGCACTCTTCCCGCTAACCGTGCTGCCCTGGGACGGAGACTGGATATGGACCGGGCTGGACTGTAACTGGAAACTTCAGCCTCTCGTGGTTTTAAAGAGTGTCCGGCCGAATGATTGTTGGAGGCTGGAAAACAGTCCCACCTGATGGACGTCTTGTCTCCTGTCTCCTACGGAGTACTCCGTTGAATCGTCGTCAAGGTTCTTAGTCTACTTTTCCTGGCCGTGAGCGAGGCTCTCGGTCCATAGCCCTCCCAGAAGGCCGGCCAGAAAGACAGGCGGCAGTGCCAGGCTTTTTCAGCCTTCGTTTCCAACACGGATGGATGCGGTCCTTTGTCAGATATACCGCGTGAGATGTGCGGCTGTACTCCGTATCTCAGTCTCCCATCTTGCCCAGAAACTCGCCCCCAAAAGCCCAAAAGCAGGGCAATGCGTACGTCAGCGCTTGGCCGCAGTTTGGATTTTTAGACGGAGCGAAAGCGAGACGGACCAATCTGTATGGTCGGATGCCAAATGCGATAGGTGCCGCATGTCAAATATTCTCGTATTTGCCGCCGTCACTGCCAGCACAATCGCTTTCGCCCTGCTATAATATTGTCACGACAAAGCTTCCTTTCGCCGCTTGCTCCGAGCGTCGTCGGCCCGCAGTGGGAGAGAAGAAGCGACAGACCGACACTGCGACAGTGCAACCAGAGGCAGCCGTATTATTGCTCCTGCCACTCCTGTGCGCTCGCGCCAGTCGGTGGCCAGGGCCAGACAAGGACCAAGAGACAAAAAGACGCCAACGTGGGGCCCGCCCTGGTAGCCACACAGTTTGAATTGAGACGGGACCCGCACAGTACGCTCAAGATAAGCATTGACAACGGATCTGTGTTGTAGATTTGATGAGCACACTCTTTGAAATAAATACGGCAGCCTGGTCGTTTGTTTGAGGAACATTTCCAGAACAACCATAGTTGAACTCTTGTTTCGCATTTGTATTTCATGCTCCCTTTGCCGACCACGAGGCTCCAGCCATTCATCTCTCCATCTCAGCCCATGCCATCCATTGTGTCTCTCTTTCCGGTTTTGAGCTCCGGTCGCCTTGTTGAGCCTTTTTGTCAGAGCCTCTTTCTCTCCTGCCTTCGTTTCCAATTCTGCCTGCCAAAACTGACGCCATTCCGGCCGAAGGCTGTGTCGTGCGCTGTTTCATTTGTTGCACCCCCAGACCTGCTATGTTGCTCGCTTGTTTCCTCATAAATTGTCTTGGCTGATTTCTTTCATTTGGCGTTCTTTGTGGTATTTTCTGGCTGCCCTTATTCGGAAGCCTAGATGTGGTAGTCTTGTAATCTGGTGATGCTGTCACAGTACCGAGTTGGTCGTCCAGCCCTCTCCACGTCGCAGCACAGTGCGCGCCGCTAGCCGTGTACAGCCACAGGCCAAAAACGATTTAACGCCGTTGGTGGGTTGTGTTCGTAGGCAGGAGCAAAAAAAAGGGGAATGAGGGGCACAAAGATAGGGGTACCTGCTTGCGCCGCTGCGAACCCACCACTTGCAATGTACCTTTTTGAGGGACCTCCGTCAGATAGCTCCCGACCGACTGTCCAAAGTGTCGAAATGGCAGGAGCGAACGGCCAGTCCGCGAGAGCAAGAAAAGGAAAGCAAGGAAAGTGACAGCATCGTCTGTGATCGTTGCCAGTGTTGCTCCTTCTCTTCTACAAAGGAAAGTCCTGCTCTGTGCTGCGCTTTCCTTGCTGGGTCACTTTTATTCCACACCCTTCCTTCCTGGTTCTTCGCCCCTCCCCGCCTTTTCCCTTCTTGGGACACAGCACAGCATCGTGCAGATAGCGGTGGACTGTCCGGCCAGCCAAGAGCAAAATGTCGCGACCTGCTCCTTCCCTCCTGGGCCTGCTGTAATCTCTCCTGCCTCCGTGCTCCGTTACTGCAGTAATACGCCGTATCCTCCGCCAGAGGGCTCTCCATCGCACAAAATCGGCCTCACCTTAATCCCTATTCGTGCCTTCCCGGTGCTTTCCTGGGGGGCCTATTCGTCCAAGACCAAGTAATTCGTATGCCTGGCGAGCTAGCCATACAACCTCACAACTACCCCCTCTCGCTACTGCCACTAACGGCCACTGCCCCCCTTTCCCTTTCGCCCCAACCACCTCCCCTCCTGCCCTCTCCCTCTCCCACTCTCCCACTCTTCTCACTCACCCCCCCAAAAACCGCCGCCCAGTCTTTCTTAAAGAACTTCCCACCACCCACCCCCCTTTTTTTCTCTTGAACCTGTTCTTGTGTTTTCTTCATCCATCAACCCAGAAGCTCTACATCAGCTCTAGTTTCGCTCTTCGCATCATCCTTTTCTCGTCAACACTCCCATTCGCATCTCCCCCCGTTTTCTCTCAACAACCGTCACAATGGAAGGTATGTTGTTTTGTTGAGATGCTTCGTTTTCCGAGCGAGAGCACTCTTCCGTTTTCCGCCGGCGCTTGCTTGCTCTTCCCATCGTGCTCGTTGTCCTCTTTCTCCGTGCCGCCGCTGTCTCCCGGGACAAGCATCGACCGTCGACGAGACATCGCAATCATCCCTTTCTGCTTCATCCTCTCTTCCTATCCTCCTCTCTCTTCCTCCTTGTCTGCGTTGTTTTCACGCCGACCTCAATCTCGATTCTGTCCCCTCCACCGCCTTTTTGCTTCCCCTGTCCGAGCTCGCAATCTCCACCGTTCCTTTGCTACCCAAAACGAAAAAGGGAGGCACA
This sequence comes from Sporothrix variecibatus, assembly GCA_016097105.2. Classification (NCBI taxonomy): domain Eukaryota; kingdom Fungi; phylum Ascomycota; class Sordariomycetes; order Ophiostomatales; family Ophiostomataceae; genus Sporothrix; species Sporothrix variecibatus. Next base: position 470,355 of record JADMNI010000001.1, on the reverse strand, counting down.
TGCTAATTCCAATGCCCTCTCTACAGAAGAAGTCGCAGCTCTCGTCATCGACAATGGGTAAGCTATATCATACTCTCCCATCTCATCGCATCGCCGCCATGTTCCGGTGTACGGCTGCCCGGTCTTGGTGGTCGCGCCGAAACCCCTCTTTCTACCCTACTCCCAAAACCGATGATGTGGCCGAAGCTAGGGACCCACCGCTAGAGAGAAAATGAGGAGGCGAGCGCACGCCCTAAAAAAGCGAAGCTACCACAAGCTCTCATTGCAAACTGCCATTTGGCATTGGCAATACCCTCATATCTTTTATGCTTCGGCCATCTTATCGTCGACCGGGCAGAGAACGCCAGAATATGCTTGTTGCTTTTTGCCTGTTGCCTATTATGAGTGTCCAACGCTAACAACCCCGCCAGTTCGGGTATGTGCAAGGCCGGTTTCGCCGGTGACGATGCGCCCCGTGCTGTTTTCCGTAAGTGAACAATTCCCCCTCGCTCTCGTGAGCGCCCCAAATTGCCTACTTCCTACTTCTTATCTGGTCCCGAGAAGTGCCAGTTTTGCAAGTAGCCCCGTCCGGCGGATCCGGAAGTGCGGGCTGCTAGCAGAATTGGTGCATCGGGGCGGGATAAGAATCTGGAGGGTCAGGTATTATGGTCCAATGAGCACATGCTGACCGCATCCTACAGCGTCTATTGTCGGTCGGCCCCGTCACCATGGTATCATGATCGGTATGGGCCAGAAGGACTCGTACGTTGGTGATGAGGCACAGTCGAAGCGTGGTATCCTGACCCTGCGGTACCCCATCGAGCACGGTGTCGTTACCAACTGGGACGACATGGAGAAGATCTGGCACCACACCTTCTACAACGAGCTGCGTGTCGCCCCGAGGAGCACCCCATCCTGCTCACCGAGGCCCCCATCAACCCCAAGTCCAACCGTGAGAAGATGACCCAGATCGTCTTCGAGACCTTCAACGCCCCCGCCTTCTACGTCAACATCCAGGCCGTCCTGTCCCTGTACGCCTCCGGTCGTACCACCGGTATTGTTCTGGACTCTGGTGATGGTGTCACCCACGTTGTCCCCATCTACGAGGGTTTCGCTCTGCCCCACGCCATTGCCCGTGTCGACATGGCTGGCCGTGATTTGACCGACTACCTGATGAAGATCCTGGCCGAGCGCGGCTACTCCTTCTCCACCACCGCCGAGCGTGAAATCGTCCGTGACATCAAGGAGAAGCTCTGCTACGTCGCTCTTGACTTTGAGCAGGAGATCCAGACCGCCGCCCAGTCGTCGTCCCTGGAGAAGTCCTACGAGCTGCCCGACGGTCAGGTCATCACCATTGGCAACGAGCGCTTCCGCGCCCCCGAGGCCCTGTTCCAGCCCTCTGTCCTGGGTCTGGAGAACGGCGGTATCCACGTGACCACCTTCAACTCGATCATGAAGTGCGATGTCGATGTCCGCAAGGACCTGTACGGCAACATTGTCATGGTAAGTGGCGATATTGAGAGGGGAGGAGAGAAGATGGGAGAATATGGTGGAAAGAAGAGAAAAGAAAGAAAGAGAAAGAAAGAGAAAGAGAAAGAAGTAAAAATCGCCCCTGCCAGAATCTTTGCTAACATTGATTCCCCTCTAGTCTGGTGGTACTACCATGTACCCGGGTCTGTCCGACCGTATGCAAAAGGAGATCACTGCTCTTGCCCCCTCGTCGATGAAGGTCAAGATCATTGCTCCCCCGAGCGCAAGTACTCCGTCTGGATCGGTGGTTCCATTCTGGCCTCGCTGTCCACCTTCCAGCAGATGTGGATCTCCAAGCAGGAGTACGACGAGAGCGGTCCCTCGATCGTTCACCGCAAGTGCTTCTAAGCGATTTAAGAGGAGACTGGGACGGTGCGGTTTTAGACTTACAGTGTCCCCACACAAGCCCCGGCGCAAACAGACGAGACGACGAATCGCGACCAAGAACGAGAACGAAAACGAGAACACGGCTTCGACCGGACCGACGACCTCCCATCCCCGATGCTGGTCCAAGTCCCAGTACCAGCCGACCAATGTTAACGTTGGCGTTACCGTCCCTCTATTCGACACTTGTCTCGCTTGTGCGGGGTTTGTTTCGCCGTTGCAGCCGAGATCCGGCGCCCGTTTGCTTTTCTACAGGAGTACCTAGGCTGTTGTCGTTGGCCAAAGTTTGTTTCTTCTCTTTTTATCTAGGGAGGGAGGGAGTAGGATGGGTTGTCACACGCGTGCACACACACACTCTCTTCTGTGATCTGTGATGGTGGGCAAAGGAAAGATTGGCAGTTTGCAGCGGTTGAGGCTTTTGTTGTTGGTGGAACGCTTCAAAGACGAAGAACCAAAAAACGATTCCAAGAAACCCCCAAAACCAAAAACACACTTTTTTCTCGCGGAGGTTGATTATACAAATTCACTTTTTTTTATATACTTTTTTCTTCTGTTTTCCTCTCAGTGGTTGTCTATTGTCTGCTGTCTATTGTCCGTTATTTTCCACCTCCTTATTGTCTTAGCCTTTTTACGATTGATCGAGGCGGCCAGTTGACGTTTTGACACGAGTGTTTTGCGGTTATTTATTTCTTTTTGATGCCGTCCAGCTTCTCGTCTCTATTGTGCTTACAGGTTATGACTTTTTATGTCTTTCTCGTTTGCGATTGCTCTGTGAGTACCCTTGTCCTCTGTCATACATCGCATAGAAAACAAGTCCAACATGTAGTCGTGAAGCCCCAGGTATAATGACATGCCCGTCGTTCCTTATGCAATGGCGTCATATGCAGAGTGGTATATTCGTCGTTATCATGTACATTGCCTGAGATTTCTGTCACCGGTCCACCTTTGCCTTCACGTCTGTTCTTGAAGGCTCTTCATCAACCTTCCACACCTCTTCTCCGCTGTCTTCTTCGTCTTCGTCCTCCTCCTCTTCATAATCCTCGTCCTCCTCCTCCTCTTCTTCATCCTCATCCTCTTCCTCTATTACCACATCTACTTCGTCATCCTCATGTTCCTCCATCCCCCCGTACCGGTCTGTAGCCCTCAGTTCTGCCACGCGTTGTAGAATGTCCGCGTCGGTCAAGACGTCCGAGCTTTCGATAGGGACACTCTCACTCGCCATGAAAGCAGCTGCTCCTGCCGCCAAGACTGTGGTCTTGTCCACCTTCACCTCGGCAGTCTCCACGGTCTCCCCCTTGTCCCCCTTCTCCTCCTCCAGCTTCCGGTACTTGCGCTTCGACTTCTTCATCGCGTTCGCCTTCTTTTTGAATTTTGAGGCAGCCACAATCGCCGTTCTACTCTGTTCGCCATTGTTCAGCTCGTCTAGCTTGGCCGCCAGAATGTTGCGTGCAATCGCCCGGTTCTGCGACCGCGACCGCGTCGCCTGCGACTTGACGACGATGCCCGTGGGTTTGTGGCGAATCTGGACTGCCGAGTTTGTTTTGTTCTACACACCCGGCGTAGAAGGCAGGTTAGTACACGTTTCTCCTCTATCAAAATGTCTGCCATGTTTTGAGGCTTACAATCTTCTGACCACCCGGCCCTGTCCCTTTGACAAACATCTCGTCGAGTTCGTCTTCGGGCGGGGGCTTTGGCCTTGATGGCATTTGTGTCTTTTTCAATTCTGCAGCAGAGGAGACTGAAAAGTTTCGGACACACGACGTCGGCAAGCAAGGTGATCTCTTGAGAGCGGGCTGTTGTGATATCTGAGAGGTGGCTGCCGTATATTGTGAATTTGATATGCTGAGGAGGCATCGCCGGCCGGCCGATAGCAAAATGAGAGGGCGCATTGTGTGGAGGGAGGCCGTGACCGGTATATGTGAGACTGTATATATTCAGTGTAAGTCGTAGACAAAACAGATATCCAATAGATAAGGTTGTAGTTGCTCAATGCTTGAAGCTTAAAGCTGTCTGTCTTCGGAAAGAGCTCTAGAAATGAAGTCAGTGACGTTCAATGGTCTGTGACACCCCCACTAACAAATGGGCGTCATTTCAGTGGGCGTTGCTTCCTCGGGGCGTTCTTGGCAACAGACAAAGGGACTAAGAAACTCGGACCATTTGGCACGTGATCAAATTTTTGGTAGGAAAAGAGGAAAAAAGGATTTTCAGTAAGACGGAAAGATCGTTTCAGGGCGCCACTGGCCAACCGTAGGCAGCGCTTCTGGCTCCCGAACCCCTGACTGTCCAATGATGGGCCGCGGTTTCCATCTTTTTTTCTGTCTGTCTCCCTGTCGCGCGTTGTTCCTCCCCCAATTGCAACGGCCGGGCCTCCCGAAAATGGCAGCCTTCCTCTTTCCTCTTCTGACACTTTCACTTTCGACTCCTTTTCTCCTTTTCTTCGAGATTGTTCAACACCGCTTCTCTCTTATTACTCCCTCCACTCCCACGACCATCGCTCGACGACACCTCTTTTGCATTTCTACCGCCCGTCCGACCAGTTTTACGATTTAGTCTACGACCCTCCCGTCTCGTCTCATACTGCACCGCGTATCATCTCCAACTCCAATTGACGCGACGCCCCTTAAAGTCGTCACGACAAACATCTACACTTTTTTTTGTCTTCCAACCTTACCATTCCCACAACCGCCATCATGTCGCCCCTCGAGCGCTTCAGCAAATGGATCCAGCTCAAGATCTACCAGTTTGAGGTCACCTACAGCGTCTACATGTTGACGCCCATGGAGAAGTTCTTTGTCTGTAAGTTAATCTTGTGTCCTCGCTGCGCTCGCTTTTTTTCTGTCCTCGCTTCGCCCGTTCGTTGTTTGCTCATCACTCATCGCTCGTTCGCTCGCTAACGCTGGCTCCTCCTTAGACTCCCTCCTCTTCCTCCTGACCTCCCTCACCTCCATCGCCATCTTCCTCTACCTGCCCCACCACGTCGCCTTCCTCATCAACCGCGCCTGGTTCTACGCCCACGGCGACTCCCAGTTCGACGCCGCCCAGAGTCTCCTGCAGGGCGTGGCGGCCGCCGAAAAGGCCGGCGCCAATGCGGCCGTGCACGCCGCCGCAGCCGTCGAGTCAATGGCCGATGCAGCGGCGACGGTTGTGCGGGAGCTGTAAATCAACAGAGACGAGAGCCGGAGACAGCAGGCGATAGTCTGACGGCAACTCCGACCACCACTACAGTCAGCGATAGTCGAGTACCGACGCTGTCAGCGACTGTTGACGACAACAACAACAATAACAACAACTTACACACTTTTACGGCGTTTGGGATGGGAAGAACCAAGGACGGTTTCTTTTGGCTTACTGGGAACATACAAACATTACAACAAACAAACAACAAGACGAGCCAAGACTCGCATAATCAGCAACTTTTACATTTTCCTCTTTCGTTCTGGGAACGGCGACGAGAAATCGACTGGATAGGATGGGCCACACTACGCCCTTACAGTACATACATAACACAACCTTAATTTATAATGCACACACAATATAGACTTTCCCATTATTTTTAAATGTCCTGGATGTTCCCTCTATTGTTTTGGCCTCTATGCCTCTATTCCGTGACCATACCGTGACGCCTGTTCTATGTAAAGAAAATGAAGAGAATAATAACTAAAAGAGAAACGACCTAAACACCCTCCACGCGATACACACGCAGCGATGCATCCTCACCGGCAATGGCCAGGTCCGCACCCGTTTCCGTGCTGGCATCAACACCAGTCGACGGCCGCCAGGCCAGCTGCAGCACCGCTCGTGGCAGGTACAGATTTGTGTTGAGGTTGACGACAGCCGCCACGGCCAGCGTACTCGCATCCAGCGACACAACCGACAGTCGGCCAGCCTCCGTGCCGATGGCGAGAGTAAAGGTGGGCGTCGCTGATGACGACGTTGGCCGCCACAAGAAGTCAACAGCCGTCACAGGGTGCTCTTGCGGGATGGTTGTGGCGAGAGCAAACGACGGCACACCACCATCCTCCGTCCCCGTCTCCGTCGACGCCCACACCTTGACATTCTTGTCGCGGCCGGCCGTGGCGAACACGCTGCGTGTCAGAGAAGAGGAGGGGAGTTGGGGTGCCCATGCACAGTCGAGTATCATGCGGGAGTGGGCTTTGGCGTTGTTCTGGAGGAGAGTGTATGTCGCAGCAGAGTCGGCGTTTTCTTCGTTTTCTTCGTTGTCTCCGGCTGTAGCCGCCGATGCCGTCGACGTCTGTCTGGCAAACACCGCCCACTGCCGATCTCGTCCCACACTCAACAAAAATCGGTCATCCCCGCTAAACCGCAGCCGCGTCACTGTCAATGTGTGCGTCGCCAGCGGTGGCCGGACCTCGGTCCACTTGGGCGCCGTCTCAAACAGACGCACAACGGCATGGTTGAGCGAGCTGGCACGGCAGGCGCTGGCCACCAATGTGCCGTCGTGGCTGACGGCCAGGCAGCTGATTTCGTAGCCGTGGCCGTACAGCTTTTCCGTCTCGGGCCACAGTGTGTTGCGGGCCAGGATGTCCTCGGGGGGTGGGGCAGAGACTGCGGCATCAACACCCTCAGCACCATCAGTCGCCGCCTCTGGCAGCTCCTCATCCACCGCTTTGTTGGACAGGCCGAGCACGGGCATGTTGGCGGCATCCGGCAGCGCATCGACACTCTTCTCGGCTGCCCTCCCCGTCAGCTTTTCCAGCAAGCGGGCCACCGTCTTGGGCTCGTGGAACACCCGCATCAGCTTCTCGTCGGCGCCCGAGACAAACTGCGATGTGCCCAGGCTGTCAATGCAGTTGAGGTCGTAGCCGTGGATTTGCGGGCGGGCCATTTCGTGCCACGAGCCTGATGACAAGGTGGAAGAAGTGGACGTCCACTCGGCGTGTAGTCTCGTGGTCTGGTCGCCGCTGGTGGACAGCAAGTACGCACCGTCGCGGGACCAGGCGAAGCTTGTGACGGGTGCGACATGGCCGGCGACGCCAACTGCCTGGATCCATCTTTCTTCCTCGGCTGACGCCTCGCTGTCCTCGCCAGAAGTCGTGCTGCTTCTGAGAGTCCACCGTCTCCAACTGCCTGTCCGGCACAGCGTCACCACTTCCTTGCCGTTTGGCGACCACAGCCCTGCCCAGAATCCTCCGACACTACCCGTCGCTGTCGTCGCACCCTTCTCCTTGCTCAGCTCGCCTAGCCGTGCGGTCGTCACCCAGATGCCGCGTCGGCTTCCCAAACGGCCAGCGAGTTGTCAGCGGAAGCCGTCAACAAACGAAGCTGGCTCGTCTGGCCAACGCTCGCCGATGTCCACCGCGCACTGTAAATCCAGTCCTCGTGGCCCAGCAGCAGCGCCTCAAACGTCACCGAGTAGTCGTCGCTGCCGGCATGCACGCGGTGTGCCTTGTTGGACGGAGCGTTGCTGTTTGTAGCGGTCGTCACGGTCGGCTCCTCGTCGCCAACGGCAGCCGCTGCTGCTGCCGCCGACGCCGTCGGTGGTGGTGCCACGGTTCCCCTGTGGATGCGCCAGAGGCGAACGTACTTGTCCTGGCTGGCCGAGGCCAGGAGCAGGTCGGACGTAAACGGCGCTCCCTCCCAGCCAAAGTCGAGCGACCGGACCCAGCCTTCGTGGCCAGAAAGGGTGGATTGCAGTTCAAAGGCAGTGCCGTCGTCTCCTGACTGTGTACCACCAAAGATCTGGATGCGGTTGTTGGTGCCGGCGGCAGCGAGCATCCACGACTGTTGTCCCTCTGAACCGTCCGTCAGAGCCACCAGGGCCAGACACAGGGAGAAGAATCGCGGTGTAGTTTGGATGGTTTGTAAAAGAACAATCTCAAACGGTGACTCTCCATCGGCGCTTGTCCTCCGCTCCAATGCCCAGATCTTGATCTTGTAGTCGGCCGCACCCGTCGCAAAGATCTGTCGGCTGTTTGTTGTTGTTGTCGTCGTTTGTGATGCTGCCCCTGCCTTGGATGCTGCAATGCAGTTGACCGGCGCAGCATGTGCATCTTCAATCGTCTGTACACACCGTGGTGCGTCTGTTGTCTCTGTTGTCTTTGTGTTTGGCACCGCCCACAGCTTCAACATCTTGTCGTCGCCGCCGCTCACAAAGTAGCCTGTTCCCCGGCTGTCCTCTGTGGCCAGAAACTGCACCGCCTTGATCTCGTCGCCGTGGCCGCCCAAAAGATGAGAAACACCATTCTCGTCGGCCGGCCGCCACACAGCCAGGTTTACACCCGCGCCGTAGCAGAGCGTCCCGTCCGAGCCCCAGTCGGCCGCGGCCGTCTGCCGGTTGGCGCCGGCGGCCAAGTATGCCGTGTTGACCATGGGTGTTGTGGTATGAGAGGGGCAACGTGAGAAATGCGAAAAAAATGAAATGAGTTGCAAAATAAATGAACGTTGCGTTATTGCTGGTCAACGTCACAGCCTTGGGGGAAGGAGCGATGAAGTCGTCGTGTGAGAGTGTGAAAAAGTGAACAAGGCCAGCGATCTGATTGGCTGGAGCTCGTTTGGGAAGGTGCGGCCTTGCAACAACTTTTGCGCCCGGGAGGCCCGCCATTTGTCGCATCCCACCCACACCTGCCAGTTTTACAGGCGCTTTGCCCCACGCTGAGAAGCTAAATCTCAACCTCACACCAAAACCGACGTCAATCAACATCGAGCTCTCACTCAATACATCGTTTCATCGGCACCGCATCCCCTACAAAATTTTACAATATATATATCTACCCTAACTTTGAAGTACATCATAAATCCTATACACCCTATCATAATGTCGGCCACTACCGGCGAGACGATCCCCGTCGTCGTTGAGTTCTCGTGAGTTCCTCTCTTCCTCCCCTCATTTAAGTTCAACCTCTAACGAGACATAGGGGCGGCCTTGAAATGCTCTTTGCCGACCAGAAGAAGCTGGAGGTGCAGCTACCCGCCCAGGACAGCAAGGGCCAGCCGGCCACCGTCGGCTTTCTCATCTCGCACCTCTGCACCACGGCCATGGCCGACGGCCGCAAAGACCTCTTTGTCCTCGAGGAAGACCACCTGCGCCCGGGTATCCTGGTTCTTATCAACGATGCCGACTGGGAGCTGGAGGGCGAGGAGGCCTACGAAATCCAGCGCGGGGACAATATTCTGTTCGTGTCGACCCTGCACGGCGGCTAAGTGGACGTCGATCAGATGACGAGATATCTACAAAACGCAACGCGCCGCGGCGACAGAGGGCAAATGAAAGCAAGTCCGGGCTCTATGTGACTGCCACTAGACAAAACTCTCCGCATCTTGCTCCGGTGCATATGGTGACTAGCTAAGAGTCGCACCTGCCTGGTATACTCTAAAAGATTTCTCGATTGAGAAACGATGAGCCCAATCTGGCCGGCAAACTGCGATGTCGGCCTTCGTTACAACCTCACTTGAACAACTGAGGCGCAAATCAAATTCGTAATTCTCTGCTTTCCAAGCCTCAGGGTGCACCATCTATTCCTCCGACAGCCTTGAAGCGAACCGTTGAGGATGGCATTGTGAGAAAGAACATAGGAACGAACCATGATGGAGCTTGGTGGAGAGGAGTTTCCCCAGCGTTTCGATACATTCAAGTACGGTACGACAGCGTGTATTATAGAAAATAGTTGCATGGCCTATGTAGCCTAAAAGCAATGATACCCTTTGTTTCGTATTAGATATCGTAGTACTCCGTATGACTTCGTTAAGTAGATGCAGGCTCACAACTGTTGGATGTTTGGAAGTTCCCGTCATACATCAAAGTGACTGGATAGACTCTTTCTGGACACTCGATTATTCATCTTCGGCCGCTCAATGACTAGGAAAGAGATATGCGCGCGAGAGAAGATGTCTTTCTTCTTCTTCTTCTTTTTTTTTTTTTTTGGATGAGATGTTGATGGCAACGAACCCTATCTACTGACTTGGTTTGCTTCAATTTAATTTTGTGCTTTCCTAAGCACAAATTAGTTCAGTCCAGGATCTTGACGTATTCTATTCCAGCGATTTATGACACCATCATGAATGGACCATCACCTGCAAGTCACCGATATCTGATGCTCTGACAACATCATCATTACCAAAATCTCATGAGAGCTCTGTCTCCTGTATACCCACAAAACCCAACTTCTGTTATATCAAACTAGATATATTGTACAAGATGAAGCTAGCAAATATGGGTATAAATAAGATCTGCAAATTGCCTACTTCAATGTCGTCTGTTGCTATTTAATGGATTGATCAAGCCTCACCGATGTCATTCATCTTCTACCCAGCAAGAGACGAACAGTCAGCTTATGATTTGTTCAAATATTCTACATAAAGTCTAATACTTGATGCAAGATCAGTAGCAGTCAGGTAGTCGTAATGCATATGTCCATGAGTTTGCTGTGATTTGCCTGGATGTTGTAGACATCCTGGTGTCAACCATTCTTGTTGCAGAACACCAGCGGTCGAAAAGAAAACACAATCCAAGAAAAAAATTGAAGAAAAATAAAAGAATACAGTTTCGACGCAGGAATAGTACATATCAGAAAAGATTCTTGTATTGAAGCTCTTCATGTTTATATACTGCTTTTTGTATTGCTTCTATATTGTGTCACCGTGCCTTCACTCATTTTTACACAATGCAACCCTGCAAAAAGCCGTTGTATACGAGATACGATGAGGGACCCAAGTGCACATGGAGATTTTTGTGGTTCTCTGACATTTCCCATTGATTGTCGCCGTTTATTGTCCTTTTTGGTGGGGGGGGGGGGGGGGGGGTTCTTTCTTTCCGCTTCCCCTTCCCCCAGTATTTCTGCTTCCCTGTTCCCTGTCAGATTCCTGTCAATCCGCGTACTTTTTGACCATGTACATGCCTTTAGAAGGGGTGGTCAGAACTCTTTTTTTCTTTTTTTCTTTCTTTTTTTCTGTTTGTCAAATAATCGCGAATATCGACACAAGACAAGACCCTATGGAGAGCGACCCTGACGATGAGCAGATGGAGAATATATAGCGACCTATGTTCCATCTACGACTATGATCGCCGATCGCACGTACGGAGTACAGCATTTCTCTTTCGGCGTAGCATAGCGTCCGGCCCGCGTTCCATCGGCTTTCCGCCTTATTTCCCTTCTTTCTGCCCTATGTGCCATTTACTAAATGACTACGAATTACTATTACTACCAAAGACCGCACCGCACCGGTTGGACCGGCAGGCAAATCAGCGTTCTGCCCAATCTCCCTCTCCCTTCACCCTTTTCTTTTTCACGATGGCCTGTCCATTTTCTCCCTTTATGCATTGTTTTCTTTCTTCATTTCGTTTCTCGCCCAAGCACGTTCTCCCTGCCATCTTTTCCAGCCTGCTCCAACCTGCTCCGTTTATTGTCTTGAGTTGGCATGCCGTTTCTTGTTGGCCCATTGTTTTCATTGTTGCACCCCCCTCCTCCATTCTCTGCTCTCTCGCCTCTTTGCGGTTTTGCCTTCATCGTCCTCCACCACTGTTGTCTTCAGATTTGTAATTCTAATTTAGGATATGCAGGGCCCGTGTTATGAGTTAGTCGCCTGTCTCTAGGGAGCGAAGGTTGCATCCTTTACAGATCATACGGAAGATCCGACATGGACAATGGGCGATCCTGATCATGCCTAACCGGACGTCGAAGATAGAAGGTAAGATCGGTAAGATACATTGTAGGTATAAGACGACACTTACAGGAAGGTATTTTTTACCTTCTCAGAGCACCTGTTTAACCGCTACCTATACTCGAAGATCTTTGGTACATCAGCAGATACAACCCAAGATCGAATGAGGCTGATATCCAAACATCAATATTGGAGGGACGGGCTTGCCCGTGACCGCAATATGATGGCCAGAGATGTACCGACGACGCCAAAAAAAAAAAAAAAAAAAAAAAAAAAAAAGACAACAGGAAAGTCGAAAAAAGCAGGCCCGAGCACAGGCCCGAACACTTTATTTTGGTGGTCGGATCACTCCCATGGGCTATGAATAACCTCGCAAGGCGACCACAGGCGACCCTGACAAGTATCCAGAACATATAACAGGCATGGGATACAGTGATAGACAAAAAGAGTATCAGAAGCGGTAAGAGACTCCGATACCGACGACGATCCGATCCAGACCGTCGCCAACATGGATACACGCCTCTTTACCGTCTTTGTAGATTGCATATCTTCAAATGTCTCCCAGTTGCTCCCCGTACAGGATAGAGGCAGGCCGTAGAATGGTCATGGGATCACGTTTGGTTGCCCCTTGCCATTTCCTTTCTGTTGACAAATTGACGATGCTTCGGATTTCATGACCCTTCCAAAGATAACGGCATCGCAGGGGGAGAGAGAGAGGGAGACTTAAAGATCCGGAGTGTCTTCCGTGATGCATGCCTCTGATCCCATCGTGATAAATTGCATGGACTATCCCAACATGGGCATGATATACGGTTGTGTCCAGATCCTATTTCTCGTGCCTGCATAACGAAATCTCACCCTCTCCAAGGCATGCATTAGTGTCTTGTCAATGTTCTTTTACCCTTTCGGAGGAAAAGGACATCAATGTATGCCGTACGCCGAGAATAAAAAGCAAAGAATGAAAGACATCTCCAAGTAAAAAGCAAAGAAAGAGGTGTGTGTTTGTGTCTGAATTTGTGTGTGTATGTATCTTCACGCCTCACGCTCGGTCCCGAAGCATCAACACTACGTATCGACACTACGGAGCAAGCGCCCTTCTCCCATTCCCCATTTCACCCCTCTTCGCCCTCGTCCCCTATGCTTGCGTTTGTCGATCCAAACTATCGACAGGCCGTTCCAGCCTCTTCTTGTCCTTGGGAGGGCGAAACAAGAGAGAAAGAAGAAAGCAAAGGAGATGGGCCTCAAAAAATAAGCATTAAAAAGCAATAAAAAATCAAGACAAGGGAGAAAATGTCTCCGGAGAAACACAGGCACTCTGGACGCAGGTACAACGTACTAACAGAACGAGGCACATCTCACAATCTCGCACCACTATGCACGCACGTGCAGACACACAGACATAGGGCGGCTGGTGGCACACGCTTGTGCAATCAGTAGTTCGTAAGCCGTACTGAATACAAAATATGCCATAGGGCGGCCGGGGAGCAGGACACCACCAGGAAACGCCACCGACAGCCGACAGCAACCCTGGGCTGTGCTCACCTCAGGTACACTTGTACATTGTACTCGTCTGTTTGAAACATGAAGAGGACATATCCCCAAAGAAGGAATAAAATACGAGTTAACAGAAAGAGGCGAAAGAGCACGTCACAAAAACAATGGAAGAAGCAAATCCAGGGGCCCAAAACTGTGTGCCTTGTATTGCAGCTTCTGGGCGAGACTCTCAAAGTCAGATGCGTGCTGCAGAAGGCAGACGACAGTGTTGTACGGCGTGGTTGCCATCATGATGCCTTCATCGTGCCTCCTTTCTTGACCGCCCCTGCTTGACGACTCTAAGATAGCGAAGGGACTCTAGACGGGCCTGTCTTGCCATTGAGGCGGACTGTGCCATTTGTGAGGCTCATTGTTCTTTTTGACAAGATGGAGATATACTCTGAGTCGGAGTCCTGCCGGACTTTCGTCGCTTTTGTCGCTGCATGTGCTTGTATTTTCAATGTCGCCGCGATAATGAGTATTTGTCAATCTGATAAGTCTCTACGCCATCAATGGCCCTTACGACGGCCTCCAGCTTCGTTGTCCTTTTCTTCTATTTTACAGAGTTGAGAGAATTTGAAATAAACTGTATCTAGGCATATCCTTAATGTGTTGGGATGCATGTCTATTTTATAAATTATAACTTGGCACTAAGAAAGGAAACGCACCAAAAAAGGGCACCAAAACGAATTGCTCCGAAAAATAGTTTGGACCGGCCACTATGTGGATATCTTTATACGGAGACAATCGACGAGACGGAGCCTTGAAAATGTGCTCCATTTACCGGCCCCCCTACATTCATTTGCTATCATCTACACATGCTCAGTGCAGCCCGTACGATGCAAGCGCCGACCTCTAGGCGGAAGTTGTCGCCTTGCCTCCCTGGCCAGGGTAGATTTTGCTTTCGACATCGCGTCTGCGTCTATCGTCGCGAAAGAAGATGCCATCTAGAGCGAAACGGTATCGTTCACGAAGCGAATCCAAGGATGCACATCCGGGGCTGGTGTCTTTTTTCGAGCACAGGAGTAGGGAAGAAGGAATTCCTAGCGCTCTTGGTCGTCCTAGCCCTGCGATTATCTCGATTGGCTCTTTTGGCTTGCTTTTGATTCCCCCGTGTGGGTTGAGGTGATTCTTTTCTTTTTTTTTCCTTTCCCTTGTTCTCTACCCCTTGCATGGAACGAGTGGGAAAAAAGACAACGGCCAGCGACCAAGAGAACGGCCAAAATATGCAACCGCTGCACAGAGGAACAATGGCACAAAGGACACACACGGGCAAGGGGGAGAGAAATCCTCCGGCTACCGGCCCCGTGTTTTGGACTATTCGTAGAGGCCATCGTCAAAACACACCGCTCCTCTCAATAGAATATGCAAGATTTGTTGATGGGACGACATAACCAGGAATTAAGTGTCTCCCTCCCTCTTGCTCTTTCACGCACTTTCGTCCCGATGTGTGTTATGGTCGACCACCTTTTACGTTTCTTTTCTGCTTTCTTATCTATTTTCTTTTCTCTCGGTGTCGTGCTTTCCCGGGCACTCGGCGCCTCTCGCCTTTCCTGCCTTTCTTGCCTGTGCCATTCTATGTAGTAGCTTGTTCCTCCCTGATGTCCCTTCTCCTTCTTCTTTCCCTCATTTTCTTCCCTTTTCCTGCCTCACTAGCCTCCCGGCTTGCTCTTCCGCGACGATGGATCCTCTGAGATCCAAAATTTCCTTTTCGTCTCATATCCAAGTCGTGATCACACACAGTCACAGACCTATTGCTCGTCGTCGTGTGCTCCTAGCCATAGTTTTTCTACTTCACCCGTCCACAGCTGGAATGGCTTCACAGGCCGATCGTAAAAACGTAATAGGCCGCCGCGCCGGCGTGCCCACCACATTTGTACACAATACCAAGTGTGGCAGGTCCGCACCCCCTCAACCGGGAGAGCTTCACCAAAAAAGCTTAGCGCTCCTCCACTGCAAGCCATGTCACGCTCCTTCCATGCTTCATACCGAGTAGCAAAATCAATGGTATCAGCTTGTGTGGGCATGTTAGGGCTTGATAGTGAGCTTTCAAGAGCCACTCCAGAGCCTGAATGCACCTGAGATGAGAGTGAAGCTACCGAGTTGCTGCGTAAAGTGCATGCCGCTACGGGAAAAATCTAAAGACAGGGAGAGCTACACACGACTATATGGGTCTTTCTCGGTAAATGTTGACAAAGTGAGGTCGAGACGGTGCAGGCATGAAAATATATAGTGACAAAAACAGCTGAAGTTCAACTGTGCAGTATCCCTTACGCTATAGCCGCAGTCTCCGCAGTCTCCATTGTTTCTCGAACAAATGAAAGAATAAAAGATCGAGCGAATTTGCGGGACATAAAACAGTTTTCTTTCTTCTCGTGGTGTCGACTCTGTTGAACGGTTGTTAAGAGAATCTCGGGCGACATTCACCGAACGGGGAGCGAACCGGCGACGATTATTCCGCTTGCCGTCGATCGCATCGGAGGTCCTATCTAAGGCCATCTGCGATCACACAGACCGCTACAGGGGACATGCATGCAGTGGCCCAGGAGTGGTCACAGCGCTTTGGTGTTGTATGAAGTATTTGAACCGTTTTATGCGGCTGGATTCTCTCTGCTTTCCATCGTGCTTCGTGCTGCTCGCCTCTCTCTTTTTCTTCTTCAATGACTTAAAGTAAATTTGCTCGTCTCGCTTGGATCCTTACGGTTTACTGTGGCATATGCGAAAGATTCACAGTGCAATACATGTGCAAGCGTCAATCAAAGGGAGACGAAAAAGAAACGGCAGCAACACGCAAGATACGGGCATATATGTGTGCGAAAGATTGCCCATCGCTGCCCTGTTTGCAAATGCAAGAAATACAAGGCTCTGATAGCGTTATGGTGCATTCTACATGGCGGCGCGTGACGACAAGATCGATTTGGCCGTTTGCTTGCATTTCTTTCATTATTTTGCATGGTTTTACACTTTGTTTTCTTTTTTCGCTATTTTCGCTGTGTATTTGTTTCTCTCCCTTTTTGCAGATCTCTTCATCTAGACCGAAAAAGCAAAGAAAGATCGAAAATGCACGGGCAAAAGAGAGGGCGATAATCGGCAGAAGAAGAAAGAAGAAGGAAGAAAGAAGAAATAAAAATTGAGATGGTGAACGGGAAAAAAGGTACGCGAGCAAAGTAAAAACGACAGGTAGAAGAAGTAAGACGGGTGAGAAGGGAAAACGAAAAAGGCGACAAACAAAAGTGTCAATTGAATTAACGTTGACCGGTCGCACCTTCCCACGTCGTGATTAACAAAAAGCAAACAAAAAAACGCGGGCCGGCGCGCGATGATCAACGTGTCAAACCTATGTTGGAAGGTGCGATGGGAAAGGTTCAACGGAGTACGACGTACAAAATACGAGTACGACGAAACTAAACAATTGAGCGGGGGACTTTTGCGACGGGATGCTACACTGCGCACGTCGTGATTAGTAGAAAAAAGGGTCGCCGCAAAGGATTTGTGTAGAACAAGCTTTACTTTGGCATTTTGACTTTTGACACCATGTTATATACGGTAGACTACGCATTGCTTTTTGACCATTTTCTCCGATGGAAGGATGCGTACAGTTTTGGATTATCTTCTTTCATATTCGACACCCACAGCAACATCACCTTTGCCGAAAATGCTCCATTTAGGTGCCTCTTTTGCAATTTCTGCAAACTTTGCAAACTCTGCTTTCGTGCTTGTATTTTATATTCTGCATTTTCTTTCTTTTCGCTCCCTTTTCCTTCACAATCCCCTCTGGATCTGGCCTGGCGTGGACTCCGTCGCGGATCCGCAAAGCGACGCTTTACCTCTTTGTTACGAGTCGAGGCGAACTTGGCCCAATATCTGGGGGAACGGTTTCCCCTTTTCTTTTTGCTTCGAGACCCTACGTGACGACCACCCCCGATCCGTTTATTGCCTTTCCGATAGCCGTGCATTGCTCTGTGTTTCCGACATGCAGTTCCGGTGTACCTGCTTCTCCCTACGACGGAACTTTTGTTCCTAAAATTGTGTTCCTTCTTCTCCCGTGTTTGTGACGAGACAAGACATACTCCGTAAGTGGGTGTCTGGATATTTGTGGATGCCGTGGAGAAGACAGAGTTTAATTTTTGGGGGGGGGGGGGGGGCAAGAAGAGGGCATGTCTCAAGGCACGTCAAAGAAAATTGAAGGCATGGAATACAGCAAAGAAAAGAAAAACTGGAGGGACTGTCTACAGGTCGAAGCACATAGCTGTACAAAGTTACCTGTCAATGCTCTACTGTCGGCACTGTAGCACAAGTATATCTCCGTACTTGAGACATCTAGGAAGTGGGAGACGGAGGGACAGGACAGCAAGGGCAATCTGTGAGACAGAGGGAGGTTGAAGCGGCTGAGCGGCTGGCTTATTATTGTTTTGTGGCTTTTTGTGCGAGTACGAGTCCTGCGCGGACCTTTTTGCATTAAGACAAAAGGTCTGTAAGGATTGGGAATCACAGAGGAAAAGGAAATGATCGACAGTGTCGTTGCTTCTTTGCCTTCTTCCACCTGTCAGTCCGGGGAGTTTCCCAAAGATCGTCGTTTGGACAGACCGTCTTTCCTCTCCCTTTCCTGCCTTTTCTCCTTTGTCGCACACCAGCCAGTTCTTGTCGCACATTGTACCAACTTAAGTTCCACTCCGGAGACGCCGCCCATTGTTTTGTCTGTCTCCCATCTGAGTTCGCTGCCTGTTGGGAAGGGAGATGCTAGATGGTGGGATCGGGCAGAGACGGCGGCTGTTTGAAGAAGATCGTCGCTGCACGATGACCTTTGATGGTCCATCACCGAAATTCAACGGCAGACTATGCCAGACTGCAGATACACTACTCGTACAAGCCCACGATCCACGATCCAAGGTTGGAGTCTCCAGCAAGCCAAGACGCCGGCCCACGATCGAAGAAAGGTAGAAATATATCGAGCAGATGTAGGTGTCATAGAGTCTTCCGTGCCTTGCAATGCCTCTGGCCTGCCAACAGTACAGCAACACTTAATAAAGTATTACCAAATGCCATCAAACTCAACAAAAATCCAAAAAGACAAACAGGCTTGGCATTCGGTGTTGTGCCTTATTCTTTGCATTGGTATCCCTTGTGAAGGATTGGTGCCTAGTATTGCCAGCTTGGCTATCTCATAAACACAAAAAAATTGACAAACACGTGTCTAGAAAAGAGAATGAAGGATTCTAGACGACGCAGCGTTATTTCGCTTCAAAGGAAGAGGGTCAAAAGGTGCGAGTAAAGGAGCGCAACAAAAGTCTTTTGACGAGAGTAACTTCCAGCTTGTGACACACGAACAGGCATCTCTAAACGATGTACTTTTGCGAGACAGCGCCATCACTCTTTGTGCAGACGACCATCAAGACGATCTGTTGCCTACAGTCAGTTTCGTCTGTGTCCTTTTAACTTTCGCTTCAAATGTTCGCCTGTAATTTATCAACTTCTCCCTACATCACGACTCGTAGCCATCCCTTCACTGGCGACATATTCCTTTCGGATTGCACTTGCTCCTCCACGAACTCCACAAACTTGGGAGTCTCGGCATGGTGACCTCCTTCTTGTTCTTAGCCAGAATGAAATGGAGACTGCGATGTTAAATAAAACCTCCGAAAAGAGCCTTGGGACAAGACCTGCTAGAACGTAAACAGGCAAGGTCTGTCTCTCTGTTCCTTTTTAAAGTCCTTTTGTGTCGTCTTGTGTGCCCTTTCTGTTCCTCTTTCATTGCTTTGTCCACGTCACTGTCTCGTCTCGTCACTTTGGCATTTTCAATAGCTTCATCCCACATGTCTTGCCAAGCAATTGTAGCCAGGGGCGGAGAAAAAAAGAGTAATTGGGAGGTCCAAATGGGCGAGGCCTCAAAGAAAAGATGGTGTGCACACATAATATGAAGAGTTTGGGGAAGAGAGCTAGATCCTGCGTCTTGCATTCTGCGTCTTACGTCTTGTCAAGCAACGCTTCTCGTCGCTATTTAGTCACAATGATCCCGAACGCCCGCGGCCGTATCATATGCTGCGCGCTTGCACTTGTTGCCCATTTCTACACTTGCACACTTACACGGTTTGCCTGCTTGCGTACCGCGAAGAACACTTGTGCCGCGCTTGCATTGCATCTTGCACGTGTGAATACTCGAATGGGGCAATTTTGTCGTCAGTCGAATGTTGCTATTGCTTCTCCTCGTTCGAAACGCTGCAATTGTCCAAAGGGAGAATATGTTCGGAGTAGCCGTACGCCGTAAACCATACGCCACAAAAAAGAGCTGCACGGATGTCGGCAACTAGCGTATTGGCTTGCTGGCTTGCCTCTCTGGATTTCAATATTTAATGTGGCTTTTCCCCGTTTGCTTTCCTCTTTGAGTAGACCTACAAGTGCGCACATACTGAGCACTACACGTGCATCCCTCGAGTGTTTTCTTGGGCTGAATATCTCGAGCCTCGGGCTACCCTGAACGCCTCCTTGGGCATCTGGGCTGTCTTTCTTTCAAGACATATTGGTGCCTGCAGAAACGCCTTGTGTTGGTGATTTGTATGAGGTATGGCGGGCTATTGCGACTGGTATTGTCCCTGCATATTTGATTAGTTCTTAGACTGATTTTATTATCGTGAATATCAAACTTACAGCAGCAGGAAGAGTCCCATTTCGTATGGTCTAAGACATCGCCGAAGCACTTGCTCGGTTTTGATCCCTCGCTTGCAAGGAGAGGCGTGAAAGAGTGAAGCAAAACAGCAAAGGGGGGGCGACGATATCAAAAGAGGACAGAGGGATATGAAAGGTATCTGAAAAGAGAAAATCAAAGGCAACAAGAAATAACACAAGCCACAGCCAAATAGACTCCTTTCTGATTACAACATCAACAGACTACCAACACGACGGCCACTGCGACAGTTGATACAACCTCCCCTTTCCCTTATTAGCTTGCATATTCCCTCCCTTTCTAAAGTCTCTCGCCTACTCCTAAGCTAAAAGCTCGATCCCGACGACTTGTCTAGGTTCTGGGGATCGTACCAAAGAAATGAAGAGAAAATCGATGACAAAATCAAAATAGGAATAGGAATAGGAGCAGGAAGAGAGCGTGTCGTAGTCCAGGGACAGGACTAGGAATAGGAAACTAAGTCCGACCGGGTGTGTGTCACACTCAGTTTCTCCTGGGTCTTTCTTTTTCCTCCTCATAGTATCTTTTGCTTCTTCTGTCAGTTGTCATTTTTCTTTTGCTTGGATTTCTTTTTTTCCCTCCTCGTTATTTTGTTCTCAGCTGGAAAGGAGGGCTGTACGGAAAATACGACCCTGCCCCCCGTGCAGGCCTATTACTTCGTAGTAATGGTGGCCCCCCTCCTCTTCCGTCTCCTGGGAAAAGGATGCCCACCACAAGAAAAAGTGCATCAATACCAAACACCACGCTGCTACGGTCTGGTGCCAATGCAACGCTGGCCCGCTTCTTGGGAGCAAATGCTGGTTCTCCTGGGACAGTCTGTCCTGGGCGGACGTTGTCTTTTTGTTTCTTTGCTTCCTTTTTGGTTCTTTTTGCTTGTTGTTAGTTGCTCCGTCCGCGTGTGTTTGCCGCCTCTTTCCACTTCTATCCGTCTCTTCCACGTCCAGCTCAGTTCCCAGGAAAGTAAGAAAATGCGCCGAGGGTGTGGCACCCTGGAAAAAGAGCGGAGGAGGGCCTACACAGTGTTTACTCCGTCCGTGATCGATGGAGACTGCCCGAGGGCCAGGGCACGGAGATGGCGATGACCCAGTCCAGGTCCAGGTGCTGGGTCTAGAATGCACCGTGCTCCCGTGTCTACCACCTTGTCTACCCCGTGTGTTTGAGACGGATCTCACAAAGAGGCGGAGTACCCCGAACACGACGCTGTTGACTCTTTTTAGTAGACAACTTTATTCATAAGAACTGCAAGAGTGAATCATGAGTAATGAACACGGGTAAATTAAATATGTCAGTATTTAATCAACTTCCTTATCAGCCAAGATAGCTTCGTGTAAAACACTTTAAGCATTAGCATTTGCAAAACATGGCATTTTCACAAACGGAAATGCGAATTCCAAAATGCCAGCCTTTTCTCTCAATGCCCTCTTAAGGCCAGGTTAATGCCAGGTTAATGCCAGCTTCTCTCCGAGAGCATTCACGACTTTGTCTACTTCTACCGAGAAGGCTCCATCGACGGGGTATTAGCACCCGCTGCCATGCCTGGGCAGCTGGGACAAGGGGACACTTTGGACACTTGGACTTTCTTATTTCCCCTCCTTCTTGCTTTCGCTTTTGTTTCGTCACTATGCTGTCATTTTTGTTTTCTTTTTCTTTGCTTATTCTTTCTTAAGTCTTCCTCCCACTTTCAGCCCTCCCCCTTTTTTCGGTGCTTCCTTCTCGGCTCTTTTTGCAAGTTTCTAGTCACCTTCCCTCGTGATGCCCTTATGCCCGCCTCCTTTCTCGACTCTGGGACCTCTTTGGCCTTTGTCTCCCTGTCTCATCACCCGCCCGGGTCATTACTGCCCTCCCTTTGACCCTCCATCACGAGCGCCCAGCCCCCTGGCTGTTGGTAACCAGTCATTTTCTCCGGAGACTCCTCCAAGCATACGGAGTCTTAATATTATGATATGTGCGTCGTAGAAGCAGAGTAAAAGCAAAGCAAAGCAAAGCATGCATGCAACGAAACCCGACTAGACTTTGACCCCAGCAGGTCCCGGTGATCTCAATCCTCCTTGGAAAAGCAACCGCAATGCAACCGCGCCCCCAATGCAACATCTGGCTCGTTTTCCCAAAGCAGTAAAAAATGCAACCGTTGATGCTGACGGACCCGGAGGTTTCTGTACTCCGTACGGAGTATTGTGTGTGATTATTTGTATTCCCGCTTCTGTTGCTGTTCCCTCCTCCTCGGTGGCCATCGCGGTGGTTCTCACGTAGTTTTTTATATGATCTATCACATGGTGTTCGTCGAAAAAGAGAGGTCGCAACCTTACCCCGTATTCGTATGTACGTCGTAAAAAAAGAAACAGCTACCAGAGTTGCAGAGAGTGCCGTACCGCGAGCCTGGATTTCGGTTTTTCTTTTTCATTTTCATTTTTCTTCTTCTTCTTTTACGTGGCTTTTTCTTTGTTTTCATCTTGGGTTCATCAGTATCTTTCTTTTCATTTGAGAGGCTGCTCGCTTCTTTTGTGGCTGTGGTCGAAAAAAAAGTAAACACAGATAACGCCAAAAATGCAACGCTGTGCCCATTTCTTGGGATTTTGTTGGTGGATTTCTCGTCTAAGTCGTCCTAGTCGTGGTTGTCACGTTTGTTCTCAAACCGCCTCTCATCTGTGTCTATCATTTTTTTTTTGACTCTCAACTATCAACTATCAACTATCAACTCTCACCTTTTGTCGACTATCATTTTATTAACCGCTCTGCCTCTTTGCCTTTTCACTTGGTGACCTTCAAGTCTTTTCTTTGGTCGAGGCCTATTTTTTTTTTTTTTACCATTTCGCGCCAATTTTGTTTCCATCCCCTTGTAAAAATGACAGAACATGCATTCTGTCGGTTTTTCTTCTCCGTATTCTATTTTCACTCAGCACTCACTATCTTGTAGCCTGCAGCAGAAACAGCCCCAGCCGTCTTCTTCCACACCCCCCCCCCCCAATTCCTCCCACCCTTTCCCACTGCTTTCCTGTCTTCCCACTGGCTCCCACTCTTTTGTGTGTGTGTGTGTGTGTGTGTGTGTGTGTGTGTCTCCCCTCCCCGCTCCTTTCTGGCGGTCCCAGGGTCCTGTCTCTCGGGTCTGAGGTAGCCACCACATTGGTCAAGGTCATGGGGGGCTTGAACAAGAAACATGGGATGCGGGCTGAAAAAAGATATGGCTTTAGATAGTGGGAGTTGGATTTCTCGGGATTGCCCTGGGATCCGGTAATATTGCATCAACGTCTGTCAGACTCTTTTTTCTCTTGTATTACGGAGTACAGTTTAAATGCACGACGGGTTATTACGCTGCTATCCTAGCCATGCAACAGCGGACCTACTCCACAGGCAGCGGCGAGTTTCTTCTTTGAGAAGGAGAAAAAAAGAAACAGAAGATTGGAATAGCTTCGTATGTCGTCCCTCTATGGACCTATCCATACAAGTACATAACATATCCGTACGAGCATGCCCTACCGGTGCAGTGCAACCACACGCACAAGCGTTTCATGGGATCAACCGTTGGCACATTTGTTCATTGCCAAGTCGGCGCATCAACGCAGCAACACAACCCATGTTTGATTTCTTGTCCTTTCCTCTTCTTGACAGTTGCAGACGGGATACAGCGCTGCGGGTTACGGCCTACGGTATTCGGCATACGAGATACAGTGTCATCGGTGTCTCCTGGACACACAAAAGCACTTCGTATGGCAGCTTTGTGAGAGCTTTGGGAGCATGGACAAACAGTTGTGGCTTGCCAACAGCGTTGCGTTTTTTGCAACGATATGCACCAGGTGCGTCTTTCTTTCGGTTCTTTTTACTCCGTATTTCTTTTTCTTTGCTTTTTTGTTGCAAGTTCGTTCTTGGAGGTTCCCTGGATTCTGGTTCTTGGGTCAACAGGAGGGGAGAAAAGGCTTGTGAACAAGGGTGTGCCTGTCTGTTGGTGTCATTCTGCTGAAAAGTGTGTCTGTCTGTCCTCCGTATGTGTAAGATATTATGTCGTAAAATGGGTAGGCAACCACGACGCACTCATATCTGTTGGTTCATCTTCCGACAGTCTGTCTCTTGGTATTCACTTCTCGGGTTTTTTTTTGGTTTTTTTTCGGTCTTTTTTGCCTTCTTGTCTGGTGTGAGGGTCGTAATGTCGCTGTTGCTTCGATGTTGTTGTCTGTTTACGGATTAGTAGTGTGAGCTGCATTTGGGTCTTCTTGGGTCTTTTTCCACACTCTAGACGAAATGGCGTCTTATTCCCTTTTTCTTACCAGCTCTCTTTCTCGTCTCGTCCCTCTCAACTTTCTTTTTTCAGGCTTTCCTTTCTTTTTGTCCCGTTACCGGCTACCGTCTTGATGGGACGGACTGGGGGGGTCATCCGCAGAGCAAAAAAATGGGGGTAGGACAAGAAGGGACAGGGACGGAGTCTTTCGTGCTGGGTCTGTCCTTTTTTTGGAGGGACAAGGCGTTATCAGAAGAGCCCTCTTTTTTCTTGGCCGCGATGGGCTTGACTTGACCGCAAGTTGTGCTCGATAAACAATATGCACGTACTTTTGTTTTTTCTTTTGGCGATCTTATGAACTATCTTTGCTTCTTTTCTTCTTATTTCCTTCTTCTTCTTTTTTTTCTTTCCTCTTCTATCTTCGAGGAAAGGACGATCATTTTTACTCCTATTTGTTGCAGAAAAGAGAAACAACAAACGCACTCTGAAAAGAAACCAGAGCAACGGTTTTCTTTTATTTTCTTTTCTCATAAAATATGATAGAATATTCGCCCCTCAACTCCTCTTCTCCCTTGGATTTACCACGGAAATGAGCTTGGAACGGATACGCCGTGTTCCGAACCTTGCGTGGGGAGGAATGCAAATAAACGTCTCCAAAGAGGAGACGATGGTATCATATATCATTTTTGTCTCTCGTCGTTTCTCTCTTTCTCTCTTTTCTCAGTCGCTCTCCTTCTCTTTATGTGTGTCTTGGTGCACACCTTAGCGCAGTTTCCATCTTCTCGTGCGCGGAACCAATAACCATATTCGTTTGGTCCAGCAGCCTGCACTTCACCTGCAGGCTTGGAGACATTTGGGAACATTTAGGAACATTTGGGACGCTTTAAGACGCTTAGGACGCCCAAGTTGCTTGTGGACAAGGGCCCCCCTGGTCACCGGGACGCCATCCGCGGGGGTTACGGGGCCATTTGGGACCACTAGGGACCACTGGGGACGCATCGCCTGTGACAATCATTTGGGATTCTGAGTATCTGGAGTCTGGGTCCTTGTCTTGGGAATTTCCTGGGACGGAGACTGCAACGCAACCACCACTGCAACCCTCTTTGCTCATCACTTTTCCCACTCTCCTTTTCCCTTCCTCGTTCCGCGCTGCAATGGACAAGCCGGACAATGTTTGAAGTGAGTGGGGAACATGAAAAGGAGATTTAGGAGGGAGTGTTGAAAAGAGGTGCGTCCTCTCTGTCCTTATTCGAGGATGCAAGTCGACTTCAGCTGGACTAGCAGCCGATCTCACGGGAAACGGGGAAATGCACACAAGATTTGCGGAGATGGGGCCGGCATGGCGAAACCGACGAGACAGCGAAACAAAAGACAGACAGGCCACGATGTGGCAAAGACTTTAAAAAAGGAGTAGAAAAAAAGAAAAGAAAAAGAAAGAAAAAATCAAAAGAGAGGAGGGGCGGTGATGAGACGGACAGGATGACGATTCAATGACGGGAGAGAAGAGCAGACTGCCGGTGTCGAGTCCTCTCTGGCTTTTGACTGGAGAGTAGACGCCACCGAGGAAGCTTCCTTGCTTCGAGGCGTTGCGAGGATGGAAAGATGTGTGGGCGATTTGAGAGGAATAATGCATCGTACTCCGTTCAGAGTATGCATGCAGACTTGTTGAAACTATTGGACACTGGCGCTCCCGCCAGCAGCGGCAAATTGAAAAAAAAAGAGGGGAGATGATCACAGAGGAGATGAGAGGGAGGCAGACAGAAAGAAAAATAAAACGTGCAGCGAAAGCAATCTTTGGAAAAAAGTGTGTTGAAAATATGAGATATCACATTATATGAAGGCACACCACCACCGCCACTTCCCACAATCACAACCACAACCACCAACAGTACCTCGACACCACACTCGACCTGGTTTCTGGTCAACCACACACCCACCGACACACAAAAAGAGTCCTGTGAGCGCATAAACAAATCCCGGAGACGGGACCAAGCTGCTGGGCCTGGCCAGGCACATCTCCTTTTTTTCAGAATGAGAAGAGATATTGTAAATCTCCTTGAGCAAGCCGCAAGCAAGCCTCCGTCACATGGTGGTCTTCGCCATAATTGCCTATTTTGTTTCGGTAAACAAAGTAAGGATGGGTAGCACACAATGATGCTAATAAACAATGTATCTTACATAGTACTTCGTGGCTGTAAAGAGTGTAGTTGCGTTCTCTGTACTCCGTAAAGGCAAAAGAATACTTTGTAGACGCGAAACGCGGGTCCTCTGTCTCCCTGCAAATCAACCGCTGGCGTTACCAGAAGGTACGGGGGAACTAGCAGTTCTTGCGATACAATGAGCAGATCCTATGGAGTGGAGAGACGGAGCAGAATAGAAACACAGCTGTCGGTGCAAGGGAAAAAAGGAAGGAAAAGGCGGAGAGAACAGCAGGCAAGAGACCAAATAAACAAGAGACACACGACGGCGGGCAGAGTACCAACAGGACGACACGAGGTGCGACGTTGGAGATATCAGAGCGAGAAACAAGAGAATCATCAAGGACAAGAGAAAAATTCACCGAATACGACGACGACCAAGAGATCATATTTCGTAAGACCGTTGCTCTCAATCTGTTCAGCCCCAGTGCACCAAAACAGCCCCAGGAAACAGCCTCGCTGCGCCGATCACCCCCCTGGTTTTGATTCTTGTTTCGAGCGTTGAAGGCCCTGGAAAGATATTATCGAACAAGTGACCTGAATAAGATTGAATACTTCGTCCAGTCAGACAGTGTGCTGATCGCGGGGACTAACACTGGCGTTGTTGAGGCACTGACTGGCACTCTCCTCCCCCTCTTGAAGGAGAAGAAAATGATGGGCGACAGGCTTTATTGTTTTAGCGGCGCGGAACAGGGACAGGCGAGGACCCAGAAAGATGACAGGGGTCCGGGCAGATCCTTGCCCGGCGCGAGCAAGGGGACAGAAGGCCAGAGGGGGGGCCTTTGGGGGGAGTAGTAGGTCCCCCACGCTAAGATTGGGCAGGATGTGGGAGAGACGAGGAAAGAAAGAAAGAAAAGAGAGAGAAAAAAAGAGGTGTGCCTCGTCGGCCACTTTGTTTGGTGGACAATGGTCCTCGGCGCTGCTGCACGTCTGCACGTCTGCACCCTTCTTACGCTTGTGATCGAAGGAAAAGGAGGATCGAAGGATGGCAAGGCCGAGGGGGGAAACGCGGCGCTGGGACAGATGTACAATGCACAGCACAGAGCATCGGCAGTCTCTTCGTCTTTTCCACTTTCGCATCATGTCGGTGCTAAGACGGAGGATTTATGTGCACAGAGAAAGATGTCAAACTTGTCAACATGTCAAAATCAAAATGAAAGATGGCAGTCGTTGCTCCAGGAAAAGGGACTGCCGCGCGACTTTTTCCTCTTTTTGGCCGTGCCTTTTTTCCATTTGTTGCTCCTCACGCTCGTTGGGCAGCCGCGTTTTCTCGCTTCTTTTCGCTTACCAACTCTCTTTTGTCCCTTTTTTCCTTTTTTCCCTTCTCCCCTTTTCCTTTCCCCTTGTTTTGCTTTCTTTTCTTTCGGTCGTCAATCTGTCACTGAACCAATGATGGGGAAATAAATACGATGCATTAACCGCGTTAATCGTTGTGCGTTGGGATGCGAGGATGTGCAGTGGATTTGCTTTTGTGGTGTGTCGTGTGCACGAAATGGATAAATTATGTGCAGGGCGCAAAATGCAAAATGCAAAAATACACGACATATGCTGCAAATCTCCTGTAAAAATCGAACGAAGGATGATGTGCACAATGTGCCGCTGCCCAATAGACAGTCCAAAACAAGAGGGGTGGGCAGTCTGGAACCCGGATACGATGGGCCATTGCGACCTTCTTTTTTTATTCTGGTTTATTCAAAAGCATTTTTGTACAAATACTGACGATTCACGATTCTCGCATCTTGGTTGTATCTGAGTAAAGGAGTTGACTTGGTAAAACGAGGGCACGAATAGGAAGACAAAGAAGCCATTTGAGGCGTCACAGGTGCAAGAAAGGAAGACCAGAGAATGTGCCGGAAAATAGATACATCATAAAATGGGGGAGACAACAGCAACCCACAAAAAGATACAAAAAATCTCAGTCTTTGTCAAGACTCACAAAAGTAGGAGTCTTGGGGTGTGCCTTGTGTGTCCTGCGTGTCTCACCACGGCCTTTGCCCACAATGAGGCCATTTCACAGTACAAGACAGAAAAATCACAATACAACAGAGACATAAAACAATGAGATGTGAGCAGCCGACGACTGGCCGGCAATGCCTCACTTCACACAATCAAGCGACCACAGGAAAATGAAACGAGGCAACTTGGTCCGTGAATTCAAGGAACAGAAACAGAAAATGAGGCAATCGAATGACAAGGCGATCATGCATAAACAAATGAGGCGTGTAAAACAAATAAAACAAATTGTCGATAAAAACAAACACGTAAAAACGAAACGTTCCATTTGTCAACAACCCCATCACCGACAATACCAAAAATACATATCGGTCGTCTCGGTCGTGCATTTAAGCAAGGCCCCGGAGTTTCTTATTCCAGGGCTGTCCAAGGAGGCAACATCGCCTCTTGCAACGACGGGAAGATTTCGTAGGAAGTCTGGAAGGGTAAGGTAGGAAGGTAGGGGTGCAATGGAGAAGGGGGCCGAGACTGCTCCGTTTGAGCACGATGCTACTCCAGCTCGCCTTGCTCCGTACAACGTAATTTCTACGACATACTGAGTACTCTTGCTCCTACCCCGTACCATGACAAGCATTTGTTTACGGAGTATGCCCATCACGGAGGTCGCCGTAGATTGCACGTGCCACTCTCTTGAAGATAGAAGGGGAAGAGGAAGGCAAAAGACAAAGTAAAAGATACGACAGGTCCATGAGAAAAACACAAGGAGAAGACGAGGAGCGGACATGGAGGCCTGACTGTCCCTTGTCTTGCTTTCTGTCATATTTCTAAATATCATTTTATGAGAGTTTTGTATATGTATTACGTTTGTAAGTTTGCGTACGGAGTAGGTGCATTATGCTGACGGGACTCCATCTCCAAGTACACCTTCTCGCCTACTTTTGTCGTTTTGGGATAAGAGGCGAAAGACGTGACAATAACATGATTGAGTGTGAGAGGAAAAGAGTGTGAGGCTGTGATGCGAGGGATGGGGGTCAAAATGAAGGCTGGGCAAAAGGCTGGAGGAAAACAAAATAAAATAAAATAATAAAACAAGAAGAGACACGGAATACCAAGGCAATGACAGCACGTTTTGCCTCGTAAGGTCTCAAGCAAACCACACAAGCCAATGTCTTACCGCATTATTGAATAAAAATCAGCAAGGGGGATGGATGTTGGAGAAAGCAAGAGGCTGTGAGCGGCTGGAAGAGGAAAACACATGACTCGGACATGAGCTGTACTTTTTCTGTATTGAAAGCCACATTCTGCAATACCTACGCCGTAGAAGGCAAGATAAATAGACAAGCACTAGGCATTATGTGCAGCCACACAGCAAGGGATACATATGAGAAGGATGAGACAAGACATGAAGAGGAGGCAATAATAACTAGAAAATGAAGCACCTCATAATTACGTCGTACATCGTAGTTGTAGACGAAAAGGTACACTGCAGACCCGGCATCTCGTTTTCCGTGTCTAGACATACCCGATTAGAGTCGCAATGACAAAAGTTGCAGTGCCAGGTAGTAGTAATGCTGTCCAGGAGGTACTTTGGATTTCGTCTTCGTCAGTGCCGTTTACTTTTTTGGTCCTGCTTCTTGTTTCCATTGTCCCATACCCTGCAAGTTAAATCCCACACAGCAAGCCCCAAATGTATTTTCTCTTTTTCTTTTGGTCGAAATGCCCCAAAGTGCCCCAAAATTACCCACACCGGAAGCGGCAACAACGTTCCGCGGTGGTCAACCGGGCTGCTGTCGATCAGCCGAGACGAGGAACGGGAAGAAAAGAAAGTAGAGAAGAGAAAGAAGAAGAAGAAAAAAGAAATAGTCACAAGAAAAGGAAGAAAAAGAACCCGAGAGAAGGAACGGAAACAGGAACTACAAATCACATACGACACGCGATGTGCAATGCATGCTGCACGACGTAGTTGACTTGCAGAAACAGGCGGTGACGAAAGAGAGAGAAAGAGGCGGTCAACGATGTCTCTTTACTTTGCATCTTTCCCACGATCGGAGCCAACCTCTTCGATAAGGATTCAAGACATAGCTGAAGGTTTTTCTGCAAGGAGGATTTGCAACTACTTTGTACTATCTTGCTTTCTCTTTCTCTGCTGACTATTTAAATCTCCGAAATGGAAAAGACTGGGTGCTTGTACATAGGGAGGACAACGAAAGTTGTATACAATTTGGGTTTACTGGGCTTCTTGCAAGAAAGGATAAGGCAGGAGACAGGAGAGGGCAGTAGCAGGAGACAGTGGCTGGATAGGTCTAGATGATGTCTCACATTCACCTTCTCTTTGCTGCCAAATTACTTTCCACCTCGGCCTCCGGCCTCCGACCTCCTGCTTCCTGCACACAATGCAAAAAAGGCTTGCAGAAATACAAAACACACATAAAATGCAAGGGCTGCATGAAGAGAAGATGATGGGGACAGGAAAGCGGATTCAAGCGGAGACGGCAGACAATCGTGGCTGAACAAAGAGCCAAGGACAGACGTGACAAAAAAGAAAGTAAAAAAGGAAAAGCATCACGACAAAAAAAGAGTGCCGACGGTTCAGTAATACAGGGATGCTATTTGGGAGCTGTCCACTTGTCCACGACGGCCCTCGACTTCCAAGGCGCCAGTCCAGTCCAGTTCACCAACCAAGCTAGGGGAAGTCGTAGCGGACTCTGGGGGCCAACCGGTGAAATGATCCAACCAAAAAGGATTCAATCAGGGAAGAATTTCAAACCATGACCTGACCATACCAAACCCGACGAAAACCAAATCAAACCAAGCCCAGTGCAAGACCACAAAGCTGAAATAATAAACACTGAAATAATAACCATCTTTGTTGTTGCCTTAAAGTGCTGTATTGAGGCATCCGAGACGGCGGAACCCCCAGTCCAATCAGCACATGGGGACGAAAACTCCCTGTCGTTGCCCTTGTCTTTTATTTATTGTTTCCGTATCGAGGAGGTGGCGGGTGATGTTTCTACCGTTTCGAGGAGCGGGAGGGAAGGGAACAGAAAGAAAAGAAAAGAAAAAAGGGAACAGGGACAATAAAGAGTACCCTGTAAAGCAGAGAAAACAGGGAGAGCCACAACATATGAAAAGAAAGAAGTTTAGTAGTTCGGCGGGCGTATTTGCGAAAAGGAATGCTAGATTGTCTCCTCTTCCAAAACAAGTCGGGCAGACGAGACAAATGTCCGAGACCGTGCTAGTCGTATCTGCGTACAGAAATAAGAACGGACACAGGAACGTGGTGCACATACCTGTTCGCCGGAGACAACTCCGTCGTACAACGTCCTCGATCTAAATCACGTTTTGTGTGCATGTCAAACGGCTTCACGCATTACAAAATTTGTCTATGAACACAAACTGTGTTGAGGCACAGGCGGCGTATTTAATTTGTGTAGGGCTGGAGATGGTTTATTCATAGTATATTATATTTAAAAGACTTATTTGAAAATAAAAATGGGCATTAATACTCCGGTGAATAACTTTGTAAAAATCGAATAAATTATCTTCAAAAGCAGTTCAATATTCCATATTTACAGTTACTGTTTGGATACCCACACATACGTTGAAACACATGACGAGTTAAGAGCTGCCAAGATGCATTAAAATGAACAAGACATGTGTTTCTCTTTTATTCAACATATTCGTTGTATATGTACATATTTTGACAACTATCGACTCAATACGGAGTACACAGACTGACAGACTCACGGAGCAATACGAGTATTACGTCTATTTACATTTTCTTTTCATACTTCGACGTTGAGACGTCTTTCCCCTTCAACCCCTCATCCCATTCCCGTCACTGATCATCCTGCTAGCGCCCAGTCTGAGCAGGGGGACCTGAACCCAGCGAGCGGTCCGCGAGAAGCAGGGGCCACAGGCGAGCAGGCAAGAGCAGCAGGCGGAGAGGAGCTTATGAGGCTTCTGGCTGGGCTTGACACTAACAAAAACGACCAGGGATGCTTTTCTTTTCCAGGCACAATCGGCGCCAGCACCACCCAAGTCTCCAGTCAGAGCGGCCTGGGCTGCCAGGCTTGCATCCTCTTCTTCAATTTCTGGGAGATTTTTTTTTGGGACGGGACACCGGGATAGGATACTGGGATTCCATCACCACACTGCTGATCGGCTCCGTGTTTGTCGTCATTTCGCGCAGGTGTCCATGTCCAATGATCAGTGTATTATGTGCCTTTTCTCCTGACGATTATTTCAATGTTCACATCCTCAATGAGAAGTGTCCGTAATTGCATCGCAGTTGTCGCATACGGCGGCAATGACTCGTCGCAAACTGCAAAGTTGAAGAAGAGAGGCGACGCAAGCCGATGTTGGCCGAGCACTTCTTCGCAGCTACTCAGTATTCCGCGTCCTTTTCGTGTCGTGGCCCATTTTACGTGTTATATTTTTGGCGGAGTTTGCTCACAACAAAAACATCAACTTCGTCACATCTTCTTTCTACGAAGTATCGCTTTCACTTTCCTATTTGTGATCTGCCTCTGTTTCGACGATTCCCATCCTCGCCTCCTGTACCTGAACATCTCCACCCGACTCCGTGTACTTTACTCTAAATTGACACACATGTTATCTAATTATCTAAAAAAGTAAAACAGTGTGCCTCGTTTTTCCTCGCCGCTTTTTCTTGGAAAGCCAAGACAAAGTGGACGACAGTACATCACCACATACATCACAGTACAAGTACATAGATACATCACCAAGTCTGTGTCTTAGAAGCAAAAAAAGAGGAGCCTCCGGGACGGCAACGGGTCAGCTTCCGCTGCAGGCTGGGGTGGTATTTCCTCTTTTCCTCTTGCTCTTGGTGTACTTTGGGTTTCGCGCTGGCAGCGTTTTATTTTCCTTTCGCCTCTCCATACATACAGTAAATCTCCTTTCCCACTATTCCCTATCCCTCCATCCCCTCTCCCGGCTCTCCTGTCCGCATCTGTCGCAGTCTTTTTGGGGCCTGTATTTCCTTGTACAGTGGGTCCTCTGGCGCCAGGTACGGGCGCATCTTTTCTCCTTTTGCGGCAATGGCTCTCTTGGGAGGACGGGCGCGACGATGGGATTTTCCTCTGGGGGATGGGAATTGGGATCTTGGGACCTTGGGGTTTCTGGTCTCTGGTTTGTGCTTGGGCCCTTCAGAGTCCTCTTTTTTTTCTCTTTCGTTTGGTTGCGCGCGGACTGGGTCTTTTTATCATGGGAAGGATCTCTTGGTAATACGGAGTGTGGGCGTAGAAGTCTTATTAGTGTCTGCCCAGTCCAGCGAGTCGAGCAAGTCCAGCCGCACGCCGCACGGTCAGTGTTCGTTTCCTTTTCGTCTTTATTTGAAAAAAAAAAAGGATTTTCATCGTTCGTGAGAAGAAAACATCCATGTGCTGAGTTTTACGTCTGTGTGTTTGCTCCGTATTCCCGGAGAGCTGTGGTTCATGTTCATCTTTTCTCCAGCTGTTGGTTTTCTTCTTTGCTTTTGCTGTTCTTCTTTTCCTTCTCTTCTTGCTTCTTCTTGTCCTTCTCAGCCCACTCTTTCTTTACCAACAATCTCTCATCACCGGCTATGCATATGCATGCGTGCCATACTCCGCCAGAAAGAAAAGAGCTGCACTCTGCACACTGCACGCATATGCCGCTGATTTTGTCTCCGTGGATGGAGTCCAGGGGTAATTTTTGGAAAACCTACTCCATACGAGGCGCTGCTCGATTGGTTATTGCAGCTGAAGAGCCCCCTGTCTCCTTTTCCCTCTACCCTTTTCTGTTTTCGATTTTCGTTTTTTCAACATCCCACCCCTGTAATTTTCTTGGGCAATCGTTTGGGTCATCTTGGGTCCTTTTTGCTCTTGGGACTCGCCTGTGGTAGCTTGGGCTTCTTCTCCTGGGATGTCCTAGGGTCGGAAGCGTCCGCGTCTTCCGTCTGGCCCTCTTTCCCAAATCCCAGGCCCCCATCCAGCGCCAGAAAGGCAAAAGATGGGCCGGGATGACAAGGATTGACAAGGATTTGGAGTTTCGATGGGCCATCAATCGAGCCCGGCGTAGCCTAGCTCCCAATAGCACTGTGGGAGGAGGAAGAGGGAGGGGGGGGGTCATGGGAAGAGAGGAGCTTGAGCTTTGAGGAGAGGACCCGAGGACCCATTAAAAAATGGGAACACGACACACAAGCTGTGTGTTTTTAAAGGAAAACAAATGAAAATTCGAACAGAAAAATACATCGTCACCACCCCCGGAAATAGAAGCTGTGACGAGTGTTTGAGGCCGACAAGTTACCCGAGGATAGAGGGAAGGAAGGGCAGATGGAAGGCACAGAGTTTTTAAAAGGGTTGTCTTGGATATCTTGTCACTTTATTTTGGATTTATTTGAACCTATTTTTGTGCAAATTTTCTCTGTCATGTCTTCCTTTCTCACCCTCTAATTTTATCACATCTATCACATCTCTTTTCTTCCCCGTCCAATGTCCAATTCTCCCCACTGCAATAATGTCACAGGTTGCGCCTGCTCCAAAATGTCTCACATGGTTTCTACACGTTGAGATGATCAGTCAAGTACTTTAGAGAGTGCACAGTAAAGAGTAATCGGAAGACGGAGGCCGAGTAGCCAAGGACCAAAGCAATACTAACAGAGTGCACGGATACCTCTAGTCGACCCAGGATTGCCCCAAAATCGACCAAAGTCGACGAAAAATCGACCGCTCTCTCCCTATCTAGGCCTCGCGTGCGCCGAGGAGAGCTTAGTCGCCGGCAGCTCACGGCCAAGGCGAGGAGGCAGAAAACAAAAGGAGAGAACAAAAACAGAGAAAAGAGCACCTTCACGAAGAGGGGACAAAAGAGATTGCATCACTGTCCATCCTCATCGGCTGCCTCTGCCGTTTTGACGTCTGCACCGGAACGCCAAAGTCAAACATTAGTTTGTGCCGTACATGTCGTGGGCATTGGCCTCATCGAGTCCGTCGACGCTGTTTCTTTAGTTTAACTGTGAGTATGATACTCACTTGTAGTCTATCTGCCATGCTTTCGATCTTTGATCGTTTGATGCTTGGATCTTTGTTAGTCTTCCCGTTTTTCTTTTCTTCTTTTCTCTGACATCATGGTCTCGCCTCTTTTCTCGCCTCGCCTTGCCTCACTTTCCTTCTTTGTTTTCTTCTTTTCTTTTTATCGTCTCCCGTCACGTCAATGTTTATTTCCATTGCCAACTTTGGGTCTCTAGTTCGAGTGGGGGGCTATTGCCTTGGTAAAACAGTTAGTCTATGTGCTTCGTAGTGGCTGCCCACCGTGACCAGCTGCTTTTGCTACTTTGTAACGCCCAACTACTCCCAGCTAAAGATACTTTTACCACTTTGACGATTAGCACTCCCGCCGGTGCGTTTCTTCGCCGGGGACACTATCGAATCGGGCGGCCACCAAGGCAATCAAGCGTGCAGAGCAGTTGATAGTCGAGCGGTACCAAGTACCCTGGGACGATAGGCGGTTATCCTGTCTCTCTTTGGCTCTCTCTTTTGGCAACACCCTGTTCGTGTCAGGCTTGGGCAGATGCTGGGACAGGAAGGGAGCGGCAGAAGAAGAAACGGCCAGAAGTTGAAAAAGAGATGTGAAGACAGCCAGCAAGATACTGTAAACAGAAAAGAGAAGACAGAAAAGAGTGTCTTCATTCAATAGTCGGCTTGACCCCGGGCAATAAAGAGATGGAGAGAGAAATAATAAAGTACCTGCAGACGGCAGACGACAGACCGACCTCAGGGGTATCTATCTTACTTGAAGAGGACGTGCACAGCGGCATATTGGCACTTTTTGGTATTCTTTTCTACTCTTTTGCTACTTCTTGCCCACGCTTCATCACACCTTATTTCACGCTTTCTGCTGCATGTGGTCGCAGCGCAGTCGAGTAAGCTTGGGTTCTTGGGCTTTCTTTGGTAGATTTTGGCAGAGTTTGGCAGACTTTCTCTCGGTGCTCGGTAGCTTTTGGTGTCAGTCGGTCCCGTGTGGGTGTGGGACCTGCGGATATGTGGATTTACGTATGGGTAGGGAGGTGGATTAAGGGGAGAAATATGGGTTTGGGTGGGCAGCTTGGTGCGAGATAATATTGATCTGGGCGGACTGCGATAAAAGTATTTGGAGTACTCCGTATTTGTGTTTATTCCGTCCTCAATCTCTTAAAGAAAAGAGGACGTAGCCATGGCTTGCAGAAGCTTCCAGCTGCTTTGTTGAGAAAATCTGTAGCTGTCTGCAATAATAGGGAGTTCTCTGTCGTCCCTAGTCATCCTCATTTTTGTCTGCTAGACCCCTTTTCTTTTGTCATACTTCTTTGCTGATGCCTCCTGTCTTCTCCAGCTCACAGGGATAGAGGGCGTGTATGCAACGTGCAACAGCGTGCTCAACAGCTGGACACCGAAATCGATGGAAACGACTCAGTCCATAGAATGGACACTGGGCTGCAGACCATACGGAGTACTCCGTAGAAGACTAGACTGCACTCCTACTCAACCAAGATCGCTGGCGGGAACAGCATGGTCCTCCAGCCGTTCCCAGGCGATTGGTTCTCGCAAGATCCATCTGTGTGCCGTCGAGGGGACTGGAGAGGGTGGACAAGCTGCAAGCTGTGGTTGACTATTCAGAAGTAATACACCCCTGGGTGTTGAGAGAAAAAGAGAGACACTCCCCCCTTGACTCTCCCCCACCCTTTACCACACCCTCCACCCACACTCCTTTTTGTCAGTGATTCCTCTGTTTTCTTTCCCTTTTGCTGGTTTATTTCTTTTTTCTTCCTTTGCCTCCACTGTCTCGTCCTGTCTTGCCCATTCCCGCAGCCATACTCCGTATTCTCAGCCATATTCTCAACCATATTCCCAGCCATACCCCTCCCCACTGGACAACCCACCTCGCCATAGCCCTAACAGCCCTTTCCGTGATCCTCGACCCGGTCCAAAGCCAGGACTCGAGGGTCTGGCAAAAAAAGAAACGACAGGAAAGCAAAAAAGAAACGACAGGAAAGCAAAAAAGGCTTGGCCTAGACCTGTACCTGCTCCGGGACTACTCCGTACGCCGCACAGCTGCACTGCACTGCACGCCTTAATGTTCTTCGACTCCTACCTTGTCTCCTCCACCCTCGTCCTCCTTCTTTTTCTTCTTCCCCCCCGCCGCCCTCGTTTTGTTGTTTCTGTCTCAACGTCCCTGGATAATACTCAACCAGCTTCTTTTTCTTCTTTCTTTTTTCTTTTATTCGTTTCTTTTTCTTACTCGGTATTCTTATTCTTCACGCCTTTTCCTTTTTCTCCTCCTCCCACAACCATCCAGAAACTCAGACAACACACCTCCGTCAACACGCCTCACCACGACCTCGTCTCTTCTCAAACCTCCATTGGCCCTCTATTGCCCATCGCATTGCCATTTATTGCCATTCACATTCTCCTTCCTCCCTCACGTATATCATACATAGGACCCCGTCCTGTCCCGCCCCTCTTGACTGATCGACCTCTTTTTTCTCGTTCTCGTTTTATTCGACTCACTTCTTCTTCTTTACTTTCGTACTTTTATTCTTCTTCTTCCCGTCATATCCTCCATCCTCTTTCTTCAACTTGTCTTTCTTCTTATCCACCCACCAACAAGTCAGACAAGACAAGATCCAAGATAACAAGATACAAAGATACTTTGAACAGAAAGTCAAGACGCCAAGACAAACAAAAACGAGACAGCCAATCTTTAATCTTGGCTCTCATATATTGACTCTCTCTCTCTTCCACCTCCTTTTCTAACCATTTCTTCTCTCCCCCCATCCATCCGCTGGATCCCTTCGCTTTCAACGTGGTCAACACCACGTTCGGCGCCGTCGACGACCTCACACCAAAACCAACAACAGCAGCAGCACGGCCTTTCTGCCGCTCCTCGCTCGGTCAAACCCACCGAGCACCAACACCGGCAAACTGGCCCTCGCCGCTCAACCACCAAGACCCGCCGCACTGGGCTCGCTGGTCCCAGCCGGCGCCGCCACAGCATCATCAGCAGCATCATAATCAGAGTCACCACCAACAGCAACAGCAACAGCACTATGCGTTTATGGATACGCAGCCCGTCATTGTCGTACGATACCCGGACAGCCGCTTGCTCAGCAGCAGCATCAGCAGCAGCATCAGCAGCAGCATCAGCAGCAGCACCATCATCAGCAACACCAGGATCACCGCCAGCAACATCAACACCAGCAGCACCAGCAGCATCTCATGAACAGCATTTACGGGACAGGGCCGGCCGGTCTCTCGGCAGTCTCCAGTCTCTCGACGATGCCTATGACGATGCCCAGTGCCCAACCAGCAGCAGTTCAAGCACCTCCGCTACCGCCACCACCGCAAGCAATGCCTTATGGCCACATCGCCGTACCAGCAGCAGCCATTGCCTCCTGCAGCTTCAGCAGCAGCACAGCAGCGGCAACAGTGACGGCCGCTTCACCGAGACGACGGGCCGCGCGGCAACTCGCGGCGTGGCAGCAGTTGTGGCCACGGCATCGTCACCGCACATTGGTGGTGGTGTTGCCGGAAGCCGCGGACGTGTCACAGCTTCGTAACTCTCCTCTGCTTTCGGGGAGTGCATCCCACAGCGGCAGCCCGTCAGCCACAGCCGCGGGCCCGGCTTGCTCTCGACACCTCGTTCCGCCGGCCAAGTTTCGACGCAGGTCGATCTGCTGATGCGGACGATCCAGACCAAGGCCGAAGCCGCTGCTGAAGCGGAACAGCTGCAGAATGGCGTGGCCACAAGGTCAACAGCAGGTCCAGCAGTCCTTTCCTGGCTACGGCTCACCCCAAACAACAGCAGCAACAAACGCAACACATCAAGCGCCAGCCGCACAGCGCCTCGGCCAGTCCTATCCCTAATGCTGGCACGGCCGACGACAGCAACAACAACGCCGACGACGTCGTCCCCGTTCAAGAAGCCGTACCCCTGCACGTTGCCGGGCTGCAACCATGACCTTTTGGCAAAAGACGCACCTCGACATCCACCGCCGCTCCCACACGGGCGAGAAGCCGTTATGTCTGCAGCTACGCAGGCTGTGGCGCCCACTTCTCGCAGCTCGGCAACCTGCGTACCCACGAGCGCCGCCATACGGGCGAGCGGCCCTTTTTGCTGCGAGAAGTGCGGCAAGTACTTTGCCCAGCGCGGCAACCTAAAGGCACACTACAAGACACATCTGCGCCTGCAACCGTACGACTGTCGACTGGACGGCTGCACCAAGCGTTTCACGCAGCTCGGCAACATGAAGGCCCACCAGAACAAGTATCACGTCGGTGCCTTGCAAGCGTTGACGGCCAAGTTTGCTGCGGCCGCTGCTGGTGATGCCGCCGTTGAGGCCTCGATCACTGACGACGACCGCGAGCTGTTTGGCTATTTTGCTGGTCTCTACAAGAACAGCAACAAGGGCATCAAGGGCCGTGGCAAGCACCGGCGGGTGCGGCCTATACATGCGGGCGGCCCCGGCAGCTCTGCTTCGGGTGGTGCTCGGCGCTCGCCCAACGGGGGAGGGCAAAAAGCAGCAACAATGGCAGCAAAATGGGACGACGAGGACGAAGATGAAGACGATGGATCGATGGACGGTGGCCGTGCACGGATGTCTCAACATCAACAACAGCAGCAGCAGCAGCAGCAACAACACTTGCAACCTCCTGTTGTCAGCGGAAGCTACAACATGGACGGCATGGTCACAGCTTCTGGTGCTCACCATCCTCACCATCAAACAACAACACCATCACCAGCAGCCTGCACCCAACGCTACGGCATGTACCAGCCCCAGCCTCCTCAGCAGCAGCAGCCGCTCCCACCGCCGACGAACAAGCCCGCGATTTCCGTACCAGCAGCAGCCTCAACACCATGCGCCATCTCTGCCGCCGCCGCCGCCACTCAGCGCCTACGGTATGCACCACGCCCAGGAGCCCCAGCAGCACCAGCATCAACAACACCAGCAGCAGCAGCACCATATGCAGCAGCACTCTCACCACTACAATGGCGTGTACTGAAAGACAGTGTGGTGAGAGAACTACGAATGTTTACGGCCGATTTTGTTTTTGGTCATTTCTGATATCATCTCTCATTGTTTATTTGCTTGGATTGCTATTTTTGTTTTGTTTCGATTTGTGTACGATATACTATTGGTTTTTGTTACTGCCCAGTTGGTAGTTAGATTTACATGTTTACTTGTCTCCTGTCTTGTGCTCCTTGCACACATTTACATCTAAAAAAACACCACAGCGAGAGAACTTGGAAAAGATTACTGGGAGATTTTTTTTGGGATGGAACAATCTCTGAGGGACGGAAAGTTGGTATTTTGATTTTGATTTTGATTTTGAAATTCAGGGAGGAAACTACGATATCATGGGATGCGAGGAAATTTTGGTAAACAAATGGAAAGGGGGCGGTGGGAATGGCGGGAAATGCTGGAGAGCAGAAAAGAGGGAAAGAGGGAAAGGAGGAAAGGGGGTGGCAAAGTCACAGACTGGGCATAGGCATAGGATGGAAAGGCTAAGGAATAAGGAGTCAAAGATGAGCGGGTTTTTGTTTTCTTTTTGCTTATCATTTTGCACTTCTCTTACTGTCTTGCAGTTTTTGTCATTTTATCCATAATTTTCATAATTCAAACTCACATTGATACTCATACTCAACTTACATTTGATTCTACATCACTCTTGCTTGCACTCTTATCACACGTGCATCTCGTCCTCGTAAAAGTATTAGTCGACATTATTCAGCACATCAAAAAAATAAAATAAAAATGAGATTGCGATACATACAGCCCATCCAAGCCATCCAGGCGGTCAGGATTATTAGGATCACCAAGACCACCAGGTACCCCCGACTTGACAACACGGCAAAGTCTGGTCTTGGTCGCGAGTGGTCGAAACTTGCATAAGTGGGTTTGGAGGAAGAAGAAAAAGAAAAGAAAAGGGACAGTAAATGGGGCCGGGCAAAGGCGACGAGAAGACAGTAAAAAAAAGTGACAGAAGGCAACTGAGGCTGGGAGGGTTGCAGCGAATCATTTACGCATACAGCTGGCCGCGGGGAGACCAACCCGGATCGCCACGGGCCGGGGTAAGGGGTCTGTGAAGGAGAATAAAGAGAATAAGGAGATAAAAGGAGAAAAGGAAAATAAAACAGGTGACAATAGAATACGGCATCCCACCTCCGACACCCTTGATTATTCAAGAATACTCCGTACTCTTGTCCAAGAGCCTAACTTCTCTCCAGGCGCCTCGTATTCACAAAGGAGAAAGACGCAGGGTAGGATGGTATCGTTGCAACCTGTCGTCTCTTGAAACGTGGTGGTAAAAGGTCGACAAATGGGCCAGTTAAAAGTACAATCAGCACACTGAAAAATACACTATTGTGCAAAACAGCAACAGAAAAGACGACGCCTGCAGACGCCACGCATAGAAAAAGTACCGTTGCATCAAGGGAGGATCTCTCTTGGAGAAAAGCAGCAAAGCAGTTGGCAGGAAAGCAGTCACAAAAACAGTGGCGGTGTGATCTCCCAGCTGAAGTGCATCTCGACGGCAGCAAGACGCGCACCATTCCGAGTAAGACGGACAAACAGAGGCGAAGCCCAATGCTGATGTCAAGTCGAGTCGACTGGTGGGCACAGATAAACGTAAAATAAACAATGAAAGGGCCGACAAAAAAAGAAAGAAAAGACAAAAAGGCCAGCTTCCACCGCATACATGTGGCGTGTGTGGTGCACAACATATGTGTCATGCAGTTGACGCCATGTGCAGCCATGCACCCGCCCCAAAGCGTCTGGATTTTCTTCACCGGTTTTTCGTTTTCTGTTGTCTGGTTGTCGAGTATCTCATCAATCTCTGCTATGTTGTCTGGCCCCCACGCTGATGCCATCTTTCATCTCCTCATGCACTCCCAGCCATCTGCCATCGGATCGCCCATCCCCATTCCCATTGCCCCTCTCCATTTCCCTTGGCTGGCCCCCAGACAATGGACATATTCTCCGCTAGGATCTCGTTTGCCGAGAATGGTAAACGCGTGCTCCGTAGGCGAGATGGAGGGAGGAAGCGGCACGACGAGTAATCCAAGATCTATCTAGCCATGGGACGGGTGGATCAGCATCGTCCATTTGTTCTATCTTTCTTTTGGTTTCAAAACAGGAGAACGTGATCAATGGAGGAAAGTTATGTGACCAAACAAGAAACGGGAATGTATTCTAAAAGCTGGAACAGTATCAAGAAAGTCTAAAAGTCTATGTTCAAACGGTGTTATACAGGGTACATGACGGGCATCACCAATTCTCATCCAACGCGTTCCTACACCATCCACTTTGGCAGGTAGTACCTGACATTCTCGTAGACCAAGAACGTCACCCAGGTCGCGGGCATGACACGCACGACGCTCGGCACCAGGCCCCGATAGAAGCCGCGCAGACTGTCCTCGCGCCAGATTTGCCGCGAGACACCTACAATGCCACGGCCAAACCGTTCCTCGGCATTGTAATTTTGCAGCCGGCTGCGGACGACCTGGTACGGATAGGTGACGGCGCCGGCCACGAGTTTGGCCACCGACGAAACGATGAGGGTGGACTCGTTGGATGTCTTGGCTGTTGTAGTCTGTTTGCCCAGGACAAAGCGTTTGAGCGGCTCGTAGACGGCAAACTGGACGGCGCCGTGGGAGACGCCAATCAGAGAGACACCGAGGCCGCGGTAGAAC
The DNA here is from genome assembly GCA_016097105.2 of Sporothrix variecibatus. Classification (NCBI taxonomy): domain Eukaryota; kingdom Fungi; phylum Ascomycota; class Sordariomycetes; order Ophiostomatales; family Ophiostomataceae; genus Sporothrix; species Sporothrix variecibatus. The sequence goes on along the minus strand of JADMNI010000001.1, from coordinate 427,568 downwards.
CCGCGCCAGCCTTCTTCCTGCATCAGCCGCCGTGCACCGACCCACATGCTCGGATAGGCGCCGGCGGCATGGCGGTCCGACGAGAGCATGCGTGTCTTGAGCACCCACAGCGGGTTTGTCAAGATTTGGACACAGGCGCCCGCCAAACCCGAGGCGACAAAGTAGTGTGGTGCCTGTAAGTCTTGACCGGGCGATGTCAGAGTCGCCCTTAAGAGCGTCTCCATTCTCGACTTGAAGAAGAAGAACGCGGCCCAGCTGGTGCCGTTGCCGAGCAGGTTTGGTGTGAGGCCGCGGTAGAGCGCGGCCAGCGGTCGGGGTGAGTCGAGCAGGCTGCGCACCACGGACGCGGTCGAGGGGCGGGCACCGTGTGCATCTGCTTTTGCTGTAGACTGAGGCGGACGTGTTAGCAAAACTGAGACTGGAGACGCCAAAGGCGGCGACAGTCTTGTATCACCCATCGGGGTTTACTGTCACCCTGGGTTTGCGTCGTCAACGCCCTTCGGTCGCTTAGGCTCACTTACTCTGCATCCGTGTCTTGACAATATCCAGCGGGTGCACCACCAGAGTCGCCGCAGACCCGGCCGTCAAGCCCGCGACGGCCTCGACAAACGCCGGCGAGGGGCCGGCAGCACCGGCAGCACCGGTAGCACCGGCATGACGTGCGTCGCCGGCAGAGGTCATAAGTCGTGTAGTGCTTGTGGTGAAGTGCTCATGTCGTGAAAACAACACAAGTTGAGAAAAGTCAAAAATCCATGGAAGGTCGTGATGTTGTCAGCCCGAAATTGACGAGAACCGGCCCCACTGCCGAACCTATGACGCAGTTTTTTGCCGTGTATATGCGGATGACTAAGCAGGAAATTGACTGCAATACAACGTTCGAGACAAGAACGGTACAATTCAGCAAATGAGCAGATGGGAGCACAGGCACGAGTGAAAGTAGATCTATAGAGTGGTATATTCTTTTAAATATGCATTTCGTATACTAATACAGGATGCCGGTCTCCCTTCTCCCTTGCAAAGTGAGAGATCAAGCATCACATCCTCCCATCAAGACGTCCAGTTGTGGTCTGCCACACCTCGTTTTCTCATTCAGCCTTCTCGTTTTATTTCCGTGTCATAATCATAGTGCAATGATTCGTCGTGTCTATCTTGCCGCCCTTTATTCGTCTTGTCCGGCCGTGTCTTTGTGTGGTCTCGTGACATGACGAACTGTATATCGGCTTCCTCTCGTCGTCGATCGATATATCGGTCGCTGGGCGTATCTACGAAAGGGGAGACAGGAGGCTGCAAAACTGGTTAGCAGGCAGTCTTCCTGAGAGATAGAAAAAGAAAAAAAAAAGTATCAAACATACCGGATCATGGCTGGCCGGGGCTCGCTGCGGGTGTAGCCTATTGTCGAGGGTCAGTATTCGATTCTATGGTCGTCGTCTGGGCGGAGCAGAAGCAACAGCAGAAGCATGCTTGCTTAGCTGTCTATTGTTGTCTGTTCGCTTGTCGTCCGTCCAGTTGCTGTTCACTCACCGAGGTAGAGAACCAGGGGCAGGTAGCCACTATGAAGGAGGTTAGTATGCGCATAACAAAAAGGTATCATTAAGAAACGTCGAGGAGAACATACTAGTGCAGGGCCACGCGGGAGATGTCAATGATGCGGCTGATCCGCTCCTATATGCGAAGATTCATTAACATGCATTCTATTGACCAGGCCGGCCGTCCGGCCGCAGTGTCGTCGCCGTTAATATCTCGTTGTCGAGTGATGCCGTACCTTGGACTCTTCTGAAAGGGAGAACATCGTTGCTGTGTTGTGGGGTTTGCAAAAGATCTGTCGCTGTTAGTCGTGTCGAGAGTGAGAAGGTAAAGTGATGCGCAAGCATTCGAGGTGTCGTCGACGTACGTGTTTGGGTGGTGGTGGTGGTGAGGTGACGTGGGTAGGTCCGGGTTTCGGTTCGCTGCGGGTTCAGACGATTTGACGATTTCCTCTTTTGCGCCGAAGAAATTTTGTCGGGCGGCGGGCGGGCTGGCACTGGCGCGTGGGGTTGCCCAGTACCGCAAGTAGGACGTATTACAGCACCTAGTTTCTGGCGCATTGGCCACTGGCCGTTGGGTGCTGCCAGCGACAGCTGTTAGCGCGGAAAATTCTTACTCCGGCCACCGAGCAGTCTACAGTTGCTCTTGCCGTTCCCAGCCTTGCGCCTAGGCCTAGCCTGCAGCAACAGCGCGTCTAAAGCAAAGCTCCTTCTCTTTTGGTGTTTTACAAGGGGCCCTTTTGACCATTGAGAAAAAGCTTCAACATCGACAACACTTCGGCTGCAGGCAAGATAGATACCCACGACGACAACGACCAGCGCCGCCACTCTCCTCCCACACTCGACAACCTCTACCTCCTCTACCTCACACCCCATCTACATCAGCATTGGTGACAACACATTCAAGTCGGCTTTCTTTTCTCGACAAGCCGCGCATCAGCCTCAGCGCAAGATCGTGAACGAGATCCTCGAATCGTCGTCAATTTTCGTATCACCCTTCCCCCCTCCCCCCTCTCGCTCATCATGGCGGGCCGCCACTGGGAACAGAACAAGGAGGCCACCGTCTACGTCGGCAACCTCGACGAGCGCTTCACCGAACCCTTGATGTGGGAAGTCATGACCCAAATGGGCCCCGTCGTCAACGTCCACATGCCCATGGATCGCGTCTCCCGCCAGCACCAGGGTTTTGGCTTTGTCGAGTTTGACACCCCCGAGTCCGCCGACTATGCCTCTCGCTGTATCAACGGCATTCGTCTGTTCGGCAAGCCCGTCCGCGTCAACAAAGCCTCCGCCGACCGCCAGCGCGCCACCGACATTGGCGCCGAGCTTTTCGTGAACAACCTGGATCCACAAGTCGACGAGAAGGTGCTGTATGACACCTTTGCCCAGTTTGGCCGGCTCGTGGCGGCACCCAACGTCGTCCGCGACCAGAACAATTTGAGCAAAGGCTACGGCTTTGTCAATTTCGACAGCTTTGAGGCCTCGGACAATGCCCGCGCCGCCATGCACGGCCAGTACCTGCTCAGCAAGCAGATCTCTGTCGAGTATGCCTACAAGAAGGACGGCAAGGGCGAGCGCCACGGTGACGATGCAGAGCGCAAGCTGGCCGCCGAGGGCAAGAAGCACAACGTGGTCCCCGAGATCCAACCTCTGCCACCTGCGTTCCTGATGAACCGGCCGGCCGCTGGTACCCCAGGCCCGAACGGCAACGTCAACGGCGGTGGCGGAGGACCACCCGCGCCGGCGGCGACCAGCGCCAACGCGACACCCCTGCCCATCAACAGCCACAACAACCCGAACCGCATGAACATGAACGGCGGCGGCGGCGGCGGTGGCGGTGGTGGACCACCACAACGGGAACAGCAGCCCAACGGCGGCGGCAACTACCCACCAAGAGGACCCGGTGGTGGTGGTGGCGGTGGCTATCCTCCCTACCAACAGCAGCAACAACAGCAATACCCGAGGCAACCGTACGGTGGAGGCGGCCGTGGTGGTCCCCCGCCGCAGCATTACGGTGGTGGTGGTCGCGGCGGTCCTGGAGGCCCTCCTGTGGTGGACCTGGTCTGCCGATGGCGCCCAACGGTCTCCCTGCACGGCCGCCACAGGCAGTGTCGGCGGTAGTGGTCCTCCTGGTGGTCCGGGCGGCTACCGCAACATGCCGCCACCGGGCCAGCAAGGCTACCCGCGGCAGGCAATGGTATGCCGCCACGCCGCCGCCAGGGTTTGCAAGGAGGTAAACCCAGTGCTGATGGTGGGACAGACCTATCATTCTGTATTTTCTGTGTAATTTCTGTATCTTTTGTATTCTGGCATGGCGTTTTTGACTATTTAAAAAGCTTGTATTTTCTGCGAGATAAAATACCATGGTTAATTTTGAAATAATATGAATAATTTGGAGATTTTTTTTTTTGGAAATAATTTTTGTATTGAAACTGATTCTGCTCTTATTTCTCACCTGAATTCTCAACATATTTTAATGTCAATATGATTTTGTCAAAATGATTTAATCGGGATTACGAGAACATGATATATCGGCATATAGTTACATATAACGGTTCTTGTCTACCTTGTTTATCCGAGACAGCACATTACATAAATACAACTTCAGTTGACGGTTACTTTTGTTTCATTTGAAGATAAGAATAATGACTATTATGAACTCTTATATATCCGGCACATACCAAGAAACCAAGAGGCTGGATCCAGGAGGGTATACAGAAAGCAGAAGCAGAAAAAGGAAAAGAAAAAGAGAGCGGTGACAGGATGAGATAAGAACACGCATAAAAAAGCTGGCTCTAGGAGAGAAATCAATGTAAAAGTATATAAATCCGACACAGGAGTAAGGATGACAGGATTGGCGATGTGCAGCAAAAAATCATCGAAAAAGGAAAACAAAAGGGGTTAATATTTCGAAAATGACAGTTCGAGAAGGATAAAAAAGAAAGAACAATGAGACAGTGAACGCACAACAGGCGGATAAAGATCAACGAGAATAGATGGAAAACAAAAAGCCTACGAAAACGAATAAAAAGGAGACCGCATAAAAAAGAAACACAAATAGAAAATGCTCGTAAAGGACGTTATATCGTGAACAGATATGGGATATTGAGAAGGGTTGGACAAAGACTGTCTGCCGTCATTGGACGACATCCAGTCTTCGTCTCGTATACAGGGTTTGGAGGGAGCCAAAGAAAGAAACGGAAAGCAGCCGACCGTCTCTTCCCGTGCAGCCTCCGCACCAGGTGTGGCATCACGTGTGTATCGCAGCCTCTTTAGAAGCCCAAGGGCGAGAGCGGCTTGATGGGCGACAGAGGCCGGAGATCGCCAGACTGCCTTGGTGGCGTGGTCACCCGCTGGCTCTCAATCGTCAGCGTCGTCGAAAGCGTCTCGTTGGATGCCACGCTGCCCGTCTCGACGGTAGGCTGCTTCTTCTTGGAGCGATGCTGCTTGTCCGTGCCGTGGTTGTGGTTGTGGCTGTGGCTGTTGCTGTTGCTGCCGTTGCCGTACTGAGCGCCGCTGTCCGAGGACGACACCTGGCGGTCCAGAATGCCCCGGTCGTTTGTCACATGGTCGTCACCACCACCACTGCCGCCGGCCACAACAGCTGCTGGTGGCGGCTGCACCTGGTCAATCTCAACGTCAAACGTGTCCTCATCTTCGTGGTGGTTCACGGTGCCGATGCCCCGCGGCGGTGGCATGTCAAACAGCTGGTACTCCTCTTCAATGTACTTGGGCTCGTTGATGCAGCCCTTCCAGCAGTCGCGCCAGTCGCACACCAAAAACTTGAACGAGAAGGCGTCAATCTTCATGCACGGCTGGAAGCAGATGCACAGGTTACGGAAGTCCATCTTGTTGCGGTCGGAGTGCGCCAGCAGCAGACTGAGATGGCATGTAATGGCAAACAGCAGGTAGTAGTTGAAGGGCGGCAGGTTCGAGAGCTCGTCGACGAGCATCTGCGGGACGGTCTCGGCACCGGCGCATTCGCGGGCAATCCGCTCTTGCGCCTCCTTGGGGAACAGCTCGTCGGGCAGCTCGCGCAGCCAGGCCTTGAGCATCGAGCCAATAATGTTGATATCGTACAGGTCGTCTTGCGTAAAGAGATCGACGTCATATTCTGTGGAGAGTTAGTATTGTATATAAAAGACAGCACGAAGCAGCACATGGGAAACATACCTTCGTCAAACTTTCGTTGCCACTTCTTGATCTGGGGACCACTGCCTGGCACACGGTATAGGCCCTCCACATCCGTGCCCTTGTAGTTGAGGTAGTCAATGGCCCGCCATGGGAAAGCAGGCATCCAGAATTCTGTGCGGTCCGCGAATCTTCCAGGCGCTTGGAGATGCGGGTCAGGCGTGTCTGCTCCAGCAGAGGCTGGTTGATGACCTTGAGCACATAGTGCTCATCATCGACAACCGGCTCCCGCTCTGGTACCCCGCCACTGCGTCCGTTCTTGCCAAACAGACCCTTGCTAATCATGTCTGCTGCGCTTCTCGACGAGTTCTTAAGGCCGTTGAAAAAGGTGTAGCCGCCATTGTCGCGAAGGGAAGAGGGCTGGCCACGGGAGTGGTCGCCACGGTCGCCGCGGTGGCCATGGTGGTTGTCCCGGCCGCCGGGCACATCGCGACTCAGGGCCCGATCGGCCGAGTGGTTCCGTGTTGACGAGGACATCATTTCCCGGAAGCTGCGATCGTGCTGGGCAAGAGGCGCCGTCTTTAGGGAAGGTGCAGGTTGGTGTGCGCGCTCAGGCTGGTCGACCACTCTCATTTGAGCGGCGTTTCCTGGAGCGCCTTGGAAACCAGGGCTGGTCGCACTGGCTGCAGGGTTGTTGCTGGTGTTGCTGATGTTGCTGTTGAGCGGATGCGGTGCGGTGCTGTCTTCGTGAATGGATCTGGTCCGTCCGAGACGATTGAACACTTTCTGTTTGCCTTTCTTGCCCGAGGGTGTACTGGAGGAAGTATCGATTTCGGTCGCCGACGAGACAAGCGATGCCTCGGATCGTGTAGGGAGGACGACGCCACTGGAGGTCGTCGCTCTTTGTTGCGCGTTGTGATCTGCGTAAGAGGACTCTGTTTAGTCACAAAGAAGAATGTATGAGGAAGCATTAAAAACGAACGCAATTGAAGGGAGAAAGCGACAAAAATAATTAGAAGAGCAGCAGAGAAGCAAAAAAGGCAGGAAAGTAGAAAGGTAGCAAGGGAGGATCAAGGGTGGTCGTAAGGGAGAGGCCAAAATCAGCGTGAGGCTCTAGCCGTTTAGTAAGGGGCATTGACAGCGGGCAGTCCCAGGCCTAGGCGGACTCCATTAACGCCCCGGTTTATTTGACCTGTGCTGTGGTTTTGGCGGCCGCCCTACGACGGCAAGCATACGTGCAGCATTTTGTGCATTTTGCCGCCCGCCACCCCCGTTTGGCTCCTCTTGTTTCCTGTCGATCTTTTTGGGGGGAAGCCTGTTCACAAAAAAGAAAAAAAGAAAAGAAGAGGCGCTCGCCTTGTCCTGTGCACGAAACGAAAGGCGTTGCTAAGAGTTTCTTACCTGATGGTCTAAAGTGTTTCGAGCTCGGAGACTCGTAGCCTCGTGATGCACCGTTGTCGCGCTGTTCGGCAAATGGTTGCGCACCAGTGGAGTTGGCAGGCGCCGTGCTGCTGGAAGCGAGCTTCTCGGAAGACTTGCCGACGGCCGACGACTTGCCAAAGCGGAAGAAGTTGGAGGACTTGGAAGCCTTGTCGTCGTTTTGTCTGTAGCGGCCGTGGCTCTTGTGCTGGGCCTGTTGGGCTGGCTGCTGCTGCTGAGACGGGTACCGCTGCTGTTGCTGGTATGTCTGCTGGCCCTGCTGCTGCTGCTGCTGCTGCTGCTGCGGCTGGAGCTGCTGAGGTTGTGTGTAGCCAAAGTTCGTCGAGGTGTTGGTCAGCGGAGGATAGCCGGGGCTGTCGATGTCGTCGAGAGGTTGCTGAACGAGGTCGGCGACGTGGAGAGGCTGCTGGTACTTTTGTTGCGCCTGCGCCTGCTGCTGCTGCTGCTGTGCTTGGGGAACGGAAGGGGGTTGAGATTGGGGTTGAGGAGGCCGACTGGACTGGTTCGAGGTCGAGTTCGAGATCTGGGTCTGGACCTGGCGGTAGGGAGACGAGTTGGGCGGCGGCGACGCAAGGCGATCGTGTCGAAGACGTAAACGGGGGGTCGTCTGGGGAGACGATCTTGAGGGTTTCAGGAAGCCTATGATCGCTTGCTGGGAGCGCCGCCCCTGACAAGGCCAGCGGCTGCGGTGCAGGCTTACGTCCCATCTTGGGAGGGTCGCCAGCGGCTGGCTAGAGGAGGAGGAGTTGTCTGAAATTCGAGCTGTCTTGGTATCTTGGACTGCTTTGGGAACAAAAAAAAGAGGAGTCGGCTTTGTCTGTTGTGTTGCCCCTTTGCCGCCACTCTCCTTTTTTGGGATTGCTCTTGTAGGAAGGTAAGAAAACAGAGCTGTGACAGGAGCGTTGCACCAACGTCCCAACGGCGGTGGGCAGTGGGCTTGTTGTGCGCGGAGAGTATTCGCACAGGTCTGAGTGCGTGCTCGTGCGGAGAGGGGGAAACGAGAAAACCCAGCCGTAGAAGGAGTAGCCGTAGGAGTGAGTGAGTGGTGAGTGGTGAGTGGCTGGCAACGGCTCTCTGTGTGCGTAGGAATATGGCGGAGGAATGGGCTCAAAGTGGCAGAGTGGTCCAGGGGCAGAGAATAGGCAGATTAAAAGTCTGCGACAAATGGGACCCAGGGCTTGGGCGCGGCGGGGCTTTGGGCGCCTGTTTCTAAGACGTCGAAGAGGGCGGCTTGAAAGCGCGCGATAACGAGAGGGTGCGTGGCAGCGTAAATGCGGATTAAGGGTAGAGTGAGGCGACTCTTGAGGGAGCTTGTTGTGAATTTGGAATTTGGAAAGGGACCTTGAAAAAGGGGGGCTGAGGATCGAGAGAAACTGTTGGAGACTCGAAACAGGCGAGGACGAGTTGAGGGGGAAGGCACGAGGAGGAAGGATGCTGAGGAAAGAGCGACCGAGCAGCGCAGAGAGGGCGAGAAGCAGCGACGGGCACGGGATAAAAGAGAAAGGGAAAACAAGACGAAACGAGGGACATGCGGGACACACGCAGGAAGCAGGAAGCAGGAATAGGAAAAGCGAGGGCGATCTCGTCCTGCGAGGCCAGAGATGCGTCTGGCTGCAGCTGCGTGTTTCTTGTTCTTGTTTCTACGACGACTTTGTATGGCCTCTTGCAAAGTGGTATCAAAAGGGGCGTTGTTCCAGGGCAGGCGTGAGGAAAAAAAAGGGACCTGAAACGTGCACCAGGCCTCATCAGGGGCGCTCTTGCACTTTTTACTTTTTGGCTTTGCTTTGTAGAGGGCGCTGTGGGAAAGATGCGGAGGAAGGGTAAGGACACTAATATCAGTAGACTGGGTCGTTTCTGTTGTTCAACGGCTGGGAGGGTCTTCGTTTTTGGCAGGAATCATCACCGTTGCCCACCGTTCCTTCCCATCTTCTCTTCCTCTTTCCCATTTCCTATTTCTTTTGCGTTGGGGGCTCGAGGGGAAAGAGCAAAAGAGGAAAAGAAGGGGGCTGATGCGCAGGGAAAGTGCGCTAGCGCGGGCACTGTTGGTCCATTCATCTTGGAGACATGAACACGGAGGTTTTTTAGCTTTTGGGCGGCGACGGCCCCACTCAAACGTCCTGACGATACGAGGCAGGAGCGACCGGCAGCGATGGCAACGGTTGATTTGCATGAGCACGAGGAGCGAGAAAGTGCTCAAGATTATGAACGGAGAGGACTTTTGCCGGTGTGCGACACCGAGGCGATGGGACGGCCCTGGCGAGGCCTCACGGCAACCGTGCGAATCCATTCCAGTGACGGGACGGAGGTCTAGACTTTTCATGACAATCAGAGAGTGTCTCTACGCGGATTGCAAATTTAATCTTGAGATTGGACGTGCACTGTCTGTGTACGAAATACATTGGGATGACATGCGTGAGATTCCTTGTATTTTGGCAGGAGCAGGCGGTGAACAAAGGACGACGCCGTCTTCTCACTATCCGACCTCCTTCCTGGATTGTCTTCCTGCACCCGCCGTACGCGCAAGTGCGAATGCCGGCTTCCGTGTGAGCAGGGAAGGAGCGAGGAAGCGGCGGTGTTCTTGAAGAAGGTGCGGTCCACACTCGTACTTTTTCATCTGGCCATTTTCTGTACCTGGTCTTTCCTAATGTACGACGATATTCTGTCTGAGCACGATCGTGCCTTCCCTTTCGCACTCGCAGCTGGGTACCCCTTTTTGCTTTTTGAATGCCGTTGGTTGGACCTCTATGTTGCTGCGTCTCAATGGCGGGCACGGATGCCAATGGGTTCCTGGCTAGTCTTCTTGCAGACAAGCTTGCCAGGCAGGCACTTTAACGTGTTGGGAAAGGGCTGGTCTTTTTCTTTAGCGGCCTTTTGTTTCGTCTCTCACACCGACGACATCTTGGCTTTGTTACTGGATTTGTCTTCGATTGACCGCTGGCCGGCTCTACCTGCAATTGCCGTTTTCGTCCAGCTAAAAGATGCCACAGCAAGAAGATCCGTGGCTTCCATTTATGGCGACTGTCGAGGTTGAGGTTTAGTCCAAGTACAATGTTACGGCACATGAAATACAGGAACGGAAAATGGATGGAAAGGCGGGGTGCTTTGGCGGGGTCGCAGTACATCGACACCGCCCGCTTGCGATTTGTCCACCAAAACGACAGTTACAGGCTGCCCCAACGTGCCGTGTTTGGACCATCTGCCGGATATGCTTGCTCATCGCGAGGCTGGCCCGAAAATCGCATCATGTGACTACACTTCAACATAATTAGGTAATTCAAGCATTTTTTTCGGCAAAAGAGACAAAAGAAGGCAAGAGAGAAGAGAGAAAACAACATTTTTGGATTGAAGTAGGAGTAGAAAAAGTGACCCTCGCACCTTCCTCTTGTGTTTCTGTATCTTGTTTCAAGCACATATGGTATCTTTGATTTAGGTTGGAAGGAGCAGAGACATATGCACAGAAGGAGGCACTGACTCGCACGATCTAGACCAAGCTCTAATAGAAGACCTCACTATCGGATGTAGACAAGGCTGAAAGTGGACTACCCTCATCAGCATCATCATCTCGTGGTAGCAATTTGTACCAGTTCGATGTAGTCGCACACTTCGTATCCTTGCACCAGGTGACGCGCTCCAGCTTCTTACTGGCTTGCGCGTCCCAGGAGGCTGGGTTAAGAGCACGAAGCCATCCGCAGTTTGTCGGATCATATTGGCCATGCGAGGTGCTGAGAAAGACCCTGTTCTCATAGCAAAGAGACACGCAGTTTGCCCTGCGTACCCAAGAGTAGACGGCCGGGCACTGCCGACAGCTATATCTGTGCGGTGCGAGCAGCGGTTCACGGTTCCTGTCGCTACCTCTTTTTCGGCCCCAGAAAGAAGAGAGGTTTCGCGCTCTTCACTTTTGTGATCGCTGGCCAACGAAAAACAGCGGCAGCAGGGAACGTTCTCTGAGAACTTGTAACGGCCATGGTTATGGTGTGCCTTTGCATTTGCTATGGCTGCAGTGACTGTTTCTTGGTCCTCTTCATGATCAAAGCAGGCGCATTGGCTGATCGTAAACGGCAGCATAAGCAGTTTCCCAAGGTCGTCGGCCTCAACATGGGGACAAAATCGAACGACTGACAGGGTGCTGTTGCCGGCAAAGCAGTTGGGCAAGACGCCGCCGAGTCATCGGTGGACTGGACGGGCCATAGTCGAACAAATGTAAAGTCCCAGCCGAAAACTTGATGTCGAAAGCGAGGCTGCTTTACTGAGACCCGTGAATTAAAGACACTCATATCCACACCTAGATCTGGGTCGTTGACGTTGAACATCGTCGAAAGCATGCAGCGAGCTGGCGCCCAATGCTGCCAGTGCCAGCAAGAAGCGTCGGCACGTTCTGCCCATGCATCGAACCATTTGAATCCAAGACCGTGACGGCACACTTCTATGCGGCCCTGCCGGCCGGTGCAGATTCGGGATGCATCGTCGTTCGAAGCCTGCTGTGCCGCAGAGAACAATAAGCGGTTGTGTGTCTTGTTGCAGCCACTGCACCGCAACTCTGGCTTGGCCATCTCGCGCTGCAGGGCTGTAGAAAAAACCACCACTCGCCCTGTAACTCCTGGCACGGCATACAGTAGCCAACGTTGTCCCGTCGCAAGAGTTCCGTTAGTTCCATCCGGCTCGTAGAGTTATCGGGTAGCGCATAGACAGGCCCCAGTTGACGTCCATGGAAACCCCCGTAGGAATACTTGTGCTGCCACGAGGGTATCTGCTCGTCGGCCGTTTTGCTGGGAACGAGAGCCTCGCGGAACATGGAGCTTGTCTGGCGTAGAACATGCTTTTTGTTTTCATCTATTGTGCGTAAATGAGAACGACAATTTTGTCCGGGATGCGATAGAAGGGGCTGTCTTGTTTTCGTGCGCGGTTCGTCATCCAGTGGTGGACGTTCTCGAAATCGTCGTCGATGCGGCTGTCACTGCCAGTTTGGATGGTTTGGCAATCTTTGTCGTCTTTTCCATCACTCTCGTAGTTGAATTCGTTGCCATTGACCTGCTTATTGTTGAATAGCAAATCCAGCAGCCCGGATATCAAGTTTCCCACCATGATGATTTATTCGTCGTTTGCGTCGTTGTTGCATCATTTAGGGGTGTCGATGCTTGTGGAGATGAAAAAAAAAATACATTGGCATCGTCCGGCCTCGCCAGAGGCGAGCGTTTTGATGTATTTTCGTTCATATTGTGTGTTCTGACTAACGGATGTCGAGGTTGTTCGTTGGAAGTAGAAGCAAGGAGACGTCGTGATTCAAACGTCAATTTGAGAAAGCGTGTATGTGCCCTGCCTATCCCCACTACTAAATAGGTTTAGGAGTCGGTTTAGTTATGCCGTTCAAATAGTACCCGCTACCAATATACATCCGGCAGATAGCTGCACGTGACAGTACCTTCCAGCTAGCTAAGTATCACGGAAATCGAGCTTAGGCATCCAAACGACATACCAACGTCATCCAAACGCATTTACTTTGTGCCTTTATCGGCATCGCAACCTCACACTGAAGCAACGATTTGCTTCATCAGTCGCCATGCCGGACGAAAAGGACAAGCTCCCCAGCGAGCTCCAGCTGGCTACCGATGCCCACGTTAAGTACATCCAGAGCCTCAAACTCGCGCCAAGACGAGTACGAGTACTGGCTGACCGAGCATCTGCGGCTCAACGGCCTGTACTGGGGCCTGGCATCGCTGTTTTTCATGAACAAGCCGGACGCGCTGCCTCGCGAAGAGACGATTGCCTTTGTGCTGTCGTGCCAGTGCGAAAACGGCGGCTTTGCGGCAGCGCCGGGCCACGATGCACACATGCTCTACACCGTGAGCGCCGTCCAGATCCTGGCCATGATCAATGCCCTGGACGAGCTCGACAGCCGGGGAAAGGGCCGTGAGGCCGTTGCACAGTGTAGGTCGGCCCCATTTTATCAGTTTGCATTGTGCTCCCATATCTCATACATATTGTGTCCCTCCCCCACTGACATGATTAGTCATCGCGAACCTCCAAAACCGCACAACAGGCACATTCACTGGCGATGAAATGGGGCGAGGAAGACACCCGCTTTCTCTACGGTGCCCTGAATGCACTGTCACTGCTAGGCCGTCTATCGCTCGTCGACGTCGAAAAGGCCGTCGAGTACGTCGCCGCCTGCGCCAACTTTGACGGCGGCTACGGCGTGCGCCCTGGCGCCGAGTCCCACGCCGGCCAGGTCTTTACGTGCTTGGCCGCATTGTCTGTTGCTGGGCGCCTTGATCTTGCCGATGCCGACAAGGTCGGCCGCTGGCTCAGCGAGCGGCAAGTCCCCAATGGTGGTCTCAATGGCCGGCCCGAGAAGAAGGAGGACGTCTGCTACAGCTGGTGGGTGTTGAGCAGTCTGGCGCTGGTCGACCGGCTGCACTGGATCGACCGCGACTCGCTGATTGCATTCATTCTAAGCTGTCAAGACCCAGAAAACGGTGGGTTTGCCGACCGGCCAGGCAATATGGTCGATGTATGGCACACAGTCTACGCGTTGGCAGGATTGGCCTTGCTCGACTACCCAGGGCTGGAACCTGTGCATGCTGCCTACTGTATGCCGAAAGCAACTATTGCAAAGATTGTTGGCGGCGATGCAACAAGCCCACCATTATAAGTGGCGAGAGAGAGGAAAAGAGAGAGGTAGAGAGGTGAGGGTGTAGGCGCTGGTTCTTATTGATGAAGTTTTTGCCATTGTATTCACCAACAGCTATTGCCTGCTTTTTGGCTCTTGCCCAATATTTTCTCCAATTAATTCTCTTTTTCTACACTGCACTGTCATTTACCCTGGTTCAATTGGCGTACCCCTGGTCGTGGCGTGCATATCGTTTGTTGCATCGCATTTGCATCGCATCTACACACATTTAGAGACTTGACGATGCATCGCATCCTATTCAGAACTATCGATATCCATTCCTAACTGCTCAGCTCCCATTTTGTTATTTTTTGATCATGCCCAAATGGCCTACAGTGGTCATTTGAAGCTGTTCACGTGCACTCTCGGAGGTTCTTGCCCTATTCTGTAACCTTCAGTGCAGATATGAGAACAATGGCTCAATAGGGAAAGAAGGCCTCGTTACTCCCCCTCGCACCTTCCTGCCCTCGCACCTTCCTCGACTCGCAAAAAATGAGAAGGGCAAAACAGGCACGAGGGGGGGAAAGAGGAAAGAGGGGCCCAAAAACCTTGTGCCCGTGAAATATTTCTTGTTCCCAAAAATTCTCTCCTTCCTTCCTTTTCCGAATCTTTCTCACGACAACCAAGGAAAGAACGAACAACCGCAACGACACTCACCCAACCCAACACTTCGAACGCACCTTCCCCAGACTTCCTGGTCTTGCCATCTTTCTCTCATCTTTCTTTATTTTCGCACGACACGTCGTTTCCCCCCTTTTACGCGTGGCTTTGGCTCTCAGAAAGGGAAACTGCACCCCGCGTCGCCTTGAGCTCCTGCTTAATCTGCTCCTTCCGATCTTTCGTATCCCAAGTCCGGACGGCGTCTGTTACCGTCGCTCCTTCTTTCTTTGAGCACATCGTCGCAGCCTGCATCTTCTCTTCTTCTTTCCCCTGTTGCAACCGACCCCGACTGGGGCTGCCACCCCCTTTTCTTCTTCTCTTTTTGTCTTCTCCTTCCATCTCGTCGCCTTATCCTGTTTTCTTCTCCCCTTCTCTTCTTCCCTCTATCTCTTCTTCCTTCCCATCTTTTTGCATCGCATTTTTGGTTGTTTTCCCTCGTTTTTCTCTTCCTCACCCTTATTCCCATCATCATCTGTTCAAGCCGCAGTTATGGATTGCCACTTGTCAGATTTTGAGCTCAGACGAGTCGTGCTCGCGCCTTCCGTCTCCTTTTCTCCTCCAAAGGTACGTCAAGATACATCGGCCGTTCCAACGAGCAGTTCAAGACACACTTTATCTCCCGCGACATGACATCTTGATCATTCCTTCCGGTTGTGCCTGTCGTCACTTTCCTTCTTCTGTTCCATGGCATCGAGCATTGGCTGTATTTGGTCTCGTGTCCTGACCGCGTGCCTGTTCCTTCCCCTTCTCGACATGCACCTTCAAATTTCCCATCATGACCTTCTTCCTTCCATTGATCGCTCCTGCTAACAACTATGCTGTCTTACCAGGCTCTTGCCTCCACATCAGATCAAATCTCCATCGCACCTACCGGTTCTCTGCAAAAACGCGTAAGCGGCAAGAGACCAGACCAAAACGTCGAGATCAATAAACAAGACTATTCGTCCCTGGCTCCTTTCCAGTCCAGACGCAAGGAACCATCGCCAACTCTTCTTTCTCTCTTTTTTCTGCTTTGTGTGATCACCGCTCTTGTGTAAGTCTCCTCTCGCCTCACTTCCGTCTCGATTCCTCCTTCCCACCTTTGAGACCAAAACAATGGCTGACATTAGATTGGTTCTCAGATTACAAAAGAATGGCTACCGTTGCTCAGATGGACGCCAAAATGGCCACCAAATTTCCACCCTTTCTGTTGGCCTCAACTGCCGCTGCTCCGGCCGTGGCTAAGGACCAAGCTGCTGTCCGTCTGCCGAGACGGTCGACAAGCCCGAGGGCAGCATCACCGCTCCTGCTGTGGATGCTGTTGCGGCCCCGGTTGACCCTGAGCTCTCCATCACTCTGGAGTGTTCGCTCTGTCCCAAGATCCCCAAGTTTTCGGACGCGTCCCATCTCCTCACCCACATCTCATCCAAGGCCCATCTTCACCAGAAGTTCAGTACTGAGCTCAAGGCCAAGTCGGACACTGCCGCGAGCGAGAAGCTCAAAAAGTTTGACAAGTGGTATGCGGACAGTAACATCGACCGTCTTCTGGCCGAGAGACTTTCGGCCAAAGCCAAGCCCAGACCTACTCGTCGCCGCACCTCAGCTGCTACGGCCACTCCTGTAAGTCCTTTGCGCACAACGGTTTCTTCTTCCTCTTTTTTTTTTTTTTTTTTTTTTTTTGTTTTCACTTTTTTTTATCTTTTGTCTGTTCACCTACTAACCGCCATCACTCTACAGAAGCCCAAGGCCCGCAAGTCGGCCAGTGCTGTCGACTTTGTCAAGAGAGACGCAGACGCGGCGCATTCGGCCTACCGCACTCCTGACCACATGCCTCCTCTGGCTCACTGGAACACTGCTCCCACTGGTGGCCGTGACAATGGCTACCCTGCCGGACGTGACGGACAGTACCTGCACGGCACTCTCTACAATACCCCTGACTCAGCTAGACAGCGCACAGGAAACAGCTACTCTGCCTTCCCTGTTGTCGCCAATGGCAATGGCGGCGCTATTGACAGCAAGTCTCTTGTTAACTATGGTACCAACCTCAGCACGGCTCCTGCTTCTGAAGCTGGCGTGAGCCTCGCCGACGAAGTGACCAAGCTCAAGGGCGTCATTTGGCCTGGCATGGATCTCTTTGATGCTGCCTCGGCCGACCAGAAGCGCAAGCGCAACCAGCGCAAGGACGACGCAGCGATTAGTCTGCTCAAGCATACTTCGCTGACCGTCACTCCCACGGAACAAGTTTGGGGACCTCATGGTGACATTCGCAAGGAGCGTGATATCTACGCCAGCCCATCGTCTGTCGAGGGAAGCCCGCCAAGCAGGCCGCCGCCGCCTCGCAAGAGAAAGTCGCGCGGTGGTCGCAGCTCTGCTGCATCCGAGATGACCCCTCTGACCTTGAAGGCCGAGGAGGCGCAGGACGAGCCGCAGCCAAGCGCCGCAATGTGCGTGGCTCGAGTACTCGGGCTATGGCCAAGCCTCGCTCAACTCGCTCATCGACCCAATCCGTTGAAGAGCCAGCTGCTACCAGACAGACGCCCGCCGCTACGCGTGAGACGTCAGCTGAGATTGAGGAAGCAGTCTATGCCTGGGCAACCACAAGCCGCCACCAAGAGCTACCTTCAACATCTACTACGAAGGCACCTCCAACAACCCAGGTAACAACTGCCTCGTGATGAACTTTGACGATTTTATCGAGGATTTCGAACTTGATCCTCGCCTGCTCGACTGTCCTTATGAAATGCTGACGTGAACGATCTGCTCAGTTGACCCTCAAGCATCCCTCGCCGATGCGACCCACGGAAGGTATATTGTATCTCGTGCTTTCTTTTTTTTGTCAGACCTCTGTCTACTTGTTGCTAACACATGTCAGTTTCGACTCGATTCTTAACCGTCCAGCCCTGCAGCAGCTGGACTCCAACCTGGCCATCTCGGAAGGATCGCCTACTTCAAGCACACAACCACCCCTAGCCACTTTTTTACTACCAACGGCAGACAGTCGCCGCATCTGCCACCCTACCATACCATGCAGCCGCCCAGCTATGCCAATGGCTACCAGGTATGACCACCAACAACACTCTGAACCCGCTCAACACCCAGCCCCGGAGTGGTACCACCAACAGCTTGTACCCGCCGCCGTTTGACAACAGCCAAATGTTCAACCCTAGCACTGGCACCGTGCAAGTGCAAGATGGGACGAACAACGCAGCTGGGTCCTTCCACACTGCTCCTCCCTCGTCTCTCCCGTCGGATGCTGGCCGCCGTCTAAGCTACGGTGGCTTTGGCATGGATGCGACGGGCAGCCCGTTTGGATACGACAACCAGCGGGACCCGACGCTCCGGGACAATAGCTACACCGACCCGACCTTCCAAGGCCCGTGGCCGTCTGTCTAAGGTTTTCAGATCTGAGACTTGAGACTTGAGACTTGAGGACAGAGGTGTGTGTAGTGTGAGGATTTGATTTATACGGTTTGCTGGAGTTTTGCGTTTCTTTGAGTTTGCTTAATTATTCTCTTTTTCTTTTTCTCTTTCTTGTTTGTTTCTCTATCGTGTGGTTTTTTGGTCTTTTTATGCGGGAAGAAAAAAATCAGAGGATCACATGGCGGACGTCATCAGACGTCAGTATATCAACTCTCACAATATCGGACGGTAATAACGGGGAAGGGATAGGAGGATATAACATCATGTGCATGTTTACTGCGGCCTACTTTGTCTGTTTCTTCTTCATTTTTTTTTCTTTCACATTTCATTTCACATCGGTTTATACTCTATATTTACAGTCATGTTTTTTTCTTCTGCCTTTTATTTATTTTTCTTTCTTTTCAAGGCACGGCGTTGGGGCGGCAAAGGAACAAGGGAACAAGGTCGAGTACAAAAAAGGAGGGCGGGTGTTGTTTTCGGGTGGCAGACATCGGATAGGAATCAGTGAGGGCAGTGATCTGTGAGAGGGTTTTATTTGCTTTTTTCTGTTTCTTTTTCTTCTTTTTTCTGTTTCTTATATTACAGTGCATACGCGGTCGGATATTAATAGACTTTTAACTTTATTCTTCTTTCAACCGTCTCCTCTTGAGTGTTATGCCCGGTACACCAGAAGAGTCTTCAGCATTGGCTATTTTGGTGAGAGAGCCGACAGCAGTGACAGGCTCTTTTTTGGAGGCATATATCACTTAGCACAGATAAATTGACACTTCAACTTCAAACGAAAACTTTTGAATACATTATCAAGACAAGATTTGCCCGCTATGAAGATATAATTAAGTAGAAAATCAGACGCCTACAACTGCTCAATGCTAGAGATCAAATGGTCCAGCTGATCTTCTGTCGAGCCTGCAGCAGCCTCCGTCGACAGTACGTCGGCCGCCAACCGGACAGCCGCTTGCAGTCGCCGTGCCCGTACATCCTCTTCCATCTCGCGGGACTTGGTGGCCGCCACGTCCAGCACGCGCTGAGGGATGCGGGCGAGACGGGCGACGTTGAGGCCGTAGGAGCGGTGGGCCATGCCGCGGCCGACTTCGTAGAGGAAGGTTATCTCCTCGGCCCCGTCTCCGTCGGAGCCGACGCAGTCGGCGGAGATGGGGGTGTCGTCACCACCCTCTCCATCACTGAGCTCGTCGCCCGCCTTCGCCGGCGCCGTCTCGCGTTCGGGCTTTGTGGCGGTAAACCGCATGTGCACATTCTGCACCACGCCCGTGGCGGCCCCAACCCTTCGGCCACTCTTCCCAAATTCTGGTAATGGGTGATAAACAGCGTCAGACATTTTATCTCGGTCGCGACATGCGCCAGCACGGCTTGGGCAATGGCGGCGCCGTCGTGAGTACTGGTGCCCCTTCCCAACTCGTCGAGCACAACCAGCGACCGCGGCGTGGCCGCTCTCAGAATGGCGGCGGTCTCGGACACTTCGACCATAAAGGTGGACTCGCCGGCAAACAAATTGTCACGGGCGCCCATTCTGGTGAAGATGGCGTCGGCGAGGGTGAGGCGCATATTGTCGGCGGGGACGTAGGAGCCGATCTGGGCCATGAGGGTCAAAAGGGCGACGGCGCGGACAAAAGAGGACTTGCCGCCCATATTGGGGCCGGTAATAAGCAGGGCCAGAGGGCCGTCTCCTTTCTCCCTAGAGTCAGAGTCGGAGTCCGATGTCGACGAACGACCGCCAGCCTGGCTGTAAAGGGAATGTAGCCGGAGGGCAGGGTATGTTCTGCGACGGGATGGCGGCCGCCTTGGATGTCGAGTGTGGCCGGTGTATGGTCGTCCGTCGGCAGGAGTGTCGGCTTGCAGTAGCCTGGCATGGCGGCCACACGGGCGAGCGACAACAGACAGTCCAGTGTTGCCAGGGAAGCCACGGCATCGCGCAGTGGCTGGTAACAGGCGGCCATTTCTGACAGTAGAGCAGCGAATGCAGCGTCGCATGCAGCCGCCAGGGCCTCCTTGTGCTGGTCGCGCTCTCGGATGAGACGAACGACCGTTGGTGTGTGGAACCGCGATGCCTTTTTTGTGCCACTGACCTTGATCCACGACGCCGGCACGCGGCGAATGTCTGTGTTCAGCACCTCCACCAGATACTCGATACCGGCCACGGTCACGTACGCCGGTTTGTTCTTTTTGTTGAGGGTTGTGGCAATCTCCGAGCGGTGCTCCTCCAGCTCCATCTCGACGGCCAGAATGCCCACCTTGTAGTTGGCAATGTCGTCCGTCTCTTCCGATTCGCGGAAAAAGGCATACTTGTCGTCTTTGCGCGCAGCGTCGCCGTTAATCTTTTCGAGAAACGAAACAACCGTGTCGTGGATAGCCGGCAGCGAGTGCAGGGCGTCGCGGATGAGGGGCGACTGGAAGCCGTTGGGACTGAACTCGACAGCAGCCGCCGATGTTGAGGCGACTGTGCTGATGTATGCGGACGCAATGCGCTGGAGGGTCTGGAGGACAGAGACCAGTTCGGGCCGTGTGCATTTGCCGTAGTAGATGCGGATCAAACTGCGCTCCAGGTCGGTGGTGCGAGTGCTCGTCAACAGCAGCTCCAGCTTCTCGCGACGACCGGCACCGTCCGACGCCAACAGTTCCTCGACAGCAGCCACGCGCGCCTCGAGCGGTCGGCGGTCCAACAGAGGCCGGCCGATCCATTTGCGCAACAGACGGTGACCTGGGCGCGTCGTCGTCTTGTCCAGAGCCCACAGCAGACTGCCGCGCAGGCCGTGGTCCGTGGCGTTGCGGTACACTTCCAAGCTCTCGAGCGTGGTGCCGTTCAGCAGCATGTGCTGCCGCGTGCTAAAGGCGGCAAAGTATTTGGTGAGGTCAAAGATGTGCTGCAGGCCGTACTCGGTCAAGTGCGTAATCATGGCGGAGAGGCAGACCGTGACGGCAGAAGGCAGACCAAGGACAGTCTCCAGCAGTTTGGCGCGGTTCGTCTCACTTTCGGTGTTGTCCTCGTCCACCTCCTCCCTTCCCACTTTGGCCAGACTGTCGGCATAGAACTGGGTGACGTGTGTCTGCGCATCGGCTTGTGCACTCGCCGCCACCTGTTCCACACGAGTCCGGTCGCCAAAGACGTTGGACGCACTCCCAGACAAGTGATTCACCAGTTTCTCGGTGGCCCGCGACAGCTCGCCCACCAACAGCAGCTCGCACGGCGCAATGTGCAGCAGTCGCGTCTCAATCTCGTTGCGCATAAAGCCGTCCTCAAAACTGTCGTACAGAATGTCGCCCGTCGCCGGCTGCACGGCCAGGAGACCGACATTGACCTTTTCATCCGTGCCCACACCGCCGGCACTCTTTTCGGTGAGACACAAAAGGTAGCCAGCCGATGTTGTGGTCGTCGCCGACTCTGTCAGGTCTGCCTCGTCGACGTACGTCCTTTTGTGTAGACGTTGGTCAGCTGCCGCACAAACGGCGCGTTCCGGTTGTCGCCCACTTTCTTCAGGGCCGCCGTCTCCATCTGCCGCACCACACCCACTTTGTGGCCCGCCGCCACCAGCCGCTTGACATGCACCGGCAGTCGAGGGACCGGGAAACTCGCCGACGCAAACCGGTCCAGGTGTGCCTCCGAGGGGTGCTCGTCGTACCGCATCTTGCCCGGGACGCACATGATGCCGAGTGTGCGCGCCGCTGTCCGGGCGTCTTCGCCGTAGATCCGGAACTTGTAGCCAACCTCGACGACCAGCAGCGTGTCCAGATGTTTGCGCTTGATGGCCAAAAACTGCTGGTCACCCGGAGTGAGTTTGCCCGGCGTCTTCTTCTTGCCGGCGGTCGGTTTAGGGCGGTCTTCTTCGTCGTCGTCGTCGCCCTCGCCGTCTTCCCCTTCACCTTCCTCCTTGGGCTCTTCATCGCCACCTCTCCGTCTCAACTTGGACATGCTGTCCGGATGTCCTAGCTTCTTGACAAACTTGCGGTGCAGCTCAGCCTTTTTGCGTTTCGTTTCGGGGTCGTCCGAGTCGGAGGAAGAGTCTCGGCTGGCGTCGTCTCCGTTCTCTTGTGACTGTCCGTTTTCTGTCCGCTGCAACCTCCGCTCATCATAGATGTAGCGTTCGGCCCGGCCGGAGCTTCGTAATGGCGAGGATGCTGCTTGGGTGGCCGTCGGGCTGTCTTCTCTGTGCCCATGCTGTCCTTCTCCTTGTCCGCCTCTGGAACAAAGTCATCATCCCCATCACTGTCCTCGTCTTTGTCCTCTTCATTCTCACCATTCTCCTCCCCTGAACTCTCGCCCCTCGCCCGCTTCACAGCCCGTGCAAATCGACTGCGGGCGCCACTGCTTACAGGCTTTTCGGTGTCGCCATTCGTGTCGTTGCCCTTCCGTCTCTTGTTCTGGTCGACCTCGTCTTCCAATGGCCGTTTTCGGGAAGGAAGGGACTGGGACGGTGGAGGCTGGGCTGGTCGTGATTTTGACTTGTGCTGTGCCGATTGTGGTTGTGACTGTGGCGGACTCGACGATGGTAGATTGCCATTGCTGCCGCCCGACTTTGGCGTAAAGAAACTCGTCAGCGTTGCCTGCTTCTTCTGCGACGGCCGTGGAGTCGACATTGTGGGTGATTGTGTCGACAGTTGTTGTTGTTGACGTTGACTGTTATCAATGGATTGCCAGCAATGTGAATGCTGTTTTGCTCTCGAAATTATTCTAGGCACCGTTTTGTGTGCACCTCTGCACCTTCCAACGACCGTTAAGCTAGAACGCGTCTTGTCCCCAACTGGGGAAAGAGGAGACGCGTTGAGTGGTTCTTGCTCTAGTGCGTCATTGAATATTATGTAATCAGGGACTGGGCTGTATATTATGTAATACAGTTAACCGCTTCCGTCGACAACACTTAGACGAGAATCCGACAATGAAGCGAAGCCATTGAAATGGTCACAGTAAATCGATATGGAGTCAAAACGAGACTGTAAGATGCATTGACGTATCCAGGTACAGATGAAAAAGTTGAAAATGGAGAAGTGCAAAGACAGCTTCAGAAAGATAGAAAAAGTCAGTGCTGCAATGACTACGCCTTTTTGCCTACGACATACTTACACAGTACTCCCTACCAGTTTACAGCTTCTTACACGTCAATTTGGTCAGTAATGACGTGAGGTAGAGTCTTTTCTTCTTGTTTCTGGAATTTTTGGTTTATCCCGTTTTTGTATGACTTGTACGATTTGTGTTTTTTAATTTGTTCTTATTTATTTATTTAATTTTTTTTAAGAAAAAAAAAAGCTAATGATATCTCCAATGTTACGTACTTCAATTCAATTACTCAAAAGTTTGGATGACACACATATTAAGTTCAGACTTATCAAGAAAACATGAAACAAAAGTGAAAAGAAACAAAAAAAGAGGAAAAGAAAGAGAAGATAGAAAGATGTGCATCTCCCTTGCGTATTTTGATACGGCTGCAGTTACTCTGTATGTTCTGTCGCCAGGCGAGACCGGTCTCCTCTTCTGTGGTGGGCAGTGCAACGACCAACAGACAGAGTACACCGAGTGGACAACAACAACAACGACACCCAGAAGAACCAACAAAGAGTGACCCCACAGACTACCACCTGAATATGCAACCACTGTAGCCATTTGTACTCCCTTTTTAGTTGGTCTTCTTTGTTGACGTTCCGGAAAGGAGTAGGAGCTGAATTCAAGGAAGAAAAGGGAAGGGCAAGAAAATAACAAGGAAATGGAAACCGGAGCTGCGCTGCCAATACGAAGAACGGCCGAGTATGAAGAAGAAAGAGAGAAACAAAGAAAGAAAGAAGAATGGCAGGCTAGACCAAGGAACAGCCAAGATGACGGGACGGATCAAAAGAAGACGATGGACGAAGGCTCACCTTCTCTGAACGCAGACGAGTATGAGGTGACGGCTTCAATAGTCGTAGAAAGGGATCCCTTTTGATTCTTTCATCAGGTGTTCTTCCTTCCGTTCGATCCATTTGGTCCTGTTCTTGTCTCTTGCTTTCTTCCCATCTGTTCAAATTTTCACTCTATTTTTTTCTCTTCTCTCTCCCTTCCTTCCTCATTGTCGACACTTGCCAGCATCATCAAATATCATTGGGACCAACTATCTCGTTTAGTCTGATTTGATTTTGTTCGCCTTGGATTGTTGTTTCCTATCACACCCACGTCATGAGACTATCGCCCTTTGCCCTCATCATGGCCGGCCTGGCTATAGCCGACCTGGCTATGGCCGCCTTCGTTCGAGCCGAGTTTGAGGTCGGCGCCGACATTGGCGGCGCTCTCGCCATCCGGGCCACACAAACCACATCGACGACAACAGCACCGACATCGACATACATGCCCACTGTCGCCCCCGGCGGCGTCCAAGCAGCACCGTCGACCGTTCCAACACACACAATCGCCGTCGGCGCCACGGGTTTCAACTTCAGCCCCAACAACTTGACCAATGTGGCCGTCGGATCGATCATCGAGTTCAATTTCTATCCGGGCAACCACTCGGTCGTGCGGAGTGCCTACAAGTTCCCCTGCATCCCCTACGAGGACTCGGGCCCGAACCGTGTCGGCTTCTTTAGTGGCTATCTCGACACGAACGTGTACTCGTCGGACGGGCCC
This sequence comes from Sporothrix variecibatus, assembly GCA_016097105.2. Lineage (NCBI taxonomy): Eukaryota > Fungi > Ascomycota > Sordariomycetes > Ophiostomatales > Ophiostomataceae > Sporothrix > Sporothrix variecibatus. The sequence continues at coordinate 403,147 of JADMNI010000001.1, read as the reverse complement.
AAGTTCCGTGTACGGGTCAACGACACGGAGCCCATTTTTTACTACTGTTCGGCGCCTGGGTCGTGCATCACACATGGCATGCTGGGGGTCATTAATCCGGTAGGCATCCCTTCTGAAACAGTGTGTAATGCTCACCGCTAACTCTGTAGAACTCCACGTGGACCCTGGAAGTCCAAGAAGAGTATGCGGCCAACACGACGATCCAGCTGGCACCGGGCGATCCTCTTCCGTCAGAAATGGCGCCAACGACTGTGGGCGGAACGGGTGCGACGGGCTCGTCGTCGTCGTCCTCTTCCTCCAAGTCGTCATCCGGCTTGTCGTCCGGCGCCATTGCTGGCATCGTCATTGGCTCCATTGCCGGCGTCATTACTCTTGTTGGCCTCGGCATCTTCTTTTTCTGCTGTGCCCGCCACCGCAACTCACGCTGGCAGCAGGAGCGGCATCGCCGGCTGAACAGCGGTCCTGTTGGTGGAGGTGGCACAAACGGCATGGGCAACCCACTGTCCCCGCTGTCGCCCACGGCCCGCCACGGCAGCTCCCCCGGTCCTGGCGTTGTTACTCGGCGCGTCCACGATGGGCGACATGAATACCTACTTTACCCAGGTCGACTACCGCCACCGCACACCACCGCCCATTCCGGGACAGCCCGGACATCAGCCTCGACAGAGCCCGTATGGTGGTGGCCAGCACATGCAGTTCCACCGCCCGTATCCATATGGACAGTCTCCTCTGCAACAGCAGCAGCAGCACCAAAATCATCAGCATCATCAGCAGTCGTACTCGCCGCCGCCAGCTGGTGGCAACCTCCCCATCTACAACAGCATGACCGCCATGTCGCCGCTGCAGAGCCACCCAACGCACACCCTCAATGGTACGATGATGTCTGGCACGTACTCGTCCATCTATGCCCAGCAAGGGTCGCCCAGCCCGTTCACCGACAAGGACTATTATGGAACGCGGCCACTGCCCACGCCGACGCCGCCTCACAATCTGTATCAACATCAGCTTCAACCACATCAACAGCCGCCGGCTCCCGTCGAGCTTCCAGGAGCTGCCGCAACATCTGTCTCCCCTTCTGCCGGTATTGGTGGCGGCCTCCGCCCCCCACGCTAGCACCGGCCGTTGTCCCGCGCATCGAGTCGCCGACCATTGGCGGCATCGACCGGAACTGGACCAAGAAGGAGGATGAAGCGGAGTTGACCCAATTGTAGGCTGTCGACGTCAGTATTTTCTTTTGTCTCTCATAACCTTTTCTGTTTTCTTTCTTCTTTTACTTCTTTCTCTTCTTTTCCTCTTTGTCTTTCCGTTGGTAGATCATCCCGTGTTTTCTTTTCCCGGAAAATGGGACCTGATATAGCAATCAAAATTCAAACAAACCACGCAAGCACTCAAATACACTGCCAAAAGCCAATATACATACGTATTACTGGATAAAGAGAAAGGCTGACGACATCGCTTGAAAAGTCATCTGTCCTTTACCGTCTTTCTGTTGAATATTTCTGTTGTCTTTTCTACAGTCCGATCTGAGGCGCAGACTCGTATCCAATCAAGGCATTTCTAAAAACAAGTCCCCAGAAATACGGGGATATTCTTTGAGGATCTCGTAATTGACAAGTAAAATGGAGACGCCGACGTCAGAAAACGAGACTGAGGTGAGAAGTAAAAAAAGCAAAACATTAAAAAAGAGACGATCGACAGTGAGATCAGATGGGCGCAGTCTTTAAGTGAGGCAAGCATTATTGAGGCGAATGCAATAGCGGCTGTCTGACTGAAAGCTGTCTGTCGAGTCTGTCTGTTGGTACGACGTACATTCTGGGATACTGAGTAGACGATAGTACGTGACGCCAAGAGCTGCCCTGAACAGACTCTCTTTCCAGCTATTTCCAGCCATCTCAAAGACGGAAGCGGCGCTGCACGTAGATGTAGCCGTGTCCTTTTCTCTTCTTCGCTCTTTCCCGTTCTGTGCCGCGATCTTTGGCCACGTTCTTTCCTTCTTCACTTCTTTCCTTCTTTCCCCACTCCGGCATCACACGGCCACGAAAACAGAAAGAAAAAGAAGCAGTTCTTGTAGAACAGGAAAATAAAACACCAAAAAAAAAAAAGACGACCACGGGGTACCTGTGTCCATGTGCATCGTAGAAACGCCAAGTACGGAGAACGGAACCAGCTCTCTGTGTTTTATTCTCAGCGTTGCACTGCAGGAGAGAAAACGTGAGAAGACGGAGGCGGTACTTTCAGTCAGTAGAAAAATGTATGGTAGACAATGTACAAATCTGCCCCACACTAAACTGTGGTTTTAGGTGTTTGACGCTGTTTTGCTCCCGCGCACTGATTTACGCTTCTTTTTATGGCCTCCTTCTGGGGCTGACCTCGGCCTGGCTGGGCGCTCGTCAGGGGCAAAAACACACCAAAAGCACACCAAAACCGACCAAAACAACCCCTAGCTTTTAGCGTGGTACCTGGGAGCACGGGACAGAAGTAGGGCAGGAGGGGCCAGACCGCACGCAGCCTCTTTCCTCTCTACTGCGTACGGAGTACTCCACTGTAAAAAGAGGAAGGCACTGCAAGGAGTGAGGGTCGCAATCAACACTGCACGGAGAAGGAAGGAACGCGTGGTACTTCACCGCCCACACAAACTGGCTGCACCTCCAAGTACACCCCCACCTCGAAAGGACACATTGCCCTGGGAAAGGGGAGGTGCATGCGTGCGCGCCGCTTGGGGCACCTTTGCACCTTCCAGCACTAGCAAAGGGAGAGCTCTGGACTGCTTTGGACTGCTCTGGTTGTCATTAACGCGCCGGACTTGGGTACGGGGGTACCTTCCCTGGCCTGCCATTGCCGTACCTGCCTTTTTGGAGCTTCACCTCTCACACAGTCTCTCTCGACTTTCTGGCCACCTTCCCAATTCCATCCCAATCACTCCATCCCGACTTTTTGTCACTTTTTTGAGTTCTCGACTTACTCCCTTCTGCTTCTTCCTAGTTCTTGTCCATCTCTCTTGTTGTTTTCTTTTTTTGATCATCCATCCCCAACCACGCCAGTCGGCCTTCCTTTTTCTCTTTTCTTTACTGTCTCCTTTTGTTGTCTCGACTCTTCTCTCTCCTTTTCCATCTTTCTCAAACCTCGATATCGAGCTTTGGCCACCTCTACGAATCGCGTCGTTTGTTCGATCCCTTCCAATCTCGACCATTCTCTCCTCTCCTACAGGGACCATCTCGACGAGAACAACATCGACGTCCTCTACCTAGTCTCGCCCGAGTCTCGATTGTATTTCCGGCCTTCTCGACGATCCTCCGATTTCGAATCCTCGACTCGACGACAACTCTTTTCCTCTTTTTCTCCTTTTCTTGTCATCCGATATTGAACGCCCGCGTGCCGGTTGATCCTACATTCCTGACGCCTGTCCAACCCTGGTCTGCGTCTTTTGGATTCTTCTCTGTTTCCTCTCAGCTCTTTTGCGTCCTCGACTTCCGTCTCGCAATCCTTGCAACCTCGCGCCCTTCTTTCCGTCCTCCGTCCGCGTCTTTTTGGATACCTTTTCTTCGAAAGGCAGCTCGACTTCTCTCCTTCTCTCCTTCTCCCCAACCTCTACTTCTTCTTTTATTCACAATGGCTCACCTTCGCGGCGGCGCCTCCGGCTACGGCATCGGGCAGCCCAACCCCTTTGGCGGCTCATCACAAGACACGGGCCGCGACGGCAGCGGCAACAGCGCTCTGGATGCGATCCGCCAGCAGACGTCCAAGCTCGAGGACCTGCTGGACACCTACTCGGACCCCATCAAGCCGTACCTGCCGGCCATTGGCCGCTTCCTGATTGTCGTCACTTTCTTGGAGGACGCCCTCCGGATAGTCACCCAGTTCGGCGACCAGTTGCGCTACCTCCAGGACTACCGCCACATCCCCTGGGGTCTGACACACATCTTCTTGATTGCCAACGTCCTGACCATGCTCACCTGCTCGGCCCTCGTCATTGGCCGCCGCTACTCGGGCTATGCTGTTGGTGGCCTGATTGGTGTTGTCGTGTCCCAGGCCCTCGGCTACGGCCTCATCTTTGACCTCAACTTCTTTTTGCGCAACCTGTCGGTTATGGGCGGCCTGCTCATGGTTTTGTCCGACTCGTGGATCCGCAAGACGACGGCGTTTGCCGGTCTGCCCCAGCTTGAGGAGAAGGACCGCAAGATGTACTTTCAGCTCGCCGGCCGTGTCCTGCTCATCTTCTTGTTCATCGGCTTTGTGTTTAGCGGCGAGTGGACCATTGGCCGCATTTTTGTCTCTTTGCTCGGCCTCGTCGCCTGTGTCATGGTCGTCGTCGGCTTCAAGGCCAAGGCCAGTGCTACGCTGCTCGTCGTTATCCTGAGCGTCTTTAACGTTCTTGTCAACAACTTCTGGACGGTAAGTTTCTTGTTTCTGTCCTCACTTCGCTCGCTGTTTGTGCCTCTCACTCGCTGCGCTCGCTCGCGTTGTTGAGAGTGGAGAGTGGTTCGCTCGTACTCGTTTGCTAACTTGACTTTTAGCTCCACGAACACCACCCGCACAAGGACTTTGCCAAATACGACTTCTTCCAGATCCTGTCTATCGTCGGCGGTCTGCTCCTCCTCGTCAACAGCGGCCCCGGCAAGGTCTCGTTCGACGAGAAGAAGAAGGTGTACTAAGCGAGTGTGGTCGACAGTTCGTCAGTAGTCATCACTCACCCTGATCTAGGCTTTGAGTGATTTGACTACTCTCACTTACCGACACACCCCGCCAACTCCCTCGCCTCCACGAATCTTACGACGAAATCATGCTACGAGATATACAGGATGCAGCATCCAATCACCACGAAAAGCACAAAAAAATAGAACGAGCTAGAAAAACAGAAAGAAAGGGAAGAGCATCAGAGGAGGATATCAAACAGGCAGTATGGAGGGACTGCGAGAATGAAAGTCGAAAAGAACAAAAAAAGGGAAGGAAAAAAAGACCGACATTGGAAGCGGTATCGACAACCTCTCAAAACAACCTCTCAACGGCCAGCTCGATGGTCCCCATTTTCATATATTTTCCTCATCTTTGTACAGTAGGGTCCCGGCCAGATATGGGCTCTTTTGTGGAGTTCTACTTTTCCTAGTGTTCACTTTTGCGCGTGCTTTTGTTTCCTCTTTCCTTTTATTGCCTTTTCATTCAGTTTATTACATCATTACTATACAATCATCAGTCAGCAGTCAACAGTTGTCGAAATCAAAATCAAAATCAAAATATATAATGACCGTTCTATGAGTATGTAAGTATGCACCTGTATGCACCTGTATGCTGTCTATATGGAAGTAAACAAATGAAATCAAACAAAAGTAAAGGTCATGGTATCAAGGTCAGTCTGTCCCCTTCCTCTCTTCTCTCAACTCATCTCAAGTCAGTTCTTCCCCTCAACGTCAAGGGCCAGTTATATTCTGTGCGAACACGACCTCCACTTGCACTGCCGTTGCTTGCTCGGTTATTGTTGTCGTTGCTTCCACTTCCGCTGCCACTGCCACCATTTCTGTTCTCATCGGCGTACAGACTGTAGAAGCTGTCGCGGTCGTCGTCGTCTACCCATGCTGAGTTGTCGTTGTTAATCTCCTCAACCACATCAACATCCTCGTCTTCACCAAAGTCGAGATCCTCGATTCCACCAGCAATGTCCGCCAGCATGACCGAGTAAAGGTGGCTCATCTCGGTGTCGTCAGCGGGGGGAGCTCCTCCTTCTGCTGGGGCGTCACCCGCCAATGCCCCATTCTCCTCCAGCTCCAAAAGCAGCAACAAGTTGGCATCCGCTTCCGACGTCGACCCAGCCAGGCCCAGCCCTTGCTCGACCACTTCCATTTCGGCCAGCAAACGCGCCCGCTCGGCCGCCACGGCACGACACCAGACCCGCTCGCCGGCGTGTTTTCTTTGCAGGGCTCGGCGGTCTTTGCGCGCTTGTTGCGTGTGTTTCGCTCGCACGGCGTCTTCCACTTCGTCGCGGACGGCCTTTTCCTCTTCGGCCAAAAACTTGTCGTTGGCCAGCTCGCGGTCCTTCCACTGGGTGTAGGCGTCCATCCGCGCATCGTTGGTGCGCTGGTAGGCGCGGAGGGCAGACTCGACGAGCTGCGGGTGGTCGTCACGGCCCGTCCAGGCGGCGTTCGCTTCGAGGAGGGAGCGGTACTCTTCTTCTAGACGCTTTTCGAGGGCGATGCGCTTGGCATGGTCCTTGTGCCATTTCTGCTCGACGTCCTTGATTTTGTCGGTGAGCGTCTCGGCGGTCTCTGCCTTTCTTTTGGCCAAACGGGCATCGGCATCGTCGGCGTCCTGCGTCTGTTGCGCGCGGTGTGTCGCCCGTTCTTGCCGCCGGGCCTGTTGGGCATGTGTCGTCTGGAAGGCACCCAACGTGGCCAGTGTCGTCCGGAGGGCATCGTACTTGGCGGCGACTTCGGCCTCGAGAGCCACCTCGCGCTGTTGGCGTAGTCGTTGCAGACGGGCACGTTGAGCCTGCTGGATTCTTTGGAGTTTTTGGCGTTCCCGCTGCTCAAAGGCGGCTACTTGGGCTAGTGCATCGCGAAGCTCGGCTAGTTCGGCATCGGCCTGCTCGGCCTGCCGTCGTACTCTCTCGCGTTCACGCGCCTCTCGCGCGGTCCGCTGTACCCGCCGCGCATCCGCCTCGCTTTTGATGCGCGCCAAATCGTCCATCCCGCACCCACACGTCCGCCAGGCCAAGCCACAGACATAACAGAATTCGGCACCGCACCGACAGGTCATGTGCTGACACGCATCACGGTGCTCAATGATAATGGCGCACCGGATGCACCGCCGCCACCCCTCTTCGGCCGCCAGCTCGTCTGCTAGTCGCTGATCGAGCTGGTCTTGTGCTGACGCTTCCGGGCAGGCCTCCCGGTTTTTGCGCGCCGCGGCCATGCGCATCCTGCCGACAGGCCGTGCAGGTTTCGTGCCCATTGCGGCAGCGGGCGATGCGGGCAGCTTTGGCAATGTGGGCGGGCGGGACAAAGACGCCGCAGTCGACGGTGGGGCAGTAGACGCGGTCACTGACGGGGATGGCAAACTCGTCGACTTTGGCCTTGTACTGTCTCGCCAACTCGCGGGGCACGTACTTGTTGACGGTGGCGGCAGGGACTTCGTTCAGACAGCATTTGGGCGGGAACTGGGCTTCGTTGGCCAAGGCGGTGGTGACGAGTTGCTGGAAGCAGTCAAGACAATAAGAGTGGCAGACGGTCTGGACGGCTTCTTTGCGGGGCACGTCTTCGAAACAAGAGATACATTCACTGAAAGGGTGAAGTAGCAGTTAGTATGAGTTGACGATGGCAATGATTGTTGATAGAGGGCATGGAAGAGAACTTACATTGTTGCCGGTGGAACGGGCTCCTTCTTCTTTTCCATGTCCTTGCGAACTATGGCCAGGAGCATAGCAGCACGGCGTTGTGTCGGGATGGGCTGTGTGCCGGGGAGAGTCGTCGTAGGAGAAGCCGTTGTGGTAGTTGTAGCTTCTGTTATCTTCGCCGTCACCTCTCCAGCAGTCGACGAGCTCGACGTTCCCTCGAGTGCCCGCAGCATCGCCTGCTCGTACGCTTGCTGGCGAGACGGACCGGCCACCTTGTCGGCCAACTTCTTGACGGGTTTGCGTGTGATGGTTGGCTTCGCGTTACTGCTGCTATTCGTAGGCTCGAATGCTCGAAGCTGAGCCTGTTCATAGGCTCTTTGCAGAGCCGCCCTCGCTTCTGCTGCCTGGGCTGCCTCCGCCGCTGCCGCTGCCCCGGCTGCACTGCTCTCTCCGCGCTCGTTGCTGGCACCGCCCAAGATGTGGACATGCCGTAAGACTCGGGAAGCAAACATGTGCCGCCGGCTCTTTTTGGCGGGGCCAGTCGGTTGGGCAGGCGGCGGCCGCATGTCGACGGGGTCCGGAATGTGCCGTGTGGCCGTGTCGCGGGCTTTGCCCTTGGCGATTGCGGCTGCCTCGCGTCGTTCCTTTTCGAGCTGTTCTTGCCGCTTCCGTTTCTCTTCTGCTCGGGCCGCCGCTGTGGCCTCTGCTTCGGCCGCTTTGATCTTGTCTCTCTCAGCCTTTTCGGCGACGGCGACGGCCAGCTGGGCCTGTACGCTCTCGAGGGAGGAGGCGACAATCTCCCGCAAAAGCTCGGGGACATCGCCGCCGCCGGGAAGCTGGAGTATTTCTGTCAGCGAAGACGGCGGCGGCACATCCGCCCAGGCCAGGTCGTCCTCGTCGGCCACAGTACCCAAGACATCGTCTGCCTGGCCGTCTCTCACAAGAAACAGAGGAAGAGGAATGTCGGCCTCGTCGTCGGTGTCGGCGTAGTCAGCGGCCGGGTCTTCGTCGCTGTCTTCTGAGGCGGTGCTTTCACTGCTGCCGTCACTGGGGGACGTGCCGGGCGTTGGCGGAGCGAGTGTCGACGACGAATCGTTGCTGTTGCTGCCGAGAGACGTGAGCGAGGTGAGCGAGGTGGATGGGCGGTGTCTGGAGTTGGTCGACAGAGAGGACGAATCGCGAGACGAAGAGCCCGTCTTGGTTTTGAACAGGTCGGGGCCGAGCAGAGTTGAGACGTCCATTCCAGAAGTGGGTGGTGGTGCAGTCTGAATTATCGTTGGTGTTGGCTGTGATGACTCTGTTTGTGTCTCTGGCACAACCACTGTTGACGCCGCCACCTCAGTCTCTTCCGTCTTTGGCTGTGCCTCGACTGCCGTCTCGACCGCCTCCGGCTTCAGCCAGTCCGGCGTCGGCGTCTTGATGACCATTCTCTGCACCTCCATCTCTTCTAGTTTTTCTTGTTCCTCCTCCCTCACCAGAAACGGCGTCAAGTCTGTGAGTGTCGTCCCCTTGGGGACAATCGGTGGCTGAAGTCTCGCTACAGGATATGGCAGGCGTTGTGGTATGATTTCGTCGTCGGGATGTATTTTGGTGGTGACAGTAGAAGTGACCGTATCAGACGATCCCATGGGTGTTGTTGTGTACGGAGTAGTCGTGGAGTGGGGTGTAGTTGAAGCTGCCGATCTTGGGTTTGGTGATGTTTACTATGGTGGTGTTGAGAGGAATATTGGAAAATAGGAATAATAAAACGGGAAAGAAACGAAAAGAACAAATAGATTTCAGACGAAGAGACAAGAGCTCAATTTGGAAGAAAAGAAAGAAAAAGAAAAGTACAAACAAGACAGTAGAGCTGCAAATGTTGACTCGTTTCCTAGAATTCACATCATAGGCCAAGACCAAAAAGACAGAAAAGACGAGAAAAATATGCGGCTGAGGCTGCCCGTTACCCAAAAACAAGACACACTCTACATCTGTAAAGGTCGCCTTCCGCCCCTTTCCCCTTTCAACTGAATCCACCGACAAGGCAGCACAAGGCTTGGTTAGTATTTAGTGTCGACAAAGACAAGACAAGACAAGACAGACAAGACAGACCAGGCAAACGGACAGGGTGACCGAGACAAAAGTAGGCGGGCGAACATACAAACAAGACAGGCGACAGCAATCCTGTCAAGGCACAGCAGCTCTCCCCACATCTGCAAGTGAGTACATACTTCGTACACACAGACAGACAAGCATGTGCGCTTCCCAGCCAATCCCTTGGCGCGAAGTGTCTACCGTTCCCGGTATCCCAACACGGGTGGCAGCCTTACCAAGGACAAGGTGGAGAAGAAAGAAAAGAGAAAATGAGACAGGGGCAGTGTATTGGTGTGTGCAAATGTACACGAGGACGAGGGATGGTGGCCAGCCAAGAGTTGGTGTGTCAAGTAGCACAGAAGCACAGATAGCGAGACTGCATCCCGATACGGGCTGCATCTTTGGGCCAAGGCTGACTCTGGTTGATGTGGTTGTTGTCCTGTCGTGCCTGTTTACTAGAGAGAAGAGAGCCTGCTACATAGTACTTCCAATGATCGGCTGGCAAGTGCGGTCAAGTGTACTCAGAACAAGTGGAAAGTGCGGAGGTCAGACGGAAGGCACCGGCGGTATCCGCTATTCTACTTTTCTCCTCAGTAATATGTTTTGGGAAGGAACACTTTTCGGAAGGAACACTACAGCAACAAAATAAAGTTGACTCCAACTTTCGACTGGCCTCATTCTTTCTCGAAAACGCCCTGACCGCGTGCGCGTGGGATGCGTGCAGACCGACGATTGGCTGGAGCAGACAGAAAAGAAACAAGGTCGGTCAGGAAAAGGGACAGCCAACAACCACCAAAAACTGCCTGTTGTGGCTGTGTTGGCAGTGTTTGCCAGTAATATTAGTGCCTGTTGGCAGAAGGCTGTGCCTGCCAGCATTGGAACAAGTTAGCGTATTCTAGGGCCGTTTTCAACGTTCTCTTGGTTCTTCTGAGACCACATGCTGTTCGTACAGCCCCGCCGCCAATCCGGGAGCTCTTGCCGAGCTGTTGATCGTCTTTTGTCTTTCGTCTCTTCTCCTCTACAGCCGGCCTTCTCCTTCTTTTGTACGTCTTCCCATCTACACTTCCTCGCTTATCTACGCCGCAAGCCACTCTTTTTCGTCTTTGTTTGTCATAACTTTATTGTATTTGAACGCGTTGTGGCGCGCGCCGGGTATGTAGCCCGGCCTTGACAGGTCGTCTTGACTGAGCGTCTTGACAAGCCATCTTGGCAATCTTGACGAAATGACGTCTAATATATGATATCTGCTGACGTCCTGTCGGATATCGCTTCTCGCTTCTCGCTTCTCGATTCTCGCTTCTCGATTCTCGCTTCTCGATTCTCGTTTCTCGACCTTTCGAGTTCCTTTCTCCGCTCGCTCCTCTCCTCACACTCGCCTTCGGCTCGTGTTCGTCGTGGGCTCGTTACAACTTGGCCTTCTCCTTTGCAAACTCCACCTTATTCACAATCCGGCCAACGCCCTCCAGCGCCACCTCCACGACATCCCCGTCCTGCAACCACAGTTTCGGGTTCCGGCCCATGCCCACGCCCGACGGCGTGCCCGTAAAGATCAAGTCGCCCGGCTGGAGGGTGGTGCCCCGCGACAAGAAGGCAATCGCCTGCCGCACACTGAAAATCATATCCGATGTGTTGCTCTCCTGGACCGTCTTGCCGTTGAGTTTGGTCGAGATGTTGAGCGTCTGCGGGTCGAGCTGGCTCGCCGCAACGATACCCGGCCCCCACGGCGCCCATCCGTCAAAGCCCTTGCCGACATTCCACTGCCCGCCGCCGCGCTTGATCTGCCAGTCGCGGTGCGAGACATCGTTGCCGACCGAGTACCCCAAAACATAGTCGAGTGCGTTTTCCTCGGAAACATCCCGGGCGGTCTTGCCAATGACGGCCACCAACTCGCACTCGTAGTCGAGACCCTCGCCCTCTTGGGCAATCGGCGCCACCGGGATGGGGTCGTGGGCACCGGCCAAGCTGGTGGCCGGCTTGTAGAACAGGACAGGGTACTGCGGCAGGGCCATGCCGGACTCCTTGGCGTGCAGGGCATAGTTGAGGCCCAGACAGCGGACGGTCTTGACGTCCTCGGGGGCCAGGGGCGACAAGAAGGTGCGAATCTCGGCCACGTCGTCCGTTACGGTGTGCTGTCCAAAGATACTGCCGCGGACAATGCGGGCCTGGGTGGCCTGGGCGATGTCGGACACGCCGCGCGGGAGCAGGGCGTCGCCATAGTAGATGCGGCCGTCTTTGGCGAGGAAACGGACAAGGCGCTGCAAGTCGGCATAACTGTTAGACAAACTGTGCAAAGGCGTGGCTGGAAGGGAGTCGTAGGAGAAGAGTGTAGACGTGAAGTGTGGACGTGAAGTGGACGTAGTTTAACTCACCGAAAAGGAAGGCATGATGTTGACTGACGATAAGATGACGAGATAGGAAGGAGTGGAAGAAGAACGAGAAGAAAAGGAAAGAGCAGAGAAACAGAAAAGAGGAAAGAACTACTCAGAATACAGCAGCTCCACGTTCTTTTTTTACTTTTAACCTCACTTCTCTTCTCTCTTTTTGTTTGGTACTTTCTTCTCCGTAATAATTATTTATCCCGTCGTATTCTACCCCCCCGTCTGAGCGTCGCAACTTGCAGTTCCGCCATCGGTTCGCCCCGATTTGCCTTTGCGGTGGTTCTCCAACAGCAGAAAAAAAGACAGAAAACCCCCTATCGATTAGCGCTTGCGGTGTATTTCACAGCGATGCGGAGCAATTTCGGAGTCTATTCAAGCGGTTTCTTCAAGTCTTTTCCAGCGGGGTTTTCGACTGCTTTTAGTGGTGGAAGACCGCCGAAGCTCGCCCACAGTATTACTACCTTCCTCCTTCCCTCCCGAGCGTCCTTCCCCAGACGAAGGACCCACTTATTTCTCCATCGGCTTTTCAATGTTCGGGCAACTTTAACTGCAAAGACTTCTTTTTCGAGATTCTCTTCGACTCACAATCACCCACGGAGTACAAGAATACACGACCGCCCCCCATTCAATCGTCACCACTCTCTGTGACAGATATGCGCCTCTCCGGCCTCCAGCGGGAGGTTCTGAGCCTCTACCGCAGCTGCCTGCGCGCCAGTCGGCGAAAGCCCGAGGTGAGTTTGAGATGATTTTTAAGAAAAAAACGGAGAGTCGCCGAAGCAGAAGCCGTTTGGCTGGTTGGGAGGAGCTCTCTCCAGTCGACCAGTCGATGGTCGGATCGGGAAACTGGTTTGGCTGCAAAACTGGGCTGCAAACTTGGAGGGATGAAAAGACCCTAATCCCGGTAATCCGTTAATCCCGTTTTCCACTCAACAATGGCCACGGAACTGAGCTCATACACCACTGCACTCTTTCTTCTTGATGACTTTGTCTTACCCTACCTAAAAGAGAAACATTGCCCAAAGAGGAAATTGAGAGGAATAAGAGAAGAAGGAAAAGAAAAGAACGACAACACAACCCCATACCCCAGATAAAGAATGGAGACAAAAGAGAAGGCCCAAACAAGAAACACTACTCCAGACAAGGAGATTACCAACATGGTAATTCCTATTCAGGGAATTGCCATGGAAAACGTTCACTGTCTGCCGTTCACTGTTTAACGTCATTGTTCACCTTTTTCTTCTTTTCTTTTTTCTTTCCACCATCGAGCTGTCATCATTTACTGACTTCGACTCGACTTTAGGCCTCCCGTCCCCGCTTTGAAGCCTATGCTCGTACCGAGTTTGCCAAGAACAAGGGATTGAACAAGAAAGATTTCGGTGCCATTGAGTTTTTGTTGAGAAAAGGGAAGAGGCAGCTGGATGTGATGTCGGATGAGGGGATCAAGGATGTGAGGTGACGAGACCGAAGGTCGAGTCATCTGTTGATGAGGAGGAGGAGGAGTGGAGGAGAGTCGTCAAAGACGGCGACGAAACGAGGCCGGAGGCCGAGGAAAGAAAAAAAAAAACGACGATATGAATACCCTGTACAAGACTGTACAACACATCAACAACAACACAACAAACTGTACAAATACTCCTCTCTGCATACATCTCCTTTAACGATAGAATGGAAACTGTTATCTGGACTGAATGCCTGGCTGTAGACGGACCGATTATGATATGGCTGACGAAAGACGGGACGGGACGCGGCTAATCAAGTCGGTCTTGGGGTGACACCGAGCACGATGCACGCCAACATAAATAGATCAGTGGAGTTGAGCGGAATTTTGAGTAAAACAAATGCATTGATTGATATTAAGACAGAGATTATTACACTAGAGAAAAGCAGGTAAGAAAATTGACAAAGGAAAAGTGACAAGAGACAAGACATAAAAGAAAGAAACCAAACAGAGTGATCCATAGTTTTTCTTTTTCTTTTCCACAATCAACACCGACATCACACCGCCAAACATCTTCTCGGGTCAACACCAAACACTTCCCTAGATACGCTCCACCTCGTTGTAGTGCAGCTCCTTCTCGACCTGTGCCAGGTCCATGTCCGGAACCGCCGCGTCGGGGCCGTCAATGACCTTGGCCAGCTCCTCCAGCGTCGGACCGCGGGTCTCGACGTACATGAAGTAGACAAACAACAGCTCCAAAAAGATCCAGCAGGTGTAGATGAGGTAGAACTTCCACGAGTGGTCGCCAAAGTACTTGAAGGCCACCGGGTTGGCGTAGACGTTGAGGGTCAGGGCGGCCTGCACGGTGTAGTTCATAATCATGAGACCCTTGCCACGCAGACGGTACGGCAGAATCTCAATGGCGTAACCAACGAGCAGACCCGACCAAGCCAGCGAGTAAAAGATGCCGAAAAGCCAAATGAAGAAGATCATGGCCGTGGCGGCGTGGGTCATGCCGTGGTCCTGGTAGAGACCGGCCGTCAGGGTCCAGAAGATGAAGGTGGCAAACATACCGCCCGTGGCCGCCAAGAACATGGGCCGGCGGCCAATCCGGTCGACCAACATGGCCATAGAAATAGAAACAATCAGCGACAGACCGGTCTGGCCGCCGGACAGGCCCAGCTTGGTGGTCGCGTTGGTGACACCCGCAGTATCGTACAGAATCGACTGGTAGTTGGAGATGATGGCGTTGCCGGACCACTGCGAGAAGATGCCGAGGGAGATCAGGACGGCAAGACGGTAGCGGTTGCCCTTGGTCTTGAAGAAGTCGATGTAGCTGCTGTTGTTCTTGCTGGCCATCTCCATCCGGATCGTCTCCTTGATTTCGCGGTACTCGAACTGCACCGTCGGGTGGTTCGCGTCGCCGTTGCCGTGGTACTTGGCCAGAATGGCCAGCGCCTGCTCGTGCTTGTCCTTGGCCATCAAGAACCGGGGCGACTCGGGCACCCAATAAATAAAAATCAGCTGGATGACCGAGGGAAGACCCTGGAGCAAAGCGGGGACCCGCCACGACCGATCATCGTTCAGGTAGTTGGTGCCAAACGACACCCACGTCACGATCAAGGCACCGACGTTCCACAGGCAGTTGTACACCGTCGTCAGCCGGCCGCGGTGCTGCGGGTGGCACAGCTCGGTCAACAGCATGGGCGAGGCGATCTGGGCTAGCGACGAGCCGAATCCCAGCAGAGCACGACCACCCATAAACGTGCCCAGGTTCTTGCAGCTGCCCTGCAGCACCGCGCCCACAATCATAATGACACAGCCCACCGCAATGGGCGGCTTGCGGCCAATGTTGTCCGTGAACAGAGGGACCAGCGGGATCGAAAGCAGACTGCCAATCTGGTACAGGGCGCCCAGAAGACCAAGCATCGAGCCCTGTGGATCGCCAAAGTAGTCTTTCCACGACTCAAAGTTCTGCACCGAGTTGAAGAACATGCTGTCTTTGTTAGCGTAGCAGGCAGACTGAGGATAGATAGAAGGGGGACCTACCCATCATAGCCTGTAGTGGCGGAAGCCACACAGAGGACAATGGCATAGAAGTAAAGCTTGCGCAGACCGGGGTCGCGCTTCCAGTTGACCTTTTCAAAGTGCGGGCCCTCATCTCCGCCCGACGTCGGGCCAGCCACGGCGAGAGGCATATTGGAGGTGGTGAAGTAAAAATAAAGGGAAGTGTTGAGAAGGAGTGTCGAGAAGGGAACGAAGTTGAAGTGTCGAAGAGGAATCGAAGTGAGACCAAACCCGGATGGCCTGGTAGATCACTTATTTGGCGATAGGACCGGACAAGGAGAGACGAAGAGAAGAAGAAAAAAGAGAAAGGGTAGGCGAGGTGACAGGAGAGAGAGAAGGAAAGAGGAATGACTGAGAGATATATGTTTATATAAGACAAGAGACAAGAGACAGGAGGCAAGGGGAGACGGGGAAAGAGAAAGAGACAGACCACATAGGAGCTATAGCAGGACAGCTATCAAAAGAGCACACACACATATGGGCATGGACACATAGACAACAGACGCACACGCGGGCGGACGGGCCGAACGTGATCCCGTTGGTAGAGAAAGAGGACAACAGAGAGAAAAAGGAGACCATACTGTGGGAAGAGACTCTAGACACCCGTTTTTGCGAAATCAGGCAAGACGAGACGGGAAAACGTGGCAAAGAGGCTACATGGGAGGCATGGACAGGGGTAGGAGTTCGTGAGCATCGGCTACGGGGAGTCTAGGATAGAGTTGCTCGAGCCATCTAAATGTCCATGTGGTCTACCTACACTGATTGTCCGTCAGGTCGGTTTATTTACTTTACTTTCTGAATATGGTGAACGCCTTACGGAACTACTATGGTGATCAATGGGCAGACAAAATGCAGAGAAGAGACAGCAAGAGGCAAAAAAAAAAATGAATCTCCAAACGGAACTCTCGATAACGGAGATGCATCGACGTAAAGTGGTTCCAAATGCGTGAAAAATATAGCATGTCCGGCCGTCACGGGACGTTGGCTGGCTCAGATATGAGAGTCTTAATGTGTCTTAATGGGTCTTAATGCAAATGGGGTGGCAATAACAGCTTGGATGTGCAGAGATAAACCGAGTCCAGAACAGCCAATCTACCAAGCAAACTTGTCCATCTCGCTGGCGATGCATCAGAATGAGGGAAGGGCGGCACAAATATGAAAATGAAAAGAATGGAATGTATGGAATCAACTCTGGTAGAAAGCAATATCCAGCCAATTTACCTGCTGGGACGCCCTTTTGACAATCTTTTGATTTTCTTGGGATTCCATTTTATATCTTTTCGGGGGTTCTGTCCATCTGGTTGTGGAAAACGAAAGTCAAGTGGCGATTTACTTTATGACTAGTCTTTTTCCTTTTCATCCTTTTCTGCCATTATTTGACATACAGTCATTCATAGAGAGTTTCTGTTCTAAAGTTGAAGACCAACCAACAAAAAGGACCTTAATTCAGAGAGGAGGGCTCACGACACAATTTGAGGGACAGCCAACAGCACAATCCAACACCAACAGAGCCAAAACCAGCAGGCGGCATAAAGTTGGGGGCACTTTCTGCTCTGCTTTTTGCGTCTTTGTGGCGGACCGGGTGAAAAGGAAGTGGAGGAGATATGGGGAGACAAAAAGAGCGCAGGAAAAACGAAAAATGACAGGTAACAAGCAGAAACACAAGAGGAGGAAAGGTAAACGGCGATCTATCCACTGTTTGATTTTTCAACACCTGGTTTCGTGGTGGATCATGCTTCTTTGTTGTCTGTAGTTCTCTTATTTACATCTTTAAGGAGACACTACAATCTACTCCCACCCTCTTTAGTCTCATCCCACGTGTGGCCAAGCCTCGCCTACAGCTGCATGTCGTTTTTATCGACTCAATTATGCCAGTAGATTGGCTCAATTGAAAGACAAGAACCTATGTGAGAAGGGAAGGAATCAGCCAAGATGGCAGTCCGTACAAGTGATAAAGAGAGATGAATCCGTCGGATCTCGCACTACTGCAAGATCCGATAACAAAGGATGTGGTGTGCTGCCAAAATAGATGGAAGGCACCGGACAGTGCCCAGAGTGTTTATGCTTGGAATGGAAAGGAGTACAAGTCAATTGTTCTCCGACGTGGACGACCCAACTGGAGACTGGAGACCTTTCATTTACCGTTCATTTAGCCAAATACTCGCCCGTCAACCGCCAATATCGAAAACCCGCCAATATCGAAAAAAAAAAAAAAAAAAAAAAAAAAAGACGGGACCCTCGATCCCGCCTCCTGGGAAAGAAGTCAAGACGCGGCCTGGAGGCTCTTTAGATTGGCCGCGAATTTCGATTATTTAGATTGGTGAAAGCGAGCAGAACAAAAACTAAAGACGCGGACTACGGAGCCTCTCCGGTGTGTCCGTACAGTGGCGAGGGATGGACGGAGGTGAAGGTAGATGCAGAAGTTACATGTTGAACTCGCCAGACGAATCCAGAATTCTTGGCAAAAATGTGCTAGGTTTTACACAATACAGGACGACGCCTTCTCAGCATATCTTTCTCTTCTTGAAGATGAGAAGGCACCTCAAAAAAAAATCCAGGGACTAATACTCTCAGACGCACAGAGTCGACGATCATCGGGAGCTGCCACCCGTCAACCGTCAACCGTCAAAAATACAACCGCACAACCCATTACTCAGAGGCACAGTCTTCCCTTGGAGCGAGACTCGGTTGGTGTGGATTTAGCGAGAGACTAGATACGGGTAACAAGTGAGAACCCCGTCAAAGTTCTCTTTTCTCTATTCTATCTTGACCGTTTTTCTTTTCCTTCCGTTCTCTCGTCTCGTTGAAACAAGCATCTCTGCCAAGGTTTCAGATTGCATTTTCCATCTCTTGCGTCGCTTGTAGGGCCGTAATGGTGGGTGACCAGTGCTGCAAGAAATCATGTACAAATGTACCTTTGATCCGTTCATGGGATAGGCCGATGGGGATGTGCGGGAGAAAAGATTGAACTTTTTTTTTTCTTTCTTTTTTGGCGTTCAGTTTTATTCGCTCTCACCTTAGGTCACTCGCTTGCTCGAGGAGGTATTGTTTTCTTTTTGTTTCCTCATTTAGTGAAAACAGTCGACTGCCAAAGTTAGTTGAGATAGAAAAGTACAACAAAAAAAAGAATATTCATAAAGAAAATTGATAAATAAATAAACAAATAAAAATAATAGGGAAACTGCCTCTACGTCGCGACCTCGCTTCCACTATTTGTTTCTCGGACGAACGCTTCCCTTTCTTTTCTCAAGCCAGCCCTGTCAGAACCGGCAACCGACTTCCCTTATCCGTTTCACGGTGATGCTCAGTCGGGACGCCAAGACTGTCGATCGTCTACTCTAGACAGTGTTCACACCATTTACACCGTCGACCGTTTTCTCTTCATCCGAGCCTCGTCTATGCCAAACCTTTTCTCAGTGCTATTTTGGTTTGCCACCAACCTCTTTTTCACTCAATTGGATGCCCTTAACTGCACCCACAGACGACTGCACAGACAGGGGCGTTCCAACAGACTGTCTTACCACTCTACTCTCTACACTCTATATTCTGTGCAAACGCAGGCCCGCCTAAACCTGCTTAGGCTGTTTGCACAACTCTCGCCGCGTCTGCACACTTCATTTATTCCGTGCCGACGACCGGGAGCCGCCTTTTTCTTCTTTCCTTTATTTTTTTTTTCTTTTCGCCTTTCATCGTTCATCTGTCCTATGAGGCTGACAGGGTGCATTCCACGACAAACAGGCTAAATCCAAGAATAGTCCTTTGGTGCGCCTACAGTGATTATAATTGCATAAAAAGACGTGATATTCAATGTTCAATATCTGAACAATAGTATAATATTCAATCTCAACTATTTCTACTAACAACTACATCATCACCACTACCATACCAATGGAGCCCATATCAACCACCCCGCGTCCACACTACTCCACATGCTCCATGTCGGCCATCTTGCGCTCAACCTCGACCTCGCGATCAAACTGGTAGGAAGCAAAGTCACGCGCCCGCAGATTCTTGGCAAAGAGGACGTCGAGCTCCTCGTAGGTGCGGCCCTTGCACTCGGGCAGGCGGTAGTAGGACCAGATGGCGATGCCAAGACTAAAACCGGCAGCCAGGAAGCCCGACTTGCCCTTCCAGTTGCCCTCGGTGGAGCCCAGAACATAGGGGGCGACGGTGGACGAGCAGATGACGCCGACGTTGTAGGTGTTGCGGGCAAGAGAGATTGTCTTTGAGCGCAAACGGGTGGACGACGTTTCGGCCACAATGATGAACGCCATGGGGCCAATGGTCAGCTGGTAGCAGGCGTACCACAGGAAATAAAAGGCAGCGCCGGCAAAGCCATAACTGCGCGCCGAGCCACCGCGCGAGTCCTGGGCCACGCTCAAGAAGCCAATGACAAACATGACGAGGGACATGCTGATGGCGCCGGTCAAAAAGATGGAACGACGGCCGTGGCGGGCGGTAATCAAGGTCGACGAGAGCGTGCACAGGAAGTGCAGACCGCCCAGGCCGACGGTCAGCTTGTACGCATCCGACGACTGCAGACCGGCCTGCTCAAAAAAGTAGGTGGCATACGACGTAATGGCAAAGCCGACCAGGACCTGGGAGAGCCAAGCCACACAGCTGATTTCCGTGCGCCAGCGGTTGGCCCCGCGGAAGCAGTCGATCCAGGCCGAGCCCTCGGTCATGGCACGCTCCAGCTGGGTGGTCTCGACCATGAGGGCGACGGCGTTGCGGGCGGTGGCAGCAATCTCGTCCGGGGAGGCGCCGTTGGCCGTCGTGAGGCGTCTCACCGACTTTTCGGCGTCTTCGATGCGGCCCTTACGGACCAGCCACCAGGGCGACTCGGGGGCAAACACGACAAGCGGGACAATGATCACAGGGAAAGCCCACTGCACCGCAAAGGGAATGCGCCAGGCCCACTGGGTCTTGTTGCCGGTGAGGCCATCGAGCACGCCATACGAAAGAAGCTGGCCGATGCCCCAGCAGAGCACGACAAACGTCTCGAGGTAGGCGCGCAGGACGACGGGCGTGACCTCGGACGCGTAGGCCGTGGCCAGAGTCGTATAGATACCCCACGAGATACCGCACAGGACTTCACCAGCAAACAAAACACCGACGGAGGGAGCAAAAAAGGCCAAGAAGATAAACGCCGTCAGCCAGGCCATGGCGCCCAGCAGCGTCTTCTTGTGGCCCCAGCGCTCGGTAAAGACACCGTTCAGGAAGATGCCCACCAGGTTGCCGAGCGGACTGGCCAGACCCAGGGCCGTCTGCCATTTGGCCTGCACCTGGTAGCCTGTGGTTGAGCCCGGAACGGCGACACCAAAGCGCTTCTGGAACGCAGGGAAACCAAAAAGAGTACCGATCAGGGCCGTATCGTAGCCGTCCATGATGACGACCAGCGACACGACGACCGACCAGAAGCAGGCCTTGGGGTAGAGCCGCAGGGCATCCCGCAAGGTCATGCGGTGCTCGGCCTCGGTGGCATCGCGAGCGTCGGCATTCAGGCCGGCGAGACCGACCCAGGCGTTGGCAATGTTGGGTACATCGGTGGCGTCAGCAGCCGGAGCAGAAGGAAGAGGGTTGGGATCGGTGGTCTTTTCCATGATCGCGGTGGTAGCAAAGTGACACACAAAATAATAATGGAAGAAGAACGGTGATGATTGTGAGGCGAAGTGAAGGGAGAAGGTCGCGGTGACAACAACAACAGGCGATCACTTGTTTATCTACTTTTCTTACGTTGGAGAGTATGATGATCCTTGCCTCCTCGTCTCCTCCTCACCCTCTCCGAAGACCCTCGCTTCTATGGTTTCCCGGTCGGTAGTATGGCAGGATCGACAATACTGCGAGGGCAACGACAACAGACGAAAACGAAGACAGAATCACACATGTGCCCACTTACACAGCACTCCTCCATCCACACTTGCACCAAGAAACAGCCGAACTATCCATTTCTCCGCACATGGGGTTAGTGTGAGGGGGAAAAGCAGGAGAATAGGGTGGACGAGAAGGCGAGACAGAAGGCTGTGGGGATGTGGGAAGGAAGACAGAAACATGAGTGATTGTGAGGTGGGTGGAAGGCGACAGCCAACCCGGATCCTGGGCCAGTGTGGTTGTTTTCACCCTGGTCTTTTTGGTTTGGCGCCAACCGGCTATATTCAAAAATAAAAATAAAAATACGACATCAGGAGGGACCAGGACAACAGGACAACATCACCAGGATACGATATACGGTGAGGGAAGATTGAGCGTTGATAGCGTGGCAATGTCGTGGAGGACAACAATGTGGAGTGTGGAGTGTGGGGAGAGAGGTGTGTGGTGAGAGGGAAAGAGAAGGGAAGAGAAGAAGGCTAGTCTATGACCCATGCTCGCCATGGTAGCGTGAGCTTTGGATGGCCTCGATGGCCTTCTCGGTGCACATTCTCTGGTCTTGCATCGACTTGACAGGGGTAATTCCACGAATCGCATCGATCAACAAAAAGCAGGAGTACATGGCGGTTGAATTGGGGTACTTGAAGGTACTTTGAGTCGTGGGTGAGGAGAGAGAGGAGAAAGGTGGCGACGACGTGGTAAAGTGATAGCCACACGACGAGAGGAGAGGAAATAAGCAGGAGGAAACGAAACGATAGTGTGAAAGTGTGAAAGCGCAATCGATTTACCCCACACAGGAAACGTCGTTCCGGCTGTGGGCGGACATTGAGCGTGAGCATTTCCTCAGTTGCAGTCTAATTCTCTTCAGGAAATACGCGTATTCTCATGAATTATCTTGGTTCATCATCTTAGTTTCCAGAGTCACAAAAAAAAAACATACAATCGTCCTCCGTACGTCGTTGTCTGTCTGAAATGCAACTCGAACAACTGCCGCCTTGGCTTGCTTGTTGCTGGTCTTGGCCGTTCCTTCTTCCTTCTCGCCTTTCCCTCTCCTTCTGCGTCGAAAAGAATCCAAAAGCCCCCCGGCACCTCCCGTCTTGGCTAGTGATTCATGCAATAAGTGGGGAGTCAGGTGAAGGTGAGAACCAGGTTGCACATACTCACATACTCACTCTGCACCCTGCACTCAGACTCATCGTCTTACCCCACGGGCATCGGCTCAGCTGTCGGCAGGCTTTCAACGATAATTGCCGAGTAAAGTGGAGTTTGTTTGGCGTTGTACTTCGTTGTACACTGTGGATTCTCGTCAAGTATTCGTCGAGTACGGAGTATTTCTCACCCACATCTCGTCGAGACCGTCAACAAGACACATAGTCCACACACACAGGATAACTAGCTTGATGGGCAAGGGTTCTGTTGACGATGCATGTCCTCGACACTAATGTCGACAGGGGCCTATTTTGCCTAAATGCAAGACACCCAAAAATGGAAACGACAGACGAAGAGACTCCATTTGTCCCCTCACGATCATCATCATCTTAGAGCCAGTGAGGGGAAAGCGAGGTGTGCACAAGATACAGTTGATTGGAAGAAATGCATACGAGACGGAGAAACACAGTACAAAGAAGGCAAAAAAAAAAAAAAAAAAAACAGAAGCGAACGACAATAATGGCAACACAAGACAGACAAAAAGAAGACCACAATCCGTTAAAAGACTGCATACAACAGCGGACAGAACACCACACCCGGTATTCCGGGCCGTTTCTGTGCACCACCTTCT
Organism: Sporothrix variecibatus; assembly: GCA_016097105.2. Lineage (NCBI taxonomy): Eukaryota > Fungi > Ascomycota > Sordariomycetes > Ophiostomatales > Ophiostomataceae > Sporothrix > Sporothrix variecibatus. The sequence goes on along the minus strand of JADMNI010000001.1, from coordinate 380,219 downwards.
TTTTCTTTCCTTCTCCAATTCTCCAATACCACCATCGACACTTTTTTTTTTGACTCAGAAACAGAAAACACCGCCGACACACCTTCCAATGACTCCTCCCGATGAAGACGGCGTTGCCGCGTGGCTGCGGTACGGCGAGCTGCCGGCTGCTGCCCGGACCGCCGCTAACAGTCCGGCTGTCGACAACATCGTCGTTCTCGGCGACCACGATGACAAGAGCCCGGTGACTGTTGCTAGTCAGGAAGTCAGTGATGGCTTCAAGAAGATTCTTGGTCGTTCCGTAACGACGGCCAAAGACTTGTCTTCTGCGTCCGGCACCGCAATCGTTCTCGGCACACTCTCCGACTACCAGGCCGCCGGCCACTCCGTCAACGACGAAGCGTCGTCGTTTCTCTCCCATGAAGACGGCTACTGGCTGGACACAACAACGGACAAACACCTCGTGCTGGGCAACAACGAACGTGGCGTTTTGTACGGCGCCTTTGAGTATCTCTCGCGCCTCGCCCAGGGCACCTTTTCGTCTTTCACGTTTGGCAGCCGTCCCAGCGCGCCCATCCGCTGGATCAACCAGTGGGACAACATGGACGGGTCGATTGAGCGCGGGTACGGCGGCAAGTCGTTGTTTTTTACGGAAGGCCGGATTGTCGACAACCTCGAGAGAGTCCGGCAGTATGCCCGCCTGATGGCCTCAATTGGCCTGAACGGTATTGTCATTAACAATGTCAACGCCAATGCCACACTCTTGAGCGACGACAACCTCAACAACGGCGTCGCCAGAATTGCCGACTTGATGCGGCCGTACGGTGTGCGCATCGGTCTGGCACTCAACTTTGACGCACCGCGGACCCTGGGTGGACTGCCGACGTCCGATCCCTTGGACGCGGATGTGGTCAAGTTCTGGGAGGATGTTACTCGACGCGTCTACGCTGCCGTGCCTGACCTCATTGGCTACACAATCAAGGCCAACTCCGAGGGCCAGCCGGGCCCGCTCAGCTATGGCCGTACGCTCGCTGAGGGCGCCAACATGCTGGCCAAGCCGCTCGAGCCCTATGGCGGCCTGGTGCTGTACCGAGCCTTTGTGTACGACCATCACCTGAGCGAGGCCGACCCCAAGAACGACCGTGCCAACGCCGCCGTCGACTTCTTTGCGCATTTGGACGACGCGTTCGCCGACAACGTCGTCGTGCAAATCAAGTTTGGTCCCATTGACTTCCAGGTCCGCGAGCCGCCGTCGCCGCTGCTGGCCCGCCTGAAAAAGACAAGGACAGCCATTGAGTTCATGGTCGCCCAGGAGTACATGGGCCAGCAGTCGCATGCCGTGTACCTGGCGCCCGAGTGGCAGGAGATTTTGGCTTTTGATATGCGGGTCAACAACCAGCCGTCGCTCGTCAGAGATATTCTCACCACAGACAACGGGCCCTTTGCGTGGAGCACGACGGGCTACACGGCCGTCGTCAATGTCGGCAACGACACAACCTGGCTGGGCCACCACCTAGCCATGGCCAATTTGTATGCCTACGGTCGTCTGGCCTGGCGGCCCGCAGGCGACGCCAAGGACATTCTCGAGGACTGGATCCGGTTGACGTTTGGCGTCGACCCGACTGTCGTGTCGGTTGTCTCCTCGCTTCTGATGGACAGCTGGCCCGCCTACGAGGGCCACTCGGGCAATCTGGGTGTGCAGACGCTGTGTGATATTCTGTACACCCACTACGGTCCCTCGCCCGCCTCCCAGGACGGCAACGGCTGGGGCCAGTGGACCCGTGCCGACGCCCAGGGGATTGGCATGGACCGCTCTGTGGCGACAGGCACGGGCAATGCCGGCCAGTACCATCCCGAAGTGGCCGCCGTCTGGGAAGACATTGAGAAAACGCCCGACAATTTGTTGCTGTGGTTCCACCACGTGCCCTACACACATGTCCTCAAGTCGGGCAAGACGGTGATTCAGCACTTTTACGATGCCCACTATGAAGGGGCAGCGACTGTTCAGACGTTTCCCCAGCGTTGGGCGACCCTCAAGGGCAAGATCGACGACGCCCGCTTCGAGCACATTGCCTTTAAACTCGCGTACCAGGCAGGACACGCCATTGTCTGGCGGGACTCGGTCTGTCGCTTCTACCGGACCATGAGCGGCATCGAAGATGATGAGAAGAGAGTCAACAACCACAAGTGGCGCATCCCGCTGGCTGCACCGTCGCCCAATGTGGTCCTGGATGGTTACGAGGCTGTTGCAGTCAGACTCCCGGAAGCAGCGTCCAACGGAAAGGCTGTGCAGACAACAGGAGACTCTGGCACTGTCAAGATTACCCTCGACGTCGAGGACGGCACCTACGATCTGGCCGTCAACTATTTTGACACACTGGTCGGCCGGGCCAAGTACGAGATCCTCCTCAACGATAGGTCTCTTGGCAAGTGGGAAGGCAACCTGCAAGTCCGTCTGGGACACGACTTTTCCGAGTACCTCGACGGCCACTCGGCCACGCGTATATACTTTCGAGGGGTTGCGCTCAAGACGGGCGATAACCTCTCGATTGTTGGCCATGCCGACAAAAAGGAAAAGGCACCGCTGGACTACGTCTCGGTGCTGCCAGAGGGGCAGATCGATTAGAGACAAAAGATGGAATTGCGGTAATACATAGAATAGTACAATAGACTTGCTCGTTTTATTTTTATTATTTTATTTTTATTATTATTTAAATCGCAGTGTATTTCCCGTGTGAGTGCTTGTACGGTTCGTGATTTTTCTTCTCACAGGGTGACGTGCGCCCACCAACTGCCAAGAACTCCTGCGAGTTGACCGGAGTCCCTTTGAAAGTGAGGGGAAAGTGGAAAACCAGCGGAGAATGAATTTAAAGGAGAATGGGGAAATTGAAAAAATAGGACCACAATCCGGGACAAAACGTAGAAGAGACGACGGTTGAAAGAAGACGAAAACGAAACTGGACTAGGCCGAAGAATACAAGCAAGTACACGTACAAATTATGGCCGTATGCACAGCGTCGTATCGAAATACCGAATACCCGGCGAGTTGTGTGGGTAGTGTGGGAGACAAAAAGACTAAGGTTAAAAAGGATAAATTGAGGTGGTAGCACGGGCTAGGATATCCAGGCTATTTTTGAATTCTTCTATTCTATTTTCACGTACTCCGTATTCTCTATTATGATCTATTGCTCCCTCTCTACTGGTTGAATCTCCTCCAATAACTGCAGCGGAAAGGCATCTGCCATTGCTTGGAAACCTGCCACATTGGGATGTAAATAGTCGCCCGAGTCGTAAGGAGGTAGAAGTCGCCCAACACAGTCTGGATTGCGTAGAACAGCGTCAAAATCAACGAGGCCATCAAAAACAGTCGTGGATGCCTCCCGGATCCACGCGTTGACTCGTTGACGGGTTGCTTCCCGGGCCGGCGAAGAGTACGACTGGACTGGTGTTTCTTGCAAGTCTGGACCACAAAATGGAGCAATTGTAGAAACAAAGATAAGAAGACCCGCGGTATGGCAGCGCTGAGCTACTTCTTGGAAAGTCACCATCAAATCCGTCTCCACGTCACGCTGTGATACCTCATCCGTTGGCGCAGTACCGATATCGTTGACACCGGCAAAGAGAAGGACTGCCGCAACGCCGGGCTGAGACAAGACATCTCGGCAAAAACGGGAGAGAAGTGGTGGACCGCCCGTGCCTTCTCGAAGGATACAGTTGCCACCGGCTGCTTGGTTCAGAAGAGCCGGTACTGGCAGTGCCAACGACCGAGCTCGTCGTAACAGCAGGTCCGGCCATCGATCATTCCCATTGTCGGTACTGCACCGGCCATCGGTGATGCTGTCGCCGGCGAGGACCAAGGATGATCGCTTGGTCGAATGCAGCTCCTCCACACCGCACAAAAAGTACCAGTGATGGACACTGCACAGACTGTCGCCGTCTTTGAGCGAAGCAGACTCAGTCTGGTCGCCCTTACACAGCCAAGACTGTGTACGGCTGCCGGGGTGAGTCGTGAGCTCGTCCGTTGCAAGACCGTCGCAAAGTAGAGAGAGACTGACAATGTCTCGGACTCGTCCAAGAGAATATCGATGGGATCCGAGAGAAGGAGATGGCCGGAGCCAATGGTGACAGTGGGTTGCCCGGAGAACAGAACAGGTTGAAGACTGCTGATGTCGACAAACCGGGAGCCAGAGGTGTGCTTCAGATCATCTTGACCGTGAACATCGTCGACGCCGTTCGGCCGTCTCGGGACACCGACTGTTGCCTTTGTGACCCGCAGATCTGATGTGCCAAAAGCATTTGTCAGTCGCAAGCGAAGTCGTCGCTGTCCGACCGAGCCGTCACCCGGCACCCGTACTGTTTGCCGAAGTGTCGTGTTTTTCGAACAACAAGAACGGCTCCGGAGGCAGGTGGTCCGATATGGCCCACGCCCGCTGCGGCATCGCCGTCCACACCGTCGTCCATCCCGAGGGGCCGGTTGTGCCTGTTGTGTCGGCTGTACTCATCTTGTTCGGTTGAAGACTTGATCGGCTATCAGCTCGATGTACGACGCGGTTGAAGGCCGGCAACCCGGCTCTTGGAATAGTCGTCTTACCGACGGCCAACACAACCCCAACCTCCCATCACCTCATCTCCAATTTCACTCTTGGCAATTTATCCCCAACCCTGGTCGTAACGTCAGCCCTGTTCCCTTTCCACGCTACTCACGATCCCCACTCCACCGTTTGTACCCACTAAACCCCACGACCGCCTAAAAGGCAGTTGTGAATTTAACCGGACGACGGCGTCGAAAGTGGGCTCTGCTCGACCACACTTGACAAGGGCCCGTGTGATCCTTCCGCGTGGACATTCACCTTGTCTCGGGTCTATCTATCTCGAGACGTCTGAATTTGGATGCCGCGTTCTTTAATCCTCACTGCTGTTATTCCACCTATCGTAGGTTGGTCTCGGTGAAGAAGAGGCGATGACGAGATAAGCTTGGCAAAAAAGATTGGGTGGGCAGGTTGGTCCGAGCCGTCGTATGCGCGAAGTGGCCGAGAACTAAAGAGGGCGTCAAAACCGTGATGGCAAACATTCACAACTCCATCACTGTAAACAAAGATGGGACTGACTAAAAGGTATCCAAAGACGACCCAAATGTAGCCAGAAATCCATATATTTACGAGTCAGGAAGTGAACCCTGTTACAGTAAAGGTACAAGCAAAAGAAGGGTACTCGAGGGGCAACAGTACGGTGAATCTTTTTACAGTACTCTGTACGTGTTCGAATGCGACGATAAATCTGGCAATGTGCTCGAATGCGATGAATTTAACGATGTGTTCGAACGCGACGATGTCTGTGGGTACACTTCCTGTACGACGTACAATCATTCCGACAATGTTCGGATATGTTTGTACCTTTTACGATGCAAGTCACTCCTTATAGTCAGTGTGAACAATGGTTCATTTGAAGTAGTTTCTTCACCTTTCCATGTTGTCTCAATTGCAATTCACTTCTCTTTCATTATATCAAGATGGTTGCGTAGGGATTCGTGTTCACTTGTCTGCAAGTGACACAGATGCCAAGAGATATGAAAACCGCAATGTAGGCAAGCAACTATGGAAAACGAAGGACACATGCACTGGGCCTCGTCAGCAAGGTAGGTGCACATGGAACGACGATGGAAGGACGATGTATGCACTGCTATTGCAACTTCTACTACTACACAAGCTCACATGCCGAATAGGCTCACATCATCAAGCTATTTCGTTTTGAGCCGATGGCCCGGCCACGACGTTTGATGCCAAACTATCGTCTCGGGAATATTGCACAGCAAGATCTACGTCTACGGCCACATCAATATATTCTAGCATTGCAACAACTGCTGGAAGCCATTCGATACCTGCGCGTCGTGTGCCAAGTCGCTCACCGCGATCTAAAGCCTATGGCATCCTCGACCCAATCCATATTGCTGTTTCTGAGTGGCTGTGTCTACGCACATGAAGTCCATTGTTGGCACGACCTGGTACCGTGCTCCCGATATGTTTTCTCACACAGATCCGACCAGGGGATACCCTTTGCTTTCTGTTGCCATCTGGTCGGCAGATGTCATCATGCTCCGGTGGGCAAACGTGTTACCAAAGTATAAAGCATGCCCTGATGGCAGCAAACGAAAGTGGACCCCCGGGTAGATAAAGACTGTTCTCGCCTTAGCTTGCTGTATGTCGTCAAGAGCGGGATGCCAATAGGATTATCGTTGGTGTTCCAGATATCCTAAGCAATATGCTAGCCGAGGACGCAAAATTGCTCTACAGTGCCGGCGATTGCTTGGAGCAGGGTGTCTCCGGCCAATCTGGATACATATTGTAGAGAGGTGAGCTCGAGTGGTAGTGGGCGTGAGTAGGAGTGACAAAGATGGAAAAGGTGAAAACGGAACAAAATAAAAATTGATAGAGAGCGAGGATAGAGGGAGAAGAAGAAGATGACGGGGAAATGTCAAGTAGGGTATAGTGGAAGAGAAAGTAGTGAAGTTCGCGGCAGAGAAGAGAAGCAACTTGTAGAAAGAGGAGGACGCTGGAGATTAAATAGTCGAAAACGACACATATTATCGACTGAATGCGAAGAAAGTGTTTGGGAAAATAGGCACGGTAAATCAGGGAAAGGACGAGAGGAAGAGAGAAAGAGGGAGAGAGGAAACAAAAGAAAAGTGAAAGAAAGGAGGAAGAAATGCGAAAGAAAAGAGAAAGAAATGCGAAGGGAAAGAGAAAGGAAACCAAAGGAAGTGAGAAAGAAAACCGAAGGAAATGAGAAAGAAAACCGCCAAAGAAATGGAAGAAGGGTGAAAGAGAAAGCAGAAAAACATGCGAGCATCCTAAAAAAGAAGCAGATCCAATTTCTCAAAAGCGCAAACAAAGAGCCCTGGATCTTCACGTCGTATTCAGGAAGTGGCTTGAGGTTTCTTTTAAATAAAAATTGCATTCAGTCCAAATGCTGTCTTCAGCAACTGCGTTGTCAGATCTGATGTCGCTCGTTGTTTGTGATGCATCATATGAACGGCGCAAAGAAAGAGCAGGACTGCCGCACTAAATCACGATTTGAAAAGGAAAGAAAAAGAAAAGAAAAAAAAAGCAAAGAAAAGCAAAGAAAAGGCGACACAAATTTCAAGATAGAGAACCAGAATACCAACAACGCAAAATGGCTGCTAGAGACATGTATTTGTCTTTGGTGGTTCCTGTCGTGCAAGAAATGAAGCCGACAGACGTCCGCCGCGCGCTTTCGTGCTAGTGCAACGTCTTTGCGGGCATTGACACCTCACAAACGCGGCACTCACTCTTGAACAGACGAAAACGGCGCTGTGGCGTACCTGTGCCACAATGAACTAGGACGTGGTAGTGGACAGGGGGCATCCCTTGAAACGGCTGCGTGGTCCTGGCTGATCTCCCTTGCCTTCCGTCGATATGGAGACGCGCAAGAATCTAGTAGCAACAGAAATAGCAACCCCATTGACGGCTCGGTAGACGATACAATGAACCGCTGGTACCTTAAATGATCGTATGGGAGGATGGTATGCTTGGTACACTGTTTATCTAAGCACGAAAGAAGAACAAAAGGGTCCTATGTCTTTGTGGGTGGTCTTTGGCGGTGACACCGCGGCCTTGGTTCCAACGGTTTTGTAGTAGTACAAGTACAGCCAGCCTACCGTTGCCAGCCTCGCCAGCCTACCTGTTTTTTTAAACCTGCGCCGCCGTCGTGGTGCCCATTTTGGCCTCTTCGGGCACAAGATTTTGTGCAGTTGAAAACCCTGCTGGTTGCATACGCATTGGTCACATTTGTACGATGAACCTCCAATTCGTGAAGTAGAAAACAGAGGAGCCGCCGAGTGAACAAAAGAACAGAAAACAGAAGACAAGCTCCCATCATTGCGTGAACATGGCGACGTGTGTAGATATTATCGAGCTTGATAAACTTCAAAACGTGTCACAGATGCAAAGGGCCACGGTCACGAGTCAACCCAAACACGATAGCAAGACAACAAAGAAACGGAGACAGAATAAGTAAAATGAGTGAACAAATTGGTATTAAAAATTGGTATTCAGTATTAGACCGGCTCAAAAGCCAGCGGGTTCATATTCGTATATACATATGTACTGTCAATTATCGTGTCATAACCACAAAATCAAAATCAAAAAATCGAGCGGCATCAGAGACACCATATTTTACTCAACCTCAATGATCGCCGGGCCCGCCAGGGTGTTGTCGTCGGACACGGAGGTGTTGGACATGGTGAGGACGACGTAGCTCTGGCCCTCGACACCCTCGGGGACCATAACGGAGAAGCCGGCGTAAACGGACGTGACCTCAACGTAGACGGGGCCAGTCACAGTGATGAAGGCGGCGAAGACGGGGTGCCGGCTGGGGGCATGTAGGTGGTGGTGTCAACGGAGAGAGTAATGGTCTCGTTGGTCGTGAGAGGGCCGGCGGTGGCGACAGAGAGGGTGGGGAAGGCCTTGACAGGCAGGGCCGCATTGGTGGACGGGCAGGAGACGAAGAAGGGGGCGGCCAAAGTGTAGACCTCGTTGAGGGAGAGCGGGTCGTCAAAGGCCTGGGGGAAGGGCGACTCGGTGAGGGCGGCGCGAATGTAGGCGTTGTGGCGCGACTCGACCGTCAAAATAGAGCCAGCGGCGGTGAGGTAGGTCTTGTCGGCGATGGAGGCGGCGGCGCCCAGGTAGGCCGAAACACCGACACCCTCGAGGACGGACGCGAGAGCAACAAACGACTTGGCATCGGTCGCGGGGAAACCGTAGGTGCATGCGTCAACGGGGGTTGCGCCGGCCGCAGAGAGAGCAGACGTCAGGAAGCTGACGTGGGTCGCCTCGTCCTTGGCGACCTCCATCAGGTTGGCGTAGAAAGGGTCGGCGAAGCCAGCAGCGACAAAGTCCGCCTGCGTGTAGTTCTGGAGACCCTCCTGGTAGAAGGTAGCCTCGAGGTGCTCCAGAGTGAGAGCATAGTTGAGGATGTCGGCGTCAGTGACGGCACGCTTGGCGTTCTGCACGGGGGCTGCGTAGGCAGCCGTGGCAGCAAGCGCAGCAACGGCGTAGGACTTCATGGTGAGTGAGGTGATGGTAGTGAGCCTCGTGGTAGGTGATATGGGCAATGCTGAGGGAAGCTGGAGAGTGGAGACAGAGAGTCTGAGAGTCTTCGGGATGATGGTCAAAGGGATGTTTTTGAGAGGAATGGAGATCGCATTCTGGTTTCTGATTCATCTTGATCCAGCAGCAGCTCCCTCGCATTATATAGCCAGACAAGACAGAACTGAAAAGAAAACCAACCCAAAATCAAAATCAGATCGCCGCCATCATGGCAAGCTCATGGCAAGCAGCCTTTTCGGGAACTGCCACTACCGACTGACACTCTCTTGCCTCTCGACCATGACCGCATTCATCTTGGCACTCAGACATATTGGACGAAATAGTACAGTTATTCATCCCAACAAAACCGCCGGCCCATTTGTTCCTTTGTTTCTCCCCCACGACGTGTAGAGAAAGGCGGCAGGTGGTTGGTCCGTCCATCTGCAAGCTCCGATCACCATGGATCATCATCATAGTTTTTTGTTTTGTTTTGTTTTGTTTATTGTCATATTGTCATTGTTCTCTCGGAAGCCCTCCTATCCGCGCGGAAGATCCACAAGCCTTAATCCGTAAGCAGTGGCAGTAAGTTTTCTCAGAGCAGTCAATAAAAATAGCGCCCGGAGCCATGTACAAGGTACTGTGTACTACCATAACGGACCTGAGATGCAATAAACTCTCCGATTGAAGAGCACTCAGTCCCGATCTTGTTGACCACAAAGGGAAAAAACCAAAGGGGCCATCCTCGATCCAGTCTAGTGTGCCGGATGCCCCAAAAGCCGGGCTCGCTACGAAAGCCTTCCCAAGCCTACCCAGTAAGGTGGAAACGACAGTGACGATCTACCCTCTTTGGGCTTAGAGACGGCCTTGACGGCCTGGGCATTCCTCCATTTGGAGTTGCAAGTCACGGCTCGCCACGGTCTGCACCTCTTTTGGGCCATTGGAGTCCACCCCCGCTGACCAAGCTGGTATTTGTTGTCTGCTCTTGCCCAGCTCTCCAGTTGCTTGATTTACTACCTGCGTAGAAACCTTGGAAAAAGTATATGCGAGCGCGTCAACAAACAACATGCTACTGGAAGGCGCCAGTATTACGGCGTAACCTACCTGAGCCTCAGAAAACTTATAGGAGGAGAGGAGCTACCAGAGCTACCGGAGCTACAGGAACGAGAGGAACTTCGTGAGAATGAGAGCTTGCGCGAAAGAACTCGAGAAGAAAGAGCCTATCCTTAAAAGAGTTTGATGGCAGCTTCCTGAAAATTCCTGAAAATTCCTGATAATGTCTGATTATTATTGAGAACGGCAAAAAATGTTCCGACTTTTCAACCTTGACCGCTAGAAACTCACAAATGCCAAACAGGATCATCGTCATGAGCTCCCTTTGACTTTTCTTGCATGCAAGAAAGCTCCATCCCATCTCACGGCCATCTCAACGGAAACTCTCTGGCCGCAGGCTCCGAGAGAGGCGCAGGGCGTGCAAGCTCCAAAACTGCGTCGTATTGGGGCTTCGGATGTGAAGGGCTCCGGGAGTTAAACAGGTAAGTATTGCTGCTAACGCAATGGAGGACTAGCTCAGCTAGTCAGCTAGTCTAACCTCTCTTGCCTCTGGTGGTGATGGAATCAATTGTCTCGTCACTGATCGTACTTAAACCTGACAGCCACGACCAAACACCCCGCACTGGCCTCCACTGGTGTCGATTTAAACTTTTTGTGGTGACGATGTCATGGCCCACCATGCGATTGAGCAAAGGCTCCGAGAGCGGTTTTGTTTTCATTCGCGCTAGAAAGCAAGGAAACAAGGAAAACATGCAATTTACGGGGCAATACGAACACCAATACCAGATGCAGCAATCTTATCGTTCGCGCTACTCCAGTAGGTCGGCATGCAATAACCGGGGCATGTCTTGTGTGACAACTGAATTTAGAAGGGGTGAGACCTCCGAGCACTACGCTGCATGTGTGCGATGTCTTACATGATCAGTGATTTAATCGAAATTTCGAGGCGTACGCTATGCCCTTTGAGCTCACGGTCAGGCGGAGAGAGAGAGAAAGAGAGAGAGAGAGAGAGAGAGAGAGAGAGAGAGAGAGAGAGAGAGAATGAGAGTCGTTTGGTCATGGGATATTTTTTATACATATCTTGTTTCTCGTAGTCGTATCTACAAGCTCAAACATCCAATTCGTGTGCGCTAAACAGCAGTAGCTATGCTTCGCTGCCCAGCATGGAAGATACAATTGCGTCGATTGCAGCAAATAATTTTTCTTCATCAGCTCGTGTACGACGTACAAACGATATTGTTGATAGCTCCGTTACAATCCAGAATAAGCCCGATAGACCTAGCTGAATGTCCCGTCAGTTTTCGGTCGAGGATCTACGGACCGTGAAATAGGCTGCGAAATATGGGGACTACACGCCTCCTCCCAGTCTTGCATCAAGCTCGTTGTAGGCTGCGGACTCAAAGGTCGGTCTGATCTTGATCCGCGTCCGCAATTATATCATTTGGGTATGGAGTGTCACGGAATTGGGCAGTACAGAGGATCGTGAACTTTTAACAGTGTGCTGTAACAATTTGTCTAGGAACACAAAACGGACCTTGGAGAGGACGCCGCTCTTGCCAGGGCCGGTTCAAGTGAGAGCGATCCTGCATTTTGCTTTCGCATGTTTTTCTTGCTGCATGGGCTGGCTGCCGGCCCTGCCAGCATTGAAACTACTCCTCTGTCTCGCAGATGCCACCTGTCCAGCGGCACCGAAACTCTTTTGGCCGCACACAGTCAGACGTACACCAGGACATACACCAGCTGGCTGATGAGCTGCTGGGCGAGTTCTTGTCGACGTACAGCCACAGCAACCATGCCAGACTACCGCGGCTGGCAGCTCTGCCACTGGATGAATGGCAGGTGGAGCCAGCAAAGTATTTGCGTCTATGAAAGAAGACGGAAGTTGCGGCAGCTCTGTTGTTGGCCAGAGAAATTTGTCCCATTATTCGAGGTACAGACAAGAGGCTCGACAGCCATTCGCAACTCGCTCCGGACCGTGATGCTAAGTCCCCCTCGCATTTCAGCACCCCGTACTAGAGGCACTATAGTCCTCGCACCTTCGCGGACGGTTTCACGATGCGGTTTAGCCGTCGTGGCGCCTCGGGGGAGTCACGCTCTCCGTCGCGTCCGTTCCGCGTCGGGCCGTTTCGGGGCCCCGGATCCACCACGCAGCATCGCAGGTCGTACGCGTTGGCGTTGGATGATGCCCTAGGGCCTGTCGATCCCTCTGAGGGTTTCTCCGTCTTCAAAATATTCAAAGATCGTAGTCGGGTTGTCAAAAAGTCGTCGTTTTTCCTATAGAATACATGCACACTTATCCCACACACTTTGTGCATACCACCAAGTGATCCGGGCGTGTGTTTTGCCGAAGTCCGGCAACGTGGTAAGCCAACCAGCTCTGGATAGTCAATAGAGAGCATTCCCCTACCCCGCAAATGTCTGCTTGAGGCATAAGAAACCCCACCATGAGACTAAATTGTAGCTTCAGCCGCACCACCGGTTCGAGCAATGTTCTCTAAATAAACCCCTCCGCTGCCAGACCGTTATGAACTTCAAGCGACATCGCGACAGGGACCCAGTTAAAAAAGCTGGGCCCTCCACAGAAGACCGCGGCGGAGTCTTGAACAGATTTTTTGGCCGGAAAAACGGTCGAGAACAGCCACTTGATCGGGCGGATGCTCCGCCGGTCACTTCCTCTGCCAGACCCAGTCATCATGCCCCAGGAGTACCCTCTGGCGACGCCTCGATCAATTCCAGCCTCCGCAGTGACCAGCTTACGAATCATGAATACTCGCACTCGAACCAGTCGCTTTGGGATCGCGCGTATGAAGCTCTCGGAAAGGAGAGCCCGGATTTGGTGACAAAATACCAGAATCTGCTCGCGAAAGAGGCACAGGCGATGGGTATGTACGCATCACTTACACTTTGTTTTTTGTGGATATTGACCAGTCTGCAGATTTCGCGTTAAACAATGGACCTCCCACTCAAGGCACGCCCCCGGGTGGTAGTATGCCCACGACACCGGCAGACGGTTTGATCGTGCCCAACTAGTCGCGATAAGCAGAAGCGGGTTGGCGCGAATGGAAGAGAAGAAAACAAAATATACCATTGGCGGCCTCGAAATCGACCCGAGAGAACAAATTGCAAAAGCCGCTGGGCTGGCGCTGTGGGCCAAAGACTGGATCGGTGAGGCTGTCAAGGCCTCTCCGGAAGCTTCCATCGCATGGGCTGGTGTCTGCGTCATTCTCCCGCTTCTCACGAACGCAAAGGTCGCAGACGAAGCCAACCGCGATGGATTCACATATGTCACAGCACGCATGCGCTACTATGCCGCGCTTGAACCCCTGGTCCAGCGGCTTGACCAGTGCTCCGATGCCCCGGATGCTTCAACCGAAGCCAGCGATTATATCGTCTTCCTCTATCAACGCATTCTCGAGTTCCAAATCCGAAGTGTTCTGCGATTCTATCAGAACCACCTCAGACGCTATGCGGGGACGCGCTTCTGTCTCAAGATTGGAACAAGATGAGAGACAGCATTGAAAAGCTCGAGGCAACCGTCAACAGGAACCTGAGCCAGATAAACGAACTGGTGACGAGACAGGAGCTGGAATTGCTCAACAAGACGAGCATAGAATCCTTTGAAATCATGCGACAGCTCCTGTCTGTTTCCGAACAGCAGTTGAGAGCTATAGAGAAGCACGTGGACATTGCGCAGGAGCAGCTTTCGCTTCAGAAAGATGCAGCCAAGCGGGAGCTGTCGGAAAAAGAAGAAAAGTGTCACCAACTCTTCCGTCTCACATCCGGCGACAGGGATGCGACGTACGAGTGGTACAAAAACCGCGTGGAAGTTCGAGTCGATGGTACATGCCAGTGGTTCCTTGCTCACGACGATTTCCAAAGATGGCTAGAACAAGAGTCGGGGCCGTTGCTGGTCTCGGCAGATCCTGGTTGCGGAAAGTCGGTCTTGGCCAGGTATCTGATTGACCACGGACTGCCGCGATCGGCAACCATTTGCTACTTCTTTTTCAAAGACCAGGACCAGAACACCGTGCGCCAAGCGCTTTGCGCTTTGCTGCACCAGCTCTTCTCCCAAAAGCCTTTCCTGATCAAGCACGCCATGCCAGAATATTCTAAAAACGGAGCCGGTCTGGTAAATGCGACAGAATCGCTATGGAATATCTTGGACAGCGCCATGAGAGATTCCCAGGCCGGAACGGTAATCATTGTACTGGATGCCCTAGACGAATGCGCCGAATCAGAATTCATGGACCTTATACAGCATGTGAGGCACCAATTCCACAGCAACCAGGCTAGCAATGTTAAGCTAAAGTTCCTTCTGACGAGCCGACCGTATCACCAAATCGTGTCCGAGTTCCAGTTCCAGGACCTGTTGGACGCCTTCCCCCGTGTTCATATACCCGGAGAGGAACACTCTGAAGCTATCAGCCAGGAGGTCAACCTTGTCATCAAAGAGCGAGCCAATCGGTTAGGGCTTTCAGATAGTGTCCGGGACCATTTGACCAAGAAACTGCTTGAAATCTCGCACCGCACATACCTCTGGGTGTACCTTGTGTTCGACCACTTGAAGATGGAAGGCTTCAAAAGGACGGCAAAGGGTGTAGAATCAGCCATCGCGACGCTGCCGAAGAGTGTCAACGAAGCATATGAGCAGATTCTTAACAAGTCTAAGAATCACCAGGGGGCTCGGAAAGCCTTGGCTATCATCTTGGCGGCACGTCGACCGCTGACACTCTCGGAAATGAACGTCGCTGTGAATATACAAGACAATCACGAATTTTTCCACGATCTCGACTTAGAGGAAGACGAGGGCTTCAAGTTAAATTTACGATCTTGGTGTGGATTATTCATCTCGATCCATCACAGAAAGGTTTATTTTCTCCATCAAACTGCTCGAGAGTTTCTCCTGGCCGATTTATCGTCATCTACACCAGTTCCATCAGACCTACATTGGCATCGGACCATCACTGCCCGCTATGCACACACCGTTCTTGCAGAGCAGTGCGTACTCTATCTCAACTTCTTCAACTCCGTGGAGTCTGGCCACGACATTGGCAATGATGCCTTCTTGGATTATTCGGCCAGAAATTGGGGCCTCCACTTCCGCGAGGCCGATATTGCCGATAATGCCCCTATAATACCTTCTGCTTTGAGGATCTCTAATCCGGATTCAATGAGCTATTCCGCATGGTTTGGGATCTATTGGACGATTACGCATATAAGAACACCCAGAAATTGGACAAGTATTTTCGTACCGTCGCATTTTGGACACGAAGCTATTGTCAAGCTGCTGCTGGCGATAGGCAAGGTCGATGCCGACTCGAATAGTGACCATGGTCGGACGCCTCTGTCATATGCTGCCGAGGGAGGGCATGAGGCTGTTGTCAAGCTGCTGCTGGCGACAGGCAAGGTCGATGCCGACTCGAAGGATAACCATGGTCAGACGCCGCTGTCATATGCTGCCGCGGAAGGGTATGAGGCTGTTGTTAAGCTGCTGCTGGCGACTGGCAAGGTCGATGCCGACACGAATAGTGACCATGGTCGGACGCCGCTGTCATATGCTGCCGCGGGAGGGCATGAGGCTGTTGTTAAGCTGTTGCTGGCGACAGGTAAGGTCGATGCCGACTCGAAGGATAACCATAGTCGGACGCCGCTGTTATATGCTGCCGCGAGAGGGCATGAGGCTGTTGTTAATCTGCTGCTGGCGACAGGCAAGGTCGATGCCGACTCGAAGGATACCTATGGTCAGACGCCGCTGTCATATACTGCCGCGGAAGGGCATGAGGCTGTTGTCAAGCTGCTGCAAGCCCAGCTAGGCATATAGCTTTCTCAATGAGGTTACGGCCTTCAAACTATTTCTTCTTCTCTATTTCTAATATCTTTGCAAAAAATTGGGGCATGGGGGAATACTTCCTTATATAGTGAGATGGATACAATTTGCCACGATTCTAGTAGCTTCTCGAATAGTCGGGTTTTCGAGTCTGTACGGAGTATCATATTCAGACCTCCCAAAATTGTGCGTGATTCAATTTATCAACCATTAACCGCGATATCACATTAGACCGACCAGATCCACGTGAGCCTCGGTGTTCCACAAAGTCCTCGGGCAGAATTGAGTATCGACCGAAAGACCCATGTGGAAGAAAAATCAGACACGATGGATCAAGAACATGCGCATCCGCGTGCGGTAGCCAAAAGAAGTCACCTGGAGCAAGACGTCTCCGAACAACGCGGCACTGATAAGGCTCCGTACCCGGACACAGACCACCCGACAACAGACCTACAGCGGCCAAAGGTCTGGGCTGACGGAGAGACGGAGAGCCATGGCTTATGAACAGGCGCACTTCTGACAATATCCAGTCGTCGGGCACGGGGAAGGCTGACTATTATTATCGAAAGCCGCCGGGGAAGACAATGGGCTCCGTGGATTGGCTGTTTGTCCCACAGCCCATCAATAAGAACAACGGTACGGCCTTTACGGACATTTACGTCCCCGGTTTCTTTTCTGATCCAGTATACTACCTGCTCTGGCCTCAAGAGCAAGCTATTCACGCCTTGCCATGACAGCGTACGGAGTTACTCCACGTCACACTCAACATCACTCACAAGTCGCCGCGCGCACGCCCAACAACATCTGCGTGATGCACCCAAGCTTGGGCAATATCGACGTGTGAATAGAGACACCTGGCGAAAACAGTACCGCCGCTCTCCCATTTATGCACAGAGAAAGCCCATCAACAGCGGTCTAGCGAAACAGGATCGCAAAGCACCCCAAGTAGAGCAAGTGAAAAGAGAGCCCAGAGAGGTGAAGAATTATGTGTCCTTTTGAAAACGTCCAGGACGACCATCCGCGCATAGAAGATATCTAGCTTTCCGTCCCTATTATAACAAGAATGGAATGGGGGCCCAAACATAAACGGCACCAAAATGGTCAAGGCGCTACGAATGATCACTGTTTGATGGTACAGGTTGTCTCCCATGCATAGTCCTAAGACCGGGCCCTCAATAACTTGAAGCATGTATTGATGTGGTGCTTGACAACAGCAGCTTTACCAGAGCCTGGTCAGGCCTCCTAACGCAGGTCCCATGGCTTGGATCATTCAACACAAAGCCGGAAGTCAGTCCCAATGTTGCATGGACTCAATTTTTGTTCTTTTACATAGTCTGCTTGCATAGTCTTCTTGCAGGCCCACATACTCCAGCTTTGGACTGAATTAAACAATGTAACACACTACCTGAGAAAGATGATAAATTAGCTCGAGTCGTAGATATATGTCTTAAATTCTCCATTTTTGTCTTGTCCGGTTCCTAGGAGTTATTATAAAACAAAACAATATTTTTGATACGGAACTCGGGGTCCCTCGTAAGAGACCGGTCATTATATGATAACATTCACCATGCAATCCTGTGTACAAACTCCCGTTTACTAGCGCGAAAAGAATGCGGCTGAAATGTCTTGCCTGGCCTTCCCTTCTCAGGCCAGAGACGCTTTGCTACAGGGTCGAATGTGCACATTATCCTTAGCGTCACGGTCTCTTTCCATTCGCCAGTCTCGAATCTCATCACCGAAAGGCCACCACATCGTTAGCCCAAAACAACGGCCCAAAGTGACCCAAAATGGGGCCCACCAGTGCGGCCAATGCCAATTGCACCCGGGACGATAAAGCAACTCCCCCCTTTTTTTTGAACTGGCCAAGATGCAACGAGCGGCTGGAACTTCTCTCTTCTTTCACCAACCATCCTCGTCATCCATCCGTGTACACCGACAAAAACGCACCCGAACCCGATAGACACACGAGCCAACAACATCTCCGGGTCCGGCCGGACAGTAAACGGTCCAACAATGGAGGGTCATACCGCTACAACGTATGTCCACTATGACTTCCCCTGCCCTCTGTCTAGCATGAAATTAACAATAGAACAGCCTTGCCCGCCACCCCTCTGTGGCTGTTTGCAACCCAGGGGATTATTCCAGTCCGCCCATGGACAGTGTATGTTATGCATCGCTATTACTCTTGTCGTGTTGTTTGACTACAGTTGCAGTTGTACTAACGAACCACAGCAGCTACAGAGAGACCAAAATGTCCAGTACATGCTGCCGCGCCAGCATTGGGCGCGCCAAGATTCTACACAGCATCCTGGACCGAGCTATATTGCTGACATGGCTGGTCTTGTCTACCCATCCGGCCAGCACGAACCGATTGGTGCTGGGCACCGGAAATATACCATCGACGATCCCGTGCGCCCTTTTTTCAGATCTCGCAACGACAACTTCCGGCCCAATCTTGCGCACTCGTTGCGTCGGACTCTTAATGGGCGATCACCATACGACAATGTCACCGAACATGGACTCTCACAGCCTGCAGGCAGTCGTCGACAATCTATGCCGCAAAGCGCGTCTCTCTACGACCAACCCATCCTCGGCATGGCACTGCGTCCGTCTCCGTACGTTATCGGAAATTGGAACATCAATGGATCTCCCAGCCACGTTTTTCAACTTGAAGACGAGCTCATGTCACAAAACGAATCGACTCTTCCAAGCAACGAGCGTGATACACAGCAGGAAAGCATCCAACAAGGCGGGTCTGCCGGGGTATTTCACATGAACAGAGGCCCATACCATTCCGGACTTCATACATCGTCACGCCGTGAAGCATCCTGGCGATATGAAAGACGGCGTCGAGAGATTGACGAGGAACGTTGGCGCCGGCTGCAAGAGATTGACGAGGAATGTCAGAGAGCTGAACTCCAGCTGCGGGCCAATATGGCAAGGTACATCCAGGGCGAGCGGGATCGCACCGTGTTGACAACATTGCTGCCACAGGTTTTGATGCCGCTGGTTGCTACTCGTTCCGCAAGCGCGAATCTGGACCTGCGCGAATTCGAGGATGCGATCGCACAGTATTTTGTGCCAAACGACCCAGAAGCCCACCAGCAGGTCCTGGAGCACGAGCACATCGCCGAAATCTTGTCTACAACGCCACCCCCCAACCCAAGCAGCACGGCGCCTGCTTCCAGGCCATACCATAGGTATCGAAATCTTTTTTCCCGCTTTGATGAAGACGGTAGACAGTCATCGCGCCGGGAAAATGGCACCGCATCGAGCCCGATGTATGATACGCCGTGCATCGCGATCTCGTCAGTTCCAGATCGACCAAGGAAACCTACACCAGTCACATTGTCCCCCTTTCCTCCGCCAATTATACCATCACTTTCTCCCTCTCCCTCTCCGCCTTCGCCACCGCCGCCGTTACCATCACCGTTACCATCTCCGACGCCATCTTATGCGTCATCCTGGCAACCGACACTGTCACCACACTTCAGAGACAGCAGACCGGCAACACCCACACCAGATCCCAAAATCTATGGACGATCCCAAAGTCCAGGCTCCCCTCTCAGTCAAGACCATGAGAGTCCATGGCAGGGAGACGGCGCCACTTTTGGATCTGACTCTGGATCAGAGCACTCGCAGGCAGTGCCAAATCGACAACAGCCACCTGGGAACGCCTACAACAGCAATGTCAACAGCAATGTTGACAGCAGTTTCGACAACAATATCGATAACAATGCCAGTGATGTTGTCAACAACAATGTGAGCAACAACATCAATAACAGTGCCTGTGGCAAAGTGAGCAACAATGTCAGCAACACTGTCCACAATGTTGTTCACAACAACATCAACAACAACATCACCAACCACTCAAACGTCGATCGGAATCACAGCAATGGTGACAGCTTGAGCCAGTCTCCCACGGAGCCATTTTCGACAGCCAATACACGGCGGAACAAGAAGGGGTCACCGAGAAAGAGGCAAAGAAAGCAAAAGCAAGTCAGACCAGATCCGCCTCTACAACCCGACATGCCTACAACTGGATTCCACGTCGGCTGGGACACTGTTGATAGATCGTTGCATCTCATTTTGATTTTCATTGTCTGTATCTCCGCATACCTTGGTCGTCTCTGACGGTGCGCGGTCTGGCTCGCTTAAAAGGCCCAGACCAGCACGAAGCGCATACAGTACCCGCGAGTTGAGAGAAAATCTCCTCGCGCAATATGCGTAGTGTTTTGATTCGGTACATTGGTGATGGATAGACGGGGAGCCACAACAAGCTCTGCCGTATGGTGTGTTCTCAGAAGAGCCCTTTCAAGCAAACATTCTAAAGGGCTCTCTTCGAGGTGTTTTTTTTCTTCTTCTTCTTTTTTTCTAATCACTTTTCCCCCTTTTCCCCCACTTTCGGTTTCTTTTCTTTCGGTTTCTCATAGCAAGCCATCTTTTGTCACGAAAAATTACGGTGTCTCTCCGTAGGCAAAATAATGCCTGGAAACATTTTCCAACCTTTCTCATTCCGAATAGCATTCTATATTCAGCTTCTATTCAATACCAGTGATAATCTCACCATTATAGCAGTGTTATTAAACGCGATATTCCGCATTTGTACTCTGTATCTTTTACAACATCATGGCAAGCAACACTCCGATACTCCACGGCCGGTTTTTCTCCCTTCAGTCCTCTCAACCAGGTATGCGTTGCGAGCCTATATCAATCATAATTATCATTCAAGAAGCTGAAAATAGCTACCACACCATACCCTGCGGAATGTGTCCCGACGGGTTCGGTGTGTAAGGCAGACTCGTGTTCCGTCCATTCCAAAGGTCGACTCCGCATGTTAGTCCACCCCCATTCGGCTTAGACCACCACACTTGACGGCTAACACGGAAAATTTTGGTAAGAACGCCTCAGCCGTCTCTTCCGCGCCTGGATATCAAACAAGTCGTCGATAAAGAGGGGAGTCCCGTCTTGGCTACCGTCTTGGCACGGGTCGTTTCTTACTGCGGAGCTTCGTTTACTCATTCTCGTTCATGTTGTCGTCTAAAATTACTGATTGTGGTCAAGGTAAATATTGACCTTCTTGGCCCACGAAGACAATATGCGGGGCAACATCTCCGCATCTCCAACTACCGGCTTACATGCCGTTTGCCCAGCGTCCACGCCGACTAGTAGCAGGGTGCACCACGCAGGCCTCGTGTTGATCGACACCATGTCGGCCAATAGTGGATTTAGTTGAGGTAGTATCCGTGTCTCCGCGATGGGATTTGAATAAAATGTCCGTGCACATTTTTCTACATCCCCAGTCTTCAGGAGCTCATCGAGCGTACTTTTGTACTCCGTATATGTCGATACTTTGCACCCCGTCTCGATGTTTATCGCATACATCGTGCCGTGGTAAGCCAGAAGCTTCTCATTGAGCAAACAAAATCCCATAACTTCTCGCTCGGTTCATCCCCGGCCGAAAAGAGACCGACAAGATGCGAGAATTTCAAAACAACAGGCCGAAAATGCGAGCTTCAACCCGATGATTATCCAGAGATGCACCCCGCACATGGGTGTAAGGCTGGAAACTCGGAAATTCCGAGCTGTGTTCCAGACATTTGTATTACACGGACTGCCTCTCTACTGGCTACCATTAAGCATTATTCTTTAATGTGTATGCTCCCGTGAGTACTCACCGTGGGGTCTAGGAATGAGAGCCAATAAGTATAAAGTGACGAGGATGTCTTTCTCTTCGTGTCTTGATTACAGTAGAGTATCAACATCATCTACGACAGCTTATTTTGTACATAAGACGCTCATTATGAAATCTCTCTCTCACGACCAGGTGGAAATTGCCACCGCGCCGGATGCTCCACCGGCAACGACATCCTTTCCTCTTGCCGACATTGCCTCGACTGCCGGTGAACTTCATGGCCGCGCCATCCAGCAGCAAGAGCACAACCGGACGTACTGGCAGACTTTACGCAGTGATCCTAAGCTTCTATTCTGGATTGGTGTGATGCTCTGGACCATGGGCGTTCGGGGCTTTGAAAACCAAGCCGGTGGCTCCTTGATTGGCATTACAGAGTTCAAGAAGCAGTTCGGTGCCCCCGAGCCCGGTCTGGATGGTGAATATTTTATCTCGACGAGCTGGCAGTCGGCCATTAGCGGTGGAGGTAATGCTTTTACGATTGTCGGTGCAACTCTGGCGTCGTACCTTGTTGACTGGCTTGGATACAAGCCAGTTGTTTGTAAGTCGCCCGGTAACAGGAAAAAAATATTGAACAGTATATTATTTTAAACTGACACCTCCTTCACAGTGGCCACTACTGTCCTCAACTTGGGCTCCGTCGGCATTGAGTTTGGCACCACGTCGATTGGCATGTTCTTTGCCGGCAAGATGGTCAACTGCATCGCCATGGGGTTGTACCTCAACTTGGTGACGGCCTATGTCTCGGAGATCTCGCCGCTGGCTATTCGTGCCTCTGTCATTGGTTTTTGCAATCTGAGCCAGTGCATTGGTCCCTTTATTGCGTCCATCATGTCCTACTACACGGCCCAGTGGGACAACGAGTGGTCCTGGCGTGCACTCATCTGTGCTCAGTGGGGCTTCTCCGTGGTGGGCCTCGCCGGCCAGTTGTTTATGCCCGAGTCGCCCGTGTTTCTTGTCCGCAAGGGCCGCATGACGGATGCACGGGCCGTACTTGGTCGGCTTTACACTAGCTCCCGTGATGCCGACGGCCACTTGGAGCGCATCAAGTTGACCCTCGAGGAGTCAGGCACCCGCGACGACAAGAACGGCACCTTCGTCGACTGCTTTCGGTGTACGGACCGCCGGCGCACATTCATTGCCATCTTTGTCTTCGTGGCTGAATCCATGTCCGGCCTTGGTTTCGTCAGCAACTATGGCGCTCTCATGTACCAATACTTGGGCATCTCAGACCGCAAGTCGTTCCTGATCGGTATTGGTGCCCAGGTCCTGTCAATGTCTGGTGCCTTGCTTGCCTTCTTCGTGTCTGATTTTTACGGCCGACGCACCATGTTTCATCTGGGGCTGTGTTTCCGTCACTCTGCTTCTCCTGTGCATGGGCATTTCTGGCTCCATCAACACAGACGCCGCCACGCTTGCCTCTGTCGGCTTCTACACCATGTTCAATTTCTTCTACAACTTTGGTCTCGGATCTGGTGTGTACGCCATTGCCGGTGAGATCCCCACATCCATCCTGCGCAACAAGTCGTTGGCCCTTGCCATGAACTCCAGCAACGCCCTGAACACCATGTGGTCTTTTGTCTGCCCTTACATCTTCAACCCGGGCTACGGCAATCTGAAGGCCCGCATCGGTTTTGTCTTTGGTGCCATCATGGCTTTGTGGTCCGTCGGTGCCTATTTTATTGTGCCCGAGACACGTGCCCGTACCTACGAGGAATTGGATGAGCTGTTCCAAAACGAGGTGCCTACGCGTCAGTTCAAGCAGTACGTCACCGTTGCTGAACGTCGTGCCGCCGAGGCCTACAGTGCTGAGCAGAAGGGAGTGGAGGTGTGAGGTGCAAGTGGCTGCCGGGTTTGTTGATTGTCTGAAGCGTTGTGTGAACTCATGTATTATGGTCTTCCATATGATGGTTGCTGCAGTATCAGCTGAGAGTGCCTTATCAAGGCTGGTGATTTACCTCAAAATTTTGATACCTCACAAATAAATGGGGTTTGAAGTCTATTTGGTATTTTTGATGCGATTTTCAAATATTTTCAAAAGAAAATAAATCATTACGAACCATTTTATTTCTAATTTCCATTTTTTTATTCGACGAGGATTGAGGCACGTGAAATTATGAAACACCAACATACATCGAAAAACTACATAATTGTGACATTTGATTTGAATAGTAAGGACGCATTATCGGAGGTATCACCAGTACAACCGGAGGGAACACAGTGCGTCTATCATTGAGCTTCACTCAGCACCATTATTACCGTATCAGCTGAGAGGTCGTCTTAATAAGGCCTTATTTGCACAGCCAACTTGTAGACATCGGTCATAGAGACTTGCATCATTGTATGTATTCCGATTGGGCCATTTTGTTGAATACGTACCGGTGACCATCACATGATGCAATGCATTTGATCCCACTGTCTGGCAAATTAATTTAAAGTTCTCTTTCTCTCTTCTTTCTTTTCTTCATCATCTCTTTATCTTTAATCTTCAGTTTTTCCTGAAAAACCATCCATCACCTGCACGCAAAATCCACAATGACGGTCCAAAACGAAACTCTCATCGACGACAGCACGAGCTGTACCAGCGAGGACACGGCTTCAACTTCGACCATGACGGTTCCGACTACTACGCCACTCACCGTCACTGAAAATAACCACAATGTCCAGCCGGCCGGGCCGCTCTACACACCCATCGCCGTTCCTGAGCCACGTCGAGCCACAATGGTAGCCGAAAACACGGAAAACGCGACAGCACTGGAAGTTGAGGCCGAGATGGCCGCAGAAGAAGCCTCAACCAGTGCACTGATCCACGCCGCTTGCCGCCTTCATGAGGCGACACTGGTTACCACAAACGCATTCCATGAGCTCTATTATCGATGGGTACGCTTGACAGCCTCTGAGGTCGATTACGAGGCCAACAGGATGTCTTCGCTATGGTTGGAATCCGGGGCTGACTGGGAAAAGGTGCTGCATCACAAGACCAGGATGCTGTATGTTGTGGCGACAGCTATGCAGACGCTCAACAAAGTCGCAAGCTGCATGGCCGGTCTTACAGTCAACACGCGTGACCGGGCTGTTGCTCAGAAAATCCTTCTGCCGCTGTCTGCTCTACAGGACAAGGACGTCGCCGCCAAATTTGCCTCCTTCACGAGAGGCGCCACCGAGACGGCATTACGGACGGCCTGGAATGATATTTTGGACAGGGGCAAAGATACGATGTTCTTCTCCCGGGTAACAATGAATGTTCACGGTACTGACGAGAAAAAGTGTTTCCGTGGGCTGAGAGAACCACTGATATCTCGAATGTCATAAAACTTGCTTCGTTCGCAACTGATTCCGTCGAGAAAGCGGCAGATGCATGGGATGCATGGAAGGCAACTGGGGAAGGGGAAGGGGAAGCAGAAGGGGCCGGAGAGTCAACAGAGTCAACAGAGCCAACTGATGCAAAAAAGGCATCGTCAGAAAGCGAGCAAGCTGACCGAATTGCTAGACGTAAAGTCCAGCGTTTGGTTTATTCGGGCTTGTTTCAGTCCATTTCCAATGCGGCCGAGACCACAAGCCAAGCAGTCAACACTGCGTCCAAGATTGCTCGCTGGAAGCGGCCATGGCGAAGCATCAGTGAAATAGTTTTTGGAAACCGGACGACGACACATCGCAGTGACGATGCTCTTTTGAAACAGGCACGCGATGCCTGCAAACAGGCAGTTGCAGCCATCAAAGAAGCACGAGAGAGAATGCCGCCTACTCACGATTAGATGCTGACGCATTTTGAGAAGGTGCGATGGAGCAGGCAGTTAATCTTTACCTTGGGAAGGGGCGAGCGACAAAATCTTAATGGAAGGAGGCTGACAACAATAGATATCTTAGCTGGGAAAGAGCGGTCGGACTCTAGGGTGTGCTTTGTTGACAAACAATTTTTTTTCTGGGGAGGAAGGAGCGATACGTAAAAATGTAGCTTAAGACAAATTCCATTGGTTGCGACTGCCATTTTTGTTTTCCTGTTCCTGCCTTTTACAGTAACTCTGATCTTGTGCCTCATTCCCCCCCTTTCGTCAAGTCTTTCTGCTTTGAGCCCCCCATTTTGATCTTGACTTTTCCCTCTCTTCCACCAAGGCTTTGTCTTGATCGAACTGTTTCCATGCCTCCCATTTTTGACACTCTGTTGAGCGATGGGTGTCTGTCCTTTCCCATCCTAGCGTGAGTATTTACTACCCCATACGAACACCTGTTCTCTAGCTGACACATCAACAATGCAGGCCTCGATGAAGAAAACAGAAAGTTGTCGTCTTTGGTTCTACGGAATACCTGCCGAGGCTACGTCGAACGAACTTTCAATATGTCAAGGAATTTGACAGAGCCATAGCGGTCGTCAAAAGCTGTCGCCATCCGCCAGGGGGCTCCTCTACAGTACGTCAAGTTGTTTCTCCAGCACATGGGCCGAACGCCTAGCACCAGCCTAACTAACATAGCACCGACAACGAGAACCATTCACGTCTAAGAAACGAAGACGAGAAAAAAGAAAAAAACTCAAAAACAGAAGAGGGGACGAAACCTCTTATGGGATTCTTCAGGACGACGGTTTCCAGAGTCAGGGTTTTCTTAGCGCTGGCCAACGGCCGTCTTTAGCGCAATTGTCGCGGGCTCACGGCCGCCGAAGACGCCTCAGCAAGCTGCACGCCGTCACAAGTTGTCACGAACCTTTACCAGAAACCGCCTGTGACGGTGCTAACGCCGCAGAAGGATCCCCGCAGAGTCCCCCGCAGTGGACCGCCCAACGTCAGTGGTGACTAGAATCGGCGTAAAGCAGGCCGAGTATGGGGAGGAGAGGGGAAAAGGAGGACAAGGAGCGCGACACAAGAAGGAAGAGACGGGACAAGACAGTGAGGAGAAACAACGAAACAACGAGGTGACGAGAGCACAGCATACAACGAGACCGAAAACGCAAGGCGACAGATACATCTGATGTGATCTAGATGGGCTCTTCTCGTTCCCTTTTCATTGACTTTCGTCTTATCTCGTCATCATCTCGTCTTGTTGTCTTCTTTCCGTCTTTTTATTTCGATTTTATTCTCTTTGTAAATTAACATTCTCTCATATTTCTTTGCAACTTGCAGTCTACTTTGGGGAAAGACGTCTCGAATTCGCCACACGAACAAACACGATACAGTCGACATCCTCTCTTTCCACCTTTGATTTTCACAAGCACACCTTACACCCCCCCCTCCCCCCCCCACACAATGCCTTCTCTCTCGGCACCGACGGTCGAGCAACACGACACCGGCTTTGGCATTGGCACATCCTCGCCGCGGCTGTCATGGCGGTTCATCTTGGCCGAGAAGGACAACACAGTCGACGAAGCCGACTGCGACTGGAAGCAGACGGCCTACGATATTGAAGTGCGGCGCGAGGACGCTGCTGACGTCGAGTCCTACCATGTCGAGAGCAGCGACTCTGTGCTTGTGCCTTGGCCCAGTGCACCGCTGCAGTCCCGGACGTGGGCTAGTGTGCGTGTTAGAGCATATGGTCCCGACAACAAGAGAGCTACAGAGTGGTCCACGTGGACTGCTGTCGAGTGCGGCCTGCTCAACAAAAGCGACTGGACGGCCGTGCCCATCACCAGTGCCGAAAAGGTCAACAGCCCCGACAACGAGAAAGCCCTGCGCCCTCTGCGGTTCAAGAAAGTATTCAGTGCCCCCAAGACATCGACTGGCCGGCTCTACATTACGGGCCTGGGCGTGTACAGGGCCTTCCTCAACGGCCAGCGCGTCGGTACCAGCGAGATGGCACCCGGCTGGACGAGCTACAATCACCGCCTCAACTACGAGACGTTTGATGTTAACTCCCTCCTCAAGGATGGCGACAACGTGCTGGCTGTTGAGGTGGCCGAGGGCTGGTATGCAGGCCGCCTAGCTTTCCACGGCGGTCTGCGGTGCATTTACGGAGAGGATATTGGCGTCATGGCACAGGTTGAGGTCGAGACGGAGAATGGCAAGCAGCTGGCAGTGGCCACAGATAGTTCGTGGACCTGCAGCCCCAGTGCCACTCTCCGCGCTGAGATTTACGATGGTGAAGTGTACGACCTGGGCCAGGAGACGGACTGGACTTCTTCGTCTACTGATGGCTGGACGGCTGTGCGCGCGCTTGATGTGCCTGCTGCCGATATTGTCAGCCCTAGCGCGCCGCCTGTGCGTGTGACCCAGACGGTCAAACCGGTCGAACGTATTATCACCACCACAGGCTGCATCATCCTCGACTTTGGCCAGAACTTGGTCGGCCGTCTGCGCGTTCAGCTGGCCCCCCTCCTTGCCGAGTTGGCCGACTCTGGCCGTCAAGTTCGCGTTGTCTTTACACACGCCGAGGTGCTCGAGCACGGCGAGCTGGGCATTCGCCCTCTACGTGACGCTGAGTGCACCGACACTTTGATTTTGGGCCGTGACGCCGCCAACAAGGGTGTCACTGAGTGGAACCCCAACTACACCTTCCACGGCTTCCGGTACGTGAGCGTCGAGGGCTGGCCCGAGGGCGACGACGAGGCCGACGAGCAGTCGCTGCTAGACAACATTGTGGCCGACGTGATGCACACCGACATGACGCGCACGGATACTTTGAATGCTCGCACCTGCTGGTCAACAAGCTGCACACCAACACCCTGTGGAGCATGCGCGGCAACTTTTTGAGTATCCCCACGGACTGCCCGCAGCGTGACGAGCGTCTGGGGTGGACGGGCGACATACAGGTGTTTTGCAACTCGGCCAGCTACCTGTACAACACGGCGGGCATGCTGGGCGACTGGCTGCAGGATTTGGCGGCCGAGCAGCTGTTGGATACGGATGACGGCGTGCCGCCGGTTGTAGTACCGGACATTCTGCAGACGCTATGGCCGCACTGCCCGCTGGCCGTCTGGGACGACGTGACTGTCCTCACACCTTGGGACCTGTACCGCTCGTTTGGCGACACATCGTTCCTGTCCCGCCAGTATGAGAGCATGGTTGCCTGGGTCGATCGTGGTGTGCCCCGGGGCGATGATGGCCTGTGGGTGTCGACGCTGCCCCAGCTCGGCGACTGGCTCGACCCGGCCGCCCCTCCAGACAAGCCCGAGGAGACACGCACCAGTGGTGCCTTGGTCGCGGACGCCTACCTTGTGCGTGTGACCGACGTTCTCGCCCAAGCCAGTACTGTCCTCGGCAAAACCCAGGAGGCTGTCCGCTACACGGCCGACGCCCACCGGCTGCGCTCTGCTTTCCAGTATAAGTACATGACGCCCGCTGGTTTACTTGTGGGCGACTCCCAGACCGGTCTGGCTCTGGGCCTGGTGTTTGACCTGTTCCCGACCGCACAGCACCGCGCCACTGCTGCTGCCCGTCTCGTCGATCTTGTCAGAGCTGCGCGCTTCCGTGTCGCCACAGGCTTCGCCGGCACGCCCATCATTACCCACGCTCTGACCCGTGCGGGCTACCCGCAGATGGCCTACCGCATGCTCCAGGAAAGTTCCAAGCCGTCCTGGATGTATCCCATCACCATGGGCGCCACGACCATTTGGGAACGCTGGACAGCATGCTGCCCGACGGCACCATCAACCCTGGCGAGATGACAAGCTTCAACCATTACTCGCTGGGGTCCGTCGTGCACTGGCTGCACGAGAGCGTCGCCGGTGTGCGTTGTCTAACGCCCGGCTGGAAGACCTTTGCTGTGAGCCCCATCCCCGGTGGCACCATCACGTCGGCCGAAGCGGCCTACGAGACGGCCTATGGTCGCGTGGAGGCGAAGTGGTCCATCACCGGCGAGAATGCTTTTGTTTTTGGACATTCTGGTGCCCGCCAACACTACTGCCCAAGTCATCCTTCCCCACGAGCGCGGCGACAAGGACGTCACGGCGGCCGACGCCAAGGATCTGGGCCGGTGGGTGGGTTCTGGCCGTCACCGTTTCGAGAGCCAGTGGAGCAACCTGACGGCGTGGCCGCCGGCGCCGATCAAGGGACTGTTTGACCCGGAGGAGGAGGAGGATACGATCGTGTAGGGGTACGACGTGAAAACGGTCGATCTTGAACTGCGGTCAGGCTGGATTGTGGACAACGATCCAAGGCAAGATATGAGACGAAATGAGATACAATGCAAGGCACATAGACACAAGATGGAATCAAATAGATGTACATGAAAACAAGAAATAGAACATCGACAATAAGAATCGTCATGGCTCCCATGCGGACAATTACATAAGATGAAATTGAAAAGAAGAAGAAAAGAGGAGGCAATATACAAACACCAGCCATGGATCCTCCAGCGTCTGTGCCTGCCGGAGTTAACGAGCTGGCAGTGGCCAATGTTTGAGTTCACCGGAATCTCGGAGCACGGAGGTACTCCAGCGTACGACGTAATACGGAGTAATTACGACGTACTCTTTGGTACTTTTGCAGGGCGAGTCATGTCCCTTTGCCAAGGATTTCAAAGTATCTTACGAGACGACGATAAAATGACAGAAACAGACACGTTGCTAGACAGCTTGGCTTTGTTTCTGGTAGTCAAAATCTCGGAGACTTTTTGACGTGTGTCTCGACGCCCGACCGAACTTACTTCTTTTCTCTGGGATGCTCTTCGGTCTTGGCGTTCGCCAGCGTTCGTCAAGGTTCTAGCGCTGGCGTGGCACGCTGTGGCTAACACAGCTCTCTGGGCCAGGCCTGTCCATCTTTTGTCTGTTCAGGCTGTTCTAGCGGACTTCCCGCCCTGGGACTTGCTGGCGAGATGGCTTGCTATTCATGACAAAGCAGGCGCCATTCTCCACCATAACGCTGTGAAAAAGAAGAAAAGGCTCCGAACCGTTCACTTTAAAACGAACCCCGACGGCGACCACCAAAGGCCGCTAAATGGCACGGCTCGAACCCCGATTCAGCAGCGACGCTGCAGACGACAGTGCCCCAGCAGCCTTAAGTCCACCCATTATTTGGTCCGAAATCCACATGACTCGCCCGTGTGCCTCTCCTGCTGCCTGCTTTTTTTGTGTCCGGCTGCCGTCCTTCTCCCGCCCTTTGTCCACATTTGTGCCACTCTTTTCCTTGCCTTGTTGCCGCCCCCGTCATTTCTTTCTCGTAAGAAAATAACACAATAAGACACAACCAAAACGGTCAGCCCGGCCCGACAACAGAGAACACTTGTTCCTAACTCCCTGGCTCTGTTTTGGTCTTGTTTGGCCCTGTCTCTTTGTCGATCAACCCACTCTTATCGGACTCTTTAAAAGGGCTCAGAGCCTCATCTTCCAACCTCACGATGGCCTTCCACGCCAAGTCCAAGTTCCAGTCGAACGGTCGTTCCCTCGTCCACGATAACGTTCACGACGCCAACGACAACAACGACGTCATCATTCATATCGGCGACGTCGACTACGACGACGACAACGACACCACCATGGCCACCGACGACGACACACTCCCGCCCCCGGCCGGCCTGGCCGCCACAGTCGTCCGCAAAGCCATTGAGATTGACCTGGAGACGACTGATGCGACAAGTGAAGCTTCGACGACCGAGACTTCCTCGACCTCGACCTCTCCCTCGTCAACCTCAACCACCCCCTCTCCCCCTGCGAAACGCCGCATCCCTCACACATCCGCCGACCGCATCACCCTCGCCACACCCGACGTCGAGCTCGAGCAGCCTGTCCTGGCATCAAAGTACCTCGCCCAGCAGGAGCAGGCCCGTCTGCTGACCGAAAAGACGCCCCTTCTGTCCTCGACAACACCTGCCGCCTCCACCGAACCCACTGTCCTCTACCTCGCCTACGGCTCCAACATGGCCGCCTCCACCTTCGAGGGCACCCGCGGCATCAAGCCCTTGTCGTGCGTCACTGTGTCCGCGCCCACCCTGCAGCTGACCTTTGACCTGCCGGGCGTCCCCTACCGCGAACCCTGCTTTGCCAACACCGCCTTCCGCAAACCGCCCAAGACGCCACCAAAGGTGCCCGACATTCCCGACGTCCCGCCCATTCCTGCACCGCCAGGGCCGCCGGGGCCGCCAACCAAACCTCCTTTTGTCCCTTCTGTCCCTTCTGTTGCGACTCCCAAGTTTGAGTTCGACAGCCACGGCGATCCCATCTGGGACGGTCCCCTCTATGGCGTCGTCTACGAGGTCACCCGCGACGACTATGCCAAGATCATTGCCACCGAAGGCGGCGGCGCCTCCTATCAGGACGTGCTCGTGCCCTGCTTGGTGGTCGCGCCCCGCATGGGCGTCCCCGAGAAACCCGACATTCCCGTTCCGCCCCGGCCCTTCTTGGCCCACACGCTGTTTGCACCGCAAGTGCCGGCCGATAGAAGAGCGATTACGGGGGAGACGGACGATAATGACACCGATGGGAACGATGATGGTGACGACGACGACGACGGCAGCAACTGGCTCGCCCGCCAGTGGCGCGCCTTCGTCAAACGTCTCGTGCGCTTCGCCAGTGTCCGCGGCCGCCCCGATCCAGGGTATGCCCAGCCCTCCAAGCGGTACCTGGGCCTGCTGACCACCGGCGCCGCCGACCATGAACTCCCGCAAGCCTACCAGGACTGGCTCGCCAGCCTGCAGCCGTACACCATCACCAGCCGCCGCCAAACGGTCGGCTCCATTCTTCTCCTTGTTGCCGCCCTTCCCTTTTTGCTGATCATTCTGGCGGTCAACTGGCTGCCCCAGAAAAAGGGCAGCACGGGCCGCATGTCGCCCACCTTGGCCATTGTCATAGGCACCATCTTCCGGAGTGTCTGGTGGGTCTACGACCACGTCTTCCACCCCGTCTTTGGTGATGGCGAGCGGACGGAGCCGGCGAAAGGCGACTCGACGAAGGCGACGGAGTCGATAAAGTTGTGAGGAGAATGGAGGAGTAGAGAAGAGGTCGAAAAGACAAGACGAAAAAAAAAAGGGAAGCGTCGAGCTTAAATACAATGACGTTGCCAAGTTGCTGACTCTCACCGTCAAATCTGCGGCAGTGAGACGGGTTGAAGAGAGGGTCAGAAGTGAAAAGTGAAAAGAGAGAAGTGAGACGAGCAACAATGAACCCCACTTCGCGGCCTTGCTCGTCTCACTTCTCAAATGTGACGGAGCTGTTTTAACGATATTTGCCTTTTTTTCGATCGACATTTTCTGATCCTATGTACTTTTTCATATTTTTACTTTTGGGCATGGCGACATCTACAATTCAAATCTACGGGCGTACTTTTTCATATGACGACTTTTGTTCAATTGCGTGCTTTCCCCTGTTAAAACACCCGTTACAGTGTTACACTTCCCCGTGCATGTGATTGTCAGCACGGAAAGTGCCGATCGACAATAAAAGCCAAATGCTAAATCATATCAATGCAACGGTAGGTACGACGTAGGGTCTACTCTGTACGCATCGATCGTAACTTTTACTATTGAAGCCGTGGTGTTGGGCATCGTGCCTTCCATTTCATTTTGATCACCTTCCCACGATCACCGATCGTTCTTTCCTTTGCGTGTCCCCATTGCGCTTTCTTTCCCTGTATACTTTGACCGTTCGAGAAGGGACGATGCACGGAATCATTTGCTCGGGGAAGCAGCTACCTGCGAATGGCAAAAGGTAGGAGCGACTTCCTGCATCGACTTCATGTTACTGTTTTGAATGTGCCTTCCGTCCTGAGATGCACAAGGAAGGTGTTGTGGTCTGTACTGTCCCTGCCCTCTTCCTTTGATCTCGTCCACCCGTCTCTCTCTCTTTGTCTCCTCCAACTTGATTCTCTTCTTCCAACGAAATGTCACCAGACTTGAGTGTGTTGCAGACGGCAATGGACGACATGAAAATGAAAACCGCCCCAAATTGTCAGAATTCCTTTGTAAGAACAACGGCAGGACAGCTCAGACATTCGCTTCCTCCCTCGCGGATCTGACTATCCGGAAGAAAGCCGTACAGGACTTCCGCACGTCAACAGAGGTCATCAAAAAAGGTGCAACTACAGCCAACGACAAAAATGCCCTTGTAAGTGCACAGGGAGCACTGGGCAATGTTATCGCTGAAACCTGCAATGCGGCCGAGATGGCCAATACATTTATTAAGTCTGCTTTCGGGCTTTCCAAGCAGGTTTTCCAAAAGAAATGTGTGGACTGGGAAGTTGGGGGTGCAAAGCCCAGGCCACGGCATGAAATCCAAGAAAGGCCTGGGCTCAAGCCCGGCTTGAAAAAGGCAGCCCGTGCAATGATCAAACGGCGAGTAGCAGCAGTTGGTGGCAGAGACAAGAAAGAGATGGACCTGAGCAACATGGCTCTCGACGACATGGATGTCGATGATTTGCTTAAGCGCGCACAGTCGGCATGCCAGCAAGCGGTGGTCGCTATTTGGACTGTGGAGGGACGTATAAATCGAGCAAGAATACCTGGCAGCAGAATGCGGAGTACGGTAAAGTTCAGCAAGTAGTAAACTATCATAAAGCAATAATCAGGTATAATGACAATTTAGTTGCAAATAAGATCGTAACATCGATGCATATAAAAAATATAAGGCGTTCAAGTCAATAGCCATGAGTTATGTGATGCACATCAATTGACGGTAATTCATCTTTGCAAATTTTCAACGTGACATATTCTTCAGTCCTACTGGGCAAGTATCGCAGATACGCCGCATTTCCAAGACCGTACACTCAGTTTTGCACGTGCCATTACGACAACGTCGCTCGTGCTGTAATGTGTGAATAAGCACAGAGTACTAACCACAAGTCTTCTTTCTTCAATCACGAGATAAAATGGCCCGCAACCTGAAGTATCTTACTACAAAGTATCTCCAGCCAATGGTATATCAACAAATATCATCTCAATGCGATCTGCTCTTGTCAGGCTATCATTAAAGGTATAACTTGCCGCAATGAATCCAGCCAAGCTTTTCACGCATTTTACAGTAGCTTCCCACCACACTTTTTTACACTTTTTTGGGGCACGCATCTTTTACCCCGTATCGAATAAGAAAATAAAATGGACACGAAGCCGGACACGACTTTATACGACGATGGAATCAGCCGTGGCACCCAGTGCAGCTCATCCGAGACGCTGGCCCTGGCTATGACTCCAGCATGGTCTTCATCATTATCAACAACATCAAAATTCCACTTATCCATCGACCCGCTTCGCACGCCGATTCCTTTACCGACGTTTACCCCTATATCGAACATCCAGAAGGAGCAGGAGGAAGAAATCACACGTGATTTTGTCCACGCCTCTTGCCGCCTCTATGAGGCCACAGTGGTTACAGCAGCCGCGTGCAACAGGCTCATATGCGACATGTCTGGGTTGGATCGTGATACTGCAGCGTCTACTGCGCAAACTGTCGTGAAAAATGACTCTTTCTACAAGGACCCCTACAGCATGCCACGGGAGGCAATTGTTCTCCAGATGCTGCTAACCGCGACTGAGCACCGCCTAGCTGCCATCGGCGCCATGGCGGGCATGGTTATTGATGCACGGGCATCTGCCGTGGAAAAGGGATACCTACTCTCTTTATCCGGAAAGTCGAATTCTTCTGATACGTCTTATGCATCTGATGCTGCGATATTCGCTACCTACACAAACGGAACCACGGCAGAGACAGACATGACCGATCTTTTGAAGAACCTGGACAAGTTGGCATCTCTTGTCGACCCATTATGGTACACGACGTATAGGACCGACGGACCGGAGGCGAACGAGCTTGCAAGGACTTTTCGACGCGGACTGCGCCGCTGCAAAGAGGCCCTTGTGTCAACGCAGACGTGTGCACGCCAGATTGCAAAAGGAAGGACAGTGGGGACCTCGGGCGTCGTTTCTTACGCAACTGTGCCATTTACATCGAGCCGTTTTGAGCAGGCGATTGCAAATAAGGTGCGCGCCAGCGTGTGCGGCGTTGTCGAAGAAACACGCAACGCCGCTGAAAGGACCAAAGATCTGGCCGATGCTGCAGTCTGTCTGGCCGAACAACATCACAAGGCTCAACAGAGAGCTGAGAAGCAGGCACAGAAGCAGGCACGGAAGATGGCCCGTTCACATCAACCTTGGAAATTCCGGCTGTTTACATACGGCCCCAAAGTACTCGAAGGACACGAGGCCCAGATGCCCGATGCAGTCGACGGGAACCCACAAGAGAAGAAGGCTGTCGGAACAGGCACAGAGACGTACTCCAGAATGGGCGAAAATTTGGATACGGCCACCGACAGCACACTCGGCGAAGCTGATGAGCTCGATGACCTGCTCAAACAGGCGCAAGCTGCTACTCAACAAGCTGTGACGGCTGCTTTGACGATTGAAGGCCGCGCGATGCAGTCAATGGCGCCAGGCGTTAAGAGGAAATAATTAAATATGGTAGAGTGTACATCTAGAACAGTTGAAACCCGTTTTCTCAAAAGCTTCTCGAAAGATCTCTGTTGATATCGTGACAATGTGCAGCGTAGATGATCGCCCAAGTACGGGTGTCGACATTTCCTGTTATACGATTGGCTGAATTTGCACACAACAGTGGGGCTCCTTCCTGTATCTTTAGACTTTGGGTGAGACGGGAGAGCGGACTTTTGGTGGCGCTTGGCTAAACGCCGCCGGGTCGCAGCTGCCGTGTCGTCGCCTCTTTTTGCGGGGTGGGTTTCCTGCCCGCCAAGCTCCAGCTTTGTCCGCTCTTCGTGCAGCCTCGCGCCTTCCTCGACCGTCGGACATTCTGTGTACAGCTGCAACGGCGCATAAAAGACGTGACTGCCGTGTCTTGTTGTCCTTCTCATCTCCTCCAGTCGCAGCTTCCGTTCTGGTGTTAACAAACATCCCACCTTCTATCTCCGAAGCTCGAAGAGTAAAGCTCGAAGCTCAAAGCTCAATCCCGTTTCTCGTCACATCATTTCTTACTTCCTTCATCTCACCTTCATCTCACCATCCCGCTATTTCCAATTGACCTTTGTCAGCTTCAACTCTCTTGCTCTTTTGTCAGCTTACCATTCTTCCGTCCCATTCTACCGTCTACGATACTCCCGTTGGGAAGTTCCGTCTTTCTTCCGTGCCGGCCAAATCCCAATCCCAATCCTCAACCCCTCTCCCTCTCCTCTCCCTCTCCCTTTCCCTCACTATGACCAAGCTCATCGTCGTGACCGGTGCGACCGGCAACCAGGGCGGCTCTGTCGCGGCAACTTTCCTGGCCCTGCCTGGCTGGAAGGTCCGTGCCATTACGCGCAACCCGGACTCGCCCAAGGCCCAGGATCTGAAGAAGGCCGGCGCTGAGGTCGTCCAGGCCGACTTGATCAGCGATGACACCACCGCCCTCAAGCAGGCCTTTGAGGGTGCCCATGCCATCTTTCTCAACACCGACTTCTGGGAGACGTACCGTCCCGCCGCGGCCAAGTTTATGTCGGAGGGCAAAGACCCGGCAGCGGCCGGCCGTCTGGCTTTCGACTACGAGACAAAGTGCCGCAAGAACGTCGCCAACGTGGCCGCTACGATTCCAACGCTCGAGCGTCTTGTCGTGTCGAGCTTGACGTCCATCATTGGCGGCTCTCTGCCGCTGTCCGACTCATCGAAAACGACGCGCTCGTTCCACCCCGAAGCCAAGAACTGGGGCGTCGAGTACATTGAGACTGAGTTGCCTGAACTGGCGGCCAAACTCTCGGTGATTGTCCTAGCTGCCTACAACAAGAACCGCCTTGTCATCCCGCACAAGAATGCCGAGGGCGTGTACCAGTTCTTCTCGCCGCTCAAGCCGGGCATCCACGTGCCGACGATCGACCCCACGACGGGCACGGGCGCGTTTGTGCGTGCTCTCGTGGAGGACGAGCCGGCCGGCACAAAGCTGCTCGCGTACGACAGCAATCAGACCCTGGAGGGGATTGTCGAGGTCTTTAGAAGAGTGACGGGCAAGGATGAGAAGACGGCCATGATTGTGCCCGTGTCGACATCCATGCTCGTCCAGATGGGCCAATCGTGGGAGGTGCTAGCCGTCGTGGACTACATCAACGAGCATGACATGTATGAAAAGGGCGAGCCGGGCTTCATCAAGCCGAGCCAGTTGCGGAACCCGCCGACGCGGCCGTCGTTTGAAGACTGGGCCAAGACGGTGGATTGGGACAAGCTGATTGCGGGCGAGCAGTAATGGTGTGTGTGTATGTATGAAACAGTTGTGTAGCAAGAGAGTGGAAATAAACATTAGGTTTTTGTAAAGCATCTATGGCTGTCTAGAGAAGAGAGATGTTATCAGGCAAATAACAAGAAAAAACAAAGCAAAATAAAGTCGCGGAAGCAAAAGCAAAAGCAATGGCAAGGCTATCTAAAGAGCATGATATGTACGCCGTAAATGAATGACCGTTAAATATGCACGAAGAAAAAAAAGGAAAGGGAAAGAAAGCTATGAACAATAGAGGTATAAGGTGAGTGGGAAGTGTTGCGAGTAAAGAGTGTTGTGTGATTTGTGAGTGTATTTGAATAAGGTAGACGGAGGGGGCAGGCGGGGAGACATGGGATCTCATCGTCGAGAAAGTCGACCAGGAACCACATCTAGTGGTCCGTCTCGGAGCCGTCAGACCGCTTCTCTTCGTTGCCGGCAACAGGTGCGCCAACAGGGACAGCCTTTTCGCCCTCCGTGACTGTCTCATTGTCATTGTCGCTGCCGCTGCCGCCGTTGCGTGCTGCAGCCTCGTCCGTCACCTGCTTCGTCTTGCGGATGTCGTTGAAGCCCATACCCCAGGCCGAAATAAAGCAGACAAGGGACACGGCCAGCACCATGTAAAAGACAATGTCGAGCGAGTCCGAGTAGGCTTTGAGGATACCAGGGATCTGGGCGGAGGGGACGACGTTGCGAAAACCGGTGGCACCGGCCTCCAAAACAAGACCGGCGTTGGAATCGGGGGCGTACTTGTGGAGGTTGGAGGTGAGCTTGGTGTCGAAGACAGTATTGAAGAGCGTCAAAAGAATGGACGGGCCAAGGTACTGGCACCAGACGATAAAGGCCATGCCGGCGGAGAGCTCTTCGGGCGAGACGGCGTGTTGGACGGCGACGATGGGCTAAAAAAAGAGTGTGAGCGAAGCGAACGAAAACGACCTAATCGAGCGAAGCGAGGACAGAAATCAAAAAGAAAGAGAAGCGAGCGAAGCGAGGAAATAAAGAGAGAGCTTACCATTTGAAAACCGACACCACGGCCGAAACCAGCAAGGATTTGGAAACCGACCCAGTTGGCCTCGGAGGTGCCCGGCTGCAGCAGAGTATAGAGACCGCTACCGATGGAGAAAAGAAGGGCACCAAAGATGGCAAAGGGCGGGATGTAGCCGACCTTGGACACGAGGATACCAGACGAGACGGCACCCACGACCTGGGGCAGGATGGTGGCCAACAGGTAAACACCGCTCATAATGGCAGTCACACCTTTAACAGCCTGGAAATAGATGGGCAGGAAAAAGGCAGAGCCAATGACACCGGTCGTCAGGAAGGCATAGTTGACACCGCTCATCCAGACATGGCGGCGACGCACAATGGGGAAGGGCAGCAGCGCCTCGTTGCCCTTGTGGTAGTTCCAGGCGACCCAGACCAAGAAGGTAGCGCCGGAGCCGACAAAGAGGCCAATAACCTGGGACGAGTGCCAGGCGAACTGGTTGCCGCCAAACTGCATGGCCAGCAACAACATCACAATGGCGGGCGCAAAGAGAGCAAAGCCGACCAGATCCAAGTGGCGGTGCAGCTGCCGGACGACGGACATGGGCGGCTTCTTGGGGATCTGGTCGGGGACGCGGAGGAAGAGGAGCGGGACGGCGACAATCAACCCGAGAGGCAGGTTGATGTAGAAGCACCAGCGCCAGGTGTAGCCGGTGGTGAAGGCACCGCCAATGAGCGGGCCAAGCACGACACCGAGCTGGGCGACTAGAGGGGTGAGTTAGAGGGAACGCATAAAGGGTGGGGAGAAAGTAATAAAAAAAACCAGCAATGTGGTAGACGTCAGACAACTTACCACCCAGAATGGCACCGGTGAGAGCTAGTGAGAAAGAGATGTTAGTCGGGTTGCACGGAAGTGAGGAGATGAGGAGGTGAGAAGATGAGACTAGGGGTGAAAACGAGAGGAATTTGCGAGCAACAGATAAAAGCAAGGAAATCAAAAACAAAGGAGAATCGAGCGAAGCGAGGACGGGAAAAACGAGGATCCAAAAGACTCACGAGGACGGCGTTCCAGCGGCACAGAGGCCGAAAGAATGGTAATGGCACCGTTGATCAGGCCGGACGCGCCAATACCAGAGACGGCACGGCTGATGATCAACATGGCCGACGACTGGGCAGCACCGGAGAGCGCAGAGCCCAGCTCAAAGATGAAAAAGAAGACGATAAAGGACCACTTGAGCGAGAAGTGCAGGTAGATCTTGCCGGTCATGAGCTGCAGGACGACACTACCGAGCTGGTAGGACGACGCGTACCAGCCGACATCCTTGAGCGAGTGGAAGTCGTCGGTGATTTTAGGGACGGCCGTAGAGACGACGGACGTGTCGAGCAAAATCAAGAAGCAGGCGAGGGCGAGGGAGAGCAGCAAAAAAAAAGAGCTTGACGCCGGTGACCTGGTCGTACTGGCCCTGGGGTTGGTTGGCCTGGGGCTCCGGGTCGACGGCGAGGGCGGTGGCCGGTGCGGTGATGGTGTCGGTGATGGACTGGCGCTCATGTTTGTCGTCGAAACCGGTGGCGGCGGACGGCGCCGTCGTTGGCTCGTCCCGGATTTGGGTGTCGGCCATTGTTGATTTTGTTGACGCACTGAAATATGCTGCGGCGTCAGTCCTCGGGACGGATCGTGACGGTTGATGATGCTTGGCTGTTGGTGGCGTCGTTGTTGGTGATGTCGTCTGTTGGCTGAACGGTGACACGATACATGGGACGAAAAGAAAATAAAGAAAAAGAAAAGAGACAGAAAAAAAGAGATAGCCGCCGAAGACCAAAAGAGGAAGTATACCACGAACAAAGGCCGTGTGCCGCGAACCGTCCCAGAAAATAAAAATGGCAAGGAGATCCTCTGCGTCTTATATCAAGAAATAGGATGAAAAAAGGAAAAGGGATTGGGATTGGGTGAAAAGAGGGTGAGCAGTGAGAAAAACGGCACAAGGACGAACAATAACCACCGAAACGGAAAAGAAACCGACAGGGCTGACGGAGAATGGGCGATGGGACAGTAGAGGGAGACGGATCGTGGGACAGTTGGCACTGGCAGGCCGCAGGTGTGGACGTCGTAACTCCTTCAACCTCCGTATTCCGTGTAGGAATCCGCGCAGGAGGACAAGACCCGAGCGGGAATGGGTGAACAAAGTTTGCCTTGCGTTATGTTTTTGGTCTTAAGGTAGAGGGGGAAAAAAAGTGTGGTAAGACGGTGAGGAACCACTGAGCCAGTATATTTGTTTAGTCTGAAGGATCGAAAAGAAAAAGAAGGCTGTCACGTTAACTTCAAATATGAGTCGAGTCGACGAGGAGGAAAGCAAAAGGGAAAAGAGGGTGTGCTGCATATAACGGGCATAACGGGGCCGTGTCAATGCTAGCGGCGCGTATTGCAGTACGTTTTGACTACTGTGTACTCCATAAACCGTTTGTTTTTTGCGTGTGTTTTTTGCTGTTCCTTCGCTTCCTTCCTTTTGCTCATGTCCCTAAAATACTGGACCCTTTTTTTTCTCAGCCGGGTCCCATAAAGGTTACCCCGACAAGTCCGTCCTGCTGGGAACGGCCGTTGTGGTTGAGCCGCTACGGCAAGCGGAGGACAGCAAAGAAAGAAAGAAGAACTGACTGAAGAGAATGTCAAGATATGGCGGCAGCTAATGAAGCCCGACAAAGCTGACAAAAGCAAAAAGAGAAGGAACGAGAAAAGGAGAAGAGAAAAGAAAAGAAAACAGCAGTCGAGGACCGGCGTTGAGAACGGCCAAGACGGAGTTCGTCCATAAAATAAAAGGAAAACAATCGATGACAAATGTGTAAACTGTAAACTGCAAACCGTACCGTCGAGGAGTCACTGAAAGTCAAGCATTCACAACAAAAGTGCACAAAATACAATAGAACGCACAACACAGCACGGCAAAAGTCGCCGGGCGGCAGGCAGAATTCAAAGTCAAAGCAGATGTCAGATGGAGGATCGGCTACAACAAACAGCGCGAATCGGTTCAAAATGCGAGCAGAGAAGAGTGAGATAGCAAACCTCCTCACAAGGTTCCATAACGGTGAGAAAATCGTTGTCATCAAGTCGATTCATCCACACAAAAAGACACTGTCGGCAGTCACGCTTCAATCTCAATCTCTCCCAATGTTCCCTGAATGAGACAGTCCGTACGACGTATGCACATCGTTAGAAAACAAAGAAAAGCACAGAAAGCACAGAAAGCACAGAAAGCACAGAAAGCAGGCAAACGGGCAAGCGTGGCCGTCAGAAGCCCGAACTTTTGACAGTCTTTGACCACTCAGGACGCAGAACGACCAGCAGAGACCCAGTAATCCTTTGGAAACACGCAACCCTCCCTGGTGTTCCTTGCTTGCCTCGCTTGCTTCCCTCCAATCTCACAGCATCCACCTTTACCCTGACGTTCTGCTGCACGCGCAGTCCTTTTCCTCTTTTGTGCCCGTTTTTTCTGTCTTTTTTCTGTTTCTTTCTGTCGTTTTTTGCTGCACAGTTGACGCTGCGGTCAGACGTGGCGGCGTCTTTCCTTGTTAGGAAAACAATCTTCATTGTTTGGGGGAGGGACCAGGATGGTCAGAGGGGCGTGGCCGGGTAGACTCAGCCTAAAATCAGACAGAGACGCAAAAGGGTGACAAAATGCGACAAATGCGATAAAGCTGCAGCCTGGACCCTTGTTCGCCTGTCATAATTCAGTGCATTTTTGGCTTGGAGAAAAGAGATCGTCCAAAACACCAGCGCCGACCCGGGTGCGGCCACCACCAGATCGTAACGCCGGCTGGCCGTATTCTCCGCGAGGTGGGATGAAAGTAAGAGGATTGTTTGGAGAGAGACAGCAAAAGGGGCAGCCTCGTGGAATCCATCTGATTGGCAGATGTCAGATCAAAATTGCCCAGGTTCAAGCTAGCCCGCTAGCGCTGCCTGGAGCCCCACAGTGACCCCAAAAGACCCACTGACTAATCAGACCCGGAACCGGAACCGGGTCTCAAAAACAGCACATTCCCGTATCCGCCGCACTTTTGACACGGCCCAACCCCAAGATGCCAGCCGGGTGACCGTATGATTGACAGACTGTGCCTCAGCCTTACGTCAATCGTTTTTACACACAGAAAATCACAGAAAATCAGACGTGGGCCCCGACGGTCCATCAAGATGTCCGGGTCTTGACAGCTTCTGCCGTCCAAAATTGTTTATTACAAAAACGAAGGAACGCACTGGAAGCCGTTCCTGTCCGGACAAGGGATTCAGCTTTGCATCTTTTTTTCTGCTTTGTCGTTCCCGGCCGTTTGATCCCAATCTCCTGTTGGTTGTTGACTTACACGAAAAAGGCATACTGAGTACAGACATATCCGGTCGCTCTTGCCACACTTACACAAACGCGCCTCCACGCACCTGCCACAGCAACGTCCAACTGCCGTTGCACCTTCCTGTTGCACCTTACCTTCCTTCTGTACGGAGACCTCGCTGCACCTTACTGTTCCTTCCCTTTCCTGCACTTGTGGACCACCACTCTTGCCGTGCCTGCCGAACCTGCCGTACCTTCCACACAACCTCCACCATGATTAGTCTCTTAGGGGAAGGCCTCTCAGAAGGCCGTCCCTCTCAATCACAGTCTCGTTCACCTGACCAGGCACAAACACAACCGCCCACACAGTCATCCTCAACACAAGGCTCACAGCCTTCCACATCGCCTGCTGGCCCAGTCTCTACGCCGGCCGCCCGCCGCACACGGGCCAACAAGGCATGCACCAACTGTGCCCGCATCAAGTGCAAATGCATCCCCCGAGCTGGACTCGGCCCTGATGGCTACGGCTGTGAACGCTGCCACCGTCTGGGCAAGACGTGCGAGCCGTCCATAACGCTGGCGCCGTCACCGCG
Organism: Sporothrix variecibatus; assembly: GCA_016097105.2. Classification (NCBI taxonomy): domain Eukaryota; kingdom Fungi; phylum Ascomycota; class Sordariomycetes; order Ophiostomatales; family Ophiostomataceae; genus Sporothrix; species Sporothrix variecibatus. The sequence goes on along the minus strand of JADMNI010000001.1, from coordinate 336,596 downwards.
GCGGGCCCGACAGACGACATCCACAGCAGCGCCGCGTGTCAAGCCGTCCAACTCGCGGTCGGCTCGCCTCGAAGCCAAGCTGAACGATCTTGTTGATTTGCTGCGAACATCACAGGCGATATCCGAGCCTGGTGAGGCAGGCGCCGCGGCGGCTGCATCGGCGGCAGTGGCTGCCCCGGACCACTCTGATGACGACGTCGACGACGCCGACGGTGAGGCCGATGCCGACGCCGACGGTGACGACGACGAAGATACCTCACCGCATTCGGCCATCACGGGCGGTGCTGCTTCCGGAGCGGCCTCGACGGCACCCACGACACTGCCCGACGCCGATCCAGACAACACGGACGTTGATGTCGACTTTGACGGGCCAGACAGTAGTACTACCACAACAGAAGTGAACGACGACCTTTTGCCCCACGAAATGGAAGCCTGTCTGCGCCGCTTCACGGAAGACATGCTCCCTCTCGCTCCGTTTCTGTACATCCCACCCGATGTCACGGCTCGCCGTCTCCATCGCATGTATCCCTTTTTGTGGCGGTGCATCAAGGCCGCCGCCTGTGTCCACCCGGCCCACCGTGTGCGTGCCGCCGCCCAGGCCCGCGCCGCCATTATCCGCCAAGTCGTCGCCCGCGGCGAGCGCAGCATGGACGTTTTGTTGGGCATGCTAACCTTTGTCACTTGGGTGCACCTTTCCACAAAAGACCGCTTCCACCGCAACTTTGCCACCATGGTCGCGCAGATGGCCGTCTGTGTGGCCTGGGACTTGGGCCTGACGATGCCACCGCTTCTCGAACCGGCGTCCACGGCCGGCGAACGTTTTGTGCCGGTCGTGCAGATCCCCGGGATCCCTTCGTCCATGTGGAAGGCTCAGCGTACCATGGAAGAACGCCGCGCCGTGCTGGGTGTGTACCTCGTGACATCCGTCACGTCGCAAATGTTCCGGTCCGCCGACGGTCTGCGATGGTCGCCCTACCTCGACCAGTGCCTGGACCAGCTGTCGCAGCAATCCACCATCCCACAAGATGCCACACTCGTCAGACACGTCAAGATGCAGGTGCTCATCAACCAGGTGCGGTATGCGTCGACCAATGGTGCCGCCGGCGGCGACGTTAGTAGCCCTGCCAACACAGGCTGCATGTACCGGTCCTTTGGCAGCGGTCCCGCGAACCTGCCGAGTGCGTACATGGACGCCCTGCGGGCCCAACTCGACGAGATTGTCGGCGTCGTCGACGGGCAGAGTCCTGCGTTTGAGAATTTTACCACGCACAACCTCTATCACTTTGCCATGCTGGCCATCCACGAGTCGGCTCTGGCGCGGAAGCCACCACCACCCAATACGGGTGCAAACGCTGCAGGTGGTCTGGGTGGCGCCGGGGGCGGCTGGGTCCTGCCCGACTTGCGTCGTTTCGAGATTTACCAGCGCTGTTTGGTATCCGTCCAGGCCTGGCTGGAACGTTTGTTTGCCTGGCCACTGCCGTGCTATGTCTGTCTGCCCTCGGGCACGTACCTGCAGATGTTTTATGTACTGGTCTGTCTGCACAAACTGACGACACTGCGGGACCCGGCGTGGAACGTTGACGCCGTCCGGGATGTGATGGACCTGTTTCCGACCATTGACCGGATCCTGGGCATGTGCGAGGAGCTGCGAGATATGCTGGCGCAGGCCAACCAGCCGACAGGGGCGCCGGGAGCAGCCACTTCTGCTTCTGCTTCTGCTTCTGCGTCGAACAACACGCCCGACAACGGCTCCTCCTCGGCGGCAGCATCATTGAACAAGACGAGCACGACCCCATTCTGGTGGCCATCCGCAAGTTCTCGACGCTGAAAGTCATCTGGCAGAACGAGATGCTGGCCCAAGATAGAGAGCGGGAACAAGAGGCGGCGGCGACAGTAGCAGCACGGTCGGCAGCTGCTGCCCACACAGGAACGTACGGCGGCACGGCGTCCGTGCCATCGTCCGGTCCCATCCTCATGAACGGCGCACCGCCCGTCCCGACCTTTGAAGCACCACCGCCCATTGACTTCTTTTCGGGGTACTCGCTCGACGTGTTGAGCTACTTCCATGCCATGCCAGATGCCATGGCCGATGTAACTTGGCCGTGAGGTGTCGTGGGTGTGTCTGGATGTGTACGATTAACGACGCAGTTTCTTTTCTTTCAATCTACTTTTTCTTTGTACGCGCAATGTTTACTACGATATACCCAGCTCCAGAAAATAGGATAATGAGATGAATGAAGATGACAAAGAAACGAAGTGTCGTGATCTTCTGTTGGGACATTAAACGGTCGTCAAATTTTGTTCCCACGTGACCTTTAATTTCAAAGAAAAACACTTTGACCACCTCTCTCCTCGTGTTTTTTTCTTGTCGTTGCCCGACGTGTCCGGGAACCATACCCTGTCGAGCCTGTCGAGCCTGTTCTGCCCTGCCCGTGGACAAGGGTGCGCATGACGGGATGGGACTGGGGGTTGGTTGGTTGGCGTTGGGAGAAGGCGGGCAATTTCAACAGGGCTGGAAGAGCGGGACATGAGAAGAAAGGAAGAAAGGAAGTAAAAGAAGAGAAAAGAGAAGACGCAACGCGAACAACACGAGTTCCGCAAGTCGACACGGACAGCGACAGGACAACGACAGGACAGCGTCAGGACAGCGACATGGGATGACCCGACGAAGCGATGAAGCGGAGATTTGAACGGCTGAAGACGACAAAGCCAAGAGAAAGGAAGAGAAGAGGCGCAGGGGACGAGGACAAGCTTTTTTTTTTTCGGTCCACAGTCACTGTCGCCGTCAACAGTCGGCATCAAGAGACAGACTCAGCCGCCTGTTCATCGCATCTTCCGTGTCGTCGTGCTGTGTATGCACCCGTATCGGTCAAGTGTGCCGCCGTTTGTCTTGTCTTTTCTTTTCTCTTTTTCTCTTTTGTCGTGGAATGCAATATTGGGTTTTATTCGCGTTTTAATTTGTTCGTGTTCTTCTGTCCCATTCTTTTCATTCTTTTATTCTTTTTCCTCGTATTTTTGAGGGTCGGGAGGGTCTTGGCAGCATTTCACTCCGCACCCATCTGAAATGAGATGAAAAATGCGGGCGTGCCTGAACAGAAAAGTGCCCGAAATGCGAATGACAACAAAAAGACATAAAACGCGTCGCTCTTCTCTTTCGTGACGTGGGCGACCATACCGCAATGGGTTGCTTTAAGTCCAGCAGTCCCAGTGGAGCCGTTCCAGTGGGTGGACAGCCCAGGCCAGGTACCTGAGCTACTGTCCACCGCTGCTATTAATACTTTTCGTCGTATGTGCTCACTCCCCACGAAAAACGCACAATACGCACAATACGACGACACGAGACCCGGCCAATCCGCCAGCCCTTTTCAATTTCATTCTCGAGAAGAGGCACTCGCTGTGACATTTCTGTTTCTCTTTTTGCTTCCTTTTGCTTCCTTTTGCTGTTCTCACACTCTGGCCCAAAACACGAGCCTGGGCCTGGCCTGCACCTCTGACGCTGGCGTCTGACAGAAAACAGCCTCAGAGGCCTGTTACGGACACGCCTACTCGGGTTGCAGGCCTCAAACAGGCCGCTCCCTGACATCTCCTGTCAAAAGCACAGCACTGTGTACATATGTGTACACATATTACATATACTGCGTCGATTTGTGCGTCGGTTTGCGTTTGTGCATCGTGTGATCTGAGAGGGAAAGAACCTACTCAGCTGCTGTGTAGCGTCAGCAGGGCGCATATCTGAGACCTTTTTTGCTGCGAGGAAAGAGCGACCTGCCAGCGACGAGGCATGTCGTCATGGCGCGTACTCAGAACAGACGCAGAGACAGTAAAAAGCACAGGCCTCAATGTTCTTGTGTTTTCAATTCAGTCAAAATCCTCATCGCATCGCATCTCAGTCGTGAAGAATTGTTTTGTGCTCATCTTGTTCGCTTTATGCCATCGTTCCGCCCATCTTTCTGCCCATCAGTGCACATCACACTTTCCACTGCATGGCTCTTTCTTCAGGAACCAAGAACTGCAAGAACTGCATACAGGAAGGAGCCGTAATTACATGCCCACCAAAAATGCGTCGCGTTGGCCCAAACTGGCATCGTCCGTTCGCCGGGTCACTCTTTCCCAGCAGTCCACGCCCAGCGGGACCCACTCCAACTGGCGCAAGAAAATCAAAGAGCTTTTCTCTTTTCTGAAGCAAAAACGGGCAAGCGTGACCCAACCATTGGCAACTGGCGCACACCTCTTCCCACTCTTTCACTTCTTTCAGGGGGGATACGTAACTTGGGCTCCATTTTAATGTGGGAGACACACCAAAAAGGGGACGAAAAGGTATGTACCTCTCCCATTTCTCGGGCGCGCCTTCCTCGTCTTCCTTGTCTTTTTGTCTCTTCGTATTGACGGCATGTCAGATTCCTCCAAGGCGCTAAGCCCCATTGCCCCCCTCTTTTTTCTCGTTCTTTCTTTTCCCAGTGAGCGCTGAGTCCGCGACTGCCCATTTCGAGCCAATCTGCCTTTGTCCAGCACGCTCACCAACTGTGGCCGTCGCCCCCTTGGCAGCCGCTTGGCTCTTTCCTTTTCCTTTTGTCGGGCTCTTTTCGTCCTTTTTGCTCCTTCCCTCCTGGCTTCTCCTGCAGCATGCAGATGCAAAATGCAGGCCCTCCCGCTGTGCGGGTCACTGCAGCCACTGTAAGCCACCCCGTTGCCTCTTACCGTTTGTACCGGTTTCTCCTGTCAATCGCTGTTATGGACGCTGCATTCAGCGTAACACTGCTGATCCCCTACCTGTCTCTCGCTTCTTTTTTTCCTGAGCTCAGGTCCTCCCCCTACCCCTGCTCCTTCTTGTTCTGTTACGCAGCACGCGGAATAGATTTCAACGCCAGCCGCCAACTTTTGGGTCCCCTCCACCGTCCACTGTAGTTCGTAGTGTCTGTTCCTGCCGTTTTGGTCACTTTTTGGTCCTTTTGCACGCATTTTACCTCATTTTTGACTCCGTTCCTCCTTCCCGAAGCTTACGTCGTCGTTTTTGCTTTCTCGATCCCCCGTATTTTCTTTTGTTCTTTTGTTCTTTTTTCCTCTTATTCTTTTCTTATCCTCTTCTCTTGTTGACGTCGCTGTTTCTCTCCCTTGCATTGTCTCGACTTCTTTTTTGACACTTTTGTCTTTTGGCCTCTTCTTTGCCGACGCTTCCTTCCATTTTGGATCTTTGGGTCTTTCTTTGGAACTTCGCTCTTTCTCTCCTTCCCTCCTTCCTGCCTTGGTTATCCAACCTCCCTTCCTCTCTCCTTCCTCCCTTTCGCATCGACCCGTGTGTCTGTGTCTGTCTTCCCATCTCAACCCCCTTTTTACGCCTTTCTCACCCAACCCAGCAAACAACTGAATCTCGACTTTTGACGACATCCGACGACAAATACTAGACGACTCTTCAATCTCATCACGACGTCGACAGTTGCTGCACCGCGGCATCCATTCGCTTTTCAAAACTCCCCACCCCATTGCGCGCATCAATTTCCCGGATCTCCCGGACTCTGATTCTGCGGCAATCAAAACAGTCGAAATAACCAATCTATATCGACAATCTACAGTCTGCAATCGGCAATCTACGTCTACACCAACCCGACCGGCTGAATTCAGAACACATCTCGCAAACCAGGTACCTGGAACCAGCAACCGTTTAACCAGACTCAACGTGATCTACGGCGACTCTCGCATCGGCATCCTTGCACGACGCAAAACCACGACAATAGAATTTAAAGTTTGAAACGACTGCAACAGCCGGAAACAATAGAAACAACAGAAAACGACACAAAGCGACTTGCTATTTTTGGGTTCTTTTCTTTTGGCTTTCTTTGGCCTTTCTCGATTCGATTCGACTTTTTTGATTCGACTGTTTTTGGGACACACGACGCGACTTTTCCCCCGGGTTTCTCGCATTCCTCTCGAATTTGGGTCCATTGGGTATTTTCTTAGAGCATATTTTGGCCGATTTTCTCGTGTTTGAATTCTTGGCACTTTCTCACCACCTCTTTTCCGCCCTCGCTACCCTCGCAACCACCACCACCACCCACCACAACCACACACGTTCCCGTCACAATGGCAAGCACCGGCCTCCCCACGACGACACTCGTCCCCTTCGCCTCGCTGCCGTCCTGCGCGACCCAGTGCTACCACCTTTACGACGCCAACGGCGCCTGTGTCCCGCCCGCCGCGCCCACCGGTGACACCGCCCAGTACGCCTCCTGCTTCTGCAACAATGCCCAGATCTCCGCGTTTAGCACCGGTACCGCCGGTGTCTGCGACGACGCCTGTACCGCTGCGGGGAGACGGGCGGTCTCGAGAGCATCCACGTCTGGTTCTCCTCCTACTGCTCCGTCGAGCAAAAGGCCGTAGCCACCAACACCGCGTCCACCACCTCCAGCTCCGCCACCTCCACCAACACCAGTGCTTCTTCCGGCAACAAGAGCACAAACAACTCATGGTAAGTCTTTTTTAGGGACCTCTCTGCGTTCGCAGCTGATCTCCTGCCCTCGTGCCCTCGTGCCCTCCCTTCTCACGCGCTTCGCGCGTTCGTCGGTCAGCCACTAACACTCGTCGTCACCAGGATCGCCACACACTATCAATGGGTCATCTTCATCGTCGTCATGGTCGTCGGCATCACTTCGCTGTGGGTCGGTGCCTGTGTCTGGCACCGCCGCTACCTCCGCAAAAAGGATCGCCAGTACGCCCTCGCCAACATCCGTGCCTCGACCGGTGCCGCCTCAGGCACCACGGGCCTCAACGACCGCTCTATGGACCACGATCTGCACGATCTGGACAGCCACGGTATGGCCTCGCCGACCGATTCCGGCGGGTGCGTTTGCGCCGGGCTCGTTTGATACGGAGAAGCGTCGGTCGAACCTGCTGGGACGGCGGCGTTAGTGTTCCTGCGAGCCGAAGGCGAGCGGGCTCTCAATCTCAACGGTCGTTGACCGCCGGAGGCTGTGTATATCGCGAAGCGATATGAACACGAAGCGAAGCGGAGCAACACTAGTTGCCGAAGGCAATATAACCGCCGGAGGCGATGTTAACGCGGAGCGACAGCGGAGCGATGTGAACGTCAACGACGACAAAGGCGACGACACCAAAAGAGGAGCTGTTTCTACCACCATTTCTACCATTTCTTGCATATTTCCCAACCGCATTCTTTGCCCAGGTCAAACAACCTGGGCTGTACACTTTCTTGGATGTTCTTGGGCATCACTTACAATTTTTGCTTCCATCTCTTACTCTGCACTTTACAACAACACTTCCACGGGACGGCGTTTTTTACTTTGCAAAAGGATACCGGGGTGGCCCCGCTATGTTATTTTCTGTCTGATACTTTCCTTCTTTTTTTTTTGTTTAGTCGTTTCTTGTTTATTAGTTATTTACCACCATTCTGTACAGAGTCATTGATATTTTTCTTGTTTTTGTCCATAATTGAAACTTGTTTTTGTCCAAACAGTCTTCCGTTCATGTCTTTTACTGGTTCTGCTTCCTCCTTCTGGAGACGCTCCGCCTCATTCAGGCCAATCTGCATTCTGATGTACTCCCTCGTAATCGTGCACCTACTGCTGCCAGTCGGCTGAACCTTTTCCGTCGCTTCTGGAACAGACGGAAATAACTCTGGATGGATGCTCGTGGTAAATTGTATCGGCAATGTTCGTCCAGTGTAGTGCGTAGTGGACGAGATATCTCTTTTTATCCCATGATGCGTGCATTCTCACAGGAGGGGGGAACGGCATTCCGGACGCTCTCTGAATCTCTAGCCATGGGGGGGCCGAAGGAGGACGGGATGAATTTGGTGAGGGTGGATGAAAATCAGCACATTCGGATGGTTGACTCAGTCGATGCCCTTGTTTTGTACTCAGCCTTCAGGCTTTCCATGTGCAGTATATGGTTTAACAACGCCACAGAACATCGTACCGATTCTATGTTTTGTTAATCGGCCTTTATTTGTTTTAAAGTCGAGTAGGGTCTCTATTTATTTATCTATTGTTCTAAATTTAGTTCATAGAATTATGTTCTAGTTTAGAATGTATTTCAATATTATGTCTTATTTTAATCCAATTAAATTTTTGTAAAAAATAAAATAAAACTCGAGACAGGGCCAAAAAGTTCGTTGGTATTCTCAGTTAATGGATGCCGTAAAGTATGTCAAAAGTATCATATATATTTAATCTTTTATGTGAAATTCCTCTAGATACCCTATTCATGCCGCAAGTTCCAAAACGTGCAAACATTAAAAAGTCAAAGCGAACAAGTAAATAACAACAACATCTCCATCCTCCATCTCCTTAGCGGATAGCCAACTTCTCCGTCTTGTGCCGCGCCTGCTCCTCGGCTGCATCCATGTACAGATCAATCAGGCAGCCAGCCGACCACGCCTGTGTCGGCGACGAGTCCTGGCAGTACGCGCCGTCCTTCTGAGTCAACTCCGTCAGACCCGCCCACACGCTCTCCTGGATCTGCTCCTTGCACCCCATCAACCGACGCGTCACCTGCTGGAACGCTTCGGTACGGCCCTCATCATCGTTGGGCGACTGGGCCGCGCGACGTCTCAAATCAAACTTGAGCAGGGCGCGCAGGAAGAAGCCCGTCGGCCACAGCCACTCGGGGCCCTGGTGGTAGTTGCGGCCCTTTGATGTGGCAAAGTCAGTGCTGTCCTCGCTGTTGACATAGTAGGGGCGGTAGTTGAGGTCGGCCGGGTCGAGGGTGGCCATGCCCGTCGGTCCTCTGAGCACAGTATCGGCGAGGCACAGGGCGTGCGTCGCGTGGTTCTCGTCAAACAGGTCCGGGGCCACTGTCATTGTAATGGCAAAGTTGGGCCGCAGCTGGTAGTCCTCGTACTCCTTGCCGGACTTGTACAGATCCTTGTAGATGCCGCGGCGGTTGACCACCTTGGGGTTGACGTCGTAGTTCTCGTCATCCGAGGGCAGTTGGGGCACATAGTAGCAGCGCTCAAAGTTGTCCTCGATCAGTGCCGCCCAGTCCTTGAACGTAATGGACGAGCCGTCGGCCTTCTTGACACCCTCGTGCGCAAAACCGCCCTTGCTGTTGCGGTGGGCCAGCCACTTCAGCGTGCTGTACAGCAGGCCCGTAATCTCAATGGCGGCACCATCACGGGGCGTACCGGGAACACCCTTGGACCCAGCCTTTTCGCTCTCGCCCATTTTGTCCATCCACGTGCCGCAGTTGGACTGGTTGCCACCAAAGATAAAACCGTTGGTCCAGTCGACATGCACGTCAATGTTAAAGCCCTCGTCGCGCATCTGCATGTCCAGACCGGGGCCGGCGTTGGCCTCACGGAAGGACATGCCTGTGGCGTGACGCTGCAGCGCCTCCTGGATGACCTCCTCGATCGTGCTCTCCTGCGAGTAGGCACGCGCGTCATTGGAGTCGAACCAGGTGTCGTCGTTGGGCAGGAAGCGGCGCTTAACCTTGGTCTGGAGCAACTCGTCGCCGTCGGAAGCCAGGTTGACGTAGTCCTGAATGCACTGCAAGAAGAACCAGGTGGCGTCACGAGCGTTGTAGCGCGGGTTGCCGCCCGAGCCCAACAGGTTGGGAATCATGCCGTGCTTCAAGACACTGGCAAAGGCCAAGATGTGCTCCTTGGCCTCGTCATAGCGACCGGTACCCAGGAACAGACCGCGCATGGAAATAAAGACGTCACGGCCCCAGCAGCGTGCCCACTCGACGGCGAAATGCGGCAGACCGGCAGCCAGCGACGGCACCAGGCGGTTGGGGTACAGCGAGGCTGACTGCACGAGACCCGTCTGCTGGATGCTGACCATGGCCAGGCTCTGCACGAACCACTGGCCCTCGCGGACGTCGACATTCATCAACTCCATCGCACGGTCCCAGCTGGCCTGGTAAGCCGTCTTCATAATCAGGCCAAAGTAGCGCGGGTGCAAGAAGGCCGGGATGGGCCGGATGGCGTCGAAGCGCTCCTTGAACCAAGCGGCGGGCTTGCCCAGGTTGCTGTGTGTGTTCTTGGTAGAGATGCGCTCGAGGCGGCCCGAGATGTAGTCAAGGGCCCACTGGCCGTCTCGCAGATTCTGGCATAGCGGGTGGGCCAGGTTGTTGTCGCGCACGACATTCTTCAGAATGCTGTACCAGCCCTGGAGACCAGCGTACACCAGACGGCCATAGCCAGGAAGGTTGTACACACCATCTCTGCCGTCGCTCGAGTCGCGCTCTTCGGCCTCACAGCGATACAGCAAAAAGTTGAGGTCAACCAGACTCAGCTCACCAAAGGCCGCCTTAGCGCCAGAGGTAACAAACGTATCGAGACCGGACGAGTGCTCGGCCGTCGGGATCCACGTCTCAAAGAGCGCGATACTGCCGGCGGGAACTTGTCGGGGACGGCAATGGAGGTATCGCCGTTGTTGTAGTCGAGCTTGATGCCGGGAAGGTCGATCACGCGGCTGGGTAGGCCGCGCAAGAACTTGGTGTCGTCGAGGACATTCTTAGTGGCCTCTTCGCTGGTGTCGACCTCGAGCATCCAGCTGCCCAGGTGGCGCGCGCGGGTACCCGTCAAGTTCACGGGGCTGAAGGCACCGTTGCCGTTACCGTAGCCGGGGTAGGCCGTGTGAGCAATGAGGAAATAACCCTTGCGCGACTCGGGGTGCACACGGTGCACGGTGACGTACTCCTCTTCGTGATGGATGTGTGTCTCGGCATAGCCGTCCTTGCCCATCAGCACATGGATCTGGTTCAGCAGCTTCTTAATGCCGCCAATCCCATTCCGGCCGCTGCCGACCTTAACGGCACGACTCGACGATTCGGACGTGTAGAGACGGGTCTCGTTGACCAGATCGACCAGGCGTGGGTAGATTTCGTCGTAGCCCATGACACTGCCCGTGGCACTGGCGCACATGCTCACAAGAGCGGCATTGGGCAGCGTATCGCGGGCATCGCGCTTCTGGGCAGGGACCTCGTTGTCGTGCGTGCAGTCCATGAAGAGGGCCTGGACGGGCACGACACGGATACGGCGGATGATTTCGCGGCAGAGCTCGCCGCCGTCCGCCGCCTTGCCGTTGGCCACCTCCTTATCACCGTCGGCAGCGCGGCCATTGGCCTGTGCCTGCTTCTTGGTGGCGACATCCGAGCGAGTGACCTCGTCCACCTCGAAGCTGCCAATGGGCCGACCGCCGTGCTTGTGCACGAGACGGCTCATCTCGCCCGTGTTCCAGGCCTGCATGGCCTCGCGAATGAGCGAGCTCAGACCCAGGCGTTTGACAAAGATGTAGTCGGTGTCCTCAGAGCCCGTGAACAGCTCGGCCACCACATACAGGTCGGGGTTGACCCGGCGGGCCTCATCCAGAATGTGCTCGGCAACGTGCATGGGCGTGGAGTGGCAGTTGTCGATGCGAAAGCCGGCAAAGTACTTGGCCATGGTCCGCGCGTACTTGGTCATGTGCTCCCACAGCCAGGGGCTGTCGGCCGGCCCGCTGCCGTAGCGCAACTTGACACAGTCACCCCACACGATGACCTCGCGCCGCAGGTAGACACGAGACGATGCTCCAGCGTTGTCGATGAGCGCATTGCCACCCCAGACCCATCCGTTGTTAACGAGGACGAGCTCTTCGATATCGAATTTGGAGGTCTGCTCGTTGCGCGGCAGGCGGGTGAAGTAGGTTTCGATGAGGGCAGACTTGGGGCCAATGGGCCCATTTTGGGTCCGTTGTCATCGAGGCGGCAGTATTTGATGCGGTTGAAGAGCTGCTGCAGGATGTCGGCGACCTCGGCGTCGTACTCGGCGTAAAAGGGAACGTTCATGGCATCCAGAATCGAAACCATGGTATCGTGGGCCACCTCCTTCTCGGCGCTTCTCGCTGGCCGGCCCCAAAATAACTGTGAGGAGGGCTGCTGCCACCTTGGAGTCAATGGTCCGGCGGTGACGCTCACCGAGACGGTCGTTGCCGCGGAGGGCGTGTTTTGTGAGGAACTCGGACTGGGCCTTGAGGTCTGCCGATTTCAGAGAGGCCAGGTCGTCGAGGCCCTTAAAACTCTTCTGGACAGTAATGTCGCCATTGGTCCAGCTCTCAGCAGCATTGGCTGCGTCCAGCTCGACATCGAGCACATAGTACTCCCAGAGACGAATGTTGGCGATACACTCCTTCTTGATGGCGTCCATAATCTTGACGAGGTCGTCGGTGCTCTTGAGCTCGGTGGGCAGACCCAGCTCGCCCAGCCGGTCGCCCAGGTCGAGCAGCTTGGTGTCGAGCAGGTAGGCGGCCTCGAGGTGGGGCGCCGTCTTCAAGTTGTAGCCGGCATCCGGGTGGTCGAGCAGCCAGGGGCTGTTGTTGGCGGTGTGATTCAGGACAATGTCGGTCAAACTAAGCAGCGAGTGGTTCGTCTCGAGACTGCGGACCATGTCCTGGACGTCCTGTTCGCCGCGCGGGAAGCAGATGGGATCCCAGGCCAGCTGGTCGTACAAGCTGTAGGGGGAGTTGGACTCGCCGCGTTGTTGCAGGGGCGTAAAATGGATCATGTTGTAGCCCCGGTCGCTGATGCGCGCAAGTGGCGCTCGCCAGTCGTTGGGGTACTTGCCCAGGAACTTGCTGATGATGGAAAAGACCGACAGGGCCTCGAGCGGCAGCGGCCGGTCGTCCAGCCGCAGGCGGGGCGCGACATCAATGTAGTAGAGCGGCGTTGTCTTCTTCTCCTCGTCAAAGGATGCGCGCTCCGAGAGCTCGGTGGACAGGTCGGGCAGGGCGGCATAGGTCGTGTAAAAGGCAAAAGCGCCCGGGTGGTAGATAGGGACGGAAATGTGAATAGTGCGGTGGAAGTTCCGGGTCGAGCTTGAACTCGCGGAAGTGGTCGCGCTGGAACTCGGCGCCCTTTTCGGGGATGTTCACCCAGAGACTGCCATGACGACAGATGCTGGACGTGCCCTCAATGGCAAAGCGCACGACAATGGCTGCTCTGAAGTAGCGGCGAGGTAGATGTACTGGTTGCCGCCGACTTGGGGCGAGCCGTCGTCGTTGAGCGGCAGTAGGTAGACCTCGCTGGACGTCATTGTTTTTGGGACCATTGTGGGAAAGAAAAAGAGGAAGAAAGAAAGAGAAAAAGAAAGAGAGAAGAAGAAGTAAAAGAAGGCCGGACGCTCACCACACTGCGGGCAAGCGGCGGGTCGGATTTGCGTAGAGGTGGAGTCGATCCTCTTCGATTATGGCCACAGCAGGGGGGCGATAGAGCGATACGATCCTTGGAAAGTGGGATTGGAACTTGGGGTTGGGGGGATGCAGAGCAGAAAGGAAAGCAAATGGCCGCTGTCGAAGAGTGAAAGAATGCACAAAAGTGAGGCAGAAGACGAGGCAAAAAGGGAGACACGAAATGGATGCAGCTTTCCGGAGAGCGGAATGGTTTTATTATCTATAAAGGTAAGGCAGGGAAGGAAGGGAAGATCGGGAAGGAGAGACAGAGGTGACCTGAGCTAATCTGTGCATACACGGCAAGCACAGCTTGAGCAAAAAGGAAAGAAGAGCTAATATTTTCTACGGCACATAAAGCACCAAAGCACAAAGGAAAAGAAGGAACGACCGACGAGAGCAACGAAAAGAACAGGAACGGGCAAGAGCTACAGACGCCAATCAGGTCCATCTCAGGGGGGGGGTTCTGTGCAAGGCAGGCGCCGTCGGGGTGCGAAAAGGTCGGTCGAGCTTGCCTTGCAGCTGCAGCTTGTATTCAGTAATCGCCAGAGACAGACGGGATCGAGATGGAAGGAAGCTTGCCCACGCTTGCCGTGAGCCATGAGCGACCATGAGTGACTATGGGAGGGACTATGGGCGGGACAGATAAAGAGCAAAAGTTGGTTTCAGGTATCTTTTTGCGGCAATTGCAGCCACGAGGGTACATGGATGGGAGCCACTGCGGGGCAGCGATTAGAGACGATTGCAGGCAAGTGCAGCCCACCAAGCACAGACTAGAACGATCCAGGCCAAGCAGCCCCCTGTAAGTCAGACCTGCGGGCCAACGATATTACCGCGAGAATGGCTCCTTTGGCTCGCTTTTGGCGTTGTTTGGCGTTGTTTTGGCGCTGGGTCTGTGCCGCTGTCGCGACATGAATGACGTAATTGTGCCTTTTTGACATTTTCGCATCTGCACGGAAACGCGGCGCGAGTGCGCCAGAAACTGCGGTGTAGCAGGAACGTGGGCCGTGGAATTGAGAGAATGGAGTAAGTACGTGGGCTTTAAGTTAATGCGTAGACGACAAGAGAAAATAATAGAAGAAAAAAACAGCATGAAAAGACAGAAAAAACCAAGGCCACAACAACGTAGTCGATTGTGTCGCCAATGCGAATATGGAGCCACTGGAGCCGTTACGAGTCAGCAAGAAGAGTTTGCAGAGAAACAATAATACTGTGAGAGACATGGGTTTGCTGAGGCGCGAATTGGCAGAGCTTCGTACTCAGTCATCGAACAAAGCATCTGAGACACGGTTTTGAGAGCAGTGACAATACGGCAGCCCGGCAATCAATGCGGGGAGAATAAACATGAAGTATGTTTCTAGAATAACAATATTTGTTTCTAGAATGACAATAATGAGAATTGAGAATTATTACAAAAGAAGTGTGAAGACGACGATCACCACGGCTGGACCTCCGTTTTGGACCATCCCAGATCCCAGACGTTGTGCCTGGCGAGGCGATTGACGATTGACGACTTTAATTAGTGGCCTCAATGACGGGACTCGGAGCTAAAGCCCCGCGGATTTGTGCCTGTGGGGAAGGGGAAGGCGGACGGGACACAGGGCGACGGCTGGATAACGGTCGACGCGAAGAATTAGACGGCATAGAACGGCATACTGAGTAGAAAAAGCTGGGACAGAAGCATGGCTTTCCCGTGTTACTGCAGCGCGCCATCCCGCGCCATGAACTGCGTCATTGTGCAGAATGTGGAAATGCGACGAAAGCCACGAGAGCGAGAAGGGACAGAAAGGTCAGCAGACAGGAGCGGCAGGATGGCAAAGTGGGAACTGGGAATTGACAATTGACGATATAGCGTCATGAGTTTAGGTGAGCGGTGTGGACTGTACGGCATCATCTTTTCTCTACTGTATAAGTGCATATCTTGTAGAAGCATATTGCAGATGCAGTTTAATGGAGTGCAGTTTTGTTGGGGAATGCAGCAAGTGCCAAAAGTGGGAAAGAGCCAACCATAGTGGTGGAAAAGGTCACGTATTTTGGTGCAGTCGGCCGTACTGCGATACTTAGCCTGGTTTTACAGAGGGAAAGAACCTTTAACGGAGCAGGTCGGGACGAAACATCGCATCTAAAAAGGGGCACGAGAGTGAGACGAAAAGGGGCCGAAAAGAACGAAAAGAACGAAAAAGCACAAGAGAAAAGGACCTGTCAAAAATACGAGGAAAATGAAATGTCAGATCGGCCACAGCCTCGTAGCGAGGTAATTGGAAAAAGATAAACCGAAAACCGAGATCCTTCAGCCTTCTCTGGTGGACAGGGGCAGCAGCAGCTTTCACATGCCAAAATGAAGATTTAAAGTTGCTCCTGTCGTAGTGGGATGAAGCCATAAAAATCTGCTGCCAAATTTAGCAGGAGCGTGTGGTGGCCTTTCAACTGTAGCGAGGCAAGAGCGGCTGGCGCCGCAAAGACTGGACGAAAGTGCGCCAAAAGTGCAAAAAGAACAAAAAGGGCGTGAAAGCCCGCTGCGCCCTCGGCTCAGTGGCCTCCTGTGCTGAGATTACAGCGTGAGATACGGCGAAGTTAGACGAGGACGAAAACACAAAGGCCGGACAATGGCTAGATTTGGTCTGGACCTGAACCGGCGTCACCGACTTTGCCTCCCTCAGCTGCCAAAAGCCAACCAAAGAGTGCCAGAAAGCGCCCAAAGAAAGCCCAAGAAAAGGCCAAGACTGCAGCCCCTCGACCCAGGAATGCCCAAACAGGAAAGCGGTGGGCTGCCTGTTGCTGCCAATCGCACCTTCTCAACCAAAATTTTCTGCCGGCGTCTTTGCGTCACTGGCGTGGTCGATCACCCATCGTTCCTGCCCGCCGTTCGCTTCACCATCCACCCACCCGGCTCACAGGCCCTTATTTTTGCACCTATTTTGCACCTATTTTGCACCTATTTTCGCACTACCCTGGAGCCTCCCTTCAACAACAAAAAGAGAAGGCACGAGACAGCCCTTTTAGTGTACAGCCTCGGCCAGCAGGAAGCTCTTGCCTCGTCGACGTGAATCTCTGTGCTCCTGCCATTGTGATCACCAACAGCCCATCAGTCTAAATCTCCGCCCTTTGTCGTTTTGACCATTGGTCTTTTTCTGTTTCTTGTGTTTCTTCTCATTCTCGTCCTCCACCTCTTTGAACCTCGTCTCGTCTCCGCCCTTTTAGCTTCGACCCTTTCCTCTTAGCTTTTCAACAATTTCGTGCCCTTCTCTCCCCCTCCTAGTATCCTTTCATAAACCGATTCCCCGCCCTCTCTCAACAGCCTATCCTTATCCCTTTGGCTTGCTTCACATTTCCTCTTCTTCTCCTAGATCCTCATTTCTACGCATCTCGCACCCTCTTCATATCTCGATACCCTCGCTCTTACCTGTGACCTACCTCAACGGGCCCCACTCGTATGGTTTTGCTGCGCGGTTCACCAGCTGCCCTCCGAGCTCTCTCCCGCCCTCACACCTTACTGAGCGTCTCACCCAAAAGCTCACCTTTGTCTTATCGTGCGATAAGTAGCTCGTCCAGCTCTTATTTCGAGTCGTCTTCACCTCGCCTTTCACGCGTCTCTCAAACACAAACGAGCACCCGTCACCGCTCGTTCACCTCGACAGCCACCTTCTTCTCCACGACAACAACCCCTCCTTCTTTTTCAGAAACACATACACAACCGCCCACCATGGCTAGCTCAACAAACTTCACCAAGAAGCACAAGGTCACCGTCGTCGGCTCCGGCAACTGGGGCTCCACGATTGCCAAGATCGTCGCCGAGAACACCGCCGAGCACCCGAACCTCTTTGAGAAGGATGTCCAGATGTGGGTCTTTGAGGAAGACGTCGTGATCCCCCAGGACTCCCACCTCAAGGACGCCGTCCGCGCCGACGGCAAGCCCCAGAAGCTCACCGAGGTCATTAACACCTACCACGAGAACGTCAAGTACCTGCCCAACATCCGTCTGCCCACCAACGTCGTCGCCAACCCCTCGCTGCTCGACGCCGTCCAAGACTCCACCATTCTTGTCTTCAACCTGCCCCACCAGTTCATCGGCAACGTCTGCAAGCAGATTGACGGCAAGATCCTGCCGTACGCCCGCGGCATCTCGTGTATCAAGGGTGTCAATGTCAACGACGACGGCATCTCGTTGTTCTCCGAGTGGATTGGCGACGCTTTGGGCATCTACTGTGGCTCGCTTTCGGGTGCCAACCTGGCCTCGGAGATTGCTCTCGAGAAGTGGAGCGAGACCACCATTGCCTACGATCCGCCCCCGGTCGACCACTCCAAGAACCCCTCCTCGCGCGACCGGTCGCCCAACGGCGGCGGCGCCGCCCGCACCAACAAGGAGTCGGCCCAGAACAACGGCGACGTCTCGCCCGCCGAGGCCCACGCCCAGGACATCCGCCACCGCGACGCCCGTGGCCAGGCCAGCAAGACCAAGCTCACGCCCTTGCCCGCCGACTACCCGCCCCTCGACCACAACACGCTTTCGGCCCTCTTCCACCGTCCCTACTTCCACGTCAGCACAGTGACGGATGTCGCCGGTGTGTCTCTGAGCGGTGCTCTCAAGAACATTGTTGCGCTCGCTGCGGGCTTTGTCGATGGCCGTGGCTGGGGCGACAACGCCAAGGCCGCGGTTATGCGCCTCGGCCTGATGGAGATGGTCCAGTTTGGCAAAGAGTTTTTTCGGCGAGACGGTGCACACGGCGACGTTCACCGAGGAGAGTGCGGGCGTTGCTGATCTGATCACCTCGTGCTCGGGTGGCCGCAACTTCCGGTGCGCCAAGCTGTCGGTGGAGCGCGGCGTGTCAGTCGAGGAGGTTGAGAAGGCCGAGCTCAACGGACAGAAGCTGCAGGGCACGACGACGGCCAAGGAGGTCAACTCGTTCCTCAAGGCGCGGGGACTGGAGAGCAAGTACCCCTTGTTCACAGCAGTTGATGGTAAGTCACCCCTACTCCTCTTCCCATTTTTACCTTTTTACTGTACCTTTACTAACAAAAAGCAGGCATCCTGGCTGGCAAGCACAAGGTTGACGACATTCCCCGGTTGGTCGCGCGGTCCGCACACGACTACGACTGCTAGAGTAGACGATGAGCGGAGGAGAAGAGAGTTGGTGGTGGAGGGTAATCGTGATATGCGCTGGATTTCCAAGAATTTCGAGGATCTCAGAGGACGTTAGTATTTCAATGATTTCGATTTCGGTTATTTTTTGCTTGTTTAGGTTATAAAATAGCATCATTAAAAATGTGAAAACAATTGCTAAAGTTTTTCTTTCTTTTCCTTCTCTCAAAGAGGGAAGCACGCGATCTTTTGTATGCGGCACACAACGTGCTGAAAGCGGGTGAAGTGGTAGCGAGGTAGCGAACTCAGTGAGGAGAAAGGGACGGCACAAACGGCCAGAATGAGGGGAAAATGGTACCCTGCCCATGCCTGCCATGCCTGTCCTCGCCGCCTGCCTACCTAGTCCAAGCGGCAGTTGCAACGTCAAGTTCGATTCGACTCCAATTCCCACCAACGAGAGTGTTCCTAGAAAATGAAGAAAGACGCACATATCGGAGAGTTCCGTGCATGGAATTTGGTGAGGCTAAAATGGTAAAAGAGCGCAATAGAACATCTCATTAAATAGCTAAGATATCTTCAAATTTCACTTGCAAGTGTCGACCTTAATTTTAAATTGAGACTCTTTTTGATTTCTTACGACTTCAACCACCACTTTTCTTAACATTGATCCATGTTCAACTACTTCTTTCGCAAGAAGAGTTGACTTTATTTCTATCATTCTTCTATTTTCAGTTGGATGTTTTTGGTCGCAGCATCAAACTTGCTTTTGTCAAAACAATCTTGCATACGGCTAACCCTGCTATCTATGATCATAAGTAACATAAACATGCTTGCACGCATCCTCTTTTTTTTTTTTTTTTTTTTAATTTTGTATAATTAATTATAATTTATTGTGACTATTTTCTGAATATTACTATAGCTGCAGCTATTATTCAAGATATGCGCTTTGTGATGTGGATGCAAAGTTGCTTCATAACCCCTGTGATCCTAAACCAACGGCATAATGGGTAAGTAAACAAACATGTATACCTTACATCATTGGCCCATAGCCACACAGTACTCAGAAGCACAGCTGACTATGCCTTGCCAGTCAGCATCAGTAGAAGCAGCACCTCTCGAGGCCGCCAGCTGACAATGTGTCCAGCCCTTCTTCTTGGGCAGATTCATACTTAGTAACATCCGAGATGGTTCTCACATAGCTGCTTGGGTGCTCTTCCATGCCCTTGAGGGATCACCTGCCTGGATGGACTCTCTTGGCAAGGCCATCAACTTGTTTAAAGCATTTCCTGGGCAAGATGTTGGATGGCAGCTCAGTCTTGTCCACTGTTCATTGTCGTGAGATAGTTATAAGTAAGAGTAGCCTTGCACTTACTCGAGAGCCACTGGGGTGTTACTCAATCTCAACAGTTGGACCAAGGTCAGCAGACCAATACTTTCATCTCTGCAGTATCGTATACTTGTTATCACCATCACGGTGATACCCTTCGTACAGGTATCTTACACAAGGTAATTAGTGTGAGGCAAAAGAATATCACGAGTATTATCTTGTTTACATCATCTCCCACATATCACCATACAAGGACGTTATGAGAGTCATTGGCGCCGCTACTGATCCCCTTGAGACTACGGTGCCATCGGCCACAGCTGGGACAAAACACAGGTCTTGCCTCATGATTAGATGTTCTTCTCATGATACCTTGCCTGCTCCAGCCAACAAGGTTGCATCCTCTGTTGGGAGGGTGACTATTACCCAACCTTTCCATCAAAAGACTCACGGAAAGACGCCACCTATGCACTGTGTATGATATATTGCCTATAGTACTGATGAGCCACATATGCTATTCAGCCAAAAAAGCCATTATCATGTATCTATAATGTCACTCTCTCGTAAAGAAAAGACCGAAGGGACAAAGAGAAAGAAAACGGTCAAACGCATTCTTTCTCTCCTGATTTTTAACAGAAAATGGGACCTCATCTGAGAGTAGGTTGATGTAGTCTCTTTAGTACAAGGTACAAAAAATTGCCGTTAATGAAAATGACGTTGTTGTTGCTATTTTTCAAGACAATTTTTTGTTTACATTGTTTTGAACATCGTGAGATTTTGTTGAATAAAATTTAATTAAATTTTAGGCTGCTTTTTTTTTTTTTTTGACTAATTCCCGCCCCTTATCTTGTACATCTCAACAAGTTTGCACTGCAAACTTAAGGAAAGTGAGAATAGTTAGGTATAGAGATATTAGCTTGGGCGAGCCCGCGGACAAACTCCTAAAGTATCTTGCAAGAGTTTCTCTCCTCCCTTCTCCGAAATTGGTATTTTTCCTTTTCATATGACAAAAAGTATACAGATATGTATTTATAATACAATTTATGACAAACATGATAATGCATCCGTGCATATGATGTTGTGTCCTGCCGTATGAACGTAACCAGTAATACGAAAATGACTCAAAGACACCGTCCATCGATGATCAATAATTCATGAGACATCAAGACAAAATGCTTAATGTATCATTAGCATCGTCCTGCAGCTCATAGCCTATTAGTTGTAGTGCGCGACCGACTGACTAGGGTGACCGTAGCTTGCATTTTGCATTGCCAGCTGCTCACGAAAGTTTCCCATCCAAGTCCGTATTCCTTTCACCGACCTGATGAAAAGGACATAGTTTATCGTGGTCTCATCCATCGCTGCAAGCTCGTGATCGATGAGGTCTGAGCTCTCAAGGAACTCTATTGAGTTCTTGGGAACAATCGCACGAAGATGTCGCAGCTGGCCCCGTAGATCCAAAAAGTGCGTGTAGGCTCCATAGAGTGTCAGGCCACCCGTACGGTGCGACAAGTTCCGAGCAATCGAGTTTGCCTCGCGCCGTACTTCTGCATTGACGCTGTTCATCTCGTCAAAGATGGGCAGTCTGTGGTCCAAGCCCGCTTCGTCGGCAGACCACATGGCTTCGGCAGCCAAGCGGGTCCGCGCAATGAAGCACTGGTTGACCGTGCTGAACACGGAAATGTCCATCTGGAGGCGGTAGACTTGAATTATCCAGTGCAGCTCGGGGTTGAGGACAGCCAGGTTTTGGTACTGCGGCTTCACCGCGCCCCCGGGGGTGTAGCGCTTTGCAGTCATCTCGTGCGCCATCCTCTGTGCGAGTTGTTGTGCCTCGTCAAAGTCAAGCGCCGTCAACCCGAGCTCGTTGATGACAAGCAGGCTGTAATTCTTGGCGAGAATCTGGTTCATCTGGTCAAGCCTTGTGGCGTGGTAGATGGCATCGTTGATATTACCCTTCTCCGATTCCATGCCGGCGTAGCTCGGCTCATCGAGAATGACTCTTCCCTGTGGGCCCGCAAGGTAATTCTTTCTGGCGGGCATCAGGAGATTCTTGTAGCATTTACCAAAAGGTAACTCGGGAAGGAAATCACGAGGTTCCTGCTTCAGTTCCCATGGCGGAAGTGGACGAACGGACTCCTCTGAAATGTTGTTGGTAGAGCTGACCTCGAAGGTTTCTTGGCTTTGTTGCTGGCTTTGTTGCTGGCTTTGTTGCTGGTTTTGTTGCTGGTTTTGTTCACGAGCGACGATCCAGGACGTATTGTAAATGTCGGGTTTGGGAGCGCTCTGAGTACCAACCAGGGGAGCTGCGGGAGTGCTTTGAGTGGTAACTTGAGAAACCATGGGAGTGCTCTGAGGGGTAACTTGAGAAATAATGGGAGTGCTTTGAGTGGTAGCTTGAGAAACCGTAGGAGTGCTCTGAGTGGCAATTTGGAGAACTGTTGGAGCGCTCTGAGTACCAACTTGGGGAATCTTCAAGCGAGGATCCTGCCAGTCTCCCTGAGGAGCTTTGTAAATGCCCTTGCTGGAAGAGGCCTGGCCGACGGCTTGATCAACTTGGGGCACTGCGGGAGTGTTCTGAGTATCAGCTTGGGGAACCTTTGAGCGACGATCTCGCCAGTCTCCCTGAGGAGCCTTGTATATGCCGTTTTTGGAGGAGGACTCGCCGGCGGCTTGAGATGCCGTTTGCTGAGTCCCCTGCGAGCTTCCCTGACCCTGGGAAGGAAGCTGAGGGGACGCAATCGCCTTGCCCTTGCCCTTGTCTCGGCTGGACGTGGTGAGAGTTTTTTGAGTCTCTTGGGGGGTGAACCGAGGTGTGCGCTGAGCATCATCCTGAGAGGGCAGCCGGACACCACCATCATGAAGAGTGTAGATGCCATCGTCCCCAACTCTCAGCTGCGAGGTGCTCTGAGAAATGCTCTGAGTTAAGCTCTGAGTTGAGCTCTCGCCTGTAGTCGTGAGCGGGGTTTCGGCCACAGGTTTGCGCCAGTCCTCCTTCAGGTAGTCCAGTGACCATGGGTTCGCGCGTCCATTCTTGTGTGGGCGAGATGAGCCGGGCTGTTGATACCCGGAGCCTATTCCTGGGCCTTCTCCCCCAAGCATAATGATTGGAGATGTGGATGAAAGTGGGGGATGAAAAGCATGAGTAGTTGATGATATATGGTATACTCAAAGCTAAATATTTGATAATAGCACGAGATGCAATCAGGAGGGTTGTTTGGGATGAGGAAGGTTGTTTTGAATGAGAAAGGCTGTTTGGGATGAGAGAAGTTGGTTGGGGGGCTTTGAGATGCTCAGGAAGCTCGAACAGCTCAAGAATGAGATGGAAGGGATTGAGGGTGGGGGGAAATGAAGGAGGGAAAAAGGAGGTAAAACGAAAGAATTGCAGGTAATTATACAAAAAGAACAAGGAGCAGCAGCAGCAGCCAGAGAACTGTCGTTTAAGTTCACATTGAGTTCAACGTACGTTTTGGCTCTTTTAACAGCTAGACCCCAACATTCAATATGCGTTTTTGGTTCATCTAACAGCTGTATTTCAGCATCTAATATACTGAACACTATTCAGTTTGAACCCAATTTGCCTGCTCCCGTTATATACCGCGCTAATTGCAGTTTTCTGTCATCTCCAACGTCAGTTGATAAGAGCACTCGTATGAAAATCTGGTCAAAACGTATAAAGCTACACCATTGTGGATTTCAGTATAAGGTCACGAAGTAATCTACTACGTTGCTCCTTACATAGAAGACGCGGCTTTCTAAAAGACGGGATTTGCTCCGATCGGGCCGCTCAGAATCTGCCGAGGAGCGCGGAAAGACGTATTTTTCATTCGGTCATTTTGTACTGCATTGAGAGATTACCTGCATCCTCTAAATGCCATTACTTTGTAGATAATGTCAAAATCAGACACACATTTTAGAGGTGGTGGGTGGAAGGCAATTGAGAGCCAAAGAGGGAGGGTGTTGAGAGCGATGATTTAAAGTTCACTCGTATTATGGTATTGCCGTTTTGGGACGAGGCTGAGTTGATTAACAAAAGCGGGTCCCAGCCCTACGAGCCTTTCCACACATATTCTGCCGCTCTTGACCGCCCTTACCCATACTTCCTGCCCTGACTGCGCCCATCGTACCTTCCTCCATCTTTCCTTTCCCGCACTTTCGTCCGTTTCTAGCCGTGTTCTAGAACTGTTCTTTCCTTCCATATCCGAACGTCTTCGCCATCGAGCAAATGTACATTGCCAAATGGAGTGTCTTGTCCACAACCACACGGGTACAATGACAGCAATGACACATACGCACGAGCGCCGACCACCATAGATAAGCAACCGATAAGAGGCTGGCCATGGTCAATCGCGGGGCCGCAGCAAGGGTTGCGGTACGTGTCGCCGCCGGCACGTCAAGTGTGGTAAGTTTTTTTCTTCTTTTTTCTATTTTGTTCTTTTACATCAATGACGGTTGATGATTACTTTCTTCTGCATTTACCTGTATCTGCCCCGTGACTCACACATTACTTTCCCTCCGTCCAGATGAAGGCCGGCCACACTGCCAACGATGCCAGAAAGCAGGCATCGAGTGCAGTGGATATGCCCAGCATGCACAGTTTGTGGACGAGACGGCACGGTTCAGGAAAGATGAGTCAAGGTCCAAAAGTCGAATCCAAAGTCAAAGCCAGAGCCAAGATGCAAATCCAAAACGAGAGGATATGCAGGTCGTGGTTGCAGCTGGCCTCCGCTCGCCATGTCCCTGCGGCCAGACGAAGATATAGTAATCCATACCCATCTCGTGGCCCGCCTATTGCCCCAGGTCAGTGGCCCTTCAGCGCCCGATATTCTTGCGTCGATGGTCAACTACGAGTCGGCAGTGGCGTCTCCCAGCACAACCGTTCCTCTCCACAAAGACGCACTCCGTGCATTGGCGGCCGTCTACTTTGGCAAAGTTCATCATGACACACGCATTTTTGACACGGGCGTGCGTGCTTACGCTAGATCTTTAAGAAGATTACGTACAGCCTTGACTGACCCTGTGGCTGTCTTTGATGTCGAGACACTTGTCAGTGTTCTGTGTTTGGGTCTCTACGAAAATGTGGCCCTCACGGAAACTACGGGGTGGTTGGCACACTACGACGGGATTGCCCATTTGATCGAGCGACGAGGACCTGCGAGACACAAGAATGGCTTCGACCGCGAACTGTTCCGGCACTGTCGATTTGCCATTGTGATTAGTGCGCTGGTGCGAAGGCGGCACTGCTACCTCACAAAGCCAGAATGGCGGGCCATCTCAAGACCACGGTTAGAAGACAGAAGCGTGTCCTCGCAGGGCGTGCAGATGGAAGAAGATCTGATGTATCTGTTTGCACAGGTGCCGGGTGTCTTGCATGACTTTGGTGCGGCACAGACACCGGATGCATCACCAGGGAGCGTGGCGGATCTGCTTCGTCGAGTGGAGGATCTGCTGGGAGCGCTGTCTGTGTGGCGGCAGTCTTTTCGAGAACCGCCAAGCAACACCGACATGTCACTGCTGGCTTTACATCACGCAACTCTTCTTTGTTTGTCGCCAGTCTGTGAAGCTTTTGAGCTGCCGCTCGTCACTGGTGATCTTTGCACAGAAATCTCCCGCCGTTCGCTAGCATCCGACATATGCCGCCTCGCCAAGCAGTCGTTTGACCGCAACCCATCGAGCACGGGCGCTTTTCTCTTCATTTTCCCATTGCACGTTGCCACACGACACTTGCCGCCCGGTACAGAGGAAGCCGCATGGGCCGAAACAGCGATGAAGCGCGTCATTGTCGAGACGCACGGTTTTGAAATTGGCCGGCCGCGGACGTGGAAGATTGAGGGAGGAGAAGTGACGGGCAGTAAGGTGACTGAACTGCAATAGTCCACACAGATAGTGACGTGCTTCTGCACCGTCACGCCTTCCAGTTCACCTTGTGGGTAAACTGTGGTAACACATTAACCTTGTACGACTTGTTATGTGCAACATTGAGGAAGTTGGCCACTTCCCTGTTCTCCCAAATATATAGCATCCTACGACTTTGATGACCGCTCCCTGCGATATAAATATCTCATCATTTTCCAGTTGAAAAGGAGTTTTGTCTGTCTTTTTCGTTATCCAGAACACCAGCAACTTTTAACCCCCCCCCCCCCCCCCCCCCAAGAAATTGCTCAGCATCATCAACGACAACACATCGCCTTTTGCCGAAGAGACAGTCTTCACAAATTTCAGACGAAAAGGCCATCTATACTTCGTTGCACCACCATCACATCCGACATCCGTCCTAGCCAAATAATAGAGAACTGAAACACTCTGACATTTCGCCCTTTATCTCTAAGGGAAAAAAGAGGAGCTGGCTAGCATGGAGGTTGTCCAGCAACCCACACATCATCTAATAGAGCAGTTAATAAATCAACATTTCTAACATATTTACGAAAACATTTGTTAATATCCACTCATGAATTCTACCCAGCTTCTTATCTCGTTCTATCATAACACTGTGACATCTAATACCTGTGCTCATCGACTTTGCCGACTGCCGGCCGAATCACAATCCACAGTAGTTTCGCCATCTTCTTCTGGTCCTTTTCACTTGCTCGTGCTCCTCCTTGTTTATCTCGTCCATCTTCTTGTCGTACTTTCTCTGGTGTTTGTCCTCGCGTCTGCTACCGTGCTTTTTTTCGTGTTTTCTCTGCTTCTTCTGATAGTCCTCAATCTCTTTTGCTCGCTTCTTCTCAATCTTGGCCACTTCTTTCCAGTCGCCCTTTTGTTCGGCTTTCTGACGTTTGGCGTCGAACTGGGCGTGGATGGCAGAGTCATCGTCACTATCTAACGACGACGACGACGACGACGACGACGATGACGACCGCCTCCCCGCCATCTTTCTCATCTCTTCCTCCCTCTTCTGCTGCTGCTTCTCACCACACTTGGCATCCTTGGCGAGGCGAGAGGCGGCTTGACGGGCACTGATGCGGTCCATCAGGCTGGCCGGAACGGCAGCGGGCGGAACATCAAAGGAGAGTTGGGCCGTGTACGGTGCGAGTTGCGTAAGGCGTGTCTGCGTGGCGGCATTCAGCGACCCGTTGGAGCTGGGTCCAGGGCCAGTCATCTGCGGCCGCGGCATCGGCAGTCTGTGTCCTTCGACCCCCACCGACCGCAATGCCGCGTCATCCTTGGCGACCTCCATCACCAGTCCCCGCGGACCAAACACATCAGCATTCACCTTGGCCAGAAACTTCTTTTGTTTTATGATGCGAGTCGCGGCGACACCCACACCGGACACGACACCCAATCCAACCGAGACACCCTGGGCAATATGATGCGGCACAAGCCCGACACCCTGGCCGACAAGATTGAGTGCCTGGAAAGGCGGAGGAGGGGCCAGACACAGATTGAGGGCATCGACAATGGCGACAAACAGAGCCGGCGAGATGCCGATATCTCTACTTCCAAGAACAGGAGGATAAGCTCGCACGAAAGCGCGGGCGGCCGGTGGAAACTGGCAGCATATGCCTGTGGAATGAGAATGGGGCGTGTGAGGGTAGTTGAGGAGGAGTGTGTAGTGAAGAAACCACCGGCAGATGGTGCCGGCTGCATATACTGCCGATAGTGGGCAGCAATCTCGTCCACTTCCTGGTCGTCAGCCTGTGAAGAAGAGGAAGGACTGGGCAGTTGGGCGTTTGAGCGAGACTGTTGTGTCAACTCGGACGTCGCCTGGTGTTCTTCCAGGATGGCATTGTAGGTCTGCCGGCTGCCGTACGGGGAGCCTGCATAAGGTGTGCTGTTGTATGCCGATGATGCTGGTGGCATTGTTGTTCTCAGCGAAGGCGGTGGCCCCGGCGGTGGAGCGTATCGGGCTGGTGCTTGATATTGCCGCGAGGGCGCATTGTTGTAAGTGCTGTAAGGAGGAGGCACATCGTATGTTTCAAATTTGCCCATGGTGAAAGTTGATGTAGGATGAAAAAAGTAGGAAGTATGGTAGTACTACTAGGAATGAGTGTTTTTCATGTTTGCATGAAATCACTGGACAATCCTGAAGATGGCATGCCGTCTCCTTTTATCTTCTCGTCGTGGTGGTCTCTGAAGCCATCTCGACTTACATCGCAAACGGCGCTAGTCCCAATTTGGACCATTCCACGAGCTGTGCAGTTTTCAAGCTTTTGAAGCTTTTAGCGGTCTCAGCTCTATCCAAAGGTCGCTCGATCGCTGTGTCCACTGATCGACAGGCGTTATCAAAGAGGCGAACTCGGGCAGTCAACGGCGCTAACCGAATTTGGTCCATTACACGAGCCGCCCGAGAACCAGAAAGCAGGGCAAAACGGTAAGGAGCGGTTACGATAATCATGTTTGCCATCAAGAATTATCGTTTCACGGCGAAAAATTAAAGATGACCGAGTTGTAGGCAACAGTGAATGACTTGTCGAATAATCTAAAATATTGAATAACGAAAAGGGAAAGAAAGAAAAAGAAAAGAGGGGAAAAACAAGAAAAGAAAGAAAAACATGCATCTGCAGAAGCACGACACTTTTTCAGGTAACACTGCGTCTGGAGCTGTCAATATTTCAAAGGCCACCTTATTCTGGACCATCTTGTTTCCAGGCAATAGATTGATATTAATTTTCTCTTTATTTTAACGCCTCATTCAACATGTTTTTTTTGTTCATTCGTGATGCAGACTGCCGTGAAAATTTCCCAACCTTTTCTTGTTAACAGGTCCCAACAGTCCCGCCAGCCACAGTTCTCTGCTGCCCATTTTGGATTGGTACACACACTACCTTTTTCAGGTCATTGAAAAGGTGCAGACCGACAACATCAAGGCCATGAGCCCCAAACCAGCGGCCGTCCGTGATCTCTACACCACACGCACGAACTGATGAAGTGTCTTGTATGGACCTCGGCCTGTCGCTCTTGGTTCAAGAATGGGCGCACTCATGGCCCCGTCACGGCCATCTACCCAGGCTCGCGGCTGCACTTTTTTGAAGTCTTAAAAAATGTACAGTGGGAAGACTACGAGATTGAGTATGGCGGCAACGGCAACTGCTTCCAGTTTATGGGCAATGGCTTCACCGCGGTTGAGGCCGACCCCGAGGGCGATCCCGTCTAGTACTTTGACAATCCGTTTGTGAAGTTGTAGTGCTGACAGTGAAAAGTTGTTTGCACTGATCTAGACTCAACTTTGTAGGATTCAATGGAAGAATTGCACTTACACCAACATCGCCAACATACCGGTAAAACACTGTAACAAGAGCCAAGCAGGCGAAGTGCAGGTGCTGCCTGCTTTTAAATTCACCTAACCTCACCGGGATGTTGGCCTCGTTTGCTGGGCCCGTGTCTCTTTTTGGACTGCATCGCGAGAATCTAGCTGTATAAATGATGGACGTTCTCGCGTTTTATACAGAGAAAAGAATGTAAACAAAATCGAGTCAAGATCACAATCAAAATTGAAGCCCATCTTTCACTTCGTCATTTTCACAATGCTTTCTCTTTCCACTCGCGCTCTCCTCCTCCTCGGGGCCGGCCTTGCTGTGGCCACCCCCTTTTCCACAGCCGTGTGCTCTGACACCGACCGCCGCATCTGCTATGGCGACCCAGACGGCGAATCCCAAAATATTACTGTTTCTGACCTTTTGAATGCCGCCCAAGGCCTTCGACAACGGTTCAAGTCTGGCGACCAACTGCTGCACCGCTCTTCTGGTCTTTCCGTCTGTGATGACTGGACTGCCCTCCAGACAGGTTCTGTTCTTGTCCTCACCAAGCACCTCAACCCGCGTGTCAACTCCACTGTCGCCTACGACGACATTGCCTACACCATCGACGGCGGTGCCAATGGTAATGCTGCCAGCGTTGCCGACAATGTCAAACAGAATACGCTGCTGGGTTGTGGTACACACGGTGGACAGATGGCTGTCATCGTCAATGCCGACAACCCGCTGTACACCACGGACGCATTCAAGGCCAGTGGCAATACCACAAAGTGGGTGATTGTGAAGGTGGTCCAGGCGCCTACAAACTCAGCGACGGCAACAGAGGCGGCGACTGCCACGTCCGTAAAGCTACTCCCCTCGGGCAATGTGAGGGACTGAGCTGAGGCGACGTACACCAGCATTCTGGCAAACTTCTGCCTTGTGAGGCGGTACGGCTGGGTGTCTGTTGGCAGTTGTGCCGTGGACCCTTAATCTATTTAGACTTTTTACGTCTACACTGCCCTATTTATACAATATTATTTTTACACTCTATCGCAACCCGCCACTTATGTGTGTGTCGTAGACGGCAAGCCTAAACGCGGAATCCACTGCGAGCCAACACTTCGGTAACCGCGTCTTAATTGTGGCTAAATCATGAGCACACGACCAGTGCAGGCACCATGTCAAGAATAAAAGGGAAAAGAAAGCGCCTTCATATTCTCCAGTCATGGCTGTGAAGCCACCCGGGTTCCACCGTGACCGCCACTACAGTCCCAGAAAACATGTCGTCACCACCAGATATCAATAAGAAAAATGCCTGCAGACGCCGGCATCTATGTCTAAAATGTTGCAGACAACACCGGGGTTTTGGAAATTGACATTAACATCAACATTGACGAAGACGAAGACAAATGAGACCCGGAGTCCATAAAAGATACAACATATAAGGACAATGCACACAAATTCGTTTTCTACCGCACCTGGTACGATGACGACGATGCCTAGACTAGCTTTCTACGGGTCCTGGCCTACGATGATGCCAATTATTCTGGACGCCCAACTCGAAGACAAACCTGATTCAACCCCATCCGCGATGAAGAAGACGTCAAGGCCATTGTAGCAGGGCGAATACGGCAACCATGATGTATGGTTTGCCATTGTGATTTCATGATTCAGGACTACGTCGGCTCTGATCCCATCGAGGGTTGTGAGGCTCATGATGTCGATTGATACTATGTCGAGCTCGTATGCATCAACGGTCTGGACTGCCCGAACGGCGAAATCGTTACAAGTCTGGTTGACTGGTACAGATGCTATGTTCGGCCGCCAAGAGTCTTTTCAAGCCATAAACTGCCGGAAGATGTTACCTAAAAAGAAAAGTGATGCGTGGTAGCCAGAATAGTCTCATAGAGCGTATATTTAACTTAATGTTGGTTTTTTAGGGGTATTTTCGAATGTGCTTCCGAGCGTATGATAACTCTTTGTGAATTTGAAGATTAATTTTCTTCTAAACTCAAAAGAATTTTTTATTACTTTTTTTTTTTTTTTTTTTAAAAAAAAAAAAGATCTCTTTCTCTTTCTCTTTCTTTTTCTTCTCTCGGTTTACATCGTCAAGTATTTTCGTTTACGAATGAAAACGTGTCAAAAATAGCACCTTGCAACTTTTCACGGCCTAGCACCATTGATTTTGTTGACTCTGTCAGTTGCCTTATCTTTTTCTTTCGCAAGCTCATTGTTTACTTTCTGTTGTTCACTAGATGCCTTGATCTGCATCCATGTCGTTGAGACAAGGGTCCGCCAGTTTGGTAGCGCTAGCGCCAGGGGCACTTAACCCCCGCAAAACGGTATCTTTAGCGTGCCAACTGCCCGACGCGTCGGACGCGTTCGGTGGTTTATCACAGTTCTCCACTTTAATTTCGTCACCAAACAGCAGGAGCGGCGGATAACCTGTTTGATTTTCGGAAAGAGCAAACGGTGCTCTTGCCATGCCTTTGCTCCTTCCTTCTACTGCAGCTACTTTGTGTATTTCCGACCCATTTTGACACATCGCCACATTTTCTCGTCAATCCCTCTTGTCTACGCCGTCTTCTCGTCACCGACTCTACCGCCACGAGAGAAACCCCTTTCCGAAGACCGATTATCGACTTCCAAATCACATTTTTGGACGAAGGCCGCCCCGACGGTCTCAGATAAAAGATGGAGTCCGTCTCGGAGCCCGCTTCAGAGCCCATTCCAGAACCTATTTCAGAAGCCATGTCGGAAGACCTCGTGGAAAGCCTGAATCAACAGAATGCGTATATTTGGTCGGTCGCCCAGCTGAAAGGCGTCCTTGACGAGATACGAACGCCGGGCACATTTGCAGCATTCGGCTCGACAAAGCTCAATTTATTGGCAGAGCTTCCCAGACAGCCCGCCAACACGCCGCGTGTTGATTTTGGCGTCTCTGTCGATGGTGTTGGGGCCATTCGTTTCCCCCTCGAAGAAGTTCAGGCCAAGGCCATCATCAACAAGGCCCGGCTGTCGCCCCACGGCCAGGGCGAGCGGACGATTGTTGACACCTCTGTGCGCAATACATGGAGCTGAACACGGATCAGTTCTCGTTGTCGCCGGCGCAAACCGATGAGATGTCTACGCCCTTGGAAGATGCAGCCAGGGAATTTGTTGCCAGCAACCTGGGAATCACCCGCGGGGCGTATGCTGTCCGCGTGGAGCCGTACAAGATGCTTCTGTACGAGCCAGGGGCACTATTCAAAGCACACGTCGAGTGAGTAGTTTTTTGATCTTGTTTAGTTTTCTTTCCCCTCTGCTTTTAATATTTTATATGTTCACGTTGATTCCTGGTCTGACGCGTGTGTCTGCAGTTCTCCCAAGATCCCAAACATGTTTGGCACCCTCGTTGTCGTCCTGCCATCGGCACATGAGGGCGGGGACGTCATTGTACAACACAACTCGCAGAAGAAGGTCTTCAAGTCTTCGACGTCCAAGCTGGCAAAAGGAAACACAATCGGCTTCATGTGCTGGTACTCAGATGTGAGGCACGAGGTCAAGCCCATCAAGACCGGTTACCGGTGGGTTCTTACCTACAACCTTGCCCTCGACATGGATGCACCCGCGCCCACAGCCACCTTGCCGACAGACAAACAGGGCCTTCAATATGGCGGCCCGCGTCTGGTGGCGGCCATGGAAGAGTGGCTTCATCAAATGGAGATTGAAGCAGAGTATGCAAAGGCCAAGAGGATCGAGGATGCTGAGGAAAGACGGCAAATGAAAGCGTCCAGTGACAACCTTCAGGACGAGATTCAGAGTGCAGAAGACCCTATCCTCCGGTCAAGACTCTTTGATTTGATGAACGAGATCAACATTGCCATTGGAAATAATGAGGAGTTGTGGGAACAGAAAGACAAGAACCTGGAGTGTATGATCTATGGAACGGACCACAGCTACACCGAGGCAACCCTCGGCCGGGACATGCGCGGACGCGACAATGAGATTGTGCAGGCTCTCCGCGACGTCTCCAGCCACCTGCCCGTCGACGCCTATCTTGCCATTTTGGAGAAGCGAGAGTTTGGGTCCTGTGAGAGAAGTTTCTCCCGCTATCGAGACCGTGACGTGGAGAGATCGGACTGGCCGCCTCGGGGTTCTGAAGAACGGGCTGCACTCACGGGCGAAGGAGTTTATCATCCGCTAGACTGGGTCATGGAAAAAGGAATCTTCATCAAGAAGATGGTCGACTTAGATGGCAACCATTTGGTCCAGAACCTTCCCACCACCTTGGACAATTGCGTCGATAGCGACCCGTTCTTTGGAAAGAAGGGTGTCCAGACGGACTTTGATGAGGGCTACCTGGGCAACGAGGGAGGCGCAAAGGCCACCCATGCCTACCAGACCACGGTATGTTTTCACCCTTCCACACATTTTCTGGTATCGTCATATGTTTTCGACAACTGACTCGCAGGCTAGGTTGTTGTCATCGTTCCCCGTGCCAAATTCGCCCAAGACAGTCTGATTCGCTTATCCTTGAGCAACGATTGGGGTATTCTCAACGATGTGGAGCCGGGTAAGAACCTGCAGTCCCTTGTCACCTATTACACCGATCGGTGCATCCAGCCGGCCGGGGAGCGCGACTTGGCCGCCCTGCGCCTGCTCAAGCACATTTGCGAGAGTGCGTGGCTCTTGAAAGGCAGCGAATCCCACGATAGAGGCTTCAAGCCCGAGTTTCGAATCGAGGCATTCGCAGCAACATGCCTGCTGCAAGCCCTGGTACGGATGCGGGACTGGGACTTTTTGGAAAAGGCCCTGGAGAAGCAGGAGGGTCTGTTTATGACACAAAAGTTTTGCCATTGGCTAGGCAAGGCCATGTCGGAGAGCGCAAGTGAACTGGACTTTGCCAAGCTGGAGCCGTTGTTGCACAGCATGGTGCTCTCAAAGAAGACGCTTTCCCATGCGCTCTTTTTCATTCAGTGCATTTGCCCTCCCCCGAAATTGTCCCCACTGGCTGCCAATATTAATGTCCAGCAAAGTGAAACGGGGAATGATGCTTCTGTGGCCGAATGGGCACGCAAAGCGCTGGAAGCTCTCATTGACTCGCTGGACTCGAGAATGCTTGGGTTCTCCGACGGCCGGACCCTCTTGACGCTTTGCAACGCCTACTACGGGCTTTGAGTACATCGAGACGCGGTATGACTTTTTTTCTTCTTCTTTTTTCTTCTTCTTTTCTTCCCTTTTTTGGGCCTTTTCTTTCTCGATCTCCACTTTTCTGTCCGTCGACTAACCCACTCCTTCTTTACAGCATCGTGCCTGTCTTGATTCGCATGTCCAAACACGCGGCATTCATCTTTGGCACCCTCAACTGGCTACAGGTGACTGCTAAGCAGCTGCACACCAGCGACGAGAAGCGGCCGTGGCTGCGTTTGTACGGCACTGTTGTACAAGCTTTTGTCTCCAAGATGGAAATCTCTGCTCTCGTCGGTGTAGAGGCGTTGAAAACTGTGCACAAATACGATCTGACTGCTCGTGTCCGGGAGTCTACATTTTCGGCAGTGCAGCCGGAGCCGACTGCGTTGGCAACTCTGAAGAAGGATGAAGTAGAACCTGTTGATCCGCAGTGGCTGGTCAATCTCTACGACCATCTCATCTGTCACGGCAGTCTTAGCTGGGGTGCAACGGAGCCATGGAGCGAGATCGCTTTGACTTTGTCGCGCAGAATCGTCGCTGAAGTGTACCTGCTTCCACCCGGAGAGGAATCGACGGCCAGAATGCACAAGAAGAGTGCGATGAAGAATCTTTGGCTCCTGCTGATCCACGGACTGTACCAAGAGTTTGACCAGAAGCGATACTTTTCTGTCCCACTGCCAGTCTGGTTAACGGAGAACGAAAACGAAGGTGATGGCCACAAAGCGTACACCGGCTCTACACCACCACGACCGCCTGTGATGCCGGAGCCCCACAGGCGCGTCTTTGTTGCGATCCTTGACGCCTTCATTGAGCACCGGGTTGGTGTTGTCCCTGCTCTGCCAGACCCTCCTCCGCCGCCCCCGACCCGCCTGCCCGACGGATGTTGCGCGGACTGCGACTCGATGAACGCGTTCCTCGACGATCTGGACAAACCTGAGATAGAGTATCGCATCAACAAGCGCCGGCGCTACCACGTCCAGAACCAGATCCGAGACCACAAAATCAAGTGCTGGTACACCTGCGACAAGGACACCATTCCCCATACGCTGCAGATCCGCAAAGAGCGGTCCAAGTACCAAGCGGCACACGAAGAGTGGGTCAATCGAAAAACGGAGGCGGAACGGGAGCTGGACGGATTCCCCATCGCAACACTGCAGGCCTACCTGGGCGACGACTTTGACCGCATCATCACCATGGAGCGCATCACGGACCCCGCCAACGGGCCACCGGCACCATCCAACTGGTCTGCGCCCATGAAGAGCTTTGTGACTGTCAGCGACATGCGGGAGCTGTATGACATTCGGCTGCCCATTCCGAACCCCATCTCGGAACTGGCAAAGTTGCAGACGACACTGCCCGATGATGATGCCGAGACGCCAACGTTGCCGCTGGCGGAGAGCACGGGCAATGCAGTGAAGAGAAAGGCAGACGACGAACTGGAAGGCACGCCCAGCAAGAAGACACAGTAAAGTGCTGTCTGTTTCAGGGATATGAGGATGTTGAGCAATAACGGACGCATGAAATAGATAGGGGGCATGTAGCAATGCAATGTGGGATATGGGCTTATTGTGACAATGGAGAAACTCTTCCCTCCTGGGAAAGCGTCGGAGCTGCCCAAGCCCAAGCCAAGAGGAAGGCTGCGGCTCCTGATGTTACTCCCGCAAGAGCATCCACACCACCGACGAACTCGACCCCTGGTATTGCAGACCTCAAATCCCCATTGCCCTCCCGTGAGAGAAAGCGGAGAGCCCTCACACAATCGATTGAGCTAACCTCGCTGAGCGACGGCTAGACTTCTGCTGCCATATTTACCTAACTGGGCCAAGAGAGTTGGAAAATTGGAGTTTTGTGAGCATTTTATTTTCTGAAAACGAACAAGTATCCGGTGATCTATGACACGAAAATCAGGGAGGCATCAAATTGTTGGCTTACAAATTAACAGAAATGTTTTGGTTGTTAATATAGATGAAAACAGACGCGCGATTTCTTTGTTTATTGTGGTTCATCTCTTCGTTTCTACATGTCTACTGGTACAACTAGTTACAACTCTGTGCCGTACTGTCAGCCCACACCTAGAACAGGACAACCTGCCGGCGCGTGGCCTGGCCCTGGTGCATGGCCTCGACCATGGCGGGCAACTCCTCGAGCTTGCGGAAGTCAACGGCTGGCTGGATGCGGTGCTGCGCGGCAAAAGCCAGCACGGGCGGCATACGCCGGGCAATGCCCGTGTTGTCGGCTTTGAGCCTGTAGCGGCCCGTGCACAGATCCATGGTGGTGACGGGCAACGGCTTGTCCGTGATGCCAATGACCATCAGCACACCGCCGGGGCGCAACAGCTTGATGGCCGTCTCGTACGCGGCCGTGGCTGCCGAGAACACTGACGTCGCATGTGCACCCTTGACGGTAATCTTCTTGATGGCCTCCTCGACATCGGGCGTCGTCCGCGAGTTGATGACAGCATCGGCACCCAGCGCCGTCACAGCCGCCAACACATCGTCGTTAATGTCCACACCCACCACCTTGTAGCCCATGGCCTTGGCAAACTGCGTCGCATACTGGCCCAGACCGCCACAACCGACAATCGCCAGCCACTCGCCGGGCTTCAACTCGCAGCCCGTCACGGCATGGAACGCTGTGACACCCGCACAGAACAGCGGCGCCGCCCGCTCCATGTCCAGCTCCGGCGGGATCTTGGCGCAGTTCTGCCAGCTAACCACCACGTACTCGGCGAAGAACCCATCGGAGGTCCAGCCCTGAAGCTTGGTCGTGCCCTGCTCGCATCGCAAATTGTGCACAGAGCATGCGTCGCAGGTAAAGCAGGCGTCCAAAAACGGCAGGAAGCCGACAGCATCGCCCACAACGAAGCCCTTGTTTTCGGCAGACGGGTGAATCTTCTCGATAAAACCAATGCCCTCGTGGCCCATGGTGGTCGGCGTATCCGGGCGGCCCTCGGGCATCAAGTCGGAATGGCACAGCGAGGCGGAGTGCATCTTGACGAGGAATTGGCCCTCGGCGGGCTCGGGGACAGGCACATTATTGAGCTCAATGGACTTTGTAGCCTGGTGACAAAGGGTGTTAGATGAGGTTCATGTGTGTTCTGGCCGTGATTATGGTCTGACATACCCCGTTCCACTGTCCTGCCTTCATGATGTCGGTTGTGAGGTTATCGTAGTGAAAGTGTAGATGCTGTGGGATGCAAGCTGGGTATCAGTTGACAGGATGGAGGTGGCAGTTGTTTCTTCTTATTTAACAGGATCTACTGTCCAAGAGTAACTCCACATGTTGACTCGCTACGGAGTACACATTCTCCCTTATATCTTTGCATCTCGGGTCTTCTTGAACCGCTCCCAAGAAAATAGCAAAACACACGAGCAGACCCCGCGTCACCCGGGCCTTCCCCAGGGGGCGTGTAGTGCAGTTTGTAGTCTAAGTGCTATGCATGTTGGAGACGGATGTGGTTTACCGTCTAAGGTTTGAAGTTGGGGAAGCATTAAGAGGAGAGCGCGCGTGGCGTGTGGAGATG
This sequence comes from Sporothrix variecibatus, assembly GCA_016097105.2. Taxonomy (NCBI): domain Eukaryota; kingdom Fungi; phylum Ascomycota; class Sordariomycetes; order Ophiostomatales; family Ophiostomataceae; genus Sporothrix; species Sporothrix variecibatus. Next base: position 299,164 of record JADMNI010000001.1, on the reverse strand, counting down.
CGGGGATGCGAGGACCGGCGACGACGTGTAGAGGCTTGGGGTTGGGCCTGGTTGGCTTGAGAGGAAGCTAGACGAGTCAGTCCACGAGTCATCACGCCGGAATAGTGAATCAGACCTGGGGGCTGGGGTGGAAAGAAAGGCTCGGACTTTGTCACTTCAGATACTCCGCCAAAAGATGAAGATGATGGTATCGTCAAGACTAGAAGGCAGTGGGATGTCTTGAACATCACTTTCTTGTGGTTACTTTTCTTTTTCTTTTTTTTTCATCGTGCCAATCTGGTCATCTTTTGTGTTTGTGGCCATTTTGAGATAAAGGTAAAAAAAAAGACAAACGAGAAAAGAAATAATTGCTGGTAGATGCCAGAAAAGAAGAATGGTACTCTCTCTCTGTCTCTCTCTCTCCTTTCTTCTTCTTTTCTTCTTTTACTTTTTTTTTTTAAATTTATTATTAAAAAAAGACAAAAAAAAAAATCGTACTCTGCTCAGTATCTCCGTATTTCTCCTCTGCGTCTTGTCTGACATTACCTACAAACCTACAAACATACCAACAGCCAATGGAAGACTTTTGTTACAATTGAGACGGAGTTTTATGAAAATACCGAACCTTGCGGATTGGTTGCATGTCAGCCTCTCATTTGTCCTCTTGCTGACGGCAGTTACCGTTGAAGGATTGTATAAAGAAAAGTTTATTTTTACCAACTTCATGGGCAGACTGTCTTCGTCATTATCATTTCAACTCATTCCAACAATAGTCTAAAGACCCTCCAATTTTATGATAAATTCCATCGTCAGTTCTCAACACCGGTTTCTCGACCGAGGAAAGTGCGACCAACAACATTCAGAGGCGGTGTTTCCATCTTTGACACGAGTGCCCACAATACGGGAAGGAACAAGTGTAATGGTGAGTTGATCGATGAGAAAGGAACATCTGCGATGCTCCTACCACTTTTGCCAACATGACAACGAAAGCAGAAAAGGGGTTGCTGACCAAATTGAGCCGAGCAGAACAACTCGTCAAAAACATCAACAGTCTGAGAGACAGTCATCTCCAGCACGAGCTTTTCAAACATCATCTCCATTAAGACGCATCATTTTATCATCATTCCTATTACAGAGGCACTGGGTTGACGACACACATCAGCCTCTTTTTCGTCATTGCTTCCAGCATCAGTTTCGTTCCCAACTCCATACAGCACACTGCTTCAATCTTGTCGACCTCTCACTCCCACGCCTCGACAAAGATGGCGAAGAAGAAATACATCCCGCTCAATTAGGAAAGCGAGCAAGGCGCGTCTGTTAGCACCAGGCGCATCGTACCCAGCGTGGACAATCAAGATGCCGCTCCCAGCAATGGGATGAATAGCCGTGGTGCTGGGCGCGGCGTATTGCCATCCTCGCGCGGCAGCGAAGCAGCGGGAACGCCGCCGGTAGCAGCCGAAACTCTTCCCAAAGGCCTCCCGACAAGGGCTCCAACGCCGACCACGCCGGACCTGTCTCCTCGACGGTCTCCTCGACGATTACCTCGACTGGCACAGCAAGTCAAACCTCAAATCGGATCTCAGCTACAACCCCAAACACCGGCCCGTAGCACCAAACGGACGTTCCCCTTTCGCTACCTGTATCGCGTCAACTACAGCGGGTCTTTGAGACTGGAACCATGGGGCAGCCTGCGCCCGAATCGCATCACCAACATCGCCATCAAGTCGCTCAGTATGCGACGCGGGCGTTGGTACATGTTTTGGACGCCAAGAAGTATCCTGTGGCACCTCCGTCACCGTGTGGGCGCACGACAGGTGCCGCCCTACTCGCCGTTCATTTCGCTGTTCAGCTCGAAAGTCGCAGCCGAACGATTTGCAGATGAGTTGTGCCTCAGGGGATATCGCGGCGTGGCCATTGTGACCATTAGCACACGAAATTTTGTGCGGGGACTTGTCCATGCGTGGCAGTTTCCTCCAGTCATGGAGTATCAGCAGCCACGGCCTGTTGATCCGGTGCCTGTGTATACGGGGAGTTCTGATCGCTACCGTTTGTTGAGGCGACGCGCTGACATATACGTCTCTTTACGAGATGTGGCCAGGGCGATGGGTATACCCGCGTACGAGTACTTTCGGGACAACTGGGTAGCCATCAACTTTGTTGACTATGACAGCGTGGTCAGTGTGGAGGAACAAAACTGACGAGACTGCACATGCATCTTACACGAGACAGAGTCTGTTGGGACATGCCGGCTACTGTCTTGGACTTGGCGAGTAAGTCGGGCAAGTATGTCTTTGCTTCTTTTTGTTCCCTTTTTCTCTTTTGTTTCTTTTTCATTTCGTTTTGTATTCATTGTTTGATTCGTTAATCTTATCATATATCCTATTTGACTCCCCCGTTCAGGTCCCATTTCAAACTCAAATCTTGCTGCTGCTTTTATTGCTGCTGCCGCCACTGCCATGGATTCATGCCGCCCGCTGGTTGGCCAGGCGCTTCTTGGTGCTCGCCGTCACGGCCTCCTCGTTGAAGATGCCTGTCACGCTCGGGTGCGCGGCCACAGCCTGCGCCCATGCCCAGAACGCTGGCGCCTGTGCAGCCGCCACCTGAGGAACATTGGTCGGGTACACGCCCGACTTGGTCAGGCGCACCAGCCGCAGCACAAACGAACCTGTCAGCACCTCGGCCAGCGTCAACTTCTCGCTGCCACCGAAAAACGGCTTGGCCGACGATGTGGAGTTGGCCAGCAGCGGCTCCAGCTCCTTGACGGCCGCAGCCACAATAGCCTCGCCGACCGCCTGCTGTTCTTCTTCGGTCTTGGCCTGGCCCAGCTTGTTCACGTGCGAGTGCACCTTGCTGAAGTAGGCGTCGACAAAAAAGGCAATGCGAGCGCGGGCCAGGGGACCACCCGCAGAATTGGAAGTGGGGAGGAGCGCGGCCTTTTCGGGGTACAGGTCGGCCAGGAACTGGGAGACAATGGCCGACTCCGTGACAATCTCGTCGCCGTACTTGAGCGAGGGGACAAGGCCGCGGGGGTTGACCTCGAGGTACCAAGGGTCGCGGGGACGGTCAAGGTCGATGATGACCTCCTCAAAGGGGACGCCGAGCTCAGCGAGAGCAATGTGGGCGCGGTGGGCCCAGGGGCAGCGGTGGTTGGTGTAGAGGGTGATCTTGTCGGCCATGGTGAAGGTGGGGAGTGTGGATGTGTGTTGGTGATGTTGACTGGTGGTGTTGGTGATAAGGTCTAAGTGAGGACTGTTGACACTTTGGAGAGAGAGAACTGAGCTTTATCTGGATTGACGTCAGAAGGGGAAAAAAGGGGGCAAGCTCAAGGAGACAAGCTACCTGGGGGGAACCTTCTATATATATACGCAGTACGTCGCGACCAAGTGGAAAGAGCGAGACAAGGACTGCTCCATACGGGGGGGGGGGGGGGGGGGGGGGGCAACAAGGGCAGCTACTACTACGCGACAAAAATGAAAGCTTCCTTCCCAAGCTACCCACACACGCCATTTAGAACGGGTCACTTCTGGCCCCGTCCTCCGCGTGTGGTGTGGATGGTGCGAAAGCAGGCGAGACAAGTAGGCGAACGTTAGTTCGTTCGCTCTTGCCCGCCGTTGCATGTTGGTGGCCTCGATTCGTCATTGCTAGCTTCAAGTCGCGGAGAAAAAAGAAGGCGCCATCGCACGGCATGGGGGGTTCTTTCCAGTTGTGCTGCACCTCTTTATTCCTCATTATTACAGAGCAAGGTACAACCAGGGCAAGGGCGACCGACATACATTTCACATATGGAAGGCATGACATGGCTCGGAACCGTGGCCGGCAAGGCTGTTTACACACAAAAGTGTGGTGGGGAGCTGTTCCAAAGCAATGTTGGTGGTCCCTTCCCCATTTACACCATCGATTGCGAAATCCTTCCCCATCCGGCCTCCGCCCGCACCAAACGTGCCAAAAAAACTGCCAAATGTGCAACGGCCTGTCCCATGCAAAATCGTCTGATTGATAAGCAATAGAGGAGAGTGTGTCTTGAGTGTACGACTTTCTCCAAATCCCAGGATCCTAATCGATTGTCGAGTCCACACCAGGCTGGCCATGGAAAGCGGCGGAAGAGCGGCGGACAATCATCGGGAAAGCATGCACATTTCTTGTCAAGAAGAAGGCGCAATTTGCAGTGCCAAGGTACTTGAGGAGAAAAGAGCTTGGGATGGAACACAGTGGAACAAGAAACAGGAACAGGAATTGGAACAGTTTGTGTATGCCTGTCAGTATTTTTGTCGGAAACAGCTTTCCCCTCTTTTTTTTTTGTTCCTTTCCGTTTCCTCTGTCCCTTCAGTTCCTTCGATTCCTTTGTTATCAACGGGTATCCCGATCTTCAGCCTGCATTATTAATACGCCAGCTCGGAGGCAGTATTAAGAGCCGAGAAAGACAAAAAAAAAAGAGGGGTCCAAGTCCATTACAATCAACGAGTAACGTAGGTTGGCAAATGTTTGTTCCCTCAGCTCCTGGTTGTGTCTCGTATTTCTGTAATTTTTCAATCTTGTTTCTTACCTCTGTGAATTTTTACAAAGATTTTCGTTGCTTTTGTGCTGTCATTTTGGAGGCTCTTGTCTCCTTTCTCACCTCATACATTAGTACAACCCGTCGGGTTGCTCCTCCCGTCGGGGACGGCGGATGTCAGGTTCCTTAGAATAAGAGGCTCTAAGAGGACCTCTTAAGTGGTGCTCTAACAAGTCTAGTGTGAGTTGGTGGGTTGGCGACAGGGGGGAAAAAAAAGTTCACAATTCTTCTGCAACTGAAAGCTCCTGATTCTTAGCAGCACGCGGCAGCACGCGGAGATAAAATCCTGAGAAGAGAAGCTCGCGTCCTTTTTTTCTTGAAATTCTCAACGCGGAGGTGAGGTTGTGTGACGATAAGTCAAGGCTTGTATGGAGAGCAAAAGAGATAAGTAGGCGAGCTCTGCCGAGCCGAGCAGGCATTGAAATAGCTGCCCTCTCCGTCGAATGCTGTACCGCCTTTCCATCGTTCTGCCTCTGCCGTCTTCCCCGCCTTCGATTGTCGTCACCACAGATGTGTCGTTGAGCATGCGGAATACAATACGAAAATGAGAAAGCGAATACCATAAAACCAGACCCATGGGACCCTGGCCAGAATCGCGGGCTGGAAGCGATTGCTTGCCGAAATAGCTGCCGCTCTATCCTCAATGTGGGGAAACATCGGCCCACGGGAACGAGTAGGAAGTCAATGTGCCGGCAATCCTAACGCAGTGAGAAGCTTGTTTTCTAAAGACAGTGTTCACGACGGCATCGACAGCAACGACAGCGAAAATGGTTTTGAGACAAAAGAAATATTGATTTTTGTTGAAGAACAGGGAGAGTTATTCAAATGCAAAGGTAACAAAAAAAGCAAAGATATGATGAAACAGGGAATATCCAAAAAGAGAGAAAGCAAAAAAAAAAACTAAACAAATCCAAGAAGAGCTTTTCCAAAACAGAGCAAAACAAAACAAAACATATCCAACAAAGATGACAAAAGAAATGGGATAAAAAAAAGTGAGTGTCGGTGCTTCTTTCTAGCCTTCTTCGCAGACTTCCTCTTCCCCACGCTTTTTTTTTTCGTCTTCTTTCGTCATATCCCGCCTAGTGTACAGCCGGTATCAAAACCAGCAAAAGGAGCACCGCCGCCCACCGACCTCGGTGTACCGGGTTCCCGGGGTGCAGCAGTTGCGGTGCCCAATCTATCACCGCCAAACTTGCGCAAAGACTGAGCGATACCAAAGCACGGTCGAGAGGCGTGTCAAGCTTCGAGCTGAGCACCAACTGATGTGCGATTGACACGACGGCCAATGAATTTTCGTCGGGATCCAGCTGCTGCTTTTCCATCACGTTGACCACATCTGGTTCCGCCTCGTCAGCCAAGACTAGCTCCTCATCCAACGGCTTCGACTCCTCCCACGGCCGCTTTTCAAACGACTCAACTTCGAACGACGAAAGTTCAAACAACGGCCGGAACTGCCGCTGCGCAAAGCTGCCGTCATCAACCAAAGTCAAATCAGCTTCCGAAAAATCAACCGAAATGCCGTCGTCCATGTCATCCGTCTCGTCAGCTTCAGCAACTTCCTCCTCGTCGTCGTTGTTAAGCGTCTCGACTTTATTGATTTCGTCAACTTCGTCGAGCTCGTTCTCGTCATCTCCTTCATCCTCTTCGTCAGATGCCAATTCCGTGGCAACATCGACGTCCCCTACATTTTGCTGTTCGATTTCCTTTAACACCTCCTGCCCGGGCTCAGAGCCTTCGAGTGCTCGCTCCCGCTCGTGGTGGTCAAAGACGATGACAAGGATACTGTCCTCACCATTTTCGTCTTGTCCACCACCCTCATTCTCTCGCCCTCTAATATAGGTTGTAGCCAAGGTCGCTTTTCAGTGCCAGACCGGCCACACCCGCCCGCAGGTTGTCGAGCTGGGGGGTCAGCAGCAGCTGGTTGTTGGTGCGGTTGTTGCGCGTGGCGTCGCCAATCCGGAAAGCCGTGCGCCAGACCTGCGTCTGCACGTCGTGCGCGGCGCGACTAATGGCGGCAATGGAGACACCGGCGTAGGGTGCGGCAGGGCGGGGCCAAAACAGCTTGTTGCGGTGCAGCGTACGCAGCAGGGCGCCCAGCAAGAAGGTATCCGAGTTGATGACCTCGCCCTCAGCAGTAATTTCTTCTTCCTCACCCAGACCGCCGTGCACGAGCTTGTCAACGGCCGTCTCCAAAATGTCGAGCGCCTGGCTAATGACCTCCTGGCGCTGGGCGTCAATGTCGTGGGCAATCTTGGCGCGCAGAGGCAGGTTCGGGAGCGTGGGCAGGGGGCCCGTCAGCTGGGTGGCGGCAATCTTGGTGGCCTCCTTGAAAATGTTGTCGCGCTGGAAGACGTAGGCAATGTAGATCCACAAGACCAGGTCGCGGCGGCTGTCCTTGTTGGAGGGCACGCCCTTGCGGTACAGCTCGTCGACCCAGCGATCAGCGTAAATCTCTACGGCATCCTGCAGCTTGAGCTTGTCAACGACCACAGCAATGCGCGCCAGCGCCTCGAGAGAAACAGTCTTGGGCACACGGTCCTTGCCGCCACGGCCGTGCACAATGTTGAGCACCGTCGTCGTGGCGTCGGCGTCGAGGCCGTCGAGAACAATGTGGATGCGGCCGTCAGTCTCGTCGACGACAGAGGACGGGCTGGCGGGAGCGGCCTGCTTGCGCCAGAGCGAGTTGGGGCTGGCCGGGGGCGTCGTGGTACCGTTGGACAGCTTGCCGTTGGTGCCGTTGGTGTAGCCGTTGGAAGCAGAGTGGACAACAGCGGCAGCGGCGGCCTTCTGGGCCAGAATGTCGCGGAAGCGCGACGAGGCAAGGCTCAGGTGCTTGGACGAGACCTTGATGCGCACATCAGCAGGCGCCGGGACGGGGACAATAACACCATTGCGCTGGCCGTTGGAGTGGCCGTTGGTAGTCGGAGTAGCAGTGCCGTTGCTGTCGTGTTCGGGCCACGGCGCAAAGGACTCGGCCAGCGGGCGCACAACGACGAGGGTGTCGGCCTCGGGGTCGATCTCGTAGATTTTCGACATGTTGAAGGTGTAATGTAAGGGCATGGAAGGCCAATAAGGCTGAAGAAGAAAAGAACCACCAAAAAGGAACCGAGAGTAAGTAAAATGCAAAAACAAGTAAAACAGCAAAGACACGGGAAGACGGAAGTAAGGGGCGGAGGGAGAAGGCAAGATGGAGAAAAAAGGGTATCAAAGAAAACACACAGGGCGCGAGCCGCACAACGCAAGTAAAGAAACAGCTGTAAGTGCAGGAGAAAGAAGACAAAGGTACGTATTTCGTCTCTTGGGTCGGAGAAAAAGAGAACGAAAAGGACTGGAGCTGGGTCGACAACAGACAACAGAAAAATAGACGTAAGACGCAAGATGTGAGGTGTATGACAGGACTGCAGGACAATGTAACAATCTGGGACTGGGGGAAAAGAATAAGACGCGAGCTTCGCGCAAGAGAAAGAAAAGACGGGAAAATTCTGCCAGGACAAGAGCTCTCCCCACGCCCAGACCCTGCAGGCCTCGTCTCGTCTTCTCCGCCTTTGCGACTCTTTTTATTTTTATTTTCCCTTTTCTTTTTGATTTTATTTTATTCTCGTAACTTTGCCCAATTGACCCGGCGCAGAGAAACAAAGAACTGCTTCCGCTCCAGCGTCTTCAGCGTTAAGCGCGGCACTCGTCCAGCCATCCCAATTCTCGGGTTTGAGCGTAAGAGTCTGGCGATGAGCAATAAAATGATCATATTTTGAGAGGCATCGGTGGAGGCACGAAGGCACCGACGACCGGCCGCCCGCTCGTCCCAAACCCAAAAGAAAATTAGAGGGGAGAGAGAGAACACAAAGGGTCCAATAAGGCGCTGGAAAAGAGGGTCCACGGCGGTTTGCAAGGATTGGCAAAGCGTTTGCAATGCGGCCCAGGACGGTCCAGGGCGGCATGAGCCATCCAAAACCCGTCAAACGACCGCCAGAAGGCTGCCAAAAGACCGTGAAAAGTCTGGGGTTTTAATGGTGTGCGTCGCTAGTCAATCACGCCATCGGCGTTGTTGCATTGAGGTCGTTGCCGAATTCGGAATAGCCAGCCGCGCGAGACCCTTCAGAAATCAGAATTCTCCTTCAAATTGAGGGTCAAGCGGGAAAAAGATTATTTGAGCAGACTTTTGTGAATAAAAGCGCAAATTCTCTTGACTTTTATTTCACTTGGCCTGCCGGTGAAAAGGTGGTGAGAAATGTTTCTGGAGATGCGTGTTGTGATGTCAAACATGGCTTTAATTAACCTTTGCCAACTCCTTGAAAGTGGAAGGTTGTAAACAGAGCTTTGGCCTCTTGTTCGTGCTCGCGGCTTGGTGAGCACTTTTCCCGGCAGCGGTGCTCGGTGTCGGGTCACCTCATAGCTCTTGTGGATCTCGTGCAGGGATTTGACCGGGGTATGCCACTGACACCCACTGACACTCAACTCGCAAGATGCAAAGACTCCATATAGTGACGACAGTCGCCAATGGACGAGCTTTCATTCGTGTGTCGTATCGTCTTCAGTCTCTCAATCTCTCATTGTGTATGTGCATACTGGGCACTGAAGAAGATCGTCAACTTGTGTCGGCCGACATGTATTGCTTCATGCTGTCGATGAAGCTAGCGACGCCACGCACCCGGCACTCCTTGTGGATGCTCGCCATGTACCTAGACTCGGCGGGCGATAGCGGAAACTGGCCAGTGTGGTCGTTGCCACCGACGCCGACGCCTTCAATCTCGAAACCCGAAGGAACGGTTCCCAGGACCACTCGCAGCGGGAAGAGGCCGACGTTAATGCCGAACCAGCCGCCGGTTGATCTGGCCCGTGGCGAGAAGAGGATATTCGCCAGGATCCTCAGCATGTTGTAGCGGTTGGCGCGCACGTTGAGAAGTGTCGGGGCGATGTTGTCGCTGTCCTCATCGAAGAACGTCGAATAACTTCTGGCATAGAGCAGACAAGTCGCCCAGAAGAGCGTCGCCGCATGCGCCTTGGCCACGTCGAGACCGGACGACGAGGAAGTGCCAAGTCCAGCAGATTCAGGGGCTCTTTTCCTCTTATTCGACGCCCTCGTCCTTTGGCTTACAGAAAGCTCGTCCAGTCCAAGTCCGGGCATAATGTCATCGAACCAGCTCTGCAATTTGGCGATCAACGCATTGAATCGAGACTGCGACGCATTCTTTGACACTGATATGCTATTGGAGTCCATGATTTTCTTGTCTGCAACGAGAGCCGGCAGTAACCCAATGAGATCAACAAGGCGGTCCATTGGAGTTTTGGGGACGACTGCCCATGGTACCTGCAACCATTTGTCGTCGCTCAACAACTGCGGCCGTTCCATGGAAATGAGGCTTGGTAGAAAGAGGTGGAGGCGGGAATCAACAAAGATTTGATGGGCATCGCCTTCCTGGTAGGCGTCAGGTTCCTTCGACGACAGCAAGGCCCTCTCGCCGGCATTGAGACTGATCCAGGATTGACTCTGTACTGCCGGTGTTTGGTGGCCCATGTCGAAAAGGAGCGTGAACATTGTAAGAAGTCGTGATGCGACAAGGAGTACGAGCTTCTCTTGGTCCGTGTGAGTGGGCGTTCCTGACAGCGGCAGCGACAGCGACAGCGACAGCGACAGAATTTTCCGCATCCGTTGTAGTGCGAGCCCGTATGTATCGTAACCGTTCTCGACCATTTGTTTATCTTGATGCTGGTTGCCAGTCATACATAAACTGTTGGCAATAATGGCCAAGCGAACGACGCTGATACTATTTGTTGGGTCATCCCAGCCAGCAGGATCACGGCACATAGCATGCGCAATTCGCGTCCAGCCGCCAGTTGTGTAGCCGCAGGCCTCGTTGGAGAATTGTTCACCGTTGGGCAGGTAAGCTCGCCAGAAGAGGCCAATGTAGTGCTCTTGATCGGAAAGGTTGTTGATTGGTTGAATCAAGACTGAATTTTGCTTGAATATCGATCGCGGTTCGCTCTGGTCACAGCTCCTGTTGGCCGCAGTTTGTATGAAGGTCATGGCCCGTCCAACGCCCGTGCACACTCGATTTGTTTCCCTGCATTGCGAGCAGGAAGGGAGAGCAAAGTCACACTGGGGAGGAACGTTCAACGTCAGTAAATGTGCCCATCTTCAGGGTAAGTTCCTCCACTTTGCCAGCCAGCATTGACTTACACGAAGCCGGCCAAGTGTGCATGGGCGACATTTCTGGGGCCCTTCAGGACCAGCCATAAGGACGAAAGGAGAAAGGGCGAATAGACTTGAAGGTGCCAAAGCTAAAAGACGACGGTTGATTGCCTTTGCGTATTGATGCTCGTTTTCTTGCTCTCCGAAAGAAACGCTCTGCGAGGTGTTCGAAGATGGTGTGGGTCAAGGGCAGCTGGTCGTGGGAGTCGGTCGTGGATGGCTCGCTTTCGTATTGTGTCGTGGAGCATCATTGAATGCGAGAACGAGTTGCAAGATGCAAGGTTGAGAACAGGCAGACAACGTTTGCCAAAACAAAAGAACGAAGGTAACCGACTGCGCCTGCCTTCGTTTTTTCGTGTTTGTCGATGCCAATAGGGCAAGACGAGGAAGGCTGATGTCTCTCCTGCCCTACAAGGCAAGAGCTGCATGAGGGCAGCTCTTAACCTAAATAGGAAGGCACTCGGACCACATTTGAGCACTGTGGGCCCAACCATTCCGTAGCTCCTGCCGGCATCTGTAGCTTTTCAGCACTAACACGGCTGTGCTACAGCACTGAGCCTGTTTCCCCTGCCGTCAGCAAACAGCAGAAATACACATCAACTACTCCGTAATGTTGGCCAATGTCGGCCGACACCGACCGCGCTTGTACGACGAAAACGATACGAAAGGTCAGAAACAAAAGATATGGTCTGTAGATGACTTTGACATTGGCTTCCATGAAAGCGAGCTACAGATCCGCTAACCGGCGTCAAGTCATGGCTTGACAAACGTGTTCCCCGGTCTTGCGCCCTTCGTCATCTTCGTCTTAAAAAAAGGCTTCTCGATTTTCTCGGAATATCCTATTTAGGAAGACACTCGGGCCACATGAGGGCAAGAGTGGATACAGAAACCTTATTTCTGACCATATCGGACCGTCGAAAAGGACGGCTGCGGCGTTGGTGGTGTTATCACAGTAGGTGCCGATCGACAGACAGAACTGGCCAAGAAAAAGCTTATTTCTTTTCTTTTTTTTGCCTTGCCGTTCAACAGCCTTGTTTATTCTCCGAGAGTTCCACAAAGTCTCTCTCTCGGGAAGACCGCAAGACTTCCATACCATGGCTGTGCCCATGAACGATGACGAGAACGACGATGAGCTGTCGAGCTCTTTTCCTATTCTGGTCAGAAAGGGCGAGGCCGCATCAAGAAGAGCAAAATACATCACCATGATGAAGAGGTCAAGATGGATATAAATACAGAACTTTTCCGGTCTTCAAACTTTGATTTAACTCTGGTTCATCACCCTCATCACCATTCCCTCTCCTCTACATCTTCTCTGACCATCATCTATATATACAAACGACAAGGTACACAACATCTTTACCACTAAAACCAGACTCATTCCCACAATGACACCCTCAAAAATTCTCAAGAGCCTTCTGGTTGCTGCTTTGGCTGCTTCTACTTCTGCAGCTGCCGTCCCTAGAGACGCAGCCACCAACAGCACCACCAACTCTACCCAGCTTCCCCTCAGCAGCGACGACTCCTTCTCGTACGAGCTGCTCCGCACAGCCAGTCTGTCCCGCTCGTTTGGCGCCGACACTGGCGAGGTTCTGCAGGCAGCTGGCAGCATCATCCCAGGCGACCTTGAGAGTTTCTCGGGTGCCTTTAACAAGCTGGCCAACCATGTCTATGCCCAGGCCCAGGCCATCAATGCCACTCTGGATCCCGTGACGGCACGCAACGCCTTCTTCCGTGCCTCGACCTACTTCCGGTCGGCCGACTTTTATCTGCACGGCAACGCCTCCGACCCTCGCCTCACGACATTCTGGGCCAACCAGACGGCCGCTTTCAACAGTGCCATTGCCCTTTTGCCCATCCCCGGCGAACGCATCACGCTCAAATCTGCCAGTGGCAACTTCTCAATTCCTTGCATTTACTACCGTGCCGAAGGTGCCAATGCCACGAACCCGCGCCCCACGGTCCTTCTCGGCAACGGCTACGATGGTGCCCAAGAAGAGATGCTGCACGCCACTGGCTTTGATGCCCTTGCTCGTGGCTACAATGTCATCACCTACGAGGGTCCTGGTCAACCGACTGTCCGTCGTGACCAAAACTTGGGATTCATTACCGAGTGGGAGACGGTCGTCACCCCTGTTGTCGACTATTTGTTGTCGGGTGCCCGCCCGGAAGTCGACGGCAGCAAGCTCGGTCTGTTTGGCTACTCCATGGGCGGCTTCCTGGCTGTCCGTGCCGCCGCATTTGAGCATCGTCTGGCCGCCGTCTTTGCCGTCGACGGTCTCTACAGTGTCTTTGAGCCATACTACAACGCGCTCACTGGTCAGGTCAAGGATCTGTGGGACGCCGGCAACTACTCTGCTTTCGACGCCGAGGTCAACTACTATTTGGACTCGGGCATGGCGCCCACCGAGACGCTCTGGAGTCTGCAACAGGGAGTGTGGAGCTTTGATGTCGACACGGTCAGTGAGTTCTTGCGCAAGTCGGAGCCCATGACGCTGGACGGTGGTCTGGCCGAACAGGTGACGTGCCCCGTGTGGATTGGTGCGCCCTCTGAAGACATCTTCTTCCCCGGCCAACCCGAGAAGGTGCGGGATGCTCTGCGTCCTGGCCTGGTCTCGTACAACTGGTTGACGGCAGCGGATGCGGCACAGAACCACTGCCATGTGGGCGCCATGGACCACGTCAACGGTCTGATCTACGACTGGTTTGACAATGTGATTGCCAATCGTGTCGACCGCCGTTGAAAGCAGTGTTGATGCCAAAGTTGAGTCCTAGATGATGATATGTGGTTTGGCTTTCCTTCGTCTTTATTTTCGAGTTTTGTCTCCGTTTTATTGCACATAGAATGCTTTTTTTGTTCCTCTCTCAGATTGTTTCTCTAGAATTGTCATCTCAATACAGAAAATAAGCCAAGTCCTACTTGCACATGTCATGTCGTCTCAACTCCGTGAACTCCGGCAGCAAGCTTCAAGTAGATAACCAACGTCTAAAAATATCTACAAAATTGAGTCTACTTTTATATGTCGATCTAAAACGCGCCCTTCTGAATACAAGACTGGCTTGAACGACATGACGCGCGTTTCAAAGATGTATCGTCGGCCGAGATGGCAGTCCTAGAAGTGCGTGTAAGTCCTAGACAAGGGAAAAGACACGGGTCTGCCAAGTCCTAAACGGAGGAGCTGGCGGTGCGGGAGTGGGATTTTAGCTCTAACTCCGAGTGACGTAGGGCGGGGACGGTAGCTGTAGCTGTCCCTGTACCTGGAGCTATGCCACTATGGCTCCCGCCAAATGGCACCATCCGAGCTACCAATTGCTTGGTCCAAAAAGCTCCCCTGAGCTGAAACCTGTCAGATCAGACGAAGAAAGTAAGAAGGATAAAATAAGAAACAAAGGAGAAAGCTGTTTGATTGATTCGTACTCCACGAGCATAAATACCAAGTTGCTGCCTCACCAGGAAACAAAGAATCCAGGCACCATCTTCCATCATCTTTTTCAGACATCACTCCCTCTCAATCCAAGCATCTGTCTACAAAATCACATCCACGAGATATCACATCGTCTCTTCACAATGGCCCAAGAGTTCAAGTACACGCACGGCTATACCGAGCACACGCTCTCGACGCACTTGCGCCGCCGTGCCGATGACGATGCCGGCTTCCTCGTGCCCTACATCAAGCCCACCGACTATGTCCTCGATGTCGGCTGCGGCCCTGGCACCATCACCACGGGCTTCTTGAAGTATGCCTCGGAAGGCGCCGTCGTTGGCATCGACATTGCATCCGAGGTCCTGGCGAAGGCCCGTGAAGTTGCTACCGACAACAGCATTCCCCTCCACCCGGACGATGGCACTATCGGCAAGCCCGGTGATCGCACCGTCTCCTTCCTCCAGGCCGATGTCCTCAAGGGACTTCCCTTCCCAGACAACACTTTCGACGTTGTCTACTGCTCCCAGGTCCTGGGCCACTTGCCTCCGCCTGACCTGCCCGTCAAGGCTCTTGTTGAGATGCGCCGTGTGCTCAAGCCGGGTGGTGTTCTAGGCTCGCGCGACGGCTGCGACCAGCTCTTTTACCCCCGTGGACTGGCCATTGACCGGCTGTGGGTGCCCTTCCAGCGTCGTGTCCTGCTCCAAAACGCCCCCAAGGGTTATGACAACTCTGGCGCCGTGACGCCAGCACTGTTCCGCGCCGCTGGCTTCGACTCAGACGGTGGGAAAGTCATTGTCGGAGCCGGTGCACGGGTCTTTTCGAGCCGTGAACAGCGATCTCGCCTGGCATGGCGAGCCAAGGGGCAATTGACGCCTGGCGGTCAGTTCTACCAGAACTGGATCAATGCGGGCATTTCGGAAGAGGAGATTGCAGAGACAGTGCGGGCGGCCGAAGAGTGGGCAGAGACGGAGGATGCGTGGTTGCTGTCGGCCGAGGCGGAAACTCTTGGTTGGAAGTGAGCTTCAAACAAGAGAGACAAATAAAATGAATAGAAAGCCCCTGAAATGAAATCCAGCTTTGGTCGCAAAATTATCGTGCTGTAGGTGTATGTTGGCATGACCCAAAAAGGAAAGAGTCAATATCGCCAGAATGCACCTTCCACAACAACACAAAATGGGGGCGCTCTTTCCTCATCGTAACGCAAATACGGCAGCACCTTCCTTAAATATCGACACAAATCTGCATTTGCCCCTATTTCCCTGATAAGGCTGCCCCTTTTCCAAAATCTTGCCAGTCGCACTCTTTTTCAGTCTTTGGTTCTCTACACACTTTTCTTCCCAGCAGATGTGCTTCCTAGTCAGCTAACAATACCGAGACACCATCGACAAACTCAGGATCCACTTCACTTACATGACCGCCAAGATGGCAATCACAGACGAGGATCTGGCATTCATGGCGGACGGCATGTGGAAAGATGCCTTCCTTCCTGACCTTCCCGACATCTACGGCATTGATATTGACGCAGACGGTAAGCCAATTGGGCTATCTGCACCCGGAGACATGCCGCTCGGTTCAAACGACAATGGCGAAGGCAGTTCTTCTTCACGCAAAAAGGCGGCTCCCGCTGCCAAACAAGTCAAGGCAGCCAAGGGTAAGGGCAAAGCAGCTGGTGTATCCTCAATGACCGATCTCTACCTCTCATCCCCGACCGAGGTTCGGCCCAAGACGAATGGCAAGATGAGCAAGTCCATGAAGGGAGCGTCGCAGAATGAGTCCCAGAGAGGCAGACCTCCCGGCCCAGCAAAGCCACACAAGCCGGTGAGTGGACACTACTTTCGCAAATAACTTCTAAGCGTATCCCCCTGACACACTCAGAACTCCATGTTCCCGGAGCTGGAGACGGACAATGGCGATCCATACGAGCTGCCCATTTCGCCCAAGTCCATGCACCGTCCCCAGACCGTGGTTGAATTTGACAAGAAGTCGAGCCACAAGGGCAATTCTCCTGTTGCTGCTCCTCCCAAGCCATCCAGCCCATTCGAAGAGCTCAATCCATCGTCCAAGAAGCCGGTCAAGAACCAAAAGCGAGTCGCCAAGCGGTCGTTCCTCGACCCTCCATCCACACCTCTTGCATCGGAG
Organism: Sporothrix variecibatus; assembly: GCA_016097105.2. Classification (NCBI taxonomy): domain Eukaryota; kingdom Fungi; phylum Ascomycota; class Sordariomycetes; order Ophiostomatales; family Ophiostomataceae; genus Sporothrix; species Sporothrix variecibatus. The sequence goes on along the minus strand of JADMNI010000001.1, from coordinate 282,882 downwards.
ACCAAGGTGACCAAGGTGCAGATGCCACCCCCTCCCAAGCCGGCTTTCAAAGGGGCAGCTCCAGTTGCCCGTCCTGTCAAACCCCCTCCGCAGCCCAAGGCTACCAAGAAGCCAGCTGCTGAAAAGAAGCAGGCCAAACCGAGAGAGTCCAAGAAGAAGAATGTCTCCCGTCCAACCCCGTCAAGCAGGAGAAGATTGATGACGGGTCTGAGGAGGAGTACCGCATCCCTGATGACGTGCCTACTGCGGAAGACATCACCAAGAAACTTCGTCCTCGTGGCGAGCGTGCTCCCATTCTCATCAGCTCTGACCCGGCGAACAGTGACGAAGATGAGGAGGAATACGAGGAGGACGCTGCTTTTGTCCAAACACTGGCATGACATCTTTCACTACTCCCGTGGCCCAGATGGATCCACCCGACTCTGTGGCCCGGCCCTCAGCTCCTTCATCTCCCAAACAAGGCAAGCATGTCCTGCAAGACACGGCTACACCGGCTGAGCGAGCAGCAATCGATCGAGACATTGATGAGTACATTCGCAGAAACTCTGCCGCTTTCGAGACTGCCGTCAGGGTCAAGAAGGATGTAGTAGCCGATGGTAAGGAGACAGGTCGGGGCAGACAGGCGACCAGCAGTGAACAGCCTCTCGAAAAGCAAAACACCCATCAAAAACGCCAGAGATCGCCTGCTGCTGCTGCACCAGCACGTCGCCAGGGGTCAAAGAAGAAGAAAGCCGAGCCAGTCCGCTCTGAGCCAGTCCGCGCCGAGACAGCTCGTGTCGAGTCTCGGCCCGCAAGGTCCTGCAGCAAATGGATGTGCCCCAGGATCCCTTTGTCGAGGATATGGAAGAGGACGAGCCGCAGCCGACACAGACGCACTTTACGACCAAGTTGCTTCAGAGTGCGGCACCTCCTGTGCAGCCGGTGCCGTCAGTACAGTCCCAGCCATCCCAGCATGGTGACAGTCACCAGTACCGTACGCAGGACAAATCACACTATGTGCAGCCAGTTCCGGTGCCTCGGGCCCTCCCGAGAGACCAGCTTGATGGTTTCCCCCAAGCGTGCGCCACGCACCAGCACAACAACGTCAACCAGGCCAGGTTCACTGCGATCGAGTCGGACGGTATCGCCCGCGAGATGATGAAGCTTCTCTCTTCCGGTGCCAATAGTCCGCAGAACAAGCCGCAGTCGGCCAAGGACATTTGGCTGGACGAGACGGACCCCTACAAAGAGACCGGCCAGATCATGGGCTACGTTTGCAAAGTAAGTCAACCCCTCTCTTTCAATTTCATCTTCTTCACTACTAACAGAACAGACCGTCCTTCGCTTCCTCAAATCCAAGGAGGCGGCCATTGAAGACGTCGCTGAAGAGTACCAGCAGCGCGGTGGTGCTGTCCTCGACCGCATGAGCGCCCTCCACGGCAGTGAGCGTCAGTCCCTTGCTCATACTTTTGAGCAGAGTCGTCAACGGGCGCTCGCCGTCTTTGAAGCCACCCAACGCGATGTCCATCTGCTGGCCACCCGGCTCGAGCGTGTCAATCTGGTGCCCGTGATCCAGAATGTGCTGGCTGACAATGCTGGCTCCCGCCTGCGCCTGCTGCAGACCGAGATCGTGTAATGTGAACTCTGTCTTCTCTATTTTATCCCTTGCGATTCTCTTTTGATTTCTTATCGGCTGTCCTTGTCTCTATTTGTTTTTTTGTTTTTTTTTTTTACTTCGTCCGTTGCTATGCGATTCTGTCGGACCAGTGCGTTTAGTCTTTCTGTTCCCACAATGTTTCATTTACACATACTATGTGTAAGTGCCATCTATTAATCTGTTCGTTGCATGTGTTTTATTAAAGGCAATATTCGCTATTCGCATGTGTTTTTTCTTTTTGCCATTCGTTGCTTTCTTTTTCTTCGTTTGATTTCTTTTGACAGTCTTCGCTTTTTCAATTTTTTGCCTCGCGTGCCTTGTTTTTCCGTGTTTGCTGTTCATGGCCCGATCTGGCCCAGCGTCATCGCGTGTCATTCATTTCGTTCTTGCTATTCGTCACATTTCTTACATTTCTTATGGGCTTTTGGGCTAGCTGCAGTCCTGCAGTCGTGCGGGACACCTACCTCAAAATATGCAGGCGGGGTGTTTTAGGCAAGCCTTGCGGGACCAGCCAACTACCGAGAGAAAAATGGAGGAGAGGGAGAAGAAGAATGCTCCAGGCTGCACATGTGCAGTTGATTCCAAAGAAACAAGAGAAAAAAACTTTTGTCGTTTTGAAAAGGGCGGGAGAGATGATAATTAATGTATGATAACGTCAAAAATGGGATGAAACAACCATGGCTGATGGGTCTTCAGATCTGGACGGAAGTGCAATAGAGCTAGTAGTATTGTGGACCGCGTTCTAGATTTCCTATTCAAGTTTGCCTCCTTTTCTCCATGATCTTGATCTTGATAAATATCGGTGACGACTTGAATGCGCCGCAGTCAATGGGTCGTCCTTGGTGGACACGCATTTTGATGGGCGCAGCAATGCTGCTCTGGAGGCCAACTATGGGGCAATGGGGAGACGGGGCCTCACTCAATAGGAATGGAGGAGAGTGTTAGAGGGTCTCCACCCAAACACGCCTCCGCGCTACTGCCGCATTACGTAGGCTGGCTCGCTCGGTAGGGCACTGCGCCAAGCGAACAGTACAGGGCTCTCCCCGCAAAATCCAACGTCAGAGCAAAGTCAACTGCCATTTCGGATTTTTGTAGGGAGGGCATGGCCTTCCTTATCGGGTTGTCTTATCGCTGCATCGTCGCGAACTCTAATCTGGTCAGCAGAACAGTACATTTGAATGGCATCAAGGCTCTTGAACAGAAGTGAAAGTGACTTCTGACATTTAATTTACAGGGTCTTCTTTACTCTCTAAATGTAGCTTAATGTTCTGTGTCACGAAAGTCTATATTACACGTCAGTGAATCGACGACTCTCTATTCGATAGTCAAGCTGTAATTTTTATTTTATTTTTTCAATTTTTATTTTCTCATCGATGAACAGATACATCTCGTCATTACATAGTCATCGCAGCATTTAGTCACATTATATAATCTTCATACCACAACTCTGAAATTTAAAACTGTATAAACCTCAAACTTGAAAATTGAAAAGCTCTCAAATTATCTATTGGACCAGCGGCGCTCTCGATTTATCCCATTTATTCTCTTCCTCTTTCTTCCTACATCGCTAGTTTATTCAGACAAATTGACCCAAGTTCATCGAAAATTGCCCTCCATAGCCTTTCTCGACTCAATTCCATTTGCTCTGGACGAATTCAACCTGAGATCCATCCGATTCATCCTACGCCACTTCACCTTTGAGAGCAATCTGCTTCTTTTGATTCCCATCCATCAACATCATCGAAACATCGCTTCTTCCCCGATCTCTTTCGACCTCTTCAGCTTCACTTTTTGTGACACTCGAAGAAAACTCGTGTCGCAAAGCTCTATTTACAAAAAGAGATACACCCAAAGACAAGCCACACGCTACAAAGTGTCCCTGTTGAACACAAAAGCGAAAAGACCAAGACAGATTCAAGAAAAGTCACCTGCCGCGCTAAAAACAAACCGTTTTCTTCCATTCGGCTTCTTTTTTGCGCCCAGAACATCCGGGTCGAAACACTCCAAAGGGCGTGACTACGAAACAAATCAAAAGTCAGACTCAAGAGAAACTGCCCCTCTCCTGTGCAGCACCACCCTGCAAATTCGCCCTACTTTCTCTCGCTACGCTACGGCAGACGACGTAACACGCGCCTCTGCGCCCAGCCCCCAGCACCTGCTAGGGACCCAGAACCAAGCGTTCAGGCTACCCACCTGTCCCTCCTCGCTGCTCGCCCACTCGCACCTTCCTCGTTTTCCCGCTTTCCCGTTTTCGCTCTACGCCGCTTTTTTTTTTGTTAGAGGAACTAAGTTTTTCTGCACGCCCTCCAAATACTGCAGTCCCGTCCCTCTTCTCCTCTTCTCCCTCTGTCGTCATTCTCTTGTGTCTTGTTCCCTCTCTTTCTTCCTTTTTTTTTTTCTGGAGAAAAAAAGACCAACAACGACAACCACCAACGACGACGACAACAATCGACGACAACTGCAAAGCGAACTCCCTGCGATAGAAAGCTACGACATTCCTGCGATACTTGCGATAATTGCGATACTTGCGATAATTCTGCGAAACTGCGAATACCCAGCGAAAACTCGACTTTTTCTGTGCCTCTCCCTCTCTCCACACAAACAAAACTCGACAACATCACAAACGGAGAAACCACAAACCACAAACCTCAAAACAAACACACAAACACGTCTCTGCTTTGGTCTTTTTGTCTTTCTTTGACGACGATCTCGTCAAAAACATCGAGACTACCTCTTTTCCGTGCCTGCTACTCTTCACACAAAACGATGCCATTTCGACAACGTTTAGCACGCCATTTAGGAGACTCTGTAAGTTGTTAATTTGGCTTTTTGACTTTTTTTACTGCTTTTCTGCACTCTTTTCTTTTGTGCGGTCTGTTTCTATTTTTTATTTTTTTTCCTTTGTATTTTTCTTTTCCTACGTCTTTTTTTCTCTTCTGCTCCATATCCGAGATGGAGTTCACACTTCGCTACCACACGGCGAAAGACAACGTGGACAACAAGGACTTGTCCAAGAAAGAGAAGGATACCCAAGACACTCTGGACGCCCAAGACGTTACCAAAATGGACGACAACAACAACGACAACGACAACCGCATCGTCGACCACGGCCGCAGCCGCAGGCGCACCGACTCTGGCTACGACACAGTCTTTGAAAACGAAAAGCCCGCCCGCACACCTCCTCCTGCCTCCCCCTCTACGGTTGGCCATGGCACGCCTTCAGCCTCTGTCCTGGCGTCTGTCTCGGCTTCGCCTTTGATGCTGCCGCAGAGGCAGACACAAACTCAAACTCAAACCCAATCGCTCGTCCCGCCCTCTGCTCCGACGCTCTTTCTCTCTACATCGCGGACCGCCGTAGACGGTCGACCGACTCGGCCATCTCTGTCTCCATGTCCATGTCCGCGTCCATGTCCTCGGCCACGACCGACTCCTACTCTGCTTCCGCTTCCATCCAGTACACTTCAACGAACACGAAACGGGGCTACAAGCAGTACAGCGGGTTCATGAAGAGCAACAGTAAAGCGGCGTTGAAGAAGGTTCGGCGGTACGACGAGGACTACGCAGACGCAGACGCAGACGACGAAGACGAGGACGAGGACGAGGAAGATGACGGGTCTGTCAAGCGCATGTCAAGGAGCGAGTTTATGCACGCCTTGAAGATTCGAGATCGTGTCAAGACTCTCGACATGCCTACCGCGCCTGTCGCGCCTGTCAAACCTTTCAAGGCTGTCAAGCTTGTCCCGTCTGTCGAGCCCGTCCCGTCTGTCAAGTATGTCGGGCCTATCGAAGAAGAGGGCGACGACTGGACGGACGACGACCGGATGGACAACGACTGGACCGACAACAATGAGGCCGATGATAATGAGACCGACGACAGTGAGACCGACAACGATGAGGCCGACGAAGACTGGGCGGACGACGGTGAGGCCGGCGACGACTGGGCCGACGACACCACTACGCCTGCGCAACCTTTCCTTTCCACCGTCTTCCGCGCTGTCGACCTGCAGGTGTCTCTCCCCGATGAGCCCACAACACCGGCTACGGAGTTGATGGTCGTTCGGGACCCTTCGCCGCAGGACATTAAGAAACTCAGCGTTGCAGTGCGAAAGTTCACAGCTGGCCTCGCCAGATGTCTGCAAAACGAAGACAAGTACAAGCACATAATCAAGTACACGTACCCTGCCCCACTCTTTCCCGAGGTGGACAAAAACACGCGCGAAACACCGTGGATGACGATATCGCCAGGCCGCATCGTGGCGAGGGCGCGCACGTACCCGGCTCGCGACAACCGGCCCTACCGCAACCATCCCCACCACCTCGACCTTGTCGGACATCGCGACCACCTGCTGGTCGTGCGTCGCCCGTGGAACGATGTGGAAAACAACTATGTTGACCCCGAGTCTCTCGGCAATCTCAAAATCCGGCGGGGCTCTTTTACGTTCAAGTGGGCGGAGCCGTTGTCGGAAGCGGACGAAGAGGCGGTTGATTTTGGCTCTATTGGCAAGAAGCGCCCTGGTCGCTACTTGGAACAACAGAGAATATCGCTTTTTGCTTGCTCGCGGCATCATATATGACCCGTCACTAACACTCGATGATCAGATGTCCAAGCCCTACTTGTCCTACTACGACGTCACCCTCTACTACGAAGACGTGCATGTCCTGCGCAACGACTGGCTGACCGACAACAACATTACCTTTTGGCAGGAATACCTCGAGCATGAGGTCCTGCCCAAGTACCCGCAGGCGCGCATCGTGCTTCTGAGGGCGGTCATGAGCGTCATGCTCATGAACGCGCGCATCGAGGCCGCTCGTGATTTCCTTCCCAAATTCGACCACACAACCCACATCTTCTTGCCGATCAGTGATGCCGCCATCCGCAACCAGGGCTACACCGAGTCTGGCTCGCACTGGAGCCTGTTGTTGATTTCCATTACCGACGGCGTCGCCTTTCACTATGACTCCATGGGCGGCACCAACACCCACGCGGCCCGCAACGTCGCCACGCGCATGGCGGCTATCCTCAACACCCCGCTTCGCTTCCGCGACATTGAAGACACGCCGCAGCAAGCCAACAACATTGACTGCGGCGTCTTTGTCTGTGTCCTCATGCGGTTTTTGCTGGTCAAACGCCTGCTCAATGCCCACGCCCGCGAAAAGGTTAGCATGAGTCTGGGCGGCAAGATGATTGATGCACAGGGCGGCCGGCAAGAGATGCTGCGTATTGTCGAGAATCTGCGGCGCGAAGCCGAGCGGCGCAGGAGTGCGTCGCCTCTGAATCTGGGCAAGAAGTCTGTGCCGAGGATTGAGTAATTAGACCACTGCAGCGAGCCGAAGTGGTCCATCACCAGACCACTGGAGCGAGACCACTGGAGCGAACGGAAGTGGTCCATCACCAGGCCTCTATCGTTTCCTTCATACACACAACATACACACACACACACACACATATATATATACTCCTGCGCCCTCGCATTCGCGCAAAAAACGCATGAAACGACGATTTTTCTTTTACTTACAAAAAAAGACGAGACGAAATGATATACGCCTGCGGTTTGATATGTTTTTATTTTATTTTTTTATTTGTACTTTTTTTCCTTTTTGTATTTCTTTTCATATTTTCATGTTTTCTTTTTTATATCCTTCATGTTCTTTCTCATTTCTACAACATTGCCAAGTGGGTACTGTCGTCTGTTTTGCTTTTTACTTTTATTTATTCTTCTTTGCATCGTTCTTCTTTCATATCTATTTGCAAGGTGTTGGTGGATTGGCGTTTTGGGCCAGCGCGCGCGATCTGATCTATGAACTTTGCTTCTTACAACACATGAGACAAGAATCAAAAGGTTGAATTAAATATGTCTTTTATATTGTGACTTCTTTGTGTGCCGTAAACTATACATATCGTGATGCTAACAACGACGGTCAAACCACCACCATAAAAAATGATGAAATAAAATAAAATGAAATAAAACAAGGCGAAACAAAACAAGACGAAATAAAATAGGATGAAATAGAAGATGAAATAAACAATCCCATTTCCCATTACATATACCGACTTCAAATATCAATCACTTCATCACAGTAGGAACACGTGCAAATTTCATCCGAAATAGTATAATAAAGCCACTTTTGTATTGTATCGTAAAGCGTAAAAAACTAAGGTTCTTTCCAAACCCATTTTGCCAATCAAAACGCCGTGCGCCATTCAAATTCAAACTCCAGTCCAAACATACTCGCTCAAAAGTATAGGTCGTCCGCTTTGCATCTTTACTTCTGCTCGGCAAAGGCCGGGTTCTGCTCCATGGTCATGGAGATGTAGTTGCGCAGGAGGGCAAAAACGGTTGGCCGTCGACTGTCTTGTCGTGGAGGCGCCACCAGTCGTCGTGCTCTCAGTCTTCTCGTTACCCTTCTCTTCAACATCCATTGCGCCATCGTTAGTATCGGCCGCCTCCTTCTGGACCGTCTCTTCCTTGACGGCCGTCAGTTGTGCCAGGTTCTGGCCGAAACGCAGCATCTCGGCCTGCACGACTTTCTCTTTCCGCTTTAAAGAACCGGGCCGTGTCTTTAGGCTCTGCTGCCGCCGGCGCTTCTTGATGCCTTCCCACTCGTCGTACTCGACGGCACCGTTGTCGTCAGCTGTTGGCACATCGGGGAGAGCATCGGCCAGGGACTCGAGCGTGGTGACGAGCTTCTTGTTGGGACGGCGGCGCTTGAGCGGTTTCTTGGTGGGACCGGCCTTGTCGAGCACGCGGGCGCGGAACGTGGCTTTGCGGATGAGCTGCTTGTCGCGCTTGGAGTGGAGGAAAGCGTCAGTGACGGTATTGTCGTCGCGGTGAACTTTGCGGGGAAGAGTCGGGTCGGCGATGCGGCAAGGGCCTTGGCCCGGTGGCTCATTTTGGGTGCAACAGGAGCCTACACAGTTAGCGACCAATTAGATAAAGACCGAAGGGAGGACAAGGAAGTCAAAAAGGAGCATACCATGATTGCGGTTGTGAGGTTGTTTGCGAAGTTGGATGTTGAAGGTTGCCCGTAGTGTTGAGTTTACCGATTCTGGACGGTGTAGAGTTATCGCACAACTTTTTTGGGTTCGCGATAAGATAAGACACAATGATGGTTGTGGTGGGGACTAGTTTCTAAGGACTGCCCATATGAGCTAGCTTTGGTAGCAAATCTTTCACAATCGAACAATAAGGTGGGATGCCAGAGTGGTCTAATGGGTATGATTAGAAATCATATGGCTTCGGTCGCGTGAGTTCAAATCTCACTCCCATCGTTCTTTTTTTGCCTTTTTTTTTTATCGATCTTTTTTTTTTTGGTCCTCGCTACATCACTGTAGCTTGAAGCTCTCAATAGCTGTGTATTTTACATTTTTATAGTGAACCCCTCCAATCATCAACACAGTCAACAACATTTGACGATGTACCACTTTGCGATTTCTTAGCATTTTATTCCTTTTTCTTCTTCTTTCTCTACATGCACAATTTAACTTCTATACTATTTTATTTTTAATTTATCTCTCATTCGCACACGGATATGTCCGTCGACTTACGGCGACGCATTGCAAAGGCCGAGGCCGAGCTGCAGTCACTTCGCGAGCAGCTTCAACAGGCAGAAGAGGCAGAACGGGCAGAACAAGAAGCTCAAGCTACATCGCCATCACAACCTCCACCTACAGCAGACTGGCCCTGGCCATTGCAGCCTGACGAGTACGAACGTTATTCCCGCCAACTCATCTTACCGGGCGTCGGCGTGGACGGCCAGCTGCGGCTCAAGAATGCGTCTGTCTTGATTGTTGGTGCCGGCGGCCTCGGATGTCCTGCTGCTCTGTATCTTGCAGGCGCCGGCGTCGGTCACTTGGTACTGGTGGACGGCGACACGGTCGAGACTTCGAACTTGCACCGGCAGATTGGCCACACGACATCGCGGGTGGGCGAGTTCAAGGTCGACAGTCTTGCGGCGGCAATGCGGGAGCGGAACCCGACAGTCAAGTACACTGTGCATCGGGAGCATTTGACAGTCGACAATGTGCAGTCGTTCCTCAGCAGCGACAACGAGCGAAGCGAGGACCGAAAAGATCGACCTGGTGCTGGACTGCACCGACCACCCTGCGATTCGGTATTTGATCTCGGACGCCTGTGTTTCGTGCCGGCATTCCTCTTGTGTCGGCTGCTGCACTGCGGACAGACGGACAGTTGACAGTCTTGAACTGGCCCGTCAATAAAGGCCCATGTTACCGATGCGTGTTCCCGCGTCCACCACCGGCAGCGAGCCAGACATCGTGTGCCGAGGGTGGTGTGCTGGGACCCGTGGTGGGCGTGATGGGTGTACTGCAAGCACTGGAGGCGATCCGCGTTCTGGTGACTGTGCCACCGCCAGACTTTGTACCATCACCAACCTTGACACTGTTCTCTGCCGGCGGTGCAGCGGTCTGGCTCCTCCGTCGTTTCGAACGGTCCGTCTCAAGGGACGGAGGGCAGACTGCTTTGCCTGTTCAGAGGATGCTCCCCTGAAGAAACTAAAGTCGCTCGGTGATGTCGGTGACTCGGCCTCAGATGGCAATGGACAAGACTGGCCCGACTATGTGCAGTTCTGTGGCGGCAGCACGGCCGTATCGCAACACATTCTGCAGCCCAACGAACGAGTATCTGTGTCGACATTCCGGAAGGTGCACGAGCAAAATGACTCCTCAAAAAATCACTGGCTGCTCGACGTCCGAGAAAAGGAGTTTTACAATATGGGCACGATCGCAGGGGCTATCAACATTCCCTACTCAAAAACACAGACTGGGAAGGCGGCAGCAGAGGGTCTGCCATCTTGGTTACCAGAAGGCATCGCGGAAGATACAGCTCCCATCTATCTGGTCTGTCGTGTTGGCAACGACTCGCAGGTTGTTACACGACAACTCAAGATATTGGGTCTAGATAAGGAGGGCACGCGGTTTGTCGGCGATGTCCAGGGAGGCATCCTCGCATGGAAGCACGAAGTCGACTCGACGATGCCGTTCGTCTGATCTCATTCTGTACATTTACACCTAGATACCACACAATGAACGTATGATGTCATGCAAAGAGTTGGATTTGTTTTTCGTTCTGCGTAATGAAAAAAGTAAAGAGTAAATAATGTGACATGGGGCGTCTCTTCTTCTTTCTGTCCTCGCTGCGCTCGCATTGTCGCAGTCTTTTCTTTTCTTTCTTTCCTTACTCACTTCGTTCGCTCGTTGTTCTCTTCACCTTTGTCCTCGCTCACTTTGTTCGCTCCTAGTCTCGCTTCCCCACATCCTCGCTTCGCTCGGATGCTCGTCTGCTCGCCTATACAAACGTCGTCCGCTTCTTGTTAAACGCCCGCTGGTCCTTGAGCCACTGCCGGTACCCCGCCACACTCGAAATCTTCTCGCCATAGAAATCAGGCACCGGGTTACCCGCCGACGACGCCGACGGGTCCACTCGGTTGCGCTTAATGCGCGCAAAGAACTGTGTTTCCTTCAGCGTCATCTGCACCTTGTACTGCCGCTTCCATGCATAAAACACAACATTGCCAATGCTGGGACCGGCAAGCCAGCCCAGAGCGGCAAAACCAAACGTCATCAGACCCAGCGTCAGGAAAGGATCCAGTGGGATCGTCGACAGGATTGGCTCGGCCACACCCGAACCCAAAAACAAACCACCCACAAGACCGCCCGTCAGGCCACCCGCCACACTAAATGCCAGCTGGATGCGCCGGCGGGTCTTGCGGAGCGCGAAAAAAGTATTCCAGTCCAGCGGCGGCAAATCCTTGGTGGAAGAACCATTTCCGGTGGCGGCATTCACGCGGGCATCGGCCTGGGCGCGCTCAGCAATGCGGGCCGCCGCAGCAGCATCGGCGGCAGCATCGCGGTTGCGCGTGGCGCCTGTTGCTGGCGGCCGACTGTGGAGAGTTGTGGAGGAGGGTTTCGAAGAAGTAGAGTTGGGTGTGTTGGAGGCGCAGCGGCGGAAGGTTGTGGAGGGAGTGGTCGGGGTAATCTTGCGCTTCAGTTGCAGACCGGCCGAAGCGACAAAGGCCCGGCTCTGCATGGCCACCGACAAGGTCGTCGGCCGCCGCAGGATGAACGAGGCAGCCGACGTCTTGGAAGCTGCCACGGTAGCAACAGCAACAGAAGGCTTGGCCGTCCGCGAGGCCGCAGCCAGGCCCGGGCGGAGCAGCGTCGGGCTGTCGTCGTGAGCATTGTGGTGGTGGTCGAGTGGTCAATGGATGTGAGAGTAGTTGAAGTTGTTTGCAACGCGGTCGAAATGCTCGGTATTCGTCGGCTGTCGTCGATTGTCGTGTGTTTTTTTAGTTGTCAATGATGTCGTCAAGTTGACTTGAGTGGGTCTTTTTCAAAGATAATACGGAAGGAAGTCGATCGGGAAAGACTCAGAGAAACTTCACCAACGAGAGCACGGAAATTTGTTAAAGCGGCTCTCTGGTGCAGGAAGGAGCAAACGACAGGCGAAGGGAGGAAAAGGGAGTGAGGAGACAGGAGAGGAGAACTTCCTGCGAAAGCTTGCTAGCGCCGTGGCGGGGTCTTTTTTGCTTGGAAGGAGCGAACTGGCAAGCTGCTGCCAAAGAACGGCGACGTAATGCGGGCCAAAATCGCCCTAGCAAAGCACCCGCAGCGGTTGGCGATGATCGCACGTGACCCTACGAGATAAGTCGATATGGGGGAGGTTCTTGTGGATGAAGACCTCTTAACAATACATTTTGGCTTTTAGACTGTATATTTAGAGTTTATGATAAATACAAGAAAATATATTGATACAGATTGTTCACTCCACAGCAAGAAGAATAGCATTGTAGATAGGGCTGTTGTTAAAATTGGAGAGTACACTCGACTGCTCATATTGTTACTGAGTACGGAATACTTCGTAGAGTGCTACCACTTTAAGAAGGTCCCCACTTTATTTTGTTCATGGCTGGCCAGCGCGTCTTGGACCGAGCTTCAGTGAGCAACGTCCATCGATCGAACGGCCTCATCTTGCGATCTTGGGACTCGACGACGACGACTTTGCGCCCGGATCGCGAAAGCAGTTTGGCCAGTGCACACAGGAATGTTTTGCCTGCCTTCTTGATCCACTCCCTCTCCACCATGCCTTCCCTGGCGCATCGACCTTGATCGAACCCTTTCTCGTCCGACATCGCAACTCAACAACGGACGATACATATCCTTTCTCTCACACATCGACGGCGACAATGCCACGGCCGCGGCGTGTTGACCCGCCGCAGCCGTCATCATCGTTACCGTCAACTCTTCCATCTTTTGCGCCGACCTCCTTTTTACTCTACCCACGCGTGTGCCTCAAGAACATCCTCCTCCCATGAAACAAAACAAGAACAACAGCTCCCCAACCGCACACCGAATACCCAGCTCCGCGTCCTTCTCTACGACAGACCCAGCTACCACACACGACCCGACATACCACACACTCCTATTTCTTTGGCGCCACGCCGCGACGACAGCGACAATGCCGCCTTTATTGTCGACAAGGTCGTGACACCCTTTGACTGGGGCGGACCGCCGGCAGTCAACACCTCGGCCGACCTGGGCATCGACCCGCGTGAGGATGACGACGACTATGATACAGACGAAGAAGAAGAAAAGGAGGATGAGCGGTACCGCCAGAACCCGGGCCGTCAACAGGTGACTAGAACGCTCAACTATGTTGTGGGGTGGCCGGACGAGCCGTATGCGCGGCAGCTGGTGCCGTGTACGCAGATTTTGGACTATGTCTCGCCACGGGTGCTTGAGGACTGGGAGTATGCACTGACAGAACGGCAAAGGGCAGCGCGGGAAGCACGAAGGGCAGAGAAGGCGGCGGAGTTGCTGGCCAAGAAGAAGGGCAAGCTCAAGGAGGAGGAGGGTGTCGATGTCGCTATGAGCGGCGTCACGATTGACGGCGTTGATGCAGCATCCCTTCTCCAGAAGAAGAAGCCTGGTCGGCCGGCACAGACGGCGGCAGCAACGGCAGCACGCGTGGCTGCCGCTGCTGCACGGAAAGAAGCAGCAGCCAAGGGTCTGCCTCCACCGCCCAAAAAACCAAAGAAACCAAAGACGCCAAAAAAGGCGCCCATGGCGATGACCTCGATGGCAACACCGACGCCTGGCGGCCCTGCCGACCGTTCAAAACGGCCCGGCAGCTCATTATCTGCCCGGTCATCCCTAGCTGGCCTCCAGATCCAGCTAGATTCGACGCCCATGACCGTCTCTATTAGCGGACCGCCACTGAACATGTTCTCATCACCCACGTCGACAGAGAAAATCAAGGCCGGCCCATCGTTGAAGAGGCCATTTCAGAAACTTGTTGAACAACAAGTGGTCACCGATGACAGTGAGAGTCGCGGTGCGAGTTTGGGTGTGGATACGGCCACGACGACAAATACGAGTGCCAATGAAAAGGAAGTCACCAACAGTGACGAAGGCGAAGACGAAAAAGACGAGTTGGAACGGCATGTCATCCGTCCACTACTGCCACCATCACACAATACGAGCATGCTTCCGTCATTACGAGGGACGCCGCCTGTTGTGGCGAACTCATTACAACCTCCACAATCGTCGCAGTCTATATCACAATCATCTTTGCAACCTCGAGCACCAACCTACATACCTCCACCAGACGTGCCGCATGCCAAACAACTGAAGCAGCAGGTGACACCAGGTCCGCTACCATCACCCTCCACATCTACTTCTACACAACAACATCAACAACAACAACTGCCGGCCACTCTTAAACGCAAACGCAGCGAGGAGACGCCCATACCGCCGCCTCATATTCCTACTACACACCAACCACCACCACCACCAGAAGATGCACAACATGAACAAGACACTGTCGACCTTCAGCAGCCCGACCCGGAAGAAGAAGAAGAACAGGATCTCTATGAAGTCGACCGCCTCGAGGGTGACTGCTTGACGGCTGTCGACGAGGATGGCAACCCCATTGTCGACGAGGACGCCGAGGAGATCGACTTTGACAATCCACCACCACCGCCACCGGGTAGTCGTGTTGTTCGACTCTTTTTGGTCCGCTGGAAGGGCGACTGGCCGCCTGACCAGAACCCGACGTGGGAGCCTGCCGAGAACCTGCCGCCGCGCATGATCCGCCAGTATCTCAAACGGGCTGCCCAGAAACAAGCTGGCAATGATGGAGGTGGCGGCAGCAGACGCGAGCCAGTGGAAGGACAGTCTGCAGCTTGAAAATCAGAAACCAACATTGGTCAGCTGTATATAATTGATGAGCTGTACAAATACAATACAAACTTGACGTTTTCCTACGTATGCTTCATGCATTGCTTTTATGAAGATAGTATCTTTGATTTGTTTGTTCCCACTATGGAAATACATGGAATCGCGATGCACGCAGAAAGAATACGAAGGCACTGCAAGCAAACCTCATCTCCTCCGCGCCGGTTTCTGTAACTGACAAACCCACTTATTACATGTCCCCAAATTAAAATAGAAACTCGTTTCTGTCTCATCCGATCCCATCCCATCCCATTCAATAAATTCTGTCCTCCGTTAATCGTACACTTTCTCCCAAGCCTCACTCACATACTATCCAATCCTGTCATCAAGTCCGAAGTCCAAGGGGCACTGAAGCTGCAAGAAGAGGAGCCGTCCTAGAACGGGTTGCGGCCGTGCTGCTGTGAATGGACGAGTCCGGCGTCACATCGAATGAGAGGTCAATGAGCGTGTTGTTGTCGTCAGAGCTCGCTTGATCCTGCGAGTAGGCCTGCTGTGGTTGTTGTGACGGGGCCGTACTTGTTGGCCCGGGACGAGCTTGGCCGGGAGCCACCGTTCTGGTTCTGGGTCACCTCTCTCGCCGTCGAAAGCAGCGCCGAGAAGTTCATCTTGCTGACCGCAGACGGTGCCACCTTCTTTCCTGTAAAAACTGGCACCGCAGAGGCCTTGGCGTGGCTCCGAGCAAACGACGCCAGACCGACTGTCTCCAGGAGAGGCTTGAGACCCAGGTACCCATAGCTTGCGAGCTTGATGCTGCTGTCGTCGAAAAGACTAGACAAATTGTTGCGGTCGACCTTGGCTGCGCACGGGTCCGGACCAAAACGGACCTGCGCTGCATACTTCTCAAAGTGGAAGATGGACGCGATTCGGTGCGCTGTCTCGGCCTCTTGCATGTTGGCGAACTGCATGTGCAGGGTGTCGCCAGCGAACCACATCTCCTCGAGGACGTTCACCTTCGACGGGAAGCCGTAAGTTCCGAGCAAGAGCTCCATGCACAAGTCATTGATAAACTGCCTGGGAAAATTGTCCACAATGACGCAGCGCGTCTTTTCTTCCGCGGCAGCTACACTCGCGCTTGCTGAGCCTGCGGAGACAATTGTCTCGCGTGACGGGTACGTCGGCGTCGGTAGCAACGAGATGGTCATTTTTGTATCTGCGTTTTGGTGGGAAGCCTTCAATCTTCTCCGAATGGGCAAGCAGCTCAGAAGTGATCGCCTTGCAGTTAGCCGCCTCCTCTGCCGTCTTGAACGTGATCATCGCGACCTGGCCGGGTCCCGGACCCATAGTGTCCGGGAACCAGCCGGGCCATGACTACAATGCCGCCACGGACATGGGCAAGCAGCTTATGCAAGGAGAACTCAGGTGGAATGTTTTGAATGAGAACTGAGCGGCGATTGTCGTTCCCGTTGCGTGTGCCAGTGACCTCAGCCACTTTCTCAGCGTCAAGTTTGGAGGGATTGAAGACAATGCCAAACCGATCTGCGTTCTTTGGAGAGCCGTACTCAACATTGATCATTCCGGAAGACTGGTACATTTCTGTCATGGCGCGATTAGAAAACCACTTTGGTGTGCGGAAAAAAGGTTGCTGATAATATGTGTAGGACATTGGTCGCTTACCGTTATTTTCACTTTCTGCATCGACAATCTGCCGACGCAGAGGAGCTGGCTGTGCAAATTTGTGCGTCTTGCTGTTTGCGGGATGGGCTGCCATCGGCGCAAGTGCCTCCAGAGGAGCAACAGGGACAGCGTAGGCGCTCTTGGTCTTGTACACATCTCCACTGCCGACATTGCTGTTGCTGCTGGTTTGCTTGGCATATTCAAAGTGCCGGGGTACTTCGCCATCGGCCGCCACATCTACCGGACGGAGGAGAGTCTGCTTGAGAAGGTGGCCCTCGTTCTCAGCGATGCGACGCTTCTCGTCCGCAGACTCACGCATTCTCTTGCGGTTGGCCTCCTCCTTGTCCCGCAAGTCGGCACGCAAGGCGGCACGGCTAATGGCCGGAGCATCAGCGATACCCTCCAGCTCTTCCTCGAGGGAGAACTCTTGCCAAATGTCTTCCGCAGTGTCAGTCTGCGCCGCTACATTGGCAACCCGGCCACTGGCGTGCTTTGCTTTCGCAGAGTCTTGCTGTCTGGCCCGGGCAAGGCTCTTAGCCTGGTGTCTGGCCTGCTGCTTGGCCTGCCGTTGAGTAGCCAGTGAAAGGAGTTGCTTGACTTGGTGTTTGACAACAGGCTTGGCTGGAAGCTTGGGTGACTGCTTGGCCAGCATCTTGACGTCTTTCTTGGGAACTATTACCTTTGCAGCCGGCTTCTTGTTTGACACTGTGGCACTCGATGAAGAGAGACCAAGAAGGTCCTGTTGGCCGGTGCTGTCATCATCCGGGCAGTCAGATGCGCCGGACTCTTCCGAGTTGAGATTGACCGAAAGCTCAGACCCAGGTCCCGTCGAAGGCGGCGTGATTGCCTGGCATTCTCCCGTTGACGACGAAAGGCCTGCTGATGCCACGTTGGCCGCGGTTAGGACCGACTTGACATTTTGCTCCATAAGCAGCTTGATGGACGCGATCTTCTCGGCATTGTCGATTTGAAGCAGTGTGATATTGTACACCTGCGAAAGAAGTAGAAGATTGTTCGCATTCTTGAGCGACACGCTGTTCAAATGCTCCTTCATGAGGCTCATCTCAGCCTCCAGCTGTTGCACCCGTCTTGAGTGCCAGATAGCCTCTGCCGAGGTCGGGGGTCCCGACCGGGGACGTTGTGAAGCCATCTTTGAGTTTGTTGGTCTTCGTGGTACTAGTGGAGTCTGTGATGGGTGGTAATGTCAGGGTGAGTTGGAAAGGAAAGTGAAGGGAAATCAATGATCTGGGGGTTGTAAACAAGTGTAGAGGCGACTGCTTGTGGTTGACGAAAGTGAATAGAAAGTGTAAGGTTGTTTGGAAGACTGGAGACTGTCAAATGTGAAAAGAGAAGAAGAAGGAAAGAGGAAAGAAAAAAAGAAGAAGAAGAGAGAGAGGATAGGGTGTCTGCGAAGAGATTGTATCAAGATGAGTGGGCTGGGGTAGTTGAGTTGAGGTCACTCAGTCGTAATTTTTGTCCAGTTGGAGGGGGTCACTTCGAGCTGATTGCATTTTCAGTTAGCATTCGACACGGTCTGTCTTGAAATACGATGCTCCGAACAGTCAGGGTAGAGTCATGGGGAAGGTTATGGTGAAGAAGAGTGAAAGTGACGAGATTTTGCAGATGCCATTGTCTTGATCTCAAATTGATGACCCTTGGCGCAATGCTTGTTTTGATACGAAAGAGATGTTTTGGAAACAATTTCGAATTCGAAAGAAGCGACGTACCTTTTAAGTTTTGTTCCTCTTCTCTCAAAGATCGATGAGTTCGCTTTGAATTTCTAGCCCGGGTAGGTGCTGTCTGTGCTTTGGTAGTACGGTGCAGCCAAAAGGATGGCTGTCACCGTTTGTGCCGTCAAAGCTGCCTTGAGAATGTACTGGCGAGAGAGAGAACGCGCTGGAAGGCCTTCGGCTTAACGAACAAGGTCAAAGGAGGTCGTGGAAGCTGTTGTATTATTTCTTCTCCAAGATGAGAAGATCTGCCATTCGCGTCGTCAGTGATTGCCATTCATCGTTGTAGGGGAGTCAAAAGTGGGAGATGATGGGTGAAGAAAAGAAAGAGAATGATGCTGATGGAGAATCAATCAACAAACGACAATAGAGGAAGATGATGGATGGCCAACAATAGGATGCAAAGCCAGCAGATGGTTTGTTTGAAGCACAAAATAAAAGGGGGGAAGGAAGTGCTTTACCTTTTTGCTTTTCGCACACCTCTTGCTTTGTTTCTTTTCGTTTCCCTCCCGTCGTCCTTTCCCTCTTTCCTTTTCTTGTTCTGTACAGGCAACGCGCCTTTCCTTGTTTTTCAACCGACACAACGTCGCAACTGAGAAAGTGCTATGAAGATAATGGGGCGACAGTGAAAATGATGGACCAGCAAAGGAAGGAGCAATGGGGTAGATGATGGAAAGTACTACAGAGACGTTCTCGGGGGGAGAGAGACTGTCGTAATTATACCGGTCGCTTCTTTCTGAATGCGACAAGCCTGCTTTGAAAACTCTCGTCGAATCTTCATCGTTGATGCAAAAAGGAGAAACAAATAACAGAGAAAGGCAAAGAGGGAGAAAAGAGGCCAGGTGACTGGCTGGGTAACACGTCAATGGACGCGACTTGGGTCCTGCCGTTTGGGAAAACTCCCGTTTTGGCAAGAACCACCTAGTCGACACTCGCTCAATAGCGTGGTTTGGAAATAATAAGACAGGAAGACGCCATTCACCATGGTGCACAATAGGAAAGAAGGGACTTGCCGCCAAAACACGCATTCGAAAAATAACCAGAATACGGAGTTTGGCTGTCAAGAATCATGTTGTTAATGAGTGTGCGTATTCACAGGTCAGGTGGGCTCGTCAGTATTATTTGTCAAAACTTCCTCATCGCTGTTCAATATTCTCTCGACTTGTCGCCCCTTGCGGGTGCTCTATCTAGAATCTACCAAGATTTTCCCAATATTTTTGGATATCCAAAATCGACAAAAGAAATAGGAAGAGAGGGAAAGAAGAAAGACAAAAAAGGAAAAGATGATGAGATTAAACAATCAAATCAAACGAAAGCAGCCATGCGAATATTCAACAACCAAACGAGATTTAGACCAACAAATCAGAATGACGAGATCCAAGAGCAGGAAAGGGATAACAGTGATGAATATTAGGGTTTGCAAAAGGATACCGACAAGACCAAAAAATTATGGAAGACAAAAGCTGGGGGGGGGGGGGTACAAAATAACAAGCTCACGTCGAAGATCTGACAACTGACACAGGAGAATCCACAGAAAGGCGTGCTCGGGTCGACGCTCAAGACTGAGCCTTGGACTCCAGGGCCTGCTCTGCCTCCAAGAGTGACTTTGTGCCAGCATCAAACTCAGCCTGCGCTGCCGAAGACAACAGTTGACATGGCTTTCGTGGCACCGGGCTCGGAAGACTGCTGGTGGATGCGCCGCCGATCGATCCAAACAACTGCAGTCCGTGCTTGACTCCGACAAATCCATACCGAATGGCCAGCCAGTCGCCCTGTGCCACGATGGCCTGCAGTGCCCGCGCTTCTTCGAGCCGGCCTGCGTTAAAGAGATCAAGAATGGTTGTACACGCGCGCGGCGACAAGTTGGCCAGACCCGAGATGGACCCGTTTGCACCGACGACGGCCCCCTGCAAGATGAAATCGGCCGAGCCACCTGCAACGAAGAACGGGTTTTCTGATCCCGTGCCACGACCGATAGCGGCCACACCGGCCACCACACGTGCCAGCTTTCCAGTGTTTCCGCAGGTCAGCTTGCAACCAACAATGTTGGGGTGGGCCTTGGCCAGAGCGATGATCGTGTCACTGTCGAGGTCGATGCCGCTCGCGGCGGCTGGGAAGTTGTACAACAGAACGGGGATAGGGCTCTGGTTGGCGACCGCCAAAAAAGAACTCGCGCAGCTGGTCACGGCCCAAGATGGAGGCATAGTAGCCTGGTGGGAGGATAAGGGCGTGCGTGGCACCGGCACTGGCTGCCTCGACACAGAGATCCACAGTCTCCCGGACAGACTGGGCACCACAGCCGGCAAGAACAGGGAACGGTGTGGCGGAGTCCTCAAAGCGGTTGGTCCGGACGGCATCGACGACAGCCTGGATATTTTGGATACGCTCTCCGTGTGTCAGGTGGGCTGCCTCGCCGTTGGAGCCGTGCAGCAGGATGCCAGCAACACCAGCTTGTTGCAGCCGAGCCGCCTGCTTCTGCATCGATGCCAGATCCACATCTTCCGTTTCCGGGTCGAAAAAATGTGAGCATAGGAACATACACGCCGTCTGGCAAGTGTCGTGCCCTGCTTGTGGCAGTGGCCGTCTTTGTATGAATCCCAGTGGCACTGGCCGGGGTCCGCGGCGTCTTTGGTGGTGTCTCAGAGCCGCCGCCAGAGGTGTGGCCGACGGGGCCGACGTTGATCGATAGGAAAGACATGACGAGGGAGAGAAAAAGAGATGGTATAGGAGGATGGATAAAAATAGAAAGAAAAGGAGGAGTGGCGTGATAAAAGATACTTAGGATGGAGATGGAGTAGGATAGAGGACTCGAGAATGATGACGGGAGAAACGAGGATATTTGTATCTAGGAATAAAGGAACGGATAGAGAGACGGACGGGATATTACCGGCTTGGTCCGTCTGGATAGTAAAAGCGCCAACAGGAAGAGAGGGGAATAAGAGGATTGGTCACTTGTCAAGATGCCGGGCGCTGTCCAACAAGAGACAGTGTAACGATGTATTACACATTAAGCATAGACTAGGCCTGGTTGATCCCCGTTCGTGTCTGTTTATCGGGGGGTTGTGTGACAGGAAAGAACGAAGGAGATGAGAAAACAGGCAGGGAAGGAGGGAGTAATACAGAACGACAAGAAAGCAACTGGAAGGAGCAGCCGTAGGACGATCTACGGAGGAGAGAGGAACGAGGCGTCGGAGAAGGCAAGAGCCACCAGTCGGAAGAGGCTATAGACGGCAAGAGTGTAAGTTGGTGCTATGTTTGGTGGGCAGAGGCAAGCGTGGCCGTATGACAAGCACTTACGACATATGTGTAAGAGGGGGTGTGAAGAAAGAGGAGAAGGTGCAGTCTAGCTCCACGACTAATACAACGACTAGGGCAGGAGGAGATCCAAGTCGTTTATCAAATATCTGTCTGGCAATGAGGAAGGTGCAAACGAGGAACACAACGAAAACATAATTATTTGTCTTCATCGTCCCTTCCATTCTACAAAGCACATCACTAATTTGGCAAACGAGATGCTGACAAGGGAAGGCACGTGGAATAGACAGGGGCTCCTGCCAAAAACATCATTTCGAGATAGAGCACTCGCTGTATCATACGTCTTTTTCTTCGCTTTATTCAGCTTTTTTTTGTTTCTCCTTCTCAGCTCACTTTATCACAACTCGTTGTTGATTGGCTAAGAGGTGGGCTGGGACAATCATAATAGCTGCAACTATGGCCGGAGAGCTTCGATGGGGGAACGGTGGAGGCAACAGAAAGAGACGAGGCAAGACACAATTTGGCAAAGTAAAAGGGCAAAGGCGAACAAGGCAAGAGCGAATGACTGGTCGAAAAAGATCAAAAAAAGAAAAGAAAACCTGCATGGAAAGATGCAGGGCCCTTGTGCTGGCGTCAACTTGCACACCGTGGTGTGAATGGGGGAGAGAAAGGAAAGGAGGTTCAATGTGGTGTGGGTGGGTGGCTTTTGGGCGATTGTGGGTGAGGTGGTGTTCCCAGCTGAGCGGCAAACGTGGGGTTGCGCCTTCGCATCGGCCAATCCTGCGTGCGGAGAAGTCAAAATCGCAGCGAAGCGAACAAGGAAGGAAGCAAGGGGGCAGGCAAAAAGCGGGGCAGTTGTGCGCGTGAGGAAGCAGCGAAGGCCACTCGTGCACAAAACGTACCTGTTCCAGAAAACAGAAAGACAGCAAAACTTCAAGATTGTGGCACTTGACGTCTGTGTGCGTGCTTCTTTCTGCTTTGTCTTTTTACCAGGCATCGACATCGTGCAGCAGCGTCGATCCCCAGTTGCACCTCACCACCATATTCTTAGTGGTGTTCAGGGCTGATAGAGTCCTCTGGGGGTGTACCTTCTTTGGATCGTTCCTGCTGCCACAATAGAACCCCATCGATTCAGCAGCTCCTTCCACGTGGAGGCATTGGGAGGAAGGTGCCACCAATGCCGGAGGCGTATGTATCGCAGGCAAGTCCTCTGCGTTCTAGCATTGTCATTTTGTATGGCACGAGCAGTGCATAGTGGAGACAGTACAGGCCTCTTGTCCACTGAAAACCCGGAATAGAGTCCCCGGGTCGGGCTGGTGACCGGTTTCCTTACACAAGAAGAGATATCCAGGAAAGAAGGAGCAATGGGCAGAGCCAATGCAAAACCCGAGTCCTCGCCGTCCAACGTGAGATTGAAGGAAGGCGTTGTCCAGGTGTAAAAGGCAAGCGATATGTAAACGCCAAATGCCAAAACGCCAATGCCAGCCAATGCCCCAGCAAAAGAGGCAAAAAGTGAACCCCCACGCCGCTAATTTAGATTACGCCCTGGCTCATCATGTAAGTCGATGCAAATGGCAGAAAATGGAAAGCGAACAAGCAGCCACTCCAGAATTGTGCAGTCGTCAATTTTCGCCAAAAGCGATCCAAAGAGGGGAAATGATGCAAAAGGAGGAGGCAGTTCGTGATGATCCGACCATTTGCTCCTTCCCCTCTCTTCTCACCCTTCCTGTTTTTGTCTCTCTTACGTAGCTTTTCCGTCTGGTTCACTCTTTCCTTTTCCGATCGCATCTACCCACCTCCGACATAGGAGAGCGCTCTTGCCACTTTCGTGAACATTCAGCGCGAGAACAATTCACGATTTCCCCTCTCGCCCCTCAGTTTGCACGATTGTGCCTTCCAAAGAGGGCAATACAGACGTGTGCTGCATCTCAAAACCCGGTTGCCATGTAGCCAAGCTCGCAGGGGCACCGCCGATTTCTATTTCCTCATCAGGAAATAATGCCTGCCCTGAAAATCACAGACAGCAACGGAAGGAGCAAATAAAACAGGAAATTTGGAAGGAGCGCATCTTGTCAAACAATACGATACGTCGTACACCCCTCCGCGGCGGCTTCCGACTGGCTGGACAAAAACGAACCGGTCAAGAAGGGTTCATTTGATGATCGAAGCACGAGAGGAACAATAGGCGATGAAATCATGGCTCAAGACGGCTTAATATGACTACAGGAATGGGTGACACTCGGGACAGAAAAGTTAGCAGACAAGAAAGGGAATCACTTTTTGCTGGGTCGTCACTTCCGCCACTGTCACTTTGTCACCGTCTCCTAGTTTCCAATCGAACGATTTTGAGGCGCCGCGCCTGCCCTGTGCAACATTGATAAACTTGCTCTTGCCGTTTACCGGCAGTCGCACTTTCCTACTCTAATATTCTTTGCCAGAATAAATACTGATGAAGAAGGAGTGGCCGGCCCTCTGTCTTGACAGCGTTCAGTCCTCACTTGTCCATCGCCTCGCTCCTTCCAGGACATGAATTGATTGACCCCCACCGAAAAAGTCATTTTCGAAGTGCAATATTCTTTCCTTCCAAACCATGCATTGAATTGACAATTGAACCTCGCAAACAAACTCATATTCGCAGTGTGTATTAATAGCTTCTGTAAATGACGTTGCAGTCTTAATAAAGGTGCCATTACTTTAAGCCAACGGCCCCTGGCCATGGCAGGCCCATCCCCTGGGTCGTGTGCCGTGCGGCCTGCACGGGAGTTGCCCTACAAATGAGCGCCCATGGTCTGTTGTCCACTGGGACTGGGTAGATTTGGACGGGATGTGATCATGATCGCTCCTTCCCTTGGTATTCTACGCGCGCACCGCCTTCCGCGCAATCTCTTTGGCTGGCAACTTTTGCACCCGTTTCTCCCATTTCCTCCCACATCCTCCCACACTTCTCACCAACCATTGTTGTCTATTTTTGTGACCTCGAGAAAAACAAGCACTTTGGCTTGCAGGACCTTTTCCTCACGTGAAACAGCACAAGATGAGCCACTGCAAAGAGGACGTGGGGGGCACAACAACGAAATAGCCTCTGACTGGAAGCGTGGGAGAACAGGGCCAGCAAAATTGTCCGACATGCAGCAATTTGTTTCGACGGCCAACAGCAGTTCCTTGTCACCGATGGTCCCCTTGCGATACCTCTGTCCGGCATCTTCCTGCTCACTGGTTGGATTGGAGCTCTTCTTTTTGTTTCTTTTGCCTTTGCTTTTTTTTTTCATGATTCCCCCTTACCCACGCGTTGTACCCCCATGCAACCGCCCGGCAGTGAGCTTGCACTTTTCTTCAACGAGGCGAGCGACCTCCACGCAACGGTTTGTGCAGCTCTTCTCCGTACTTGGGTCTCACCGCTTCCTTTTTCTGCTCCGTCTCCATCTCACCGGGCAGGTCAAACAATGAACAAAGCTAAAGTGACAAGGTAGCCAATACTAGCAGTTCCCGAGCCGCATTTTGACCAACAAACCATCACGAGCCTCGTTTTCTATTCTTCCTACGCCCCGATCCAAAAGACTGCCAGCGCCGTAGTACAAAAACTATCAGCCACGGGACCCATCCCTGTCCACTACCACGCGAGACGACGCCTCAAATAATCGATTATGTGCAAAAGTAGGGGGCGTACGTGGGCGGCTGGCATCAACCTAGCCTAGACGACGTTGTACAACTTTCTTGTCATTTTACACTTGACCGTCACTTACCGGGACAACAATCTTTGGTGCCAACAGTCGGTGTACGTCTTCTTTGCTCATCATGTGCCCTTTTGGCCTACCAGAACACACGTCACAAATCAGCACAAGATACGTCGTAAGCAACGGCCATGCTGTCATTGAGATAATTCCCTAATATGGAAAGTTTAGCCTGACTAGGCTCGCCGTATGCACATGCGTTCAACGTGCTTTGTGATGTTATTCAAATGCTAAATCATAACTCAAAATAGATTCACTAAAACGACAGGTTGCATTTCCAGTTATGCCAACCATGCGTGGTAGTCGTCATCAGACAACCGGCGGGGATATCTCGAGGCCGGTGCGCGTTCAGCGCGTGGGATGTTTTTCTTGAGGACTACCGGTGGCCTGGTGAGAATCCCGTCGGCATGCTGACCGGTCTCCTTCATCTCCAAAGACGGATGTCCCTGAACTTTCCGGTGCTCCTCACCCGCAGAGTGCCGGCCACAATTTGATTCCTTGAACACCTTGCTGTGCGTTGAGCCCTGCTGCGTGGCCAGCGTGCTTGTTGCGCCACGGCTGCTCAGCCAGTTGCCTTGCTCGGACGGGTTGGTGAAGGCAGCTCCACTATCCGGCAAGTCCTCGTGAACCTGAGCCTCTTCGTCTGACACGCTGCGGCCTTCGCCCTTCTTGTTTTGGAAAAACGAATTCATGTTAGCCCGGCTCCGCTTGTGACCATCCACTTTGAGATCCTTTCTCGACCGACGGCGGAGAAGCCACAGCCAGATGGGCCGGATGCCCGTCACACTAGCACAGCAGATGGCGACAGACATCTCAATCATACTCCAAAGCAGGAGAGAGAGGCCGTTGCGCAGATGATCCTCGCTCGAGACATAGATATGGATGGAATAGAGCCGGATAATTGACGCAACGGAAGCGAACAGGCCAGCACCAAAGATGCAGAACAAGGCAATCTTCTCGGCCCGGGGCCGACGGATCTGAGACAAGGGCTTGATCGGGAGGATCAGGATCCAAAAGTCCGTGGCGATGTTGATGCCCGCCGTCACTGTCAAGGTTAGTATTTGGCGCACCATCATATGAATGGAAATGTTGGAACATATGCTTACCATAAAATAGCACAGGGATGTTGATCTGATAGGAACTCCCGAAACCACCCTGCGGCGTCCACATATTCGACAGAGGGCTTGTTTGGAAGAAGACGGCAAACTCTGCAGCGATGCACAGCATGATGTGAAAAGCTGCAGTGGCATAGCACAGGCGCTTGAAGGTTTTTGAGACAGCTACAATTGTCAGTTAGGTGGCTTATACGAAGAGATGACAAGGTACGTCAACCTACCAAAACGAAGATACGTCAAGACGATGGAGACCTTGATGAAGCAGATGTTGAAGTAGTAGAGGACTTCAACGACGAGGGCAAATTTGCTCAGAGTGATGATGTTGTCGAGTGACAGGGAAAGCGTCGGATATCCCATGTTGTTCCCGATGATAGCAGCTCCCATTCCACCAAGAAAGCCGCACAGCAACAGCGTTGCCAAAATAAGGAGGCAGTCGTCTATTCCCGGATTGCGGATCACCCAGAACCGGCTGATTGTCCTTACTACGACGAAGAACACTGCAAGGGCCGTCATGACAATCGATGCAATCATGGTACCCCGTTGGCGGCGCCGGTCCATCGGGTTCTCGACCAGTCTTGCGTACACTCCATCATTCTGGTTGTCGCTGGCAAGGAGGCCCAAAAGCTGAAATAGCCAATACATATGCGTACGTATGTGTCAAGTGGGTAGATCGAAATCGTGATCGTCAAGAGGTCAGATTATTGTCGTCAAAAATCCAAAACAAAACCGAGAAACGCTTGCATGTTCGAAACGACGGAATGCCGACTATGATGTTGATGGGATTCAGGTTTTCCACAACAGAATATGATTTTCCCATGGATGCGGATTTCGACTTTTAGATATATTGAGCGGCAGACTACGATCCTATTGCCACGCCTAAAACACAACAATTGTACCTCAGCCGGAACTGCCACCGTCATGGCGGTCCAGAACCTGTCTGTTGGATGTAAGTGCATCTTTTTTGGTCTGCCCGAGCAGCTGGGTGGCGTTGCCCATTGGCCATGGAATCACGGTATTGGGAGGGAGATATGTTCGGGTTGCCATCCGGCCGCCGCGGAGACAGACTTCTAGCGGGCCGTTCATTGGCCAAAACTGGAGGGGGACGAGACTTTTTGGAGTGCACTTTCGATCGAACTTTACATACCATGTCGTTTTGCTGCAGAGTGCGGAGGAGGAGACACAAGTGAAAATGCAGGCGATGAGTAACAAGTTGCGGTCTAGCGGCCGAGGCTGGACGAAAATTCCCAACCATCCACCAACAATCACCCTAAAATCTCTGGTGATGTCTTTTCCATTCTATTCGCCCAGCGTATCGGGTGAACAATATGAAAGCGGGAAAGTGCGAGAAAGAATACGGGTATGAGAAAATCTGCGAATTGGAAGTCGAGGAAATTTTCCTCCGGAGATGCTCACGAAAAACAATGGCGAATGGCATCGACGTATATCGACGTTCCTGGTAAGTTTCTTCCACGACTCGGACGTTCTGCCGCTAGATAGTTACGCAAGGCTGAGAAATCAGCTATGACCTCTTGCTACCGTTGTTTTGGTATACGGCTTGTATGATATGTCAGAGATGTCTGAGATGTCTGAGCTGTAGGACTTGTTTGACTTGTTGTTTTTTCCATTTCGAAAAAAAATTGCTTCTTTTTTCTTCTTTTCCAAACTTCTTGGCCTTCATCGACTTCTCTTGGCTCCAACGGTTACCCCAATTGCGCTGCTCAACTTGTCGTTTTTACATTCGTCGACGGCTGATACGAGAGAACAAAGGGTCCAGGGTTCAAAGAAGTGTAGTATCTCCTGCTCCCGGCACAAGTCCACAACAACGAAACATACGATTTTCTCTCAGAGTCAGCCGCATCTCCAAGTCCTTAGATAGTACGATCTTCTAGACCGGGCGTAAATAAACAGTTGGGAAAGAGGAGAGATGATATAAAGCTAGGAGATGCAGGTTTCCAAATTCTTAGTCCCATTTGTGTGTTAACCAAATAAAGATTCAATAATCAACCATCAACTACAAGAATGATGCTTAAGGAAAGAGTGTCTTGAACGGTTTTTATTTGAACAAGATTTTATTCTTTTTTAAAAAAAAAATAAAAAATGGACGAAACAAAGTCAAAACAAATCAAATTACAATACCTAAAAAAAATAGATTGCAACAGCTCCCGCATATATTACATGAAATCCTTAGGATAAAAACAAAGCCCTTGGGGAAAAAAGAAGTAAAGCAGACAAGACATCCTCACAAATTTCTGGTTTCGATTTACTTAAGTTGACGCATCGTCACGGCACGTCATCTGACCACGGAAAAAATAGATTGGATTGTACATTTATTCTCTAAGAATGTAGCTACTTCCTGTCCCAACATCGTTCCATTGTTGCGCTTCACGTCCGTATCGACACTGCGCGTCGTGAACTTGGCTCCACCGTTTACATTGTGCCATCCTCAAGGTCCCGGGCGCGGAGGCCCGTCGTCTCCTCAATGTCCTCGAGAATCATCGCGAATGGCGTGGCCAGGCTTATGTCAATTTTGGTGCAAGTGGTGCTTGCACCACTTGTGTAGACCAACGAGGATGGCTCGCCGCTAATTGGCGTCGTAGATAACCTGCCGTCGTAATTGCGAGGTTCCCGGTGCTCGGCGGGGACTGACTCGTCCCCGTCGTCGATTTTGTCGTCCACGGGCAGCATCTCGCTTCCCGTGGCCATGTCGTCACGAGCATGATAAAAGCGCTTATAGGCGTCTTTTTTGCCGACCCCGGCGTCGACCATGGCGACAATCGTGCCATGTTGGTCAAAGACACACGAGCCGCTGTCGCCGGGCCATGTAAAAGGTACCGGCGGGGCGAACTTTCTTCGCACTTCGGCTGGCATACCCAGGATGGGCATCGCCCATGCCACGACGCGCTGTCCGCCCTGCGGTTTTCTGACAACGGCTTCGATAGGGCTCGTTCGGCCCATTGTCAAACCCGACACTGCACCCCGCTTGAAGACATATCGGGGCTGGTTGTCGTAGGCCAGAGCAATGCCTTGTTCCGAAGGGCGGGGGAAGCGTAGTTTGACGAAGCAGACCGCATCCATGGCCGTGCGCAAAGCACGAACCGCCGCAGCACCAGACACTTCCGTATCAATGTTCTTGAGTCCATCCCCAAAGAACACATGGTTGGACAGCGGTGACGGGGAAGGTGGGGGCGGGGAAATGTTGTCGTCGCGTTGTACGGAAGATGTAGGAGGCGCTGTGTCGTTGTTTCTGTTGGGGTCGTCGTCGTGGCATCTGATCGCAACCAGTGCCCAGTCTCGCCAATTGTTGTGGCGGGTGTGTCCATGGCGGCCAGCAAACACGACTTTGCCGAGACGGCGAGCATTAGGGCCTCCTCCTTCTCCTTGCCCGTCGCACTGGTGCTCTAGTTCTTCGATGAGGGAGGGAAATATACTTCTCGACGCAGTTTTGGGCGATTTGTACCTCGGTTGCTGTGCTCGTATCAAGTTTTCCTTCGTAAAGCTTGCCCAGTAAAGGCCGAAGGTTAATATCCTTCTTCGCAAGCTCACATTTGAGATCGCGCAGGCTGTCCGCGATAAACTCATTGCTTCCCCAGGACACGGGGATGGCCACCTGGCTAGGGCTGGAGGGTGCAACGTTGACGCTGGGAGGAAGAATGTCCCCGATGGCCACGTGCCGTGACGTCAAGGCATATGTGCCCTCCATCGGTGATCCTTCTGGGTTGGAAAAGCGCATGAAGCAGCACAGCGTTCCCCTGGGCAGCTCCTCCTCGTCGTTCTTGTCCTTTTTGTCGCTTGACATGACCGGTTGGATGGCGAGCCCGCTAAAGGGCAAAAATGATGCGATGTACTCGTTGATGCCCTGCATCTCAGGGAACCCCCTGTAGCGGTACAGCCACATCTCCGTGTCCACTTCGTTGAAAAGCGGGTTGAAAAGGGTCCAAATGCTTTGGCCTTTGTTCTCGGGTACAGGCCCTCCCGTCTCCTGCTCATTCTCTGTCTCCGCCCAGCCTCTGCCTCTGCCTCCGCCTCATGGCCGCCTTCCTCGTTTTCTTCCTGGGCTGCGGTGTCGTCGCCGCCGCACAGCCCTGTCAGGGACAGCTCAGCAATGACAACATGGATGTCTTCCCG
Organism: Sporothrix variecibatus; assembly: GCA_016097105.2. Classification (NCBI taxonomy): domain Eukaryota; kingdom Fungi; phylum Ascomycota; class Sordariomycetes; order Ophiostomatales; family Ophiostomataceae; genus Sporothrix; species Sporothrix variecibatus. Next base: position 252,424 of record JADMNI010000001.1, on the reverse strand, counting down.
GCCGATAAGGCTGGTGATGACTGCACGGCATGCGTTGGCAGCTGCAAGACCGTCGGTCCACGAGCAGGTATCGGGCTCGACACCCACAACCAGAAAAATTCCCTCTTGGTATGGCGGTACGGGAAAATCGTACCTCTTTGCCCCCCATTCATATAGCGTCGCATCGTAGGGGTGACCTTCGATGGTCAGGGGGACAAAGATCGTCCAGTTGCGTGCGTGTTCATCAAGGCACTGCACCAGAGCATCCCGGATTTGCTCTCGCTGCGCCGTCCAGCTGGCCGTGAGAGAGGCATCGGCGACGGGTGATAGAGAACGAAAGGAAGGCCGCGTCCATGGGGCAGTGATGTAGTCAGACCGGGCAACGAGACGTGGCTGGCTGAGAAGCCCAAAGAAGTATTTGTTGACTTCGTCCTCGGTTGGTGGTTGGAGCTCAGTGGGCGCCGGGGGCGGTGCTGACGGCGGTGATGAAGCCATAGCGGAAGACAAAGACACGTCGATATTATCCTGAAGAGAAAGGAGAAGTTCACTCTAGTAACTTTCACTTGTTATCGTCGGGAGCGACTTTTTCCGACGCAATCTTTTTCGTTGTGGTATAGGAGGGTCGGAGAAAGACCGTTTGTGAGCACGCTCGAACATGATGTGTTTGGAAGGAGAAAATGAGAACAAAAAAAGAAGAAGGAAGAATGGCAGGCTTCAAATTTATGTACTCGGCCGTGTCCGTACCACAATTCGATGGGGGAGCCGCGAATAGGAGCTGGTTTGTGAATGACGTATTGGAAAAAGAGACGAAAGTCGATCTGGCCTCTGGCTTATTCAAATTCCTCTTCAGAAGATGAGGGTGCTTGTAGGATGGTGTGACGATTTGTAAATAATATGGCTCGAAGGCAACAGTTACGCAACCGCGTGTGAATTGTTAAGAACCTCGCCGGAATATGGCGCTTACACAGACGTGCCAAACTATCAAACGAGCGAAAGTTATCTCGGGGTTCGACAGCTCAAGATTCGAAATGAACAAGACGAGATGGAAACTGGGGAGCCCAGGAGAGGTGACGTAGATGAACTGCGAACGCGGCGGGCCGAGGAGGGCGAGAGCGAAACAGAGACGTCGAAAGAGGCAGAATGGATGCAGCACAGGATGGTGGCGACGGGATAATTCTTTGCACCTTTGCAACGAGGCAGTCGACCTAAGCAAAGCTCAGGGTTTAAAAAAATGTGAAAAATGGGGATTGGAATGGGATATGCAGAAAAGAGGCAGGGAGGGCAGAAAAGGGGTAAAGTAAACAAGAGGCGTCTCGCTGATGAGGGAAGGAGCCATTCTGAGATTCGAGGCAGGAGCCATTGCATCGCGAGGAAAGATCTACGGGCGCGTGTGTGCATCGTCGCTGCCATTGTCATGATGTTGGGGGCACTTTCCTCGAATCTTCTCCACACGTGATGTTTTCGATAAGATCACATGATCCCCCAAACTCTTTTGATTCTCTCCAACCATCCTGGGCAGTCCACATGGCATGCCTGTTGTGATGAGCTGTAATGGGCTGTGGTGACAAGATGACAGTTTGACATCACTCGTATCTCGATGGAAAATACAAGAAAGGAAACGAGCTGCGATCAGGGCCTGGGTGATCAATAACGAAATACGGATATGCGTATCACGTGATTAAGCAATCGTCGTCAGATGTTCAAATCTATTCGTTTCATTGCTTCTACTTCACCCTGCATCACAGTCGTATTTACTCTGGTCATGAGCTGCTTGCGGCCAACGTGTGATGCTATCCAGTATTGGTCATGAAGAGAAAGGCATTGGCAGTTGTCGATATTCAGGTCGTACTGCTGTTCTTATGTCATCGTCTCTCCGTTTTGATTTTCTCAGTCTTTCTCTTCCCTCCGTTTCTTGTTTCATCCCGTCTTTTCTCTTCATCAATCTCCCCTATTTCACTGTTTTCGTCTGTCGTCGTCTTCAGTTGCACTTGAAATGGAGACTTTGGCTCGTTTTGGAAATGTTCTTCATTTTGCACACAGATCACAGCACAATGTGCAGACAGTGGCCCCACAAATATCCCCCGATGTCAAGGACCCCTGTCAGATATTTGTTTCTTTTTTGTCCGTTCACTGCCTTCCCTGACCAGGCTGTCTGCACGGAGAAAGGGGTTTCTTTTCAAGTTTCTTTCTTTTTCTTCCCGTCCACACACAGTTTGTCGCAACGGTTCGGCGGGCGTTTTAGCGGTTGCTCACAACGTGTGGGGAAACAGCAAAGCAGGAGCAGAGTGCCTTGATCTCCAGCAAATGGAAAGTGTGATTGGGGGAAACGAACACGTCCCAGCGCCGTCTCCCGTGGGCCGTTCGTAACCAGTCGTCAGTCGTCAGTCGTTCGAGGTCATTCGAGACTGTTGTTGGGCTGTAGCTCGAAAATGTTGCTTCACAATCGGTCGCTCCTTCTATTTTCCACGTCGAATAATAGTACAATTCTGGGCTGCTTCTCTGCATCATTCTTTCCCACTGTTGGCCTAGCTGTAGATCGCGCCTGCCTATTGTCTTGGTGTCTTGTCTTCTGTCAAGGAAAGAGCATTCCAAAGCCCATGATCGGGCCCCATAGAAACTTGTTTCTCCCCTAGCCCCATCTAATTTTAGTGGCTCCTCATCCCCGACCATCAACGCTATTTTGCGCCGCGCGCAGGGACTTTGCAGGGACTTTGCAGGGGCACTATTACAGCGAGTTCGCTAGCACGTCCCAGTGCCAGTGCCAGAGCAGGCCAGCCCAGCCCAGTCCAATCCCGTTTCGCCTGCCTCGGTTTCGCGTCTTCTTCAACTCCGGCGAGGCGACTTCTTTTCTCTCCGCATCGACGATACTCGACGACGACAGCAGACGGCCACGACCACGGCGCCGCAATTCGACAAAGCGGCCTGGCCAAGACTGATGACATATCCAGTCAACCTTCTTTCGTCCCCCAAACCCCATTCCGAGGCCCTATCGACAGCCTCGTGCTCCTCGAATTGTCTCCTCATCTCATGATTCTTCAACGACACGCCTTCTCCCACGCCCCCTTTTTTCACACAACAGCATCAACGACATCCACGAGTACTCCCACATCTGGTCATAGATGACCGCGTGACAGAATTTCTCCGACAATCACGTCTCTAGCGACTGCAAGCGAGCCTCGCCTCGACAGCGTTCCTCACGACCATCTCGGACTCTTGACGAATAGCTTCGCCTTTTTCTCGACCACAGCCTCGTCCCCCTACCTCCGTTCCCTCTTAACCCTACAAGATACGAACAGGCGGCGCGGCCGCCGGAGGAGAGAGACCCGGTGACCCGGTATGCAGTCCGGAAAGGTCAGGGCCGAGGCCATGGGCCGCAAGGCCAAACTGGCCCATTCCTACCAGGAACTGCTCGATGAATTCTCCCACAAGGACTTGAAGTCGGTCGGCAACTACACGCTCGGCCGCCTCATTGGCAAAGGCTCGTTTGGCAAGGTGTACCTGGCGACGCACAAGCTGACCAACGGCTCCAAAGTTGTGCTCAAGTCAGCCAAGAAGGACGACTCCAATCTGGCGCGCGAGATCCACCACCATCGCCAGTTTGTCCATCCACACATTGCGCGCCTCTACGAAGTCATTGTTACCGAGAACATGGTCTGGCTCGTGCTCGAATACTGCCAGGGCGACGAGCTTTACAATTACTTGCTAAAACACGGCAAGCTGCCCGTCGACAAGGTGCAGCGCATCTTTGCACAGCTCGTGGGCGCCGTGTCCTATGTGCATCTGCAGTCGTGCGTGCATCGCGATCTCAAGCTGGAAAACATTCTGCTGGACAAGCACGAGAACGTCAAGCTCGTCGATTTTGGCTTCACGCGCGAGTACGAGGGCAAGGCCAACTACCTACAAACATTCTGCGGCACCATCTGCTACTCGGCGCCTGAGATGTTGAAAGGCGAAAAGTACGCCGGCGAAAAGGTAGACGTCTGGAGCCTCGGCGTCATCCTCTATGCGCTGCTGTGCGGCGAGCTGCCCTTTGACGACGACGATGATGATGTTACGCGCCGCACGATTCTGGGTGACGAGCCCAAGTACCCCGACCACGTCCCGCCCGAAGCCTTGTCGCTTCTCAAACTCATGCTCTCGAAACGCCCTCTCCTCCGACCGACCCTCCCCGATATTCTCGCTCACCCTTTTCTGGCTGACCACGCCGCCCAACAACTGACCATCCTCGAAATGCCACAACCTTCGCCCTTTACCACCCCCGTCGAGAAGGAGTCTTTGCAGCGCATGCGCAGCGCCGGCGTCGACATTGATACCGTCATTGAAAGTGTCCTGTCGCAGCGCTGCGACGCGCTTGCCGGCTGGTGGACTTTGTTGATTGAAAAGGAGCAGCGCAAACTGGCCCGCCGCGAACGGAAACGAAAAGAAAAGGAGCTTGAGCACCGCAACTCACGACGCCTGTCAACCACCTCAAGCCGTCTTGAACGATTAGCGACGGTCGAAGAGGCCGGCTCGAGCTATGTTAAGTTGAGCGACCCACCGACACCCAAGTCGTCGCGAGGCCGCACACAGCGCCGTAGTGGGCACTACGACAGCCTGCGCATTGACGACTTCCCGGGCCTATCGGAGTTGGGCAAGGTTAACGAAGCTTTGAAGGCGGCCAACAGCACGGGTGTTCCCGTCACCAGCGGCAACTTCAGCAGCAATCGGAATAGTCGCAACAGCCGTACAAGCGGCGACCACCGTCCACCACCTGTCGACAAAGACTCGCTCAGGTCGGCCAGCTCATCACGACAACGTCGGCCCATCCCGCCACCCAAGGAGGGTGTCCTGCGAAGTGCTCGGTCCAGGGGATCGACGCTGCACCTCGTCACGACCAGCGATGCCTTGGCTGCTGCAGGCGCTTCTGGCGTTGGTGGTGTGAACGGCACGCACGTGACGAACGGCACCTCCAATTCAGGCACCAACGGCAGCAACGCCTCGGGCGGCCCGCACAGCAACCAAAAGGTGCGCAAGAAGACGTCGCAGGTAATCATCACGCACTGGAAGAATATGACACACTGGATTGCCGAGAGCACGCGGCGGACAAAAGGTGCTGGCAAGCGCGGCGGTAGCCACTCGACACCGAACCTCGTACCGAAACCACTAGGTGGAAACGGCGGTGCCAGCAGCAACAAGGAGGGCGGTGGCAGCCGGGGTAAGGACTCGAAAGCCAGCAGCCCGCGGCCACAAACAAGCAAATACCCGACATCCGGCTCCGGCGGCGGTGGCGGGAGTGGCACTGGTGGTCTCGGCATCGGTCTCTCTGGATCCAACACGGCCAGCCTGCCGAAAGGTGTTGTGGCCAATGGATTTGCCAAGGCAGCCAACAACCCGACGACAGCCGGTCCAGACAGTAACGGCGCCGCTTCTGGTGGTGCCTTGGCCGGTGCTCTCCGCTTGGATGACTTGGGCACACCGGGCAGCGTAAGGGGCGGCGGCGGAGCCATCACCAGTGGCAGCAGTACCGCAAACAGTCCACTGTCGCCCAGTTTGTCGGCCACAACCTCAGGCAACACCAACTACCAGTACTACTACCAGGTCCAGCCGCAACAGCAGTCACAACAGTCGCAATCCCAGCAGCTCTCGTCTGCCCCACGACTACAAACAACAAACTCGTACAAACGCCAGTCTCTCTCACCCTCTCCTCTGACGCCACGCTCGACCGTTCGCCGCTCCTCAGCCGGCCATTCGCACGGCGGCCTTCGTGGCCGCAAGTCGACATCTTCCTCCGTCTCATCGATCCGCTCCATCCACCAACATACACACCACCACTCCCACTCCAAAGCGTCCTCCACAAGCTCCAACGGCTCAGTTTCAACCGCAACGGGTGCCGGCGGCGGCAGCAGTGTCAGCGCTGTCGGCCGCTCTCCGCACCACTCTGTCAAAGTCCTTCCCGCCACGCCAACAACAGGCTCCTTCCCAGTAACCTGAGACTCGTCCGGGGCTCCGTTTTCACGTCGTCGTCGTCTGCATCCGCAGCGCACGCCTTTAACGAGGGCATGCCGCTCGGCCGTGCGCCTGGCTCGCCCAATCCCTTTGGCAGCCACTACCAGTCTGGCGGTCTACATGGTGGTAGTGGTGGTAGTGGTGGTGGTGGACTTGGCCCTGGTTTTGGTGGCAGCGGTACACCCGTCATGTTCGCCAAGCGCAAGCGCAACATCTTCAAGGGTCCCATGCTGTCCTTTGGTAACAACAATAACAGTACTGGCGCCGGCGGTGGACGCATTGCTAGCGGCGGCTCCGGAGGTGCCAAACACTCACACTCCCGCAGCGCATCTGCTAGTGGTCTTGGCCGGCGGTCGGGTGAGATTACTATTGAAGAAGAGGACGAAGAAGAAGAAGAGGAGATGGAGGACATGGAAGAAGAGGACGAAGACGACGATGCTGCCGCCAATGGACATGCCGCTATCAGCCGTTTCCTGTTGGACGGTGGCGATGCGGGTGGAACGGACGATATTGAAGAGGTCGACCAGTTCAGCCCCATCATCCAGGGTCCCGGCGAACACATTGAGGAGATTTACGAGGACGACGAAGATGTGGAAGGGGAGGACGAGGATGTTGGCGAGCCGGGCGATGATATTGGTCCCGGGTCGACCAAAAACAGCGACAACAGCGACGCGACTGCTACGAACGTCAGCCCCATCAAGGCGCAGGGCAGCGAGCGGGCCGTCTCAGCGGCGACATAGACTTCCCGCCAAGAACTACAATAGACGTTCGAACTGGCGTCTACATTAACGACTTTCTACGGATATGTACATTTAGCTTTTTACATGCTCGGGCTTTTCTTGGCCTTTTTTTTTCTTTTGTTTTTTTTTTTTGCCATATCTTCTATACCATGGGCACGCCTTTGGACTTTTTGGACTTTTGGGCAGTCTCTTGTCTGATCCTTGATGCTTCGTCATTTTTTTTCTACTTGCCTCATTTCTATTTACAATAATACCACGTACTAGACCGCCACTCTTGACTGGATCTGCCCTGGATTGGATATCAAGTAATGAAGTCACGCAACGCAAACTCTATTCTCCAAAATCAAAATGTTTTCAACCAAAGAGACGTTTGTGCTGTGCGCCGAGCCACCCTGCAAATAGGGGGCATCACGAGAAATACCTGAAAATGCTTCTTTACAGTCATTACTTTTACTTTATGCCTTATCGGCCACAATAAGCTGCATATGTGAAAGGCCATCCTTCAACTATCCAACGGCCACTTTATTGATAACTTTGTCTTTATTTATAAGTACAGGAGTAACAAAAGCCAATAACAAGGGCAGTAAAACTAGTTGACATTCGGTTCTTTAGAACATGTGTGTTGATTTAGGTGTAATGATCCTGCGGCAAGTGAATCGACACCGTCAAATAGTCAAATAGACGGGCCGCGGATTTTCAAAGTCATATAAACTCGGGCTATGCGCGTCATCTCAACTTACGACAGCGCCATGGATTTTCTGGAGCAGACGAAGCAAGATGAAGAGCTGGTAAAAGGGCAGTATCAAGAGCGTCAACACGCCAACCCAGAAGTCAACGAAACCAGAACCGATGTGCTTGAACGCATCAATGTAGCCTTCCTTCCCAACTCGTACTTCTCCGCCGTTGGGTTGCTGCTGATGTTGTCCGGGGCCGCGTTGTTTTCGTTAATGTTGTAGGCCAGTAGAACTAAATTGTATTGTTCTCGAGGCCGGGTGCCATCAATGAGCCGGCGACACCAAAGGCGATTGAAGTCCTCGGTGGCTTGAAGCCTAAAATTGCTGGAGATCGGCGGCTGCGGGTTACAAATTTGCAGCACGGCGTCTGTATCGTTGGTGAAGGGCAAACTTTGTCGTTGTAAGTAGCGTGTGTGCTCCGTACGGAGTATTAGAGTAGCGTCTTCTCAAGAGGGTGATCAATATCTCACGTCCTATTATTGTTTTCATAGTAGAATAAGCGGATCATACCTCTTAAATAATAAAGGTGACAAGGCGTCCCGCTGAGTTGCCATGAGTAAGAAGGGCTAGCAAGTACTTCACAACTTGATAGACTCCGATACCTACCATTACTTGACAACGTCATCACTCGTGACACAGTTTAGTCTCGTGTTTAAAAACGATGGACGGTTGGTTCTCTATGCTTATACATCGATATTACAGCACGAAGTACAGAAACTCGCCGTCATTATGCACATGCAAAAACTGTACATTTCCAAGATAAAACCTATTTAAAATATCAGGCTCCCATCTTCTCTCCCACCCAAGACTTTTTTATCGAAAAAGTTTCACTTATCAAAGTTGCCCTACGATACAAATCTTCTGTTCTTCCAAAATACACATTTCTCTCGTCACATAAAGGAAAATATGAAGCCAGATACAACCTTTTCTGATAATGGCAGCAGCTACTGCTCTCGCGCAAGTTCGTCAAAAACGTTGACGCCATTGCCAGCAACAAAATCAAACTTTGACCCGCTTCGTACGCCGATATCCGTACCCACGACAATACACCCGACTCCGAAATGTCCCAAGGAGCTCGAAGAAAGCATCGCCAGTGATGTTGTCCATGCCTGTTGCCGCCTGCACGAGGCCATGGCGGTCACAACGGACGCGTGCAGCAAGCTGATCTACGAGTGGACTGGTGGCCTCGGACGGGACGCTGCAGCGTCCTATGCCAAGATCGCCATGGAGAGGAAGAAAGCCCACGCCGAAAACACCTACGAGGGCTTGATGCCGCGAAGAGCCGTGCTGCTGCAGACACTGTTAACGGTGACCGAGTACCGCTTGGCGGCTGTCGGTACTAAGGCCGGCATGGTCATGGATGCGCGTGCGTCTGCCGTGCAGAGCGGACATGTGCTTCCCTTGTCGGCTCTTGAGGAGGACCCCAAGATGGACGACGAAGACGCCATCAAAACCAAGGTGACGGCTACCACATTTTCTGCCTACACAAGAGGTGCTGGGTCGACGACCGACGTGACCAATCTTATCGAGGCATTCGATGGGATGACCGCCCTGACCTATCACTTGGTAGACTTTCGGAGACTGCGTGACGGCACTATAGCCTACCGTTGTTTTCACAGCAGGGCGTGCGACCTGGACAATTTCAAGAAAAGACTCACATGGATAAAGAGCCGTACGCTCTCCGTATCGAAAGCGGTATCTGAATCTGATTCTGATCCTGTGTCGACTTTGCGGGATATTCAGGCCTTGGTGCGAGACGTTGTGAGGGACACAGCCTACACCACTGACCAAGTCATATTACTCCTGGAAGCGACAGTCCATTTTGCCGGGAAATATCGCAAGTCCAAACAAAGTCACTGAAAAAGTCACTGAAAAAGTCGCAAAGGAAAGCGCGGAAGCAAGCCCAGAAGCAAGCCCAGAGGCCCGATACAACTACAGCCTGGTTTGGCGATTGTGAGACGACTACGAACATGGACAAGGAAGCAAACACCGGCGGTAATCTCGACACTTTGGACGAACTCGACGACTTGCTCAAGCAGGCGCAGGCAGCGATCCAGCAAGCCTCGACGGCTTTCAGGATCATCGACGGTCGCATCATGCGGTCAGTCTAGCCGAGTATCGGGCGATCTTAAGATACATTAAAGGTGCTCTCAAAGCTCACAGCTTTACGCAGTACTCGCTATCAGAAAAGTTGCATGAAGGAGAGAACAGGTTTTGGAGCTATCGCGACAATGATCACTGAGGATGATTGACAAAGATATGTTGTCAATATTTCCTGTTATGCGATTGGCTGAATTTCAAAAGTGGTGATCCTTGCTGTCAAGTTTTGGGTTAGCAGACTTTTGGTGACGCTCAGCAACACGCCACCGAGTCGCAGCTGCCTTCCTTTCGTTTATATGTAGCGCTTTTAATGTTAATCAAGCTTCCTTCCTTTTCATTTTTTGAACTACTAGCAGAGGATGTGGTGTTTATATTGCTGGGCGGCCATCGTCTGGCTTTGTCACCCTAAGTGGACAAGAGTGACTAACACAAGCGGGCTTTGGAGGCTGGCCAAGAAAAGACAAGGGAAGCGTGAGAGCATAGGGGAATGGTAGGCCCTATTGGGCATGTATGGTCGGATAAAACTTTGCTGCAGTCGCGTTTGTTTCTGTATTTTTTTTAATGTTTCTGTTTTGTCTTCTCTTTAAAAGAAAAAAAAATTGTAAATTTTGATACGGTATCTAAGTCTATCCTCGCTTCGCTCGTCTTCTGTCCCGCCTCGCTCGAGCTTAGTCCCGCTTCAGAGCATGCTTGATCAGTTTCTGGAAATCAAGGACGGCCTTTTCTAGTGACGCCACCGTCAAGGCCTCCTTGTCGCCGTGGGCCACGAGAATGTCACCAGGACCATAAAGGTAGCGCACGTGGTCGCCGGCCAGGTTGGGCACGTCGGTGCCGTAGTTGACGGTAATGTTGGCGAAGCCCTCGACGGAGCAGTCGCACTCGACGACACCGTAACCCTGGCTGCAAGACAGAGACAAATCCTTGTCGGCGGCAGCCAGCGCAGCCTCCATGCGCGAGCGCACTTCTTCATGACCCGTAGCCTGCGGGCCCAGCGCGACACGCACAGCCATCTTAGCTTCCGCAGCCGCGGGAATCACGTTGGCCGCCACGCCGCCGGAAATGAGGCCGAGGTTGACGGTGGTGTTGCCAAAGACGGGACTGGAGCCCAGGTCAGCATCGATCAAAGCGACCAGACCGCGGACCAAAGCATCGTTGGCCGACTTGCCGAGCCACGGGTAGCCCGAGTGGCCAGCCTTGCCCGTGGCCGAGACAGTGCATCCCAGAATGCCCTTGTGGCCGCAGGCGAGCTTGTTGTCGGTGGGCTCACCAAAGATGGCGGCGGTGAACCAGGTCGGGAAGTAGCTGCGGAACAGTTTTGAGAAGGCCTTCATGCCGTCGCCCGAATCTTCCTCGCCGACAACAAACACAAGCAAAACATCGCCGGCACCCACGACGTCTTGTGCGCGCAGCTGCTCCAGCGCGGTAATCTGGGCGGCGACACTGCCCTTGGCGTCGACGGAACCGCGGCCGTGGATGACCGTCGAGTCGGTCAGTGTGTCGTCGTCAATCGAGTAGGGAATGTGTGGCGGGACGACGTCAATGTGGGATGTGATAAGGACAGGCGGGAGGGGGTGCACTGTAGTGAGAGAAGCGAGACTGTCGCCATCGTCGTCGTCACCGTCGTTGGACCCATCGTCAATCCAGGCAATGACGTTGAAGCGGCCATTCTTGCCCGTATTGTCACGCGTGGCGACCTGCTGCTTGAACGTCTTGTACTGGCGCTGATGGAGGTAGTCGATGAGCCAGTCGCCGACGTTACCCTCGGCGCCGCTTTGCGAGGAGGTCTCAATGAGTCCCTTATGCAGAGAGAGAAGATCGTCGCGGTAGGATGGGGCATCTTCATTTGAGACTGCGGTTGTTGATGAGTGCTCAACGGCATGCGTGTTGCCAAGTGGCTGTTGCTGCTCGGTCGGCTGTACAAGTGCCGATGCACCGATGCCGGCCACGAGGAGGCTGGGGAGAAGACGCATTGTGGGGGAGAGGATGGGAGAGGAAGAAAAAGAGAAGAGGGGAGAAGAGAAAGGGGCAATGTGTGCACCCAAATTGTGAAGTGACGAATGCGAGAGAAAGATGAAAGAGAAGCAAACACAAAACGGGAAAGAGCGATGATGAAATACGGCGTACTGGTTGAAGATGATGAAATGTGAATGGATTCCTTAGTTCAGTGAGACGCAGGTCGGCAAGTGCAGCCAATGACCAGCCAATTGGCACCTGCCGTTTCTAGCCGCAGTGCTTGTGGGGGAGCGACGAGAGGTGAGCTTGAGTGGGTCTCTGCAGGGGTATGAGGGTTCTCATTGGTCAGCGATGCTATCAGTGTGGTGCACTCAGTAGTGGAAGGTGCAGTTCTTCGGCGCTCTTTCCGTAAAGTTGCTCTGGCTCTGCTCGCCTTGCATAAAACACACACAAAAGTTGTCAGCAAGATCTGTCAGCATCGAAGAACAGTCATCAATTCAACGTCAACGTCAATTGTCCTTCTATACGTCGTATCTGTATACATCAACTCCATCAACGCAAAAACAGTCTTCCCCACAGACTTTCGAGAGAATGCTCGCCCTTTGTGTGGCGTCATGAGGATCTCCGCCGCTCACGACTCGCCTGCTTCGCAGGCTCGTCATTTCGCAGGCTCTTAGAACTTGTACTGGCCCTTGTCCTCCTCGGCAATCGTGTCGTTGACGGCATTCACCGCATCCACCACCGCCTGTGGCAGCGGACCGGCCTCAATCGCATCCAGGTTCTTCTTCAGCTGCTCCAGGTTCGACGCGCCCACAATGACAGCATCGCCGTGCTCCGCCGACAGCTGGCTGTGGTAGACGGTCCACCGCAGACTGGCATCGTGGCCGGGCACATTGTGCTCCTTGGCCACCTGGCGCACATGCTCGACGGCCGCCTCAATGGTGGGGCGCTTGTACATGGCCGTGTAAATGGAGCCAACCATGCCCGAGGACTCGAACCGGTTGCCCGGCCGTCTCTTGTCACTAAAGATACCGCCAGCAGCCGGGCTGTAGGCGTAAAAGGCGACATTGTTCTTGCGCAAGAGGGGGAACAGGTCCTTTTCAACGTCGCGCGTGATGGGGTTGTAGCAGCCCTGGAAGACGGCGGGCGGCGCGTAGCCCTTTTCTTTGGCGATATCCAGAAGTTGCTGCACCTCTTCGGGCTCGTAGTTGGAGATGCCGAGCTTCTTAAACTTGCCCTGTCTCTGGAACTTGTCCATGGCCGCCAGTGTATCGGCAAAGGGCGTGGTGCGCTCGGGCACATGGAGGTACTCGACGTTGATGGGCGGGTCGCCCAGAGCTTCGATGGAACCCTCAATGCTTTTGGCCAAACCCTGCTCGTTGTGGTCACCCGGCGTGAACGAAAACACCTTAGTGTCCACCACAAAACGGCCGTCCGTGTTGTGGCGGCCAATACGGGGCTCGGTCGTCGCCGGACAGCTGGGCGGGTAGTTGCGGGCCGTGTCCAGGACGCGGTAGCCGCGGTTGTAGAACTCGTCCAGGAAAGGACCGACCTGCTCGGGCGTATCGAGGAGGAGCTCGCTGTCGATGGTCGAGTCGCCGATCTAGAAGAGAGAGAGTCAGTACAAGAAGAGAAAGAAGAGAAGAGAAAAGAAGAAAAGGTCAACATACACCGACAGTGCCCAGGACAATCAGCGGGCGGTTGGGGTACTTGTCAGTCATTGTGAAGGTTGGTTGTGAAGGAAGTAGATGAAAAAGTGGTGATAGTTGTAGAGGAGGAAAGAATTTGTGAGAAGAATAGTCAAGATGTAGAGTGAAGAGGAGATGAAGAACTGGGAAACAAACAAAAGAAGAATGTGAATGTCTACACCATCATGGGCAGACGGTCCTATTTATGCCTCGACGGCGTGTCCACGGCCTCTCCCTTTTCCACACCAGCTTTGAAATGCAGTCCAGCTACATCGAGCCACATCCAAGCTACTCAATCCTTTCTGCTCGTCTAAGCAAGAAAAGGTCCGTTGCCATGGTCATGCATGGCTTCTTCTGTTTCCGTCTTGCATAGCTCATCAACCAGATCGACCAGCCGGTCTAATACGTCTCCTACATCTACCACCGTGGCCCGGACGGCACCTGGAAAAGTTCTCTTTTGGGAAAGTTCCAATGTAGGATCCTTGTCAGATGCCATCGCCTTCATACAGTTGGTGGTCGCTCGTAGCTCGCGCTCCGTCGTAGAACGCGGGACAGGGCCGCATCCGCTGTAAGAATCAAACAAAGCACGGAAAACCCAGGGGGTGCCAACCGTCCGACCATCGATCATCAACTGTAGTCTTGGTGAATCATCTTAAGCACTTCGTGGCCAAGCGGCTCAAACATTGAAAGAACGCGGCTTTCTTTAGCCCCCCCAGTCTCTTTTAGAGATCTCCACTTGTAAGAATACACCAGAGCAAGGACAACACGACAACAAGACAAGCCGTCCTCCGAGGCTGTAATTTACTATCTCCGGGCAGGGAGAGTTGAGTTGGAGATTTCCAAAAACAAGCCTGAAGACTGCTCGTGGACTACCTAAGCATATCATGAACAGTGCTGCTGGCGTACGTAATACGCTGGAGCGAGACGGAAGGGAGAGACATGTACATGGTATTAGTGAAAAGTGACCAATAGAAGGCCGTGAAAAAGTGCGGAAAGTTGCTTTTGCTAGTTTGGTGTACGACGTATGCAAAAGTCACTTACAAGGAAAAGTGCGAAGAGGCCCCGAGTGCACGGCGGAGCAACATTCTATCCATCTAGTAGGAGGAATGGTAGACGAAGGCGTGCCACACTAACCCCCATCCAGACGAGTCAGGGCAAGCACGACGTTTGTCTTAGTTGTTTAGCGTAGGGATAAGGTGCTAAGCTGCCCAGAAACTCGCCCTACGGAGTACAATGCGCCCCAATATGCCCCCGTCAGACGGGATGGTCGCTCGGACTTGGACCAGAATTCACAACACCGAAGTGGAAGTGGGTCCCCACTTTTTGACGACATCAGAGCCTCTCTGCCACTCTCTTTCACGCGGTTTTTTTTTTTTTTGTATTTCCGCCGTCCCCCCGACCAGGGCCTGCAAGTCAAGGCCTGCAAGACAAGGGCTAGTCGTGTTAGTCGTCGTTTTCGTATTGCTGCCGTGTGGGGTTCTGTTCGTCTCCCGTTTCGTGCCGTCTTTTTGCGGATGGATGCCGCACCATTTTGTCATAATCAGGCACCGGTGGCCTGGCGGCAGCAAGGTTGGAAATCAACATCACCCGGCCACGGACACGGAGCACAAGACCCGGTTTTTTCGAGTTCCTTTTGGCACAATCTGACACAACTTTCTCATTTCCCGGCAGCCATTCGGCAAAGGTTTATTCCTCCCACGCGTCTTTTTGCACTGCTTAATGTTCGCAACCGGGGAAACTATTAAGACAAATTTTGGATGACAAAAGGTGAACTTCAAGGAGACCGGCGGCGGTCGAAAAATGATTGAAAATCAAAATTCAAAAATGAAGAGAGATGAGATCGAGATAGGATCATAGAACGATGGAAAAAATGAAAACGAATACGAAAATGCAAGGCCAGGTGTAGGATGCAGATGAAAGTCAAGTCTGACGCTTGTCGTGCTACGCCCCAAGCTGACGACTTGATTTACCCAGACGAACGGCGGACAAGCAAAAATTCAGAGGATGTCGATATTAACCAAGCTTTGGCGATGTCGTTTTGATAGACTGATGCGATGCGACAAAAAACGACAGGTAAAAAGGTGAGACGGCGGCTGGATGAGAGAGGATGGAGACGGACGGACGAAGTTTTAAAGAGCGAAGAGGATGAAGCCATTCTTGCCAGAAACATAATAGTCCACGAAAATAATCGCGACGATATCGCGAGCATCCTTCATCTGTTCCGCCGACAAGATGGCTTTCAGACAAGTGGTTCTTCTCGTGCTTGCCTCGGGGTATGCATCTAACCAGGGTTTCCCACAGTTCCACCGACTCCTTGCCAGGCTAACAGATCAGTTCTTTGCTTGTGGCCGCTGCTACTCAGCCTCCATACGTCCCCGTCCCCGCCTGCCCGCCCTGCTTCACCTCGACCGTCTGGACTCAAGGTGTTTGTGGCAAGCCGCGGTGCACGACGCCAACAACAACTCCGACGCCTACGCCGACAGTCTCCGGCGACTGCACTGTCACTGTCACCCAGGCCGAGCCGAACACCACCACCATCGTCGTCAACACCAACGTCTGCTCTGTCTTTCCCACCATCACTCGGTCCATCCCTTGTCCGCCAGCGCCCGCCTGTGAAGACGAAAACGAAAACAGCCAGAGATGCAAGACCGTCTGGAAAGCACCCTCAAACACCGGGCCCGACAGCACCACCTACATTTCCAACTGCGTCGCCACCATCACGCCCTGGATCCAGCCGTTGCCGCCAGGCTATACCCGACACCGCCGCTGCCGCCGTCCTACCCGTGGCCGTCGTCAGTGGTGACACCAGGGGCGGTGCTGTAGGAGGAAGGGAAGAGTGGCAACAAAACTAAACCGACTGCCGGTTGATAACGGACACGGGTGGAAACAAAAATATGCGGGCTAGGACGGATGGACAAAAACCTAAGGTGCAGGTGAATATCACCGGGTATTTTGATCTTGACTCCTCACACTCTAGATTAATTGCTCTCTTGACAACCATATGGCCGGCAATTATATCCCGACAGTTCGTAGCACGTAGAGATAGGCAGTCAAACGAAATATGTAGATACGTGTAAATCAAGAGACAACTTCAGAATATGCCCAGTTATTCTGTTGTATTCCAGGTTTGATTTATTTTGTGTGTCCTCCCAGGTTTGGTATCTGTTTCTTCTTTTTGTTTTTGGTCACTTTATTTATGTTTGCTTTGTGTTTTGATCCAGCTATCACGATCCTTCCTCCTATTTCCATCATCCTCAGCCTCGTCGTTTAATCTCACCCCAACTCACATCAACATGCGCGTTTTTTCAGCTCTTATTGGGCTGGCTGCCCTCCAGGCAGCCTCGGCCCAGCAGATGATGCGCTTTTCCTGCTCACAACTCGTCGTCGAGCGTCTTGATCCTCTCGTCAATCCCGGCGATCTCGCCTCGCCGCACATGCACCAGATCGGCGGCGGCAACTCCTTTAATGCATCCATGGACCCGGCCACGCACGACCCCGTCCGCGATTCGACGTGTACAAGCTGCACCTTCTCCGAAGACTTTTCCAACTACTGGACGGCCAACCTCTACTTCCGTGCCCGCAATGGCACCTTTAAGAGAGTCCCACAGATGGCCAACCAGGGCCTGAGGGCCGACGGAGGCTTGACTGTTTATTATATCCCGCCCTATGATGGCCACACAAATGTCACTGCCTTTAAGCCGGGCTTCCGTATGCTAGTCGGCGACGCCATGCTCCGCTCTCCGCGTGGACAGCAGCGCCAGATCTGCCACCGCTGTTTCTCGACCATCGAACAAGTTCCCTTCGGTGGCGCCCCCTGCACGGGCTCTGACACCCAGTCGCTGCCCTCTGGTTTCTGCCAGGGCGGTATCCGCACTACCATTACCTTCCCTACCTGCTGGGACGGCGTCAACACCGACTCGCCGGATCACAAGAGCCATGTCGCCTACCCGGCCACAGGCACGTTTGAGTCGACGGGCGACTGCCCGGCCAGCCATCCTGTGCGTCTCCCACAGCTCATGTACGAGGTCATGTGGGACACCCGCCCCTTTAACGACAAGGAGCTCTGGCCCACCGACGGCAGCCAGCCATTTGTTTATAGCACGGGTGACCATAAGGGCTACTCCCAGCACGGCGACTACGTCTTTGGATGGAAGGACGATGCTCTCCAAAGAGCACTGGATCACCGCTGTGGCAATGATGTGTGTGCTGTCCTGCAGTCACAGACGAGCGAACAGGCCATGCAGTGCACAAAGAAACAGACGGCTGTCGATGCGGTTGATGCCTGGTTGGAGAAGCTGCCGGGAGATGTTGAGTTGTTTTAAGTGAGGAGGAGGGGAGGAATGTGAACCGCCAAAGGCGATGTGAACTCTCCTCACACTTTCGATACAGCACTTCGCCTCCGTGAGGGTGGACCGGGCAGGCGGAGATCATTATCTCGAAGGAAGGAAGGTTGAGTTGGTAGAGAATGATCATATTTACAAAGTCAAAGTCTATTGGAAATCATGGCATCTAAGCCTGTATGAGCAAAATGTACAGGTGTGAGGAACAATGATGACGAGAAGTGAGGAAGTAGCGGTACAAATTCTTGGAAAGAGCGATGTTGAATTTACATTGGTGAAATAGTAGAACAAAAAACATCGTTCATTTTGTGGTCTATTGCCTATTGTCTATTGTCCGTAGTTTTACTGTATCCTTCAGTAGAGGAGTTTTTTATTGTTTTCTTCTTTTTTTTCTTTTCTTTTATATATATATATATATCTATATTTTTATTCATTATTTAATTCTTCTTCTTTTGGCAACGAAAAAGGAGCGTAAAATGCCAAAGTACTTTTCTTAAGAAAGAAAAACACAACAAAACAACGGGACAGTTCATAATTATTCGACTGGTTGTTGATAATCTCATTTGACAGCCGTTTCTGTTGTGTTATGTCATAGACGGGATATTTTGCTCCCCTTAATTAATATGTGACGGATCGTGTATTAAAGACCACATAGCAGAAAGGAACAAAACAGGCGAGAAGCGACAATATGGATAGTTCTCTTGGATCTCTTGGAAGGTCTTGGAATCTTGGCTTGTCGTGTTTACTTTGCCTTCAGAATATCCTCATTTTATCATGTCGGCTGCCTTTGCTGGCTTTCAAAAGAGACGCATCAAGACAAGGCGGTAAATAGGAATGCCATGGCTTGGCCTTGTCTTGTCACGTCACTGCGTGCTCCGTGACCGTACCCATGCCCATCGCCCATTTACCCCAGATTCCGCATTGCGGAGGTAGATCCCGCACTTTTCTGTCTGTTTCTGTGAGAGATGTCCAGATATGCACACCTATCCCTGCCGTTTTGTTTCCTAGCTGCCGCCTGACTCGTATCTACGGCACCACTCCCGAGTTGTACTGTGTCCAGGTGTATGTGGTCAGTTTAATGGAGGGGAAGAGAGGAGAGGAGTACGGTGTAATTCAAATACGGAAGTAAATTCTCATAAAATTTAAAATCAAAATGCGACTCAAAGGGTATCGTCACCAACAAAATGTAGATCAACCCCTCTTCTCTTCCATCATTATCTCCCCTCCTTCACGCCCGTCGCGCTCACGACGCTCGTAACGTCCGTGAATACGAGCATTGCCCGCATTTTCGGTAACGACGAGCGATACCCACTCACAGACGACTCTCGATTGCAGCACCTCGTATTGCCCCCAAATACGATGACCCACGGTCCCCCGTAACCCAGATCGCCGCGCATGCTCGCCTCGCCCCGCCTCGTCCAGCGCGGGCGTCTGCTGCCAGTGGTGGGCGTGTTAGTCCTGGTGTGTCTGGTCGTGGGTGTGCGCTACCAAGAGTCCTGGACCCAACAGTCGTGGTCGTCCCAGCGGGTGCGCCCGCAGCTGCACGACATTGACGTCCACAGACAGGGGCCTTCAGGGCCCGTTGTCTGCAGTCCTGATGTGGCCTACTTGGGCCTAGACCACGCCGTTGGGACGTCCGAGCTGGGTGGTTCAGCTCTGGACCTGACCCGGCCTTTCGCTACAGCCGGCGCTGTGTACGGCCGCAGTACAAAGCGCAAAAGGCTGCTGACCCCACGGTGCGTCGACCACCGACGCGCATGCGAGGACAACTTCTCCCAACCCAAACAGACATGCTGGTTGTCAACCGGACAGCCCTGGGCACGACTTGTGACCGGCCTCTTCCGCCATGCGAGCCACTTGTGCTCGATGTTCCTCTGCCATACCCTACAGCAGCAGCCTCCACCAACTACTCGCACTTGCTGTTTGGCGTGGCATCGTCGCATGGACGCATGATGAACGCGCTGGACGGGTTTGAGCACTGGCTCGGCGGGACAGACGCACAGCTGATTGCTATTATCCAGGACGAGGACGGAGTGGAAGACTGGCCGGAAGAGGAGGAGATTCCAAGCAACACAAAACCAGGCGTCGGCAAGACAGCAACACGACTGGCAGACTTGGCTGCTTTAGAGACGGCCTACCACGCTCGTGGAATCCGTCTGCGTGCATTATCACCGGAGCACCGTTTGGCACGCACTGTCGTGCAGAATCACTTTGCCGTCTTAATGACGCTGCTGGAAGCGGCCACGCCAGACACAAACACAAAGTGGTTGAGCATTGTCGACGACGACACTTTTTTTCCGTCACTATACCGACTGGACCAAACACTCCAAAAGTACGACCACACGCGACCGGCATGGCTGGGTGCATTGTCGGAAGATGCCGACGCCCTGGCGCTCTGGCGCCGCATGGCGTACGGCGGCGCGGGCGTGTTTGTGAGTGTACCGCTGGCCGAGACGATCGTGCCTTACATTGGGGAGTGTCTGCGGCAGGGCCGAAAGGCGGCATTGGCTCTAAAGGAGAGCGGCACTGCTCCTCCCACTGCAGCCGACAGCACGACCACTGGCGACGGTCTTTTGAGAGATTGCATCGCCCGACATGCACCCGCCACATCTTTGACGCTCGTCCCTGGCCTTAACCAGCACGACTTGTACGGCGACATTGCCGGCTTCTACGAAGCTGGTCTGTCGCCGCTGTCGGTGCACCACTGGCGCAGCTGGTACAAGGCGCCTCTCCCAGCGATGGCAGCCATCAACCGCCTGTGTGGTGACTGCTTTTTGGGGCGATGGGTGTGGAAGGACGGCGGCACGAAGAGGGCACAAGCCGACCAGTTGTTTGTCAACGGCTTCTCCGTCACGCAGTATCGCCCTGGCCTTCACCCGACTTTCGGCGCATGGAACAGACGTGGTCGCACGCGGGAAGCGAGTTTGTTGCTGGGCTGGGTCCGCTGCGGCCGGCGCTGGACGACGTGACGGACAAGAAGAGCTTTCGGTTGAAGGAGACGATCGTGGACGAGCATGGTCTCCGTCAGGTTTACGTTTACAAGGGCGCCTTTGGCACAGATGAGCTGGACGAAGTGTTTGAACTATTGTGGGAAAAGGAGGAAGGTCCGATGTGAGAGAGCACATAACTTGGCACGTGACAAGGAATCGCGTCTGACATTCGTTGGATGCTGATGGACATGGACATCGCGATCGGGCGCGGGCGATCTGCATAAGGAGGGAACAGACATGTGGATCCACTTTCATAAAAAAGAATAAAACGAAAGAAAGAAGAAAATAGAAAATTGTGGGCAGTGTGGGCAGTGTGGGTTATGAATGGGCCTGGAACTGCTGAGAACTGGGGGGCATGCGCAATCTATGGAAATTACCCCACGTTTATTATGCTGGGCGGAAGGCCCATAGCCGGAATGAAGACCGGAAGGTGTGGAAGGACAAGATGCAGTGGATGAGGATGGGGAGAAAATGCAAAGAAAATAAAATATGAACAAAAGATGGGGAACACAAACAAAGGACCTAGAGAAAAGAAGAAAAGAAGGAAAAAGGTCCAGCCAAAGGAGCCCACATAACGCACCGAAACGGCAGAAATGGAAAAGAAGCCTGAGAAAGTCAATAAAAAACAAAATGAACAAAATGAGCAACAGGGCGCAGCATGTGGGCTCTTTTTTCATTACGGCGACGTCCGCTGCAACGTCCGGACGAGATGGTGGGGTGCAGCTTCATTCAAGCAAAAACAGTTGGGGGAGGAGAAGCTCAAAGTAAAAAGGGAAAAACAAAAATGGACGCAGTCTTGACCCCGAACTCTTGAGACTCTTCGCCGAAGTTATCTTCAGCTCCTGCAACCAACGATGCAGCCAGATATGTAGAAAACGAAACGAGTTATGAAACTATGATATAAGTGTGATATACGTGCAAACAACAACCATAGTATACAGTAGCTTACTGGAATAGCTGGCGCTTGATTGGAGTTGACTTGAGTTTACTTGAGTTGACTGGACTCTTTGCTGTCTCTGGATTGCATGTCAGGTATGCTTGTTCTGAAGAGGAATCGCGGTTGTCTATTAAAAGACACACAAAACAACGCGATGCACCAAACCGGATTGGCTTCTTTTCCAGTGGTCTGTTGGACTGATTGGACTGGGACCAGTGGACTTCAGTGGAGAGAGAGCCGCGCGTGTTTGATTTGAGTGGCGCGAGACACCGCGGCTGCCGGGCTCTTTGCTTTTTGGGTGAGAGTTTTGATTTCATTGGCGTATTTACTTCATTTTCGTCGTGGTTACGTCGTAGTGACTGTCCTGTTGAACTCACATCCTCCGAGACAAGACATGATACCAAGTAACGAGTCTGAACACATCTGAAGACAAACCCGGAGGATGCCCTCTGAAGCGCCCCTGACCCTGTCAAGTCCAGCGCCACCCGTCGCACCCGCAGCGCCTCTGTGCCTTTGAAGCGCCTTTCCAGCGCCTCTCCAGTGGGCGGATCGCGCAGAAGCCACGGCGCAGAGATATGGGCGGTAACACACACTACACACGTAGGAGGATAAAGCATCTTATCTCTTCTTAAAAAACGCGGCGGCAGGAGTGTCCGATGCACAGCAGGTTCACACATGCAAGCACATGGCGGCAATGCACAAAAGCAAGCCACGTTTGACGGGCCAGCTGAAGTGTTTGGCCTCAACATTTGAAAAGCTTAAGTAGAAGAGCAAAAAGCTTGAGGGCACACGACAGCTTGGAAGTGGCGCCGGACGACAGACCTACCTCGGGTAAGAAACAGTAAGATACAGGCAATTGCGCCAGTCAATTACACTTACAATTGCTTCGGAGTGCCCTCTCCATGCCCCATATCTTGGGATCGCGCGTACTTTCTAATAAGCGACCTGGCGACCAAGCGGGCGAGTGGGTGTGGGTGATGACAGAGGACGGCTTTGTGTGGCTTTCTTCTTCTACCGGGATCGAAATCGTGGTTCAGCTGCCAAGGAAAAAGGCCTCCCAGAAAAAGCAGGACCAGAATCAGAATACCTGTTCTTGCAGGTCTTTCTACCGGATGCTTGTCAGAATACAGGCCTTGTTCCCGGCTGCCAACACATCGACAGTTTATCGGCAGCGGTCAGCCTGATGAGCACAAACCTGATCAGAGCCCCGGGGAAACCCAATAGAAGGAAATCTTGGTCTGGCCGAGTTCTTCCATTGCTTCTTTGGTCGAGCTTCCGCGTCACTATTCATTTCGACAGTCGTAGCGCTGCAACGTTGATAAGGTCTATTTCTTTTCTCTCTTTTTTCTCTTCTTCATATTTTTTTTCTTCTTATTCTCTCTCTGTCTTTATTTTTGTCTCTTCTCTCCTCCCACCTTCATCGCCAAGCCAAGGGGCAAAAAGGTTTGGCCTGGCCAGGCCGAAGAGGAGCTGTTTATCAGCTTCTGATTGGCTTTACAAGCAAATCTGCCCACAACTCATCCTCCACACCACCCCCTGATTCCTTTATTGTTTGCTGATCAAAGACCACTTGTGCTCTCCACCTTGCACGCCAGAACGCCAGAAACGCCCTTTTTGCTCTCGTTCCTTTCTCTATTTTCGGTATTTCTGTCCGTTCACTGTGTCCCCTTCCCTGACCTACTTTGTAACTGCAAGCCAGCGGCGGCCACCGAATCCTTACAAAGTACGACATAGTTCTTTTGCGTCTGCTTGTCTGTCAATCAATCAGTCACTCAACACTTGACTCTAGCCACAAGAGGCAGTTCATGAACGACGACACAGTGCCTGTTTTTAGGTGCACACAATATTTACGGTTATTTGCATCTCATCTGCATCGTGTATCCATATACTCCGTATCGTGGCTCTTGTTTATTTGCTTTCATCTCTGGCATCGCTGTTGCTTCCTTCATTAATATTGAGTTGTTTCTTTGCCTCGCTTTTCCTTTGTGCTATTTTCTATTTCTGCCCGTTCCTGACGCTGTCCCACAGTCGTGTCCCACTGTGTGCGCCAGAGCGCATTAGTGTTGTCTGCACACTTCTCCTTTATTTTTCTTTATTCTTTGATTTTTCTTTCATCAGCAAAAACTGTCGGAAACGGACGTCTAAGAAAATATTCAAAGACGACACACGTCCCACACATCCCACACACCGCATATCTCCATCTCCCATATCAAAACCACAAAATCACGGAAGCTTACACAGTAAAAAGCACGCAAAAAGATATCGCGCGTCCTTCATTTCGCTGCATCTCGTCATTTCGTCAGACCCCAGTAGGAAACCAGTAAACAAACGCTTCTCTATCACTTCTTCCCCTCTATCTTGCCCCTTCATCTTCACATGAAGACAGGCCAGAGATACCTGAAACCTGGCTAGGACCTGCCCTTAATTTTAGGTATCGACGATAGACACAATATCGACAGCCCTGGCTCCTGCCTATCGTTTGCGCCATCCGACTGCCGTTTTGCTCAGTGCGTCTTGTGTGCCTACTAATTACTCGCCACTGTTCAGCAAGCGCACAGTGGCTCTTTCCTCTCCTGGGCTGTTCCTGGCAAGCTCTCTGCCACAATCGCCCAATTGGGCTAGTGACCGTGTGTACCTGCTCCGTTGGCGCCCTCCATATAGTGCGCTAGCAGCTCGATCTCCCCCCTTTTTCTTTTCTCTCTTCTTTTTCTTCCCGTTCTTTTCTTTACTTACTCCGAAGTACACCACCACCGGCGTTAGAGCGCATCGCTTGCACTGCTGTTTGCTGCTAGGACCCGCCCTTTGATATGCGCCCTCCATCTTCATGAACAGGGGTATGAGTGAAAGGAAAAAGGAAATAAAAAGAAATCAGAATTTAATACCGAAAATCAGAACGAAGGCAATGAGGGAAAGAGCGAATGCAAGAAGTAAGAAACGAAAAAAGAAGGAAGAAGGCACAACTCACTCGCCTGCCGCGCCCACCACTCGTTCCTTCCCACCCCCTGACCTCATACACTCGCTCTTTCCGGCAACAATCCCTTTCCCCTCCCATCATCACGGTCGTTCTTCCCTGTTTTGTCTCTTTTGCCCTGTTGCCAGGCTTGCTCTTTCTTTCTTTTGTTCTTTCTCTGTCTCTTTCTCTGTTCTCTCTTCATCGGCGATTTCCCTCCTCTGTGCATCGCTGCCCTACATTCGCTTTCCCAGTCTTTCGCTTCAAACTTAATCCTCCTTTTTTCTTTTCTTTTATCTTCAACAAAACACACTCGCTTGTATCGTCAACATCACCTGCGCAATTCGTGCCCTCGAAAGTGAGCACTGCCAGCCTCCTCCGCCAACCACCACAGACCACCTTCTACCCCGGTCGGCCTTCTCCCTTCGTTTCAGACGCCCTGCTTTGGGATTAGACGCCCTTTTTGCTTCTCTTTCGTTTCCACAGCCTCTTTCTCTTTTCCTCAGTACTGTTACTGCTGCTGCTGCTGTTACTGCTTAATTGTTGAATATTATCTTCACGTTGACTGCTGTCTTTCGCTCTCGGTCTCGTCGCTGTCTATCGCTTTCCTCTCTCCGTCTTTCTCGTCTTTTTTCGTCCCTTCAATTCAACTCCCTCGCTATCTTTTCTTCGACGATCTCTTCGTCCCTCGTTTTCGCCCATTCCTCGTCTCCCTTTTGACGTGCTTCATTCTCCATTTCAGACAATCATCGACACAAAAATCCCGACAATCCCTCTCCAACGTTCAACGAAATACCGTTCTTGCCGTGTGCCCTGTCGCGTTGCTCTTCTCTTTACTCTTTAATACGTGTCGCCGATTCGCCTCGACCTCGACATCCTACCTCTTCTAAAACACTCCCCCGTTTTTTTTTGTTTTTGGATCGACAAACTTTATTTCTTTTCCGTGCTCTTGGTCGCCTCGGTCGCCCTTCTCTTCTTGTGTCCCTTTAATTCAACCCTTTTCGCCCTTTGGAAACTGCCCCTGGCCTGCTCTATTTTTGTCCCTTTACGCCCATTTCTGCTGTGTCTGGCCGTCGTCCGACCCGGATCGTCCAAGCATCTTGAGACACTTGCACCGCACATCAGGGGGCGCGTTCAGAACACAGACGCACGAAACCCAGGAAACGCAACGTAGGAAACAAAGACACACAACCGTACACCGTACGCCGTACACGGTCTGTCTCCTCGTGCAACCAGACCAGCCTTACAACCCTGACTCCAACCTTTCCGATCCCTTTCCACCAACCATCGCGACTCTTGGCCGTTGCCATTTTTGAATTCGCGACGTTCTTCTCTGTACTCCGTACTCCGTACTCCATACAACATCCAACTCATCCCATCGTCGACACTCTTTACATCCGGACCGCTGGTCGGCACAATGCAATCAAGATGATGGTCTACGAGCACGCTATCGTCGACTCCGTCGTCCCCAGCCCTGGGTCGCCGCCCGGCATGACTGCCTCAAAATCCTCAAAATCCTCCTCCTTCCACTCCATCAGCTCCGACGACAACAGCGTCCTGTCCGACGTCAACCACTTTGAAGATATTGGTCTCGACGACGACGCCTCCATTGCCGCACACCACGACCGCGACCAGACCGACTTCAAGTCCCGTCCCAACCGCTTCTCGCCCTCCTTCTCCGCGGACCTCCGCGCCGCCTCGCTTCAGTCCGCCTCTACTCACAGCCTCACAAGTAAACCGCGTGTCTACTCGTCCACCCGCGAGCTTGCTCGCACACGGCCACATGCTCCTTCTAACCGCGATATCACACCACCCGTCCGTCCCTCGTTCCCGAGCCTGCAGAGCCAGGTCCGCGGCGCCAATGTCCGTAGCACGAGCACCAGCGCTCTGATGCCGGATGCCCTGGCTCCCAAGTCCAGGAAAAACCCTCGGCAGCCGCTCGGCCACCTCCCTCTCTTTCCGTCACCGCAGCCCTAGTCCCAACCTCGTCAACGTCCCCCATGGCCTGAAAGACCCGGCCGCCATCGTCAAGCCGCGTCGCAGCAGCTGGCAGTCCACGCGCGAGCGGAAGACGGCCATCCAGCTGGAGATGGAGTGCGATGAAGACGAGGGCGACGACATCCCCGAGGGCCTCATCCTGGACAACGTTCCCATCTCACCCCGCCCGCCATCAGAGCGCTCTCACTCTATCAACCCCAGTCCCGCCAGCTCCAAGCCCGGATCGCCCGATCGTTCGGCCAAGGAGCACAAGCACCGCAGTGTTGGAAACGGCACTCCGGCCATTGCTGCTGCACATGGCTCGCTCCGCTCACCACAATGGAAGAACGAGCACAGCAAGTCCTACAGCGAAGTAGCATCGCCCATTAAGATGCGTGCCAAGAGTTGGACGACCGCCCTGTCGGAGTTGAGCTTGGAGGCCAAGTCGTTGACGGAGAAGCTCGAGGAGCACGCTGACGAGGTTGAGCTCAAGACACAACAACGGTCGAGTACTGGCTCCATGCCTGCTCGTCGCTCATCAACGAGCCCGTCCCTCGAGTCCAAGCCGCGCCACAAGTCCGCTCTGCCCGAGCTCCCTCCTCTGCGCCGCAGCAACATCATGATCGACCCCCTGCCAGTCTCCAAGGAG
The DNA here is from genome assembly GCA_016097105.2 of Sporothrix variecibatus. Classification (NCBI taxonomy): domain Eukaryota; kingdom Fungi; phylum Ascomycota; class Sordariomycetes; order Ophiostomatales; family Ophiostomataceae; genus Sporothrix; species Sporothrix variecibatus. The sequence goes on along the minus strand of JADMNI010000001.1, from coordinate 225,402 downwards.
AAGGAGGCTGTTCTTTCCCGCACACGCCCGTCTTGGCTGCCGCCCAAGGACCCTGCCGAGGAGAAGCGCCACCTCAAGGAGTACCAGAAGATGATGGCCTACAGCCTCGAAGCCGAGAAGCGCCGCGAAGCCAATAAGCAGGCCAAGTCCGACTGCCGCGATACCGCCGTCAGCAGCCTCATGCAGATCTGGGAGCACGACATTATCCCCCGCTGGACCGTCGCCATTCGCGAGCGCCGTACCCGTGACCTCTGGTGGCGTGGCGTGGCCCCGCGGAGTCGCGGTGCTGTCTGGTCGCGTGCCATTGGCAACGAGCTGGGCCTGACCGAGGCCTCGTTCCACGCTGCTCTTAGCCGCGCATACGAGGTTGAGGTCCGCGCCAAGGCTGACAACTCGATCGAGGGCGACGAGCACTACTTGGCCTGCTTCGAGGCCATCCGCAAGGATGTTCAGGACCACACGTGGAGGGACCTCAAGATCTTCCAGGCCGGTGCCCCGCTGCACCAGGGCCTGATGGATGTATTGATGGCCTACTCCATGTACCGTAGCGATATTGGCTACGTCACCGGCTGTAACACCATTGCAGCTCTGCTCCTGCTCAACTTGCCTGGGCCCGCATCGGCCTTTGTCGCTCTTGCCAACCTGCTTAACCGCCCGCTGCCGCTGAGCTTCTATGCTGCCGATCCAGGTGCAAAGTCGTCTGCATACAACCTGATGCTGCAGACCCTGTCGCAAAAGTCGCCCGTCCTCTTCGACCACATCACCAACATGCCTGACCACGATCCCGACTTCTACCTCAACAGCGTCTTCACATCGCTCTTCACCGGCCACCTGGCTCTCGACCAGGCTGCACGCCTTTTTGACGTCTACGTCTTTGAGGGTGACACCATCCTAGTGCGCGCCGGTGTGGCCCTGCTGGTCGAGCGGGAGGCTGTTTTGCTCGGTACACAAGACATGGTGGGCGTCGTCAACGCCATCACCCCCGGTAGCGACGGCTCCGAGGACAAGCAGGTTGTCGTCGCACAGCACGGCGAGGAGGACCGCTGGATGCTGGCTGTCCGCGAGGCTGGTAAGGTCTCGGCTAAGTAAGGACATGGACATCCACAAAACAAACCCAGCGTGAGCTCAACCTACGCAACGAAACGAAGCAACCACGATCCGATATACCTTTGTACACACTCACAACATATATACCAACGTACAACGTACAGACCGCATTGACCACGCACGCTTGCACATATGCATACATATAAACATCATACACAATCGCTACGCCTTTATGACCAACCGCAACACTTTTATTTTTTCTTCAAAGACAACCACACAACAGCATAATCTGAACATTTGGTTAGATAGGGACATATTCTCTCGCCCGGTTTTACAATATTGCTTATTGTTTATTACTTCTTCAACAACCCACTTTTTACACCTTCAAATTTCTCGTCACTCATTCACTACTCGTTACCACAACCGTCACGTTTTTTAACAGAATGTGTATTACTTAATTTCTTCTTTTTTCCTCTTTTTTTTTTTTTTTTGCATCGGTATGCCAGACATGCCGTATCCAAATGGCTACGGCTACTTTATATCTCTCAGGGTGTTAATATATTTTTTTATTCATGGTGGAGGCTTCTTTCTTCTTTTTCACTTTACATTTTCTTGTTGCATTTTCTTTCCAGTAGACTTCTTTTTCATCAACACGGGTCCCATTTGGATTATTCATGGGACGGGATAATGGAATACAAATGCAAATTTCATACGGAGACACTTGTGTATATTGCTTGCCAACAATCTTGGTTAACGCGCACGATTCCATTATCATTATTAGCATTTTTGTTTTCCGGCGTACTTGTGGATAAAGTCGAAAACTTGTCCCCCTTTTGGAATTCAAAACAATCAACTTTTTTTTGTCTTTTTGGACCTTGGATACTACTGGATCTCGTGACATTGCCTCTTGCTTTTTTTGACAGCGTACTAATGAAAGCATCACGAGCAGCACCAGCGTTATCTCGACATCCATCAACGGATGAATGCCGAGCCTGGCAGCCGAACGACGAGGCAACGGAGCGTCACCATCCCTTATCCTCTGCGATATCACAACTTCTATTTTACCCAGGACAAACAAGAGCACCGTTCTGCCTCTTTTGCCTACCACCAACTACTCGATATTACCCGTCGTCACTTTCATTGGTGCCGCCACCTTCCAAGTTTGTATCATGATGGCCTATGTGGACTGCCGATTCCCTCTCCTTCCACCAACTTGATTTCTCGATAGTATGTGGCACACAGTCCGTATCCCCAGTCCCTATCCCCCACATTGCTCTACGAGGTTTCGGGGCTTTTTTGTCGCTTCCTACTCCCATGACCCTGGCGAGCAGGATTGCCGATGCCCGACGCGCAGATGTCGAGTGCGGGCTTAGCAGGCAAACCTGGGGAAAGATGTCTCCTGCTCATCCCCACATCATCGTATTTGATAAAGAGGGATGTGGTTGTCGAATGGCGACTGGTGTATGGGCATCAACAGTCGTTAGCTTTTTTGTCTCGTTCACACCTTACCTGTCATTATCGCCCGCCTTGTTTTGAAATCAACCACGACTCCTGCGCGCCCACGATGAAACTGTCTGTGATATCGACAAAGGTGCTGGCCACCGCGGCCTCATTTCTTTTCTCGGTGCCCGGCACCCACGCAGTCCTTCGCTTCTCCTGCTCTCAGCTCGTGGTCGAACGCCTCGACCCCTTGGTCAACCCGGGCGCCATGCAGTCGCCTCACGCCCACCAGATCGTCGGTGGAAACGCATTCAACGTCACCATGGCTGCCGGCGCCGACGTATCAAGTGCGGCCACGTGCACGACCTGCACGTTTGCCGAGGACTTTTCAAACTACTGGACGGCCATTCTCTACTTCCGTGCGCGCAACGGGACGTTCAAGCGAGTCAAACAGATGGGCAACGTCGGGTTCGAGCAGGCGTCGGCGGGCATGACGGTGTACTACTCGGCGAGCGTCAGCGGGAAGGCGTCGGTGACGGCCTTTAAGAAGGGCTTCCGCATGCTCGTCGGCGACCCAAGCTTCCGCACCGAGGCGCAGGCCAAGAAATACCGACAGCTCACCTTTACTTGCCTGCAAACGGCCATGACCCGCTCCGGCGAGACCTTGGCCTTCCCCACCAAGCCGTGTCCTGCGGGGCTCATGGTCAACACGCGTTTTCCGACATGCTGGGACGGCGTGAACCTTGATAGTGCCGACCACCAGAGCCATGTTGCCTACCCGTCGAGCGGTACCTTTGAGAGCAACGGGCCGTGCCCGTCGACACACCCGGTCAAGATCCCGCAGGTATTCTACGAGGCCGTCTTCGACACGCGGCCATTCAACGACAAGAGCCTGTGGCCTACGGATACGACGCAACAGCCGTTTGTCTGGAGCTTCGGCGACAAGACGGGCTACGGCAACCACGGCGACTACGTATTTGGGTGGAAGGGCGACGCGCTGCAACGGGCGATGGATGCCAACTGCAATGTGAACTGCCCGACGCTCAAGACGCAGACGATTGCGAAGGGGAACCAGTGCACGAAGGCGATGACCGTGAAGGAGGATGTGGATGGATGGCTCGAGCAGCTACCCGGCGGCATGGAGGTCAACTAAGGCGACTGGCCAGACCGGAGAGAGCAAGACGGCTGAAAAGACGGTGAGTTGGGAGCGGCTGGAGAGAGGAGATGTTGTTTCTCTTCAGCCCTGCTTTTGCTAAGAGAAACAGGTTCGTGATCTGCAGCGTCGACGATCTTGTCTTCTGGATGTCTGTTGGATGTACGGAGTACTTCTATCTGAGTCTTTTTTGAATCTGTTTTTGTCTCTCCGTATCTTTGATCTTTTTATTGGATATCATTGGAGTCTTCCTTTTCCTTTCCACTAAATTCCCGTTTTTTTTCTTCCGAGACATGCATCTGGCCTTCCCTGCGGAGGGACGTTCATCGTCGTGTCTCAAACTTTCAGCTTTGTGATTATGCTTCACATTTCCCAAACGGGCATCACTCCTTTCTTCCTTCCTCCATGGCGGACTTTGTCACCAATGAGATGGTTCTTATATGTGCACATAATTTTGACGCTGATCTACCCCGTTCGAAAGACTGTTTTTATATTTCTGTGCGTGCCCATGTGTGTTGACGTGTCGTGTACATCTTAGTCACAAAGATTTTTGTCGACTTTATTCATCCACAGCAACCAATTCCTCATCTAACAGATAGACGCAAAAGATTGCCTCACACAGTCACCACAGTGTGTACTTCATAGTGTGTGAGTGACGCAGTGAAGTGAGTACTGGCACATCAATGTGTTGGACCCGTCATGTCTTCCATCACGTGGAATTTGATTGACTACTCCGTAGGTCAGAATATGCGCGTGTTCCGCCATCCTCCCTTCCGCTTCACACCCTCTTGTTTCGTTATCGTCCCTTCTTTTTTTACTCTCTAAATTTTGAGGCTACTTCGACCTATCGTCTGGCTGACACCTGCCCCGTTTCCATTTTGACTTTTGGCTCATGCTGTCCCTCTCATCACATGCAAATATTGGAACCATTTATCTTTTCCTTTTGCTTCGCATGTCTCCATGTTTCAACAACCGTTGAATATTGCTTCCAAAATGGGAGAGCTCAACAAACGTCAAGGAAGCTTGGCTATTTGACGGACCTCTGTGCCCGAGACATTTATTTTTGCCTCCTTGATGGATCAGATCCTGGTCCCTTTCAGCCTTTATTGTCTCTCTGATTTGATAACTACAAGGAGGCAGGGAGACGATGACGGCGACGACAAACATGAGGGATATGAGAGACATGATCACCGAGAATATCAGTCTTTGGCTCACAATACAAGCTCTCAGACTGAGCCTCTCTTGCGTCGTACTCCCTCCAAAAAATAAATCATCACCATCATGTCTTGCCCACCATCTCTTACGGATCGTCCCAACGGGAGATGTTCAATGGCCGTGAAAATGTAACGAAATGCACCCAACAAGAGACATCGGCGAGTAATCGTAGACAGTTTTCACATTTCATATTTTATCTTGCACGTATGATATATCTCCGTCGCTCGGGCTCTGGCAAATGGATCTGGCTACCGTCGGTCCAGTCCCGTTCTTTGCCTTATTTTCTTGTTCTCTCCTTGTTTTATGGAGCTTGTGAGCTTGTCTCGACTGTTCTTTTTGTTCTTTTCTTGCCATTTCCTGCCTCCCTGTCCCCATCTCGTCCCGTTCTTACTGTGGGTTTTCCCGGTTCTTGATGGAGATCCTCAACAAAGTTTGGATCGTTTGCCTCATTTCTGGGTCTTTGTGTTATTTTCTCATTATTATCTGATAATTTTTGTTGTTCTCAACCCCCATCGCTCTGTTTGTCTGCCCACTGTCACATGTTAAAGGGTGAGCAATTGGCCTCTGGAAAAGCAGACAGCAAGAAAATACTATTCCATGCTTTTCTTCTGCTCCGGTTTCTTTAGTTCTTTGGTCAGTCTTTTCTGTCTTTTGGCTCCGTCCCACTTGAGACTAACACCGCGGGCGGCCGCCATACCGCGACGACAGCAACGAAATAAATTCCCAAAGAAAATCTAAACGAAAAAGGAACGCCTCCTGTTCATAGCTGGAGTCCCCTGCCAGCCACCACGAACCATGAACTACTGTGTACTTCAAACGGATTGCAAACACCACACGCCGCCGCCACCAGACCGCCTTCCCGATTCCCGAGCCTGACAATCGCCGACTGTTTATTCCCCCCCTCTTCGTTGATGACCACCTTTGACGACTTTAACCAGCTTGACCATCCCATTTTCAACGCCAAGCCGCGTGGGAAGCCATGTTCCGGAGCAAAGTCAGGGAAAGTCTAGTAAAAGTGCACCATGATCTTTCTCGAATTGGCATGGACTGTTGCAAAAGAGCATGGGGGTTTGCGTCCGTCCCTTTGATTTTCCTTGGTCGATCGAACCTATCCAAGTCTATCCAAGTCCAAGCTATCAAGCGAGCTTGCTTCGGACCTGTTCTGTTTCTCGAAGTTCTTCCCCTCGTTGTATTGCCCGTCTTTTCCCGCATTCTTCAGACGAAGCAATCGTAGTCATTCTGGTGACATACCTGTGCTGTGTACACGCGTATTTTGTGCACTCTTTTCTGCTTTCCTCACAACTGTGGCCAGATCTTTGCTCCATCCCCCCGTATGAATCACTATCATATGGTCGAGTTTTGCAGAGTTCGGTTTGAATGGGTTGAATGTGAGAATGGCCCCTGCTCCGATCGGGGTCTCCTTCTCTGGTGGCTCTTTCCTTCTGCTGGGCTTCTCTTCCTGTTGGACGGCATTTTCACACGTGGAGACGGGGCCTAACAAAAATCGACTGGGGGCAAATCAAGAGAAGGGAAGAGAGAATACTGTACAATGTACGTCGTAAGTACGGAGTGGTACTGTTCTTGCAACATCACACGCTTTGGGTACCTGCCGTGAACTTCATGCTGCTAGCTTCCTTGGGGGCTTTTACTTGGGACGCACTTTCACTCATTTTGCATTTGGTGGCCGGCGGCGGTCCATCGCACTTGCCAGATTTTTTAAGCTCGTGCCGTTTTAGCTTTTGCATTTGCAGGCGCAACCCTCTTTTTCACTCGTTCACTTTTCTGCCCTCAACAAAAATCGGCGGCTACCCCAACGGAAAAAAGCGGGCCAGTTTTGGCTTGAAAGGAGGGGCGTGTTTGTGTGGAGGGACCCCTGGGAAGGTGGTGGGTAGTGGGACAACCACCACTTTTTGGTGCACTTTGGCAGTATCGCATTCAGTTTCCCCAATCTTTGCATGTGACGCTGGCTTTGGGTGCGTTTGGTCGAACCTCTCCTGCCTCTCTCTTCCTTTGCTCTTTCCTTCTCGGCAACGATCTCGCCTACCTGACAGGGGAAAATGCTACCCACGCACGCCTGCAGACAGAGTACCCCGTATGTAAGATACTAAGTACGAAGTACTCCACTGATAGATACTTGTATCTCTTGCACTGCTTTGTCCCTCTGCAGGTATCTTTTCGCTTTCAAGGAACCGCAATCCGCTCTCGCTCTCGTCTCGTCCTTTGCGGAAGCATCAAACTTGCTCTTCCCCAACTGGAAGCTCTTAGTGGTGCCACCTTCAGAGCCCGGCTGCCGAGCATCATTCGCATCTCGACAGTGACTGATCCTATCTGTGCATTGTTATCGTCTGACTCGAGCTGTTGGGAGCAGGCCAGCAGGAGTTACTTGAGAGAGCGAGTAACTTCAGTGAGTACTTCCAGTGACTAGTAGAAGGTGGAAGGCGGTGTAGGGCTAACAAGGCAAGAATGGGGGTTCAAGATGCAGGGAAGGAACCACCCAAGCGAAAACCGCGCTAGCAATCTTTAATTCTTTGCGCGGCCTCTCACCAAAAAGAGAAAAAAAGTTTGAGAATATGCGAATACTTTCTTCCCTCGGGAAAGCGGTCTGGCTGCGCGTTCTGAGTGGCCAATTCGTGCTTTGCCGCTGCCACCGGAAAACCGAGTGCTTGGCACGGAGACGACTCGCCCATGGTGCGAACACCGCTTCAGGGGTAGAGGCCAAAGAAGCACCCTGGAAGGGCAAATTCAGTCTGGATTTAGGCCTGTATTTAAACCACGGACTGCTTGTAAGTCGAGAACCAAAAATGGGCTTTCAAGAACGGGCTTGCCGTGGCCTGGACTTTCTGTGTCCGAAGTATTTGTGTAGCGCACTGTGTCTCCCTGTCGTTCTTTCCTTCGTTTTATTCGATCGTTCCCTTCTTCTTGCCCTTTTTCTGCCATTGATGGGCAGCTCCCTGTTCCGTTGGTCCACGGCGGCTGTTCGCTGCTTCCCTCTGTAGTTGTGTCCCGTCCATAATGGATGAATATTGAGTGGGTAATGCCCCAACTGCCAACAAAACCTTTATTAGTACGCAATGACATATGGAAAGAGCAAACAACAGTCAGAAGAGGGCAAGAGGGCACAATAGGGCAAAAGACTCAATACTCACTCATCCCAGTAGGGTTCACAAAGTGTGTCCTTTTCAGCGCCCTTTGCTGCCTCTTTCCTTTTTTTCCTGCTCCCACTGCCCTTCCGTACAGTGTAAACCAAAAGCCCAACCGCTGTGAATATGTACGATAGCTCTTGCTTGGCCTGGCCGCCCTTCCCCTACCCTTTTCTTTTCCCTTTTCGTTTTTTACTCCACACTTGCCTTTTTCTGCCATTTCTAGTGGCCGCTGCCACATGAGAAACAGCACGCCCCCTGCTCTTTCCCCATTATCGGCTTTTCCCTTGCACAGTACGACGCTCCGTACTCCGTATTAGCGGTCTTTCGTCTTTTTTTTTCTCTGCAGTTTTCTTTTTTTCTTTTTTATGCCTTCTGTTCAACGCCTCCGCCGCCACCACACTCCCTCCTTGAGACGACTCCTTTCCTTATCCCCTTGCTCCCCTTCTTATCCCACTGCTTTCCTTCGTCCTTGCTCTTATTTGCTTCTTTCCCGCACCCACTCTGGACTCTTTCTGCTCTTTTAACTCTTTTTCTTCTCGTCCCTCCCCTCTTCTCTTTTCTTCCCTTTCTTCTCTTCCTCCCACCTCTCTCTTCTCGTCCCTCCTCTTCGTTTTTCACCTTTCCCTTTTCTCTCCTTCCTTCTCACCTCTGTTGCTTTCTCTTCCCACTCTAGCGTGGAAACGACAAGCCAAGAAGGACATCTAAAGGACATCCTAGAACGACATCTCGTCTTCTTGATTTTGCCTCAGTCTTTTTTCTTCCTTTTCTTTCCTCCTCTTCCTCTCCTCACATCCCCCCACACATCCCATCATGGCGACCACCACCTCTTCTGCGGCCTCCACGGCCAAGCACCCCGCTCTGCGCCGCACCATGACCGCCGCCACGGTCGACTCCGACGTCTCGGTCCCTTCGACGGCCGCTCAGTCGCCGATCGACTCGCCCCGCGCTTCGGCTTCCTCGACCTCCCTCTCCTCCCTCTCGTCCATGGACGACATCAGCGCTGCCTCCAAGAAGATTGACAACCACGCCGAGTACGGCAAGCTTGTCGACACCTACGGCAATGAGTTCACCGTCCCTGACTTCACCATCAAGGACATCCGTGACGCCATCCCCAAGCACTGCTTCGAGCGCTCCGGTCTCCGCGGCCTCGCCTATGTCTTCCGTGATATTCTGTATCTCAGTGTCACCTTCTACGCCTTCCACAACTACAACACCCCCGAGTACGTCCCCTACACCGTCGCTCGCGGTGCTCTGTGGTTCGTGTACAGCATCCTGCAGGGTCTGTTCGGCACTGGCCTCTGGGTCCTGGCCCACGAGTGCGGCCACGGTGCCTTCTCGCCCTCCAAGACCTACAACAACATTGTTGGCTGGATCGTCCACTCGTCTCTGCTGGTCCCCTACTTCAGCTGGCAGATGTCACACAGCAAGCACCACAAGGCCACTGGCAACATGGAGCGCGACATGGTGTTCTTGCCCCGTACCCGTGAGGAGCACGCCACGCGGATCGGCAAGTTCGTCCACGAGCTGTCGGAGCTGACCGAGGAGACCCCCATCTACACCTTCATTTCTTTGTTCCTGCAGCAGCTTGTCGGCTGGCCCAACTACCTGATGACCAACGTCACCGGCCACAACTACCACGAGGGCCAGCGTGAGGGCCGCGGCAAGGGCAAGGTCAACGGCTGGGGCAACGGTGTCAACCACTTCAACCCCAGCAGCCCGCTGTACGACAACAAGGATGCCATTCTCGTTGTGCTGAGCGACATTGGTCTGGGCCTTGCCATCACTGCGCTCGTCCTTCTCGGCAACAAGTTCGGCTGGGCCAACCTGGCCGTCTGGTACGGTCTCCCTTATCTGTGGGTCAACCACTGGCTGGTCGCCATCACCTACCTCCAGCACACCGACCCTTCGCTGCCCCACTACACCCCGGCCGAGTGGAACTTTGTCCGCGGTGCCGCTGCCACCATCGACCGTGAGTTTGGCTTTGTCGGCCGCCACCTGCTGCACGGCATCGTCGAGACCCACGTGCTGCACCACTATGTCAGCACCATCCCCTTCTACCACGCCGACGAGGCCTCGGACGCTATCCGCCCCGTCATGGGCCAGCACTACCGCGCCGACGTCGAGGGCGGCTCGCTTGGCTTCCTCGCGGCCATGTACAAGAGCGCACGCATGTGCCAGTGGGTCGAGCCCAGCGCCGAGGCCACGGAGAAGGGCAAGAACATTCTGTTCTTCCGCAACCACAACGGCATCGGCACCAAGCCCATGAAGCTGGCTCCTCCTTCGTAGACACCAGCGGTCTGAGACCAGCGCTAGCTGGTCTGAAGGAGTGACGATGAAGGGTCATCAAAAGAAACAGCTTTTCTGCTGGTCCTCTTTCTCGCCATAGCTCTCCACACTTGTGTTGTTTTGTCGTTTTTTGCTGCTTGTTTTAAAAAAGGATCAAACATGATTGATCCCTTTCTTCTCTTCTTTTTTTTTCTGTTATCTTCGACGAACCGTATGATCCATATTATATATAAAGAGGGCATTTGAATTTTTCTTGTCTTTTTGTGCTTTCTTCTTTTGCCCACGGCCTTTGGGGAGTTTTGCGTCTTCGTTTTTTTTTTGTGATAAAATATAAACCGTGGCAGGTAGAGTCGACAAGAGGTCGTCAAGCGAGGGTCAAGGGAGGCTGGTCGGAGGACGGGGAACAAAACAAACTGTACTGTTAGTTTTCTCTCTTTCTGTCGTCTCTTCTTCTCTCGTGAGACCCGTCCCTTTTTCGCAATCTTCCAAATCTTGAAAAGCCGTTCCAAACAAGAATCGTCCGCTGAAGCAAATCGTGATCGTAGACGAGGAAATGAGGTCGAGGTACGAGAGAATGTCGTTGAGCGGTAGGAAAGTCGTCGAGAAAAGAGATGACGAAAGGAAGAAAGCCGGCTTGAAAAGAGGGGAAAGAAGATCAAGGAGGAGGAGGATGGCAGATATAGAGATAAACGTTAAATATATGGCCTGCTGACCATTCGCCCTGTTTCTCTGGTCAGCCTTCCTGATTGGGACACCCTCTTTCATTCTTTTGAGTGAGCCAAAGGAGACCGGTGTTCCGGGTTGTCCGGGGCGGATTTGGGCAGTTTTTGGAGTCTGGCGCGTGATGGTGGTTGCATTTTGTAGTGGATGGATGGGATGGGACGTGTGGCAGTTGCCGCCCCCAAAAAGCGAGCGAGCGAGCGATCAAAAAGGCGGGGAAATCGTAGACGTTCCCAGCCAAACAGATCGCTGCAATAGCCAAGCACCACACCAAAAACTACCAAAAGCCACCAAAAAGACGGACAGATCGATCGTCGTCAGATTACGTCGCCCACACACGAGGCAAAGACGAAAATAATAATAATGATATAAACATATTTACTGGGCTACGAAATGCCTGGTTCCTTTTTCCTTTTATTTATGTGGCTTTCTACCCCTCTTCTACTTGCCTTGGAGGAAGCAGGCGAGGCAGGTTGGCGGATTTGAGAGTAAGATAGCTCAGATGGCAAGTATCAAAACCTGGTGTCAGACGTCAGACGGCTGTGCCATCCATCCGATTGCTGTCTTCGTTATTCTGCATTTGCCATAATCGGGATAGTAAGAATCTTATTTTGGTTTCATTGCATAAGTAGAATATATGGCAAAAGGCACTGCATACATATTCCTTGTCCTCAGATCCTCGTTGCTTAATTCAGATACTCATCCATCATGTTGACCATCAACCCATCGCATCCCTCATTGCATTCATCTCGCCCATATTTCCCATGCTTTCCTTCTGATATCGTTTGCAAGTAGAAACAAAACAAAGCAAGAATACGCCACAAAATCAAAAGATGAAGAAATGGCATCAAATAGCAAAGAACATGGCAAAATTGAAAATTTAGCAGCAACATCAACAGGTCTCCTTGACGGTAGCCGGCGGGATCACCGTGCACCGGTAAACGTGGATAAACTGCCCCTTTCTCTTGACGCCATTTTGTTTAGAGTAGCTGACGGTGACGGTCTGTGGGGGACGGGAACGACCTTGAGTATTTGCCTTCATTGATGTCTCTGGCGACATCTTTCCGACCTTGTGGTGATCCGCTGCAGCATGTGGCTTGACGGCGTATAGTTCGTCTGCATTTGTCTCTTGGTGTGACGTACCCTGGAACGGCTTGTCTTGGAGTGCTGACTCCTCATGTGAAGTCTTCGTGGATGTCGTCCCCGGTGTCGGCATCTTAATGAGAGGTAGCTCCACGACCAGTGTCTCCTTTGGCGATGTATCTTTCGATGGTGTCGTTAAAATTTTCTGGGGCGCTTTTTTGGGCGTCGTCTCCCTGGGAGGTGTCTCTTGGAGCATGTCGATGGTCGGCTCCATGCCTTCATCATTGGCAGACACGTCCACGCTCTCCTTCTCCAGCTTGATCTTCTTCAACGCCTTGGTATTCTTGGCCGCTTGCAACCGTTCCAGAAACGTCGTTGATCCCTCGTTGTCGGTATGGCCGACGTGGTCCTCGGCATCGCCATCGTACCTAAGACTCCACCCACAGTTGCGGTACGAATTTGTTGCCTTCTGGCGCTTTTTGACGGGCGTGGCCGGGTACTTCTTGGTCGGATGGGGCAGACGGCAGCCAGATCCGGGAGAGAATTCATTTGACCCATTTGACCCGTTTGTAGACGGTGGCGGACAGAGTGGCGTCTTGGGCTCGAATGACATGAGCTCGCGTTCCTTTTCTTGCTTGAGGAGGAGTAGGGCCCGCTCCTTTTCTTTCTGCTCCTTGAGATGAGCTTCGAGCTCCAGTTGATCAGCATTGTGTGATGCTTGCCGCAGACGCTCGTTCAACTCCGTGTCGGTGTCGTTGGCGGAGGCTGAAACTTCGCAGGTGGACGTGTCATCTTGGTCGGGAGGGCGTTATCGGCCTGGTTCTCGAAAAAGACGTCTGCGGCACTGTCGACCATGTCCTCGATACTGGCCGTGGAAGTATCGTCAAAGGCCACATCATCCTAGGGTGTGACAATTTCCGTTTCTGTCTCCGACCATGACACGACCTTTTTCACCTTTTCTTTCTTTTTCGTGGGCTCCGCCTCGGTTTCGAGTTCCGTGTCGAGCTTCTTATCCGTCTTGTCCTTCGTCTTCTTTTGCTTCTGGAGTCCGCCAGCCTCATCGAGTCGCTTGGCCGCTTCTGATGCTGCGCGAGCGTTTGCAAAGGCAAGACTGCGGTCCACAGCCTTCTTCTTCTTGGAAGTTTCCGTCCACATTGTTCTAGATGACATGGACTGGTACTTCTTGGACTGGCAACGGTTCTTGTCGTTGTGTAACTTGCTCGTCTTGGCCAGCAGCGTTCCCCGGTCGGCATCATTTTTTAAACCACATCGTGTCTGCTTGGCCCACCTTGCGGTGATGCGGATCGGGCTTCAAAAACAGTTGCCGGGCTGTCGGTTTCGGCGGCGGCCGATGGGGTTTTGCCCGATGCAATTCGGTACCCCTTTTCTTGGGCTTTATACCCATCTTGCTTGTTGTCAGGGCGCTGCTCCTGAAAAGTCTTTCGACAAGGTTGAAGAATCGCTCAGAGGTAGCTCTAGTCAAATAGTGTCAGTATTAAAATATTGACTCTTGAAAGAGGCAATGCAAGAAGAGCTGACACGTATGCTTGCTTGCCTTTGCCCCAGAGGGTTGGATATGTCTGGTGGTGGTATTCACTCGTTTGTGCGGTGTGTGAAGGCTGCAACGCACGAAGCTGACAGAAGAGCGAACGGTCGAGGGGGTTTTCTAGCATTACTGTATACATTTCGCGTGAAGCAGTGTGAACGCGATCTAACGCGGCGTGATTGTCATTATTGCCATATTCGGAAGGAGCATCGAGGGCATCGTGATTACAACGACCAAGCGATCATTGACACGTGACCATGTCAACAACAAACGACGCGACCAAGGCTATTGCATATTATACAGACAAGGGTCGAAGCAAAATAAAACGAAATGAATAAGACGGAATAAATCAACAAGAGACAGTAACTACAAAATATGGTGAGAAACCCAGACAGCAAGTTATATCCTCCTTCCAGAACGCCGGTAAGCTCTGCCACATTTTGATATCCCCTTATAAAAAATCACATTTTGCAACAAAAGAAACCGAAACCGAAATAAAGAACAGAAGCAGGCCTGACACGTCCTCAAGCAACTGTGAAGCCAGTCCATCTTCATGAGTCCATCCCAATACCGCCCTGACAGGATAGCGTGCCGTTGACATTGGAGATGCCAGAGTCTGGGGCGTTAGTTTCTGCCGTCTTCTCCACATCCTTCTCACACTCTCTTCGCTTACCAAGATCAATCGTCGAGTTGGCCTTGATACCATTCAGTGTTGAGCATGAACAGCCCAGACCCGTCCGGCCGACGACGTGACAGCTTGAGCAGTAAATGGAGAATTTGCCGTAGATCGACCAGACAAGTGCTGCCGTCGTGTAGTCGATACCCAGGCACAAGTTGAGATCGAGCGTGCTGTTGTGGAAGAGTGGCGGCGTTATATCAGTGCTATTGGTACCGCCGCTGCCCGCTCCATCGGTCGTCACGCACGATGCCGACAGTTGGCTGAGATGGCCGGTGCGGCTCACGCTCAGCACAGGGTTCTCGCATGTTGTGGTGAAGTTGGAGTAGTCTGCAACAGTCGTGCAAACGAGGGTGAAAAGACACAGAAGGACTTGTTGGACCATACTGAGAGTTGCCATGACCTTTGTGGTTGAAGTTGAGAGAAGATGAAAAGTTCGTTAGTTTTGATCGAATTGTGAAAACGAATATCAGCAAAGTCACAAGTGAGATCGGACGAATTTCTGGACACGGCAGAAACGGGTGGCGGGACGAACAAGAGGCTCAGTTGTGGAGAATAGGCGGACTCGGTGTGTTATTCAATCTGGGATATCGTCAACAAAATATCGAAAGTGGTGAAGGCCAAGAAGGAGAAAAGTCACCGTTTAGCCTGAACGCGCTCCTTCCTAAATCATCGTTAAGAAGGAGGCACGATCGGATAACTGTCAGTCTTGGCACGTGTATTGCTCTTTCCCAAATAGCCATATTAAGGTACAGACAGACAAAAAGAGATGGGAAAGAGCCCGTAAGCGGGACGGGAAGGGGCGAATGTGTGGTCTCGGTGGCACATCGCGCTGAGGCCAAGCAGACAGACGACAGACCGACATATCACAGACCACGCTCTTGCGTGACACAACAACGGGCAAGACACGGCTCTGCCGGTTATCATGTCTTGATAAGATGAGACTGTCACCCGAGGACTGTTTCATTTGCGATTGCAGATGTGGGACAACAATATCACCTTTTTTTAAAAAAATATTTAACCAAAACATTTGAGAAAAATTAAGTCGCCAAAGCCTTCTTTCCATTTTAAAAGAGGAATTTGAACATGGGCATCAAAACCAGATCATGATAACAGGAGACGCCTCGAATTAGAGTAAACAAATTTCATATTTTTTTTGTGATAAGTCAACTAAAAAACACTGCCTTCATAGGAGTAAAACAAGAAAAAAAGCCGAGAGAGCCGCATTATCTCTCGTCTCCTTTCTGATGCCCTTTACATTTTACTGTGAAACAAAAATAAATAGGAAACAAAATGAGAAAAAAAAGAAAAGATCCCAAACCGTTCACTCCCCCCCTTTTTTGCGCTTTTATTGCAAGACAAAAATAACTTTTGGCACCCTGCACTGCACAATCTACTGCACAATCTCCTCGGTCTCCTCGAGCACCTCCTCCACAATCTCCTCGACGACCTTCTCCTGGTCCTGGACGGCACCCAGAGCGGCCGTCTTGGCCTTGAGCATCTCCTCGACAACGTTGCCGGGGACGTTCTGCATCTCGCGCTCCTCGGCCAGCTCCTCCTCCATGGACTCGCGGAAGCTGTACCACTCAGCCAGCAGCTCACGACGGCGGTCAATGACCTCCTGGTCAGCGCCAGCTATCCGCTCAGCATCCTCCTGGTCAAAGACACGCGAGTATTCGCGCAGGTTCTTGCGGATCGTCTTCTGCTCGTCCTTGGACAGCAGAGTCGGCGGGCGCGGGCGCCACTGCAGCTGCTTGAACTTGTCGACAGGCTCCTCACGCAGCAGCTCGCCCTTGAAGTTGTACATGTGGTAGCCGTTCTCCATAGAGTGCTTCCACGCGGACGCCCATGTGGCGACGTAGCGACCAGAGGGGTCCCACTCGACATCGGTCACGCCATAGTGGTCAGCCGTGTTCATGAGCTGCAGGTTGGCAGTCATGTCCTTGTCGGCCTCGGGCTTCTCGCCCTCAAAGTCGACATCAAAGAACTCGAGCTCCGAGCTCTGCTGGTTGTGCACGGTGGCAACGACAACAAAGCGGCCCTTGGGCGACCAGTAGATAGCGTTGCTGTTCTTCTTGTCCAGCGTGCGCAGCAGCTTGAAGTTGCCGACAGCGTTGCCCTTGGCCTTCTCGGGGCAGTAGAACGCCACAGAGGTCTTGGGCGGCACAGCAGTCGGGCCAACAGGCTCGGCCGTCGTGATGATGACGAACCGGTCGCCCTTGGGCTCCCAGGCAAAGTTGATAACCGTGTCCTTGATGGTGTCCAGGACCTCAACGGGAACGCCCTTCTCCTTGACGCGGAAGATCTCCAGAGTGGTGGCCTGAGACTTCTTGGACTTGGAGTGACGGTCGACCTTGACGCACAGGTAGGCGCCCTCGGACTGCCAGTGCAGCTTGGCGTCGGACACGCTGAACAGGTTCAGTGTGCGCACAATCTCCTTGGACGGATGCTCATAAGGCCGACCTTGGCGGGGTTGCTGCCAATCTCGGGCGTCCAGTAGCAGAACAGCTGCTCGTATGTCTTGACACCCTCGCGCTGCGGCCGTGCGGGCGCCCAGTCAAAGTCCATGACACCCTCAATCTTGATCGTCGTCTTGTCCAACAAACCCATGCGGGGTGTCTCGTACACTGAGATGGACTGGCCCTGTGTTAACCGCGCAACGTACTTGTCGTCCGACGACCACTTGAAAGCAGGCCACGGCTGTTTCCGGGGCACCTTGACGCCGTCAGGGCCCTCGGGGCCACCGGGGATGTCGATGTTGGCGAAGGAACGCAGCGGCTTGGCGGACGCAATGTCCCAGATGACGTAGTTCTTGCCGTCATCGTCAATGGACAGCGCAGGGTGGCCCTCTTCCGAGATAGAGATGGGGCGGTTGGACCAGGTGACGAGGTAGTTCTCCTGGGGCGAGAAGGCGACGAGGTTGACAAAGGGGTGAGGGAAACGGCCGACACGGTCCCACTTGGGGCCCGCCCACAGCTGGACACCCTGGATGTGGACGGAGGTCAGGTAGGTGCCGAGCGGCGACCACTGGACGAAGCTCTCGGTCCAGTTAGGCCGGTCAACGATGATTTCCTGGTTGTCCTTCTCGTTGTTCCAGACGACGCCGACGTTGTCGCCGCGGTACATGACGAACTGGTCGCGGCCGCGACCGCTAGGATCGGCCAAGAACGAGCGCAGGTGGTCACGGGGGACAAACTCGTCAATGTGTGGCGGCTCGTACTCGTCGTTGATGCGGCCCTCGCGGCCGTACCGCTCAATGTCGGTCAGCTTGTTGACGCGCAGGGTGTGGCGCTTGTCGAGCGCGACGTTGTCGAGTTGCCGGACGGCGGCTGCGGCCTCGCCGGCGGACGAGTATTCGACGAAAGCGAAGCTAAACGCACGTTAGAGTGATCCAAATAAGTGATCCAAATAATAGAAAACGCAGAAGGGACACTCACCCCAGAGACTTTCCATCCTCGCCCTCCATGGGCATCTCGACGCTCTCCTCACGCACGCGTCCCACAGTGTTGAGCTTCTTCAGCAGGAACTTGACCAGCTTCGGCTTCTGCTCCTCGGTGACCACGGGCAGGCCGTCAATCACAACAAACGTATCGAACCCCTGCTCCAGCTGCACCTCGTACTTTGCGCGCAGGTCGGAGATGTCGACCTCATCCTCGTCGTACTCATCGTCGTCGAGATCCGCCTCGCGGAGGTGGTCGAAAGAGGGCGCCATGCTGGGGTGGTGGCGGCAAAAAGGTGTTGTTCGGCTATTCGGCTGTCTGGCTTCGTATATGTGTTCTTGTAGGAGATGTGTAGAGATGTGTATTGTGCTGGTTGTGTCGTCGGGTCGTGCCTGCCTTTTCTGCGTTCGTGATTGCTTCTGGCCCGGATTTGGCAACAATGGGAGAGGCGTCGATTCCTATTTTTTTTTGCGTTTTGCACGCCGCAGCCCACCAAACACTGTGCAAAGTGTGCAAAAGTGGGTCTGGGTTTTCTGAGCCCCGCCAAAATGGACCAAATGGACCAAATGCACTCCCTGGCTCCTGCCCGCCCAACTGAACAATCCCTATTTTAGGCTGGCTCTTGCTGTCTTTGGTGTCCTTTGGGCGCTCAATGGCCTGCACGCAAACAGAAAGTGCGTTAGCGCGACGCGATAATTAAAACGCCGGCCACCGGAGGGGTCTTTTGGCCCAGTCGGCAAGAGCAAGCCAGGGCGGAGGCGAAGGCTGCAAAGAAAAAAACGGTCTGCCCGCCAAAAGGTGGGTAGGCAAAAGAGAAAGAAGGGGTGCCCGCAATAATAATAGGGGAAGGAGCGACCAGAGGAAACGCCAGAGCAGGCCGTAGAAGCAGCAGAGATTTGTGCTAGATTTGTTAGATTGGCAGCCGCCACCACGCCCACCACGCCTGCCTACCGTAATTACACAGCACCTGCACACGAGCTCCAAAGCATCGCGTACTACCTCTCCAAACCGCAAGGCAACAGAGACTTTGTGCAGCTTCACCGAACAACAGCTCACAACTCACGATTCTGTGATCGAACAGCTCCGGAAACCCATACGCATTTGCATTGAACGACTGCATTTACCCGATTGACGCCCTGCATTTCCTTCCTCCCTACTGCATCTACACATTTGAGCTATCGTCATGGTAAGCACACCCCTGAAAATGAAGAGATGAAAAGAAAAAAGAAAGATACAAGTGTTTGCTAACTCCTCCCTTCTTTTTTTCAGGCTTCCTTCAGCCCGACACAGATCTTCGAGGAGGGTACGACCGAGGAAAAGGGCGAGAATGCCCGTCTGTCGGCGTTCGTCGGCGCCATTGCCGTCGGCGACCTGGTGAAGAGCACGCTGGGCCCCAAGGGCATGGACAAGATCCTGCAGTCGGCGTCGACGGGCGACATCATTGTGACCAACGACGGTGCGACAATATTAAAAGTCGATTGCGCTCGACAACGCGGCGGCCAAGGTGCTGTGTCAACATCTCCAAGGTGCAGGACGACGAGGTGGGCGACGCACGACGTCGGTCGCTGTTTTGGCGGCTGAGCTGCTGCGCGAGGCCGAGAAGCTCGTCGACAAGAAGATCCACCCCCAGACCATTATTGAGGGCTACAGAATAGCCAGCCACGGCAGCTCTGTCGGCGCTCGAGGCGTCCGCCGTCGACCACAGCAAGGACCCCAAGGCCTTCCGCAAGGATCTGGTCGCCATTGCCCGCACGACGCTGTCCTCCAAGGTGCTCGCCCAGGACCGCGACCATTTCGCCGAGCTGGCCACCGAGGCCATCCTGCGACTCGGCGGCCACCGTCGACCTCACGCACATCCAGATCATCAAGAAGACGGGCGGCAAGCTCAGCGAGTCGTATCTCGACGAGGGTTCATTCTGGACAAGAAGATTGGTGTCAACCAGCCGAAGCGCCTCGAGGAAGGCCAAGATCCTGGTTGCCAACACGTCGATGGACACCGACAAGGTCAAAAATCTTGGCGCGCGCGTCAAGGTCACCACCACCAGCAAGCTGGCCGAGCTCGAGAAGGCTGAGCGCGACAAGATGAAGGCCAAGGTCGAGAAGATCAAGGCGCACGGCATCAACTGCTTCATCAACCGCCAGCTCATCTACAACTGGCCTGAGCAGCTGTTCGCCGACGCAGGCATCATGTCGATTGAGCACGCCGACTTTGACGGTATTGAGCGTCTGGCCCTCGTCACGGGCGGTGAGATTGCCTCGACCTTTGACCACCCGAGCTCGTCAAGCTTGGCCAGTGCGACCTCATCGAGGAGGTCATTATTGGCGAGGATACCCTGATCAAGTTCAGCGGCGTCGGTGCCGGCAAAGGCCTGCACGATTGTTCTGCGCGGTGCCACCGAGCAGCTGCTGGACGAGGCCGAGCGCAGTCTGCACGACGCCCTGGCTGTTTTGTCGCAAACGGTCAAGGAGCCGCGGACAACACTGGGTGGCGGCTGCGCCGAGATGCTCATGGCCAAGGCTGTTGAGAGCGCGGCGACGCGTGTCGAGGGCAAGAAGCAGATGGCTGTTGGTGCTTTCGCGATTGCGCTGCGCCAGCTGCCCACCATTCTCGCAGACAACGCCGGTCTCGACTCGGGCGACCTGGTGGCCCGCCTGCGCAAGACTATTTATGATGGCATGTCGACGTACGGCCTGGATCTGCTGACACCCGGCGGCGGTGTACGGACATGCGCGAGCTGGGCGTGATTGAGAGCTACAAGCTGAAGAAGGCCGTGGTCTCGTCGGCAAGCGAGGCGGCCGAGCTGCTGCTGCGGGTGGACGACATCATCCGGGCGGCACCCCGGCGGCGGGAGCGGATGTAAGATGGGCCGAGTTTTGACGGCTACGAGGGTAGTGGAAACTAAAACTCAAAAAAGAACGGGACAGGAAATAAGATAAATAACATACACAAAATATGGTTGTATTTATATGTTGATTCCTACGCAGGCCGCATTTTCATAGACTCTCGATTTTCCTCCATGTTTGTCTGATCTCTTTTTTGTTTTAATAGGTGAACAGTAAATAGGAAAAATACCACACAGTTCAAGATAGGCCGTCGGTGCCCGTGATTGACCATATGCATATATGCCTTGCCGCATTGTGCCGGCTAATACGCAGACGCTCAATGTCCAACAACCGCCTCCCGAGCTGTTGGGCGACGTATCTACTTTATCCGATATGTAGAGATTGATTGAGGACATTTCATTTCAGCTCTGACATCTTCTCGTCCTTTCCTCTATCGACAAAAATGGACATTCGCACGATGCTTCGTCAAGGGCAATGCCGCCAGCTGATGACAATCGCCTGGCGGTAAATTCTGCTTCTATTTACAATCTCTATGGAAGGTCACGTCGACGCGTTCGTCTACGCAAAGGTAAAGAGCAGCCTGCCAAGGAGTGCTGGGTTGGCTCGGCCTGGCCCACCGCTCTTCGACAGCTCCATCTCGACGAGAAGCAATGCCGAGCGACCTTCCCGGGCCTCACCAAAGACATCGACGGACATGGTTGCTTGGGCACGTTCGAATCACTCCAAGCCTGCCGACTCCGACTCTGGCCCACTGCAAGTCCGCCTCCAGAATGGACGCCTGTTTTATTTTAACCATGAGGGCAAAGGAACACTCGACAAGGCTTCTTGGACATGCGGATGGCTGCCTCCACCAGCTTCATCGTGCCGTCTTGACTGCACCACCATCGACCCTCCCTCCCCGATACTATCCTTGACATCAATGTTCTCGACGCCCTGCCAACGACACCTTATCCTACAGCCGCCCTGCATATGGTGCTCGACGCCCGGTAATCCTCCCGTCACGCGCGCCTTTCTTTATCCGCACTTCTCCTTCTGGGGCTGGCCGGCACTGCCATTCGTGGGCTCCTTTGCGAAGCGGCAGAACGGTACACTCTCTTGAACGACAAATGTCCTTCAGCAAAAAGGATCCTCGACCAGTCTGGCGTGGCACAAAGAGTCAAACGCCAAACACCCAGAATCGGACAGGCCTACTCAAAGTGGGGCGGGTACGGCATCATGGGCAGATGTGCAAAGAGCTGGTTGGGCGACAAGGGAAACCGACAAAGGCCCAGCAGCAAGCCTGTTGCCACAAGCACTGAAGATTGAAGACTTTTGCCGCACAAATATGTCCTGCACCCGAGGGTATCCGTACAGCGGTCGGCTGCAGTTCTTGCAGTTTGTGAAGTGTGCTCCTGGACCCGCCGCCCCATGGCCTGGCTGCAGCACACGACACACCTGGTGAAGCCTTTGTTCTCGTCAGATCTGATCCAGACAAAAACGGATGCTCCATCCTGGGTCCCATCCGAGGGCGTGAAGTCTGCATGGCCCATCCACTACACCACCGCCGAAGCCAACGCTGTCTTCGTGCCCAGACTGGTCCGACCTGCAAGCAACAGTGGCCTGGCTGGAGCGCCATCGGACGTGGCAGAGGGGATTGCACGACGGCAGCGTTGCACTGTTTGTTGATGGAGGGTATCTTAGCCGGCAGCCGAGACGTGCTACTGGAGAGCACTGATCCGGGCTGGAGCCGCGTGGCCCAGACGGTCGGGCCGCCTGGGTGGAGAGCCACGGGGTGTCCCTTGGGAGCTCTTTGCCATGGGATATGAGGACGGAGTAAACGGCCCATGAACGGTGGCTCAGAAAATGAGAAGGAAAAAATGAACAGAAGAAATTCAAAGAAATTCAAGATTGCTTTGTCTAAATGCTTTCGTAAAACGCTATGGCAGTTTTGCAACAGTACTTGAGCCTGTTTACCCCCCAACATGTTTTCCCAAGGACAGCAGATTCGGCTCGCCGCTTGGCACCACTCCGTCGCCCAGTCCGGCGTATGCAGCCCACGCCTAGCAGCTTCGATCGTCTGCACTGTATCCAGATGACACTCATTGGCCGGGTCAAACGCTTTTAAGGTCGGCTCGCCCTGCGTTGCCAGTGCTGCCAGCGACAGGTATGAGTGGTACACGTCGGGCGGGCCACGGGTGCTTGGAGAACCGATGGCGTGCTGCATTCTCCTCAAGAAGGAAGCGCCGACTAGCTCCCAGTTTGCTGTGGCATCTTCTTTGGCGTCTCCAGTCAAACTCGAGCCATGTCGTTGCAGAATGGCAGTGTGGCGACAAGTCCACCAGGTATAGCACGAGTCGGCGTGTTTGTTGCAGCGGCGCGTTAAAGCCCAGCAGTGGGTGGCAGGCCGGCTGCAGCAGTGTCTCGGCGTGACCATCCGTGACGATGCTCTCGTCCCCATTCTTCCTCCTCCTCTCGTTTGTCGGTCTTTAAAGGAAGCGCGTAACCAAGCCAGCGAAGAATGCTGGCAAGTCGGCGAATGCCACGGGCGAAAGTGTTTTGCTTGACCGCTAGTTGTTCAGGTCGCCTTTCTTGGTACACGCCCTAATAGCTCGAGAGCCAGCAATTGCACAGAAGGCATATCCAGCTGTTTCGTTAGCACTCAAACTCTCCGGTCAAGCTGTCTGGGGTGGAAGGGCTTACCATGTACTCTTCGTGTCGTCGAGCCTCTCCGAGAAGCCGCCCATCGTATGTCTGACCACGGCGCATATAACAGCACCAAGCCATCGACGTCCGATGTCTTCTATGCTGCCAGCCATGGCTTCCACCACTGCCCAGGCATCCACCGGATCATGGCCGCAATATAGCAGTTAACCGCATGTCAGCACCACCCCGCCGATTCAAGCGGACCCGTTTCCCAACTGCTGCTCGTGGGTCCACCACCTCGGACACGTACTCCCCAAGCTTCCATTCTCCCGTTGTAGCCGTCGCAGCCATCGTAGTGTTGCGTTTCTTGTTCACACCAAGAAAAGCGCCTTCTCTCTTGTCCTCGCTCCGCTCGCCCTCAACTTCCGACTCGTTCGCCAACAGTGCCAGCAGCTGTAGTGCAAATAGCGTCGCCGCAATGTGGCCTCGCCTGGGTGCTCCAATTGTCGGCTTTCCTTGTCGAAATCAAAGCCGCTGTACACCGGCTGGGGGAAGACGTGTGTCGGTGCGCCCGCGAAACCGCCGCCTGGGTGTTGGCAGGCAAGCACCCACGTCCGGAACGCCTGCGGTCGGCAGGCGGGATGATTGAAGTCGGTGTCGGGCCTGCAGCCAAGACAATCAGCAGCGGCCACAGAGAAAACAACCCAGCGTCAAATGCGCGTGCTGTACCGTTGCCGTTGTATTGAATCGTGGCAGGCAGCGTGCGCAGGCAGCGCTGCCAGTAGCGCAGGTGGCCGCGCCATTGTCGAGCGGGGGCTCCATCGAGGGAGGCAGGGGGGAGGATAGGAAGGGATTGCTGAGAGGAGAGTGATGTCGACGTTGGGAGCGCTGGCGCTGAGAAGGTTTCGAGCTTGGTGTTGGAATGGAAATGTCGAGAGTTCTGGAATCACCTTTTCGATGTAATACGGCGTACTTGCCCAGGAACGGGCCTGAATAAAACGCTCCCCAACGTGCCTTCCCTCCCTCCCTAACCTCAGACCCCGCTAAAAAGCCAAGCTTGGTCGCTCTTTCCCCTGGGTGTGGGTGTGAAGGTGCGCCCAAGCGTGGTAGCCTTGTGGAGCTTGTTGCACTAATTCTCCAGCTTCAGGCAAACGGCCTCGTGCTGTGTGTTGGCAAGGCTTCTTCCAACAGCTTTCTCTACATTTTTCAGCGTAGCTTCGATCCGACAACATTGCCTGCATGCTATGTGGCTCAGCCCGGCACATGAGTCGAAATGCCTGTGTTGTTGGGCTATCCTGGGCTGTCTCAACTAGGAAGTTCGACTAGGAAGGAGCGAGGAGCAGACTGGCTCGACTGACTGAGCAGTTGTTGGTGCATGTTTTTGCGTGTTTCGGAAAGAACAACCCTGGGCCGCCTTGCTCTTGCCTTGTGGCGCTGTGACGTGTGCAACATATGGTTTATTAGCCATTCCTTTGTCGAGACCCTGCATTCTTCCCCCGCGAAGCGAAGAAAGTGGCGTTTCTGATCCCATTTGCTCTCGTGTCTCGCGTGTGTCGCGTTCAAGTTAAATAGACAGGCACTTCCCTGCGCGACATTGAGGTGTTCAACTCAGTTCTGTTCTATTGTTCTCCTTGATGACTGGTGACACGTTTTCGCGCTTTCCCTTTGCTTTCTCGATTCTGTCCCCTTCGCCCCTTCCTTCACGGGAAAGAACACCAAGCTCTACTAACAGCACACTCGACACAGCACATCCTCTAATAAAGAAGGGGCGATCACTGCAGCTTCCCGTCCCGCGCCCCTTCATACTTTTCCCCCTTCCCTCTTTTAAAATCTAAACAGTTCGCTCCTTCCCGTCTTTCCGTCTCGACTTGCGCTTTGTCCTTCCAAGCTGGCACATAGTCATCACAAAATACGTCGTAAGGATTCGGCTTTTGTCATCTCTCAAGATTTTGACGCTGCGTGCCTCATCTGCATCTTCCATCACCTCGATCTCACCTTTCTGCGACCAGCATCTCGATACGACCCAAAAACCGCGCCAGGTTCTAGACCTCCACTACGACGCTACCAACATCCAACTGTCGTTAAGCTTAACCTCGACGACAATCCGACGACGACGAAGCAATTTTAACCGACGACGATAAAACCAGCAAGACTTTCATAGTCAAAGCTCATTCTAGGGACATCATCCAACACAATTTACGTTACGAACCCACCTTTACTTGACAACGCGCTCACGCGACTGCCCGCCCACCATGGCGCTCATCTCGGGGCGCACAATCATCACCTCGCTCTCCCTCTTCCACATCACCCTCGGCTTCTTCTTTCTGACGAACCCAATCTCCGTTGCCGACCAGGCTCTCGTTTATGTGCTCGGCGAGGCCATGGGCATGCCCTACTCGCGCGCGTTTGACGTACCAACACCTGCGCTCGCGTTTCTGGCCGTCATTTTGGCGGGCTGGGGCTTTTCTGATCTCATCACGCTTAGTATGCCCGAAGAGGTGTGCCTCGTGCACTACTGGGGCATGCAGGCGCCGCTGCGTGTTTTGATTTCGATGGCCACACTCTTTTACTCCTTCTTCTTCAGCGCGTCGTCGCCGCTGTACGGCGGCAGCAGCACGCGGAAAGCAAGACACGTCATGTATGAGTACGAAAGTGGTCGGCTAGGATCTGTGGGCGACGGACTCAAGAACCGCGTCTTTTTTACGTTCATGTTCATCGAGACGGTGTCGTGGTTCTGGCTGTGGGTGACGCTGCGCGAAGAGCGCGTGCAGTTGCTGGCACGCAAGGCGAGCCGGCGGCGGAGCCACGGCTATACCACAAACTGAGGTGCCCCTCGTGGTACTGTCTCATTGTTTTTTGTTATACGGAGGTTCTGACCACATGGTCAAGCACGAGATTTGGATATACCCATTACTTTGTTCTTATTTTTTTCAGGCACTAGCCATCTATATAGAAAACTATGCTTTTTGCTATTCTATTTTTGACATTCATTACTACTATCCGTAAATGTGACTCTACTCCATCTGCACTTGTCCCCAGCCGCGGATGGTCTCCCGCCAGCCATCCAACAGGTGGCCAGCCCAGTCTTCAACGGCCGATGAACCACCGATGGCAGCCACAATGGCATCTGCGAGCTCCTTTTGACCCTGGGCTTCGCCCGGCTTGCTCACCGTCTCGCCCAGCCGGTCGAGCCATCCAGACGAACCAAGTGCATCCTTGGCAGTCTTGATATGTCCCTTGATGTCGGCAAAGAGACGGATCGACAGCGTCTTAAAGGCAGCGGCGCCCGCAGTCGCATCCTTGCCGAGACCAGACTTGCCCGTCCGATCACGGGCGTTCTCCCTCTCGTGGAAGGCGGCCAGGAAAGCACCGGTCTGCTTGACAGCAACACTCGTCTCACGCAGTATGCCGAGGTTGTGGATGTCGGAGAAAGTGTGGAGGAGGGTTGACGTGGTGGAGTGGATGGGGCCAGCGGAAGGGCCGACTTGCGCAGGAGGTCGACGGTCGTTGTCAGCGACTGGGTCAGCAGCGAGAAAATGGTCGACGGTGTCGGAGCAGCGTCGGCAGTAGTGTTGCTCAGGCTGAAAGCGGCAAACGACGCCAGCACGGAGACGGCCGTGTAGTAGGCCCACTCGGCCGGCGTAAGTTGAGTGCTCGGATCTGGCTGGCCGTGTAGCAGATCGTCCAGAGACATTTGGATGCGTGCGAGCGATTCTAGCAGGTACGCCTTGTCACGAGCAGCGGCCTCGCCAGCCCTGGCCGGTTTGTACTCCTTGGCTGGCTTGAACGTGATGACCTCAAGATAGCGCTCAGTGAGAAGGGACAGCTGCATGCGTGTGTTGGAGAAGCCAGGGCCAAGAGATACCCGCTCAACCAGGTGGGCGCCAAAGGAGCTTTCGAGGTTGGGGAGGGCGCCGTAGTCGGTGGCGTCGTGAAGGGGTGTGTTATCGCCGCGTGCAAGATCTGCTGAGATGTCTTCGAGTAGAGCATCGTCGAGACGGCCGCCAAGGGCTCGTGCCGCACGCCGCTCCTCGACGACCGTCATGACACGCGTGCAGCTGCGCTGCAGACGGACTTGGTAGGCGGCCATATCCAGGATACTACTATAACTGCCCGACGCAAAAGCATCCCAGATGCGGACAGCAGACGGGTGTCGTAGGACAGTGGCAAAGTACTGTTTGAGAGGCTCCATTAGCAGCGGCTTCTTTGGTGTGCTTGCCCCAGCAAACAAGCCGGGTGCCACTGTCGACAGGCGGTCGTAAAAGAGTGGTCCAAGAGCGTCCAGGATACTCCGCTTGACACCCAGAGGCTGCCAAAGCTGTTGTGCGTGGCTGCCACAGCCAAGGCGCAAAAAGACTCGGACTAACAACAAACGCAGCGGGATGTCGTCGGGGGTCTGGCGCTGCTGGGCATCGAGGATAAGAGCGGCTTGGAGGAGGGGTTTTGTGTTGGTGTTGTCATCGCCAGCCAGACGGAGGAGACTGCTGGCAGCCACGAGGGTGAGGTCGATGCGTGGGTCTTTGTCCATCTTGGGCATGGCCGCCAGGAAGCCAGCGTCATCGGAGAGAGTGCGGTGAAGCTGCAGACTGCCGGTAGCAAGCTCTTGCAAGCAGTGCGTGCATCCATATGACTCTGGTGCTGTATTCCGGCAGACCTTGCACGCCAACTCGAACAAGCTCGGGCCACCATCTCCGCGCAGCAGGGCTTCGTCCGCTTCAGCTTCGGTCTGGTTGTAGAGGACGGAGCGCGGACACCGGGACTCGGGGCAAGTGGACAGCAGATAGCGGAGTTTAAAGACGAGAACCTTAAGAAGAGTGGCGTTGGCAGAAGGGCTCATTTCCGTCAGACGAGTGAGCAGATCTTGTGCCTGACCGAAAGAAAGACGCTCAACAAAAGACCGCACATCATTAAAGAGCGACGCCTTGTCGATGTTGGCCTCGATGAATGCCAGCAACTGCTCGACTTGCAGTGACGACTGCCCCTCGGCCGGCTCTGGCAGCAATGCTGGCGGAAGGCCAAAGGTTGTCTGGAGCAGGGCAAGACCGACGTTCTTTGTGTACATCTGTGGCAGTTTCGGAGCTGTGGCCGTAATGAAGCGTGTGAGAAGAGACTGAACGGTATCAAAGGCGGTCTCGGCATTGTCGCTCTTCTGTGCAGCCGTGATGAAGCTGTTCCAGATGCGCACATCGCAAGCCAGCGTCGAGGGCTGGTCGTTGTTGTTGTTGTCGCCGGTCGTGAGGGAGAGGGCCTGCTTGCAGAGGTCGAACACGGCATCCCAACGTTTGAGAGCCTCGAGCCGCTGCAACACTTCATAAAACAGCTGCTTGCGCCCCGCCGTCGCCAGTTGTGCTGCCGCTCCGGCCGTCTTGTGAAGTGCCCGCTGGGCATAGTTGTCGGCTGTTCCATGCTCGGCCAGCACCCGCAGGTACAGCAAGAACTCCTCCTCGGTGTGCAAGCTGCGGTCCGTCTCGCTGATGCTGGTGGTGTTGTCGGTGATTTTGTCTGTCGTCTCTGCTGCCTCGGCCGGCTCCGCTGCCTTCTCCAGCTGCTTCTGTGCCAGCATCCCATAGATCTTGCGCTTCGACTCCGCCTGTGCTGTGTCGCTGGACAGCAGGTGTGTCAGTAGAATGCCCCAGAACATGTACCGCCGGTCGTGGGTGTGTGATGATTTGTCGAGGATGGTCGCAATCTGCTGCGCATTTGTCAAGTCCCATGCCTGCAAGCAAGACCGCAGACTCGCCGTCGCAGCCGCCACATTGCGTGGGTTTGCTTTCACCCAGCGCGCACGCAGCACGCCAAATGTGGCGCCATACTCGCTCTCTTTTCCCTCGGAGTCTGACTCGCATGCCCACTCCAGAAGCTCGATCGAGTCCAGGTCCTTTGGTATTGTGTTGTTGCGCACCCAGCTGTCCACCAGAAAGGCAGCGGCCGCCTTCTCTGCGACGCTGTCGAGCCGCGTCTCTGCGCACACCTTGACCACCTCGTAGTATGGGTCTTTACTGGCCTTGTGGCGCTTGTCAGCAAGCTGGATCACCGTCGTCCAATGCTGCCCCGCAAACGCCGCCTGCAGTTGCATGTCGACGCCATTCTTCAGCGGCGGCCGCTGACGGCCGTAGTGCGACATCGACATGTGGGTTGAGAGGAGAGAGGAGAGAGGAGTGGTGGTCGCCGAGTCGCTGTCGCCGGTCGTGCCCAGTTGTGGAGGCCGGTTGTTGGAGCTCCTTGCAGCTGTTGAAGCTTCTCACGAAGTCTTGGTGATGTTTTTGCACCAAGGTACGCTGTGCAAACGCTAGAGGAAGGTGCACCCCGCCAAACCAAAAACAGGGACCACCGTGCGAATAGATAGCACAGTGTGCCAATTTACACAGTACTGCGTAAAGCAGAGCATGCATGTGTCGGCCACGAGAGTGTGTACGAAAACATTCAGTTTGAGTTTTATTAATAATAAAAAAAGAGCTGGCTTCTATGGACGTTTTCAGATGTTTATTATATTGTTTGTATCTTTTAAAAGGGGAGTGTTGGAGTATGCCTTTGAATTCTGGCCGTCTCTTTGTTTTCATTATTTTTTTTCATCCCCCTTTTGTGGTCTGAAATACAAACCTCTATCAGTTTGAGAGGAGCAGTTCCCTTCTTTTGAATGACCGCTGTTATAAAGCAACAAAATTCGTAATAAATACATAAATACACCCATATCGTACATGGTCTGGCGCCAGTCATCGGGGTTTGAAACCAGAGCCCTTGACCTTCTTCCTTGCAAAAGTCACTTCGCGTTCAACTAAACCAACCACCGCCCGACTCCAGCTTCTTTCTTCTCTTATCCTCCAGCCGTTTTTCTTGCTGTTTGACGTTAGTGGTCTATTTGGTGCCGTGCAATAAGAACAATATATATATGCTGCCCATCTCCTCTTTTTCATCCATCTCCATTAATCATGATACAAGTCAGTACAATAACTTACCCATTGCTTTTTGCAGTCACGGTATGCCCTGGGTCGTGGTGTAAGTAATTGTGTACAAAAATAGTGTCGTCTCGTGAGTATGTCCCTTCTGAAAACTCACTGGAAATAATCCTGACACAACGCCTTGTCGCCGCCGTTGCGGTGCAGACACCGAATGCTCCGCGCCGCGGCCTCCTGGCACGGGTCCAGGTACTCGCTCTTGTGTTTTCTGAGAGGTTAGCACAGCTTCACTCATCGTCGTATGATAAAACGACACATGACCATCACGTACGTCTCAAACTTCCGCCGGACCTGCGGCGTCCAGACGGTGTCCTTGTCGGAATCGGTTTTGGTTGTGCCCGACGCAGGGGTTTTGCTGGGGTCTTCGCTAGACATGGCTGCAGGTGTTGACAGAGGTGTATGGTAATTCTGCTCGGTGCTGCCGTGTGTGCCGTGATGTGTGACTCGTGGTCCGTTTTCCGTGATCGTGCCGGATATCAGAGGCGCAAAGTCGACATGACCAGATCGAAAAAGAGTGGGTCCAGCCCGGTTCGCTCCTGGTGCGGTTGACGAATTTGAACAGACGTGGAATTGGAAGGAGCAGCACGTGAAGGTGCACGTGCCTCACACAACGCTTAGTAATATTGACGGCGCAACACTGACAGCCTGCAGCTTAATCGCAGATCGAATTGACGTCTTCTAGACCTTTTTACTTTTTTGACATCATTGGGACGCGTTTTATCACGGAGCACGGAGTAGAGCGTCCGATCTAATCAGTTCTACCGTTTGCGTGGCTTGTTGGCGGCTTCCTTTGTTTGCGATCGTTGGCTGGAGCAGATCGTGGGGATCATTAGGGGGTGTGTGGTGACGTCACAGAGCTAAATGGTGGCAAGCGCGACCAAGGGGAACGGCAGGAAGGGGCATCACAAAGGCGACACAGCATCATCACTCTGGGAATGGGGGTTGATATGACGACGTAAGGAGATGGAGCGCAGCTTCTCAGCTTCTTCAAATATTTATAAAGACTAGGAAGAAGCTGGACATGAAAAAAGTATTTTTTGAGATTTTTAATTCACTTGCAGAAAATAAATCAATTCGCAAAACAGACCACAAAATCCAAAAGTCGTTCAAAATACCAACATACCAAACCAAACAAATAATCCACGACAACTACTCTACTACTCTCACAATGGCTTCTTTCTCCAACGCTGCCGGCGACCTCATCCGGTCCATCTACGAGGCAATTGCTGCCACGATCGGTCTCATCTTCCGCGTCATCCAGAACGCCTTCCTGACTGTCATCCACTTCTTCGAATCCTGCATCACGTTTGTTGTCGATTTTGTCCGCAACACCGTTGCCCTTGTCGGCGGTGTTGGCAAGTTCGTCGCTGGCAACTTTGTCATCCTCGCTATTCTTGCTGTCGGCGCCTACTTCTACTTCCAGCAGAACCCGCAGCAAAAGGCCAAGGTCCAGAGCTCGGGCAAGCAGGCCGTCAACTCGGCCCAGGTCAACGGCAACCGTGTCGCCGCCAAGTCCAAGAAGGCCTAAACATATCGCGATGAGCATGGAATGAGATTCAACAACAGAAATAGTCCAGCGACAGGGACAGGGGACAGTTGGGGGTGGATGACACGAATGGACGATTGTTGACGATTGTTATGATATTAAATACCCGTGTGCGTCTTTCTTTCTGCTTTCTGCTTTCTGCTCTTACTTTTGCTTTCGCAATTTTCCTTTATTCGTATGCTTTGACGCGTTCCATAGTTTACAATTCTAGAATCTATTATTATGCCCAAATGACTACAGATCCATCCAAAGTGTGTATGCATATGTACTCCGTATTATTTCTATTGTTCAACTCAGATCTCGTGCACACGCAGATCGTCTGGCGCCGCCACAAAGTCTTCGGCATTCGTCAACTCTCTAAATGTTGCGAGATCGTTAAAACGTTGAGCCAGCGTGTTCACTGACGCTTCTTCCGGATTGCTCAGCGAACGGTCAAAATCAATCAGCGACGACACCCCGGCTGGCTTGGTTATTTCGTCGTCGTGGTGCCGGCCATTCGCCCGTAGTCGTGCCAGACTGGACTGCGCTTCGGCACCCGTCATAATCTCCGCCTCCATGGCCATCGACAAGAATGCCTGTGTAAACTCGCTGAATGTTGGGAAGCACATGTAGAGATCCGTCCAGGCCCGCACGCAGAGTAAGAAATACAGACGTAGCATCTTCTTGTCTTCAGCGATTTCTTTCGTAGTCGGAAGGGCAACCTCCATGTCTTCGTCTTCGTCGTCGTCTTCCACGATGACCCTGTTAGCACTGTTGAGGCCAGGGGTATTGACATCCACGAGCATCTCGGACGACTGCGAAGAGATGCTGAGACGGCTGCTTGGCGTGGATACGCGATGCTTCTGCCGGTAACCTTGGATCATGGAATGGCCCACGAGCACAAATGCTGCATTGAAGAAGCCCGAGAGAGGGATGCGCGACAGTTGGGAGAGATAGATGTAGACCAAGTTCTTCAGCTGCTGAACCGACGCCTCAAAGACAGTCTCCGGCGAGCCATCCATTGAGGTAAATGACCGTAGTGGACGGGGCCGCGGTGCATTTCTCGTGCCGGGCACCTTCTCGTGCAAAAAAGGTCGGAAGATGTGGAGGACCGTGCAATGAAACCAGCACTGGCATACCAGCAACTGCCATGTCTGCCGGTCGTCAATCACATCCACCATGGTGTCGGCCCACGCCAACAGCTTCCGGTATTTTTCCTCTGCAAAGGCCACTGGGACCTGTTCTGCAAGTGGTCGGTTGCGGTCGATGCGTCGATTAAGGTAAACGACGGCCACCTCTTGCGAGATGGCCCAGAACTGCGAGATGCCCGGGAACGACTTGCTGACATAGCTGGACCATTCGATTTTGAGGTCAAGCTTTTTAAACTCATCCGAGTACTGCTCTTCGGCGCTACCGGGTGCGGGGAGGATGGGAGGATGAGTGATCGCTTCCCCGTTGTAGTAAAAGACGTGGGCACTGTCATTGGTTAGGAAGAGCTTACACAAACTTCAGGGTTTTGGCTTGGATTAAACTCACGAAAGCCAGTTATGGACACCCCATGCTGCATGGCACGCGGCTCGCAGCCATTTTGGAGATTGTTGTTGGAAATGGGCGATGGACGTCGGGCTGTATTCAGCAACACTGAGCAGCTCCAGCTTCTCGGCCATGCGGCGCCCTTGGATGAGAGCGGTCAGGGCACGTTCATCGCGGCCATAGAAGTAGCCACCCATGGAAAAGATTTCACAGGCGGCTATACCGACCAACGACGGCACATTGCCCTGGCCCTGCCAAAGTATTTCGGCCTCGCGGAAGAATGCGTGTACAAGTGGTGCGGCAGTCGAGTCGATGGCAGTGTACGCTTGCTGATGCTGGTTAGCCAGAAATTCCGTGTTCACCAAATTACTCAGACTATTGCACGAGTTAGAATGGACATACACAGGCAAAGAATAGGATGCTGTTGACCAGAAAGGCGGAGCAAAAGTCCGAGCGACATTCCACCAAGTCAGTCAGGAACAGATCTGTATCGAAGATATTGAAGAGTGTGTGGTCGTATTCGAGGTAGAAGGAGAGGATGGACGCGGCCATCTCGTTAGATATGATTACGCTTGTCCAGTACTCGATCTGGACCAGCTGCAGACGGTCATCGATGTAGCGACTCTTACGACGAGGTGTAGACTGGGGAGCCGGTGATGCTGTCGAGGGTGTAAAGGACGTGTCCGATTCCATACCAGCTGCGCTTGGTGTCGGCGTCGTGGAGGACGATGAATCGTTGGAAAAGCTTTTCTGCAAGCTGCCAGTGCTGCTGATAAATGTAGTACCACCTTCACCGGTGCCCTGGATGAGGATCAGGGATTGTAAGCTTGCGTCGTCAACGGGCTCCAGTCGTGCGTAAACTGCCCGATACCGTGCAGCCAGCTCAAACTCCATGTGTGAAGACGTTGGCGGCGATATGCTGCGTGACATTCGGTAGTCTGACGGCCGCAGTCGGGTGTGCATGCTGCCATGAAGAGACGCCAGCACTGAGAACGGCTCCTTGGTTGCGCGTAGCAGCCGTAATATGTCGACAGCTGCCTCCGGCGGCAGAGAAGCGAGTGTCTGCACCATGTCTGACTGGTCACGCAGACGCGTCTGAAGCACGACAAGCTGCTTCTGCAAAGCCTCAGAGGCCGCCGTACTTGCGCCCGCAGCGGCCGCGTCGCTCGTGCGGTAGTTTGTGCGGTAGACACATCGTGACCCCCGGTCGATGCACAGCGCACAAGACGGTCTCACGCGGTCACAGGCTGTCTTTTTTGTTCGGCACATGTTGCAGGCAATCGACGATGTATCTCGCCGGCGCCGTTGCGTCAGCGGCGTTGACGCCTTGCCTTGGCCGAGTACATGATGCGGTGCAAGAGGGCCATGCTGCTGCGAAGGGATCTGTCGTGGTAATTGCAGAGGCTGTGTCGGTAGCGGCGGTGTGGGTTGTTGATGTTGCAGTTGTTGTTGAGGCTGATGTGGCGGTAGAGGTTGTTGATGTCGTGTGTGTTGGCTGTGTTGGTTGTGAACCCCTGGTACCGCCGCCGGAGCCAAATTTAGAGGATGGTTCCTTCCATCATTGGACGCGCCTGCGGTTGCGAGGGGCAGCAACGGTCGTAACGGTCGGCTCATATTAACGGCGGGCGCTGCTGCAAACAGCCGGCCACATCGTGAGGGAAGCTACGATCTGCGTTGCGTTTGCGTAAATAGTGAGGAAGGTGCAGCCCACTTGACAAAAAACAGTTTCAATAAAAAGCCCGAGGCAAGGAAACCACGAACGGCGACGGAAAGAAAGCTGGGCTAAAAAACAGGGCCGGAGTCGTCGCGGCTGGCTTACCTGATCACAGTCGGAGCTTGCGATTCGAACAGACCCAGAATGTGCAGCGACCCTGCTGGTGAAATGGAAAAAAGGAAACGACTCGCAACTCTGATGGGGGACGGAGCTTAAAGGAGAGGGGTATTGTTCTACTGGCTAACAGGCGTAGCCGTGATGTGTGATGGAGTCGCCAAGTTTGATGTCAAGAACACAATGGGGCCCACGAGAGGGGTAGGAAAGAGTTATCGATGACGATGGCATGGAAGGAGCGATAGAAGGGTTGAAAAAGAGAAAGAGCAAGCGATGCAAAGATACGGATAATAGAGGCAAGAGGCAAGAGGCAATAGGAAAAGGGACGATTACAAGCAGAGAGCTGCTCAGTCATTTCTACAGCCCAGGAAGGTGCGAGGCAGTGCGATGTGGGTTAAACAGGTCGAAGGAAACAAAGGAAGCTAGCGATGGGCGTTAAGAAAATCCGGCGATCGTTTTCTTGTTTTCGAGAGCTCCACGCATCTTTTCTCTCTCTCTTTCTTTCGGTACGAGTATCCAGTGCCTTGGCAGTTTGGCCATGCCATTCCATTGGCGCCAGCGACGGCCATTTACTCCGTACAGTTGTTGCGACAGGCGGACATTTACGGAGCTGCCGACAATTGATAGGAAAGAACGGTTGCTGGCGGCGAGAGCGAAAGGCTGGCGGCGAAGGGAAGGAGTGATTGAGCCGGCTGACAATGCGCATCCGCACGCACTGCACGCGCCTGCCTGTATCTTACGAGACACAATGTAGTCGCCATGAATTTACTGGTCGATCATCAAGAGCCTTTCCCGAGATCCCTGGAAAAGAAACACCCAAACTAATAAAAGGCAGCCTGTTCAATGGCGGCGATGTGAATTGGAGAGAACAATGGGGTCGAATGGAGAGGGCAGGGGGTTTGTTTTTTCCCCTTGCCCTGGGGCGAGAACCGGCGGGACGGTGCAGTTGGACGTGGGAGCTAGCATACATAAATAGCACTGCTAGCACGGTGCGAGACCCGCGCGGGTGCTCCTGCGATTCTTTCCTACTCGTCGCGGAGGCATAGCCGGTGGTGCTGGTGGCGCTGGTGGTGTGCACTGTCTTTCCTCTCTGGGAAGACCTTCTAGGAAGCAACAATCTAGACCAACTCGCCGTGACAGGGAGAATGAAAGACGGCAATGGGAGTAATCACAGTGCAGACGTATCTGTTATTACCGGCTCAAAAGACAAGCGCGGCGACATGGTGGAAGATGGTGGCACATAGCGAGAAATAGAAGGGTAATATATCTTTGACCGGACGTTGCTGTAGGTTTGCACCCCCGGAGTGCCTTCCTTCCCTTCACCGCAGGCGTGACGTGCCTTTCCTAATGGGCGGACTGTCGACAGCTGGCAGACCTATGACCGCATCTGCTGCCAGCTGCCGGCCCATCTTCATTTCGACTGGCATTTTGCTGGCGCGTTTTCTGGGCGCAAATCTGGGCATATCTGCGATTGACCCAATACTACTATTGATACATTTATGTGCGACAAGCGCACTCCCGAGCCTGAACATGGTCTGCCACGGATATATTCGACCGCTGCACCGTCTTTGCTGAGCCTCGTGGTGCCCTGGTGCCCAATCTACGTGAGATCGCAGCTATTGATCCATTGAGCCCTTAATTGGGCCAAGCGGCTCACTATGGAGCGCTGCGGAGCACGCACTGAAAGCCAGGCCATAGCGCCGGAGATTTCGAGGACCATGTGTTGTCGAAGGAGCCGCCGTCCCGCATTCATCAAATTGCACGACGCCTCGTTTATCATAATCTGCTTTGGATATGATCCTTTGCTTACCTACTCCAGCGACAAACTCCTTTGCTCTTTCCATCTCACGAGCGGGATGTAAGATGCCTTATTACCCCTCGCTCTTTCCTGGGCCATTCCAGCACACCCAGCCTTTCTAGGCCTGGCCAAAGATGCAGAAGGCAGGGGCGCATGGGAGATCAGTTCAGGCTGTGTGAAGAAACGGCACATCATCGCCGACGCCAATACCGCTTAGCCAGGGTAGGAAAGCACGTCTTTGCGCACCTGCCAGGAACAGAAGCTCCAGGAACAGCAACGGCACCGACACCCAAAGAGGAAGGATCCAAGAACATAAAATCGAATTATGCATAGATATGGTGGTATGGCGTAGATAGATCGCCCGGCTTTCCACTCCTCTACAACAAACTTGCAGCACTTTTGTGCCTCGGAGGTACCAATTGCAACCTCTTGTCTGTTTGGCCGACTTACACCAGCTCGGACCAGATAAACTTACCCTGCATGTGTTTTGCAGCAATACAACCCACTAAGCCACAGCCCGGCAGTTTAAAGATCGGGAGGAGCAAGATTGCCACAAGGGGGAAAAACTAGATCTATTTTGTGGAACAAACCCGCCCTGGCATGCCTGGCGCCCTGAATTGGTTTGTTGATTTGCCCCTTGTTCCATTGTAATTCGTCTGTTTTAAAGAGGGCCTTTAAAGATGTTCTATCCCTATCGTCTTTTCTGTGTATTGTTTTGTTTCTCACTAGGTCCGCACCTCGAGCGCTTGCCGTGCATTGTAGATCCTTCCTTCCTCATTGCTTCTTGCCAAGCGCAAGCGTGAGAATTGTGCACGACTGACCCTTCCGTATTCTGGCAGTTCGATTGTCCCCCTGTTTCCTCTCTTCTCCGATGCTTCCTAATTGGGACATCCGTCGCCCGCATGTCGCCATCAGCACCGGTTTGCACCTGCCGTGCAATGCATATTATTGCCCGCTCAGGAAGCTGCAACCCCCAAATTGTCCAATCTACACGGGCCCAATCCACATGGACAAAATTGATAATTCACTACCGCACAGGAAGGAGCGCTTACTGCCCCCAACCCGTCCGAGTCTTTCGCTCCGTCGAGGCCTGTCTTGGCTCGAGGCAGTGAGTGCGGCTCTTAATGACCCTTTGCTTGGCGCCAGGTACAAGCAAATACAGAATAACAATGATGCAACGATGCAATGCGGGCTCCATCCGTGTAGTCCGTCGAAGAACAGGCCCCATGTAGCCTGCCCGCTCTTTCCCTGGTCGGCGGCAAGAGGAGAGGAAAAAGTCGATCAACACAGAAATTGCGGAGATGTCTCTTGGCTCATGCCAGGTTCCGTACAAAACGAAATAGATTGGGAAGGTCCCAATGGCGGATAGAGCACACGGCCGGCCGTCACAGGAAGGAGCAGGTTGAGGAAACAAATACATTGTCCCTCCTTCCTTTCTCGACCAGCTTTCTTCTTCTTGCATCCTGCGCTCTTTTTGTCTTCTCCCCGCTCATTGTTTTTATTTATTATCCGCCTTGTGTCTCCCTTTCTTCGACCTCACTTTACGTTTGCGCCCTGCTGTTGTTTTTGTCATTCATTGGATCTGTCCACTCATTTGCACCTGTCCATTGACATGTTTCTTTTCCACTCGTCTAATCCACTCTCTTCACCGTGACATCATACCAGGCTTTTTTTTTTTTTTTTCCCTTCCTCAACACGCAATCTCCATCTCCCAGGACTTTGACTCTGCACTGTCTCAACCACCAACATGTTGGCGCCATTCCTCCTCTTTGCCTCAGTGGCCAACGCGAAGGTGTTCCACAGCCTGCCAAACGTGCCACAAGGCTGGAGCCTCGTCCGCAATGCGAGCCCTTCTGATGCCATCTCACTCAAGATTGCACTGCACCAGCGCAATGCTGCTGACTTGGAGCGCGTTGTCCTCGAGGTGTCCACGCCCGGTCACCCCAACTACGGCATGCACCTGACACGCGACGAAGTGCGCTCTTACACGGCCCCTTCAGATACGGCTGTCGACTCCATCTCGGTCTGGCTCCGTGACAATGGCATCGAGTCTTCTTTTGACAACGACTGGGTGACATTTTCGACAACAGTCGAGCGTGCCAACACGCTCCTCGACACGAAGTTTGACTGGTACCAGTACGAATACAGCAGCACGCCCGTCCTCCGCACCCTGGAGTACAGTGTTCCCGATGCCCTGGCCAACCATGTCGACCTTGTCCAGCCCACGACGCGCTTCGGCAAGTTCAGCACCCACAGATCGACCGTCTTCAGCATGCAGTACATCGAGGACAAGGAGAACAAGGAGGACAAGGAGGTCGGCAATGTTAAGTCCACTCTGGCCACCGCGGCCAACGACGAGGTTGTCGCGTCCTGCAATGCCGGCGTCACCCCGAAGTGTCTCAAGGAGCTCTACAACATCAACTACACCGTGACCAACCCCGCCGAGAACCTCATTGGCTTTGCCTCCTACCTTAACGAGTACGCTCGGTACAGCGATTTGGCTCTGTTTGAGAAGTACTACGTTCCTGCCGCCAAGGGCCAGAACATTTCTGTAACTCTTGTCAACAACGGCAAGAATGACCAAAACTCAGGATATGACAGTGGTACGTATTGTCTCCGAATGTATTTATAGTATTTGCTCACCTACTGACCAAACAGGCGAGGCCAACCTTGATGCCCAGAACATTCTTGGCGTCAGCAACCCTATTCCCATCATTGAGTACAGCACTGGTGGTCTTGGGTAAGTGGAGCACGCCTCATGGCAAATGATCCTGAGCTCAAACCTTGACATCCGCTAACATTTGCAGCCCACTTGTCCCTACACCTGACGAACCGACACAGCCTGGCAGCAACGAGCCCTACCTGGAATTCCTCACATACATTCTGGCCCTGAACGATTCTGCCCTCCCACAAACTCTATCGACATCCTACGGCGAAGAGGAGCAGTCCGTTCCTGAGGAGTATGCCTACAAGATCTGCAATTTTGTTCATGCAACTTGGTGCTCGTGGTGTCAGTGTGCTTTTCAGTTCTGGCGACTCGGGCCCCGGCGATGTTTGCGTGCGCATCTCGGACAACAAGCCTTACTTCCAGCCCACCTTCCCAGCTGGCTGCCCGTATGTCACTTCGGTTGGAGCTACGACTGGTACTGGGCCTGAGCGTGGTGTGTCTTTCAGCTCTGGTGGCTTCAGCTCTCTCCACCCTCGCCCGGCCTACCAGGATGCTGCCGTATCAACTTACCTTAAGTCTATTGGCAACACTTACGCACCCTTCTTCAACGCATCGAACCGCGGTTTCCCCGATATTGCTGCACAGGGAAACAACTTCTTGATCTTCGACAAGGGCCGTTCAGCACAGCTCGCGGGCACCAGTGCCTCGGCACCTGTGGTGGCTGGCGTGGTGGCTCTGCTCAACGCAGCCCGCCGAAGCAAGGGTCTCTCGCCGCTGGGCTTCCTCAACCCCTGGCTGTACAATAACACGGCCGCTCTTACTGATATCACGACCGGCGCTGGCGAGGGCTGCACTAACACAACATACTTTGCCAGCCCGGCCCTGTGGAACGCCACGGCAGGCTGGGACCCGTCACTGGTCTTGGTACCCCCAACTTTCCCGCCCTCCTACAGGCGGCCGCACCTGGCGTGTCCAATGTTTAATCGGCCAGCTGTGGATGGAACCTTTGATTAGGAGACAGAGGTACAGGTGGGTGGCAGAGGAAGCA
Source organism: Sporothrix variecibatus (assembly GCA_016097105.2). NCBI lineage: Eukaryota > Fungi > Ascomycota > Sordariomycetes > Ophiostomatales > Ophiostomataceae > Sporothrix > Sporothrix variecibatus. Next base: position 184,831 of record JADMNI010000001.1, on the reverse strand, counting down.
GTGCATTATTTATTGCAACACACGGCCAAGCAGTGCTTCAGCCGTCATAGACCATTGCAAGGGAGCTAATAGCGCCTCTTTGATATAAATTCACGTTGATTTAATGATCCTAATCACTGTTGGGACTTTGTAAATGTTTGTCGTGTAAATAATGGTATACGATCTATTCCCGCGTCTAATCTTGTTCCAACCATCAAAGTCTAGAATATGCAATACAAAATGTAGCTTGCTCTACAGAAATCTCTAGTAATTATACATAAATAACGCCCTCAAAGACACGCCTTGCTGTGCGGTAGACAGTAACACCAGCTGCCTCTTCACCGTTTGCAGCAATGTCAACTTCGACATCCAATGTGCCGCTGCGGTGCTGGATCATGACCTTACGGCCGGTGTTTTTTGGCCCAGATGACGTAGCCTCACGCTCGGCCGCCTCGGCGGTTGCCAGGGGACTTGGTGCCAAGTCACTCTTGGGAGAGCTTGACAGACTTGAGAGTGGTGGTGTCGGTGGTAGCGAGTCGCTTTGTGAAGAGCTTCTCCGCTTCGTTTCCTTTTTGGCAAGCAGATCCGCTGCTACGGTACCATCAAGGCACACGGCAGCACCGAGACAGACGGCGCCCGTCAGCTGGAAGCTCGGGTGTGCCTTGCCCATGCTGTAAGAGAAGACGTTGATATCGGAGGGGGTGTCACTGTTGGGATCGGCTGCTGACAAGAGCGAGATTTTTGGTGTACCACGCTGCAGACCAGCAGTGGTTGTGTTGGCGGCGAAGCCATAGAGGACTGAAGCATGCCGTCGGATGGCCTCGATCGTGGTAATGGAGATTTCCGAGTCTGGGTTGGCAGTGTCGTAAACAGCCGGCATGGTCTTGGCATCGACAAAAACAAAAGGATTGGACACATCGACGAGGGATGCTGTGACGGTAAAGGGTTCAGTCACGCCGTCAGTGACGTGTATTGTCTGTTGGCGTAGGCCCGTAGGAAAAGTCTTGCCGGTCATGCTGCCGCCGGGTGACACGAATTTAACCTTGACAAGGGAGCCGGGGCCTTTAACGCCAGAGATGCGGTAGTCTCCCGTGGGATCAAACAGGCCTGTGGTTGGATCGACGGCAATGGTCTCTTCGAGCTGCACATCGGTGTTGGTGTTGTAGACGGAGACTGTGGTTTCTGACGCACCAGGCAGAGACTCGACAAGACCTTCATCCAAGGCAAATGCTGCTACACCGCTCGCCATGTTGCCGCAGTTGCCCGTCAGGTCGACGACCTCGGCACCCACTGTGACCTGCACAAATGTGTACTCAACGTCGACACCTGGCCGGCTGCTGGGCCCGATCACGGCCACTTTGCTTGTTGTCGAGGTGGCACCTCCAACACCTTCGAGCTGGCGAGGGTCCCCGAGGCGAGAGCCCATGGCCGCAATGAGGAGCGGTCCCCATTCGGACTTGTCGTCGGGCAGGTCGTGGCGGTGGAGGAAGAGGCCACGCGAGGTGCCGGCACGCATAAGGACAGCCGGCAGACGGTGCCGCTGAGCACGGGCTTGTGCTGCAGCTGCCGTCTTGGCAGACTTGGCAGGTGGTGTCTCGAGTGTTGTCGTTGACATTGTTGTCGTATATGGGAGGGTTTTCGAACTCAAAATCGTATGTGTATGGCCGTCGTTCTATCGTCTATGGTGGCACTCTCAAAGCAGAACATCAAAATTGAAATGGCCCCCAAACACCGAATGAAAACAGAGTCAAAATAGAGACTTGTATATATCATATAATAAAGACGGCGCCGGCGAGTGGCCGGGAGGGATGCCAGGGAGCACGCAATGACGCTCCATACTGTGGGCTGGATTTTGCCTCAGGGGAACGACAGTGCAGAATCGGTGCCGGGCGTCATCATTGCAGTCTATCTCATTGTTTATGAACAATGGATATGGATTTGCCGTCGTTTCCGTGTTATTTTGCCTGCCATTGTGCGATCTTTTTTCTTCTGTGGACTGTCGTTTGGACCCTTTTCCTGTTGTAGAAGGCGATCGTGTAAGTCGCAGCCACGGAATCTAAGATGCCGTGGAACATTTTGGATTTTGTGGAGCCCCTGTCGAATTTGAAAAACAGTGGCGCCATTAGCCCATCTGCTAGTTGCGCCAATTCCCTGCAACAACGCTCTGCAACACTTGAATCGCTTGGGCGAGTTGGGCGTGGTTTGGCGTGTTCGCTTGGGGCCCCGTGGGGAAACATTCCCGGACATTAACTCCGTATGTGGGTGCAAACATTCAAAGCGTGGAAGTGAGGAGCCGGCGGGCAAACCGGCGGGCAAAGAAAAAAAGGGTGCACCAGCCAGTGCTCCTCCGCAGGTACTAGTAACACGCGAGTGAGCAGAGTCAGAAAAATAAGTCAAGGCATTATTAAAAAAATAAATCGAAAGATGTATGGGGTCCGGAGAAGTTGAAACCTGTCACAAGCAAGGTTCGTGTTTGTGGAGGTTCCCCAGAGATAAAAGAAATCGAAGGCCCTTCTCCCCAGACCCTGCGATGTGGTATATGAAGTGTTGATGAGAACGGCCGACACATACACGCCTCCCTCGCTCGCCTTATCTCACACCAGACGACCTCATCTCACGATACCATCACAGCAACTCACAATGGGGGCCAAGTACTTGGGCTTTCGCGGCCAGAAGCTGCATCTGGCCATGCTTGTTCTTGTTGTTGCGCCGAGTTTCATTCTTTTCGGCTACAACAACGGTTTCGACGGGCGGTATTGCCAGTCTTGCTTCCTTCACGAAGGTGAGTTTGTCAAACTGCGTCGAATATATGATACAATACAATACGGCGTATAACGTTGTGAGACCAACACTCATTGACACCGTTAGCAATTCCCTGATTACAACACAACCAGCGGCACACCGTCTGTGAATGCTTTCCACTCCCGTGTTAAGGGTAAGCAACTTCTCATTGCATCCAATCTCTTATGATCGCCATCTTAACATCCAGGTGTCGTTACTGGTTGCTACGATCTCGGCGCTGTTGTCGGCTCTCTTATGTGTATCTTCTACTCGGACAAGATTGGACGCCTCCGCACTCTTCTGATTGGTCTGCTCCTGGCCATCATCGCTCTTGCCATTGAGTCGTCTGCATTCTCTCTTGCCCAGTTTGTTGTCGGCCGTATCCTTATCGGTGCTGCCATCGCACCATCAGCGCCGTCATCCCGGTCTGGCAGTCCGAGTGCGCCTCCTCGGCCCACCGTGGTACTTTCGTTATTGTCGAAGGTCTTTCCATTTCGTTTGGCATTACTTTGTCAGAGTGGGTGGCTTTCGGCTTCTCGTTTGTATCCAACGAGGGCGCACAATGGCGTGTGCCTCTGGCCTTCCCCGTCATTTTCGCCTTCTTCGTCATCCCCTTTGTCTTCATTATGCCTGAATCGCCCCGCTGGCTCGCACGTGTCGGCCGCATCGATGAAGCAAGAGCAGTGCTGGCCGCTCTTGCTGATGAAGACGAAGACTCGCCGGCCGTGCAGGAGGAGCTCCGTGGTGTGGAGCACTCTCTGGCCCTGGTGCGCGGCAACTTCTCCGAACTCTTCCACAACGGTGAAGAACGCGTTCTTCACCGTGCTTCTCTGGCTTGCATGGGCCAATTAATGCAACAATTTTGCGGCATAAGCGCGCTTGGTGAGGCCTTTTTCTTTGTTTTTGTGATGTCGCGATGCTCAAAAAATGTTGATTTCATTCGATTTCGACTTTTTTTTTTAAAAAAAAACCCTTTTTTTGGTGGTCACGATATTCACGTGACCTTACCACTAGACACCCATGCTAACATATCGCAGTCTTCTACACGTCCACCGTCTTCGTCAGCCTCGGTTTCGAGGGCGTTCATGCCCGTGTTATGGGTGCCAGTCTCACGACGTTCCAGACACTCGCCTCGATCGTCCCCATTTTCCTCATCGAGAAAGTGGGCCGCCGCAAGCTGTTCATGGCGGCCGGTACGGGCCTCGCCATCAGCTGTGCCATTGTGGCCGGTACTGGCGACCTTCCGGGCCATAAGAGTATCGCTGCTATTGTTTTCTTCTTCGTCTACGACTTCTTCTACCGCTCGGATTCCTGGGCCAGACCTTTTTGTATGCCAGTGAGGTTTCGCCCCTCCGCTTCCGTGTGCCCATCACCGCTATTGCCAACGCTACCCAGTGGCTGTCCCAGTTCGTCGTCGCTCAGGTCACACCGCCCGGCACAGCCAATCTGGGTAACAAGTATTGGATCATCTTTGCTGTCATCAACGCCGCTTTTGTGCCCATTGTGTTCTTCTTCTTCCCAGAAACCAAGGGCCGCAGCCTCGAAGACATTGACATCATCTTCCGCCACAGTACTAGCATCTTTGATGTCGTCTCCGTCGCCAAGAACATGACCACCGAGCAGGTGCGCCAGGAGGAGGCCACGACCGTCGGCGAGAACGAGAAGGAGAGTGTCGCTTCCGCCAGCGAGAAGGAGAACGTTGCTGCTCAGACCATTGTGTAGTCTGATGGGAGATTGTATTGGTGTGAGGAAAGGGGTCAACCTTGGATCTTGAAGGCTCCTTAATAATAGCTTGAACAAACTTGAATAAATTGAAATTGAACAACATGAAGCTTTAATGGCATGACCCTTTTTGTTGACCTTAAAAAAGAACAAATAGGGTTTCGGGAGTGACTAATCAAATCATGGCAGAAGGAAGAGCGAAGGTGACAATGTGTTGAGGTGAGGAAGGAGCAATTGAGGAAGTCGTGTTAGTGGAAGGTGCCAAGACAACGTTATGAGTTAGTGTGGAAGGAGCGATTCGAAGTTCAACGGCCTGTTTGCATGTTTGTTTTCATGTTCGTCGCATCGCGACATCACAAAACAAAGAAAAAGGCCTCACTAATGGCTCGTTTTTTAATTTGTATTTTTTTGTATAAAAAATAACAATAGAAACCGAGTTTTCCGTATTCCTGACTGCTGACCTAACATAACCCTGCGTACTGGCTCATCTGCTTTGAGCTTCCCTGTAGTTTTTGTTGCAGTCCATTAACTTTGGTTTTGTTAGAAGAATAAACCATACAACTTTATCCCGTGTCTTCAATATTTTTCTAAATTCAATACGCTCATGGATGATTGATGAAGAAAATGCTGACCAAATATCCACGCATGCCAAATGGTCCCTGTACCATAGTAAATCTGCAACCAAGTACCGGCAGCCATTACGTACATACATGTGGAGACAATACAAGATGCTACGGACAATCAACACCGGCTCGAAAGTGTCTCCTTCGTGTTCTCCATCCCCCCTCCCCCCTCCCCCCATCTCCCTCATTTTGTTCTGCCGATCTCCGGCCTCGCCCACATGTGCCGGACGTGTCGGCTTCTCCATTGCGCTCGTGGTGTCTTGTGTCGTTATTTGACAGTTTCATCAAAACTCAGACTTCGTTTATGCACACCACCTCGCCCACTTTCTCCTTCTGTTCTCCAACGGAGACAAGAATTCATGGACCAAAAGGACAAAAGAGGCAAAAAGAAATGGATCAACACGAACCATTAAACGAGAAAACAAATCCCCAACTTCTGTCACAGAACCTGGACGGCGCGACACTAACGAACATGGTCGACAGGCACAAATATAAAAGCAAGGTCGAGAAAGTGGAAAAGCGGCAAAGCGGCCGGGCGCCGGCAACGGCATGGCCACGAGGAACTTGACTTTTGAGGAGACAGTGAGGGCCCGAGGGCTACTGTCACTCTGATGAGCGCTAAACACTGGGAATATTTGGGAATAGCAAAAAACGGCGCCAAAATCCACCAAATGACCACCGAAACCGCACCTGGAATACACACCAACAGACAGAATCCCTTGCCGTGGAGCCCGAGCTAGCTCCTACTGACGAGACTAGCGACGGAATGTAGATCCCGCGGCTCTGGTCGACCGATGCCGTCTTCTCAGTCTTCCTTCACTTCGACGTCTCCTTCCGTTCCATGCCATCTTCTCTTCCTTTTCAAAATGGATCAGCAGGAAATTGGAACTTGCCGTTGACAACACGAAATACACAGTACAGGACTGCTGAGGGGATACCGAAACACACTGGAAGTCAGAGAAGATGACTTCCACGGCACGCGAGTCGACGCGCGGACGGCGTGCAGCCCAGGCATGCTCTTTCTGCCGCCTGCGCAAGTTCCGCTGCAACAGCCAGTCGCCGCAGTGTACCAACTGCATTCAGTACGGCAAAGACTGTGTTTACGACAACCTACCCAAACGGCCACGGCCGTCGTTTGCGCGGCTGGCAGCTCTCGAGGAAGAAAACAAGCGACTGCAGGAGGCACTCCGTGGTGCATCAACAGCCAGCCAAAGCGGGACACCATCACGAGACCGAGAGACTCCACGAGCAACATCAAGAGAGAGGACTCGATCACGAGACACACCATCCAGGGACCAAGCAAAATCACGTTCACACGATGACACAGAAGGAAGACAGAGCAAAACCGCTCCCACCAAGTCATCGCCACGTCAGACCGAATCCATCGAACGCGACGATGAGCTGTCTCAAGACGAAGATGACGGGGCAGTGGCTGCACCAGATGTTGTTCCAGGCACGCCATTGCGGACATCTTCGCCCAGCGTGAACGTCAACGAGACGTCAACGTCTCACCCACAACCCTCTTCATCGCCGCCCCCGCCGCCATCCATAGAAACCCGACCGCAAGAGCCACAGACACCGGCTGGACCGAGTGCACCTAGTGTACCAAGTCTATCAACGGGACCAGGGAGCAATCGTCTTGGCCGTGGCAGCGAGACACGTTATCATGGCCCGACGAGTACACTTTTCGACGAAACAGCGGCCCGCGAGGCTCACGGTCGTCGACAACAGGCACCACACAACAATGCCGCTGCTGGCGGTGCCGAATCGTCAAAACTACTGGGTGCAAAAGAGCCTGTTTGCCGAGGCTGCCTCACAACGACATCGCGAGACGATCAATTTGGCTGCCGGCAAGCTCGATTTTGACGGCGTCGACCCAGATCTGGGCATGCACCTGCTGCAACTGCATTGGAACCGACAGCACCACTCGTTTTTGATTACGTACCGTCCAGCCTTTATGCGCGATATGGCCTGTGGTGGACCTTACTTTTCTCGACTCCTGTTGAATGCCATCTTCTTTGGCGCATCCAAGTTCAGCAACCGGCTCGAAGTGCGCCGTGACCCCAACGATGTCCGCACGGCTGGCTGGCTCTACCGTGAGCGAGTCCGCCAGCTTCTCGGCAGTGCCCTCGACCGCAGTGATATCACAACGATCCAGGCACTGCTTGTCATGACGTCGAGTCTGTTTGCCCTCGGCGACGAGCGGTCGGCGGCGTGGCTGTATGCTGGCACTGCTTTCCGCATGATTATTGACTTGGGCATGCACGTTGACGGCAGCGGCAGTGTCTTGAGTAGTCAGCGTGGTGGCGGTGGTCTCACAGAAGAAGACATTGAGATTCGACGGCGTGTCTTTTGGGTGCTTTTGTCGTCGACAAGATCCAGAGTTTGTACCAGGGACGCCCCGTCAGTCTGCAAGAAATCGAAACGAGCGTTCCCCTGGCTTTCAATGACGAGTACGAAGAGCTGGAGAATTGGAGCCCGTTTGCCTACTCGTTTGCTGGCGGCGGCGTGGCACGCGATTATCCTGGACGTCCAGCCTACAGTGTCAGTTGTTTCACGCAGCTGTGCCGTCTGTCGCTCATTATGAATGGCATTTTGAATGCCGTCTATGCCGAGCGCAGTGTCAAGAAGAAGCCCGAGGCACTGGCCGAGGACCTCCAGCGATTGCATGCCGACTTGGTGACGTGGAAGGCCGAGCTGCCGCCCCATCTTGACTTTGACCCGGCGACCCAGAATACACCACCACCTCATGTCTTGTCACTGCTCGCCGTCCACAACGTCTTGTTGATTCTCCTTCATCGTCCTTTTGTGTCTGACGGCCACCTTCACGCCAACCTGCGTGCACTCTCAACACGGTCGTTTATGACCTGTGCACAGGCTGCCACGGCCATTGTTGCCCTACTACGCTCATACAACGCGGCCTTTTCCGTTCGGCGGGCGCCATACCTGATATCCTATGCAACATATGTGGCAGCCACTATCCATGTCCGCATTGCCGCGCAGCCAGGCTTTGCTACGGAAGCAAAGGAGGCACTGGCCATCTGTCTGATGGTCTTTGACGAGAACTCGGAGACAAACTGGGCCGTGAAGCGGGCAAAAGCTGTTATTGGTGGCCTGATGCAAAGGATGGGTGTAAACGTCGAGCCAGCGGATGCCAACAGTACAACAGCAACCGCGACCAGCCGAACAGAAGATGCTGCCGCACTAATGGCCTTGGCAGAAGCAGTCCCGACAACACTAGCACCGCTGCCATCAACAACGAGCGCCGCCTCACCACAGACACACGTCTCACCGCGAGCCGGGTCAAAACGATCAACACAAAGCCGTGACAAGAATCTTTTGCACACACCACGGCGCCGGCAAAGACAAAGGTTGAGGCACGATGCGTCTGAAAATCTGTCGTCCTCCAATAACGGCAGTGCAACGTCCATACCCATGGAAGTTACGTCCAGTACGGCAAGCTTCACCAGCGCTAGTGACGGCAGTCCGGCCATGCAGGACAGCATGAATCCGCCGAACAGCAGCAGCAACAACAACAGTGTACCACCAACGGCCGAGGCAGCCACCTTTGATATTGACGCCATCATCTCTAGCTTCATCTCAAACCAACAACCGCCGTTAGCTGGAGCTTTCAAGTCATTGCCGAGTCCAGACAATGGCCAGCAGCTACAGCAACAACAAACACCACACCTTGCCCTGCAGCAGCAGCCGCAGCGACCGCAGTCTTCGCCCGCGCTGCCACCTGGCCGACCCACGTATGCTGAGCACTTTCTGCCACCGCAAGGCATGGCTACGGCATATCCGTCTCCGTCTCCTGCTGCACAAGCACCAACACCAGCACCCGCTGCCATGCACACACCGCACAGCGTACCGTCATCGACACCAACAGGCCACTACCATCCACCGCAGCACTTGCAACAACAGCAACAGCATCCTGGGGGAGGCAGTCCTTGGTTCGTGCCACCTGCACCACCACCAGCTCCACCGGGTATGCCTCTCGCATACCACAATGCCATGATGCAACAACAGCAGCAGACTCCGTCAGTAGCGGCATCTCCACGATACACTGGCGTCGACCAGCAGCAGCAGCAGCAACAACAACAAGGTCCATGGCAGCCTGCGTCTGGTGTGAATGGCGGTATGCATGCGAGCGACTTGCTGTTTGGGTTCAATAGTTCCGTGTTGGACGGAGTTGGCTGGGAGTTTGACGATGGCCGGTATTAGGTTGGTGTCGTAGGAAACAGAATCAAAAACATAAATGAGAATAAAACAAAATTAAAGTTTGACATAAAAAGAAACTAAGTCACATCAAACTCACACGTCTAAGGTGTTCAGGACGCCACCCGCCATTTCGGTATCCGTAATCTCGTCGTCGCTCTTTTGTTCATCAATGAGTTGACCAAATCTTTCCTCCAACGACATTTCTGGGGTGTCGCAGTCTGTATCCAGTGGAGCACTGGACCAGCTCTCCCACCAAGACTCTGTTTTGTTGGGCCACAGGGCCTGGAATGCATCTCGGATAACTTTGACAGCGTTGTCACCAGTGCGTTGACTTGCCAGGTGCTGCCACAACCGTCCCGACTTGATCGTTTTGGTCGGGTCTGTCTCTCTGGCAACAACTTGCCCCCCACGGCCCAGACTTCGCTCAACGACATACGACCGTCCGAGCCATCGTAGAAGTGATATGAACATCGCATCGCCCATGCCAGGGTCTTCCGGCTCGGCCTCGCGTGCAATCTCGATACGCAGATGCTGGAACCGGCTTTTGCCGGAGGGTTCAAACTCGAGCTCAGCAAAAATTGATCGTGCTAGCTTTTCATCTATGGCACAGTCGACAAATGCCCCTTTAAGGATATCCATTGGGATATCTTCCAACATCCGCACCTTGTCCCAGTCCCTTTCCCTGCTGGGCCGTCTGTTGTTCGTTTCCACTTGGTCATCCACATCCACATCCAAATCTATGGCACCCGCCACTCCGTCCTCCTCCTGGCTAGTCGGCATGGCCTGATCCACGCCTGGCGTCCACCCAAAGCCATGAATCGCATGGTCGGGCTCCACATACTCCGGCTTTGGGCCAATACGGCACCACAGCCGCAATTCGAGGCGCTCAAGATTTTTCAGCATCTCGTTGCTCAGGGCGCGATATGCCCGCGCTTCGTCGCTGTCCCCGCCGCTTCGCTGCATGTCCAGGCTCAGTTCTTCGAGATTCGGGCAACGGCCAGCGAGGTCGTGGGCTGCGTCAATGTCGAATCTTACAAGCCACGTATCCACGTGGCGCATGTCGGCTGGCTCTTTGAGCATTAGACTCAGCCGGCGCAGGGTAGGCCCATGGTGTTTGTAAATGTGCCTTGCCGTCCAAGGACTCAAGGTCCCTTCGTACTGCAGGCTGCGGAGTGGTGGCAGCATGTGGAAGAGATACATCAAAAGGTTCTGTTCCACAATATCCTCGTCATTCTGTGCGTAATCATCTTCGTAGCACGTGCCGTCTGGGTAGTCGCCGTAGTAGGCGCCAGGATCCAGCAACCGGTAGTGGCCATCTCTCGCACCCAAAAGTGTAAAGCTGTCCAACGCCCCAAAACGGCCATCGTCCGCCTTGACTGCCAGGTCCTCGATCAAGTCTCGGTCCCAGAACAGGGTCAAGTTGCGGAGTTTTGAGTAGTCACCGCCGTGCAGCCAGTTGGTGTAGACCGTCGACGGTACATTGTTCCAAAAGACGAGGCTAGTCAAGGGTGTACGGTTCCGTAGGCGGTGGACTCTCTCCACCTGCTTTCCTTTTTCCTCGGTGTCGTCGGTAGTGCTGCTTTGATCGTGTAGACCGGGGTAAAAGCCCTGCCAATCGGGACCTTGTTCTTCTTCTGCTTCCCCGTTCAGGCCGAAAAAAGTGCTACCAGAGACCTGGCTGAACCATACATGGCGCAAGTTGGGCGAGCGGCCTCGGCCCAGCATCTCTTGCAGCAGAGCATGGCCAGTGAAACTGACACGGTCGAGCATCATGCGGCTTTGGACCATGGCAATAACACTGTACAAGTTGGCCGAAGTCACAAGGGCATACTCGTCTTCGCTGATGGGGGACTGAGTGGTATGGCCGCGATAGTGTGACAGGCTATGAAGCGCAAACTGGTGCATGTGGATGCGGCAACCTCCACCACGTGCTTCGGCACACAGTGATGGCGTTTCGTGTATGGCGGCGAGAACGTCGCGCGGTAGGTAGCTCGTGGCATCCCAGACGAGATCGCGCAGCCCAGGAAGCTGATGCACAAGCTTGGCCAGTGGCAGCCAGGCGTCGTCAGAATGGAATGTGACTTTGACGGCATCCAAGCTGACAGAGCCACCGTGAATAATCCGGCCGTGGCGGTCGTAGCGCGGACGACAGAACGGATGAAGATCGTCACCAAATACATGGCGTATGTCATGGGCAGTGGATCCTGTTCCCACGATACTGGACGCCTCCTTCGTGTGCAGGAGACGGTCCACCTCGCTGATATCCCGGTCGTCTTTGAGGGCCTCGAGCGCTTGTTCTGTCGCTCGTGGGCTTGGATAGAGTGCCCTTCCTTGCAGGGCCTGTTCCTTTGCCCGGATGATATCGGCTTCCCTGCGCGACATTCCGCCAGACACACGCAGTCGGCGCACATAGCGGAACCTCTCGCCCTTGTCCAGGCCCTCGTCGATCAATAGCTGAATTCGTGCAGCCATTGTGTCGGCCGACCGCAGGCGTAGGTGCATTTGCGAAAAGCGCTGCACGGCAGCCGCAGCGGCGCATCGTCGGCTCGTGAGCGAGAAAGCCCAGAGGCTGCGCCGGAGGTCTTCACTGCCGCCCTCATCGTCAATATAGGAACAGATGATTTCAAGGGCGAGAAGCGGCAGACGCTCGAGGGATTGTGCTGGTCGATCCATATTGTAAGTGGCGTCAAGAGTCACGAAATGGGACTTGTTCGTGGCAATGTTGAGGAAGGCCAAGGAAGGCTCGAGAAAGAGCCGACGGATCTTGTTCCGGTGCCGCACGCCTTTTTAAACTATTTGCTTCAAAATTGCACCGTGAAGAGAGCTGGTTGGAGACGGCGTATGTCGTTCACGGCTTCCTCATCGCGCCGATTGACGTTGATGTGACTCTGCAGCCTAGGCGGTCTGCTGGCTGCGCAGGAGTCCTGCAGGGTTAGTGGCAGCTGCATGCAGAGCCTCAAGTGGGGTTGGAGGGGGGTGCCTTTGCGAGGGGATGCATGGTCGCGCGCGTTGAAGACCTGGAAGCTGGGTGTTGGTGGACATCGAGACCATGTCGTTTGTTGTGTTTACATTCAGGGGTAAATTTGAGATGCGTGAGTTTGCAATTGACTTTTGAAGAAGGTGCCCGGTGCACGTGACCCTTCCTGCCAATTTTGGGTGTGTTTTGTTTATATGGTGTAGGTAACGAATTACTGTACAAAATCACTATCTATACAGTTGTGCTGATATACCAACAAAATCGACAACACTTTTGAATTTCTTGGGCACAGAACTCTTGCGACAAATGTGTAATAATTAAGTAGTGTAGTATTAGGTAGGGTATATATATGGTATCAAGCAACCTCTGACAATCCGTTCCCCTCTTTGTCTGACAGCTTCAGACTGCTCGCTTTTCCGCCCCCCCTCCTTTGAATTAGTCTTTTTTTTTTTTTTTTTTTTAATTCGAACCAGTCTCTTAGAAGACGGTACCCTTGACCTGGGGAACTTTCTTGACGTTAATGTTCTTGATCATGAACATCCAGATGAGAGTGGTAGCCATGATGGCAGTACCGGCAATCAGCATGCGCTTCTGGGAGTAGCCATAGGCCTCCTGAATAGCCAGACGAGTAGGGCTGCCAACCTCGAAGCTGAGCTGGAAGTCGAGGTCATTGTAGATATCCTCAATGCTGTCCATGGCCTCGGCAGGCAGGTACAGCTCGAGGGCGTACTCGAACGTGTTGGTCCAGATGGTACCGGAGATCGTGTTGCCAATAGCGCCACCAACGTTGCCGGCAACGTACAGTAGAGCCAGGACAGCAGCGACATGCTGGTGGTCGACGACAGCCAAGATTGCCAGCTGCTCAATCATAATGAAGATGGAGCCACCGAACGAGATGAAGATCTGGCACATAACAATGTAGCCAATATAGCCGTTCGGCGAGCGGAAGTGGATCATCAGGCCCATACCGAGAAGATACAGCGGCACGGCAATAAACAACAGATACTTGAAGTAGCCCGTCTTGCGGATCAGGAAACCAAGGCCCAGCAGCAGGATACCTGACAGGACATCAAACGTGCTGCCAACGTAACCGGCCTCAGCCAGAGTCAGGTTGTTGACGACCTGGAGGAACGACGTGAAATAGCTGGCCCAACAGTAGTATGAGATCTGGTAGGTGATGTCGATCAGGCAGGCACCGATAACAGTGCGATTGACCAGCAGGCCAATGTTGAGGAAAGGTGTGGGGGCCAGGAGCCACTCGTGCAGACCGAAAATAACCAGAACGACGGCACCAACAACGATCATGGCAATAATGTAACCAGTGTTCCAGCCGTTGGGCGCAGAGTCGGCCAGAGTAAACGGCAGGAGGAAGACGGTCAAGCCGCCAGCGAACAGGAACACACCCAAAAAGTCAAACTCAATCAGGTAGTGCCAGATGTTCTGCACCAGCGTACGGCCGCTGGGCTCACGGATCAGCATACCCTGCCTCTTGGCCTTACGCAGGTTGAGCTTCAGGAGGATAAACAGAGGCAGGGCGACAACGGGCAGAATGATACAGAAGGTGCCAAAGCCCCAGCGCCAGCTAATGTTGTAGTAGTAGTCGTCCGAGACCTTGGGGCCAGCAAAAGCAGTAATGATGTACGGAGACGAGGTGAACGCGTACGCCAGGGCACGAGACTTGAGGCGCGAGGCATCAGCCGTAATAACGTCGATGCTGTAAGTCATACCGCCGAAACCGATGCTGTAAAACACCTGGGCAGCGCAGTAGGTCGACAGGCTGTTGCTGGTGGCCATGAGAATCAGGCCGAGCGTCGCGAAGAAGATCATGAGCGCAAACCCCTCAGCACGGCCCCACAGATCGAGCATCTTGGCCAGCGGAATGTAAATGGCGGCGGTCATGGCGTTGGCCACAATACCAATAACAGTGAGCAGCGAGTGCGACTCAAAGTCACTCGTCACGTATGGCGTCAGGTTGTAAAGGATGGAAGCCTGCATGGCGTTGACAAAGTACAGAAGGAACATCCTGGAGAGGAGTTAGCAAGTGGTGCAGACAAAGCTAGAAGCAGCGGGTATGGCACATACAGAATGAAGACGGCAATCAGAGAAGGCTTGGACCAGGTCAGGGTCACAGCCTCAACGTCCTGGACACCAACCTGGGCATTTTCGGTTGGCAGGTCGTCGGCGTCCTTACGCGGCAGATCATCGGCCTCGAGGTCAACATCGGCCGGAGCAGTTGTCTCGAGACCAGCCGTCTTGGGCTCCTCGCCGACAGTAGCCATGTTGACCGAGGTGCTCGTAGCCTCTGCGGTCTCGGCCGCAGGCTCCGTGATGGGAGACTTGTTGAACCGGAACTTTGGAAGGCCCATGGTTGCGGTCGGTGTGATGTTCTTCTTGTATTGTGTAAGAAACAAGAGAAGGGTAAGGTGGGATGGTCGACACCGGGTATAGATACAAAAGAAAGAAAATCAGAAGAAAACAACGGGATGAAAACAAACGGGAGGATACGTCCTCTTATATCCCGATCACCGCAACCAAGGAACGTCGAGACTACGGGACTACGGGACTACGAGAGAGAAGAAAAAATAAAATATAAGCCAAGGCCAAGAAAATGTACTACCACGCGGTCGGCACGCGATTGGGGTACAAAGACCAGCAAGCTCCCAAACATACAGAATCACCATGGCTCAGAGCAAGGGCCCGCACAAGCTGTAAGTGGATACACCGGACGATAACCAAAAGCTACTGAGTAGGAAAGTCATAAAAGCCAAAGTCGTCGTTAAAAGAAAGAAAAAATTAAAGAATGGACTAACACGGACCCATGCAGGACAACCCCATCCAGCCTTTGTTAGCCGAAGTCTGAGACTCTGCGGTTTCCAGGTGTGGATGCAGTGTGGATGTGGTGTGGGTGTGCTGGACCAGGGCACCCCGCCGGCTGTCATGGTTGCTCACCATTCGACGCCATCTATGCTATCGCTATCCATCTATGCTATCAGATAAGATTAGATGGGTACGCACAATGTATTCCAGAGCAAGTTTAACGTGTTGAGAGACTTGGGCAGCAGGGGGTGGACACGGATAGAGCCGCCAAGATCTCGTTGTGGGCCTGGACATGTTCGCATGCGTAGGGTCGAGGCGTCTACCAATCACCGTCCATACTTCAACGAAGCATTATTGTCTTGGCGAACAACAGAGACCAGAAAAAAAAGTTGACAAAAAGACAAAAAGCGAGACAAGGAAGACTGACGGCAAAACACCACTCTGTCATTCTGGCGTGAACGAGGCGTGAGCAACCGACAACGGCCCCAAAGATGGCAAATCCAGCGTGGCATGTGCTGCACACGGGCTTGGCAGTGACCAGACCAGGCCTGGTCCGACAAATTTTGGAGGCCACCATGTGGTGTGCACGCGCGTCCTTTGTTGCTTTTCATTGTGATATCAAATTGTCAAGGGAGCAAATCGGGAAGCGAGACCCTGCCCGGGAGTAGTTTTTCGTAAGGGAGGTCTAGAAACGGACAAGCCGTCAGCGACGGTCTTTCTCATGGCGGCATTTGCCATTCCTGTAATCAATCAGTCATGATGCATGAGCATGTTTGCAGCAAACGGCCGTCGTATTGCTGGGAAATACATTATCCACCCAGAATTGTGAGTGTATCTGATATGTACGTCGTACGAAATAAAATTCTTTTGAGTTTTTCAACGATCAAAAGGTACACTCCACAGAGGGGCCGCTAGAAAATCTCTGCGCATTCGACAAAGATCCGCCTGTCCACTTACACGCACTTCTTGTAGCTAGTATTTATCAGATGCGGATAGAAACAACGATAGATGTACCAAGAGAACCAAGACATCGACAAAACAAATGGGCGCGGTTACCAAGACGCCATAAGCAACCAATATTTTGGTCCACGGTCTACAAATGAGCCATCCCGGCTTGCCGGTTACGAGGGGCGAGTCACTATGGAAGATGGGTCGTTGGCTCTAAAGGAACCTGTAACACCCGTACTTTCCGGGGCCATGTACATATGAGCACTCTATTCTTACGTGCACATAATCCGTGCTTGTCTTTTCTTTTCTTTTCTTTTCTTTTCGGGTAGCCCTATGGAAATGACAGGCCTTGAACTCCGTACCCATTCTGCGATCCGAGTACGGACAGGATTATCGTCTTGGCCTGGGGCTAGGAAGAAGAAGTTGGAGACGTAAAATAAAGATATGAAAACCAACAAGACGGAGACAAATGTACGCGCGTATATCCAGTGCAGGCGTATTTACGTTTGCTTATTCAAGGCTTCTGTAGTGTTTTTCCCCCCATATATTACTTGAAGAGTCCATGTTATGGGTATTGGGTGTCCTGATGCCTACATTGCGGTGTACTTTGTAGATGCATATAATTGATGGGAAGAAGACTGTGATCCGTGAATACGCCACAGGTCATGGGTTAGGTTGAGAACCGGTCGTAGCTTGACTTGGTGGTAAGGGTTCTTGAAGCATCTCGGCGGGTCAAGCGGATGTGGCCGTATGCTGGGAAAGGGGATAACGATGATGGATGTATAGAAATTATGTGCTAGAACGAAATGAAGACACGGGTGACGACATCAAGAAATATTCATAGGAGAATGAGAAGCAGCAGAGCCAACAAACACTAGGAGACACCTCTCCGGCACGGCACTGGCATGGCATAGTAGGAAATAGACAGCGACATAGTACTACTACTAAATATTAGAAGCACAAAACAACTGTTCCGATGTCGGTTAGTTTCAGTTCGGGTGGGTATTCCACTGGAAACTCACTCTTCACCAGAAACAAATCAAAGCTCTCGAGGCAAAAATAGTTAGAGTTGGCTGAGTGGAAGGAAAATAAACTTAATTGAAGGATTGCATACGCGCATGCTGCTTGACTCCCGCTTGGGTCCCAGTTACCCGAAAGGGAAGAAGAAGACTACGAAAAGATCGAACAAACTGAAATTACCAGCGACGGCCTCACTGTCGAAAGAAGTGGAAAGGCAAAAGGGAAAAAGAGTACATATATTTGGCCTGCCACCAGCGGCCATCCAAGGCGCCCCTTACACGTTTTGGTTCTTTTTTTTGGTTTTTTGGGACTGCTCTGTCTGTTTACTCGGTATTCTCGTTCTCTTTTT
Source organism: Sporothrix variecibatus (assembly GCA_016097105.2). Taxonomy (NCBI): domain Eukaryota; kingdom Fungi; phylum Ascomycota; class Sordariomycetes; order Ophiostomatales; family Ophiostomataceae; genus Sporothrix; species Sporothrix variecibatus. Next base: position 167,394 of record JADMNI010000001.1, on the reverse strand, counting down.
TTCTTACCCCCACACGCTATAACCTAGATAGGACATATTGACCGATTACTGTGTAGAACACACACGCACAGCATTTTTGTCCAGGTTGTCCAGGTCTCTTAAACTGTCACCGGAAGAAATGGAGAAGAGGGTGGGCAGATGGTGTGGTCTGCCAAGACTAAAAGTAATAAAACGAGAAATTTTAGGCGACTAGCAGCTAGGGGAGGTGAACAAGAAGAAAAGGGTGCTCTGCCAGTTGTTGACGGACTTGCTTGCCGTCTTATTCGCGAGCCATTTACGTAAATATGCTTTTGGTCACAAAACAAGGCGGACTTTGCTTGGAATAGAATAGAGGAGAGAAAATGAGACAAAGGGAGAGAAGAAAAGAAAAAGGGGGGGGTTGGGAAAACCACCCGGTCGTTCTTGCCGTGCCACTGCCGTAATTCCATCGTTCCTTCCCTGCATTATTATCTGATTGATTGTTGGGTGCTGATTGTGTACCGGGAAAAAGCTCGTGTTAGGGGTGTCGGGGTTTCTTTAGGGGCCTTTTGGTAGTGGACTAGTGCCGTCTAGTTTTTATCTGATGGAAAGTTAAAGTGGGCCCAGTACTCCGTACTGCCAACATGAAATCAAACGATACAGTCAAGCGATGCCAACCGAAAGCCAGACACAACACAAAGCATGTGCAGGAACAGCCGCACCATTTATTCTCACTTATCCAGGTCTCTGTCTTGATTCTCCAGTTGTGGCACTGGTCATTGCCAGAGTAACTGCAGCGCAGACGTCAGTATACTCTTTTTGTCGGAAGTGAAAAGTTGGACACAGCGGCAAAAATAAAACGACATGCGACATATGCTTGCCAAGATGCTCACTGTGCCGAAGACTGTCGATTCCATGCACTCAACGTGCTCTTTGTCAAAAGCAACCCTTGGCAATGGGCTCGACAATGCTGCCACGGTGATCATGCCTAGCAATCATTTCACAAAGAAACATCCCGTCAAAGCTGTCAAATTCTCGCCAAGAGTGATCATCGCCAAGTCTATTTCTATACTTTGGTATCGTACGTCGTGCTCAAGTCCCCTAGAAGACAACCGTCAGGTCAAACTCGCCATTGGCGTTCTTCTCAACGGCACCCTTCTCCGTCACAATCACATCGACCAGGTCGTGCGGCGTCACGTCAAAGGCCGGGTTCCAGACGTCGATGCGCTGGTCAGCCGTAGCCACGCGCACTGCCGGCTTCGACAGGTCCACTTTGCCGTCCGCACCGACCACAGGGCCAGTGATTTGCGTCAGCTCCTCGCGCTTGCGCTCTTCAATCTTGATCTGTGCGCCCGTGGGTGTGTTCAGGTCGATGCTCGTCGTTGGTGCAGCCACAATGAAGCGGATGCCGTGGTGACGGGCGAGAACGGCCAGCTGGTAGGTACCGATCTTGTTGGCAGTGTCACCGTTGCGCACAACGCGGTCGGCGCCAACAATGACTGCGCGGATGTTGTGCGAGTCCTTTTTCAGGTTGAACAGCGCCGCCGCCATCGAGTCCGTGATCAGGGTCGAGGGGATATTCTCGTACACCAGCTCAAAGGCCGTCAGCCGGCTGCCCTGGTTGTAGGGCCGGGTCTCTGTGCAGAAGGCGTGCTTCAGGGCGTCACGGGCATGCAGCGAGCGGATGATGCCGAGCGCCGTGCCGTGGCCAGAGGTAGCGAGCGAGCCCGTGTTGCAATGTGTGAGCACCGAGACTTTTTCTGATCCGCCCTGCTTCAGCAGCCAGTCTGCGCCATGGTTGCCAATAGACAGGTTGGACTGCAGGTCGCGCTGCAGGATAGCCTCGGCCGCCGCAACGTAGGCATCCACAACGGCCGCCTTTGCTGCCGCATCGTCCAGTCTGGCAACCTGTGCGCTGCGCACCTCCTTCTTCAAAAGTGTAATAGCGTTCGCCAAATCGACAGCTGTCGGACGGCTCTCCAGCAGGTAGTCGAGACGGTCGTCAATGTAGGCAATGGCCTCTTGCGCCGAGCTGCCGAGCTTCGACTGTGTCTCTGCCGCGCCCAACTCGACAGCAAGCGCCAGGCTAGCCACAATAGCAATTGCCGGCGCACCACGCACACGCATCGAGCGGATGCAGTCAAAAGCCTCGGGGCATGTCGAGACGGCGTCGTAGTGGTGCTCGTGCGGCAGCCGCAGCTGGTCCAGCACGTCCAGCGAGCCGCGCGTGTAGCGGATGGCCTCGAGTGTTCCGGACATTGTGAAGTTTGGGTTGTAGGAGGTTTGAGGGGGGGTTGTCGGGAGAAATTTCGAGAAAAGCCGCCGGTCAATGTCAAAGATGTTGGACTGTAAAAAGGAAATAAGGAAAGAAAAAAAAGAGGACGTCAGAAAAGGGGCTGCGAATTGCCTCCGTCGCACTTTCCTGCTTGTCTTCGCTCCTTCTTTTTGTACTCGTCGTTCCAGCGCAAAATGCCATCATCAATTCTGCCACCTGCCCCGCTATGGTAAGCTGATGGGCTCACAGACACAGAGGCTCGCGCAGCGCTAAGGGCCAATCGCCTCCTCATGTGGGCCCTGACCGCCTTCCTCTTTCAGACATGGCTAGCACCAAACGTCAGGGGAAAGAGGAAAGCTGGCCCGTGTTTAGCTCAGGTACGTACCTTCCTTGAAACGACTGTACTCCATACTCACCACCGTCTTCGAATCGAGACAAGCTCCAAGCTCACCTCACGATGCGCATTGCCGCGTCCGTCTCGACAATCCCCTCCACACCACAACACAACACACCCTCCCCGCCACCATGGAGCAGCCCTTCTCGACCTCCAAGGTGACTGTCGAGTACTATGACCCGCATGGCCTCTACCGACTACTGGCCCCGGGGTTGCTGAAGAGGCTACCCCTGAGACACCTCCATTGGCAATCGCATTCGGGGCCTTTGCGATCCATCGACACTTTGCACGTCGAGCTGGTGTCGGCCGAGTCGAACCCTCCCGTCGCAGGAGCTGCAGCGGCAACGACACCCAACTCAAAGCCGGCAGGGCCCGATGCACCTGCTGCCGATGATGGCTTCCAGACCGCTACTGTTGGTGGCCGTCAAGGCTCCCTCGAATCGACAGCAACAGCTACGTCGACAGCCCCCTCTTCCTCTACACCGCGGCCGCCTGAGCGACGCCATCAGATCCCCGGTCTGCGCCGAACACCCTACCTCAAACTGCTGCTTGTCCGCTGCGACGACACCGACACCTACAAATCACAAACGCGCGCTGAGATCCGCGAATGGGTCAAGAAGAATACCAACCAGGGCTCCTCGAGCAGCAGCAACCGCAAAGCCAGCATCGCGCCCGTCGAGAACCACGATGCCTTTGAGTGGATGATTGTGCACGTCGTGCTGCCCAACTCGCAGGCATACAGCCAACCGCGCACCAGCAAAACCAGCAGCAGCGGCGATGGCACAGGCAGCGACAGCACAACCACCAAGACGACAACCTCACGTTGGGGCAAGAACTCGTCGACCCTACTGGAACGCCTGCGGTCTGACTTCAACACGGCCGGCGACTCCAAGAGTAGCAGCAGTAGTGGTGCGTCTGCATCAACCGCTGCCATCGACCGTGTCTCGCAGATCCGCGTCGGCGTCAACGATGTACCTTACGAGCTTCTTCCGCGCGTGCAGTCGACCGGAAGCGGCACCACACCCCCGACTGGCGGCTATGTCGAGTCGGAGCGTGAGGCGCAGGCCGCCTGGTCCGATGTCGTCGACAAGCTCAAGAGCCGTATCCTGGCGAGCTTCGATGTGCGAGTGTCACAGTATGAAGACGACATCCGCGAAAAGGACGTCCAGCGCACTCTGCCAGGGTGGAATTTCTGCACCTTTTTCATTCTCAAGGAGGGTCTAGCGCGTGGCTTTGAGAGCGTCGGTCTCGTCGACGATGCGCTTGTCGGTTACGACGAGCTAAGCGTGGGACTTGACACCGTCATCCAAGAGCAGCATGCTTTGACAGCGAGCACGCTTCTCAGCTTCACGGACGATCTCAAAAGGGCAGCGCTCAAGGCAATCGACGGCGACGACCCGGAGGAAGCCGTCAATCTGCAGGCGGTCACTGGCTCTTCAGAATCTCCAGCCATTCCCATCAGTGCTACAAAGAAGCCGTACCGGGATCTCATTCTCGCCAACAACGTCTCAGTCTTTGACTTCCGCTGCTACATCTTTGCACGCCAAATTGCCCTGCTGCTGCGTCTGGGCAATGCCTGGGCCACACGCGAAGAGCTTCTCACAAAGCTTCAGGAGCAGCAAGAGACCACTATGCACCTCACGCCCGCTGCTGCCGCATCCCATGCGGCGTCCTCCACATCTTCTTCGCGCCTCAGTGATGACCCTGAGAACCTTTCCATGCTGGCCGAGATCTGCCGCCGCACACTCGAATTCGTGCCGGCTGTGTCCCGAGTTATGCGCGAGGACCTCTTGTTCTCCTTGACCACGGAGGGCGAAACTCTCCCCGCATCGTCGCTGCAGATTATTGACAATATGGTCGCTTCGTTTGCCTTTTCTATTGCCCAACAGATCCTCGCACAGACATCCACACGCGCTCTCCCTATCCCACCATCCACCATGACCCTCGCCTCCGACAACACGCAAGAACCCAAAGTCTCTATTCCCGAGCCGAAGACGATGATGCACCCGGCCCGTACTTCCTCACTCGAGACACGAGGCCAGCAAGCAGGAGCCGGAAGAGGAGGCCGGCCACCGCTCAGTCCGGGAATCTTTCCTGGGCCAGGCCAGCCACAGTCAGCGCATGACGCCGAGTCGTCTCGTTTTCTCAAGGCCGGTCTAGAAGACTTGGCTGCACGCCGTGCCGACCTCTATATGCTCTCGCGTAACATTCTACAAAAGGGGGGCGAGAAGCTTGGTTGGTCTGACGGTTGGTCAACAGCACCAGTCCTGTCAGAAACAGTCGACGACGACCAGGGTATGGAAGAAGTCAGCCTCGACGACGATAACGATGACGGCGCCAAACCTGCACCGCCCACCTCTTCTGCGTCCCCATCTTCTCCCTCGACATCAGATCCTCCCAATCCCGTCGCAGGCATCGAAGACTTGCTTCTTCGCACTGCGCTCGAGTCCAACACCGGCTTCTTTCGCCTTTACGAGGTCCTTACCGACAAGGCCCTCCGCCACTACACTGTCGCCGGCCACGCTCATGCTGTCAATGCCAACCTTGCCGACCTAGCCGTCCTCAAGTACCATCTTGCTGACTACTCGGCCGCTGCCACCTTTTTCTATGAGACTACCCCATCGTTCGGCGAGAACAGTTGGGGACTGCTCGAGCTGTCCATGCTGCTCATGTATGCCCGCTGTCTCAAGGAGATGGGCCGTAAAGACGAATATGCCTGGCGTCTTCTTAAGTTTTTGACCAAGGCTGCCGAGGCTGAGCGCCAGCGCCTCGAAGAACGGGCCTCGTTTGGTCACAAGAGGCAACTGGCCGACAAGACAGGAAAGAAGAAGAAGCAACCCCCTGCTTCTGCAGTACAGGGCTGTCTAGCAGATCTACTGTCTGCGTCCACGTCTGTCTCGGGGGAGATGCAGGTGCCATTGACCAACTTCTTCCGTCTGGTCGCCGTGGATGGCCCTCCAGTCTTTACCGACCGCGAAGACAGCTTCTCCGTCACGCTTCGACTCGACAGCTTGTTAGTCGATGCCCTGCCAGTGGATTCGGTCAAGGTGCGCCTCACTCAGACATCGAGCCGTGGCCAGGCTCGCGAGATCTGGCTCGAGACTACTGAAGCCAGCACTCTCGGCCCGGGCACTGGCCGCGTCCGGCTTCACAGCCGCACCATTATCCCAGGTATTTACGCCATCGATCAGGTGCGTATTACTAGTAAAACCTCGTCATCTTCCACGGCCGCGATGGGGGAACGCACACGGTGCAGCGCCTGTCGACAGTTGGTACTACTGCTGCTGCTGCCGCTGCATCTTCCTCTACCACCTCAACTGCCAACACAAAGAACATCCTTGCCGAACCGCACCTTGTGCTCTACCAGCGGACCGATGCGCTCGACGTGCAGCTATCCACGTCCAAGGATCTGCAACTGGACAAAAACAACTTCTTGGAGCTAGCCCTCCTCACTGGCTGGAACGACATCCAACATTGTGAGATAAAGATCCGAGCTGCAACTGGCGGCCTACGGCTAATCACCACGGAAGCCAAGGTGCTCGGCAACACGGGTCACACGTTCGCCAAGCCAGGTGAGGGCGGCATCGTTTCTTTTGATAATGTCCCGGCCGGAACATCTTTGTCCATCTCGTTCCCATTCTCGATTGAGCAGGATGTGCTCGAGCTTTGCCTCAAGGTCGATGTTACCTACACGACACGCAGCGGTGCCACCTTCCACTTCTCCAAGGCGCCCTCCGTCAGCACATCGCTGGCCCTCGGTGTCAACGTACAAGACGTCTTCAAGCACGATGCTCTCTTCTCCCGCTTTACTGTGTCGACGGCCACAGCCAGTCCGCTTCGTGTTTTCCGCAGTGAGTTGCTCGAGTCCGACTTGTTCACTGCACAGCTGGGTACCGATGCCTCAGACAACGGCAGCATAGACCATAGCACCAACCTGCCAGTGGTCTTCCCCAAACAACCCGTCAGCCTCCTGTACAAAATTGTACGCAAGCCACTATCTGGGGCGCTGAACGCTCCACCGGACAAGGACACGAAACGTACAATGTACATCAAGCTGCATTACAGTGTGTTCCAGGACCAGCTTGATGTCGCACTGGAAGCATCGCTCGGCGAAGCGTTTAAGAAAGACTAGCCCTCTGGCACAGTTTGCCAAGCTCGCCTCTTCGTGCGTGCTGCGGCACGTCCATGCGTCACTGTCACCGTACGATCTCGAGAAGATTGCTCTTTTAAATGAAATGTCGACCTCCGTATTAGCGCATGTCAACTGGGCGCGCGAGTTCCCAGGCCTAGGCCCGAGTGCGACCGACGCCAACAAGTCCAAGGCAGACGACCTTGCGGCCGTGATTTACGAGTGGCAGAGGCAGCACAATATCCTCGCCATCCCGCCAGCCGACCCTTCTGCATCGGCCAACGTCCGCACCATTCTTATCCCTGTCGACATTCCCAGCATCACTATTGTACATACTGCCGACATTCAGTTGCAAGGACCATTCGGCGCGGCTGTGTCCGCCGATCGCTTCCCAGCCGATGACGAAGACGATGAAGACGATGAAGATGAGGACGAGTCAGTGAGGATGCCCATCTTCTGTGTCAACCAGCTCCTTCCAGCGACCCTGCACCTTCGGTGGACTCGCATCTGGGACACCGGAGACGCAGACGCCTCGGCTTTAGATAGTTCAGGCCCGGCCTCTTCGCTTCTTGACGACCTCGAGTTTAGCTTCGAGGTTTCAGCGCCTACGGATGCCTGGCTCATTGGCGGTCGCCGGAAGGGCCACTTTGTCATTCCAGCACCCGACGCCGACGGCAGCACTATCGGTCTCAGCTCGACACCCGCTCTCGAGGCCGCCATCCCACTCATGCTCATCCCCCTGCGCGAAGGCCGTCTACCGTACCCAAGCGTCGAGATACGGCAGGTCTTGTCCGACTCGACCAGCGGACACCATGCAGAATCGTCCATCAACGGCCACGCCCAAGAACCTCCTGCAGGCAACCATCACTGTGAGACGGACTACCGCAACCTTGGCGAGACAGTACACGTTGTGGCCGACCGGACGCGACTGACCCTTAGTCTGGATGCCAGCGGTCCCGGCGGCGGACCACTGGTTCTGGAGAGCGAACGGGCTCGGGTCGTTGGAAGAGTTGTCGTGTAAGGGACGGTGCTGGATACCCTCCTACAACAGGTTTGCATCCTTTAAGATATATCATGAACGAACTTCGCTTCGTTCTGCTCTCTTAATGTGAAAGAACAGACATAGATAAAATTTGGTTGAAATTCAAACAAACAATGAGAACAAACAAACAATGAGAACAAACTTAAATTCCTTGATGACTTTTCCATATTTGTTTATCATTTCGTATTGTCTTTATTCTTCATTTTGTTAATGTTTTATTTGTGTCTTTTTATTTCATTCTTACAAATTTAAATACATTTAAATATCACTCTGTAAAATGAACTGAGAAAGAAAGAAAGAAAGAAAACTTAAAAAGAAAAAAGAAAAGAGATATATATATAAAAAAAAAGGGAATTTATTCTTAAAAAAAAATGCCTGTAATTATTTCTTTGTCAAAACGAAAAACATCATCACAGCATAGACTGCCTTCCTGCACAGGAAAGAGCCTACCGATAAAATAAAATAAAAAATGCCGAATTTAAAAGTTGGAAGGGTCTGTGTTGTTGACTTGACATCACCAGCTGAAGAATAAGCATAATACATCCCGCCCTATCGCCAATTAAACGGAATTGCGCCAGCCCAATGGCAACACGTGCAAAGAGCGCCACTATGCAGGGATGGAATAGGGGAAAGAGCGAGAGAGCCTTCCTTAAGCCTTCCTCCAGGGCGTTACCATGCTTTGTTCAGCGCGTTAGTGTCGTAATGAGACCCCTAGAAGGCGCAGCGTTGCAGCCAAGAAGGAGTAAGACGTCGCCAAAAGTCGCGTTGTTCTGGGCCGGAATCAGGCTAGTTTTAGTGGTTCCTGTCCACATTTGGTGCCATTCTGTCATATTTCGTATTATTGGGTGGCGCCCAGACTCCCTGTGGCGTGCTGGGGCTGCCCGGCCATCCCACTATTTCCACTGTTTTGCAGCGTTGCCTCGCCTGACATTCCCACGGGCCAGGCTCGCCATGCTACACAGTAGGCCCGCTGTTGGCAGGAGGGCAGGGCCAGGCCAATTCTAGACCACCTGAGTCACCCTAGCCCTGACACAGCGCCCTGCCCGAGGAAGGAAGGAGGGCGAGGGAGGGAAGGAGCTGGGGGAGACATTCGACTAAAGAAAAAAGTCAAAGAACACAGCAGAGGACAACACATCCAGACTTGCGACCAAACCGACGACAAGTCGACAAGACGACGACAAAAGCAAGAACACGCAGCGCGCGACAGTTTTACGAGTAGTGCTTGTAGTGCTTGGGCCAGCGACACACATACAAGCAAACGCGACTACGATCATCACCTGCAGAAGTGCTATCCCCTGCTTGCGATTGGCACTCGTCCTCCCGCGAAGCGACTTTGACTTTCTTCATCGACGATCCCACGAGTGTTTAGCACTGATACGTTTGTGCAACGTACATACGACCGTAACGAGCATCTTTCCTCTCACTGTCCACCACAACATCGCCCGCCATGACAAGACCACTGCGCCTCGGCCTTTTGGCCACGGGCTTCATCGTTTTCGTCACGATTATGTTTCTGTCGTTTGGCAAGTCGACGCCCGCGTTCAAGCCCGCAACATCTACGGAGCCGTTTGGCGGCAGTATCGGTAGCCTGGGCCTGTCCGAGACGCTGTTGACCGGCGGTGCTATTGCGCCCAAGCTCGAGAATGCGACGGCAAAGTAAGCTCTTGCGTCTTGCGTCTTGCGGTCTCTCGCTTGGCTCGAGGACCATGGACACCTGTTCCACTTCTTGCTTCTCTGGGATTTCGACCTCAAACTCTCTTATCTGACCACCTCGCTAACCTGTTATTCTTTCTTTTTTCCCAGAGCCGAGCTTGGCCGCTCATCGTGGAAGCTGATGCACACAATGATGGCCCGTTTCCCCGACCAGCCGACCGCCGACGACAGCCTCGCGCTCCAGACCTATATCCAGCTGTTTGCCCGCTTGTATCCTTGCGGTGACTGTGCCTCGCACTTCCAGCTGCTCCTCCAAGAGTACCCGCCCCAAGTGTCTTCTCGCAACGCTGCTGCCGGCTGGGCGTGCTTCGTGCACAACGAGGTCAACAAGCGACTCAAGAAGGAGCTCTTTGACTGCAGCAAGATTGGCGATTTTTACGACTGCGGCTGCGGCGAAGACGGTAAGGATGGCAAGAAGGGCGGCCACGGCAAAGTTCCCACCACACCGAGGCCGGTGACGAGGTCGACGAGGATGGCAATGCCGTTGAGGCCGAGGCTGCACCGCCACCGCCGACTCTGGGCGGCGAGGCGTCAATAAAGCTTGAGAAGGAGGAGGGGTAAGTCTATTTCATGTTTCTGTCCAACCAAAGTGCCTGTCTGCTATCATATTGGGTGTTGCCTACTAACATATTACAGTCTGTCTCGTGGAGGTTGAGGGCCAATTCGGGCCTCTCGTTTTGTCTTCTTTCTTTTCCGCAATATCTGTCTTTGGATCTTTACACCTGGCGTAGCTCTCTCCCGTTGGCTTACTGCCTATTCCATTTCTTTGTCCCTTCCTAAACTATTTTTTTCTACGGCGTTCTCAGCTCTATATGTCATACTTTCTCCTTCCCTATCAGATGTCCCTTTTGGCTACATTTTCTCCACCGTTATCAACCTACGTATAATACAGCCTGTACTTTATCATGGCCTTTTTTGTTGTGTTTGGGCCACACACGTCTCTTGGAAACTTTACAATTTAGATAAAAATCATACCAAGACTCGAAACAAACTCGCACCTCTGTATTTCTTCAATGATCTGGCGCATTTGTAAGTTGTAAGTCTGTCTGCGAATCTCTTGGTGGAGATCTGTCGATCACTGATACACGCCGTGACATATCACGTGACACCACCCAAATACTGCCAGGCGGTCAGAGCCTTGGCAACGCGTTACGGCAAGCTGCCTGGAGCTTGGTGTTTGGAGCTCTGCATTCGTCAACCAGGCCGCCTAGCATTGACGTCCACAACGACGACCACAAGGCTACACCTCCTGCATCACCATTTGCATCTCCATCCACACCCACACCGACGAACGTGAACCTTGACACGGCCTCACGATCTTCCATTCTATAAACCTCCTAGTCTCTCCTGCACGCATTGCATAACGACTGACGATTAAATTGACGACCTTGCTGCTGTTGCCATCCAGCCGCCTCTCCGCCTCAACCTCTCTCGCGACCGCTTACCACTTCCCTCCCACAACACCCACCACCGCCACCACATACACACACGATGGAGTACGGCAAGTCCGGCCAGCTCAGCGAAGGTTTGTTGGCACCGATCTCGGACGATTGAAGTCTACGATGGCCTCTCACAGCACACCTCATTCGAAGCATACTGACACTCTCCAGATGGCATCCATGTCGATATGGACAGACTAAAGAAGGGCGAGGTCAAGTAAGCAGCCGCATTTTTTTTTTTTTTGGTTTATCTTTGGAACGTTGAACACTTGCTAACGGTCTCTTTTACAGCCTCGGAACCTCGATGTAAGGCTTAGACGACCCCGATCCCGCAGTGCCCTTGTGCCCTTTTGCTCTTCATATGGCGATTCGATTCTAACAATAACAGTATGGCGATCACATTCAAGGACGGTGTCATTCTGGGTGCGTCACGCATTTACTCTTCCCTTCTTCTTTGCTGTATCCTCCCCCACTAACTTTTTCCGAATTTAGGCGCCGACTCCCGTACGACGACTGGCGCATACATTGCCAACCGTGTCACCGACAAGCTCACGCGTGTGCACGACACCATCTGGTGCTGCCGTTCCGGTTCCGCCGCCGACACCCAGGCTGTTGCTGATATCGTCCAATACCAGCTCAACCTCTTCGCCATGCTCAACAAGCAGCCACCCACCACCCAGACGGCCGCCTCCATCTTCCAGGAGGTCTGCTACGCCAACAAGGATGCCCTGAGCGCAGGTCTCATCATTGCCGGCTGGGACGAGCGGTACGGCGGCCAGGTCTACTCAATTCCGCTCGGCGGCTCGCTGCACAAGCAGGCGTACGCGATTGGCGGTTCCGGCTCGACGTACATCTATGGTTACTGCGACGCCAACTGGCGTGAGGGCATGGAGGAGGCCGAGGCGGTGTCGTTTGTCAAGGGCGCGCTGCAGGAGGCGATCAAGTGGGACGGCAGCTCGGGCGGTGTGATCCGGATGGTCGTGCTGACGGCAGCGGGCGCAGACCGGCACCTGTACCTGCCGGACACGGACTACACGGTGCGGCATCAATAGAGGGGAGGGGTTGCAGATGGTGGAGTGTCGGAGGTGAACGACTGCCAGGCGGACGAATGATGATGGCGATGACGTGGACGAAGGGCAGCGGCACTCCTCCGGGGAGGGGTTGCTACTCGGACCTTCTCTCGTACCGTTCGCATGGGCCTGCCTTTTGTCTATTTGGCTCCCTCCAGCCCTCTGCTGTTCACTTTTCTGTTGTGTCTTTTTTTTGTTCTTATGTATACTACCATGGTCATTGTTTGTCGCAAAAAGAAATGGATAAACGAAGCACGAGGCCAGTTGACTGGTGTCAATGTGAAAATACGTAATTGAGATGTTTGGAGTTTACTTTTGAACTCCTTTCAAGACAGCCTGTCAAACAATCCTCTACAAAGTACAATGTATGCAACGACAGCAATGCGCCGAGCGGTGAGGCTCAGCACGTTTTGAGTGTGCTTTTGCCTGTCCACACAAGTCCTCATTCTTGAGACCATTACAGTGATTGGCCCGCGCTATCCAGGGGCGTTCGGGCCAGCTCCAGGGCAGGTCCCGCCACCCACACCCCCAACCCAGAGCCAGGTTGCCAGGCGAGCCAGGGTAGTTGGTGTTTGACCGTCCCTTCCCTTTGCGGGGAGGTGACCTGACCTCGTGGCCGTCTCGCGCACCGAGATTGGCTCGTTGTCCACGTTGTTGTGTTTTTGGCTTTCTGCCCATGTCGTTTGCTCACGCCCACTATCGACGTCTTCTCATTCCCAACAACCCTTCAGACGGGTTTTGAGCCCCACTGACAGCACATCGCCCTTTGGAGCTTTGATTTCTCCTCACACGGATCTTGACCGCCATATATGTATACGGAGTACACAGTTCGACATACTCTCCGACACGTCCGCAGCGGCCGGTGGATTTTTTTTCTTTAAAAATTATCTATTTGCTTCAATATAGCACAAGATGATGGTCTGGAGGCTGAAGATTCTCCTCTCCAATGTCTAGCACTGTAGTAGCGGGATGGCGCTTCTGGGACTGTCATCTCTCGGGCCGCTCACCGTCATCCCCGTCTCCCTCGTCTTTGGCTACTTTGTACTTTGTATGTATTCTTATTTCACTTCCCCTTTCCCCTGCGCAAGGGCGGCCCCGTGGATGGACTAGAGATGGAGAATGGCTACGGCTGGTCTGGGGTGGCCTGGAATGGTTTTGATTTGCCTCACGTAAACAGATGTTCTTTGACACTCTGGTGCTCTTTTTGATGGCCAAATCCCGTTCTTCGTAAGGCGCATGCCGTGCGCATAATATTTTCAGCGTGTCGTCATCCGTTGTTGTCTTGTTTTACCGTAGATTTCCCTTTAGGAATGCCTGTACACTTGGTCAGAGGTCACGGAGACCGCGCTGCCTTTGGCCACTATCGTCGCCTACGTCTGTAGACTTGTCCACAAACTTGCAGCATTAGGCCGCGTGCACCACAACTCACGACTTGACCATCCAACGTGCAGCTTGCCGCGTTTTCTTCTTTCTGTTCTGTTCCCTTTCCTTTTCTGTCCTTGGTCTCGGGTACCAACGTCTTTTTCATCTCGTCTTTTTCACTCTTTGTGTTTTCTCCCTCCTTCATCCCCTCCCCCTCTCGTTTTCCTTCTCTCTTACACTTTCTTCTTTTATGTTTTGTCTTTTTACTTTTACGTTGTATTTTCTCCTCTTCTCGGACTTCCTGGTCGACTTGCCCCCCCATCAACACGACTGTCACTCGACACGAGGCTGAGGAGGTTTCTTGGAGCTTGGAGCCGTTGGTGTTAGGCGGGTGGCGTGAAGACGTTGTTTAAAGATCTGTATTTCGAGATATATTTCGAGATCTATATGAGGTGCGTCTTGAGGTTGAGTCGAGGCTGATCTCTACCGTTCCAGCAACACAACCCCGTCAATTTGTTCTTGCCGACCATCTCGCCCGACGTTCCCCCAAAGGCCAAAAGATCAAAAGTCCAAAAGACCAAGGGCACCCCGAGAAAAGCGCCCACTGGGCCACTGTTCAGCATCCACGTTTGGCGCTAAAGCGGTCTCGACTCCGACTCCAAAAGGCCCAGGTCGTCCCAAGTCCCGGTCCAGGCCCAACTGCCAACCTGCCAGACAGACCGTGTTGTACTTGTACTTTGTGTCTCGTCTCGCCATCTCGTCGACTGTCAATGACAGATTGTCGACTGTCAACTGTCGCCCGCATCAGCCCATTTGCCGATTTCTTTCTTCTCACTTTATCACGACATCCAGCGCGGCCCGCGCACATTGTCTCACTGGGCGATTACTTGACGCGGCTTTCAAGTATTCAACGGCCTCACCGTTAAACTACCCACCTGGTAAGCAAGTTTTCCCCTTTCTTTGCTCTGCTGCCCCGTCTTTCCCGTCTTTCCTGTCTTTGTTTTTCCTGATTGTTTCCATTTTCTATCTTCTTCAATTGCCTTGTTTTGCCTGGCTCGCTCTTTCCTCGTGGGGTATCTGGTGCGCGGGGGACCCAGCAGGCACGCAAAAGCCCGTCTCCGTCCTTGCCTTGCCGGTCTCTCCTTCCTTATCTCCTCCATATCAGCATCGCCGTTATTCATTGCGAGATTGTGTCGCCTGTCTCCTCTCTTATCCCAATTACAACCCCAAGCCCCATCCAACCCTACCCACTCCCCTGCTTCTGTGCCGATCCGTGCGCAGTGTCGCCTGCGTCGTGCAGCTCGTGCGCCATTGCGATTTCTTCTGGTTCTTTTGTGTCTTTTGTGTCTTTTTCGAGGAAGATCTGTCATTTTTGGGGGGCTTGCCTGTCTGTCGGTCGTTCTTTCTTTTCTTGTTGCACATCTGTTCTTTCCTTCGATTGTGTTTCTATCGCCGTTCCTTCTTCTTTTTGCTGCCTCGTAGTTGTCACTGTCCCCCCTATACGACGTACAAGCCTATCGCTCCTTCCCAAGCCTGCTGCCGCAAATCCGCAATCCGCAATCGCCCCTCGCCCCTGCCCTATCTATCGTTACCGCTTGTTTGATGCGCCAGTGGCCTCGCGCGTAATCCGACTTTGTCAGGTTCCGGCCCTTTATCGCCTCGCTATTTATCGCGGGGCACGATAAGGCCGGGCGAGCCTGTTAACGCCTACTCCAAAAGCACCTAAAAGTCTCAGAAGAGACCCAGAAGACCCAGGAATCCAAAGGCCTGGCCCAGAGCCCAGGCGCCAATACTTCCGCCAGCGCGCTAATCACGTTATTTCTCTTACCCAGCATCAGCGACTTCCCCCCTCCTTCACTCCTGCCCTTTTCTCTGAAAAAGCACTTCTAAGCGCTCTTTGTACGGAAGGAGCGTCTCCAGGAACGCCCAACGCAAAAACGCAACGCATTCACCGCACCTCCGTCATTCTCACAAAGACAACAACGACCAACATACCGACAACCAATACCCGGCAATTACTCTTAACGGTCGCTTTTCACAACCCCTCGGCCGCTCCCTGCCCCTCTTCGTCGCTCTCCGTCCGTCTGTCCCCATACTCGACCCCCCCGAACAACCATGCGACCTTGAGATCATGGCCACTCTGATCGGAGACGTGTACGGTGCGGATTCTTCGCCTTTTCACAGTCGAGCCCCTACGTCGGGCGTCGCCATCACGACACACCAAGCGCCGCAGCATCAATCGCAGCATCAGCAGCAATATAGCCAGCATCACCATAACCCCCAACAACCTCCCTCTCCTTCGCAATCGCAAGAACGTCCGATGCCCACTTCTTCCAGCACATCGACGACTACAGCCCACCATCCTGCGTCGCCGCCTCTCTCCTCGTCCAACAGCTTCTCCTCGCCGCCGGGGCAGGCCATCTCGGGCATCGCGGGCAGCGCCGCCATTGTCGGACAGAACCCAGCGCCTACACTCCGCAAAGCCGTCCCAGGCGACGCGCGCATCCCAACGCCGCCCGACTCCTCGTCACCCAGCAGTCCCCAGCAGACCAGGGATGGCTGCGTAGTCCAACCCATGGCCTCCAACAATGAAACGATCACTGCAACCTCCACCATCGCCCCCTCCTCCTCCTCCTCTTCCTCGTCCTCCTCTTCGTCCGCCCTTCCTGGCATCCCGGCCTCCTATGTTTTGCCTGTCCCGCCATTACCGCAACAGGTGCCCGAACAGCGCCCCAACGCACGATCCTGATCCGTGACCTCAACCACATCCAGAGCCTGACGCAGGCTGACAGCGCACTGGGCGGCGGCGGCAGCCTCGGCCTGGGCGGCACTGCGCCGCTCCAGGATGTCAAGTTCGAGATCAGCTCGATGCCCATTGGCGATATTATCGAGATGGTCGCTGCCCTCCTTACCAAGATCACCACCACAAACGACCACCAGCACGATGCTTTGCACCGCAATGCCTCACAGCAGCGCCAAGCCCAAGTCCACAACGAGGGCGGCGGCGCAGATGGCAATAGCAACGGCCACAGCGGCAATGGCCACGGCGCCAGCCCCTTTTCAGCATCCGTACTCGCCTTTCACGGCAAGAACGTGCCTGCTATAACAATCCTCAGTTACCTGTCGCGTATCCATAAGTACTGCCCGACGACGTACGAGGTGTTTCTGAGTCTTTTGGTCTACTTTGATCGTATGACGGAGCGGGTCAACGATCTGGTCATGAAGCAACAGCAGGAGCATGAGAAGCTCCGCGACCAGGACAAGGAGAGAACCAAGCCTAGCGAAGGTGCAGCTGATGATCAGGACGTTGTTATGGTCGACAACGATGACAGCAGCGATGTCGACGAGACCGATGAGGGGCTGGCCGACAGCGACGACAGCAGCAGCAGCAGCGAGGACGAAGACGAGGAGGGTGGCGCTCCGCGAAACGCTGGCGGCTCAAGAGCAACAACGGCGGCACCGGCGGTACCGGCGTCAGCAGCTTCAGCACCCGCAGCGTCATCCAGATCGACGCCCGCCCCCTCAGCATCCCTTGATGTGGCTGGACCCCTTTCGGCTGCCACTTTCTTCGTCGTCGACAGCTTCAACATTCACCGACTCATAATTGCTGGCGTCACATGTGCCAGCAAGTTCTTCTCGGACGTTTTCTACACGAACGCCCGCTATGCGAAAGTTGGAGGTCTCCCGCTGGCCGAGCTGAACCACCTGGAACTGCAATTTTTGATTCTGAACGATTTCCGCCTAGCTATCCCCATCGAGGATCTCGAGGCGTACGCAACGATGCTTGTCGAGTTCTACGCGCGTGAGGTTGTGGGCAACCGGCCCCGACCGTCTAGTGCGTCAGCCGGCAGCGGCGGCGGTGGCGTACCGGCAGCAGCCGCGCCTTAGTATAGCCGTCTTATCGCTGCTATTGTACACATCTCAGAGCCGGAATTTCCGATACTACTCCATGAAGAGCGGGACGAGCCTGTCGAGTCTGTTGAGTCTGCCGAGCTCCCGAACAAGTCTAGGCAGTCAAAAGACAAACGCGGCAACAAACACAGCACATAAAAAGACGCAGGTACTCGACAGACTGATCCGCCGACAAACCTCCCCAACGAATGATATACCGACCAGTACGGCGTTGAGCACGCACATAATATGGAAGTCGAGAGGCGTTGATACAAGGAGGAGGAAGGAAGAGGAAGGCCGGAGGAGTCGTTTGCATCACTGCATCCAAGCCACACATTGCTATCGCCAACTATTACGACGACAAAGATATACACATACTACCTGGCCCGCGCGGACAGCATGGAAGAATTGCTGTCACCAGGACCGTGCATCAGTGCACAATTGCATCAAGACGCCGCACCCTCTCAATCGACCACCACTTAGACGGAGAGGTTCGCTTTTAGACACGGAATGATACAGAGACACAGGCTCGCCACTTGCCGAGCCGAGGTTTATGCCGCAAACATCAACAGCAACAACTGGAAACATATGGGGAGGCACTCATATATGAAACACGACCGAAGACAGCGACAAGCGAGATCCTAGATGGCCATGACTGATTGAGGGAGCCTTTCTATTTCGAACTGACTTTTGCTCCTTCTCATGTGTCCACTTCTGCCTGTCATCTTGCCTTGTTCTCCTACTCGCACACGTTTCACGTTTTCCTTGCTATGCAGTCTCTTCCTTTTTGTTTTCGTTTTTTACTTTTTTTATTGAGCTTTTCTTCTCTTCTTTACATCTTGTTTTTGGTTTTTGCTCATTGCGTTGCTTTTATTCCTTTTTTGCCTGGAGTATGGCTTATAATATAAATATATATAGACTTTGGCGTTTCAATTTAACGTAATTTCCATACATACGATACCTCCCTCGACACCTAAAGTCACCCTGACTGTAGGCTGGCCTAACCTACACGGACAGCGTCACTTGGACGACATCCAACGCCTCATCTCGTGTTCCCGTAAAGCGTGCCTCAGCCGTCGTCCAGTTGATAATCTGCCACACGTTATCCACGTACGACTGCTTGCCATTGCGATACTGCAGGTAGTACGCGTGTTCCCACATGTCGATGCCCAGCACGGGAACTGCATCCACCACAGGGTCCTGGTCCTTGGTCGTGACAATGCGGAGGTCATCGCTTCCATCCGATTTGACCAGCCAGCCCCATCCGGAGCCCTGTATGCCCAGTAGCGTCTTTGAGAATGCCGCCCAAAAGCCCTCAAGATCACCGTACTGCGCCGCCAGCGCTTTTGTCAGCTTCGGCGCCTTTTTCTTGGGCTTTCTCGCGTCGTCACTCGTGGCCGGTGCCAGGGACGGCCAGAACAGAGCGTGGTTGATGTGTCCGCCACCGTGAAACTTGAGGCCGGGTTGCAGAGCAATCTGGTCGGCAACTCGGCCCTGCGCAACAGCCGTAGAGTAGTTTGTAAGCAGTGCGTTGAGGTTGGTGATGTAGGCCTGGTGGTGCTTGTCGTGGTGCAGGGTCATAATCTCGGCCGAGATGTGCGGCTCGAGGGCATCGTACGCGTACGGTAGGCGTGGGAGCGCATATGATTGCACGGAGGCCTTATGGTGGAGGGGGTTACTGTCAGTACTCTACCGCTTCGGCCATAATATCATCATATGGGACATATGGGATCGTTTTGCAGCTTGTTGGTACTCACCATCTCTCCAAAGACGACTTGTCCTGTGACTGGAACGCTTGCAATGTCGGCCATTGTCTCGTTTTGTTTGAGGTATGTAGAGAATCAATTGATGGGAAAGAAATGTTGTCTTATCAGATCGCGATGTGGTGAATATAAGAGTTATGGTGGAGTTATTGTTGAAAGATTGCGGTGTAAGCTTCTCCAATGACGTTATTGGCAAAGAAGCCGTCGGCTGGGGCCACCGTGTTTCTCCGCTTATCCCGATGGCGAGGGAGTACTTCTGGGGCGCTCGTGGCGCTACAGTCTGACAAATACAGTGGATTTTACCTGCATTTGAGGAACACAAGAGCAAATGGAACAATGGCATAACTTGTTATTAACATCCATCAGTATTAATGAAGCAACGAGGATATTAGAAAAAAAAAACAAAGTGATATCAAATAAAGCACAGAATCCACAACAAAAGATAATGACCAGGAGAGAAAAAAGAGCAACAATGCATCAAACGACCAAGCTGGGTAAATAGCCATCGCCGAAAAAAACGTCCCGAGAAAAATGGACAGTGCGCATCGTGACAACAGAAAACAGCCCCCCATCGCAAGTCACCTATTCCCCCTTGCTATCAGCGATGGAGTGCTTTTGCATAGCACTGTGCAAATCTTTGATGCGTGTGGGATCCTCGAGAAGATCCCATGCCAGCTCCTTCTTTGTCTTGCGATGAGCATGGCCGCCACCGCTTTCAGTGTGCTGGCCTTCCTCGTCCATATCGCTCAGGCGGCTCTCGTCAGACGAGCTGAACGAACTATTGCTGGGGCTGCGGTTGAGGACAACGTGCATGCCACCACCCTCGCGCTTCTTGCTCTCATGCTGGTCACTCTTCATCTTTTGCAGCGTCTCATCCTCCCAGTGCATGCAAACGATGCCGAGGCCGGGGAAGTTTCGCTCGAGGAACTCTTTGAGGACAGGGAGCATGGACTTGTCGGGACGATAGGTACCCGAATCGTTGTCGATGATTAGCTGGTAGTAGCCGGGTTCACGGGTCGGCGGTTCCTCGTCAGGCGGGCCGCCAGAGAGTGGTGTCGTGGGAGGGTGCGTAGGGGTGTCCGGCTGGGGTTCCGAGGTGCCCGTGGGCTTGGCCAGGCGGCGGATGAAGAACTCGCCTGAAAAGGCAATATAAGTCGCAACGTCAGAGTGCATGGTGTGCTTTGACAACAGGTCGATGCCAAACTCTTTTCCGGTCTCCGTGAATCGGAAGACACCGTCAAGCGAGATCATGTAGGTAAAGATACGGCCACCCTCGTCAAAGTGCGCAAGCTTCAGGAACTGCAGCGAGGCCTCGTCAGAGCAGGGTGGGAAGGTGCCGTATTCTGTCGAGCGGCTGAAGTTGTAAACACGGTTGTGCTGCTTGTGCAAGGCCTTGTTGAGGATACGGCCGCGCAGGCCATGCGACGAGAACATGCGGCCGATGATGGGGCGGAACTCGACGTAGCGATGATACAGCTTGGCGGGAACAGGACCCTGCAGCTGGATCTCGTTGGCCTGGAAGTCGTACTTCTTGTTGCCGCCACTGTCCTTGCCGTCCTTGGCATCCTCTTTGGCGTTCTCCTCATTCTTCTCCATCTGCTCGTCCCTCTCGCTCTTTTCCTTTGCATCCGTCGTGCTACCGTCTGGCGGAGGCAAAGACGGTGCCGGGAGGCCATCCTCGTCGTGCCGTTCGTCACGGTTGACGCGTGTGTTGGTGATGCGGCCGATCATGGGCGAGAAGTGGCGGACAAAGCCAGTAGGACCGACAGTATAGAGTCGCTGACCCTGGTTGTCCTTCTCTTGATGCAGGTCCTCGCTGACAACCGAGATACTGAGCTCGAGCGTCGGGGTAATCTTAGTCCCTGTGAGCGCTGCGGATGCCGCCTTGAGGAGATACGCGCGCTTGCTACCCATGCGCTTCTTGACATCAAAGACGACGTGGTTCAGGCCAGCCCAGTTCCGGCCCGTGAACGACGGGACCTCCACCGTGACATTGCCTAGGCGGTCGTCGTGGTCGGTTGAGTCCTCGTCGTACAGGCGACACTTGAGTTTGAAGCCCTGGTTGGATGCAGGGATGCCAGCGACCACCCACTCCTCATCCCACACGGGCTCCGTCGTCTTGTGGATGGTGCGCGTGCGGTGCACCATCTCAGGGTCCTCCTCATGGCGAGTGGCTACAGACGGCACAGTCAGAGTGGCGCGAATGAACGGGTCCGAGGATGAGTTGCCAATGTCGGCCACGGGCAGGTTTGTGGCCTTGTGGAAGGTGAACTTCAGCGTGTAGGTAGGACCCGTGGCTGTCGGTAGTGGCGTGTCGTCGTAGCCACCAGGCGGATTCTTCTTGTCCCGCAGACGCTCCGTCTTGTCGGTGAGCTTATCCTTTTGTGTGGTAATGCGAGTCTTGATGTGGCCTGGCAGGCTGTGAGGTTGGTTGTCGTTGCCCTCATCGCCCTCGTTGCCTTCATTCCCTCCACCTTCCTCATTCTTAACGTCGCCCCCCTTATCTTTGTCGTTCGCGGGTACCTCTGACGAGGCAAGAGCAGGCTGTGCATTTTGGACAGGCGCGTATTGCGTAGCTGCCGGTTGGGGCGGCGGAGCACCTGCCGCTGCTGCTTGTGTCGCGACTTCAGCCATGACAAGAGCGGCTGCGTGTTTGTGTGCCTGTAGACTTTTGACAGGGAAGTTGCGATCAAGGGAGTGCCAAGCGGGAAGCCAAGACTCGGAGTCAAAAAGGACCGGGCCGTGACCGTGGCTGTGTTTTGACGTCGTTGATCTTGACGACGTGCGCTGACAGAACAGAGAGGACAGTGACAGGTATTTGCCTCCCTGGTCTCCAAAGTTTGCTTAGAAGGCTTTGTTGGTATGCGTGTCGTTATCAAATCGCGGTGCGACTTGTGTGGCGGGATGATTCGTTGATTCTGTCGTTTTTGACGCTTTTTTGGCTCTTTTGACAGTAATTGGAACAAAAGAGATTTGTCTTTATCGTAACAAAAGCTAAGTCTTGATCGTCGCACCAGACGACCTTCCCCTCCAAGTGTATTTATTCCATCGCGATGGCGCGTCGTCTGGGCAAATGCTTGGCCATTGCCTGTTTGGTCCCCGTGACGTCAGTCTTTTTGAAGTTTAGTCCCTCACAGGGAAAACGAAGAGACAGAACAGAAACGAGCAGAGATAAGTTCAGGCTGTTTTGGAGGGTCGTGGAGGGGTTTTGCGGCTTGGCGCTCTGGTCTGGGCCACTCAGGGTGTGGAATGGCAAAATTGGGAGGGCGCACGCCATGCTCCAACAGGCATTCTTGGGCGAGTCTGGGCCCCTTTGGCGAATAGGCGTCTGCTGTTAGGTAAAATAGTGGAGCGACCGTCAAAAGAACTGGAAAAATGACCAGTAGGCCCATCGACGGTGCCCGTGCAAAAGAAAAGAGCGGGCCAGGACGAACGACTTGGCAGGGGA
This sequence comes from Sporothrix variecibatus, assembly GCA_016097105.2. Taxonomy (NCBI): domain Eukaryota; kingdom Fungi; phylum Ascomycota; class Sordariomycetes; order Ophiostomatales; family Ophiostomataceae; genus Sporothrix; species Sporothrix variecibatus. The sequence goes on along the minus strand of JADMNI010000001.1, from coordinate 144,910 downwards.
AGTGACGTAGGACGAACAAATGAAGTCGGGGAAAGAGACGACGAGACAGGAAAATTTACGAAGCACGTGGGAAAAAAAGATGAAATATCGTGAAACGAAAGGAGAAAATGGGAATGGTTCCCCTTTTCGAAGATGTCGAGGAAGAGTGTGCAACGCCGTCTGTTAAAGGACTGAAAAGGTTCGTAAATGCTAAAATGCAACGGTTGTGTGCCGAAGGACTCCACGCTCCTGCCGAGGCAGACGCAGTTGCAGCGCTGTTCTCGCCTGTACCGAAGGGCGCATACCTCTTGACATTCCCTCTGGGTTGGCGCACTTGCCGTAGGCGCTTCACAGCACTTCCTTGAGCCCGAGCATCGCGAACATCGCCAACAAAAATATGAGATAAGTGACCTACATATTTGCAAGAATCCCGACGCACACGGCACATCCGTTGGCAATTGCATTCTGCATCCTGAATCCTACATCGGAACAGACGAGCCGAGTTAAGCGAACTACAAAATATCGCAGAAGCATCTTCGATCAGACCTGTAGATGGCTCATTTCGAAAGAAGTGCGCCACGACACAGGCCGGTTGCCGTATCAAGTCCATTCGGTGGTAAATAGACGAGATGTAGTTTTGACCACGTTCCACCGCAATGCTAAGGTTTACGAGACAATGCACGAAAATTCTCGTGCGGGGAGCTGCAGCTCTTCTCGTGTACCTGTCTGCCCTATCCCATCACACCTTTTCCATCTACGGCTAGATCGCCCTGTATGCAGCAGCCGTATACGAGAGCTCTCGAAAGCTATACTTACGATGCCTGCGTCTCGTAGCAAGGCTGGCATCGCATCAAGACATCAACGGCCTAGAGTTTAACTGATTTTAGTATCGTAAATCCTTGAAAGACACAGCTTTCTCGTCTAAACTATTCTTTTGCTTTGGATTTTCATTGCTTTTTCTTCCCACTGTTGTACATCTGTCCTTGCAACAGGCATGGATTCGGCACAGAAAGCCCGAGAGACAGGGCACAAACTCTCCATTGTGTGGTTGACAAAATTGTATATAAATCGAGTCGAAACCCGTCCTCAAGAACACACTCTGCTCAAAGTCTCATTCTTTTCATCCCCTTCACTTTACTATATCATCCCTCTGAGTCAGAGCCCACCGTCGTTTCCCAATAAATACCCCATCCATCATCATGTCCATCCTCGTCGGTGAATACCTGTTCCGCCGTCTCAAGCAGCTTGGCGTGGGCACTGTCTTTGGTGTCCCAGGTGATTATGAGCTTGCGCTGCTCGACCTCCCGTCTAAGGAAGGCCTTGAGTGGATTGGCACGCCTAATGAGCTTGTCGGTGCCTACGCCGCCGATGGGTATGCCCGTTACAAGGGATTCGGGGCTCTGGTGACCACTTTCGGCCCCGGTGAACTGAGTGCGTTGTGCGGCATCGGTGGTGCATTTTGCGAATTTGTGCCCGTGGTGCACATTGTGGGGTATCCAACGACAGCTTCGCAGAAGAGTGGCCACATCCTTCACCACACCCTTGGCGACGGCAGCTATGAGTGAGTTCATGCACATATGCCTCCGCGATTCCTGCAGACCAAAACTCTGACGATCTAGCCACTACATCAAGATGTCGAGCGAGCTGTCGTGTGCCACGGCCGTGCTCAAGAACGCGGCGACTGCAACGACCGAAATCGACCGTGTCCTGGCGGCAATGCTCACCTACTCACAGCCTGGATAGTATGTATCCGTCATAATGCAATTGATTTTGTCGAAGGGACACATACTGATACTCAGCTTGTAGTATCGGAATTTCTGAAGATATCGCCTATTCCAGCGTACCTGCGGCTGGCCTCGATACTCCTCTTCCTCGTGCCCTGTTGGCACCCAATGACGTCGATGCTGAGACTGCTGTTGTCACAGAGATTGTGGCCAAGGTTGAGGCCGCTAAAAATCCAATCATCATCTTTGATGGGGGTGCTGGCCGTCGCGATTGGGCTGGCTTCGCTGATCGACTCGTCGAGGCGGCCGGTTTACCCTTCTTTGTGACTACTCTGGGCAAAGGTGTAGTCACAGAGACCAATCCACTCTTCGGAAGCGCCTACTGTGGCAATGGTTCGCCCGCATCTGTCATCGAAGCCGTCGAAGCCGCCGACTGCATCCTGTGGCTTGGCAACTTGCCATCTGACTTCAATACGTACGCTGTGCCCTGATTGTATTTTCTGTTCCTTGCGCATTTCCCCTTTATTAACAACCTTAGTGGCATGTTCTCTGAGAATGTCAAGACCTCCAACATTGTGGACTTCCAACGCTTCACTGTGACTGTTGGCCAGGCCAAGTATGCCACCAAGATGGTTCAGGTGCTCCCAAAGCTCATCGAGGCGATCAAATCGGGCACCGCCCTCAAAACACGCACATCCTTGGCCGCACCTGCCCGTACTCCTCACCCAGTCCCAGAGAGCGGTAATCTTACACAGGACTACCTGTGGCCACGTCTCTCTGGCTTTCTCCAACCTGGCGACCTGGTCGTGACAGAGACTGGTACATCTCAGGTCGGATTTCTGTCAACAGACCTTCCGGTCAAGTCCACGGTTTGGACACAGGCTGTCTATGGCAGCATTGGATATGCAGCTGGTGCAGCCGTGGGTGCGTCAGTCGCGGCCAAGGCCACCGGCGAGTACAAGCGTATGGTTTTGGTCACAGGCGAGGGCAGTCTGCAGCTCACCGTGCAAGCCTTTTCGATTTTGGCGCGTCACGGCCTGCCTTGTGTTGTGTAAGTTGGCAATGCTAAACACAAAACCTATATCATAAAAAAACTGTAACCAACTAACATTATCGTCCATCAGCTTCGTCCTCAACAACAAAGGATACACTGTCGAGCGCTACTTCCACGGTTTTGACTCTCTTTACAACGACGTACCTCTGTGGGACTATGGTGCACTGTTCAAGGCTTTTTGCACCGAATGTCGCCGGCGTCCAGACTTACAAAGCTGGCACGGTGACCGAGCTTGATTGTTTGCTTGATGACGAAACCTTCCGTAACGAGGCTGTTCCCAAGCTCGTCGACCTTGAGCTGGCCTATGGTGACGCCCCATACCTGCTTCGTGGCCTATTCAAACCCACGAATATGACAGCCAAGAAGTGAAGCAAAGAGGCATCGCATATTCGTTGTTTTACATCTTGAAAAACAATCGATCTGCGATGAAGATGAGTAGTATCGTTTTGAAAGAGAATGAATGACAAATGGATTGGATGATATCGACACGATTGTGGAAGCTGGCCAAAGATGAAAATTGTAAGACAGCTCTCCAGATGTATAGTTGATAACTGCTTGAATGATGAGTGTTTGAAAATATCAAGACGAATCCCATTCGCAAAGTGGCATTTTCAGTTCTAAGGCATCCGTTGATTCGTCATGTATTGTTATACTACTGCATCTGTAAACATATCCCCCAAAGGAATATTTCCATTTTGTATACGGGATATCCAAGATATCTTGTTCATTACAGCTCCCCTGCAATTTTGTCATGCTTTTGTCACACCTTGTTTTTATTCCCCATTCCCATATACGAAAGACGTGTCTGCGTGATTCTATGTTGCGTATAAGCTCGCTGGCAACTACCCCGGGCCCGATGCCTCCCGCAATTGTGACCAGCGCAATCGATGCAAGCCTTCTCATCGCGACTGGATCTTCTGGCCCGTTTATTCCGCCTACCCTGTAATACAACTCATCTTTGCCGTATTAAGCCACCGCTACTTCGTACATGCTTATTAGTGCAACCCAAGGCAACTACATTTTCGAGCTATCCAATCTTAGCGGACGTGCGACCACCTTAAGATCTTTGTCTTCCGGGCCCAAATTCTTTTGACATATGCCGGGCACCAATTCCCCGGCCCGCCGCATTCCTTGACTTTTTTTTCTTTCAAAAACAAACAAAAAAAAGTCATTCTCATGGCTGGTCGGCGTGGCCGCCCGTCGGCTTGCCTCAGTCACCCGTCCTGGCTGCCCGCACTCGGTTCTCTTTGACGTTGGTACAAATACGACCCTCCACCGCTCAGCACCACACATTATCTACCTGTACGGAGTACTACTACCGATATGACCTTTTATGTCTCTGTGATAGCTAACACTCTTACTTAGTACAGCCATTTCCCCTCCCCCCCCCCCCCCCCCCACCTGTGCGTGCGTGCGTGCTCCGCATGCAGCCAAGACCGAGTAGTTCGAAATGAGGCTGTGCATGGGCAGGTCTGGACTCGTTGCACTCACAGTTATTTTCTACTTGTCGTCGAGTCTCCTATTAGTTATGCATCTTTGCAAGAATCCTAGTGCATTTTGACTTGAATTCCATCAATTAGCTCAAGTATGCGAGACATTCGCGAAATCCTTCGACTGCACGGAAACCTCAAGTGCCGCACCCGGGGGCCTGACAAAGATTCGTCTTTCCGCTTTATTCCACCCGTGTCTCTCGGTGCGTTCCCTACGCCGATTCCCGTCTTTCCGACATCCGCTCTACGGGGTAGATAATATGCCGGGGAATTGTCCTTCTGTTTTCGCAACTCATCGATTTGGACTTTGGTGTCCTGACCTGGCAGTTCAAAAGCAGCCCCACCGCGCAAAAGCATCTGATTATGGCCACTAGGGGTAAACGGATGGAGCTACAAGTACAGTCAGCAGATCCTCTCGCACACTGTTCTCCCATAATTTGAACTTGTCCAGCGGTCAGTTCGTACGTCTTTACGGCACTATATCTAGTATCGACAAACGGCCAACTGTAATTCTAGGATCATCCGTGATATTTTTGTATTGTCTGCGTGCTCATTCGCTTGTCAGCGTGCTGTCTTTATCCACATGAAACCGACTCTATTGCACTACCTGTCCCTCGAACATATTAGCGCCTCGTGTTGTTTTCTTCATAGTCTCTCTCTACCTGGCGAAGTTTAAATCGCTGCCGGCCACATCGTTAAGAATGATGTCCACGAAGGCCAATGATGGTCTGAATCTTGTGATTATGGAATACGGTACGCGGCCCACCACCTCGCCACCCTCTGCCGCCCGTACGGTATTTGAAATTCGCGATGTTCTCTTTGTTCTGCATTCCGCCCTACCCGTTTGGGTGGCCATCAAAGAACAAAAACTAAGAGGGCTTAATAAAAGAGTGTGCGTGAATTTGCGGTCATGATTAGAGTCTAGACATGACAGGTATTTTCTAGGCCACGCCTCGTTTTTGCCCACGATGCCTGGCACAGCTCTCGGTATGGGTAACCCTGCTAGGTACTGGGCTGTCCTCGTCCCTTACTCGTCCCTTACTCGTCCCCTTACTCGTCCCCTTACTCGTCCCCTTTTCCCGTCCTCCTTATCGGCGTGGCACTGATCTGTGCTCTTGACGTTGTCGTGTCATCCAAAATATCGAATACACTCATAAAGATATGTTCCCAGAGCTTCTTTCCTGGTCGGAGAATGCTAAGATGTCGTTGGGTGGCACTGTTGGTCCACTAAGCACTATTAAGTGCCACTAAATTTCACTAACACGTCCCTCGCCTCACCCACGAACCGTTTTAGACGACCTCCCCGTGGCCAGAAAAATTGAGACCGTGCTCAGTATCTGCCCAATTTTTACTTCTTCATATACAGCTCAACAGCAAGCAAAACAGCCCAAAATGTTTGTCAAATTAAAGATGAACAGTATTTCTAGTTGTCATATTTTCTTTTTATTTTACGCTGCTTTTAAAAGAGAAGTTATGTGCAAATAAGTGGGAGGAAGATACTTTGGCGGTCTCAATTATTCTGGCCACAGGGAGACGACCAACCCCACCGTCTCCTTGTCGAGCCTCCACTGTCCTGACAGCTCCGCTTAGCACTTTCAAGGGACCGTTCCCCACCCGCCCGCTCGTTCTGGGACCACATTGGCCGTGCCTTTCGGCCCATCGGTTGTGTTACCACACTTGCAGCACAGGCCCTGGATGCCAATCATCTGGGCTAAGTGACCCACCAAAAACCGAGGGAGGGGCAACCTTTTTGAGAGGATCCAGAGGCTCTGAGAGGTTCACGAGAGGCGGGCTGTTCTGAGATATCCGAAAGAAGGCCTTGGTAGCCTGGTCGCGGTCGGTCTCACCCTACAAGGCACACAAAGAGGTTGCCAAGCTCGGTTGCCAAGCTGTCCAATAAGGCAGGATCCATGTGGGACGGAACCTGCCCCTCTGATTGTTTTCACGAAGCTCGTAATCAACAGACTAGACCTTGAAAAAGTGGCCCGCCGTCATGGGGGTACGGCGAGGAGGTGCATGTATTTGTTTTGTGATGCAAATGCCAGACGGTGTCAGAAGAAGGAAAGGTCAGAACGAAAAATCAAATAAGGTGTATGCCAGTTTAACGGCAAAGTATGGAAGGCGAATATGTTCATGTCACGACGCCGACACCGAGCCGGCCGAATGTACCCATGATTCTTTGATACTTTTTCACATTGCTAATTCCGCGTATTTTGACTTTAATTTAGTTGAGTCCTCATCTTTTCCATTGTGGGCATCATCATCCCTTTCGAGGTGGCCTGGTGGTCACTGTTGCTGCTGTCGCGCGCCCCTACATGCCATCTCATTGGCCACCATCGCGCTCCCCGGTTTTCTGCATCCTTCCTGGGTGGCTTTGCCTGCCGTAAGACGAAGCCCGCACACATCACGGAGAATTGCCTCCTTTGTCTTCCCGACAACTTCTAGCTTGTGCCGGGGACTAATTTCTATTCGCACGGATTCCATGCAGCAACAGCTGGAGTTGCGGTTTTCTACCCACGCAACCTCAAATAAGTTGAAGCCGCTGCTCCTCGGCAGCCCCACCTAGATGTAGGCCTTGCACCAGCTTTTATTTGGAGCTCATGGCACCTACGAGGTACCCGACTAAAAGAAGAAACAGGCGCATTTCACACGAAAAAGGAAGGCAAGGAAGCTGAAGGCCGGTTGAAAACCGCTTGGGGAAAGGTACCTCATACATTGCACCTGCATTGCTGTTCAAAATGCGGTGACCTTAACGAACTCCGTCATAATTGCTAGATAATTATCTCTTCGGCGTACAATAAGCCTCGTTAATAAACTTTCGCTTCCTCGCGCCTACGGGTTTCCCGTACTCAATGATAAAAGTTCACGCTTACGAAATTCCAAATCAAGGAAAATATCAAACACCGTTGGCGAGGTTGGATCAACGAGTCCAGCTTTAACAAAACAGAAAATAGGGTTTAAAAAAATGTACGGAGTTGAAATGAACGTAAACTGTACTAGAGGGCGAAAACTGATTTAAAGTAGAAGGTAAACCTGACCGTTTTGATGTACTGACGTGTGCAAGATGAAGAGAGAACCCCACACGCATTAAGCAACACCTACGATTACCGGCCCATACCAGTCTCGCCCTTTATCTATTTTTTCTGCCCGTATTTTGTTTCGACAACACAGGTCTTGGGGCTTTGTGCATCGTTCGTCGCACATCATTTGTTCCGGGCCCGCCAGAGGTGCAGTTGCCGTTGCATTCACAGTTTTGGATGACTACTTCATTCAGGGAGATAAGCTGTCGTTTAAAAAAAGGTACGAAAAAGAAGAAAAAACCCGCTGCCTCGATCTACCGCACTTTGCCGTCGGCTTGGCGTCACTCTACCTGTCCCTCTTGCATCAATCGACCTTACCTACCATATTTTTGTTTCGTTGCTGTTTTCGTCTTCGTGTGACTCTTCGAGTACATTTCCTGTTTCGGCTATGCTTGGTGTCGCCAATGTTTTTATTATTCGAGTTATGGCAGTTGACACTTACCGTGACCATATTCATCACCACTGTCACCACCCAGAGCACCAGATGGCTTTATTCCGTTTATTTTAGTTTATTAGTTTGCTGACTAGAGTTTTCCCTTGTTGACAGCCGTCATCTCGAAGTAGGGTATTACACGAAGCTCGGTCTTCTGTTATTTGAAATTATATCCTACTATATATCTTGTCTTGGCCACGCCGACGTCGATATCGCCTCCTTGGGTCGCTCCGCCTTGCCTATCAAATTCATTGCCCCCCCTTACCCCGTGCGCCCTCACCCGCACTTTGGCTCGCCAATTGGTATTGAACATCCCACTGCCCGCCATCCCCCGTCTGCACTCATACGAGCACCTCGTTCTAGAATACGCCCGCGATTTGGACCAACGGCGGTATTTGCCTCGTGCCATCTTCACCCAGTGGATATTGGTGCCTGGTCGGTGCACGGTATTTGATTTTGCCATTATAGCAGTCTTTGTGCGGGCTTTTTTTTTGGACGTTGTGTTGCCCCCCTTTTCTTATTTCATTTTCGGCTTCGTTTTGCATTTCTCCGGAGGCGATCAACCCAAGGCCACCTCCGACAACCGGGTCTTGAAAGTGCGATTCGTATAACTTGAGCCGGCTCGGCACACGATACGAAACTTAAGCGGTCGATATCCCTTTCGGCTTGATACTGCTGTGCAACTTTACCACCTTCGAACAGAGACAGGACAAACTTGGCAACAAACCGGCATCAACCCTAAACTATCGGCAACCTTTCCCGTACAGCAACATCTCGAATCTCAAGAGAGGATATCTGAAGGTAAGATGTGATCTGTCAAACAAAGATGACTAATGTTGGGTGACAGACGGAGAGGATAAGTAAGGCTGTGTGATGGTTAAGGGAGAGAAGAGAGAAGGAAGATGGCGGAGAGTGGGATCTGAATGAAAAAAAAAGGGTTGGCTAATATTGTTGCCTGCATAGTTTCCGCAGAGAGCCACCGCAACGGCGAAAGCGAGACCAAGAAAGACCAAGAAAGACCAAACAAGACCAAAGTCGAATCAGTCACACAACAAACGCAATCGCAGCCTCTGTCAACCAACCCCCAATTTTCGTTATGGACGGGACGCAACCACCACGCGACCGAAGGCGGCCACAACAATCGCAGCAGCCACCGACGGTGCAGCCAGTACAGGAAGCACAAGAAGGTCAACCGACACAGCCAACATCAACACCGGCACAAAGAACCGAGTCGACGCTCCCCCCAAGACGAAGACGGCAACATAAGCGTAGCCGCAACGGCTGCTATACTTGCAAGCAGCGGCATATTCGTTGTGATGAACAGAAGCCTATTTGGTAAGTTATGAGCAGATGAAGAATATGGGAAGCCGCGTTCTTTTAACATGTTTTCCGTGTTGCAATTCTTGATTTATCATCTGTATCGCATCACCTCGCCTCATGTCCTTTTGCTTGGCTAGATGTCGATGGCCGTGCGCTTGGCGTATACGTTTGCGTCTGCGTATGCTCATTGTCATGTGCCATTGAGCTTGCGGTATCGAGGCGTTTTCGTTCTGTCAAGTTGTTCTTTCCTACTGTTTGCCGTTCTCTCCAGTTTGACACCGACATCTTCCCTTCAGCTAGCCCTCCCACAATTCTCCTTTTTTTATTTCTTCGCTGCACCGAGCTTTTTTTTCTTCTCTTTTTCTTTTTTCTTTTGTTTTGGGTTGTGAACAGTGACTGGCATCGATTGATATTTTCTGGCATGAAGAATGTCAAACACAACGGGTCGAGTGAATCACCGAAACAAGACCACCATGAAAGGCCTTGACATTTGTTGAGTTGGCAGATCGGCGCATCAGTCATGTGTCAAGATTGGGTGAGAAACCGAATAATATGACACCAACAATCCGAACGAGATGCCCAGTTGGCAGCATTTATATCTTTTTTTCGAAACTCCCTCCCCTCTCCTTTTGTTCGCCTTGCCCTTCATCCATCCACCGACTCCTTCACGTCCCTACACGTTCCTACCCGTCCCTTTCGCAACTTCTTGCCTGTTACTCTATCTTGTTCGCAGATTTTCTCAGAAACCCCGCGGCTCTTTCAAATACTTGCCAACTTTTGTTAGCGGAGAATACCTCTGGGACAAGTGCCTTCAGAAGTATGGCTGCGATCGCCTGTTCCTGTCTCTTCTTTATACGAGACGTGCATATATTGACACATATATGCACACGGGCACGGCCAACAGACAAATAAGGGCTAATGGCCGTCATACCAGCCAAAAGTAGACCCGGTCACTGCCATCTAATCCCCAATCTAGTTCGATGGGCGCTCTGTTGGCTGCGTCGTCCGCGAGTTTTGTTTAGTGACATACAGCACGCTCCCTTCAGCAGTATTGGGTTATATATCGTCGTTCACCGTCCAGCATTTGCTTTCCCATTATAAGCTCGTTCCATTACTTCTGGTTGCCATGTTTATGTCTATTCGTTGGCATAATTCTACTACCGAACCACCAACCCTACACCAAGTCTCTGCTTCCTCTCGCGGTATCCCACTCCGATCAACGCTAACACATTGTAAGCACCAACTGTCTCGTCCGCGGAGGAGCCTGTGGCTATCCTGTGAAAACAAACTCCGGACAATCCGCAAGTAACGACAACAAACACAACCATGGCAGCCATCATGGAAGGCTGCACGGCGGAACGTCGTCAAGCAACAGCAACGCAAATGGAACGACAACAGCCGAGGCGCGTGATCTTGCATTGTCCGATCTTGTCGCAAGCTGGTCATACGACGATTTTGGAAACAATGCCAACAGTGCCAACAATGCTGATGACAACCTGAACATGTTTGAATTCGAGCTTCCTTTTCGACCAACTTACCTTCCGTTCACCTCACCGGCCCTGTCTACCTATCACTCGGCCGACCCGTTCGACAGTCTCCCGGTCACGATGCCGTTACGCTCTATGGAGCTTTTCCATCACAGTAAGAGCTAGCCCCCTGTGATACAGATTTTATTTTTGGTTCTATCTGACTGGTTAGTGACCCACTTCCGGATCTTGACACGCTCTCTTGTACCCAAAAACCCAATAATTCATGCATCGCCATGGTCCTCCAAGACGCCGGCCTCTTCCGCGGGTGCATTCTTCTGACAGCTATGCATTATTCTTGGATAAATGGCGACTTGGGTGACATGGAAGAAACGTACCTTTACCACAAGGTTGAGGCCATTCGACTGGTCAACGAAAACATATCGGATCCAGCATGGAGTGAGCATTGTGCCAATGTCATTGCCGCCTTGGCCCTGGCTGAGAGTGGCATCGGCGATATATCTGCTGCAGAAGCACACCTCAACGGACTCTTTACGCTCATCAACTGGCGTAGGCCAGAGGAGTGGCAAGGATGGCTGCACGGCCTATTTCAGCGGTTGATCCTAGTTGCCGGGACATTCATTTCTGCGTCGAAGGCCTAGACGATGGAGCAACGAAGCACAACAACAACAAAATGACCGCAAACCAAACCCTGCACTTTACACGTCCGACTACGGCCCACTTCAGTGCAGCACAGTTTGACGCCACAAAGCTATCACCGTTTTACTTTGCAACTCCACCTGACTACGAGGCATCCAACGCCGACCTCGAGGGGATGGCAATTACGAACGCCTTGCAAAGACTGTCATCACTGACAGAAGGATACGAGCATGCACAACCGACACAGCCAGCCAAATCACATAGCAACACATCTTCGGCTTCGCCAACTCGGTTGCCCACCTCTACCCCGCCAAACGAGCGATCTTCACCTGTCGGTGATGATATCACAGTCGGCCAGGAGCTCACGCAAGTCCTCTTGCTGGAGACAGAGTCGTACCTAACATCGCTCCTCTTCCGGCCTGATGCACCGCCAACTTCTATGTTGCTGGGCCGCCAAATGTATCAACCTCCAGAGCGGCTCACGTCCATGCGCAACGTTCCACAACAGCCGGAGGCAGAAGGGCAGGTTGGCGAGCATACAACACCGACAGTCACGCGCTCGCAAGGCCTCGTAGGGATAAGTGATATCATGGATCCGCTTACGATAGACTTTGATCCCGGCTTCTTTCTCCTAGTGGCTTCTTTGACAACAACAGCAGCAACCACCACCACCACCACCACCACGAAAACAACAACAACGCCAATGGGAGTATGGCATCGACAGCACCCAGCCCGACCACAAGCCAAGCTACTACCTCCACAAACCACTCCACCCACTCGGCACACGCAGCTTATTCTGCAGCAGCCAGCCCGTTGGCCTTTCGGACGCCACCGCCCCCGGCAACAGTTCTTCCGTCAAACGTACAGCAGCCGGTATTCTCCAATTCCAATTTCTCATCCACTTTCCCACCCTATCGCGGGCCCTTTGAAGGTGTCTCGCCCTCTCTTCTACCAACTTCGTCCCGTGCCTGGTCAGCTGGAGCGTACCTTTATCTTCACACGTTTCTGGCTGATCTGTGGATGCCTCCAAGACCGCCCAGCTACCTTCCTTTAAAACTATCCGCCACCAACTCAAAGTCGCATCGACCGCAATCTATGCCGCTGGCTTCTGGACACATTATGTGCCAACGTCGAACGAACCCGTGAGGCAATGCAACTCGGCGCGTACAGTCGAGAATTGTGGATTTGGCAGGTTCTCGTCGGTGCATATGTGGTGGCAAACACGCGCCATGAAGATGAACAGGCAATAGATGGGGAGAGTGCTCGCCGACAGACACAGCCAACCCCAGGAATGTCGACGGGCCCATGCATTGATCCGACATTGATAGATCACGCAGACATGGACTTTGGGCGCTATCGAATGTCATCCGCTGCCATGCCATCAGCATCGCCAAGAGCTGACACGGCGTCAGCAACAAATCAAAAGCCGTCCGAGTACTATCTTGGAGCATGGTTCCGCAAGCAGATGCGTGTCTGGGCAGATGCTGTTGATGCGCCGCACTGGAACGATGCCAAACGGAATGCCGGCACTATAGCCTGGCCACAGACGCCGTGGTCCGGTGATGGCGTTCTGGAGGATCTGTGGTCCCGGGCCATGACTGGACAGGGATCACCTTGAAGCAGTACATCTATTTTGCTATATTTTGTTTCTTCGTTTCGTTTCTCCTCTTCCTATTACTCATCATATAGACTATTCATATATCAGCCGGCACAATATGTCCTACCCTTGACTGCCCACCATACACTACTTCCTCCCACAATCGTTCCCCGATGCGGGGATACCCTCTGTGCCACGTCCGAGGTCTTCTCTCAACACCTGCCCGTCAGGGTCATTGGTGGATTGCAGTCCTGTAGGCAAAACACCATACGTGCCCATTCAGTCTTACTGGGGTTGCGCCACGCATGCATTGTTGCTCGCTGCACCATAACATCGCCGCGTCCCAACGTGACGATCTGCCCGGAATCCAGCTCGCTGACCACCCGGCCCTCCAGCACAATGCCGTAGTCCACCGACACAGTCCGGTGCATCATACATGCGTATCCTGGTGCAAAGTCCACGTACCGTAGCACGGTTCCGCCACCCAAGACAAGGCCTGTTGCCGCCGACCCTTGGGCCATCCGTGCTTCGTGAGCTTCCACATCACGGTCGCCCGTAAGATCGGCTGGGAATTTTGCCGTAGTCCACGCAACGGACATTTGCATCTGGCCCTCGTCGTACGTAACCCATTTTACGGGTCGACGTGAGTGCACCACCGCCGTCCCATTGTCGCCGTGACCCGTAACAAATACAGTTGGCCCCGGAAGGGATGCGGCCTGCTGGTTATCCGTAGGTGGTCGGTATAGTGACGGCGAGGAAGCTCGATCGGCCATTGTAATTAATACTCTTCTGTCTCTGACGGTCGTTATGGAGGGGCAGGACGGTGCTTGGCTTGTTGGTTTGTTGGCGATGGAAATGTCTTGTTCTGAAACGTGGCTGTTCAGTCAATGTCTTCTGGGTTGGGGTATCCATCCTTTTATCCCAAGAAGCTCTCCCATCCCGTCTTCTCGGATGTCCGGTGATGCAAGCGTGTACGCCCCCCCCTCCCTACTAGCTACCTGACCTTGCATGCAGAGGTTGTTGCATATATCCGGAATTTGGAAAGCAAAATAGCGGGCTCCCGGTCGTATAGAATACTGGAGGGCTCGAAATGCGAAAATTCAAGTTGCACACCCTCTGCAGCACCACGAACAGCAGACGTGGTGATACCTGTACAAGCTGTCTTCTCAGACCACATGGCGATTGTATCATCATAGACCGGTATACGAGAGATACGAGCAAAAAGCACAGTCACGGAAATACAACGAAGGCCAACGAAAAATCATATGGGCCAACTTTAAATGCAGTGCAAGCGGTCAACAATTAACAACTGGAAGCTGTATGCTTTCTTCACTTGTGGCACGTATTATCAACGCAGATAAAACTGTCCTCGCAACTCTTTTGCACAGTCATACCAGCCACTTTGAATTATTATCCTCTTTTGATGAGATGGAGTGATACATTTCCAGTATGCAATATCATTTCGTATTACGGTCCATTGTGAGGATATGGGGCTCACCGCTCCAGTGAGACATGCTATCTGATATCATCGTGAACAGGCAGCGATTATCTTCCTTCCATCCTCACTCTTTCCCAATTCGAGCGAACCTGTCTCCCCCTCGCCGTTTGCCATTTGCAAACTGAGTAAGGTGTACATCGTACGGAGTATTTGTTTTCTCTTTTTTGTGCCCCTGTATTCCTCCCCTGGCCCTTTATTTAATGTTGACCACTATGTCCACATTGCACGCGTAGAAAGGGGTCGATGCCAGGGAGACGCGCGCACGTCCCAGGGGGTCTGTTTCTGGCTGCTGATGGGAGGACCTTGGATGGGTCGCGCTAGCCGTGTCCAGAAAGCTTGATACTCTTAACGACGGTCCTCGCGGATTGCAGTTCAAGTACGTCGTACGACGTAAAACGATATTACGGTGGTTATTGTGAAGCTTTGAAGTGCATCGTGTAATTGCAACCTTTGCCAATCGTGCTGGCACCTGCCCAACTCGTTCTCGCCGCGCAGCCTTGAAACCATGCTCCATGTCTTTCACTTGATGTGGCTGGCTGCAACTTGCAAGCAAGGAGTTATGGGCCAGCAGGGGCTGTCAGACCCGGGCCGACAATCTTGGCTTCTGCCCTCTTCTGCAGCCCAACGCACGCCCCAGTCTAGCACGTCCCGACTCCGGATGAGAGAAACGGCTATGCACTGTAACAACGCACCACCATTGCGCCAGAGGTGGGTGGGTGGGCACTGAGGACTGCACTTTCAGCTACAGTTTACCGTGGGCGGAGATCAAAACCGAAAATCGAAGGGGAATCAAATACTCCGTAGCGGAAACAAAACAGTGGACATAAAACAAATTCTTCTGCCTTCGGTCTTCCTTTCGAAAACAGAATTTGTTTGCAGGCTTGCAGACTTACACAAAATAGGAAAAGAAAAAGAGAGAAGAAGAAAAAAAAAAAAAAAACAGTCATCCTGGCCTCACTTGCGCCTTTCCTTTGGAGTGTTGTTGCCATTCATGCAGAAATTTCACAAGATGGCGAACGCGTTCAGCAAAAAGAAAGCACAAAGAGACGTTTGTGAAAGAGGGTATGCATGCAGCCACTACAAGCACTCAGCGCTTAACTGCCTAAACGGCACGCCATAAAACGGCGAGGAACACTACTGCGTACTCTTTGAGTCCTTGAAAACAGATCGAGACGGCGTTTCTTCCTTACATCTTTTTGTTACCGGCCTTTCTCTTCTTTTTGTTTCTATTTTTTCCTTCTCACTAAATTTGTTTTTGCCCAGTTTGCCTTGCTTCATCTTTTCCGCAACGACGAGAGGCAAACAGGCACCTTAAGCAACGCAAGCAGAATCAAAGTTTGCCAGAAGTAATAAGGGCAAATTAACTATTCCGTGAACAGGCGCGACCCAAACGCAACTGCGATTGGAAACGGAGATCATTGCCAGCACTTCCTGTATCTCATCTAGTAAAGGCTGGTTTTTTATGGTGAAAAAAGAGAATGCCAGCTCACATCGCTCCCAAGGATTGCGTCGTCACAGCCCCAGAGGCTGCATGCAGTACAACAACGGCAGTTTTCACCAGCACCACGTCCTTGCCGCAATTCTCTTTGTATTGCACAGCGTGTCGCTGTCTTCTTGCTCTTTTGCTAATTTTGGTGAATCTGTACGGCCCGTCTTGCCTCACAGGTAAGATAGGGAACAAAGACATCTGAACGAGACACGCGTACCAGGATGCATTCGTCCGACAGCGGTAGTACCTTTGGAGTTTTTATTCGGGCTTCCGTGATTGTTCGGCTCGAGTTCCTTTTATTTTTACATGGTCGCCGATTGAATCTCCCAGGCCAAAGAAATGATGGGATACAAAGAGGACGGCCACAACTGTATAGAAGACAGTGTATTTTGCCTTTCGCCTAACTCCTAACACTTGTCTTTGTACTAGATTCAAGGTATTTGATCAGCAAACCGTCAGTGCGAAAATACTTGCATCAGCTTCTTGTGCAATATCTTTGACAAGCCTTGGCGGCTGTGCTTGATTTTTAAGGGCCTGATAGCCTAGGATGTGTGAATCTTATCCCAATATACAAAGTACTTTCAGTGGTTAACTTGAGCCGACACAAGGCCCGACGAACCGCCAAGGCAAGCCTTTGCCCAGTCTGGTGCCCAGCGCGGTGCCAACGAGTCTCAGCAGCCCGATCTGCCTTCTGCTGACGGCGCTCTCTCGCCCTCTTGCTGGTTGACATGTGGCGCAACTCGCTGGGTTCCAAGTGGTATTCAAGTCGTCAGATACTGAGTAGGCCGGTGTCGCAGTGAGAACAAAGGAACGTGCGAAAACTCTGCACAAGGCCTGCATTAGACTATGCACACTGCACAAAGCCCGAGAAAGTCTAGAGTCTATCTAGAGTCTACCAAGTAGAGTCCAAAGTCCATTGAATCCACTCACACACAATCACTGCGCTCACCCGCCACAGAACCACTACGAGTACAACTACACACCAAGTATGCAGTCGCCATCGAGCGTCCCCTGGAGCGGTGCTACAACGGCTTCATCGCGGTCTCTTTCAGGACAAAGAAACACCCGCCTCATCGTCGGTGGCCCTTCCTGATATGGATGTGGTCTGGATGCCTGGTCTGGATGCCTGTGGCGCGAACAAAGGCTTAGAGGCCAAGCCGTTATGCCATCCGGTGTGAGGCTTCTAGGAAGTATCTTAAATGTGGCTGCCTTTCGGGGACTTTTGTGCTGGAGGGGAGGGTCGCAGAGTTTTTCTCGCGGTTCATGCAGCCTAGTGGAGGCCCGATGAAAGCGAGACAAAGAAAAAATAGAGGGCAAAGATGGCAAAGAGGAGAAAGAGAGCCGCCTATGAGGAATCGCGGCACAGTGAAAGGAAGAGCCCACCCACACCCGGCACAGCGCAGAGTCAAAAAGAAAGAAGAGAAACAAAAAGGAAGAAACTTTTTTCCCTTTCTTTCTGGCAGGGGCAAGAGCGAAGAGTGTGCCTGCCCCTGTGGCCCGTGCGGGTCAACATGTGCGGACGGTTCCACAAAACAGACTAGCGCCAGGCACACAGCCAATCAGAGCTGTCCACAAAGACGTGCACCAACGACCAACACCCAAAATATGCACAACAAGGGAACAAGAGACAGCAAAACAGGCAAAGAAAGTCGGCCTTTTTGAAAGAGGGAGACGAAGAAATTCATCAAAAACAATTGCATCCAAATGTATTGAAAGATGGAAAGGCATAGAGAGGAAGAAGAAGAAGAAAGAAAAGAAGAAAAAAGAAAAGAAAAGAAGAAAAAAGAGTACGGTTGAAAGGTAAAACGCATGTGGATTGTACCTTCCTCCCATTGCCGTTGAAGTGGGCCCCACCTGCCCTGACATCTCTTTGAGAACCTGAGCTAGGAAACTAACAGACTAGCAAAGAAGGAAGGGACGAAGGTCGACAGGGGAAAGTTGCTTCGCGAGGAAGGAGCAGGGGGTAGCTGGTCTTCTGTTTTCAGGGGCGACAAAACAGAAGCGGAAGGAGCAGCCACAGCGCAAGCGCAAGACCAGCCCGGGGACCACAAAAGAACCACAAAAATGGGCAAAACACAGGAAGAAGAAAACATCGCATGGGCAGGGATCCCAAAGAAGGAAAGAAACGTCTTTCACAAAGGCAAAAGGCGAAGAAAGAAAAGAACGCAGTCACACCGTTGCGGCCCCACTTGCGCCATCCCAGGCAGACTTGCCTCTTGTGCTGGTGTCTGTCCGTCGCTCTTTCCCAATGCGCCCGTTGCGCGCAGCGGATCTAGATTCGGTCTTGGGAGTGGTGGAAGTGGTTGCGGTCCATCGTTCCTGCCTCGCTACCTCGTTCCGCACAGATGCCTGCCATACTTAAGACCTCCCGGGGCCCGCTTCCCGTGAACTGGGGAAATGGATCTCTTCTCTCTCCTCTCTCCTCTCTCCTCTTCCTCACCTCTTCCTCACCTCACCCTCACTCTTTCGTCCAGTTTGTCGCTTGTGCTTTCGCAACAACACTCCTTTTTTGCCGCATCCGCATATCCAGTGGCCGGCCACTCTCATTCATACCCAACAACCAGCAAAACAATAACAACGGCGGTTCTTTCGTCCTTGTAGTCTTGACGACTTTCTTCTTCTTCTTCAATCTCACCATACACGGCCACCCAGCGCCTGTTCATTTTCTCTTTCCTACCATCTGGTTACGGTAGCTTTTTCTGCTTTCAGCACACTCGGTACAAACATCAACATACACATCGTCTAGCACGACTGTCTCGCCTCGGATCACACGCAGATCCCAACAGCATATCAACAACAACTTCCAGGAAGACGCCTTTCTTTTGATACCACTTTCACTTTTCTTTTTACCAACCCCACATCTTTGATCATGTTCTCCACCACCAACGTCCTGCTTGCCCTGGCGGCTGCTCGCGCTGCCATCGCCACCGGTGTCTCCGTTACGCCTCACGACAGCTACTCGTCGTCTGTCGGCGTTCTCGGCTGCTACATCGACACCAACCGCGTCGCCTACTGGCCCGGCTCCGTCGACTGCAACAACCTTTGCGTCAAGGTCACCAACGGCGACCGCTCGGTCAACCTTCTGCGCATCGACCAGTCCGGTGGTGCCTACGACATCAGCTACGATGCCTGGAACTACCTGCAGACAGGCTCATCGGCCACTGTCGACCCCATCTCGGGCGGCGGTGTCGCTATGGAGTACGAGGAGGTTGATGCCTCGGAGTGTGCCTCGCTCATCAAGACCGACGGCAACAAGCTGCCCCTGTCGGCCTCCAACAGCATGGACTTTGTCGCCAGCTGTCTGGCTGACTCGAGCAGCTGGGTCGCCCAGAACCACGTTCTTTACAACATTGCTGACCCGCTTTGCTCGCTCGGCTACGACGAGACCTGCACTCTCGACCTGAGCGTCAGCAACCAGCCCAGCTGCCCCCACACCCTGGGCCTGACCACGTCCCTGACGTCGACACACGTCTACAACATCGAGTACCCCTCGGGCAAGTGCGTCGACGCTTCCTCTGGCGATGAGGTCTCTGCCAGCGTGGCACTGGCTGGCGATAGCGAGGATGGCTCGTCTGCTGCTAGCAGCAGCTCGGGCTCGTCCTCTGTTGCCGCTGCTCACGAGGCCGCTGCCGCCGCTGCCTCTTCGTCTTCTGCCGCTGCCCCGGTTGTTGCGACTACTTCGTCGCCGGCCGCGGCTGTCGTTCCCACCACCACTTCTTCTTCGTCTACTGCGGCGACGCAGGCGAACTCGCCTGGTGTCTTTGTTGCCACCAGCCAGTCCGCCGGCAACAGCCAACAGGTAAGCAGTACCAGCAGCCAGTCTGCGTTTTCTTCGGTTCTTTCGTCTTCCTCGTCCTCGTCATCCTCGTCCTCGTTCTCTCCTTCTCCTTCTACCTCGTCCACCACGACCGCTACGATCTACATGACCGCCACGAGCACCTCGACGGTGCAATGCAGCTCGTCGTCCTCCACGCCCTCCGTTCCCGTTCCCGTTTCCTCCCCGTCCACGTCCTCGTTCTCGTCCACGTCCTCGTTCTCGTCCTCGTCCCCGTCCACGTCCTCGTCCCCGTCCACGTCCTCGTCCCCGTCCACGTCCACGTCCTCGTTCTCGTCCTCGTCCTCGTTCTCGTCCTCCTCGATCGAGACCCCGTGTCTGACCACGTCGCAGACCACCACGTCCAGCAGCGTTGCCCCTGCCACTACGAGCAGCAGCTCCAGCAGCTCGTCGTCCGCCGCCGCTGTTTCGCCCAGCTCCTCCTCGGCTGCTGCTGTTTCGTCTTCCACCAAGAAGTGGTCGTCTTCCACTGCTGCCAAGACCACAAGCACCAATACCTCTGCGACCACGCTTGCCAAGTCCACCCTGATCGTGGCCCCGTCGTCGTCCATTGCGGTTGTCGGCACGGGCTCCATCCGCCCCTCTACTTCGGCCACGGGCTCGTCTGGCGCCTCTTCGCCCTCGACTGTTGTCGTGTCGGGTGCTTCGGCCGGTGTTGCCGGCTCTGTGCGCGTCTTCGTCGGTCTGGCCGGTGCTTGGGCTGCCTGGATGCTTCTGTAAAGGGGGCAATACTATCAGCAAACGAAAGGGCGTTTTGACTTTTTTTACATGATCAAATGATAGAACTTTTCTACCAATTTTCTTTGTATATACTTGAGAAAATTTTGTTGTTTTTCCTTTTTTTACCCTTTACTTTCTTTCTCTCGTTCATACACTCTTCTTCTACCGGCCTGAGCTTGGTACCATCGAGTATGAAGCCCCGCTGCTTTTTTAAAATCTTTCTTTTGGCCGAGCTTAGGTTCTGCACTTGGCCCGGTCAACAAAATAGAACATTTTTTTTTCCACATCAGGTCGTACCCGTGACTGTTCAATGATGGATAATAACACAACGTAAACCATATGTACCAAGCTCTATGATGGCTATGAGACATGAGAAGCAAAAGAAAAGAAAGAAGACGATGACGGCAAACACACACTGCTTATTGGAACGCCGGGATGTTGCTGGCTGTCATGGCAGCCGCCGCCCACTCGTACACAGTGAAAACAATGCCCCCGCTAAACACCAGGCGGCCAAGTCGCATAGTGCTGCCCTTCCACAGGCCGCGCACGCCGCCTTCCTGCAGTACACTCTTCAGCGCCTCGCCCATACTGCTACCTGCCGCGCTCTGCACACGCGTCTTGATGGTGTCGAAAGGCTGCGTGGCATAGACAGTAATGGTTCCGGCCACGCTACCGATGCCAAAAGTAACGAGAGCGTTGGTCGGAAGGCCCTGTGACTTGCATGTCTCGCGCAGTGCATTGTACGAGCCCATGCGCACGGCCGAGGTACTGGCCTGCTTGAGAGTCGTGGACACCAGGCCACGGTAAAAGGTGCCGATGCCCTGTTCCTTCAGCAAAATGCTCACGCCGTGCACCACGCCCCGGAACCGCGGTTGGCCACTCTTGGCGTCATCAATCAGCGCCGTCTTGATGCGCTCTGTCGGCGTCACAGCCACGGCACTCTCAACACAGCCAGCCACCATGCCCGCCAAAACACCATTGGCCTTCGACAGCTGGCCCTTCTCATTGGCCAAGCTGTTGCGGATGGCGTCAAAGGACAAGAAGCGCACAGAGGCCTTGAACATGGTGCCGACGATCAATGTTGAGCAGCCCGTGTACAGCTTGGCAACGCCCTCGGTTTGAATGACATGGCGGATCATGGTGATGGGGTTCGTAATATTGGCGGCCTTGGAACCAGCCTCTTGCCTCAGCTGCAGGCGCGTCTTGGCGAACTCGAACGGATATGTGGATGCGGCCTCGACACCGCCTGCCACGCCGCCCGCCAACAGCGATACAATGGGTGGGATCTTCTTCTACAGAGAGTACATGTGTGAGTAAGTATGGCACACAAAATAATGACGTCATTGTACCACTGTGATGCACGTAAACACTGCTTCAAGATGCAACAGGAGAAACATACTTTTGTGGCTGCAGGAGCCTCGTTGCGGCGAGGTTCGGCCACTGCCGCTGGGGCAACTTGTGCAGTTGTTGCCATTGTGTTGGCGATTCGAGGGGACAGGGTGGCCTGGTGAGAACAGAGATGAATCTTGTCTTTCACGGTTGAGTGTGTCCCGTTGTTTGCTGTGGTTTGTTGATGGCGTTGTTCAATTTGTCGTTGATATTTTTATGACCGAGGTAAAATCAGATGAAATACCGAATTGTGAAATGTTGAAGTAAATAATACAATACTTGAAGCAACTATGGAAAGAAAATTGAGGAAAATAGATTCATCTCCAAAAACGACTCCAATATTGTGAAAGATATTCAAAGAGTCGAAATAAAACCAAACGCGTCCTTCAACGACTAACATGTGCGTAATATGAATGTGGGCGTCGTCAGAACGCGGACGCAGACGGAGTTGCGACGGAGAGTCAGGGGCCGTTACAGGCCGCTAGAGGCCGCGCTGGCGGGCACTTTTTACGCCGTATGGGGACCGTCATCCACCAGTCGTCCACTAATAAGAAGACTCCATCTCCACCACATAGAACTGTTCGTGTCAAAACAGTATCACTAGACAGGTCACGTGAAGATCTCACAGGAGCGGCAAGGACCAAACAGTAGGTACTCTTGCAGAAGGAGCCACGGACCCCTGAAAACGCGCCTTCCCAGGCTAAAAAAACAGAGACTGGCAACAGCGGGTGGCGCATTTCGGCACGCATTACCGCGGAAAGAGCGATCCCGCGGACATTTGATCACCACGACTTTTTCTCCAACGGCTCAATTGGCATCGTCTACGACGGACCGACAACAGCAAGACTAAGACCCCACCAAGCGAATCTCGGAAGGATTGAGTTACACTCACGCGTATGTGCAGCCACGGCCGTCTCTGTTCGGCGGTGTCGTGATTGCGAAGCGACTCGGTAATGGCGACAAGAGGAAATAACAAAGGATGAAGACGAGGACGAACAGGCCGAAAGCCGTAACACGGACTTGGCAGACCATCATGGCGGCGCAGATGGCGACTTGATGCGAACACAGATTCAGCAGACCTCCTATTCCATTGGTAATCGCTACCCCGGAGCCTTCCAACTGGATCCTCGACCGACTGCTCAACCGACCCTTCGACCGAACCCTCGATTGACTCCTCGACTGGCTTCTCAACTGCTCCTCCCAATCATTCCTCCGACATGAACGACACAGCCTCGACAGACGCCGTTGTCCGGCTGGATACGCCGCTCGGTGCCATAAGCGCACGATGGGAAGAGACAGGGACAGACACGGACAAGGGGTGCTCAAGGTGCTCGGCGTCCAGTATGCCGACATTCCCTACCGCTGGGCGGCGCCACGCAAGATATCGCAGAGCACACCCTGGACCGGCACGCGTGATTGCACACAATATGGACCCGGATGCCCGCAGATCGGCCGCGCGTTATTTGGCGTCGAGAAGGTGCCAATGTTCGGCCAGCTAGGCACCGATGCAGCTGGCAACGCCACCATGGCCATTCGCCCGGAGCTTGAAGACGAGTTTGCCTGTCTCAACCTCAATATTTACACGC
Organism: Sporothrix variecibatus; assembly: GCA_016097105.2. NCBI lineage: Eukaryota > Fungi > Ascomycota > Sordariomycetes > Ophiostomatales > Ophiostomataceae > Sporothrix > Sporothrix variecibatus. The sequence continues at coordinate 121,590 of JADMNI010000001.1, read as the reverse complement.
CAGCGGGGAGGGGGACTGAGGGGACAACTGCTGTTACAACTGCTATTTTGGACCGCGAAGCTCGCCTGCCCGTTCTCGTCTGGATTCACGGTGGCTCGTACCAGGTGGGCGCCGGTTCTGTGGACGCCTACGATGGCACGCAGTTGGTGCGCCGTGGTTTGGCAACGGACGCTCCCGTTATTGTTGTGACGATCAACTACCGCCTCGGCGTGCTCGGTTTCCTGCACAGCACAGAATTGGTCGCGAGCGAGGCAGGCAACGATAATGTCCCTCCCCAGTTCCGGTCGGCAGCAAATCTGGCCCTGGTGGACTGCAAGTACGCTCTGGACTGGCTGAAGCAGAACATTCACAATTTCGGCGGCGACCCAGAGAACATCACGGCCGTGGGTGAGTCAGCCGGCGCCGGCGCCATCCACCACCTGATGACCGTGCCGCAGCTCTTTGTGGACATCCCACGAGTCATCCTGTCGTCGTCCACGTTCATGTCCATCCAGCTGTTGCGAGCCGATGAAGCACAGCGTGCCTTTGATGCCATTTGCCAGAAACTGGGTGTCACAGGCGCATCGTCTACTGATATAGTGCATCAACTGCGAGGCATTCCCGTGGGACAGCTGGTCGAAGAGTCGTGGTTCATGAGCTCCACGTTCCGGCCCATCTGGGACGACATCACTATCACCGAGAACCCGCGAGAGATTGCATTTGACGCGGCTCGTTGGAACCCGTCTCTACAGTCAATGGTCTTCGGGACGTGCCAAAACGAACCGTGGGTCCGTGAAGCAGCCATCATTGCGAGCAACAAGAAGCACGACATTAACAGCGTTATTAAGACGCGAGTGCCGCCTAACGTCACAGGTGGACGACTTCGGGACCGTGCAGCCCAGCTGTACTCGGACCCAGCCGCCTTCCCTTGGCATGCAACGTCACCGATGCTGGCTGTACCAGAACGCAACCACGTGTCAATGGCGCTCGAGGGCACTGCCGCTACAATATCCCAGCAACTCTCTTTTCACGGTCGTTTACACAGGTCCCGTCAACTTCCCGTTTATTGTCAGAAAGGACTTTGTATCGCTACGTCTTTGTTACGCTACTGAGCACTGGCCTAAGAATTGGCCCGTTACTCACACAGCCGACATTCTGCCCATGTTTCTTCACCAGAGCCTGAATGCTGCAGACCAACAGGTCTCTGAGATGTTTGCAGACCGCTTGTTGCAGTTTGTCGCTGGTGCAGCGCCAGACCAGTGGTCACCTTACACAACCGAGGCTCCGCTGCTCAATTCACTCGACCGTAACGGCAGTTGGTCCGTTACTAGTGAGGCTGACGGCGCGTTTGACCTCACACCAGAGCATATCCAGTTTTGGACAGACGTACTGAAAGCCGTATTGGCTACAGGGCGTAAAGGCTGGCCGGAAATGGCACGGTAAACGGCAAACGTAACGCCATGTTATTTCAACTTTGTACATGTTGTTTAAAATGTAAAGATAGACAAAAGATAGATTTATTACATGATACCACATGATTCCACCATTCTGTCTTAGACAGCCTAACCGAGAGCCCAACAATACTCCGTCTATTCGTCTGTGCAGTATCTGCTGCCTCGTTTTTGGCCAGCCCAGTGGCAGTACTATGCGGCTAGAATCGTAAGACTCAACAAATGACAAGCGTGAGGACCTTGCGTGGCGTGCATGCGGCCTGCAGGTACCCACTGACGCCCAGAACAACCACACTAGTCCGACTTCAGTCTGTGTTTACCGTGAAGCGGGGCACTTGCCAGCGCAAGCCGCCGTGTAAGTCAATTTGTCGGGTTGCACAAGTGACGGTCTTAAAGACAAATGATTTATAAATGAATATTGATGCAATTTACAATTCCGCTAAATCAACTCAACTTGGTTATATGCTATATGATACACTCAAAACTTGTCCTGGTTGGCGTTGCCCATCAGCATTGTGCTGTCCGGCTTGTACCGCTTCGACGCCAACTTCACGTTGAACAGGACATCAAGCTCGGCGCCCTTGGGCTCGTTCTGCACGGGCTTGAAGTCTAGCAAAAGGTCGTCCTTGACAGCGCAGGCCGTGTCGGTGGAGAGGTACGGGTCATCCCGCGGGTACAGCTGTGCCGTAACGCCCACGTAGTCGGGGTGTGTGACCATCATGTGAATGTGGGCAGGGCGCCATGGGTGCCGACCCATGAGCTTAAGGACCTCGGCAGACGGTCCAGATGTGTCGATGGCATACTCCGTAGGCTTGATGCAGTAGAACCAGAACTTGCCCTCCTCGTTGGTCTTGAACTTGCCACGGAGGTTGTGTCTGGACTGATTCTCGGGATCAAACGTGTCGTACTTGCCGTTGGTGCTAGCCTGCCACATGTCAAAGACAGCGCCGGCAATGGGCTTGCCGGTGTCAACATCGGTGATCTGACCGTGGAAGAAGGTCAACTGGCCGTCCTTGGGCATGTCCTGGACAACGCTGGCGCCGAGGTCGCGGAAAGGCGTCTCGGGCGACCAGAAAGGACCGAGGATGGTAGAGGATGTGGGTGCGCCGCCGTCGTCCGTCTCGATGGTGTGGTTGATCTCGTCGACAAGGCTGCAAAGATTAGTAAAGAGCTTCCAAGAGGAGAGAGGGGAGAGGAGATTGCGGGGAACTCACGATTCAACGCCCAGAATATCGCACAACCGCCATGTCTCGTTGCGGTTCTTGCGGTATGCCTGGCCCAGCGAGTTGATGTAGTTGACACCAAGAACCCACTCGTCCTGCGTGAGCTCGACTTCCCGGCAGAAGTCGTGGATGTGGCGGATCATGGAGGAGAAGATCTCTCTGTGGCGGGGCAGCGTCTCGGGGCTCATGAGGTCGATGACGTGCTGCGTGAAGTTGGGGTCGAACTTGCTCTTCTTCTCGCCGCTGGCGGCGCCATTGCCGTTGGTAGTGGAGGCCATTTTGTGTTTAATGTGAGGTTGATTGAGGAATCTTGTTGGTGGATGTTGATGAAAATGGTGCACAGGACAAGAACAAAAAAGGTTGATTGAGATTGATCGACCAGAAGAGCCAGAGCCAAGTTACTTTTGAGGTTCACCCGTCCTCTTTATAAAAAGCAACAGACCACACCCATCCCCCCATTGCTCCGGGACTGGGGAAAACTTGCCACAACGCTAGAGCGTGGTCACGTATCAGAAGAGATGCAAAGCGTGCAAAAGCGCAGCATCGCTTCGGGATGGGGAAAACTTGCTACGACGCTAGAAGATATTGAGAGTGCAGGTAAAGCGGCAGAAGGGTCGGCATTGGCGGAGTAGTGTCGAAGAAGAGTAGACGCGCTCTCCGATCGCACGTCTGGGGAAAGTATTGAGCCTCAATAGCGCGCATTGGATAATTATTTTCCCCAAACCTCTAGCATCCGGCCTGTCATGCCAGGCCAATCACGCCAGTCCACATAATGCTTCCATTGCTATTCGCCAGATGAGGGGCAGTAGGGTGGGCTAGAAGCTCGACTTCGTATTATAGATAGCCCGCTAGATGCGGAGGCGGACAACGCTAATTCTGTCAGTTCTGCCAAACCCGGCAATCTCCATTCTTCAGGGCACGGGATACAGAAACACCGCCAGAGGCCGCGCTGTCCGCACGCATGTGCACACCTGGCACTTGCCAACTTTGATTTTGTCACAGCCCGCCCAAATGTCGCGAGGAACATATAAAAATCTGTGAGTAATTCTTCAAGAAATACGAAGGACAAGAGCTGCACAAAACAGCTTCATGCGGTGCTTGCTCGAGCCGTTGACCTCATTCTGGAACGTGGGGTCGTGGAAGTCGTTAATTGTGGTGCAGATCGCCAGAACCTCTGGCCACGTGCAGGCACCAGGAACCAGTGGAACGTGTCTGTGAAACGCAATTGGAGTCCTTGTATGCCGAGCATGGCACAAGGCTGAAGCCCGGCGAAGGGGTGACGCCAGGAAATACTCAAAAGCGATTTAGATGCCTGCGGCGAGCAGTGTATTGCCAAGGACGGCTGGAAGATGTTATGATTGCCGGGGTCCAGAATAAACTTCTAGCTACACGGAGACGTCAATTACTCTCTCTGGCAGAATTTGGGAATGCATTGGTTAATCGTAATGGTGACAATGAGACCGATTTGTGTGCCAAGAAAAAAAATAGAGAGATATGATTAGCCCATGGTGCTGCTTGGGCATTTCTAAATATCTTTGACTTCTATATGACCTTTGGCCATAGACCTATGATCTGGCCCAGTGCTCACCGTGTCCTCTTCTATGGCTTATTTCTTATCTCAGTCAATTTGAATCTGGACATTTTAACGCCCCCAAACCAGAGCCTCGACACGTGGGCTCCGTTATCTTGTCTTATTTAAGCTCCTAATCAAGTAGTCAGCATGGAAGTGAAGTGTATTCGCGACAAGAGGCACAAAAAAGCCGCCAATATTAGAACCCAGCCCTGCATATATCCGTTGACCGCATCAAACACGGCATAGCACTAGGGAGATATGGCATGCCAAAGCCGAGCTGTACCTTTACTCCCAGCCGACTTTGTACGAGACAATCGCCAGACAGCCGTGCCACTAAAAAATATTGTGATATACTGCACACACGGCAGTGCAACGAACAACTTGCTTGCTGTAAACTGCAGTTGAACCAGAAGCTGTTCATATCCCGAAATGGAGACCTTTACAGCTCCGTCAGCCTTGTACTGATGATAAGTGTGCTTAGATTACGTTCCTTGTCTTGACGTTCACCACAGTCACATTTGATGTGAAGTGGATTGTTGCTCACCATATAATGACTTGTAGATGGGGATATAGTCTAATGCTGTGGGCTCTGTTGCCACGTGCGTCTCTTCCGGCCCGAACTTCGCTGCAAGGGACCACGAATGTTTGTCTCCCGTGCAGGACTGCCGGGTGTGGATACTGCCGAACTGGAGAAGCTCAGTGCCACGGGCATGGCTGCGTATGCTCATCAGTGGCTATTGGAGTGTGGAAATGTGGGAACAACTTATATCTTCAGCCTGCCGTGACTGGTACCGATGCTGTCCCGAGTGTGCCGTCCATACAGAGCAGGCTTTTGTACTGTGGCTGCTGGCAGTTTGACTGGTTGCTCAACTCTTGCCTGCACTTTAGACAAGCTAAAGCATGCCCAGCTAAACTCGGCCCTACAAAGCACTCTCTTTGACCTTTACATCCTTTCGTTTTATTTATTGACTGGCTCATTAGTTGAGAAATGCAGATGTCAACAATGCTGGCCTGGTTCCAGTCCGCACGTAGCCTCATATCCTAGAAGAGCTTTGAGGTTATATGAAATGACTTCATCTAATTCTTGTGGGTCTTTGGCCTGTATGAGTGCGTCGGAGAGGCTGGATCGTGTAGCATTTTTGCAGTCATACGCATTGTCAAGCGAGAAGCTTGAGCTTGTCACAGATATCATTTTGGACGGTGCCATGCTGGGCAGTGCTGACGCAATAACAACTCATTTTCTATCGCAGTTTTGGGTTTGTTGCGTTCGTTGACAATGATTCATTAGACCATCTCTCCACTGCGTTTTGGTGTTCCTGAGACGGGTTTTGGGCCATGACGAGCAGAGCAGCTTCGATTTCGGCGCTCCACAATAAATTGCAGGCATATATTAAAACTCATGCATGCTCTTGACATAACATGGCAGACAAAAATAATGGCATTGGAAACCGCCTAAATGTATCAGTGAATGTGACATTTGAATTCTATATTTCGCCAAAAAAGGTACAATTTTATTATTTGAAATCATCTGGCCGGAGCCGGGAAGTGAGGGGAAGTAAGTTGCGAACGTTTTGTTTCTACCTGTCTCAAAAAAAGGAAACAGGGCTGATGTCCTTCATAGGTCCTCAAGCACTGGCTGTTATCATTCAATATGCCTTCAAGACCACAGAGGCCGTTGTAGGCATCTGGACTTGGCAAGAGGTTGCCGATAACAATACCGGGGTACTGCCGTGGCTGTATGGCGAGGTGCAGCACCGGCCTTTCACAGGTGAATCGCCTGCAATAATGATACAGGAAATGTGCGTGTCCGTGACGTTGCTGACCGAGATAAGACTGAATGCTGATAATGTATCGCCGACGATAGATATGGGAGTGAGGCCGATTACCGTGCCTTTACAAAAGCGCGGCATTTGTCCCCTTTGCGACAGAGTCGAAACCTCTGTTGAACGAGCCACCGCAGGAGCAGCATCTGGCCCCAGCCACGGGGTTTTCGTTACCTCCCAACAGCCGGTATTCGACCACCAAAGAACTGTACGTCGTCGCTGCTCGCATTCAGTGCAATCCTGGGACAGTTCCACAACGTGTGGATTGCTGGAGGACGGTGACTTCGTTTGTCGAGCAGCACGAAAAAGAGGGGCACGCTTGGATACAATCTTTAGAACGACGGGGATCATCCCTCGGCGCTGTACAGTCTTGAGGTGCACCGTGACATTGCTGCCTTTGACATGCACAGGGTGTGTGATGCCGTGGTAAGAAACCGGCATAAGCAGGTGGAGAATCTGAAGATTCGCACAGGGTGGCCATCTGGGTTTTAAGGCAGATGCACTCATCGTTTGATTAGAGAGTGAAGGCTAAAATAAATCAGCGCACGTTGACGCCATAGGAATTTCGTGACAGTGATCAGAAAGCAAAGTTTTCGTAGTCGTCGAGAATATTGCCCACGCCGAGTAGATCAAACATGGGGGAGTTGACATCGAAAGGCGGAAGGAAGTCCACACCAGGATTTGTTGCTGGTGGAACGATACTATTGGTGCTATTGTTTCCACTGCCCACAGACTGTGAAGGAAGGTCTGGTGGAAAAGAAGCGTCCCAGCTCAAAGGACAGCCGCTGGCCAGACATTGGTGGCAGCACGGGTGCCTCCAAGCTGGGATCCAAAGGCGCAGGGCGTGCCAAACCAGGAATTGTCTGGTCTGGAACACCTTGTTGGCCTTGTTGGCCTTGCTGGCCTTGCTGGCCTTGCTGGCCTTGCTGGCCTTGCTGGACTTGCTGGACTTGCTGGGCATTTTGATTATGCTGAGCGAGGAAAAAATCCTGTGCGGGAATAATGGCAGGCTGTGTCAAAGGGCCATCTTGGACCTCGCCGCCCGCCTCCTTGTCTCCCTTGGCCTGTGCTGCGGCCGCTTGTTGCTGCTCGACGCGCGCCCGGAAGGCGTTGACGACATTCTGCACACCCCTCAGCTTCATGGCAAGGGCTCGGGTGATGGGCGAATGGACAGATAGACGCTCAACGAGGGCCATCGCCTCCATGACGTCGGGAAGGAAGGACAAAAAAAGCCGTACTTTGCGTCGTGCCTGCGCACAGAAGAAGAGATGTGAGTGCTGTCTCGAGGAAGTGGTTGAACGTCTTGTGCTGGGCATGGTAGATGTCTGTATCTCTTGCCAGGGCGACAAGGATGCGGATCGTGTCCTGGGCGATTAGAGCAAGCGTGTTGGCACTGGCAGGGTCAAATGCAGCGGTGTTGGCCGTTCCTGATGAGAGGGCAGCAAGACCGGACTTGCGGTGGATAACGGTGCGCATCTGACTGCCGCGCAGGTACAGAATCAGGCGGAGGCGATACTCGCCACGGCGTTCACGAGTAGGGTCAAATGTGTCGCCCACCCCGTGAAAGACGAGAGCGGCCGGCAGGTTCTTCTGCCATTGAACGACCCGAAAGTCCAAAAAGTCACGAGTGGCAGTAAGCGCATAAGGGGCCGTGGTGCTGCGGGAAGTAGGATCAACTTGCGCACCTCGGAGGAAATGCGGCAGTAGTCGACCATGCTCTTGAGGTAGATGGTGGACATGGACGTGTCAACAAAATGAGGCCAGTGTTGAATGTCGGTGTCGCGAACGGCAAAGGGAAGACCGGTAGAGAAGCTGAAACGACGCTCCATGGTGAAAGCAGACCAGTAGAGCCGGTCGTCTCCAGCCGCCGCGGACGAAGCCGCTGCTGATGCATGTGGCTCGCCATAGTTCTGCAGCACACGTTCTTCTTGCAGGAGACGCATGACGCCACTGATGGCGCGCCATGCCAGGACTTCTCGGTCACTGAGGAAGAAGTAGCTTGCAGCGACGGTCATCAAAGAGACATCGTCCCGATCGACGTCGGCGATATGTGTTCGGACCAACACATCGCGGTAGATGGCCTCTGCCAGAGGGTTTGCGGTTGAAACAAGAGTTGGGTCAACGAGGATGGCGACAACCACGAGAATCATAATGGCTGTGTCCTCGACATGTCTCCGATGGTTGGTGCCCGGAGTGCCCGCAGTACCGGAGTTGCCCGATGCAGGGCTGGTGTTCTGTTGGGCACTTTCACGAGAGGCACCCACGATGTCGTGCGCCAACGTATCTGTGTCAATAAATGGGTACTGGAAGCCAACTTCCTCGGCCCAGATTTGCAGAATACCCTTCCAATGTTCCAGACTAAAGGCAGCCAGAGCAGCTCCGGGGCAGTCGCGTTTCCGTGCCTCCAACAAAGTGCGTATTGTGCGCTCTCCAATGATGGGTGGTCTTCCTTCGGGCGGCGACGAAACGGTCTCTTCAGGGCTCAGAGCGCCCAGGCGCTTCTCAGCCAGGCGCAGGTAGTAGTCGAGGCTTGTTGGACGGAGCTGGAAGGAGGCTGCGGACTCTGTCGGTTCAGACGCGGGAACAGATATGCTGGACCGGCTGCCAATCGATGGCGGCGGCGGGTTCTGGTCAAGGTTGGAGGCTTGGTCGGATGTTTGACAACGTTCTTTCGCTACAGTGCTTGTGCTGTTTCGGTTCTGGTTCTGGAAGCGCGTCACACGCTCGTAGGCGCACGAAACGCCGATGCGCCGGCACCCACGGCAGGGCCGCTCGCCACTGCATTTAGTCTTTCTCTGTTTGCAGGATCTGAAAGAGGAGATTGTCAGTACTCGTGGCCTGCTTCCGATATGACTGGACGGGGGAATTGACGGGAAATGCGGGACATCTTTTCGAAAAAGAAGAATGGAACATGGGCTGTATTCTGTGGACACAGGATACATACACGCTGTGCAGGCTCTTGATTAGCGATTGTTTTGAAACGTATGAAAGAGAGAGCGGTGTACGAACCAGGCCACCGTTGTGTACGGCGTTCGACGTTTTCGAAGGTTAGACATGGCGGTATCTGACGACGAAGTAGCCATGACAAAAAAAAAGTAGAAAGGTCGAGCAGAGCGTGTTGGCAGTGACGACGGCGAAGAAAGGTTGTCCAAATTCCGTGATGAGTTTCGGAGCGCGAGGGATTGGACAGGACACTGCTAAAGACTAAAGAGCGCAAAACTTAGCGCATGTGACCGTCTGACCCACGTCCAGGTGGATGGCAGGCCATAATACTAACGCGTAGGGCATGAACAGTGGAGAGACACAGCCGGGGCGACCTGCCGGAGAGTGCGGAGAAGGCTGGGGCTGGGATGGAGAGGATGGATGCCCGGGGAAGAGGGGAGAGGGGAGGCTTGGAATGGCCGCGCCAACGAGCGCTAACATTATTAGCATCGATGCAAAACCTGAAGAAGGACTCCAATACTGCAATGCAAACGCAAGTAAAATACACAGTACGGAGGAAGTACGCCTGATGTATTGTATCGTAATACGTATTGTGCAATATGGAGTTCTCCAGGTATGTACTAACAGCGGAGTCCTGCCTTACAAGTACAAGATGCAAAGCCGTATGCCGGGGCATTAACGTACCGACCCAGGCCGAATGACACTAACAAAGTGTAACAAATCCAAAAAAAAAAAAAAAAAAAAAAAAAAAGGAGAGAGAGAGAGAGAATCATCTTGTAATTCAGGGGGGGAATAGCAGCGAGACCAAACATGACAGACAAATCACCTTGCAATCCATAATAATTCACCAACGAGACTAATCGTAACAGCACATATTTATTACAGGGCCCCTACACAGCACAGGGTTAAGACCTTTTATCCCACCATCCGTGTATAGCTTCTCTACTTGGACGGCGGCGAGAAGCGACGCTTCAGCTCGCCCCAACTGTGCTCGTTGTACAGATCCTGCACCTTCTGGCACTTTTTCAGCGACCAGTCCGTCACGCCCAGCATCAACGAGCTCTCAAACATGAATGCCATGGCTCCATCGCCCACTTTCTGCGGGGCCAGCTCAGCATTTGTGGCCTTCTCATAGCTGTTGGCATCCGGCCCATGGGCACCCATCACATTGTGCAGAGATGCACCACCCGGCTGAAAACCACCCTTGCCGCCCACCTTGGCGTCGTAACTACCCGAAATAAGTCCCATGAATTCAGACATGGTGTTCCGGTGGTACCAAGGCGGCCGGAACGTGCCCTCGGCGACGAGCCAGCGGGGCGGGAAGATGACGAAATCAGCCACAGCAGTGCCTACCACCGCGCTCGGCGCCGTCAAGACAGTGAAGATGCTCGGGTCGGGATGATCAAAGCTGATGGACCCAATTGTGTTGAAACGGCCCAAATCGTACTTGTATGGATAGTAGTTTCCGTGCCAGGCCACCACATCAAATGGCGTGTGATCTTGACGCGCATTGAAAAGCTGACCTCCAAACTTGGCTGTCACACACCAGGGCGTCTGATCGTCCTCATAGAAAGCCACAGGAGCCTGGAAATCACGCGCATTGGCGAGGCAGTTGGATCCAATGGGGCCAAGGTCAGGGAGCTGGAAGTGACCCTGGAAGAGTTCCAGAATGTAGCCACGGGCATCTCCAGAGTCCTCGACTAGATCGACCCGGAAACGGACACCGCGCGGGATGACGGCAATTTCGTTCGTGCGGACCAGCAGCTTGCCCAGCTCTGTCTGAATATCGAGGACGCCTTGCTGCGCAACAATCAGAAAATCGCCGTCAGCCGAGTAGAAGGCTTGGTTTTTCTCCATGCTCTGGCTGGCGGCGTAGACATAGATACCAAGGCCGGTCTTCGTAGCAGGGTCTCCGGCACCAGAAACAAGTTCAAGGCCACTAAGAAAGTCCGTGCCGGGCGTGATGTCGAACGGGTCCCACCGCAGCTGGTTGGGGATCTGCTCAAACTGTGCAATACCGCGCTCAGAATGGCCTGATAGTGTCTTTTCTGACTTTTCAAAAGGCTCATGTGCAGCAGCTGGTAGAATTCGGTACAGCCATGACTGCTGGTTCTCTTTGCGAGGCGCAGTAAATGCTGTGCCCGAGAACTTTTCCGCGTACAAACCGTACGCCGGCTTCTGTGGCGAGTTCATACCCACTGGCAGCGAGCCAGATATGGCTTCAGTCCTGTTTTGTTAGAATTAATTGATATTGACAAAAAATAAAAATGACAACAATGGTACACGATTAACATACTCATGGTAAGAGCCGAAACCGTTGAGGTATTGGTATTTTTCAGGCACGTCAAAAGCTGTTGTAGGCATGGTGGCGTTTTGCGTGGTGAATAAAAAAGTTGTTAAAATGACCAATATGTGTTGTGAGATTTTTCAAGGTGTTTTAATATCAAAATCAATGGCTTGGGGGAAGATAACATGAACGATGTGTGCCAGTGGAGTCATTAAAACGAGGGAAGATCGAGCATCAAACTAACGCAGTCACGAGTCGTACATATGACGACTTTTATCAGATGCAAATAGCGTGCGCTATTATACCACTGTGCTCCTTTTTACGTGTTTCCTCCCCGTCCACCCGCAGCCTCTTTCACAGGAAAGTTGAGCTTCCCGGCGTCACATCGCAGCGGCATTGACACTTGCGGATTCCAGACGGTGGGCTACACCGGAATGGTCTGGAACACGTCTGGAATACGTCGTACGTTTGGAAGGACAGTGTCGGAACAGGAAGCTTCTCGGAATCGGAATACCCCACATAAAGCACAGCGCTTTCTGGTGACGACTTAGAGGAATTCCGGGGTGCCCAGTTGCTAAATCTGGGGTTTTAGGGTCTCTCGGGGACATGGGATTTTGATTTCACACGCTACAAGGTTCCCCTGGTGCGCGCCAACAGACATTAGCGAGTCTCCAATGGAGCTTGTTTGCAGCTCTTTAACATACTCCTTGACAAATTCTGGCACCGTCATTGGGCATAACAAAAGCCACAGAAGGTCCCTCAGAGCAAAATCATGTCGATACCTAGTTCCTGGTTCCGGGCAAGCTCCGAGCTACGTCAAGGCCTTGCTTAGACATGCTGATCCTAGCCGGTTTTCTTGACGGAAATGGGCCAGACTTGGAAACAAAGGCGGGGGAGCATCGAAGGTCATAAGAGCATAAGAAGAGAAAACAGCCAGGCTCGGTTTGGAGCTGTGAATCTACAACTGCATTTTACATCATCTGGATTGCATCGTTTGTCTGGATCCCTGTCCCCGTGCCTCTTCCAGCTTTTCATTCAATTATCCCCTGACCCATCACATCATGATTTCCTTCCAAGTCGCTGTTGCCCTTGTGGCAGCCGCCATTTTCTTCGCCATCAAGCTCCTCAACTCCACCGACACGCCCAAGATCAAGGGCATTCCCGAGATTCCAGGCGTGCCCATCTTTGGCAATCTGCTCCAGCTCGGCACCAGCCACGCCACGGTCGCACAGAAATGGGCTGCCAAGTATGGCCCAGTCTTCCAGACGCGTCTGGGCAACCGCCGCGTCGTCTTTGTCAACTCCTACGAGACTGTCAAACATTTCTGGATCACAAACCAGGCAGCACTGATTTCACGGCCCATGTTCCACACCTTCCACTCCGTTGTTTCTTCCTCCCAGGGCTTTACCATTGGCACGTCGCCGTGGGACGAGTCTTGCAAGCAGCGCCGCAAGGCTGCTGGCACTGCGCTCAACCGTCCTGCTGTCCAGTCCTACATGCCCATCCTGGACCTTGAATCGACTGTCAGCATCAAGGAGCTTCTCGAGGACTCCGAGAATGGCACAATCGACATTGACCCCATTCTTTATTTTGCTCGGTTCGCGCTCAACACTTCGCTCACGCTCAACTATGGCTACCGCATTGACGGCAGTATTGACAGCGAGCTGCTCCAGGAGATCACATACGTCGAGCGCGAAATCTCCAACTTCCGCTCCACGAGCAACAACTGGCAGGACTACGTTCCACTGCTCCGTGTCATTCCTAAGCAGAGCACCTCGGCCGAGGAGTTCCGTCTCCGTCGCGACCGCTACCTGTCCAACTTGTTGAAGGGGCTCAAGGACCGCATTGCCGCTGGCACCGACAAGCCGTGCATTACCGGCAACATTCTCAAGGACCCCGAAGCAAAGCTCAACGAAGGTAAGCGGAGTTATGTTTCCAACAAAACAAAGAAAGAAAGAAAGTGTATATGACTAACGATCACAGCCGAGATCAAATCCATCTGCCTGACCATGGTTTCCGCCGGCCTTGACACCGTTCCAGGCAATATCGTTATGGGTCTGGCGTACCTGTCCACCAAGCACGGCCAGGCTATCCAAGCCAAGTGCCTCGAGGCCATCGAGGCCGTGTACCCCAATGGCGAGTCATGGGAGAAGTGTCTTGTGGAGGAAAAGGTGCCCTATGTCACTGCTCTCGTGAAGGAGACACTCCGCTTCTGGACCGTCATCCCCATCTGCCTGCCTCGCACGAACATCAAAGACATTGCATGGAATGGCGCGGTTATTCCCGCAGGTACCACCTTTTTCATGAACGCATATGCCGCCGACTACGACGAAGATCGCTTCAAGAACCCCTACGAGTTTATCCCCGAACGCTACCTTGACAGCAGCGAGGCCGGTACAGGAACGGCGCATTTTGCCTACGGTGCTGGCTCGCGCATGTGCGCTGGCTCTCATCTGGCCAACAGAGAGCTGTACACAGCCTACATCCGCTTAATCACTGCTTTCGAGATCCTGCCGTGCAAGGACCCTGCTGATGCGCCCGTCATTGACGCCATCAATTGCACAGCCAATCCCACATCGCTGACCACGGACCCTAAACCTTTCAAGATTGGCCTCAAGGTCCACAACGAGGCCCAAGTGCGCCAATGGATTGCCGAGTCCGAGGCGCGGACAAAAGATCTGTAAAGAAATAGTGGTAAGGTGGGGTGGAAGAGCTGGTCTTGTAGAATATGGTTGATGCATAATCTATTAGAGAGTATTGCACACGTACTTTTCAAACATATGAGCACACTTTGAATTGAGAAATAAAATAAATGTTTTTTACAATGGCTACTTCAAGAATTAAGAATAAATAAATAAAAATAAAAAGAGAAGAAGGAAAAAATACAGCGGCGTTTTAAATACAATTAGTTCCATCATATGCCACTTTGATAAAGCCGGGTATCTGTAAACATAGAAGTCAGTTGGTAAACTACGTCACAGCACGATAAAGGGGAGTGATAAATCATAATAGTACACCGATTGGCTCTCACTTTTTTCTTTCTTTTTTTCTTCTTTTCTTTCCTCTCTCCTTTTCCCTCTATGAGGCAGTCCGGGAACTTCATTGACCACAATCTTTTCCATTTCTCTTTGTCTCAAAAATATGTTCAAAAATGGGTATGATTTATGTCTCATCAACGTCATGTTTTAGGTCTAGCTACTGCCTTCACAGTCCAAAGCACACAGTCTACTCCTCAGCAACACCGTTGGGCCATGCTGCAAGAATCTGCCCACGACACTCGCCAAAGCCAAGACGTTGGCCATTTGCTTCACACCAGCCACGGAGAACCACCTCGTCACCGTCCTCCAAGAATTTCCTCTCCACACCCCCAACATTGAGAGACTTGGACCCACCGCCTGTAATCTCCAACAAGCTGCCTTGTGTTCCGTCATCGGGGCCGCTGATTGTGCCAGATCCCAGGAGATCACCGACGTTCAATGGGCAGCCGCCGACAGTATGGTGTGCCAGCATCTGCGGGAAGGACCAGAGAAGATGGCGGCCGTTGGAACGACTGACAACAGACGACGAGGCTGCACCCTTTGGCTTCAAGTCCACCTCGAGATTAATGTCAAACATGGGTTTTGGCGCTGCCGTCCGCGGGTTTCAAGTACGGCTGCACCTCGCTGGTGTTTTGAATTCCGTCCACCCTAAACGACTCGAGGGCGTCGGCAAGGACGACCCAGGCGCTGATGGTGGATGCAAAGTTCTTGGCGTTGAAGGGGCCCAGAGGCACGTACTCCCAGGCCTGGATATCACGGGCCGACCAGTCGTTCAGCAAGACATAGCCAAACAAATGGTCTTCGGCCTTGCCAATGGGAACAGGCGAGCCCAGACGGTTCGCCTTGCACACAAAGGCACCGAGCTCCAGCTCAATATCGAGACGTTTGCTGGATGGTAGATGGGTGTCTTTTTGTCGGTGTCCAAGATCTGGCCCCAGGGGCGACGGACAGGCGTGCCAGAGACAACGACAGATGAGGCGCGGCCGTGGTAGCCGACGGGAAGATGGGTGTAGTTTGGCTGGAGGGCATTGGCCGGGCCACGGAAGAGCACGCCGACGTTGAAAGCGTGATGCTTGCCAACGTAAAAGTCCGTGTAGTCGCCGATATGCATGGGCAGGTGCGTCTGCACAGACGAGATAGGAGCAAGACTGGCACTGCGGAGCTGTGCGTTATCTTGCAGGCGCTCTCGGAAAGGACCGTCCTTCACGAAGACATCGTGGAGGTATGCGCGGACTTTTTTGTGCAACGGGCGACCAAGAGCGGCGAAGGAGTTGAGCGTGGGTTCATCGAATAGATGCAGGTATGGCTGGATGTCCGCGAGGCCAGAGAAACCATCAAACTCGGAGAAGACGACCAAGTCAAGGACCTGGTCTCCGATAGCAACTGCTGCGCGCGGTGTTGATGCGCCTGAGTATGTGACGATGCCAAAGGGGATGTTGATGAGCGAAAAGTCGCTACCAGCGGGGATGTCCAGCCACGATTCGGCCATGTTGCGATGGTTGTCTGGTGTGGGACAATAATTTGGGTGATGCCGTGGTTGGTGGAAGCGGTCAGTCGAGAAAAATAAAAGACTACAGATTTTGTGACGCGCGACTAAGCTATTTTTATTGTGCAGTTCCAACACGCTTTGCTTTTCAAGGGCAATTGGTAAATGACGTGAACTGTATTTTGGTTCGCGGAACAGTTAGTACTGTTGGTTGCGCCCCGCTAACCGATGCAAGCCGTGTTAGCGGAATAGACAATAAGCCGGAATGGCACCCGCTGAGGTTTCCGTACATTCCGCCTCCCGTTTCCGCCGATAATGCGGGGTTCCGCCAGTGGCCTTCACTGGAACAACGCAGAGCACGCGAAGGGCGACGCTAGCCGTTTCTTAGTGTCATCTGAATGCTGGGGTAAAACAAAACGTACCTTGGAGATCGGTAAATTTGCAGGTCATATGCTCATTAACAATTTGTTGTTTTCAAGTGACAGCACAGCCGAAAATACCGTACTCTCGTTACGCCTTTAATGACCCATATTATGGCGAGGTCACCGCAATTCGCCCGACTGGTCACTTAATCTGTCTGATGTGCGATTAGTGGTCCAGCATAACGAAGAGCACGATTCACCATGACAGCAACCGACTTTTCAATCGCAGAGTTGACTCTCTACACATACTTTCGTTCCTCATGCTCGGCAAGGGTGCGAACAGCGGCTGCCCTGAAAGGCATCACATTTACGTCGTCCAAGTATGTGAATCTTCTCAAGGGAGAACAGTCGGCACCCGCATTCAGCGACAATGTCAGTCCGTGTGGTACGGTACCTGTCCTCGTCGTGAGTCTCCCTGATGGTTCGCAGGCGACTATTCGCCAGTCGGGGTCTATTCTTGATTTTTTCGAAGAAGCTTTCCCGGATAAGCGGCCCCTGATGCCCGGACTCGACCAGCCCCTGCAGCGGGCCACCGTCCGTGATATCATCAACATCCTCGGTGGGGATGTACAGCCAAAATCCAACTCGAGCGTGATCCGCCGGATGCAGGGCCTTGGTATAGAGGGAGCGGACTGGTGCAAAGAGATCATGACTCCAGGACTGCGGTCTGTCGATACAATTTTGCGAGAGAGTGCTGGAAAGCACTGTGTCGGCGACGAGATTACGCTTGCAGACGTGTTTCTTGCACCGGCCTGCGAAGCGGCTCTGCGCTGGGGCGTTGACCTGACGCAATTTGAAGCCGTCTCTCGTGCGTACAACGCGTGCAAAGACCTACCAGAGTTTGTTGCGGCAGATTGGAAGCACCAGCCTGACACACCGGACCAATTCAGGGCGTCGTGAAATCATTCAGAAATGGCACATATTTTTTATAGTCGGGTTTCTTCTTGACTAATTTGATAACGATGGTTTTTTTTTTGCAGCACCCATCTATCTGTACGTGATAATGAATAATTATAGCATAAAGAGAATGGATAAGCTTTTTCTTAAGGTTTGAATATAGCGAGTGGATACATCGATATTGTAATAGATACAGTTGCCGCCATTACCCCAATGTACAGCCAGCTTCCATCTGTGCTTACCGTCATTGATAGCCATGCTGATTAATAAAGTGCACCAAAAACTCCGGTCACCCCCATGCAGGCAGAATGCGGGCATATGTTGTGTAGAAGGAGGCCATACTAGGGCATTGTGCTTTGACCATGATGGGCAGAACGCTGAATCCAACCCCATGCGCGAAAAGTACGGCCCATAAAGCAATACTGAGCACTATTGGATCCGGGATTCCTGTCGATTTTGTGAGAATGACAAGGAGGAGCCCACGCAAGGCAAATATTGACGCAAACGTGACGCGGGAACCTAGCAGAGAGTATATGGAGGGCGCAATGATGCCCCAAGAGCTAGGAATGCCATGCTGCTAGAGAGAAGATAATGGATAGCGTCTCCATACGAGGCAGCGGCAGGTACAATTGTCGAGAAAACCGCCATACCAGGGAAAGCGTTGATAAAGAGGAGGAGAGAAAAGGAAGAATGCAGTCTTGTGGCATCAGGGGCTATTTGTTCCATCGACGGTTCTGCGTTGAAAGGAAGAACGGCAACCGTGATCAACGCAACAGCTGCAGATAGCAAGCCGCCCATTGACACAATATATCCCAGCCTCTCTGCATCCAGAGTTCTGAAATCAATGTATCGAGTCAGAGCAATACAGGTGGCTGATGCAGACGAAAAGCCTAGAGGTCCAATTGCGCTGCGGGCAAGCGGCTGAGTAGGTAATCCTTGGCCAACCATGACGATGACAGCCAAGTAGGTGATGCCGACTCCGATACCGCCGAGAACGACGGCGAGTAGCAGGCCGAGGAGAGCAGAGTGTGAGGAAAATGGGCCCTGCTGTAGAAGATATCCCGTGATCGTCAATGCGATGGCCCAGAGTGCAGTTCCAGTAGCTGTGGCTGCATGGCTCCCCAACTTCGTGATCAATGCGGCACCTACGCGTGTACTGATAGAAAGGCCAAAACAAGCGATGGCAAAAGGTGCAAGAGACTGAGAGGGTGACATATGGGGAAATAAACGAAGTAGCTCGGCCTGTATTGTGTTGATTCCGTTAGAGCATCCCAACCGTGAGCATGTTGCTAAACGCCACAGAAGCGACAACGGCTGTTGATGGTCGGACCACGATGTGTCGTATGCAGTCAAATCTGATGTGGAAGAAGAAGCATAAACTATTCTGTCTCGTTCTTTTCTATTCGAGCAAACAAAAGAACAAGTGAAAATTTATTTTTCAATTCAAAGTGACGCTGTAAGTTAAGTATTGGAGGAGAGGGGACATTGGATTTCTTTGCCATCTCGGTCAAGAGGATCCCCAAAGGCCCTGTACCAAGTGAGGATTGGCACCGTTTGCAAGCCTATTAGTGGATGCGAGGGCGTTTGTGCGGGGCTCTACTGTGGCGTTGGTGGCGTTGATCCACCCCTGGATCAGGGAGGATATCGCTAGCAACTCCCGAATCCGAGTGTGCCCCAGCCGCCAAAGACGGGCAGTAGCTGCCGTTGTTAGCGGCCTGTACCTGCTCTTGGCCTGTTCCTGTGTTGGAGCCGACCCGACGCCGATAAAACCCCGAGGGAGTTTCTGGAAATAGCCAAAAAGATATACTTTTCTCATTCTCACAGCTTCTCTCTTTGATTTTCCTGCTGCAAGCCTGCACTCAACATTAACACTCGACGACCACCCGCGACAATGGCGCGCGCACTCATTCGACTCGTGGCCGCTACGCCAAGGCGGGCGATCGCAAATGTCTCAAATGACCTCATCGCGGGGCATTCTCACCACAACGACTACGCCACGCGTCGCCCTCTTGACAACATCTGCCCGCCCAAATGCCGCGCGCTCAGCAACACGACTTACAGCCACACACGGTAGACGGACGTTCAAAAAGGATGCTGCCGCTGTGCCGCCGCCCGTTCGAGGCGCCAACAAGGTGTACAAAACCGCCGACGATGCTGTCGCCGACATCCCGAGCGGATCCGTGATTTTGAGCGCCGGTTTCGGCCTGTCTGGCGTTGCAGAGACTCTAATTGGTGCACTGCATCGTCGTGGGCCCGAGACATTGCACTCTCTAACAGCCGTGTCCAACAATGCTGGTGTAGAAGGCAAAGGTGGCCTAGCCGTGCTGACAGAGGCCGGCCAAATTGACCGTCTCGTCATCTCCTACCTCGGCAACAATAAAGGCCTTGAGAAGAAGTACCTCACGGGCAAGATTGCAGTGGAGCTGTGTCCCCAGGGCACGCTGGCAGAGCGCATCCGGGCGGCTGGAAGTGGCATCCCTGCCTTCTTCACGCCGACCGGTGCGCACTCCCTTCTCCAGGAAGGTGAAATTCCCGTTCGTCTCAGCCCTGATGGTGGTGTAAGCTGAGCGCGGCCGTGTGCGGGAAACGCGTGTCTTTGACGGCCGGACGTTTCTCATGGAGCCTGCCTTCCGGGAGACGTTGCCATTCTGCGCGCCCACAAGGTGGACCGTGCCGGCAACTGCGTGTTCCGGTACTCCACGAAGGCCTTTGGCCCGCTCATGGGCAAGGCAGCAAAATTGACCATTGTCGAGGCCGAGAACATTGTCGAGCTGGGCGAAATCGATGCCGGTGAAGTCGACCTCGCTGGCATCTATGTTGACCGAATTGTCCCTGCAACGGTACCGAGCAAGATTGATATACTCAAAACCCGCGAGCCGGAGGCGAAGAAGGACACCCCTGCCGACGGAGCTAAGACACCCAACCCTGCTATCGAGAAGCGGCTGCGTATTGCCCGTCGTGCTGCCAAAGAGCTCCATCCTGGGTTTTACGTCAATCTTGGCGTTGGTATCCCGACACTGGCACCGTCTTTTCTGCCACCCGAAGAGAAAGTCTGGATACAGTCCGAGAATGGCATCCTAGGAATGGTATGTGAGACCATATTGTACTCGAAACGGTTTAACGTACGATACTAAAATGAACAGGGCCCATATCCTCTCCCCGAAGAAGTTGATCCGTGAGTATTTCAACCACCTGCCTGGTCCACAGTCTCCTGAATAAAGTTTAACTGACTCCAATAGTGATATCGTTAATGCTGGAAAAGAAACTGTGACCCTGGTGCCCGGTGCCTCCACATTTGACAGTTCTGAGTCTTTCGGCATGATTCGCGGTGGCCACGTCGACGTGTCGATCCTCGGTGTAAGATCATACACTTCCTTTATTTTTCCTGAATGATGCTAACAGTCTATCTCTCCAGGCCCTTCAAGTCAGTGCCACGGGTGATCTCGCCAACTACATGATTCCCGGCAAGGTATTCAAGGGTATGGGCGGTGCCATGGATCTTGTGTCCAACCCGGATAAAACCAAGATTGTCGTTGCTACCGAGCACGTTGCCAAGGACGGCTCATCCAAGATTGTTCAGGATTGCTCACTTCCACTTACGGGTGCACGTGTTGTCAGCACCATCATCACAGATCTTTGTGTTTTCCAAGTTGACCGAGTCGGTGCAGCGGCCTGACCCTGACAGAGTTGGCGCCTGGTGTGACTGTCAACGATATCCGTAAAAACACGGATGCAACGTTTACCGAGGCGGACAGTTTGAAGGCAATGGAGTAATGGACCGTATCCACGGGAGTACTATGGATGAGATCCAATATTAAATTAGTGTTGATTCACGTTCTAATAAAAAAGTACAGCGTGACAGGGTTGCGATCAAGACTGTATGTAAATGTCACATTGGATACTATAGCATAATATAACGCTAGAAATGTGGAAGAAAAGACATCCAGTCTATAGCTTCGAATGCCGCACTTGGAAGCGATCTGAGGTTGATAATATCCTCTAGAATTATATACATTCGCGCGCAAATATATAAGCGCCAAGAGGAATGAGAAAGACTGCAACTAATATTGGTATGCTTTCAGCCGGGTTCTGGTCTGATGAGTTGTTGCAAAAACGTCGCGTCCTGCGTGATAGGCATGGGAGTCTATGAAATTGATGGGAAACGGCGTAAAGAAAATTTTCCATTGATGCCTCGACAAGAACCTCTCGTTCTGAGGTTTGTATATCGGACCTTTTTTGCTCAGTCGCTGTCGTGTCTTGTGGAAACAGTCCAAATCCGACATAGATAGCTATCCAGGTACAGATCATCGAAATAGGCATGAACACAGCGCACCCACGCCATAGCCATCGCTCGATGTTCGTCGGGAAGTGGAAATTCCACGCAGAAAAGTGAATAGCAGCAAAGCTGAGTTGCACAAAAGCGAGAAGTGCACTGTGCCAGAAACTGAGATGCGAGAACTGATCATCCCATATCTTGTCGACTGGACGCTTCATCGAGTGAAAGTGAAATCCAAACATGTTGGGTATATTGAAGCAATATCTCCACACAAGCTGGAACCAGTGTGGCTCCTCATTGGCAAAGTCCAAAGGAGTGTAGCTGTATGGGCGTCGTGCAATATCGCCGGCAGATGTGAGTATATCGGCAAGAGGCACTTCCAGCTCGATCGCAGTGGTGGATGACACATCCTGCGGCTTCGATCTCCAGAAATAGCAGGTGAACACCGTGCAGAATATGAACGCCATAGTACTCAACTCCAATGTTGTAATGGTCTGTAAGAGGGCAGCTCGTGCAATGACGTTGACGACAAACCATACTAGCTGTATGACCGTCAAAACTCTCGTGAGGGTGTCAAATTTGTTCTTATCCTCGATTTTCAGACTTGTCGATCCGAACACTTTCGAAGTCTACATATCCGTGTTCAACAAGATAGAAGACCTGATCCACTGTCAATGGAAAGGGAACAAAGTCGGATGAATAGAGTGTGAATCCCCCCATGACCGCGTAGAATCCGTGTCGAATTGTCCATCCGTCGAGCCCCAAGTCATTAAACTTGGTGATGGACCTGTTCGCCGCCAGTACTGGCTGAGGGCTGTGTGGAAAATAAACTCGGGTCCTGCAAGAGATTCGCAGAACACGAGAAATTTTCTCCAAAATCTCTCTAACGGTGTCGATTTCTGGGATGGAATGTTGATACAGATTGTGCTCCAACCACAAAGAAAGATCGTTAGAAAGCAGCTCCAACACAATGTCGAGTGTACCACGCCCCCCTGAGGACGACGTCCAGCCCTGGGTCGAGCTAGACACCTCGGTTGATGTTGTGTCTAGGTTTGACAGGCGCATTCCGTATTGTTGTTGTTGTGCGGCTCTCGGTTGTATATAATTTCCACTCGTGTATTGAATTCTGGTCGTAAGTTGATGGTCGTCGATGAAGTACATATATAAGATGTGCTGGTGCTACGGAGCTACGGGGCAGCGATGCCGCGATGAAACAGAGAGCAGAAATCGGGTACTCTTAACTGTCACCAGGCATACGGAGTACACCCATACCCAATGACTGATTTTTATTTGTGAGTGTTGATTCAGCCGCTCAAGGGTCTAGCCGCTGTGTTGTCCGCACCCTACTCGTTTAGTCGTTGCATTCTGTGTTTTTAACCAGGAAAGCTTGGCCGCACTCTGCATATGAAACATGTCAAACTGCTAAAAATACACGGAGGCGTAAAACTGCGCAATTCCGATAGTGTCTTAGTCAATACTGCACCATTTGGTTAGGCCAGCTAGGTTTCTATGTTACATTTATCTACTCTTAAAATAATCTCTTCCATCAATGTAAGCAATGCGTGCAAAAAAAAAAAAAAAAAAAGGCCGGAAAATAAAAGGAAATAAAACAAGCGCTCGAAAAATCAAAGGAGTCCGGCTGAACAAGGCACTGGAAGATTGTTAGGGACGTCGTAACGTGCAGAATGCCTTTTTGATAAAAATAGTTGCAAGATGCACTTACCCTGTCGAGCCTGTGTTGGGCGGCGGCACAAATGGATACAGTCACATTGCTGCTGTCCAATTACACGTGTTAGCGCTATTTGGGCAGGCCTGTCAATCTGGTCCAGCTGAGGGGTTGAGCGCGTCGAGTTGCGTGTTGATTTGCTACATTGAAAGTGCGGCGGCTATGCCCGCCCACGCCCCACATTAAACCCAGCTTTTTAGTGGTTGCCGAAGCCAGTACGGAGTAGATACAAAGCGAATAGGAGGTGGCCATATGGCCTTCTGCCAAAGCGGTGAGCAACGAGGCCACATGTTTCAGACCATATGGGAAGACCGCCACGCACAGTTTCTGCTGTGAGCAACTTCCAAACAAAACAACACAACATCTACATGCAAACACGATGGAGGCCCACGACAGGATTGCAAAATCCATCGCCGAACGCGTCAAACATTTTGCTGCGCTGAAACAGCCTTTTCGCATCTACCATGGCTCAACCAACAGCACACGCGGCTCGCAACGCCGACCTGACAACACGGTGGATACAAGCAAGTTGAACCGTATCCTAGCGATTGACGTGGAGAATATGACTGCGCTAGTTGAGCCAAACGTCCCCATGGACGCACTTGTCGTTGCCACAGTGGTCAAGGGACTGGTGCCTCTCGTCGTCATGGAGTTCCCTGGCATCACAGTCGGAGGCGGATTCTCTGGCACGTCAGGGGAAAGCTCGTCATTTCGCTTCGGCCCTTTTGATGCGACGGTGAACTGGATTGAGATTGTTCTCGGTAATGGCAATTTGGTCCGCGCATCGCGCATCGACGGAGAGAATACAGATCTATTCTGGGGAGCCGCATCAGCCTTTGGCACACTGGGCGTCGTCACCTGCTCGAAGTACAGCTGCAAAAGGCAAAACCATATGTGCGACTGTCCTACACACTCCAGCAGACAGTGCTCGGTTCCCAAAGACAGATCCAGACGAGATTGGTATGTTTGCTGTCAGTGTCGTACGCAAGTAAACGTGTTGGAACGCATGGACTAACGAAAGGCAGCTCAAGAGCATGTTGACTACGTGGACGGCATCATGTTCTCCAAAAACACTACCGTCGTGTGCTCGGGCAGCTTCGCTGAAACGGTGCCACAAGGCGAAGTGATCAGCCGCTTCACACGCATGTACGATCCTTGGTTTTACGTTCACGTTCGCCGGATGCTCAAGAAACTGCCGAAGGCGCCAAACGAGACCATAACCGAGTACGTTCCTCTTGTGGACTACCTGTTTCGCTACGACCGCGGTGGCTTCTGGGTTGCAAAGTACTCCTTCAACTACTTCCTTGTCCCGTTCAACCGCATTACTCGGTTTGTTCTGAACCCATTCATGCACACGAGAACAATGTATCGTGCCCTACACGAAAGTGGATTGGCAGATTTCTATATGGTACAGGATGTCGGTGTGCCATATGAAAAGGTGGACGAGTTTGTGGACTGGCTGGAAAGTACCCTTGATATCTATCCACTATGGTTGTGCCCTTTACTCCTTGCACGCAGTTCTCCCGATGCAGAGCATGGGTTGCATTCTGGTTTTGCTCGCCTCAGCAAGGACGGCCCTGATGGCCGGTTGATGAACTTTGGCGTGTGGGGACCGCTTCGCTCAGGACTTTCTAATCATGACGCGTTTGTTCACGCAAACCGTCTCCTGGAGCAAAAGGTTCACGAGCTTGGCGGTAAGAAATGGCTCTATGCACATGCATATTACACGGAGGAAGAGTTCTGGGCACATTATGATCGGGAGTCATATGATGCTGTGCGTCGGAAGTACGGCGCTGAATGGCTTCCAACCGTCTATGATAAGGTGAAGGTTGCAGAGAAGAAGACAGATGGTACAAACGGTTTGCTTTCATGGCTTTTGGCCCTATTCTGGAGCATTTGGCCGATGCGTGGTCTGTATGGTGTCCTCATGGCGGTGGTTGGTGGTGACTACCTGATGAGTAAGACACCGGCCCAAAGGTGAAGGCCCTGAAGCAAAGCTGAAGTTATTTCAATGATTTTTTTTGCGCGTAAATTGATATATATCACAAAGATCAAAATAATACGTGACAGTTATATTGAGAGAGACATGGACAGTTTATGCGTGAAGAGGTCGGTAGCCCGATATGGCTTCATAAGGCTAAGATGTTTGGCTACTGACGATGCCAGTTGCCATCGGGGAATTGCGCGCTGTCAACTGCCCAACAAAGGGCCGATCGGGCGTGAGAGTCCATTCCAGCTAATGGAGAAAACTGAAGCACTGTGACAGCCGTGAAACGATGCGCTATGGGATAACTCTTTGCCAGGAAAAATTATCTCGCTTTTGGTCGTAGTGGTAGAGACAATTAACATGATCACGGCTACACAAACAAAACCTCACAATTAAATGGAATCCTACTGCCATTGATGTGAGCTTAGCCTATTAATTAGAGCTGTTGGCGCTTGATTATCAAAGTTGAAAATGCACCAAATCTCACGATGCTAGGTTTGCTTGTCATCGACAACCGGGTGGACTTTTCGCCTCTCGTCCAGCCCTGCCATCCAGACCCATGCTGATACTGGCAGTCTATGTAGATGACTTTTTCGAGTTATTGCGCCTTCGACAACACCCTCTGGTCCTCCCAGTCGCCGTAGTTCGTTGGACACTAAAAAGGGAAGTGAAGCAGTTTAGGACACGTTTGTGGGGCCGCAGCAGTCAATTAAGCTGCACACCTTTCGGTGATGGGTGGTAATATAGAATTGAGAGGAGGATGTGTTTATTGTTCGGGGCTTCTCATCCCCCCAACGGCTGACCTTTCTCAAAAGTGTTTCAGTTGTACGGAGTACGGAGTACGTCGATTTAAGTTTGTTGAAATTGAGTATGGATTCTCCCGTGCCGACTAACACTGAGTTTCCATTTTAGGACTAGCGTATTCAGTTTATGACAGTTGCGGCCCGGCGGTGTCGTTGGACCCTGTGGACCCTTAAGTCCGCTAGCTTATTAGCACTGCAATTGCGACTTGTTTCTGGAGATTATGGTGCAATTGTGTCGTGCAATCGTGACGAGAGAAATCCATCCGATAATGCAATGGCGCGGACGATTTTTTTTTGTTTTCACAATATGCATTTTGATGACTTCTGCGGAAAATTTCGAAACATACGCGAATGACAAAGCATAAAAGGTGCCTTCTGTTGACTACAGTGCTGCCCCTCCTCCACTTCATTTGAGAGAAGAAATCATTGCGGGGTTGCAATTCGTATCCAGAATCGTCGCATAGTGTGGGACTCTCCTTGAACACATTGCCGATTCGTATAGAAAACAATTGCCGAAATGCAGGACAGATTGTTGTGTTCATCTCGGTCATGTATTATTAATGCTAAAATACGGTATACAAACTCTCTTCACAAACCAATAAGCACCATAAAGAGGCATAATGTGTTCCGAGTCATGTCAACAACTGTTCTAGATAAATCTTCTTCTATTAATTTATTGTCGCAAGTATGCTCTATATTCCAAGACCGATTTATTCCATCCTATTTTTTATGTTTCCCTTACTCGAAACCGGGCACACCAACAAAGTTGGCAATAAAGTCCGCCTTGCCGACAGGAACGCCCTGGGCACGCAGAATTGAGTATCCCGTCGTCAAGTGGAAGATGAAGTTGGGAATGGCCTGGAAAATAACAGCATCCTTTACGCTGAGTGTGACCGGGCTCGAACCACCTGGGTTGAATGTTGCCTTCTCGCTCTCTGCGCGCTTGTTTGCAACATCAGGCGTGACCTTCTTCAGAAGAGCAAGCGCCGACTGAATGCGTGCGTGCAGGTCTGCAAAAGTCTTCTCGTTGTCCTCGAAGGGTGCAATGTTCTCTCCTGTCAGGTGGATGACATAGTTGCGGACGGTCTTGGTGGCATTCTGCACCTGGAACACGAGGGGCTGCTGGTCGGCAATAAGGCGCCGCCGAGGGATACACGGCGTCAGCGTCGACACCGTTGGCCTTTGCGTGGGCCTGAGCCTTGTTCAGGACATGATCAAAAGTCTGCAGACCGCGTGTCAGCACGGGAACGGCAACTTCGTAGACGGAAAATGTAGACATGGCGGGTGTGTAAGAGTAGTGGCGAGGATTTGACTGCGATCGATGTCGGGAAATTGGCCTGGTGATTGGTAATTTTATGTATCAAGAAAAACAATAAAAAGTAGACTTTGAACACGGGAGACTACATGGTTTTATACTAATAGCCTTACTGTTTATCTTCTTTGGATATGCCATGACGCGATGACAAAGTAGGTGACGTGATGTGACCCTCGCTTAGTGTCTTTGGTGAGGTAATTCATCTTCCCCACCGAGAAACATTTGGACTACTTATGGTTGTAAATCAATCCCAGGTCAATTGAAAGCGGTGAAAGGCAGCGAAAATAAAGGGCGCAGGGCTGACATCGCGAGTTTGCAACCATAACCGGCGTCCGCGAGCCACGAGTCAATATGACTGTGCGCTGCTGGTTACCAAATGTAACCTTGTTGTGACTCGTACCAAAGTCGCACTTGGAAACTGGCAACCTTTTTTATTTCTTGCAGCATTGTGACCTTGTGTAAAGAAGGTTATGTGGAATACTACCACCAATGAACCTTATGACTCGAGACATTTGAGACCTGTTCTGGACTGTGGGCGTTCCTGGCAGTCCCCAGATTCCGTCATCAATCGTTAAGTCCTTCTACCGATGACGAGATTTGTAATTATAACTGCTAAGGCACACTCCAGCGATTTCATGCCCCTCGTCTAGCCATTTTGGGAAAGGCCACCAACATGACCGGCGTCGCTTGCCTCTATCGCAGCCATTCAGGGACACCTGTAACCTGGTTGAACAAAGAAATGTCGGACGCGTGCAGTACGTCGCCAAAAAGGTCGACATCTTCCAAGCCCAAAAGAACTAAAGACGCAATTTACGGTAGCCATTAGTAATGGAAGGAAAAGAAATGCATGTGTAGTGTGTTGATTACGTACACTTGGCGGTGATGGATGGTCCAGTCCCCTGAGGCGTGCGAACCATGGGTGATCGGGCGTCTGTGTGCCAGCACTCGTAGAAGTTGGTTCGCTAAATTGTTAGTCTCGAAGCACTAAATTTACAGCTGGTTTGAGAAAAATCGTACCTCCAAGGACCAACAATGCCGTTTTGCTGGAGATTGTTTTTTATCTCGCGCAACTACATCACGAGGAATTCGGTTAATGATCTGGAAAATTGAGGGATGTGAATAAAAGGGTAATTTGATCATTGCATAGATCATACCAAAAAAGATGCTGGCGCATAAAACCTTGCGAGGCGCTCGACAAATATCAGGAGAACACGGAAGTACTCGACGCGTTCGGCCGAATTTGCGACATCGTCAATGATCGCAGATTGTGGAGTTCTGGCGGTCGTAGAATACATGAGTTGAATCTTGGCGCTGGCATAGCAGAGCATGGAAAGGCTTGGATCAAGAATTGTGAACCCGCTCAATTTTGTGCCAAATCCGTCCAGAGATTCACTAACCCAGAAGAGGTCACATCCTCCACAGCCTGCAAGGTCCGAACCATCTGGCGTGCGTGAAGTATACACAAATTTTGTGTCTGGTCGAGCCAACCAGGCGGTGCCAACTGGAAAAGGGCTTGCAAGTGCGGTTGCTCTGCATGAGTCTGTAAAGCCAAGCGGTACAACTCACAATGAAGCATATCAAACCACAGGTGCAGCATAACGAGTGGGCCAAGATGATAGTGCGGCGTGTGGTGACGACTGAACAGAACGGCTCGTGTAAGACGGAAGCGTGCTGGAAGCATGGTTTGCCACTGTGCCAATTTCCGGAGGCAAAGAAAGTAGTCTGAGGACGGATCCCACGGTGGAGGAACGGTGGAAGTGCCTGTATCAGACGTCGAGAGAGACTCAATATACCGAAGAATCATGTATCGAATACCGACGAGAGCCACATAATGACCCATGATGCCAACAGATTCGTAGGATGGGGTGACGGAGCCTAGGTCATCTGCCTCCAGAACCGGCACCGGTGTTGTACAAGGAATATCGAGGCTATCAGATTAGAAATGCCAGACTGTTTGGTTAC
The DNA here is from genome assembly GCA_016097105.2 of Sporothrix variecibatus. Classification (NCBI taxonomy): domain Eukaryota; kingdom Fungi; phylum Ascomycota; class Sordariomycetes; order Ophiostomatales; family Ophiostomataceae; genus Sporothrix; species Sporothrix variecibatus. The sequence continues at coordinate 92,399 of JADMNI010000001.1, read as the reverse complement.
TTGGAAAGCGGCAAAGAGACCCACTCGTAATTGTAATCCTCACTCGGCAAGGACAGTCGAAGACTTGTTGCCGGACAAAAGGTCAATTCTGCAAGGCCAGTTGCAGTCGCACGGTCTACGCTGTAGCATGCAAACATAACACGACGTCGTTGCTCAGCTGTAAGCCATGAGCTGCCTGCCGTATCCGCGTTGCCGACGCTGTGAGCCCAGCGAGTCTCGTCAAAGAGCTGTAGTTTCAGAGCAAACCGGTTTGCCAGCGCGGCCAGTAGAAACGCTTGGTTGAAGTCGCCACTGTAGGCAGCGTTTTTGCAGAGAAGCAATGCCGCCATGGCCTTGTCAATTGTCACTTTTTGCGCAAACAGGAGCCGGCAAGCTGCCGTTCGAGCCCATGTTCGCGATCTCGTGCGCGGAAGTGTACTTGTGAGATGTGTATTGTCGACAAAGCGGGCGCTGATAGCACATATGGCCAATAGTAGTGTGTCCGAGGCTTGGTTGTCTCGCATCTGCTGTCCCAACATCCCACGGTGCAGGAAAGCATTTGCCTGATACGGGGCGACATGTTCGAAAAAGGCGTTGATATATTCATGCACATTCTCTGGGACAACGTCTGACACGTCTTGGCCTTTGTTTCCATGTTCACCATCGGCTGCGTGTGAAGGGTGAAGGCTCAATCGAGAACGGTTCCTGTCAAGAGGATCGTCGTGGACTTGACGCGACGGTGTGTCTCCTTGTGTTGCTCCTGGCACAGCATGTGGCGGCACAGTGTCCCCATCCGCCTGTCTTAAATCTGGCTGCCACGCGACGCCGGTAACTGTGTTGTCGTTTGCTTCATCGACCAGTTCGCTATCTTCGCCATGATTGGGTTGAAGTCCTGGCGAGGTGAATACTGCAGGTTGTGGAGGCCGTTTTCTGTGACCGTTTCTCCTCCTCGCCAGCTCGATACGTTGCCGGGCAGTCGGCGTTAAGCGGGCCGCTCCGCTGCCGTCATCGTCGCGGTAAGCGCATGATAGGTTGCGCGTGTGGCAGCGAGCACATTTTGGCTGCGCGCGTGTGCATCGGCTCCTTGCAACACGGCACTGTTCGCAACTATAAGAAGCGACCGGTGGAGAGGGGAGAGGCGCCTCTATCTGTGTACCAGGCGTACCATAGTCACAGACTAGAAACCGCTTTTTCGCAGTTGGTGCATCCCCCAGACTTCTCATCACACTTGATCTTGCGAGCACGACATGTCAAACAGCCTGGCGAGATGCGAGAGAGTCGTCAGAAACATTGTACAAAGGATGGTCAAACAAGACACCAAAATACTTACCAGTGCGAACGCGCTTTGATTTTTGCCGCTGTGTCGAGGTATCTCTCCACACTGCTTCGCCTGTTCCGTAGGTAGGTATGGCTCGCGTGGGTGTTGCCATCGCCGCGAAAAGGATTGTATGCCAAAGGTCGGGGCTCTCGCTTCGCCTTTGTCGGGAAAAGAGCTTCGCGGTTTTGACGGGTGATAGGGACAATTCAAGATTATCAACAAATGGATCCTTCAGTAGACGGAAGCAACGAGAAAAAGATAGTTGAAAGAAGCGAATTGGTCCGGAGCGCGCGTGCGGGCGTACTGTGTACAGACGACTTGAGACGAACAATCGTCATGTTCCTCCGACTCTCTCAATATCTCAGGAAATGTCATGGATGCTGTCATGGATGCGCTAACCGTTTACGACAAGCTGCTCGCCGTTCTACGGAGAGCACAACGGTAAGTTTTGTGGGGATTTCTGAACGCGTGGCAAGAAATCAAGGCACCTTAGTACTAAACTGGATGTAGTACGTTGTCGGCTGTGCAGGCGAGGAATCCGGCACCTACCTCCCTGCGAGGCGAAATCCCCGGTGAACTACCGACAATGTGCACGCAGTCCGAAGCCGCATTTGCGACGCAAACAAATAAAATAAGATAGATTTACGACGTACCTATTTCAACTTGGCCGTGCCCATCTTGAATGACTGTGAGTTTTATCTGATGACTTTAGATCTGATAACGAGAAAGCTACCGCAACAACACATTGGCAATCCTTCCGACACTCTTTGAAAATGACCATATCCAGCCCGGTACAGATCGAAACTGGCTTTGTGGCGGGCATCAATTCAGACCACAAGCCAGACGTCACCATCTTTCGAGGCATTCCATTTGCAGCATCGACGGCCAGTAGTAACCGATGGCGAGCACCACAGCCAGCACCCTCATGGGACGGTGTCCGAGACTGCACGGAATTCGGTGACATGGCGCCCCAACTGCCTCCTGGTCCTCTCTACTGGACAGAGAAGCCGCCATCCCAGAGTGAAGATTGTCTCAATTTGAATATCTGGACTCCAGCAGGGCCAAGTGATGTCGGCAAAGCCCGCTATCCCGTGTATGTGTGGATCTACGGCGGCAAGTTTCTCTGGGGTGCCGGCTCGGACAACAACTTTGACGGAACCTCTCTTGCGGCCAAGGGTGTTATCGTTGTCACATTCAACTACCGACTGGGCATTCTTGGTTGGCTGGCACACCCAGAACTCTCCGCCGAATGCCCTGGTGGACACAACGCCTCTGGAAATTATGGCCTGCAAGATCAGATTGCCTGTCTGCAGTGGATCCAGCGAAACATTAAAGCATTTGGCGGTGATCCAGGCCGGGTAACAATCGGTGGACAGTCTGCTGGGTCGGCTTGTGTTGGCCTCCATCTTTACGGACCCCAAAGCAAGGGCCTCTTCCACGGTGTTATCTCTCAATCCGGCACAAGACACCCACGCGACCCGTTGATCTCCTGCCTGGCACCATCCTACCGAACAAAGGAGCAAGCAGAGCGTGAAGGCGTGGAGATTTTCTCAGAAAAGGGTGCGACCTCGGTGGATGACATGCGTTCTCTCGACCTGGCCAAACTGCTTGAAGGAAATCACCGCGATGACACCACAATGTGGGGTCCCCCACCATTTTATCGTGCGTGTCTCGACGGGTGGCTATTTCCACGGACGTACGAAGACACGTTACTTCAGGGAACCATGAATGATGTGCCTATCCTGAACGGACAAAACAAGGATGAGAGCGGAAACTACACCCACCCCGATTTCAATGACAAAGATCTCGCCGAGGCGGCACAAGCGAAATACGGTGCGTTTTCTCAACGTTTCTTCGACCTCTATGGGGCTGAAGGCTCGCCCTTGGAGCAATGGAATGCTGCCTGCCAAGACAACTCTCGTGTCGGCCCTCACCTTCACTACGATATGTGGAGAAAGCATGCCAAGTCCGATATCTACATTTACCACTGGACTCACGCACCTCCCCCACGTCGTGGCTTCAGAACCGACTTCCCGGTCCCAAAGGCAAAAGGTTATGTATTTTTCAACGGCTCGCGGACAGGGGCCTACCATGCAGCGGAAATTCCATATGTCTTTGACTCTTTGTGGACGGCCCCAATCGATCCTTTCACAGAGACGGATCGAAAGGTCGCAGATATGGCGAGCGATTTATGGTCCGATTTTATCAAGACAGGCAACCCTAATGCCGAGTCCAAGTACATACACTGGCCATCTGCGGCTCAGGACAGCAATCATGTCATGCGCATCGGCGAGACACTGGAGTTGATTCCAAATGCCAAGAATAAGGAGAGGGAGCAGTTCTGGGAGGACTACTTTGCAGAACAGAAGATTTGGTAGATTTCTTGTGTCGTATAGATTGGACTACTCATTTCAGTTGGCTTTGTTGCTCTCTGTGACCACATATCTTTGTTGCAATGTTTCATCTTCTCCAATGTCTTGAGTAAAGAATTATTGGCTCGACGGTGCCGGATCCATCCAAAATGATTACGTATAGTTTGATGACTTGTTCGTTACGTTGCCTCTCTATAGCCCGTATTGAAAATTATTGAAAATATCGGGGGATGGATGTAAGACATAGTGACGGTAGGGAGACGGAGAGAGTGTAAAGAGCATGTCTTCATGGTGAAATCCGAGAACTTGAAGAAATGTACAAAATATTGAATTCTATGAATTTTATCACCAGTTTTTTTAAAACATATTTTATTTCTTTTGATCCATTTCGCTTTTAGAATTTACTTTTGATTTCCCACTGTTTTTTTCTTTAGTCATTTTTTTTGGAGGTTTTTTGGCGGTTTTTTGTTTTTTTTAAGCTTTGAGTTTTTTACGTAGAATTGATTAGAAAGGCCTTATTCTGTCTTCTACTACAAATATATATATATAAGCTAGGAATCTTGAAAGATATACCATGCATAGCTTATAACGCTGTACAAGCAAAGTTGACAACAAAATAAATAGGAATGCATCGTTGCTTTTTTAAAAAAAGACACCAGCTAATGACGTAATCCCACTGATTGCAGAAATAGTAAGATGTGAGATAAGATAAGATAAGCTATCATTGGATACTCATATCAATAATGCAGACTATTGCAAGAAACGAAGTGGATGGCTATAGAGAACATAAATATTCTGAACTGCAACCTGTATTTATTAAAGCGAAGGATGCACGGGCACTGGGACCTAAGAATCGAATAAAGATCAGTCTATTCTATGTCTATTAAGTTAGCCTTTCAATATAATGCTCTCCCTTTGCTTTAACTACTTTGGCTCTATTGCGTCCTCTGTGACAATAGGCGCATCTTGCTTTCTCTTGTGGAAGATGCCCTTCGCTTTGTTTTTGTCGACCCACTGTTTACCTTCCTCCTGTAGTTTTATGTCATCATCGCGTTTCAAAGTGTGCCCTTTGATCATGAAAAGAGTGACGAAGAACGAGATCCCAGAAAGTGGAATCATGAAATAGTAGATGTTGCGGATACCGTTTGCTATTGCCGGAAGGTCAGATTCGAGGTCATGGTGGTCTGTGTATGTTTTTGGCATGGATGCTTGTACTTACTGTACGCTTGGAGGGCAGCATTTGTCTCTTCTGAAGTCAGCCCAAGGCCTCCAGAGGCGATGACTGTGGGATCAGAAACTATCGCATCAATCAAGTCACTCGATATAACTCCCTCCAAGTTATTTCTGAGAGAGAGGGCAGTTAGTAGGCGAGTTATGAAGTAATACTTGCGGCACAGACTTACTTAGTGGTGTTATTGAGGATGGCGGCACAAGCAGCAAGTGATATTGTTCCACCAAGAAGCCGCAAAAAGTTGCGGGTTGATGTTGCCACAGCCATTTCACTGCGTTTGACACTGGCCTGAATGGCAATAAGACTTGTCTGGAACGTCTGCCCGGCACCAATTCCGTTCAGAATCTGATACCCAACAAGCTTTGCGTTCGAAATATTGGGAGAAACTGTCGACAGAAGACCGAGGGCGATTGTCCAGATGAAAAAGCCGACCCACAAGTTCAGTTGGTAGTTTCCCGTCTTTGACACGAGAGCACCAGCAGTGAAGGAAGTCACAGTCTGAACGAGAACGAGTGGTAGAAGTAGAACGCCGGAACGAATGGGAGATGCACCATGCACAACTTGATAAAATTGCGGCAGCTGCAAGACAGATCAGTTGATGCTCATGTTTGGAACGGGGCAGTATGAGAAGCAACATACGTAGAAGAGATTGCAGTAGAACATAAACCCTGTGAAAAAAGCCCCAATGTTGGCGCCAGCAACTGTTGTAATTCTGAAAATGTACACTGCGTCCGTTAGAGTCGGCAAGGTAGAACCTGTAGAATATGCAGATTGACTTACTCGGGATCAGTGGCAATTCAGCAAACTTTATCTCGACGACAATAAAGACAACTGCCAACACCGCCCCGGTGACGAGTGGTGCAATACACCCTGCCGAACTCCATGCATAGACTGTACCACCCCACGAAAGGGCAAGCAGGATCAAGATGGCTGATGTGAACATAAAAAAGCAGCCAACATAGTCAATCTTGGCAAGCTTCCCTCTGATATTGCCCGTGACCTTTTTGAATGGCAAAACGAATGCCACAACCAGGATGGCAATACTGCTGAGAGGGATATTTATGTAGAAGCACCATCGCCAAGAAACCTTTTCAGAAAAAGCACCACCAATAAGTGGTCCCATGGAATTTGCCAGTGCAACAACCCCGCCGAGCATGCCTTGATAGAATCCTCGTTTCTCAAGAGACACAACATCGGACGTCACAATCATGGAAGATGTCATGATACCGCCGCCGCCGATACCAGAAACGGCACCTGTGGGTGTTAGTTAGACGCATAGCCGCCTAGCACTTAGCGAGCGGCACAACTCACGGAAAACGATGAGCATGGTCATGTTTTGCGAGACTGCACACAGAACAGACCCAAGCAAGAACAAGCCCATGCTGCCAAGAAGGATGGACTTTCGTCCGAAAATATCTGATAGGCGACCATACAATGGTTGGCAAGCCGTTGATGTCAAAAGATACGAGGTGCCAACCCATGACGATATTGATGCAGCGTGGAACGTGCGTCCAAGTGTCGGAAGAGCGGTCGATACACTGCCGCCCAGTTAGTGGCGGTTACTTGGGCTGTGGTTTGCAGAGTGGTATGTACTCACATCGTTTTGATCTAATAACGAACCTGTGAACTACTTGTTAATAAGGTATTGAAATAGGGGTCGTTCAAGATATCCCGGAACTCACAGAAAACGGCACATCCGAGTCCAATAAAAACAAGAATGAGTTGTCGGAACGGTAACAGATTTGTCTGATCCTGCAACATGGTCTTTTTATTTTGCTTTTTAACGTCTGGGGATGGCACTGGTTCTTCCGCAACCTTAATACTTTCGCAGCGGATGCCATTGTCATCGTGGCCAGTGCCATCGCCGTTTGTTTGTTGTACCGAGTGCAGAGACTCATTGCTTGAGGGACTGGTTTGCTTTTCGATGTCTGCAGCGTTTGCGAAATCTGCAGTTTTGGTCGCCATCTTTCGCGTGTTTCTGATATTTGTTGTTAGGTGCGCAATAGATGCTATTGGTGTAGCCTATTCTGTAGAATGTAGAGGCATCAGATCGAGCGTTGAATCGCTTTTTGATCTTTTAGGGCTTTCTTTTCGTTCCCCACGAAGGTCGACTAGTGGTCCGCCGGTGCCGAGATGGGTAGATGATCATATCAACCGCATACAGCTTGTGGTCAAGGCAAATTGATATTTTCCAGCAACTGTGGGCTAACAGGAGAATGTATCGAGACCGGAAAACGGCATAAATGTTGCCGATGACGCGAAGCTATCGTGAGCCGGGGCGATCGCCACGCTTGACAAATGCAATGGTACTGGACGACCTCGCTCACATTAGCGGAAGTTCGCCTCGACGTAGCGGGGACCTCGCCTACCCCATTTTCTTTGGCGAGCTCCACTCAATTCTCCACAACGAAACACATCGGATGACTTTCCATGACGGTTGTCATTTCCCCATACTTCATGTGTTCCCCATGGGGTGTCACACTTTCGAAAAAAAAGAATGGCATCTCCTCTCCGCACATCTCGCCTATCAATGGACCTCCTCATGGGATGCTTTTATCACATCGGCTGTTTCGTGGACGGCGACCATATTCTGTCTTGATCAGAGTTCGTAACCGGCAAACTACTTGGGTCATCCGTGCTCGATAATTTCCATGGATGCGGGGAACTGATACATATATCAGGAGGACAGCGCGTCTGTTTTGTGGGATTTGTCTACATCACAGCTCTCTGTCTTTGTCAAGCATCCTTCGACACATTGTTCCGTTTTGAAACTACCACAATGGACGAAATTACAGATAGCAAGCGGATCGACACCGCTCGCTGCGAGGAAGACGAGGGGGCATTCGAAAAGAACGACCGCACGGTGGAGCTCGTTGCAGCACAGCAGGTAACACTGTCAGAGTCGCCCAGCTTGCTGCAAACCTTTCGCCAAGACAAAAAGGTATTCGCTGTTGTCAGTGCTGCTCTTGCCAGTGCTCTCATCCTCGGCACCGATACCACGGCCGTCAACTCGCTCGTCGGCTCCCAGTCATTTTGCTATGTCATGGGCGGAGGCTACAAGAGCAATGGGAAATACGCCGTGACACCAAAGACCGTGTCCATGTAAGTCGAACAAACATTGATCCCGTGTTTCCTTCGTTGCCCTCTTATCTGACAATAACAAATAGCTGGAGCGCCGTGGCTGCACCTGCGCAGGTTCTTGGCCAGTTTTCGATGGGTCCCATTGCTGACTGGTTTGGTCGTCGTGCCGTCATCTACTTTAATGTCTGTGTCATGATAATTGGTGTTATTATCGAGTTTGTCGCTCCAAACTGGAAAGTATTTGCAGCGGCCAAATTCTTGCTGGCATACGTCGCCGGCCTCACACAGGCCACAGCCCCAATGTACATCAGCGAGCTCGCCCCACGTAACGCGCGTGGCGCAATGATCTCCTGTTTCTTGATTATCTGTAAGTAAACCCACACACACCGGAAGCAAAACGATTCTAACGCGAGGATAGCCACATGTGGTGACCTTATCTCTGTCGTCCTCTGTTATGTAGGCCAGCAGGTATGGCCAGAGGCGGACAATAAATGGGCATACCGCATGCCGCTTCTGGTGTGTGTTTGCCTTCCAGTCGTTGTTCTTGTCCTTCAGCTGTTCCTGCTGGTCGAATCCCCGGCGTGGCTTGTGATGCACGGGAAGTCGGATCAGGCCAGAAAGTCAATTCGCTTCATGTATCCCAACCGCACTGACGAGGAGCGGGAGCTGATCTACGCGGAGTACGAATACACTCTCGGTCAAGAGGCAGCTAAGAAAGAACTGGTCAGTTTCATTCAGCCGATGCTCAATGTCGACGCCTCCACTACGGAGTTTGCATCTAACCTTTCAACAGATGAAAGAGAGCACATTTGCGGATTGCTTTCGTGGCACGAATCTGCGCCGAACGTTCTGTGCATTTTTCCCACCGCTGACGGCATCCCTCGCCGGCAATGTCATCACCGGACCACAGAAGACATACTTGTACGTTGGACCACGTCTTATTTGTATTTTGGTGACTTATTCTGACATAACACAGCTTCACTCTTGCTGGACAGACAAACTCCCTCGCATCCACTTGCATCGCCATTGCTCTCCAGTGCGCTGCTATTTTCACTGTCCTCGCACTTAGTGAGGTGAAGAAAGTCGGACGTCGCCGGCTGCTTCTCACTGGGCAATGTGGGCTTTTAATTTCTATGCGTATGTGTCTTTCTGTTCTTACCCTTGAATGTGTGTTTTATGTTCAATCAGTCTCCTAACATGGTCCAGTTGGTATTGGTGTGACTGGCCTTGCGATGAAGCTTCCGTACAACATACAAGCAGGCCACATCATGCTGGCTTTCCTCTGCATCGGCTCTTACAGCTCAACACTGGGTCCCAATGCTTCCGGCTGGATTTACATTGGCGAGTCTGGTTCCATGCGACTCAGAGCAAAGACAACAACCCTCGGTGCACTGGGCAATGGCATTCTTGGAACAATGTACAACATTGCCATACCGTATATGCTACAGCCAACAAGACTTGGTGTTGGTGGTTCAGCGATTTAGTAAGTCTTCTTCTACTATAGCGGGATTACTCTCAGTTTGTCAAATATGCTAACATACATAGCTTTGCTGCCTTCGGCGTCTTTGATATTGTCATGACATACTTTTTCATCCCTGACTTTACTGGTCGGTCTTATGCACAACTGGATGAGCTGTTCAGCCGGAAGATCCCCGCGCGTCAATTTCGAACCACAGTTTGCACTGGCTCGTATGGCCTGGATATTCTTCACCAAGGAGCTGGTGCTGAACAAGCAGAGAAGGGCACTGTTGAGGAGGTTGCGAAGTGATCGTAATAGCGGTGAAACCGGTCAGCAATTCGGTGCGTATCTGGATTTCCAACGACTCAACAGTCGCGTGGTGCTATGCGATGAGTATTTACAACCAGCGGACACAAATATTGACCACAGTAAAATGAACCTCTACATCACGACATGTTCGATAGTTGGCAAATCGTGTAATATAAGTTTTCTGATATGTAAGACGAAAGGATGCAGGCCCGTGTCAGACGTTCCTACGCGGCAACTCTAAATTTAACGTATGGGGACATCACAGCTTGAAATGAGATCTCTATTATAGAAATTGATATTATGAAAATTACAATAGAGTTAAATCATGCTGAAAGTGACAAAAGAAAACAGTCCAAGGACGCTGTGTACAAGATTGTACTATTGTAAAGATATTAAAGGCTAGAAAAGGAAATAGGTAATGATAGTGTAGAAAGGGACAAAGGAGAAAAAGGTATTACACTCCGCTAACTCGGAGTTACGGCTGCCCTCTCTCCATTATCTATTTCCGCTTAGAGCAGCAGCGCCACGACGATAGCATCTCCGTCTCGGGCCCGCGCATAATGCGTGCCGGGTGCATAATGTCGACAAGCTCCTATCCAGCAGCCCATGGCAGTCAAAGCCAGGACGGGTTCTCTAAGATAGAACGACTGTAGGGACAAGGGCCACGAGATGGGTTGGCTACAAAAAATACGGCCGTGCGGCGCCGTGTGTGGCGGTGGAGGTTGCGCGGCGCTCGGCATCGGGAAAAAGCGACGGAAGAGGATTTCGGCCTTGTCGTTGACGAGTGTCGCGTGCGGGCCGTCTGGGAGCCGCAGCAGAGGGAGCATTGGCGGGGCGGAAGGGGTGTGGCTCCGCATACCTTACATGGTGTGCATGATTTCCTACTGGTTCCGTAAAAACTGGACATCCAGTGCGCAAAGTGCGCACTTTGGGGAGTCTGAGCGATATCGCTCTCGCTCTTGCCAACTGGAAGTGGCAAAGACCTTATCAATGCATGGCCAACTCAGCCTGACCTTGTGCCACTGTACACTGAAAATGCTCGGAATAACAGTGGACGGCCTCTCCGCGTAAAGTCGACCAAACATGCAACCGTGCTCCTGGCTTGGACATGATTCTCTGTATTCCATTATCAACATGTAATGGAAGCAGCGTCTTCATTATTACTAGGAACAGAGTAAAAAGACAAGTTTTCGCTCCTAATTGACAGTGTACTTTTCTATTTGTTTCTATTTTAAAATAACAATTCAACAGAAATATCAAAATATCGAGACACCGAAATACCGAAACACCGAAATACCGAAATACCGAAATACAGAATACAGAATACAGAATACAGAAACGAAAAAAAAAATACAGTTTCCGACGAGCCTTGAAGCTTGTGATTCCGCTCACCGTATAAAGCATCCTTGTTGCCTTTCAGATTGGGTAGATCTGAAATGCACGGATGAACAGTTCCTGGCTTGAAAGGCGGAGGTAGAGGCGTGAGAGAGGGAGGGCGTATATTGGAATGTCGTATGTTCAAGAGAGGGAGAAAAAAAAAGAAACAAACGGGTCAAAAAACAGGTCCAATTTGGTACACGCCATTTTGCACACGCCTTCTTCCAGGCTCCCAGAAACCGAATTTAACGACCACCCACTTGTCCTTTTGGAATGGGCTTTATCCAGGCAACCGCAAGACTGACTCCGACCGTAATGGCCCCGATAATCCAAAGCGTCTTCGCGTATGCGGTACCGTTATAACGGAAGATTAGAGCAAAGATGATGCCACCAAGGTTCCCACCCGCACCGACAAGACCAGACACAATACCTATCCAGGATCAGAATTTAGCAACGGGAAAAAAAGAACATTGCATGCAATACACCGATGGTGGACCTACCATTCGCAAACGGATGCACGTGCGGCACGACTGAGAACGTGGCCCCATTGGCCGCCTCGAGGAAGAAGGCCAGCCCCGCCATCAGGCCAAACATGGTACTCTGTGTGTGTGGGTCGGATAGGCCAATGGCGAGCAGGAAGGCGCCGGTCACAACACCCAGGAACGACATCCACAGTTTTTTGCCCCAGACGGAATGGGTGTAACGGTAGATATAGTCGCCGACGAAGCCCCCGGCAGGTCGAAAAACAATATTCAGCAGACCGAACATGGCGGCCCAGTTACCGGAGCCTGTCTGGCCGAGCGATGGGAAGTTCTTGTAGTAGTACGATCCAATATTGGAGTCGATGACGAGTTCGGCGCCTATATGCCCAAATGCCACCGGTTAGCCATGGAATCGATCTTGTCAGACGTGTCAAGCGCCCGCGAAACGGAGGAGCATACCGAACGTGCAGGCGTACGGCGCTGCGAGAGCCAAGGAATGTACGCTGAAAAGAACAGACAACGTCTCGCGCACGGTGGGCGCCACGACCATCTCGCCTTGTGCGATCACCATCTCCGAGGTTGGCGCCTCCACCACGGCAGACTCCAACATTGCAGGCTCTTTCTTGTCCGGCAGCGGCTTGTCCGACAGAGAGCCGTCGGGACGCGCAGCCAACTCGGGCGGTGGCGAGATCGATTCACCCTGAATGACGAGATGCCGCTCTGACCACTTGCCGGTCGGACTGTCGTCACAGAGCACCAGCATGGCGATGGCAACCGCCGTGATGATGATAAACGGCACAACAAACGCAACGCGCCAAGCAACATGGTCACTGAGACCGTGGTCCCGGACCAGGGCGTTGAAGACAGCGGGCATGACAAAACTGAGGTGGCTACGTTAATACAAGCAAGGCCGGCATGGAACATGAACGGGACGAGCGGGGGCGAGCGGGACAACATACTAGGCGACGCCACCGCCGGCATTGCCCCAGCCGCCGGCCAGGGCGTTGGCCGTGCCGACCACATTCTTGTCGAAGAAGCCGGTACACCAGACCTGGCAGGGCACAAAGGTGCCACCGAGAATGCCAATGAAAAAGCGTAGGGCGATGAGGCCATTGGGGCTCTGGACCAGCCCTGCAAGAGCCGTCGGGATGGCGCCGCACAGCAGCGTTCCCGCGAGCACATATCGTGGTCCGAATTTGTCGCAGAGCGGACCGGCCACCAACCGAACCAAAAGACTGAAGAGAAGGTTAGCGAATCCCATGTTCAGTGGACGAGGGAGATGCGTCGTCGAAATCTTACGTTGCTGCGAGGGCCACCATGTTCGAGTTGGCCACCTCCGTTTGGGTCATGTTCAGGTCTTTTTTTTATCGTAATGGTCAACTGATCGTCACCGCGTCAGCATGAATCAGAATGGCGACGATGCTGGTGCGTGGACGACTCACCAGTGGCGGGAAGGCAAACCACGAAAGGAACGCTGTCATAAAGCCGAGCCACGAGAAGAAGAAGACCCGGCCATATTTGTCCACCACGTTGAAAATCGGTACGGAACGGGCCTTTCGGGTGACCGGGTTGACCTCCGGCGACGCGAAGATGGCCACAAGCAGTGTCGAGGCCCTCATGATGTACGCCGCGGTCGTATTGTGGAGTTTGTGGACGGATGTTGGGCCGTAGCAACGGTTTGCCTCTGGGTCGAAGAATGGCAAAGTATGATTGTCCTGGAGGACGATCGTCGGAAAAAAAATGAAATTCAATGGCTGTAATGGTCGTATCACGCCTCGACGGTATTTGGAATCCTATTTTTTTATTCGGATCTGGTAGTACATTGTGGACTTGTGTCATGAGATGGCAAGACAAGGAAAATGCACAAGCTGGGTGTCTGGTCAAATATAATCCTATTTCTACAAAAAGACGCAGCGAGCATGTTCGCCAATGTTCAACAATTGCAGAGCGAGCGTGTCCGGCTGCGATGCTAGGTACTGGAAACACTGGAGACATGCCCGTTTAGGTGTATAGAATGTATTCGGAATCGTATGGCGGCATGTAGAGATAAGGCTCTGCGTGCTTATGGGTGAAGGCCCGCACGTTGCTGTTGCTTAGATAAGAAAGCCACTGGTCTCGGCCATGCCCCCCCTGCCTAGATAAGGGAAATTCTTGCCCTGGCTCTCATGGGCTTTCAAATTTTCGATTTCCACATCTCCGCGGTCCCGTTCATCAACTAGCGACGACCCTATTTGCTGTTTGGGGCGAGGTGGGCTCTTTTATCAGTGACGGAAACCGACATCAGCATCAGCATTGTCTCTGCCCCCCACACGCTCACCCATCGTAGCCCCTTTTAAACTGTTTTCCAATTTTTGCATAGGTGTTTGCAAGACATGTCGAATAGTAGAGACCCAATTGGCCAAGACGTTCTTGGTTCAAACACCCCCCGTGTAGGCTAGGCTGGTTCTGCAATGGCACGAAATGCCTGTCCCGATCTTGGCATAAACACTAGAAGATAATGGCGTAGTTGAGAAGCGTACCGCGATGGCGCAAAAAAAGTTTGTTTCTTTTTTGTTTTTCACATATTTGTTTATTTTCCGTTCATTTTTTATTGTTTTTTGTATTGTATTCGGTTTCACATCGGGGCCGTCAGATCGTCAACTCACTGTCAAGTGCATTATCAAGTTGTCAAGAGTGTAGCTTGAATCTCTTACGTCCAACACAACCGACGACAATATACAAAGGAATACATTGGAAAGCACACAATCTACTGAAAACTGTATTACAGCGTAGACCCCGGTCCAGGAGCAGCCAGCTTCCCCGTGGTACTACCAGCTAATCGAAGTCGTCTTGAGGGCTGGTGGCTGGATCTCTTTCGGCTTCCGACCCTTGCGACCTACCTGGCACTTGCCAAGTTTCTGATCCAGCCGGTCGAACGGTCACAGGTCTCATCCTTCCTGGTCTTCCACCGCAACGTGCCCAGCAACGCGTCCAGCTCCTCGACAGGCGGGAGGTGCAAGTACACCCATCCATCGCTGCGTTCCTCGGCGGCAAATGTAGCGATGCTCAGGGAGGCGTCGCTCGAGCACGTGCCCGGTGCCTCACCGTTCAAGTCAAAGTTGCGCTTATGGTACGGGCACGACACCCAGTACTTGCTCCCGGCATCACCGCCGCTCGATGCTTGCTCCCCCACAAAGCCGTCCGAGAGCACAAAGGCCCGTTTGTGTGGGCACATCTGCTGCGTTGCGTAGTACCGCCCGCGGACGCGGAACAAGGCCAGCTGCGTATCACCGCGCTTGATTTGCGCCGACGAACGCCCTTCGTTAAAGTGCCGTGTCTCGACGACCGGCACCCACTCGAGCCGGGACCACGTATGACCGCGGAAATCCTCTCCTGCGGGTTCAGTGGCCCAGTCAGCGGGTCGGCTCTGGCCGCGCTCCGTCACCGTCTCTACCGTCTCGACGGCCTCGTCCGTGTTGTCAAACTGACGGAATATACGCTGGCGATCCGGGTCTGCGAGAATCTCGGTCCACTCGCAAAAGTACCCGTCTACAAGCTCTTGCATCTGCTTCTCCATTTCGGAACAGATGCCGAGGCGGTCTTCGATAATCACCTCTTTCAGGTAGGCGATGCCGCCTGGCAGACTTTCGATCCACCGTGCTGTCCGCTGAAGCCGCTCAGCGGTCCGGATGTAGAAGATGAGGTAGCGGTCGAGCAACGGGACGACCTCCTCTGGTGGCACGTCTTTGGCAAGAAGCTCGGCGTGCCGCGGCTTGGCACCACCGTTGCCGCCAATGTAGATGTTGTAGCCCTTTTCCGTTGCAATCAAGCCAAAGCTGTCACAACAGGCAAGATAGTTTGCGGTTAGTAAACGAGGGTACCACGTTGTGCAGGGCGGATGACTTGGACAAGCAAGCTCGGACTCACTCTTTGCTTTGCGCCTCGGCGCACTCGCGGACGCAACCAGACACGCCACCCTTGATTTTGTGCGGTGCACGAATGCTTTTGTACCGCTCTTCAACACGGATAGCCATCCCGACACTGTCACCGACGCCAAAACGGCACCATGTCGATCCGACGCAACTCTGTCGGCATCGGTTAATCACAGGGGACGAATATAGTGGAACCACAGGCGGCATCACATACCTTGACGGTCCGCAGAGACTTTGCGTACGCATGGCCACTCTCCAGTCCGGCGTCCACCAAGTCGCGCCAGATCGGGAGCAGGTCCTGCTTTTTCGCCCCGAACATGTCGATCCGCTGGCCACCGGTGATCTTGCAGTACAGGCCATACTTGTCGGCGACCTGGCCCATGGCGATGAGCTGCTTTGGCGTGATCTCGCCGCCGGGCACGCGCGGGACGACGGAAAACGTGCCATTGCGTTGGATGTTGGCCAGGAACCGGTCGTTGGTGTCCTGCAAATCGCGGTGCGGCCGCGACAGCACCGGCTCGTTTGAAGACGCTGGCCAGGATCGACCCCACGGTCGGCTTGCAGACCTCGCAGCCAAGTGATTCCGCAACTGTGCCCGCCTCGCGCATGACCGCCTCAAACGTGGTCAAGCGCTTGACCGCAACAACGTTGTAGAGGTCGACGCGTGACATAGTAAAATGCTGGCAAACTAGACATGGACTGTCAGACGTAGCTGGCCATGTGGGTGTTGTGCATTGGAAGGGCGTAACTCACGATGGTTGGAGACCTCCTGGCCGAGGTCTTTCAAGGTTCGGTTGAGGATACTCTGCACCAGCGGAACGCATCCACCACAGCCCGTTCCGGCCTTTGTGCACTTTTTCAGTCCGTCCATGTCGTTACACGTCCCGGCCTTGACGGACTCGACAATATCGCCTTTTGTAACATTGTGACACGAGCACACCTGCGTGTCGTCGGTCCTGTAAGGCAGAGTTAGATACCGCTGGGCGCAGCCGCTGTGGTATGATGCTCATGGATGCTTACAGGTCGGAACCGTCTCCCTCGCCCTCCTTTTGGGCCCCCAGGATAAACTGGCTCGGCGGCACATCCAAAGCAGTTCGCTTGCGGACCATTTGGGCGAGTTTTGCGTAATCACGCGTGTCGCCGATCATCATACCACCCACGAGATACTGGCCATCGGGCGTGAAGAGATACTTTTTGTACACCGAGCCGAATGGGTCTTTGTAGGTAAGCGCCTTCACCGCCGGCGACAACGCAGCGTCTTCGTGGGTTGTTTTTGGCCCGTCTCGGTCGGCAAAAAAGTCGCCAAAGCTGGCGACATCGATGCCGAGGAGCTTGAGCTTCGTGCTGAGATCGGGGCGGTCGAACTTGCGTAGCTGTCCACAGCGACCCTCCGTCAGGTTTAAAAGACAGCACATCCGCCATCTCAATGCCGGGCGCAATGATGCCAAACGTCTGCTTTTGCCAGCAAGCACAGTCGCCCATGGCATATATGTCTGGAACAGACGTTTGGAGACTGACGTTGTGGTTAGTATAGATGGACACCCTCGCGGCGATGCATTGATCCGTTGGCCACTCGCAGCTCGCCACTTGCTACTCACCTCTCGTCGACGACAAAACCGCCCGTTCTCTCGCCGGTCCTGATTCCGGCCGAATCGGCCAGCTCGTCTCTCGTTTTAACGCCGATCTAGTATGCATGGAATTAGTAACAATTCGTCAACGGCGTTCGCACGGCATCTTTCCTGGGCAATGAGCATCGACGTACCGCGAAACAGACTGCACTGCACGCAACGCGGTCACCGTCCTCAAACGAAACGCCACACACGTTGTTTTGGGCATCAACGTCCACCGCGGCGATCCGCTTGTGGTGCATGACATCCAGCCCGAGCGCGCGGACACCCTCCGTGACCAGACGTCCTGAGTCCGCGTCCAGCTGCCGCGCCAGCAAATAGCCGTTGCGGTCGACGACTTTGATGGACGAGAAACACGCGAGGTCCATCATCGCCTTGGCCGCTTCCAGGCCGAGCAGACCGCCGCCGATGGTCATGCCGATCGATCCCCGGTGGTCGTTGGCGAATCGCATCATGCCTTGGAGATCGGAAATGCGCCGATACACAAAGATGCCATTGGCATCCGGGCGAGCAGCGACCGGGGGCACCACCGCTTCGGAGCCGGTGGCCAGCACCAGAATGTCATAGGACACAGCGTCGCCGGTGGACGTTGTGACGCTCTTTGTGGCCGGGTGGATTGCGGTGACGCGGGTGTTGAGGTGGTAGTTGAGTGCGCCATCCCCAAAGGATGAGTACTGTCGTGTATTAGTGATACTGGTTCGACCCGTCGACTGCTTCCAAAAACACAAAAAAACACCACAACCACCTACCCATTCCCGCGGGTTCAACAGCAGCTTATCCACCGCGCAGTGCTCGAAAAAAGTCGAAAGGCCGACACGGTTGTACGCCAGGTGCGGCTCCTCGCCGATGACGATGACGTTGTAGTCTCGCCGTTTTGCGTCGAGCTTCATCAGCTTCTCTCTGCAATGCTGGATCAGCGGGGGCCTGCATTTGCTTATTGGCTTGAAGCCTTCGTATGGTGGGGAGGACGTACATAAACGACATGGCAACCATGCCTAGGCCGACGACAACAACGCGTGCCCGTCGACGTCCGTCGCCGCCGTTGACGTCGCCGCCTCCATCGAGTCCCTCCGCAGCAAAGTTGCTCTCAACCATGTCCGCTGTGCTTTGCTTTCTGTGTTCTTTGCTTTTTTTCTTTGCTATTTTTCTTTGCTATTTTTCTTTGCTTTCACGGTTTCCTGCAAGTCACAAAAATAAAATAAGACTTGGTACCGAACGACGTCAGCTCGATAGAGAAACGGACAAGGCAGGCCGCCGACGGAACATGCAACAGGAGGGGAGCAGGAAGAACTGTGTCGTACGAAACTGTCAAGCCAGGCATCCAATGAATGGATTCCTATTCCTAGTACGACAATCCGA
The DNA here is from genome assembly GCA_016097105.2 of Sporothrix variecibatus. Classification (NCBI taxonomy): domain Eukaryota; kingdom Fungi; phylum Ascomycota; class Sordariomycetes; order Ophiostomatales; family Ophiostomataceae; genus Sporothrix; species Sporothrix variecibatus. The sequence continues at coordinate 73,893 of JADMNI010000001.1, read as the reverse complement.
GGAGATTGATTCGGTTTGCCAATGTTGGCATGTCACAGGCAAGGAGCCACGACGTGGCATGATACGTTATCTACGACGCTTGCTTCGACACAAATAAAGCCGTGTTGGAAACTGGGCTTCAGCGGAAATGCACCATACACGGCAGGAACCGACACCATCTAGGTGCCGTGGGGGCCCATGGGGACGCCCTCGCAGGTCTGGACTTGTCTAAAATCGTGTTCCTGTTGTGTCCCTGGAGTTTGAACACGGTAAGAATGGTGAAGCTTATCTGACTTTTTTGTCCAAGATTGCTGGGCCAATCAGCGCACGCGCCAGCCTGTTTTGGGTTTCTCCTATCTTTGCGCCGTGTGGCGCGGCGCTTCATTCGTCGCCTTCTTATCAGTATCGCTCTACCTTATCTATGTCGACGTCCTCCACGGAGAAGCAAAAAAAAATTCAGTTCTCTTCTCTTACGATCTTGATCTTTTTTTCCCCACCGTAGTTGAGCCTGGTGCCGGGCAAAGTCATGCAGCCTGCGAAACATGCAGCTTGGTTTTCTCAAGGCATGTCCACCAAGGCCTCTCGACTTCCGTACAACTCGAAGGCTTAGATACTCACAGGGATATTGTTGACCGAGTGCCTCGTTGGGCGCTGCTTTCATATAGCTCAATTGGTAGAAGTGTTTGATTGAAGCCCGGTACCAAACCCGCATTTTTGTATTATGTTTGTTTTGCCGAGTTGTTTTCTTACAGTTTTTTTTTTTTTTTTTTTTTTTTTTGGTTACGCCCAGCCAAATCACCTCCATTCATTTGCACTTTCTCGTGCACTTTCTGTGCACTCTCTCGTGCACTTTCTCGTCCTACCCTTGAGCTTACACAGCTGCAAAGTGAGTGGTGCCCCATCAGGAATGTATTGCCATCATGGCCACCGTCGCAACACAGTTTTGTCTTCCTGGGACCATGCCGCCCGTCGCAACAAAGTCGTTGCTTTTGCAGCCCGAGCAGGAGCATCCTCTTAGCAGGGCAGACAGCCCTGTGGATGTTCCCCTTGCACCTCGTCGGCTGCCAGTGTCCGACGTCCTCGGCAAAGACAAAGATACGCCGGACAACCATGTTGCTCGCGACCCCCGTTTGATTCGTCTCACCGGTGTGCATCCATTCAACGCCGAATCGCCGTTGACGGCACTATACGAGGAAGGTAAACGATCAAATCTTCACTTCTCTTCTTTGTTTCAAAATCACATCACGGCAAATGCTTATGGAACCGCGTGCAAGGCTTCGTAACATCCGTCGATCTCTTCTACGTACGCAACCATGGACCAGTGCCCCAAGTATTTGACGATGAAGTCTGGTCCTGGGAGCTTTGCATTGACGGGTAAGGTTCACACCGTCCTACCTCCTTGCTTGGTCGTCTGTTGCCTCTCTGACACATCCGCAGGCTTGTCGAGAATCCGTTCACAATTACGCTACGCCAGCTGGTAGACGAGTTCGCGCAGATCACCTTGCCCGTCACACTTGTATGTGCGGGTAACCGGCGAAAAGAGCAAAACACGGTCCGGAAATCAAAGGGGTTCTCCTGGGGCCCGGCCGGGCTCTCTACCGCCCTCTTCACTGGCACGCTGATGGCGAATATTCTGGAAAGGGCGCGACCGTTGCGTGGGGCGAAATATGTCTGTATGCTCGGCGCCGACAAGCTGGTAAGGCAAAGAAGAGAATCACACATGCTCCGAGTGTCGTCCGATCCCCACAGCTAATCCATGCACAGCCGAATGGCAATTACGGAACATCGCTCAAACTCAACTGGGTGATGGACCGCAACAGAGGAATTATGCTCGCACACGGCATGAACGGCGCACCACTACGGCCCGACCATGGACGGCCTCTGCGTGCCGTTGTCCCAGGCCAGATCGGCGGTCGCAGCGTCAAGTGGCTTCGGCGTTTGACCGTGACGGCGGAGCCCAGCGACAATTGGTACCACTACTATGACAACAAAGTCCTGCCGTACGTGCGCATTCCGTCACACCATACCAACACGAACCGTGTCTAACGCAGCCGTTTGTAGAACCACAGTGACGCCAGAGCAGTCGGCGGCCGAGCCGGCGTGGTGGCGCGATGAGCGATATGCGATTTATGATCTGAATGTCAACTCTGCCATTGCCCGACCCCAACACGACGAAGTGCTCGACCTCGCGTCCCAGATCACGAATTACACGATACGCGGCTACGCATACAGCGGAGGCGGTCGTCGCGTGACTCGCGTCGAGCTGTCTCTGGACAACGGGAAATGTGAGTTCTCAAGTCACGCACTGTCCGGCACACGGCGCTAACCTCGGATGTCCACAGCATGGTGCCTGGCCGACGTCCAGTATCCCGAGGACCGCTATCGTGACGTTGACATGGATCTCTACGGCGGTCGGCTGGACATGTCCACCCGCGAAACGTGCTTTTGCTGGTGTTTCTGGGCGTACCGTCTCCCCGTCTATGCGCTGCAAAATACCGACAGCATTCTCGTCCGCGCCATGGACGAAGCCATGATGTGCCAGCCGCGTGACATGTACTGGTCGGTCCTGGGCATGATGAACAACCCCTGGTTCCGCGTCGTCATTCACAAAGGCGAGGGCCAGTCGCTGCGTTTCGAGCATCCGACCTCGTTGGCGCCCGGGCCACAAGGCGGTTGGATGGAACGGGTCAAGAAAGCCGGCGGCGACCTCCTCAATGGTCGGTGGGGTGAGCGGTCGTCGTCCGACGCAGACCAGCTGCCGACCCCGCCGCCGGAGGAGCTGCGCTTGACGAATCCGGCGATCAAGCGCGTCTTCACCATCGACGAGTTCCGGGCGGAAAGCTCACAGGCACGCCCCCTGTTTCGTGGTGAATGGCGAGGTGTATGATGGCACACTGTACCTCAAAGAGCATCCGGGGGTGCACAGAGCATCCAGGCCGTTGCCGCATCAGATGCAACCGACGAGTTTATGGCCATTCGTAAGTGGCAGCGGGCGGACGTGTGTTTTGTTTTGCTGTTTTTCTTTTTCGTTTCTTTTTCGTTTCTTTTTCTTTTGTCTTTCTGTCACACACCTCCGGGCTAACAACGCGCGAAAATAGACAGCGAAAACGCAAAGAACATGATGCCAAGTTACCACATCGGCACGCTCGACGACCATGGTCGACGAGCATTGCGTCACGATGGTGTCGAGGACGCTCCTCTACCCACACGTGCTGTTTTCCTGGAACCACGGCACTGGGTCAAGGCGATTCTCCACGAGATCAGGACACTGTCGTGGGACACAAAGACGTTTGTTTTCAGGCTCGACCACGAAGCCCAGGAGGTCGGGCTGCCCGTTGGACAACACCTGATGCTGCGCGTAAACGACCCGGATGGCGAGGACACCATCATCCGCGCATACACACCCGTGTCCGACAACGCCAAAAAGGGCTCCCTCGAGCTCCTTGTGAAGCTGTACCTTCCCACACCGACCAATTCCGGTGGTCGCATGACCACGGCGTTGAACAAGATCCCCGTCGGTACCGCTCTGGAATTCAAGGGTCCGATCGGCAAGTTCGAATACCTTGGCCGGGGCATGGCATCCATCAGCGGCGAACGGCGGACGGTGTCCTCGTTCACGATGATCTGTGGCGGGAGTGGCATCACGCCCATTTTCCAGGTATTCCGGGCCGTCATGCTGGATCCGGAGGACGCGACGCCCTGCACGGTGTTGGATGGCAATCGCCACGAGGAGGACATCCTCTGCAAGCAAGAGCTGGACGACTTGGCCCGACGCAAACCAAACAGCTGCAAAGTTGTGCATACCCTGACAAAACCACGAGCAGACTGGAAGGGCGCGTGTGGACGAATATCGGTGGACCTGCTCCTCCGGGAAGCTGTGCCGACAAAGAATCAGGTCGCTTTGGTTTGTGGGCCGCCTGCGATGGAGAAATTTGTCAAGGAAACGCTCCAGGAAATGGGCTGGAACGAAAAAGACCTCGTCTTTTTTTAATAAGAAAAAGGTCGTGCATAGTGGGAAAAGGGATACAAAGAATACGAGATACAAAGAATACAAAGCGAACCGTAAAGTGCACGTTGGTCCTGGATCGTAATGAGAAGCACCGTGGCGGTGAGGACGGTGCTGGCTGGGCCTTGCCCGGATTCTATAAAAAACCAGTTGTTACTTCCAGTCATTTTGCCGGGGGAGAGTATGCTGATCTTTGACCCTGCAGAATACAGAATGAAACACACTCATATTCAATCATTGAGCAACAAGGTAAACATCACGTGCCATGAAGAAAGCCTAGAGTTGTCGTAACTCGCCGTTGCCGTGTGATGCTTTTTGCAGCGCCCGTGCAGCAAGAAAACACGACAGCCACTTGTCGCAAATGGTATAATGCCATTGGCTGTGCTGGGCTATCCACGCCTGTCGGTTTTTAGCGTCCGCGGAGACGAATACTTCGTGAAGAAGATAAGGATATTGCCCTTTGCACCTGGTGCGCTGTGACTGGGCCATTTGGTTCCAACCATAGGCCACCCGCGCCTGTCGGTTTCTAGCGTCCGCGGAGATGGATTCTTCGTCAAGAAATAAGGGTTTCAGCGCCTATCCGCCTTCAGCATGGATGACCTGTCATTCGCCAGCAGATGCAATACGGTCCGGCAGTCGCCATTTCCTTGCGCAAGACCAGTCTCTATTGAACCACTTTCGATAAAGATATGCACGCTGATTGGCTGGACGCATTGATCAACGAGGCGACGGAAAGAGGTACAACAACATCGAGAACGTCGACCATCCTCATTTCTTTTTGCTACAGGGCCCGAAGGATTATGTTGATGATGCTAGCAACTCAGCGGACGGCATAAAAATGTCACATACACATACGAAGCCGCGACATGACCTACCACCCCTCTCTTCTCACGGCCATCGACAGCCGCGGCCACGTCCAACTGATTGTCGGCTCCAACCCGCTCGCCGCTGCTCGCTGCAGCCAGAGCCTGGCTGTTGGTGCTTCTCCGGTTCTTGTGGCACGGGAGCCGTACAAGGGCGCTCTTTTTGCCTGCTGCCTTGCAGGCTCATGTCGATGCCGGCGACGTGCAGTGGGTTCGCGAGGCTGCCTGTAGCGGCCACCTCGAGACGCTCGGCCGTGATGCCGTTTGGCGGCTTTGTCGACGCCGTGTTTGTAACGGACCACGACCCTTTGGTCGCCGAGGTTCTATCCTCTGCCTGCCGCCAGCGCCGTATTCCTGTGAATGTTGTCGACCGACCGGACCTGTGCTCGTTTTCACTTTTATCGACCCACACTGAAGGCCCTCTGCAGATTGGCATCACAACGAACGGTACTGGGTGTGGGCTGGCCGCTCGGATCCGGCGCGAGATCGTGGCAGCACTGCCGACCGGACTGGGTATGGCGTGTGTGAGACTGGGCGCTCTACGCCGGCATATCCAAGAGGAGGACAAGACTGTCACGGCAGCGGCCACAAAACCCATTAATAACGTCCTTTTCAAAGACGACTCGTACGACCAAAGTGCCGCATTTCACCTGTCAATTGCTATTGCCCGAGACAAGCACCGACGCCCGCGATGATAGCAAGAAGCAGACAAAAAAGACGCGGCGTATACACTGGTTAGCACAGATATACGAGTACTGGCCACTCAAGCGCCTAGTAGGCGTAACGGACGATGATGTCGAGGCCCTACTAAAGGCATATACACAAGGGACGGCGCTGCCTCAAGAAGCCACCGTCACCAGCAAGGACACGACTACCCCGGCACTCTCAGGCGCCGAGACCAACCACGGCCGCATTATTCTGGCTGGTTCCGGCCCCGGCCATCCCGATCTGCTCACCCGCGCCGTCCACCAGGCCATTCTCTCCGCCGACGTCATCCTTGCCGACAAGCTCGTACCGCAGGGCGTCCTTGACCTGATTCCGCGCCACACCGAAGTCGTCATTGCCCGCAAGTTCCGGAAACGCAGACGCCGCCCAAGAGGAGCTGATCGAGCAAGCCACAGCGGCGGCCCGCGCTGGCAAGACGGTCTTGCGTCTGAAGCAAGGCGATCCGTTTGTGTATGGCCGCGGCGGCGAGGAGGTGCTTCGGCTGCGCGCCGCGGGCTTCCAAAGCGGGCATTCGCTCTTTGTCTTACCCGGGATCACGTCGGCGCTGTGTGGCCCGCTCGTTGCGGGGATTCCGCCAACCCACCGCGACGCGGCCGACCAGGTCTTGATTTGTACGGGCATGGGCAAACAAGGCACACCACCCGCACCGCCGGGTACAGGGCGTCACGCACGGCAATTTTTTTAATGGCGCTACACCGGATCACGGGCTTGGTCGCCGAGCTGACGACGTACACGGTCGACGACACGGAGGCCACCCGCCGGAGCCGCGCGCTGTGGCCGACATCGACGCCCTGTGCGGTGATTGAGCGTGCCAGCTGCCCCGATCAAAAGGTCATACGGACGACTTTGGCTCACGTGGCCGCCGCCGTGGAGCAGGAAGGCAGCCGGCCGCCCGGTCTCCTCGTCGTAGGTCGCACGTGCGACGTGTTGCATCGGCCCACCGCTGCGTCCATGGGCAACGGCAGCAAGACGTGGTCGGTCGAGGAGTGCGCTGGCGGCCTCGACCTGGGCAACATGTTGTCTGCAGGCCGAGCGAGCCTGGTGTAGTCGATATTGCACGAGAATGGCAGGAAAAGGAGTCGGTTTGCTATTTTTTTAATACACAGCACCGTCGAGCATGCTTTGAATATCACTTGATTTTGTCTTTGTTTTGATGCGCATGGAAGGCCTTTGATGCATAAAAGTGAGCGCAAAGGATCATGATGCACGGAGTCGATGAGAGAACGCAAGCCCGGTGGACTGTTGTCACCATCGTTGGCGGCTGTGCTGCCTCCCATAACGGGTGCCCTGCCAGTCGACGCTGCCGTAGCATCGCCTTTGCGTCTGACGTTGCTTTTGACTTTGTGGCCGCGGCGGTGTTGGATTAGGCGTGCAAGACGTTGCCGGAGGCTATTTGATTTGCAATCTCTAAACAATAATTTCCATTCCTTAATGAACATCAGTTACTTTTGATTATTTTGCTTTTTTTTTTTCACTCTGTCAAGTACGTACGCCAAAAAGCATTCGCTACCAAGGCTTCAAGACATTCCAAACGCACTAGTCGTTCTGTGGGGCACAGCTCAAACCTGAGCTCTCGGACCATGCTGACCCTCTACACTCGTTGTATTCTTTATTGTTGTCTGTTGGTCGTCTTGCATGGGTCGTGTCGTACCTGCTGGTCCGGACGTGCTTCTGCGAGCTCCGCCTCGCCAACTGCAAGATTCAAAACACCCCGACGCTATCCCTACGAGTACGACCTCTCCGTGTTCAGCGCGGACACCTGCCCCAACCTTCAAGCGTTTGCCCTCGGCACCATGGACGCCGAGGTCTGCACCAAGCTCGCCGAGAGCGACCCACTCTGAACGCGACAGCTCGCCGTCGTTGCCGTCATGCACTACTCGCAGCTAACCTTTGCGCATGTCCTACGCGAGTGGCGGAAGGCGGGCTCGGAGTCGCGCGCCTGGCGCATGCTCGTGGTCGACCTCTCCAAGGGGCCAAGAAATTCCGACGGCGACATAACCGACACCGACGAGGACGAAACCCTCGAAGACTAGGAGGCTGTCGAGGACGCCGACGACGGCCACCTGTAGGGCGTCCAGCTGGCCGTCCGCCAGACGCAGCGCACAATTTTGCTAAGTGCAAAGGTCCTCAAGGCGTTTGCCCGCCTGATCGCCCTGACGCAGCTGTCCATTGAGTACACGTGTTCGTCGCGGGACGGTACGTACTTTCTGCTGCTGGAGCCCAAGGCTGTGACGCGCGCCTATGCGCGGGTGGTGCCTACGCTGCGGCTTATTCGCGTGTCCGCCTCCATGTGGTGGGTGTAGCGAATCGGGCAGTACGGGGGACGCGAGGAGGAGGACGAGAAGGAGGACGAGGAGGAGAACAACGACGATAGCGACGACGACGACGACGACGACGACGACAACGTGATCCGCCTTGAGACGCTGCGTGTGTCGGAGCTCGAAGAGTTTGAGCTGTTCCGCCTCGTGCCCCAGATGTAGTCGTTCAAGAAGACGTACGGAAAATCACTAGACAGGATGGAGTAGACAGACAACAATGCCAAGAAATGCCATTTGACTGGTGTAGAGACGGTCGTGTGAATAAGAGGACCCTATTCTTAGCCCGAAAGAACGCCATATACATCACATTTGCTCTAGCCATTCTATCCGAATCTATCATATCGCTTTGATATCTTCCAAGTTAAAACATGTCCCGCCGGTTTGCCGGAAATGAGGGCAAAAGGAGGAAAGACGGGCGCAATGTCCGAAAGGAGTCCGACAAGACGGCTATGGAAGGATGAGAGGCCAGCAACTCTTGTAGGTTTTGGTTCAAGTGGAATTCCAACTAGCATCTCTAGATTGGTCCGATCATGGAAGCTGAGCAAGCCAAATGTCTCGCTGTCAGAATTTGTTATCATGGCGACTTCGAGATGAAGAATCTGGTCCGTTGAGCGTAACATTGCAGTAATTGATGGGTTGAATGGCTTGATGTTTTGTCAGTGTAGAAAGTCAGCTACTTAATCACTGCTAATTATTCAAAATATAAACCTACATAAACTTATATTCCTGTACCCTTATTGTCGTCAAAGTTGTCAAAGTGTACTAAAAAGGTTTTCTCAAGGACTCGAATCGAATTGCGGTCAGCATGTTCTTTACTTTTTTACTGCCTTATAATATTCTCGTTCGTTTTTAAACTCTTTATTATTAAATCAATCCCTATGAAACATATAATTTTGTTTAAGATGTATTAGGTTGAAAAATCAAAAAAACCAAAAAAAACCCATAAAACCATAAAGCCTGAAAGCCTCAAGACCTGCAAGTCTGAAAGTCTGAGAGCTCCCCTCTCTCGTTGCCACTAATTTGACGAGAATCATCAACTTTCTTTATAAATCGCGATAGAAAAGGTCGCGCAGCAAGCTGCGTAAGATACACGTTTTCATTGTGCACCATCGATGACAAGCTACTCCTTATCGTTCTTATACTCACAGTATTTAAACCGTCTCGACACCATTCTGTTGCATAGCAGGGATGCTAGCGGGAGTCGTGGCACCCGGGGCCGAACCAGCGGTCGGAACAGCATCTGAAGCAGCGGCGGGAGCGGCAGCCACCTTCTCAGGGAAGGGGCCGCTAGCTACCGGGACGCGACCGTACTGTGTGAAGGTAATATTGAGCTTGCCATAGTCCCAGTCGCTCGACATGGCCATTGTCATGAAGGACAGGATAGGCAGTACAAGCACGTCGAGGATACCGAAGAAGATGAAGCCGGCCGTTTCGCCGATCTCGTTGCCACCGTCGCTGAGGCCCCAGGCAACGGGATACAGCAGCCACATCAGAGTCAGCCAGCCTAACAGCGTCGTGTAGTCGCCGGTGACGCCGACGCGCTTAGCAGCCTTTCGGCCACGCATCCACTGGCTAAGGGTTAAGAGGATCCAGGCGATGGTGCCGAAAGTGAAGAAGCCCCACTTGTAGTCGGTGGGGGTGTAGGCGCCGGCAATGTATGCTAGGATCCAAAACCACGAGAGAAAGACCTGGTAGACAATGGTGGCCCAGGATACGCCCGAGAGCAGGCCCAGGACGAGGATAATGGCTGGGAAGGAGACGACCCAGTTGATGTACTTGGCAAAGAAGATCTGGCGGGTCAGGCCGTTGTCATGGTTGTTAGCCATGATTATGAGGCTCCAGCCTAAGTCAGAGGCCATGGCGAAGTAGGTGATGGAGCCGACTAATAGAGCAAAGCCATAGATGTAATGGAAGACGAGCTCGCCGGCGCGGGCAGTAAAGGAGAAGCCGAAGAAGGCGAGCTGATAGAGTGGATTTTGGTTAGTACATCATATTATCACGCCATATCAAGAAAGACACAGAGGCACATACGAATGAGATAATGTAGATGGCGGTTACAGCCCACAGCCAATTGGAGCCGTGGACCGAAAGGCGCTGATCACCGCGGGGGGGTTGATGTTGAGCGCATCGTTCACGCGGGCTTGGATGATATACATTGCGGTGGCTTTTTTTCTTAGGATGCTTCTTTCTTGGTATGTATGAGGCCAGTGTTCGTTGTATAATGAGGAAAGTAGAAATGAATAAAGTGCCTACGAGTGGTTGGAAGGGCAGCACAATATAAACTGCCATTCAGCTCATTGTACCGGTCCACGAAGACAATCGTTACTGAGGAGAAAAAGAAAAGTCTGAGGCAGCCGAGAGGCCGAAAAATGGACATCTATCCTTCCATCACATGCCCCCTCTATCTCTCCCTGAAGAGTCCAAACGCCATCTTATTGGGTCGGTGAAAGGGAGGGAAGGGAATGAGGAAAGAAATCATGAGATGTGGTTCATAAGATGTGGTCTGGCCAGCAGCCCATTTGAGGATCCCGGCTTTATGCGAGATGTTTCAAAGGATCTAGAGAGGCTAGAGGAACCAACGGTTACGTCGCACTCGGATCCGTGTCACTAAATTTTGCTCGATTAAAGACAGGCCGTTCCCCTAATAAACTGAAAGAAGAGAATGGGCAGTAAGAGAAACGAAGTGGGTTGTGTAAGGGTTCTGGGGATGGATTCAATAGCGAATAGATCATGACCAACAGGTCGAAACGAAAAGTAGGTGTAAGTTGGGACAAACCCAATCCTTGGCATTCCTAGTGATTCGCCATTGAATCGCGCGCTGACTGAGGCCTAAGCCTATTGGCAGTCTATTGGCAAGGGAGGTGAGGTGACAAACGGTACTGGCCAGGCGCCACGTGTGGTGTTACAAAGGCGGGGACAATGTCCATAATATGAAGGCGCGTTCGAGCACAGTAAGAAGCCCGACACCTATTTGTATGGCTTGCCGGCATGACCAAGCGCAACTCGTCCAACGGCCCAGGGCCGGTAGGCGTGTGTAAGTGGGCGATGATTGCCAGTGGCCTGAAGATACCACGACAGTTTGTGCATATTCTTGGTTCTTCGCCGCAAAGATCCGGATAGCACAACCTGCCAGGCCAAATAGCTTGGTCCGCTCGAACAGGTCTTCGCATGATGGTGGCGGGCTAGCTTGGCGCCGGCCTCCCCAATAACACGGATCTGAAGCTGCTGCTACAATGGGCCGCCTCAGCGAAATATTTACGATATATAACCCCCCCCCCCCCCAAAACATGTAGTAAAAAGAACGAACCAAATAAAGGCATTATATTAAATCTTGGCATTCGATATCAAGAGTGTGTCTAGGCGTGTTTCAATGATGATCATTAAACGCGGCCATTGGCTAGAAAAATTGTCGGAACATCGACCAGTTTGGTTCTGATGTATTCAGCAATGAACTTTCCCAACACATCGTAGGTAGCATTTGCCGTGACACCACGATCGAGATGGTCATGGATCAGAAAATGGACTGCCCACAAGTTTGGAAACTCCATGCGATCGATTGTTTGCCCGACAAACTCCTCTTCCATCAGAGCAATGAATTTGTCGGTACTAAGCAGTGTGCGTAGCCAAGGCCATTGCTGCTCCTCACGCACAAAAAAGCCGACATTGCAGTTGGAGCCCTTGTCGCCAGCCCGTGCAAGCGCCACATACCCCAACGGCACTGACGAAGTCGGACCAAAAGAAGCCATATCAACAGGCTCAGCGGTGGCGGGTGAAGATGGCTGCTTCCACGGTTGCTTGGTTGTTTTAGTTGCTGGTGGCACAACAATGTCGACAAGGTCCGATTTCGAAAAGTGGACTGTCACTGGTGGCTGGGGAATCAAGGTTGGGAAATATTCTTGGATCTGTGGAGGTCAGCATATTGAGGCAAAACAATCTGCAGACACGAATAACGAGGAGTTGATTCTTATCTGTAGAAGGGCACATACCGGTCTAGGCTTGGCAGACTGCATGTCGGGGTGGATGGTAGCAGCTGGGAAGCTGGTCATCACAAAGTCGAGAGCCGGGCGCACAAAATTAGACGGTGCAAAAGCCGCAATATCACGGGCCTGTGCGACCAAGCGCAAGTCGACAGTCGCAGCATTCTGTTCTTTGGGTTGGAAGGTACTGAGCCATAGTGGAAAAGCTCAAACACAGAGAACATCGCGAGCCGGTCTGGTCCAAAACTGTGGCGAAGTTGGAGCTCCAGCATCTTCTTCTTCTCCTCGATATCAAGCCCCACGAGGGCCCAGTGTATCTCGGCAGAGTAACCGCCATCTGCCGTCAGGCCGACTTTGGTGGTGGATGGCGGGGGAAGACCAGTGATGCCAGATAAACGCACACGGTCTGGCCCAATCTCAGTGAAACAGGCGTTGTCGATGACAGCAGTCACGTCGCAGTTGAGATAGAATTTGCCCTGGATCTCGTAAATTAGCTGCTCCTTGCAGGTTTCGATATTCACAACACCACCAGTGTCGGCATTTTTTGTGATGACGACGTCACCATCGGCAGCAATCTCAGCAATCGGATAGCCAAAGTCGACCAACTGTGTCCAATCTAGGCGGGTCCTAAAGCCAGTATAGTTTCCGCCGGTGACATACGTGGAACACTCGATCAAATGGCCGGCGATCAAGGACTGACCAAGCTTGTCGTACGGATAATCGTTCTCGTCGACAAACCAACCATGCCACCAAGCTGCCGCGGCCACAATTGGCGATGCATCGGCGACGCGGCCACAAATGACAATATCAGCGCCAGCACCGAAGGCTCGGCAATGCCCATGCCACCCAGATAGCACTGAGCAAACAGCGGCTCGAAGCCCCAGTCATCCAGATCCAGGCCCGCTGAGATATGCGCGAACTTGGTCTTGCCCTCGGCCCTCATTGTCTTGATGGTGTCGAGTACGGCATCACCCTCCACCCACGCCACCGTCAGGTCGAGCCCTTTTTGGGAAACCAAGGCCACCACTTCGTCGAATAGTGCTTTTGTTGCCACGACACCGGCGTTAGCAGCAAGTTTAGAGCCCTTTTTGGCCAGGTGTTCAAGCGCCGGTTCAATCGCTTCAAGAAATGTTGTCTCATAGCCAACACCCTCGCCTTGCGAGATTTCATAGGCGCGCTGCGGCATGTTCAGTTCTGACATCCAGTCGCCAATGAACACATCTACCGGCTCGTCTGATGCGGCCGCCTTGGCCAGAGCCCAACGACGGTCAACCGGCGAGCCGGAGATGTTCATGATGCGGACGGGCCGCTTGGGAGTGCTGTCGCTCATTTTCAGTTTTGTCTGCCGTTGTTGTGTGTGGTAAATGTTGTGAATATTGTTCGCCGCAAGGTGGTCGCGTATGCTATGCAATTCTAAGTCTGCTTACGAGACGCAGCAAATGATGTATTCCTTATACAGCTGTCACACTTGTAGTGAACGGAACTGACAACAACCATCCGAAGCTCGCCGTATAGCTTACATCTCTATCACCAATATTCATGACCAGTGTTATCGATCTGATCGATTCCGTCGGGAACGCAGATAGCAGTATGCTCGTGATAGGGGGATGGGCCTCGTACTGTAAATGACGCTAACGCCCAATCACATTGGGGTTTAGGCGGAAGCACGGAAGCAGTCCGACGGAGACGTTAGTTTGAGCCCCTACTGTATTGGATCGGGACGTTTGACTTAAACATTTTGTACGGGAAATCGTTATCGGCACAATGGTCTTCAAACTTGAGGTAGATCTAATAGACGACACGACACGATCAATCTTCCTTTACGGCCATATATATTGCCGAGATAACATATTCATATAGACGACAACAAGAATGAAGCAATGACCAGCTCAAAAATATGGATTGCGGTTCAGGCCAACCAAATACGGAAGACAGAAGCTTCTCTTGGTAAAAAGTAAAAGGAAAACACGGGGTGGTAAAAGAAACTGACTAGACATCAACTTATCGCGTGATTCTACTATGGAATAAACATGATGAAGTAATTTATACCTCAGTTACAGTCAGTTACTCTACATCACTCACCGTGTCCCGTTCTAGGGCCTCTTTAACTCGTTGGGTGTCCACAATGGTCCGGAATGCAGGTGGCCGCGTCAGCTCAAAGCCCCGGAAGCAAGTGCCGTACGTGATACCGCCGGCCCGGAATACAGGACGCAACTTTTCCATCTTCGCTGTGGCCATGTCTGTACCAAGAACATCCTGCCATATATGAAAACGCACGACTTCTGCGAGAACCATTGTAGAGTTGCGTTCTCCGGAGATCTTGCTGAATGTGTCGACTGTGTTGTATACCTTGCACTCCATTGAAACGGGCGACTCTGCCACATACGGTGCTTTGATTATGTCGGATTCCGCGGGCGTCAGCCCAGAAAGATTCCATTCGGAGATGTGGGTGGTGTGTTAATCGAGGCGAGATTTGAAGCTCTATCGAAGTAAAGTCAGTAAAAACGTAGAACTGGCGGGCATGGCAGAAATAAAATAATATCATACTCAATCATCCAGTCGGATGTGATGCTGATGCACAGCTCACCAGAATCAATAATATTTTGCAAGCTGTCATTTCGATCTTCGCCAGCAACACCAACGAGTAGACAGGTGGCTATCTCAACGTCAGTATATTGGTCCTGACAAATTTGTTTCTATTTTGAATGGTGATGGTATACTCACGTCGTGGCAAACGGCTTGGAAGTAAGAAAACGGTGCCAAGTTGCGAGTCTGCCCGTCTTTTGTCACAGTACTGACCATAGCAATTGGCCGCGGAACAGTTATCGAAATCATGAGTTTGTAATTTTGCACAATTGAGCGTCCTTCTTCGTGCGGATCGATATGCAAGTATGGCTGGTCCTTCCAGTGGGTTGATGTAGCACCGTCGCCAATTTTCCACGACGGATCAGGCGTCTTGGACATCATCCAGTGGTCATTGCCGTCATAGTCAGGCCGGCTCGCCTGTACGGCATTGAAATCGCCATGCGGATTTCGTTTCACCAAAGCCTCTTTGTCGAATGCCTCGACTGGAGGCAAAGGCGCTGTCGACGTGGTAGTGGTGCTCATTGTTGTTGATTTTTGCAACAAAAAAAATCTTGTTTCTTTTTGGTCTTTGCTTTGACTTCTTTCTACATAAAAAACGGTTTATTCCAGTTTCACAGGTTATCTTTTGCTTTTCGTTCGCAACACCGTCTGTACCCTCTTCTGGTCATTGTTGTCATTAGTTCCTCCTGTCGTTTGGATACCCACTAACAATGCTCGAGGTGCGCCACAAGCACCGCTAATCAACAAAATCGGGGCTACGCTGCAAGCGGATTCCCCCTTATCTCTGTTCCTTCCGACGAGCCGACAACAATGCGGATGCAAGGTGGTTAATCCGGGACACCCACAATCAGGGGGCTGATTTTCAGTGTGTTTACTATTGATTTAGACGGCCCTATCAGTCTTATCACACACCATATTTCCACCGCGTTTTTTGGTCTACGGCAAGATAATTTTCTATCGTTCACAGAGTCCAGAACATCCTGCACTTTCTAGGTGTTTGAGCAGTCGTCACCTCCTTGAGTCGCGTAAGATGTGTTATCTCTTGCCCTTTGAGTGAGTGCCAAGTACACACTGCAAACGTCTAGATCTGCCCGCTCTAAATCCATATTTTGAGGCGCGGCGTCGTTATCATTGGGATATTGTCGATATCGCGACAAAGCTCCCCTGTCGCATTTCCTGTCTCACAGGTGCAGTACCGCAACCGCCCTATGCTGCCGTGTAATTTAATGCAACGTCTGGGACTTGTTGTGACTGCTTCCTTGCTGCATTCCGAGTTCTTGGCAAGTCTTATCTTCCGGGATCCAGGATCATCTCTTTTCTTATTATTTGATATTCTTACTTTGGTTCTTTCCCAGTCAAACAACTGTACCCCAGAACACCTCGTCACTCATCACCATCATCATTGCTGCACACCTGAGCAGCTTGTCATTGATTCCTCGCAACAATGGTAGACTTTTCAAGTCTCTGCCCGAACTTTCGGGTTCCCAGAACCTTCAAGACCCTCGCGATCAACGACGATGAGGACAGCCGCTGGACGAATCGAGACGTCTTACCTGTGCCCGAAGACCAGATCCGGTACAACTGGAAGGCTTATTTTGGCTATTGGTATGTTCTCGTGTCGTCACTGTTCCACTGCTCATACAAAACGACTTACATTTTATCAGGTGTGCTGTGGTTTCAATGTGACAACATGGTCTCTCGGCTCATCCAACCTTGCCAACGGTCTTGATGCCGCCGGCACAATGGGAGGCATCTTTGTCGGCACTGTGCTTGCGTTCTTCGTGGCCTTTGTCTCTGGTGAAGCTGGTGTAAGTCCTATGTGCTTCCATCCTCACTCATTTTTGACATGCCAATTCTGACATAGTCCTAGGTTCGGTACAATCTCGGTTTCCCTATGATGAGCCGTGCTACATTTGGCATGTACGGTTCTTACTTTGTCATTGCTTTAAAGTGCTTTGTCAATATTGTCTTGTATGTCTTGCCCGCCGCTAATATTCGACTTGTTCATCTCTAATATTTCACAGCTTTGGTTACCAGGCATACTGGGGTGGCCTCGCGATGAATGTCATGCTCGGCTCCATTTTCACCAGTTTCAAACACCTGCCGAACACACTGCCACTTAGTTCCGCTATCACAACACAAGAGCTCATCGGATTCGTTATCTATATTGTAATCTTCACATCGATGATGTTCATCCACCCGTCTCGGCTGCAGCCTTTTATTTACATCTCGCAGATCGGTGTCAACATCACCATGGTGGGCCTGTTCATTTGGGCAATGTCTGCAAACCACGGCGCCACCTTCCTGCCTCCGTCCAAAACAGTTGATAAGAGTACCCGCGTCTTCCTCATCTTCAAAGCTATGAGTTCCGTCGCGGTTCCTGGACTGGTGCCAGCCTGCGTCAATCCGACTGGACCAGATTCACTCGCGATCGCCGGGCAGTTGTCATCAACCAGGGCGTGACAGGTATTGTTACAGCCACTGTTTGCGCACTTTTGGGTATTTCCACAGCCAGTGCCGTCAAAAACATGTATGGCACAGCAATCTGGAATCCCATCACGCTTTTGTCCTGGCTGCAGACCAACAACTACGACTCGGCCACCCGGGCAGGCACGTTCTTTGCTGGTTTTGGCTTTTTCCTCAGCCAGATCACCATCAACCTGGTGCAAAACTCGGTGGCTTGTGGCATGGATCTCGCTTCACTAGCACCGCGTTGGATTGATGTGACCCGTGGATCACTCATCATGTGTGTTGTTGGCTACTTGATTCAGCCATGGCGTTTCATCAACGCTCCAGGCTTGTTCATCTCCGTGCTTGTGTCCTTTGGCATGTTTGTTTCGCCTCTGGCTGCCATCAACTTTGTTGACTTGTACGTATATCCGTACTCATACTCTTTTCGTCTTGCCAATCATGAACTGACCATATAGCTGGCTTATTCGGAAGCTGAAGTGGAAGATTCCGGATCTCTACCGGGGCGACAAGACCTCCATCTACTGGTACACGTATGGTCTCAACTGGCGTGCTTTTGTCACTTGGGCTGTAGTTGTCTGGCCGTGCATGCGTAAGTTACTCTACCTCTTCTCATTGAAACTTCGATACCTTACTAACAGAACAGCTGGATTTGTTGCCGCTATGGGTGGTGCCACGGTGGCAATCGGCTGGTCTCGTGTGTTTGATCTCTCGTGGATTGTGGGCTTTGTTGGAGGCAGCCTCATCTACTGGATTATCTGCAAGATCTCGCCTCCTCCGGGTGCTCCGTACGTTGTGGAGTACCTCGACTCACACCCTGAGTATGTCGAACAAGCTGAATCTGAGCCAAGTGGCGTCGAGATCATCAAAGGCGTTTCTCCTCAGGTGACCGACCTGGAAGGATCAGGCTCACCCAAGACCGAGAAGAACTAAATGGCTGAAGTCAAATTTTCCATTCTTTGCATGGGGTTGCAGAAGAAGCTGGAGACATATAAATTACTACTTTCTTTCTTGGCATTCATTTACCCTCTCTCTTCTCTGGCTTCCTCCTTGCCAAAAGAGGTCAGACATGGGAAATTTCCCATAACAATTCATTATCAGTATTCTGTACACTATAAATCTAGGCTATCTATAACTCTTGTCAAGTCTCAACCTCGAAAATATTATGCATCTTTATTAATATTATGTTTCATCATGGACTGAAATAAATGTTTACAAAAAGACAAAATTTTGAAAACAAAAAAAACCCCCAAAAAAACCCACCGACAGGTTGCTCAACGTCAGAAATGTCAGAACAGAGTAAAAAAAAAAGGAAAGAAAAAGATCGGACCCTTATTGGCTATAAACAATAAAGGATGCAAAAAGGACAATAAATGAACAAGCTGTAATACGTGCATCTATGAGTATGTAGAAGATGAATACAAACAATAGTAAACCGTATCTTCTTTCTTGTCGTATATTTGTTAACCTATCTACCCAACATCGGCTGTGCTAGTCAGTCCCCACTAATATCCAACAAGCTCCCGATACAGCCGTCGGCTGCTTTGATTGGCATCCGCACAGCCCAACAATAAATATGACGAGAGCAGGATACAGACTTGTCCATATTTCAAACTACCTCAACAACCAGCAGTCACGGACCTAACAGCTATATTCCGAATTCCTTCGCAGCCCACACGGCACTACCAGAGCAGTCACCATGGCACCCATGATTAAAGCATACGTCGACACACCACATGGGCAGATCCATTATCGGTATTCTTTACCATCGCCACAGTTGGACAACTCAAAGGTTGTCCTTTTACTGCACAAATCAGCCTCGTCGTCAGCATCCTATGAAGCGATCGCGCAAATTCTGGTCAGTGCTGGCTATAGGTGCTATGCGCCGGACATGCCAGGTTTTGGTGGATCGTTTGATCCGAGCCCCTCGACAGTTGACCTGATTGAAAAACAAGGCACTCGCTTCTACGCGGATCTCTTCCTGGAAGTTTTCAAATCATTGGGTGTGGTATCCCTGTTGGACGACGAGAAAGCAACCAAGGTCCATATCATGGGTCACCATTCTGGGGCATGTTTGGCTATGGAAATGGCAGCTGTTTATCCTGATTTGGTTGCCAGCATTACACTCGTGGGACGACAGTTATGACAGCGGAGGAACGTGCGGAGATGAAAAAGCAGTACTTTACAATGTTCAACAAACCAGTGGCGGACGGCAGCCACCTGCAACGCACTTGGGACTATCTGCGCCATATGGGCCTCGGTAAGGACCTGGATCTATTCCAGCGTGAGGCTATCGACCATATCCGAGCATGGCGTGGGCGGAATCTGATCTATGGTGCTGTATGGGGACAGGAGATGGAGATATTATTTTGTCAAGTAAAATGTTCCATACTCCTCGTTTGTGCACCAGACGACGCACTCTACGGCCATTACCAAAATGCCAAAATGGCGCGTCCTGATGCTGAAACGCTAGAGTGCTCCGGTGCTAACTTCTCACTCGACCTTGATTCTGCGCGGATAACGACAACATGGTTGAGTTTTGTACAATAGACTTCCGTAGCTAAAACGATATTACTTGTTTTATTGGTATGTATATGTAGAGTGCCATTGAAAGTACAACAAGAAACATGATAAAGTTCGTAATTTGTCCTTACTTTCTTTGCCATTCGCCTTTTGTTACCGCCGTTAAATTTTTGCCGCCAAGAGTGGCAGTCGGCAGCCGCTTAACCGGGCAAGAGCACGCTGAAAACAGAAAACATACTATAAAATACACATTCATTTTCCTTGTATCTAATGTATATGTAGATTTGAATTGGAAGTACAATGAGAAACATAATGAACTATCTCACCTTAATCTCCTCGCTCGTCACTGAAACAACCCCACTCTTTTCGTTCGAAGCCGACTGAAGCTCCTTTTCAGCGCACTCCTTCTCCCACGCCACAACAGAGTCGCCCTTGAAGTCACTGGGGTATCTGAACTTGGACCCGTAGTGATCATCCGGCAGACCCTTGGCACCCTTCGTCCCTGTGAGGTTTTCCCGCAGGCTTCCGCCGTCAACGGCGTAGTCCTGCCACATGAGTCCACGCTTCATAAGCTCAGGCACCAAAAGGTCGACAACATCTTCCTGTGTGCTTGGCGTGTTGATGTAAGCAATGTTGAAACCGTCGACGTCGGCCTCATCAATCCAGTGCTCAAAGACATCGGCAACCATCTTCGGCGTGCCGACAGGCAGAGGGTGGAAGCCACCGAGAGCCATCTTCTCACCGAGGCGACGGGGCGTCCAAGGCTCTGAGTTACCAGTGGCCTTGTTGAAGTTCTCCAAGAATGTGTGCACAGTTTCATCGCCGGGTGCACCCTTGAGCTCAAACACCTCGTCCAGCGGGAAACGAGATAGGTCAATGGCAGTGTACCCAGAGAACTGGGCAAGACCACCAATGATGTCCGCGTTTTCTTTGGCACGCTCGTACTTCTCCTCAGCTTCCTCCTTGGTGTGTCCCAAGATACATGAAATCCCGACAAAGAATTTGAGGGACGATGGGTCCCGACCATTGGCGGCGGCAGCAGTCCGGATGTCTGCAATGGCACCTTTAGTCTGGGCTGGTACAAGACCGCCGACATAAATGGCCTCTGCATGCTTGGAGGCAAAAGCTTTACCAGCTTTCGAGGTGCCAGCTTGGAACAAGACTGGGGTACGCTGCGGGGATGGATGGAGAGGGCCAAGTGTGGCCGCATGCAGATGTTTTCCGTGGTGCTCGATTTTCTTGATCTTGGATGGATCAAAGCCAACACGAGCCTCACGATCCCAAATAACCGAGTCCGTAGCCCATGATTGTTCCCAGAACTTGTACATGAGGTCCATGTATTCCTCAGCTACAGCGTAGCGCTGATCGTGAGGAACAACGCTCTCGTGACCAAGAGCATTGGCAGCGCTCTTGCTCCAGCTGGTAACGATGTTCCAGGCAACACGTCCGCCGGTGAGATGATCCAGCGAGGCGAGGTTGCGTGCAAGGATGTACGGCGTGATGTAGCTGGTGCTTGCAGTGACGCCGAAACCGATGTTCTTGGTGACAGCAGCCATGGCCGAAATAGCCATGAATGGGTCGAGAGTGGCCACGTGAGCTGCACACTTGAGCATGGGCTCGTAGGAGCTGCCGTAAATGTCATGGGTGTTGTA
The DNA here is from genome assembly GCA_016097105.2 of Sporothrix variecibatus. NCBI lineage: Eukaryota > Fungi > Ascomycota > Sordariomycetes > Ophiostomatales > Ophiostomataceae > Sporothrix > Sporothrix variecibatus. The sequence goes on along the minus strand of JADMNI010000001.1, from coordinate 52,794 downwards.
GCTGTCGGCCAGGAAAATGAAGCTGATTCTGCCACGTTCTGCGAGTTTTGCTAGGTTCACCCAGTATTCGAGCGTGTCCTTGGTGGTCCCCTTGTCGTTCGGGTCCCGCCATTGGCCTGGCGACATGTGGGAGCCAGTGCAGCCATGGTCGAAAAAGTTGAGGTAAATTTGTTTCTTGGCGTGTGTCTCCGTCATGATGGTGGTTTGCGTTTGTAGCGTGCTGATGTGGCACCGTTGTATGTAGGAGGTGAATTTTATGTCGTTATTAGGTCTTCTTTTGATTCAGACTAATGACACCGATTAGGCATTTTCAGTGTGCATTAGACAGCCTTACGACCGTGCCATGGCAAAGGCTCCATAGTAATGGCTCGATTACCGCTTCAGTGGTTCTGACCATTCTGTATCTCTAAACGGAAGACGTGCACTATCGCTCAAAGCTCCACCTGCCGTTCGGATAGTCGGATCCACCCGACGGAAAACTGAAAAACCACATCCGTTTCAATTTACACCACTGTGCTAGGAAGAGAAATATCGGGTTCATGTACGGCGCTCTCTGGAAAACTAATGTGCAGTCTTATCAGACATTGTCGAACTGATTCGGTCAGGGGTTTATCGTACGGGCCATATCCACTTTTGATTTATTGACAAGGAACTGGATCTATCGCTTCTATCATTGCCACAAATGTAAGAGAGTCTGGCCGGCGATAACGATTCAGATCGGACATGTAGCTACTCCCACTTCCGCGATAAACGATCGATCGCATCAGATTCCGACACGATATCGGCGTACTTGGCGTTTAGATCAAAGAGGTTGGACGTTTGGATCGCGTCGCTCCTGTCGCCACAAGCCGTTCCGACAACCTTACCTGTCAGTAAAGTCTGATAAAAATGAGACCACAAAAATATGGCCATCCGCGTAAAGTATCTGGGGACTTACCATTGGACGAAACCCATGCTGCATACAATCAAGTGTGGATGCTCTCACACAGCCACTGGTGCTGACACCACAAAGAACGACCGTGTCTGCACCGAGCACAGTGAGATCAGTCGCCAGCGTCGTAGAAAAAAAAGCACTGGGATATTTCTTGCGGATAATGAGCTCTCCAGTCGTTGTATCGCTACCCTCTGTCGGTTCAAGCCCCTCCAGCCACTCACTGTATACTCGCTTGTCGCCGGTTTGCCACACATCCAATGCTTTACTCTTATACCAGAAAAGCCCGGCATCTATCATCGTGCTATATTCGACCGCTGTCCATATCACCGGCGTTCCAGCGTCTCTCGCAGCTGCCACCAAACGACGTATCACGTCAGGAACAGCAGCGGATGGCGAGTGCGCCCGGAGGTCCAGCGGTGAGCCGTCTGTCCAGTAGGCCTTGCAGACGTCGATGACAAGAAGGACAGGGCGCTTTCCCCAGCCCATTGTGCTGGCAAACCAAACCGGGAATCACCTTGATAGTCGGCCATATTGTGGTTCTTTTCTGTCTTTGGAAGAGGGAGAGTGGATGGATGCTTATGTCGGAGCTGTATTAAAAGGTCGATACCCAATTGTACAGATGTGAGAATGAAACATGTAAACTTTGGCTCTTTTATACACCGAAGGTACCGGCACATACACCAATTACGCCGTTTTCAACCGCTCAACACTAGTCTGTGTGGTGTCGTCTGTCTGATAGTGGGTCCGTATCTCCATGCATATGGTTTTTGTCCAGTAAAGGAAGCAAGGCCAGTTCATTGAAAAGCGACGGTGCTACTACTGAGCTCAATATCGCTGAACGGAATTTAAAGTTGAAAATGAGTTATTACAACATAATGTGCAGTACATGAGCGCAAATTATCATCGCTTTTTTTTTTTTTTTTTTTATCGCACTAGTTTTATTTTAGGAAAATTTAGTTAAAACGATACACACAAGAAGCAAATTATTTGATAAGACACAAAATTTCAAGTAAAAAAAATGAACCACTAAAGATCATATGCAAGAAAAACATGAGAAAGAAAACGAAGAAATGAAAAACAAGAGAAGAAAATGTTCACTATTAACATGGCAAAGGACGTCTCACTCAAGATCCCAGCCAGCCTTGGCTTGCATCTTATCATACCACTCACGCACATAAGGCAGCGACATGTGGGGTCCGTAGGGAGCTGTAATCCATTGCGGCGTCGGTGCTGGTAGACCAGTCTCGGCCAGGGCGCGCTCTCGAAGCTCAGCCAGTGGTGCACCCCTATTGTAGATGCTGGTTGTCTCCTTGCCCGATGCAGCTGCCCGCAAACTATCGCGTAAGGTGTCTGTATCAGGTTGCACAACAGTAAAGTTTGTGGGGTTGACAACAACACCATAATTGGTGCGAGCGCCGTCCACGGAGACCAACTTGCGGTGCACTTCAAGAGCAACACTCTCGGCCGGACGGTCCAAAGCGTTGCCGAGGCCACCACCACCCCAGGTGACATATTCAAGAACATCGCCGGGTGCAACTTGCACATGGTCGCACTTGGACGCGACAGGCGCCACGGGCGGATTCTCAGGATCCACGGAATAACGCAACAGCGTTTTATGAGAACGAAAACCGGGCTCGCCACCATCAATACCCCATGGGTGTGTGAACCATCGATCGTCATGGATACTGACCTCGCCGCGGCTCAGGAAACGGTAGCGCGTGCGTTGCGCGTTTCCGCCACGGAAGAAGCCAGCACCACCAGTGTCTGCCAGTGATTCATTGACCTCGACGCGCAGAGGGAAACCGAGCTCGACCGTCTCCGAGGGCACAGACTTGAGGCCTGGCCACAAACAATGGCAGTCAATCTGGGAAAAAGAAAATTAATTAGCAATGAAGAAATCAAGAGCAGGACAAGCCAGGGATATGAGAACATACACCATCGCCAATTTGGCGAGCCGGGACGCCGCCGAATGCTATTTGGTACAGCTGGAACCACTCGCCATCGGGCTTCCAGCCGGAATAGAAGAAGTGGGGGGAGTCGGAGAATCCAGCAGCAGCCCGGTATGACTTGTTCCTCTGGCCCATGAGTGCTTGAATAATGTCGAGGACGCGGCCAAGCATGTGGGTGCGGCAGCTCAGACCAGCCGGACGAACAGGGCGCAACACCGAGCCTTCAGGAATACGGACATCCATCAGGTCCTGACACCCGTCGTTGACAATGGCGTATGGATCAAAGACGGCAATGAGGTAGTATCTATGTATAAGTTGTTAGTAAGGCCATATGAAGAACATATCATGGAGGAGGAGTGTCAAACTCACGCAACAAACATCTTAAACATCGTCGGGGACAGGAAAAAGTTCAACGACGACTGGTCACTTTGTGGACTCGTGCCATCGAAATCAAACACGAGGCGCCCATTCTCAATGGCCATCTTGCATTTCACAGCATATGGACCAATGCCCGTGCCATCATCATCACAGAAATCGGTAAACGCACTGGGCTCATCAGTAAGCTGCGTCGAGATGATTCTGGCAATGGCATCGTGATTGCGCTGCAAAAGTGTCTCGCAAGACGCCTTGTACACAGGCAGCCCAAAGCGAGAAATAAGGTCAACAACACGTGCACCGGCTGTTTTGCAGGATGCAATCAGCGCACTGACATCACTGCGGTACCAGTCGGGCATGCGTGAGTTGCGGCACAGCACCTCCATCAGATCCGAGTTATATCTGCCTCCGTCATACAGCTTGACACATGGAATCTGTACACCGTCTTCAAAAATGGTGCTCGACGTGATGGACATACTGCCAGGAACCTTTCCACCAACATCACTGTCCACACGTTAGTAACTGTCCTGTCAAGTCAAATTTTGGCACTGGAAGGAAAACGTACGACAAGTGGCCAAAGTTGGCACTCCAGCCAACCAACCTGTGGTCGTAGAAAATGGGAAGCAAAATAATGACATCGCACAGGTGGCTGATGGCACCCTCCACCTGGTAAGGATCATTGGTGATGAAAATGTCTCCTTCATTGATTGTTCCACCGCGTTTGTTCCACATGGCGAGAAAATCGCCAATGAAGCTGCCAAACTGGCCGACGAGCATCTTTCCTTCCGCATCGGTAACCACGTTGAACTCGTCTTGCTGCTCGCGGATACCAGGTGATAGCGATGCTCGGAGGACAAGTGCATCCATCTCATTTCGAATAGCAGCCAAAGCCGATGAAATGAGAGTTGGAACAATGGGATTGGCTGCAACATATGCAGCAGCAGACTCGGATGTATGCTGGGCGCTATCGCCTCTCTCGTCAGACACTTGGTTGGCAACAGACTCCGGTTGGATGAGGATGTTGCCGATATGGTCAATCTCTGCATAAAATCCAGGCAGAACAAGCGTGTTGGAATCCATCTCCGAAATGACGCATGGTCCCTCCACGCGACATCCAGCAAACATCATGCGGGATCGGTCCCAGAACTTCGCTGCGACGCGCCGGCCGTCCACCACGATCGTGGTCTCTTTGATCAAAGCCTCCAGTGGGGGAGCTGTAGAGTTTTCAGTACCAGCCTTGTTGGTTTGCAGAGGTGCGAGCTCCAGAGAGTCAGAGCCGTCAGACACAACAACACCCAGGCGAACAATCTCCAGATCCAGAGACGCCGGCAGCGTGAAACCGAATTGTTGCTCGTGAGCGGCATTGAACTGCTTTGATAGTGCTGCCGACCAGTCACTCTGAGTCAAGTCCTGTGGCGAAAATGGAACGGTAATGTTTAGAGCCTGTCCCTTGAAGTGTAGGTCAACTTCATAAGCGATGTTCAATGGGTTTGTCGTGGTTGTGGTAGTGCCGAGAGCAGCTGTGACTTTGGCGATGCAACTGTCTTGAAGAGGGCGAATAGCATCCTTGATGTTATCGAGAGACACCTGGGACAGAATGCGGACAAAAGAGATAGACTGTTCGTGTCGGAGTTTAGTCATTGCGTCACCTTGGGCACACAAGACACCAGGGGCCGGCGGCACGATAACAGGCCACGCGCCGAGTAGCTTTCCAACCGCATTCGCATGCAAAGGACCAGCGCCACCAAAGGCGACAAGAGCAAAATCACGAGGATCATAGCCCTGCTCAACGGACACATTGCGCAGTGCACCGTAGATAGCTTCATTGACCAGGTCAATGATGCCCTCCGCTGTCTGCTCAACTGTCATGCCTGCACCCATCTGATCTGCGATGCGCTGGACAGCAGCCGCAGCCGCAATGACATCCAATTGGAAGTCACCACCGAGGAGCTTCTCAGGCAGATAACCCAGTGTCAAGTTGGCGTCGGTGACAGTTGGTGCTTGGCCGCCTTTTCCGTATGCGGCAGGACCGGGAACGGCACCGGCACTCTGCGGGCCGACCCGCATTGTAGCCGTGAGCTCAACAAACGTGGCAATGGACCCACCACCCGCACCGACTGTTTTGACGTCAACCGATGGCGCTCTGACGGTCAGTTGGTCGACCATGGTCTCGCGGCGAAGTGTTGCCTTTCCGTCTGTGATCAGTGCACAGTCTGTCGAGGTACCACCCATGTCAAGGGTGATCAAATTCTTGTACTGTGTGTTGCTTGCCACAACATCGACAATACCCTGAACACCACCAGCAGGCCCAGACCTAAGGCTGTCAGTATTATTGTATCAAATGACTGTGGTTAGACAGCAGGGTGATACTCACATCAGCAGATTAACAGGCAGCTCGCTGGCCAAGTCCAAGCTGGACAACCCGCCATCGCTCTTGAGAATGCGAATAGTGTCGCTGTCCTCTGCCAGCAACCGTTGCAGACCATCCAAGTATCTGCGGATTAATGGCTTGACGACAGCATTGGCTGCAGCCGTCACTGTACGTTCATATTCGCCTAGCTCAGGCAGAACCTCAGCCGAGCACACGATCTCGACCGGGACAGCACTGTCTTTGAACACATCCTTGATGATGGCTGCGGCCTGTTTCTCGTGTGCATCGTTCTGGTACCCATTGAGCAGGCTGATGACGATGGCTTCGGGCTCCTGACGGACGAGATCAACAAGAGCCGTACGGAATGCCTTTTCGGCAGCAGCATCAAGTGGCGCCACCTCGCTTCCATCGGCAGCCATCCGCGCACCAGGGAGCTCGACTGTGCGCTCCAATGGAATAAGAGGTGCAGGTGGCACAAAGTTGATCCATCCTCCAAGGCCACCAGGAATCTGAGATCTGCGGTTCACAAGAACGTCCTTATAACCAGCCGTAACAACGAGACCGGCTTTGACGCCCTTGCCTTCGAGGATGGCGTTTGTTGCTGTGAGTGGGTGATGCGTCAGTTGAGGTACATGGGAATGTGTACATGATGGGTGGGGGATATCTTACCGACAGTTGTGCCGTGGTGTATAGCGTCGAACTTTCCGCTCCAGTGGTCCTGGCTTTCCAGAAGCTTGCGAACTTTGTCGATGCCATTTTTCACACCAACACTCTGGTCTTGGGGTGTCGAAGGTGTCTTTGCTCGTACAGTTCGACCAGTTGGGGTGATGACACACACATCGGTGAAGGTGCCCTGTTTTCTTAGTAACAAGTCACGGCAAAGAATAAAAACCAAAAGAATCACATGTGTACTTACACCAACATCTACACCAAGCAAGTATCCCGACGTAAGGTCTGTAGAGCCCATGTTGATCTCCGAATGCCTCTGACTGAATTTGGTGTATAAAGTGTCAAACGCGTTGGAATTTGGGAGATTTGGTGAAGCTCAAGCAGATAATGTCGAGATCTACGTCATAGATCAGACCACAGATGTTCTTTATCACCACATGCGGGCATGTGTATTATACAATAAACCTCTGGCACTGTCAAGCGATAAGCCACCCACGTCTTAGTTTTATCGTTATCTGACATCGGGTTGACAGACTTGCCGATGCCGTTGATATGGTCGGGCTGGCATGCCACATCCGTGGCTATCCACTTCCCCACAGATTTAGTGGATACAAGCTGTTGGCGGCTTCAGGCACAAGAATGGCGCCAATCCTCGTCTGTCATTCCGACGGATGATCGGGAGCTAGACGGTAATGGCCGATAAGGAAGCAGCATGTTATTTTCGTACCACAACCAGGCATTCAAATGAAAGAAACGGATGATATGGAGCATGCGATGATAGATGATCAATAACTCCTTATCAATTGCATTCTATCGAAAAATAAACTTCGGTGTAGATATTCAATCGCACAGCACTCCGCAGGCTAGGCTCGCCGCAATTCCCACCCAGGCTGCGAGCCATCCATCATTTCGTCCATTAGCAGGTTCATCGTACCCGGCACCCCAAAATCCATAGTGAGGGCATCAAGTGCCACGTTATCAAGTGGAAACATGAAATCCACTCCCCCATCCCGAATGCCTCCTATCACACTTCCGTGGACATGCCCCTGGCCCGTCGAGCTGAACCCACTACCAATCCCAATCCCTTGTCTCTCATGATGACTATTGATGGGAGCCGTGCCGGTGCCAGTGCCAGTATTGATAGCCTGCCGATTCCATGCTGTGGCTTGGTTGGCATTCAGGCCACCATTCACATTGGCGCGGCTCTTTGACAAAATTGCCTCTGTAGCCTGTGGATCACTTCCGGTAGCTCCGTCGCCAGCACCAGTGGGGAACAGGGCCATATTCTGTCCCATCATGCTGTTTAACATGGTGGAGAACTCACCATTGGACTCGGCCAGGCCAGCGCCAGAAACCACGGAGCTCAGTGCGACCCGTGCATCCGGGTGCAAATTGTCCACAATTGGACAGCGAGGCTCCTGTGCACCGCCTTCAATAGACTCAAGAACGGCTTCTTTGACGGCCTCGAAGATGTCCCGGTATTTTCGAGCCCCTACCCACCGCTCGGCTATGATATACAGGACAATGCTACAAGCTTCCATGTCTCTGCTGGTGGAAATGCCAAAAACTTCGCCTGGCGCACTCCAGATGCAGTAGAGCATTGTGAGACCTGGTTGTTAACGATGTCCACAGGGAGAGCATAGGAGACGGAAATGCATTACTGATGACCTACCCGCTATGAAAATCGAGTGCAACGCCATGATGGAAAATCCCACGGGCACATGCTGGTGGATTGTCTTGTACGTTCGACACACGCCACCGCAAGCCTCGGCGCATTGCTTGAAATAGCGGCTATCTAGTTGATCCGTCGCCACGATGATGGGATGCAATAGAAATGTGATGCACTTGTAGTAGTAGATCATCTGAACTGTTAGAGCAGGGGCCTGGGGATTATTTCCATAGACAGATACTCACATAGTTATCATGGCCGTCAACGAGTAACAGATCAAAATTGGGCAGCTGACGAGCATCCCGCGGCATATTTGTTTTCCACTGAGCCAACCGTGCCATGAATCTATCGACATCGCGAATGAGTGCTGCCAGTGGCTTTTGCTTGTCGACGCGATATATCATCTGCTGAATGTCTGATTCGATACGGCGTAGTTGGCAAATGTATATGAATGCAGTCATCGTTGTAGACTTGGTGGGCGGGGTGTGCATCGGCTGTTCTTCCACTTCCTTCTGTCTGCTGCTTAGAACAGTTTCGTCCTCCAACATCTCGTCGATGTCAAGTGGTAGCTGTTTCCAAGTCAGTAGTGAAAAGAACCATCGCTAGAGAAATTTTGCTTACCTCCACATCAATATCCCTGTCTGAGATGGCAAACGGGCGTCCTAGGATTATGGAGACTTGTCGGTCAAGACAATAGCAAGTCCAGAACAGTCTCCTCCGCATTTCTTGCTCAAGTAACGGTAGTGTCTTTGGCGGTGGCCGGTGCAAGCCAAGCTCGATACATTGACGCATAGCCAGTCCTGTGTACGTCCAAGCCCCAAGTCCCTTGGGTGACCGCAAGTTGTAGATGGCAAACATGACAATAACACGAATTGTCTTCATACCTTGCCGTTGCGCAATGATGGTGTCAAGGATCTTCGTCGCCTGCTCACAATGCTGGTCTGAGCAGAACGCGCCACGTTCACCAGCCGTCTCCAAGAATCGGCCACCGATGGCATACACCATGTGCAGGATTGTGGTACTAGAAACTGTCAGATGGAGATATATTCTCTCAACAGTGAAGTGGGGAAAAAAGGAAGACCTGAACAAGGCCTGTCACAAAAACTTACTCAAAGACATCCGTGAGTGTCGATCTTCTCTCGTGAAGGTCCCTCAGATATGGGGAGTGCAGAGCGGGCCAGCGCGTTGATATGTGGTAGATGTATGCCCGGAAAAGTTTATCGGCAATGGCGTCCGGGACGTTTCCAAGGTCAATGTTTGTCTTGTCAGCGCTACTCCTACCTGCAGCTGTGCTTGCTGAGATAGGACTCAGGTGCTGTTGGAGATCGCATGACTCATTATCGTCCCCTCTGGCTGTGGCGGCACTGTTGTTGTGGATGGAGCCGATGCTTTTCTTTCTGTTACTGTCCGAATCCAGAGATATCGGTTTAGGATCAAGATCCGGTGTGTCTTCGACCATCGATATGTCGTGCACCTTCATCATGGAATTGATAATCCGTCCATCGTGATCTCGGATGTGGCGCCAACAGTACCACCAAGGCATCCAACGTGCATATTGTGGATAACATGCGTGACGGAGCGAATTGGCTTCCACCTAGGCGCAGCAACACTCGACGATGATAAGCGATTGTCTGTATGTTGTATACCGCCAACATCATATGGCACAGTTGTGTTCGGTTCTCGTGTGTGTGTTTCATGAGCCATCCCATCCATGCTCTTCTTCTGCCGGGTGATGGTTGATTCCAGCTCTGCAAGGCGCTGCTCAAATGCTTCAAGTGGACTACTTTGGTCTGCCTGTAGACTGCGTTGTTTGGCTTGCGGGATTATTTTTGCCGTAGATGAGTACTGGCATTGTGCACCAAATGATCGACAATTGAAGCAAGGCTGTTCACCATTGCATTTGTAGTATGTGTCAGTCATAAAGATGAAATAATAATAAAAAATAAAAATAAAATAAAAAACCCTCGGCACACGCATCGATGAACTTATCTGCTTTCTTGACTTGCACCGCTGGCAAGCCATAGCCACGCGTGCACGCTTTGTAGGCCGCAAGCCATCGGCGATATACACCGTTGCTGCTGCGGCGTTGTCGCCGGCTGGACTGCTGTCTCTGCGACGAGGTGAGGACATTTTGAAATGCGATGTTGTCGATCTGAGCAAGAATTGCTTTGCGACTGAGACTATGAAGTGGATTGAATTGAAGAAGATAGAGAGAACAGCCAGCGATTCTGTTTATTTGTGCTTATCTCTATATGTTGAAGCAGGTGTAGAGATAAGATACGTTATCGCGGGATATGGATAACTTCCCGGTCTTATCAGTCTTGTAAGCATATCCCATTTGATTGTGCCCCACTCCACTTCTTTTTGCTTCCTTTTTGGGGTTGAGATATTTCATGTACAACTCGATAATGAAAGAAGCTCAAGTAGATGTGAAATGTCGCAGCGCTTATGAATAAACCAACGTCATATACCATTACGAGCTGCAATTTAAGACGGCACCGGTCCGCGCAGTTGCCTCTAAACACAACTCGTCATGGAACCTAGGCGTCACGATCTGAACAGCCGTCGGCGCGTCATTAAAGGCCTCGGCGTCGCCTACTGTATAACATTATAATTTGTTCATTTTCATTTTTCATAAATTCATCTTTTGGCCTGTCAACTATTTTCGTTGTGGTTATTTATTGAATTTTAATTCAAGTTTTTTTTAGTTTTAAAGAAAAAACATTTCAGTTTATTATTGATTGCTACTTAGCGACTTTTATTTATTTAATAAAAACCTTTCCAAAGACAACTTTTATCACGAAAAAAAATTGTTTACTCTTATCATCTTATTTCCCTGTATCTGTTGAGTGGGCTTGTTTTCGGACTCCATCGTAACCTTTGATGAGAAAGTGTCTTCACCTCCGCATCTTCTACGACTGTGTCGGCATGGCGACGTCGGCCCGCGCATCTGCGGCATCTTCCGCTCGCCACAGCGCCGTGACTGTCTTCTGCTGGGTGTAAAAGGCAACGCCTGGACGGCCATAGAAGGTACTGGCACCGCCTGCAGCAATGCTCTTTTTGTTGCCGGTAAACGAAAACATGGGTAGAGGCACGGGAATGGGCACATTGATGCCGACCTGGCCGGCCTCGATGGTGCGGCGAAAGCGCTCAGCCACAGCCCCGGAACGCGTGAAGATGGCAGCACCGTTGCCGTAGGGGTTACGATTAACGAGCGCGACGGCATCGTCGAGAGAGTCAGCGCGGAGGCAGACGAGCACGGGGCCAAAGATCTCCTCGCGGTAGCACTGCATGTCGGGCGTGACGTCGGTGATGATGGTCGGGCCGACCCAATTGCCGTCGGCCATGGCGGGGTCGGCAGGTAAGTAGCCGCGGCCGTCGAGCAGCAGCGTGGCGCCCTCGTCAGCGGCGCTATAGACCAGGCGCTCGATGCGGTCCTTACTATGGGGCGAGATCACAGGGCCCAGGTCGGCACCGTCGACAAAGCCACCGTCAACATGCAGGGCCTTGGCTGCGTCGACGAGATCGGGTAGCCACTTCTGGGTCTCACCGACGAGGATGACGACGCTGAGGGCCATGCAACGCTGGCCGGCAGCACCAAAGGCGGCGCCGACGACGCTGCGCACAAAGTGGTTCTTGTCGCAGTCGGGCAAGACGACAGCGTGGTTTTTGGCGCCGAGATTAGCCTGCACGCGCTTCCCGTGGGCCGAGCCCTTGTTAAATATATATTCGCCGGCCGCGTTGCCGCCGACAAAGCTAATGGCCTTAATGTCCGGGTGCTCGAGCAAGAAGTCGACGGTGGCGTTAGTGCCGTGCACAATGTTGAGGACGCCGTCAGGCAGGCCCGCTTCACGGGCAAGCTCTGCCAGGATAAGGGCGGCACCAGGGTCGCGCTCACTTGGCTTGATCACGAGCGTATTGCCAGTAACGCAGGCGATGGGATCGACCACAACGGGATCATAGCCGGAAAGTTAAAGGGGCAGATAGCCGCCGTCACACCCAGCGGCTCGCGGTAGCTGCGGGTCTCCATATCGCGTGCCACTTCTAGCACCTCGCCTTTGAGCAGCTCCGGCGCCGCGCAGGCAGCCTCGGCAACTTGTAGGCCGCGCAGGACATCGCCGCGGGCGTCGGCAAAAGTCTTGCCTTGCTCCAGGGTAATACTCGCGGCGAGGCGGTCCCAGTGCTCGCGGATGAGCGCGACGAACTTGAACATAATTTGCTGGCGGGCCATGATGCTGGTGTCGCGCCATGACGGGAAAGCATGAACAGCAGAGGCCACGGCAGCCTCGAGTTCGGCATGCGTCATCTGCGGCACCCGTGTCAGCAGCTGGTTGGTGGCCGGGTCGTGCACATCGTAAAAGGTTGTTGCGGACGACGTCTGGAAGGTGTTGTCGATGAAGAATGGTGAGTCGTCGACCGCCGCCAGCTTGTCGTGCGTGCCGATGTACTCGGTGGCAGTGGACTCGAGTGCGACGTTGGCCTGCTGAGACGAGCTCTGGAAGGCCCTTTGTGACGGTGCGGTCGCCGCGCGGTTGGCAGCACGGGCCACACGGGCAGCTGAGCGTGCACTCTGGTACGCAATACGCAGAAGCATCGTGGTGATCTACCTGGATTATGTGTTGAGTTGACTGTGATTTCTCTTTGGCCTTTCTTCCTTTCCTTTAATCTACCTTTTCATTATTTTATCCCCCTTCTTTGACATTCATCTATTGCCGCACTTCCTCCGAATCCCGGCCTCGGATATTTATCAGGCACACTTTCTTGTCACTCTTTGATTCTAAAACCAAATTCCTCTTTTATTTTTTCACTTGTTATAACTTGATTCATTCCGTAGGTATTCCACGTTACTCTCCGTCGTGCTTCACGATAGCGGCCATGTCCGCTTCACTAGCGCCATCTGTTAGTCTTGCGGATTTGTTCATTTTCCCCAAAAGGTAATAAAAAAAGCGCCGAAGCTCCGTTGTAGTTTGTTTTGAATTAATCTGGTTCCCATTCTATCAATTTGGTATTTATGGGTTTTTCACCAAGTCCATTATTGCGCGGACGCGGCCTTGTCCAGGGCGTCCAGAAGAATATCGGCATGGCCCTTCTCGAAAATGAGCATGGGCCGCAGCCGCACCGTCTTCTCACCGGAGCCGCCGACATTGACGCCGAGCGACTTGACCTTCTTCAGGAAGGCATCGCGATCAGGATGGTCGAACGCAATAAATGTGCCCATGCCCTTGCCGCGCAGGTTCGTAAACTGGCCATCGTGCTTCGTAGCCAGCTTTGACGCGATCTCCTCGTACAAGTAGTCGCCGACAGCGGCCGTGTGCTCTACGAGGCCGTGCTCCTCGATCTGCTCGTATATGGCGCGGAACAGCAAATTCCGCACGGGATCGCCCATCCAGGTGTTGAACTGTCGGTAGGCCATGTTGGGGCGCAGCTGTGGGTCGCGGTAATAGAAGCCGGCCGCCTGTGCCTTTTTCGAGAATGTGACCATGTCCGGCGGCGTTGCCAGGCCCCAGTGCTCGTGCGCCCAGAACTTGCCCGTGGCACCGACGCCCGTCTGCACCTCGTCGACGATAAAGAGCACATTGTGTTTGGCCGTGAGCTCACGTAGACCGCGGAAGAACGACGCGCTCGCGTGGTTGTCGCCGCCCTCAGACTGAACCGGCTCAACGACAACGGCGGCCGGCTTGTTGTGGTAGTTGAGAATCAAATCTTCGACGGCTGCAAGGCTTGTCTTCTCAGTGGCCTCATTTTCGGCGACATGAGCCTCGAGCGGGTATTTTAACGATGGAAAAGGCGCCTGGGGCCAGTCAAAAGCAGGGATATCGAGCTTGTGGATAGGCTTTGACCTCGTCGTCGACAGCGAGCCAAAAAGACGGCCATGGAAGCCGCCCTTGAACGAGAGGATAGAGAGGCCGTTTGCCGCACCAGGTGTCGCGTTATCCATAGACGATGCCATTTCCTCGGAAGTAAATGGCGCGTCATAGCTTCCACGCTCTTGCTGCCGCCGCCACATAAAAGCGGCCTTGTACGCCGTCTCATTGGCATCGGAGCCGGCCATGGCCGTGAAGACCTTGTCGAGCCCCGGCGGCGAAGCACGCAGCAGACCCGTAGAAAGGACTTCCTCCAAGTTGGTCGGCGGGAAGTTACCGAGAGCTGGGCGACTGATGATGGCGCGGACCATTTCCGGTGTCGAGGCGGCCTTCACGAGAGCCGGATTGGTATAACCGATAGGGATGGAAGCAATTTGAGCAAAGCTGTTCGTTAGCGGATGTGTAGAAGGGCGTGAAACAATGAGACATAGACATACGCATCTAGGAGGACGTTGCCGTCACCGTCGACAATGTAGTTGCCAATGCTCTTGCTGTAGTCCGTCAAGAGGCTGACATTGCGCGTGTCGAAGACGTTGGTCAGGCTGGCAATCTTGGCCTGTGACACCGGTCCTGGCAAGGTCGTCTTCATTGACGGCCGCTCCGGCTCGCCAGCTACAAACGAAGAGATGCTCCGGTAGATAGGACGGGCCATGCGGCCAATGCGGGCCCGTACGAGAGTGGCCGAAGCTGCGTGAGCCAGTCGTGAAGTCATTGTGATGAGTAACGACGATGCGTTACAGGAAAGAAAGTAAACAAAAAAAGGGGTTAAGAACAGTACACAGTAAGTAACCAGAGAAAATTAAAGCATCGATTGGAATTCATTGAAATAAAATGTCATAGTCTCGGCATGAAACATGTGGCCCTCGACGGCCATGTCCGTCACCGCTTGGGCTTCCTCCAGGTTAGTGCGGGACGAGCTATCTATTTATATTGACCAGCTACCGCAGGATACCCCGCCCAATCAATTCCCGGATCGTCCTTGCAAACAGTCGTTGGTACACGCCCAGCATACCCAACATTCCCGGCCACCGCTCGCCACACCACGATAGCAGAATCAGGCACGAGCTGGACGCGTCTATGTAGACACCCCAATCGAGCTCTTCGCTGCTGTTCTCAGCACTCGCACTCGTCTCTGCATCCCCGTGTTGTTTCTGACTCCATGCGCCGTAACGTGCGAGTGCGCCCGTCCAGGCGCAGCAGCGCGTAGGCCAGGAGTGTGCTTGATGCCAGGTAAATATAATGGGCGCTCATAAACGTCATTGGGTACGATCCCGGCACAGACGTCTCCGGTGCGCGGACAATCTTCTCATACGTGCGAATCAGCCGCAATGACGAGTAGAACGGGTCACTGGCCACGACGCTATCATTTGTGTCGTTGTCGTCTGCATCACCAGCATGTCCTCGCAAGGCACGTAGCAGCAGCGGCTGGAACAGGAAGCACATGGTGGCATCATAGCCTACATCGCATGTCAGGGTGGCTACGCCTTCCCGCTGGTCACCCTCGGGCAGCGTCAGCTCGTCACGCCAGGCATGCAGCGTCCGGTACTGCTCCCGCAGCCATGCCAGCGCCTCACCCGGTGCCCGCGTAGCTGCCGCTGCCGGTCCGTCTACTGGTCGTGCCGGCAGGTACATGGTGCGGAAAATCTCGGACCGCAAGTAGACCAGGCGGTAGTGGTGGGCAATGCTCATCTCCTGTAGCGTGGTGCGGTCGACGCCAGGCGCTGTGGTGGCGGTGGATACCAGTGCACTCGGGTAGGCCACGGTGATGATGGACTCGGGGAGGTCGCTACCGCGGCCGAACAACTGGCCAACAATGCGCTCAATGGCATAGAGGCCCCAGAAAGTCGACCGGCGTAGCTTCTTCTGCGCCTCATTGTCGGTACGCGGGCCGAGACCGTTGATATCTGCAGCGCCCGTGTTGTCCGCTGACACTCTCACTGCCCATGTCTCACTCCCTACACTACCACCACCCTCTCCCTCACTGGGCACTTCGATGTCGGCGTCCGTCTCGGTGTGGTAGCCCAGCTCGAGGGCCAGCCGGCAGGCATAGTCCAGCAGCTTCCAAACATCGCCTTTGCGCGGGAAGAAGAGGCAGAAGAGGATAAGTAGCAAGAGTGCCTGTAGGGATGCGGTGATACGGCAGCAGTCACCTCTTCAACAAAGGGTACGGCGGCCGCATAGTATGCCAGGCTGTCAGCCGTCCGTTGCGGACGGTACCTTGCCCGTGTCGCACATGAAATGGCACACATCATGGCAATGCGAAAGTACGGGTGTGCTTGGTCGCCGAGGGCGGCGCTGGGCGATGGTGGCTGCGGCCCGGACTGGGACTGTCGTTGCCGCCGCACGGCCAGATACACCTCGAGGTCCGTTTGTATTTGGTCCGGATCTAACGAACCTATAGAGCGTGTTGGACGAGACCGAGGTACAACCGCAGCAGAGAACGAATATCAGCCTCTGTGGCTGCACTGAGGGGCCGGCACTGGCGTCGTTGGTATCCGCCTGAGTCTCAGCCTCCACTTCGGCATGAGCATCGCCAGATCCGTGTGGTGCGAGGCCGTCAATGTCATCGGTAGTCACAAATCCGCGGGCGCCGTCGCATGCTGCAGGATCTCAACCGTCAGGGCAAACACGGACGACGAGCCCAGTAGCGTGACTTGCCTGCTGATATGGCCGATGGGACAACGACATCGTATGTCGCCTGGTCGAGGGGAGGGTATCGGGTATGGTGGTCGCTGTTATCGGTATGACTGGCGGAGACAGGACACAGCGGGGCTTGCTTGTTTCTGGGGCAGCGCTGTAACCAGTGTTGTGGCTGATGATGGTGTCGTCGCATCGGCAGCTCGAGAGGGTGGTGTGGCCGGTGAAGTGACATGTACTATTGTTGCCGTTCGTGCGGCTCCCCTGTCGCTGCCGCCCGACCGCCACTTGGCCTTGACGGCCTCAAGGTGCTCAACGCGCGTCAGCAGCGACTGGACATATGCACGTGGCAGTGTCTGCTTCAAGGCGTGATCAAAGAGCAAGCAGCCGACGCCGGCGCGCTGACAGGGCCGGCAGTGGGGTAACTGTGTGTCGCATTTGCGCCGCAGCCGTCGGACATCGCTGGCAGGTGGGCAGGAGCTGCTGCAGCTGCTGCAGGGTTGTGCGTGGACGGGCATCCGCCTTTTCGGTTCCCATTGTGTCTACTGGTAAGATCGGCTGCATTGGAGAGGCTGAGCCTGGTCCGGCCGCCACAGGAGGGCTCATGGCATGTAGGCAACGGACCGACCGATGTTAGACGAGGCTGCAGCACGATGTCCGGAACGGTGGTCTACGGAGGTTGCGCGGGGGCGTGGGTGAAGTGTGGAGACTGAGAATGTTGTTTGACAATGTCAGCTCAAAGGATGGCATGTGGGAATTAGTGGCACAGAATATTCAACCCAAGGGAAAATGCACTGCCCCTCACGAGCGGACTTCCGCGCCCGGCAGTAGAGTTTCCACTCCGCCATTGTTTTGCTATGATAAGGCCACTGCTAGTACGGTGGGTCGTTGGCCGTTTGAAGGGGACTAAGCAGAAACAGGGTTTATAAGACGGGTTAAGTCCACGTGTGCCAAGAAACGTTGTGAGGTGAAGAAATTGCCGGAAAGTACTCCGTAATGTGGTGAAGATTAGAATTGCTGATAAAGTAGTTGCGGCAACGTACGTAACCTTCCTTCGTTGTATTCAAGGGACGAATCTCTGACTTTCGACTAGGGCCGGGCTGTTGCTAGTTGGCGATAAGGACAGATGATTCGTTTGATTTAGCATTTTAGTCTTACGTATTGCATCGGAATTTGTATGGTCATAAAATCAAATTCTATTATGTTTGCTAGTCTGTGTTCAGTTTATTTTTGTTCATTTTGTACACGTCAAAGAAAGGCCTCTCTTTAGTGCCCCTTAACACCATTTGTGCCGTTTGTGCTCGGCGCTGCGACCTCGTAGTCAAGATAGGTCATGCCGCAGATCACTCAATGACTGGCTCATACAACAACAGGTTGGCCTTGGCGCCGCCCATGGCACCGCTTAGCGCCACCCAGTTCGAGCACCTCGTGGCCGCCGTGACCGGCCTTCTCTTCGACCTCCTCGTAGGTAAGGCTGCGCAGCCACTCCTTGTCGCCGGCGGCCATTTTCTGTGCGAACAAGCAAGTCCCACTCGGCGTTGACGAGCGGATGTTTTGCTGTTAAGGGGGTACTCGTTCTTGGCGGCCATCTCGATCTCGTACTCGTCGAACTTCACAAACAGGTCCGGGTGCTTCTTCAGCACGGACTTGCGACGGTCTGGTACTCCTTCATCAGCTTAAGGAAGTCATCCTCCGGCGGGTCCCCGGCCTGGTACGGGCTCCAGTAGGGCGGCCAGTGCGATAAACCACCCGTACACATGAAAGCGACGCGCGTGTCGGCCTGGCAGCGACTCGGCGGCCACGCGGCAGGCCTCGCCGAGTGCGTACGCGCGGGGTGTACTTCATGAGTGGTGGTGTGAAGACATTAATAAAAAATAGGCACGACGGCCGTGTGTGCCGGTAGGTTGGCCTCCATGAGCACCCACGGCATCAGTAGGTTGTTGCCGTACTCGGCGGGACCCGTGCGCGAAACGTCAAAGCCCTGGTCGACAAGCGAGTGGATGAGGTGCTCGGCGACGACGGGGTTACCCGGGAACTTGGTCTTCTCGGTGATGCGCAGCGGCTCCATCCACTGATCAGCAGGGCCCTCATTGAACTCGGCGACGGGGATGCAATGGTGGGCATGTGGTTGCGGTAGAAATTCTCAAGTGGTCGTCCAGGAACGCAAAGATGACGTCGGGCTTCGCCTCGGTCAGCGCCTTGCCGAGCGCCCGCGTGGCCTCCTCAGTGCGCTGGCGGACATCGGGCTGGGCCGTCTCGGGAAAGCCAATGGCGCCTGATAGTGCAAGTTAAGAGAATGAAGAGAGACGACGTCTGATAGTGTCGGAAGAAAGGCAGCATACCTGGAGCGTGAGACAGGCCGAATGGCTGCAACGACTTTGCCCATTGTGAACGATGTGAATGTGGATGAAAGTAGAGTAAAGGACAATAGATGAGAGGAGAGGAGAGAGACGAGAATAGTATTAGTTGAAAGTCGAGTCTAGAGAATTGAAGAGGTTTAAAGATGCAAGTCGAATGTAAGAACAGTGACTTGAGAATAAAATAGTGATAAGATTGGGATGATGCTATATGTACTCCTTTCGTCTGCGTCGGTGCGGACTTGACCGTCGTGGCGGATACGATTTCCAACTCCACCAGCGCAAGCTGCGCACAACTCCGCACGTCCGTATTTTTATGAGACGCCAAAAAGACATCTGATGTACAAACGCCATATTCTTTCAGATCTAGATCTCGGTTCTCTACACGAACCCAAAGAAAAGAAGAAAAATAGAGCGCATGAAAGACGACGAGAACAAAAATGGCCACCTCAAAAAAGATTCTCCTTCTCGGCGCCACTGGTGTCATCGGGAAGGTGCTTCTTAACTCGCTGCTAAATGCGCGCGAGCAGTTCGACACCATTGGTATTTTCACATCACCAGCAACAGCAGAATCCAAAAAGGAGCTTCTTGATACATTTGTTGCACGTGGAGCAGTCATACACACAGGCAACCTCTACAGCGACGACGATATCTTGGACGTCTACAAGGGGTACGACACAGTCGTATCGGCGCTAGGCCGCTTTTCTATTGACAAGCAGACGGATCTGATTGCCCTCGCCGAGCGGTCCGCCCTCGATTATTCGCTTCATCCCCTCCGAGTATGGCACCGACATCGCCTACGACGCCTCATCGGCCACGGAGAAGCCGCACCAGAAGAAGCTAAAGGTGCGCGCCTTTCTCGAGAGTGACGCTGTGAAGCGCCTGCTGGTACACTTACCTGGTGACGCGGCCCATTTGCCGACCTCTTTGCCGGGTACATGGCAGCGAACCCGCTCACTGGCAGCTTCGACCCTGCTCGTCGCGAGGCTGTGCTGCTCGGTGACGGCCACGGGCCACTGGGCCTGACCACAGTGGCTGACGTCGGCCGAGCCCTGGTTGCGGTGCTAAAGCACCCAGAGGCGAGCGATAACCGTGCTGTGCGCGTGCCAGTCGTTTGTGGCATCACCAGCAAAGCTGCTGGCCGAGTACGAGCGGCCAGATGGAGCAGAAGTGGACAGTGTCATACACCAGCATGGATGAGCTGCGGAAGATTGAGGAGGAAGCCTGGGCAACGGAGCACCCAGTGGCGAGCATCTTCACGCTGAAGCGAATCTGGGCCGAGGGCAAGACGCTGTACGAGAAGAACGACAACGAGGCTATCGGCTGACCAAGACGGACACGCTAGAGATGGTGATCCAGGCAGGCATCCGCGAGCCACAGGCGGCCCTTCCAGAGTGGCAAGTTGTAGATAGTGGAATTCGCTATAACAAAAGAAAATACTATGCAATAATTTTAAGTAAATTAGACTATCTACAAGGAGCTTCCCTGAATTTCAACACCACACCTCCCTTTGAGTTACGCCCGTATCCGCTCTGCCACCATGATCCCCGTGATGAACCCGTCAATGTTCTCCTGCAGGGTGCGATCATTGTTCGCCGTCGTCTGTGCCGATACCCATGCAGTATGCGGCGTCGCGACGAGGTTGAGGTCGTCAGCGTCTACTTCAGCGGCCAGCAGCGGGCTTGTCTCAGGCCCGGCCGGCTCCTTCACATAGACGTCCACGCCAGCGCCTGCGATTGCACCGCTCCGTAGTGCACCGAGCAGCGCGTATTCATCGACCACACCGCCGCGCGCGGACATTAATGACCAAACAATCCGGCCCCATGAATGCAAACTCGGCCTCACTGAGCAGACCGGTCGTCTCGGGGGTCCGCGGGCAGCATAGAACAACAGCAGACGCCGTCTTCAGGGCCTCCTGGAAAGACACACGGCCAGCCGGCACGGGTTCTTCCGCGCCCTTCCTGGCAGCCACAATAACCCGCATGCCCAAGGCGCGGAAAAGGGCCGCAGCGCGCTGACCGACAGCACCGTGGCCGATGAGGGCGACCGTCTCGGCGGCACAGGCGCGCGGCGGATGGGTGTTACCAGTCATGGCCGTTCGGATAAGCGTGCCACGCTGCGGCCAAGCACCGGCGTGCAGGGCGCGCGTGGAGGGCAGCAGACGCCGGCGGCAAGCCAAGAGTAAGGACAGTGCATGCTCAGCAACGGCGTCGACATTACAGCCGGGGCAGTTGAGGACGCGTACACCTCGGGCAGCAGCCGCCGCTAGGTCGATGGTGTCAGTGCCGGCGGCAACAGCCACGACAAGCTTTGAGGCGGGGCGTGATGGCAACATCGAGGGCGGCGGCTGTGATGGGCACGGTGGTAATGATGGCAATGTCGGCATCGGCGGCAGCTAAACGAGGCCCAACCTCGGCAACTGAGGACCGTTCAAAGGAGGTGATGGAGCGCGAGTGAGGGGACGGGACGGTGATATTGGGCAGGCCCGAGAACATGGTCTCAAGGGCGACGATGTTGTAATGCATGGCTGCAGTGGTTTGGGACAAAACAATGTGAATGAACGTAGTGAAGCACTGAACACCGGGACAAGGGTTTGAAACTACCGCTATGCTGAAATAATGAAAACCAAAAAGTACTACCCAGGAATCCGCTACGTTAGCCCACTATTCCCACCAGCAAAGGATGCCGGACTTCTCCGTCCAAAAGTCACCATCCACTTTAGAGCGCCCTAGATAAGACAACCATCTGCCGTCATCCACCCTAACTATGCAGCCCTCGGTCCCCTTTTTTTTTCTTTTTTCCCCTCCATCCAACAAGAAATGGCTCCCTCTGCAACTGACGACGTGCCTGCGAAGACAACGGCTCCGGCCGCCGAAACGACCGCCCACCGCTCCGGTGACCCTTCGCTGGCGTTTGTGCGCGACGAAGAGACTCTGCCGCCGGTGTTTACAGATAAAATATGCCGAGCGGGCGTTTTTAAAGCACCGCCTGGCGCTGGCGTACCGGATATTTGCAAACAATGATTTTGCCGACGGCGTGGCAGGCCACATCACTGTGCGCGACCCCGTCGATCCGACAAGCTTCTGGGTCAAACCCCTTTGGCCTTCACTTCTCACTCATCACGGACGACGACCTGATCCGTGTCGACCACGATGGCAAGGTCGTCGACGGTGGTGATAATCTGCGGTTGAAACTATGGTCCGTTTCTTCTTTCTTCTTCTTTCCTCTTCTCACTGTTAATTTCGTTTTCTCATTTCTCACTCGCCAGCCGCCTATGCCATCCACGCCGAGATCCACAAGGCCCGCCCCGATGTGCTCTGCGCTGCCCACTGCCACAGCATCTATGGCCGCGCCATGTGCGCCACTGGCCGCAGTCTCGACATGCTGACCCAGGACTTTTGCGTCTTCTACAACGACCACGTCATCTTACCCAAACTTTGCCGGTCTCGTGCTCGCCTCTGACGAGCGGCCGCGACATTGCCCGCTACCTTGACCTCGCAAAGCTGCCCTTCTCGGTAACCACGGCCTGTTGACGGCCGGCCCCACCATTGAGGCCACCATCGGCTGGTTCGTGCTGCTCGAAAAGCTCTGCCGTGTGCAGCTGGCCGCAGACGCCTCATCGGCGGGCTCTGGCCGCCCGCTCGTCACTATTGGCGAGGCAGAGTGCGAGAGCTCGTGGCAGGCCATCGGCACTGGCGACGCGGGATATACATGGGCCTGCCTCTGTTCCAGGTGGCTGAGCGCGAATTCGGTGAGAACACGTATCTCGGCCGCGGTCTGCGGCCACGGAAATGATGATGTGTGTGTGCAATGACAAAACAAAGCTTTTTACATACTTTTAGATAGGAGTCGTTCATTTGGCCTTTGACACTTGATTCATAATCTCAAACAAAAAACTGATTTTATTAATGTGGTATCATATTTATCCCACCCCCGTTCAGTATTTCTACCAATGGATCATTCTGGTCATCATGCTCGATAAGACCCAGTTCCATATTCAGTCCAAACGTGCCAAGCCCATCCATGTCCCCCACGCTCATGTTGACGTCGCCGCCATTCCACAGCAGATCATCGTCCAGCAGAAAACAGGTTGAAAATCAAACGGACTCCTGCTCCGCGACTGGACTCGGCTGTGGCTGCTTCTGCCGCAGGCCCGACCGTAGCCGTCGAGGTGGGCCGGTCCCGGGTACAGTAGGCGCATCAGCTCAGCATCTTCGTCGGGGCCAAAGCGGGCAGTGTCGAGTGCCGGTGTGCGTAGAAATACGCGTTCCAGTAGTGGCGCGAGCAGGCGCTCGTAGACGCCGGCGTAGATGCCCACCTCGGGCCAGCCGTGGGCAGCAATAGCCAGCAGGTTGCTAGTTAGGCGCTTGGCACGATCAAATACGTGGGCAGGCGTAAAGCGCGCCGCAATGGCCGCATAGCCGTGTCGCAAACAGAAGAGTACTACAGTGGCCGCCTCCAGGGTTGTAGTGGGCGACAGCCAGGGCCGCCGGAAGACGCCGCCGCGCCAGGTGATCGCGGTGGATGCGCTCGGCAGCAGAGGCAGCCTCGAATGCAACGCAGCAACGAATCTGGTGCCGGGAGGGGCACACGCGGTGAGGGGCGGTGCAGCACCATGAGGCCACGGGCCAGCATAAAATCGCCAGTGCGGCTATGTTCATCGCCATGAGCATTGGGGTGGTGATTGTCACCAGGAGAACCAGAAGAAGCCGCGACGTGCCACGCCTGCAGCCGAGCCTCCATGCGGGCCAGCCATACGTCCCAGGCTAGAGCATCGGGGATGGGCTCGCGGTGGAAGTGTACGTGCAGCATCTCGGAGAGCAGCTGATTGTATGCTATGTAGCGGAGAAAAGGATCACTTGGCTGTACCGGTAGTGAGCGCGGGAGTCGGGCATCAATGGCCGCGTCAGGCGTCGACAGCGGCCGTTGCAGCGCCGAGCAGATGGACCGGTCCATGCAGTACGCTGCCCAGAAGACACGGCGCCGCAGATCTCTCAGGTCTCTCTCATCACCGTCGCCACCACTTCCGGCCTCGTCTTCCCGGTGCAGCCCCATTTCGAGACATGACCGCATGGCCACGCCCGACAGCACCCAGACGTTGGCGGCGCGCGGAACAACCGTTGCGTAGAGAAGCACAAGCAAGATGGTCTGCAGCCAAGCCAGCTCGGATGGGAAGACGGGCAGCCCGTAAAAGTGCTGCAGTCCCTCCTCGAACAGCGCTGCGGACAACGACGCACAGCGTGCTTCGTGTCCATCGTTGGCCGACGATGACCCAGTGTCACAGCCAGCGCTAGCACCAGATAGACGACCAGAAAGTCGTGGCTCGGCGGCACGTCTGCCGGTGTTGTTGCCAGCACGTGCCCCACTCTTTGCAGCTGCTGTACCGCTGTTGCCGCCACCAGGAACGGGTTGTCTGGCTGTACGGTGCTGAGGTACTTGCGCATTAGCCGCTGCACAATGTCCCATGGCATACTTCGCAGTACCGGCGCGCACAGCGATCCCGTGCTGCCCGTCGTCCGCGCTGGCACAGCCATTGATATGGAGCTTGGTATCGACACTGGGGCGTTGGCCGGCGTGCCACGCTCCCGCACTTTGGCCGTCGATGGTGTCAGGCCCATGCGGACGCGTGACAGTAGGTCGGCAGCTGTGCCCACCTCGTAGGGCAACGTGGCGGAGATGACAGCCTGCAAGACTGCGGCTGCTAATAATGGCGGCACGGACATCGGATGCAGCAGACCGGCGCTGTTGCTGCTGGTGTTGTTGGTGGTGGTCGACATGTGGAGCTGGACGGAGGGCAGGGTCGATAGCGTCGAGTATGTCCACGTCGGGAAGTTGAGGAAGATCTGTGTTTTCTGTATGTCCTATCTGATCTTGATCTACACTGTCCGTATGATGTGGACGGTGATGTGGTTGGCTGGGGTTGCTGGGATTGCTGGACTCGCTCGTGTCGCCCGCCTCACTACCCGGCATTGCCAAACAGAATATCGGACGCGTGCACAACTTCGAGCTGTCCATCTTGCAGGAGGGCTGTTTCAAGACGGGCAATCTCCGACTCAATGTGTTGCACAATGCTCCGCGGAATCGGCGACGCCGAGGCCGTATCGGCCGCCGCCGGCTTTGGCAATGCCGGTGCAGGTCGTTTTCGTGGTGATGCATTGCGAGCACGAGGGCAGCTGCCGATCACACTAAAACGGTCAGCATGCACATGCATCGCGATGCGGACGATTGCAAACCAGACCGGACATACCTTGATCTTCCTCCGACGACACCGCGCACACGACAGGATGCTGCGCTGACAGCGGGATTGCCATGCTGGACAATGTGGAGAGTGGAGCGCTGAGAACGGAGAACATAGAGCGGAGATGCAGCACGAGGGCGTGGAGATGTCCTGAGAGAGACAGGAGAAAAGAAAAGAATATGGGGAGCATGGTCCTTGCATTGGCGGCCATGCCACGAGACGACGCTCTTCTCCGCGATAAGCCACAGCGATACTCCGTACTTGATGGCCCAGATAGATAGCGGGATAGCGCTATTGTTTGCATCCGCTTGATTTTTTCTTTGTTCTGATTGGGCAGGCTGAACAGGGGCTTCTTGAATATTAGTTTTGTCAAGTGTCATAATAGTGTTGATAAGTGGACTAGTGCTCTCTCACGATTGTTGTCAAAACGCACTTGTCCGTGGTCCCAGGGTTGCAAGGCGGTGACTGCCGTCCGGTCAATAGTTGTGGATAGGTTTATTTGAGGACGATATGGGATTTTTTGTGATGGGCACCATTACCATCAATAGCCTGTCTTGACACTGTCTTTTCATAGCGGTCTGTCGTGTATGTCTTGGCTTTTTCGTAGTTCAGATTATTGAATTCCTATATTCACTTGATCCAATTTAGATATTCCCTCCTCCTACGCACACTGCATTCACTCACCAGCTGTATCTAATCGTATCGCACCAAACGTCATCATGGGCTCCGTATCACACGATCTTACCCTTTCGTCACAATATGCCGGCCTCGCAGTCGATGCGAAGCGGATGGTGGCTACCCTCGATGCTGCATGCCAATGGGGCAACACACCGGACGGCGGCATGAGTGAGTTTCCTTCCTCCTGTGTGATTGCCAAATCTTTCCGAGTCCCGTATCTAATGAACAGACCGTCTCACGCTCAACGATGACGACAAGGCCGTCCGCGAGTGGTTCATCGCCGAGACCACAAAGTGCGGCTGCAACATTACCATCGACGCCATGGGCAACATCTTTGCGGTGCGGCCCGGCATCAACAACGATCTACCGCCCATTGCCATCGGCTCGCACCTCGACACGCAACCTACGGGCGGTCGCTACGACGGCATCCTGGGTGTCACGGCGGGAATGGAGGTTCTGCAGACGCTGCACGCCGCCAATATTACTACCTACGCGCCTCTTGCCATTATCGACTGGACTAACGAGGAGGGGGCGCGCTTCCCGCCAGCAATGTTGTCCTCGGGCGTCTGGGCCGGTGCTTTCACTACTGAATACGCCCATGCGCGAACTGATCCGACCGGCGCCACGCTGCGCGAGGAGCTGGAGCGCATTGGCTACCTCGGCGACGTAGACTGCTCGTACAAGGCGATGCCGCTCTCCGCGCACTTTGAGCTGCATATTGAGCAGGGACCCATGCTGGACGTTGCCGAGCAGCCTGTTGCTGTTGTCCGCGGCATCCAGTCTATCCGTTGGTACCACATTGACATTGTGGGCCGCGAAGCCCACACCGGCACCACTCCCATGGACCGCCGCAGCGACGCGCTTCTGGGCGCCGCAGAGATGATCGTGGCCACCAACACTATTGTCAACACCAGCCCCCTTTCTGAGCGCCAGGCCCGCGCCACCATTGCGGTGATCAACAGCCTGCCGCAGAGTATAAACACCATTGCTGGCAAGGTGCGCCTCTCGCTCGACGTCCGCGCCCCTGCCGACGCTGATGTTGCCGAGGTCGACGGCCTATGCCGCGCCAAGTTTGCCGAGATTGCCAAGGCACACAGCCTCTCCCTCGACATTAACTGCTTCTGGGTCTCGCCCGCCCTCCACTTCGACCCATCATGGTCGATTGTGTCCGCGCCGCCGCTGCTCCTCTCGGCTGCACCATGGAGCTTGTCAGTGGCGCCGGTCACGACAGCGCCTACACCAGCCAGCAGGTTCCCACCGCCATGCTGTTCGCTCGCTGCCGTGACGGTGTCAGCCACAACCCTGGCGAGTACACGCGGCCTGAGGACGTTGTCAAGTCGACTGAGGCGCTCCTTGGCGCTTACCTGCGGTATGATGACTATCTGCGGCGGACAACCGTCGCCAAGAAGGCGTAGGGTATATTGCTACAGGTGTGGTAAGTGCTAGGACACGGGATGTTTAGTTGTCGGGATGGACGACATTTGCATTGTAAATAAAGTTACGTCACAGTTGAATATACGCATAGACTAAAATGAGACTGGGCTCAAGAAGTATGTGTCAACAAATACGTATGAAGGGCAATACGAATCTTATCTCGCTAGTGAAGAACTATAAGGAAGGTTTGTGTCCGTATTGTTCCTGGCGCCACATCGATTTTCATAGTGGTGAGATACGACTCGCGTGATGGTGAACAATGTGTACTTGCTAGTATGTTTATTGTTATTTTGGCTTAATTTCATCCTTATTTCTTCTACATTCGTGGCACCGGCTGGAGGTAAAAAGTTGATTTTATTTGCTTCTTCATATCGATTTCGTTGACTGTATTATTTATTTGAAAAATCAAATATGTTTTCATTATTTGTCGTGTTGTTATTCAATTTTATTTATTGTATTTTTATTATGTAATGCTCAATCCCAAATTATTTATTTGATATTATTTATTCAGCTCGATTTGAGTTAATACCACATACCACTTTATTTACACAATTTCATTTAATGCGGGTTTTTTTTTTCTTTCCTTTACGTCAACCCTTTACGGAATGTTCCACTTTGGCGTATGCGGCTTTTTTTTTTTTTTTTTTTGCCATCAATCTTATTTACATTATTTCACATTTGAATTTGTCTCCCATCATCTCATACTTTCTTGTACATTTTATTAAAAGTGTGGTATATACTTGTGCATATTGCATCTTCCTGGCATA
The DNA here is from genome assembly GCA_016097105.2 of Sporothrix variecibatus. NCBI lineage: Eukaryota > Fungi > Ascomycota > Sordariomycetes > Ophiostomatales > Ophiostomataceae > Sporothrix > Sporothrix variecibatus. The sequence continues at coordinate 24,852 of JADMNI010000001.1, read as the reverse complement.
TGTACGTTATTCTTGTCTTCAACTTACATCAATAAACTACTGCATCTGGCCTAACGGCCGATAAACTTGAGCTCGAGAACACGCAGAGGCGGGTAGACAATAGCCGTCCAGCTCATGGCGACGGGAAGACCGAGCTGTTTTGGTTAGCATAAAACAAACGGAAAACAACAAAGACATCGAAGGGCGTTTAGAGAAAACTTACATCAGCACCGTTGCCGACGAGCTTAGCAATGGGACCCGTGTAGTAGGTCTGGTACATGCAGAGGATGGCACCGGCCCAGCCGATGAGGAAGCTAGCAAAGGCCGCGATACCAAGCGGGAGGTAGCTGCGATCATTGGAGCGGGCCCAATCGAAGCCCTTGCGGCGGCGGAAGATAAACTCGTCCTCGAGCACAATGGCCACCCAGATGACGACCCAGTAGCCGATCAAGCTCAAAAAATTGAGGAAGATGGATAGAAGCTGAGCGCGGCCTGCAATGGCGCACACCGTGTAGATGATAACGACAACAGTGGCCCAGACGGGGCGGGGCACGCGGGCAAGGGGGCGGCCGAACATCTGGAAGTTGAGGGCTGCAGCGTAAGTGCCCGGGATGTTATTGGCCGAGACGCAGAGGGCGAGAATGACGGCGCAGAAGTGGCCAAAACCACCGAGAGGGTCAAAAGCAGCTGCGATCAGTGCGCCCGCTGAGTGGTCAAAGGCAGCGGACCAGGCCGGTGTGGAGGCAAGGCCGCTGGCGAGGCCAATTCCGAGGAACTCAATGAGCAGCTTGCCCATGGTGATGCCAGAGCCAGTCATGGTGGCGGTGCCAATGCGGGAGGTCTTGGGGTGGAAGTAGGAGTAAAAATCTGCCGCCGCGGGCGCCCAGCCGAGCGGGCCGGAGGCCGTCAAGAAGAAATAGGACACGCGGTTTCCGGCCAGGACGGCACCCGAGCCCGAAGAGGGGGTCACTGTGTCGAAGTTGGGGCCGGCTGAGCCGATCAAGATGAACAGAATTAGGACGGTAGGGATCCAGACGTATCTGTCGGTTAGCCGAAGGAAGGAGAAATTAGAAGAAAAAGAAAAGAACAACTCACCTCTCAAAAGAGTGGAACCATTTGATACCAAATGTGGCAACGACCCATGAGATGATGGCCGAGACGACAATGCCAACAATGACGGTCATCTTGTAGCCGCTGACGGCGTTCAGGATAAGACCAGCAACGAGACAGTCGACCACTCCGTAGCCGACCTCGATAACAATGTTGAGCAGGACGCACAGCTTGGACGGCCAGTAGCCCATGGAGTAGCGGGCGATGATGAGCGTACGCAGACCAGAACGAGGACCAAAGCCTGCAATGTAGCCTGTGCAGGCCGAACCAAATATGGTGCCAAACAAGCAGCAACTATATGGGTGAGAAGAGGCCAAAAAATGGGAGAAGAAAAACAATAACGTAAAATGTAAATGCAAATACTTACACAACGGCATCTTTGAAGCCCAGGCCAAAGAGAACCGGGCCCAGAATACCCAGCGTCATGTTGTTGGCCGTACAGTTGATGGAAAACCAGACGATGAACATTTGAAAGTACGAGGCGGTCGTGGCCAACGGCTGACGCTGGTCCTCTTCGACACGCTCAATACCTCGGACCTCGAGGCCGGGGATGCTGTCGAGCCTCCGGCAAAACTTAGCAAAAGTGGACTCGGGCAGGTACTCAACCGAGGCAGGCATCTCGTCGGAGAGCGCCGGCTTGGGCGTCAGGTCACCTGATTTCTCTTCCATAATGAAAGTGTGAGGAAACAAATTTGATGGCGAGGTACAACTGAGATTGATAGAAACTACTGATGTTGATGATGGTATATGTGGAAGATGAACAAGACTGGATGTCAACAATTGATTTATACAATAATACTGCCATGCTTTGCGTGATAACTGGCCAGTGTGTTTTTGTGGCGTATGTCTGGTATAATACGGAGTACAAGGGCTGAAGATAGCAGCGTGGTGAGATGTCTTGGCAGGGCACTGATAAGGGGTGCCTGTTGCGTTGGGTCTTTGGAGAACGGAGATGCGCGGTTATTAGCTGGTTGATACGATGCCCTGCGAAGCCTGCTTGTGGCTGGCGCAGCCATGGTCTGGCATTCCAACGGTCCTATCACGACTACTACGCAATGATTTCTGAATTTGTAATGGACCGTTTTCACGGTTATCTTTGTTTTGTGATGGTGTTGATTTCAGTCTATTGCTTCGTTAGATTATATTTTATTTTATTTTATGATTCCATTTATTGGCTATTCTGTACTACACGGCCACCGCCAGCGCCACAACAGTGTCTTTTGCCGTCTCCTCCTCTGGCTCGCCCAGTGGAAGTGTCTTAGCCAGGTCGGCCAGCAGATCGCTCTCCATGACCCAGCGCATGTGCTCACGCAGGACATCTGGCTTGAAGGTACTGGCCCACAGCTCCTCGGGGATATCGGCACTGGCCATCTTTCCGGTCTCGTAGCTCGATGAGGTAATCCGGTCGGTGCGCGGCTTGCGCAGGTCCTGGAAGTACTGCAGGGCGGCACCCAGGTTGGCGTCGGGCCAGTAGCGGAGGACCTGTGCGAGGGCGAAGCCAGACTCAATAGCCTGGCAAGCTCCTTGGCCTGGGAGATATTAGCAGGGAACCATATGTTATATATAATAAGGAAAGAAAAAAAGCGGGGAGGAACTCACCCTGGTGAGGCAGCGTCGAGTGCACGCTATCGCCGGTAAGTACGACACCTGATTCCGGCACCTCCGGGCGCACATCAAACCACTTGGCCGTGGGCTCGCGCACGTACAACGCCTGCTTGAGGATCATGCCGTCGGCAGCACCCTTGCGGAGCCCGACAACGATCTCCTGGACGGCGCCAGTCCAGTCGCGGACGTGCTCGTGCATCTCATCGACGGGGGCGGTCTTGAGCCAGCTCTCAGACGTCCAGTTCTCCAGGGGTTCGGTCATAAAGCCGATGATGCCAAACGCGGGCGGTGCCGGTCTCGTCGTTGCCAATGGGCAGGGTCAGTACGTGGCGCTGGGGCCGCGGAAATTGACCGTCTTGCGCAGCAGGGTGGCCGTCTCGGGTGTGAGGTCGTCGTAGGCGACGTAGCCGCGGTAGACCATCTGGCCCGAGTAAATGGGGTGGTCCACAAGGCCAAAATACTGCGAGCGCACAACACTCTTGATGCCGTCGCATCCGACGACAATGTCTGCGTCGGCGGTGGTGCCATCGGCAAACGACAGCTGGTAGCAGGCGCGGGCGGCCTCCCAGTCGACGGAGGTCAGACGTTTGCCGAGCGAGATGTGCTCATCAGGGACGTTGGCCTTCAAGGCGTCCAGCAGGTGGGCACGGTGGATCTGGCGTGACCGCGGCTCGCCGAACTCGTCAATCTGGCCGAGATAGGCACCGGTACGGTAGTGGCGGTACTCCATGTAGCACGGCGGGTCGCGCGAGGAGCGGGCGAGCATGGCCGGGCCGACACCCATGGCATCGAGGATGCAGTTGGCATTGCGGGTGATATTGACACCGGCACCAACCTCGGTGAACTGTGCGGCCGCCTCGTAGAGGTGCACATTCTTCAGACCGGCGTAGAGGGCCGAGTTGGCAAAGGCCATGCCGCCGAGGCCGCCGCCAACAATGGCGATGCGTTTGTCTGGGAAACCCATATCGAGAGTGTGAAGGGGGAAGAGGAGGATAGGAGGAGGAGGGACTAGGTTAGATCTCGCGTTTGGTGGTGCAGTTTTGGGGCGGCCCCTGTGATTTGTTGATAAGGCACAGCGTGTACGGCCAAGATGTAACTGGAAACGGGAAAGGAGGGAAACAAAAAGATCAAAGGAGAAGGCGGAAAAAAGAGACAGGGAGGAGGAACGAGTAACGATAAAGAGAAGCCAAGTAAATACAACTGAAAAGGCGAGTATAACGAGATAACAAACCGAAGGGAATATTAACGGCTGCATCGTCATTCGTTCTGGATGCCACTAACACCGTGAAAGGCGAGGCCCACATTTGTTGAAGATACACACTTAGTGCCGGATTTGTCCTGCTAGGGACAGTTCGTGTTGTTGTTCCCCTCCATAGCGGCCAAGTCCGTGGACAAGCCCTCTCGGCGCTAGCACGGGCGTTGCTCTTCTCCTCTTCTCCTGGCCAGCCACTCGCCGACTTTTGAATTTCTCACCCTTCACCTACTGCCAATTCCTGTCTCTTCCCTCTTCTTTATCTTTCTCTATCTCTTCTTTATCGATCTGTATTTTTCAGTGTCTTATACAGATCCTTTATCTTTATCGATTATCCCCTCTCGCCGTCCTCACGTGATGGCAGACATCGACAAACTTGTTGCGGCCATGACGCTCACGGAAAAGTGTGCGTTCGTGGCCGGCAAGAACATGTGGGAGACGCTTAACATCGACCGCCTCAACATCCGCAGTCTCAAGACAACGGACGGCCCAGCCGGCGTGCGCGGTGCCACATGGACCAACGGCACGCACACGACGTATGTTCCGTGCGGCACGGCGCTGGGCGCAACGTTTGACCAGGCACTAATCGAGCGCGTGGGCGTCGTGCTCGGCCGCGAGACACGCAGCAAGCGGGCTCACATCTTACTGGCACCGACGATGAACATGGCACGCTCGCCGCTGGCCGGACGCAACTTTGAGAACTTTGGCGAGGACCCGCTACTGACGGGCGTTCTGGCAACGGCCTACGTGCGCGGTGTGCAGCAGACACCCAGCGTCGGCGCGTGCGTCAAGCACTTTGTGGCCAACGACGCCGAGACCCGCCGCTTTAACATGGACGAGCGCATCGACGCCCGCTCGCTGCGTGAGATCTATCTGCGGCCCTTCCAGCGTGCGGTCCGTGATGCCGACCCCTGGACGGCCATGGCATCGTACCCGCGAGTCAACGGGCTGCACGCCGACTGCAGCATGCCACTGCTGCAGCACATCCTGCGGGAGGAGTGGGGATTCAAGGGCCTTGTCATGTGCGACTGGGGCGGCCTCAACGACACTGTGCAGAGCTTGGTGGCCGGCACCGACCTCGAGATGCCTGGCCCTCCCATCCGCTACGGCGCAGCACTGCAAGCCGAGGTCGAGAAGGACCCGTCACTGTTGACGCCGCTCGATGCCTCTGTGCGGAGAATCCTTGCTTTGCTTGACCGTGCAGGTCTCATCGGGCCAGCTGAGAACACAGCCGCCGATGAAGACGCTGAGAAGGACTCGGACCTGCCCGAGTTCCGCCAGACGGCGCGTGACGCTGCAGTGGGCGGCATTGTCCTGCTCAAGAACAACAACAACAGTGTCCTCCCGCTTGACGCTACCAATATCCGCCGTCTCGCCATCATCGGTCCCAATGCCAAGACGCCGACGACGGGCGGCTCCGGCAGCGCCGCGGTCAACCCATACTACATCACGAGCCCGCTGGCGTCGTTGACGGAGAGTGTCAAGGCTGCCAACCCGGACGTCGAGGTGGTCTACGCCCAGGGTGTCCGTTGTGCCACGCAGCCGGCTTTGCCTGGCAGTATGCTGCTCACGCCTGGCAGCACGGAGCAAGGCGTGCAAGTCGACTTTTATGCGGGCTGGGCCTTTGAGGGTCCAGTCGTTGGCACGACCGTCTGGGCCTCTTCTGCCATGTTTATGATGAGCGACGGCGATACACCGGCGTCTCTACGCGGAAAGCGACATTGTTACCGTGTGACAGGCACTCTCACGCCAACTGTGTCAGGCGACTACGATGTGAGCCTGTCCAACACGGGCAAGGCCAAGCTTTTCCTCGACAATGCACTGCTCATCGACAACACGGACTGGACCCAGGCTGGCGGCACTTTTATGAACTGCGGCAGTGCCAACAAGCTGACGACCGCTGCGCTTGAAGCCGGCCGCAAATATGCCCTGCGCATTGACAATATCGTGGCGCCGCCGCCTCTGCCGCCTCACGACAATACGCTTTTCCACACGTTGTCCGGTCTGCGTGCTGGTTTCGAGTGCCGCATCGATGAGGATGCCCTCTTCACCGAGGCCGTTGAGGCTGCCAAGTCTGCTGACGCCGTCGTGGTCGTTGTCGGCCACAACAATGAAACAGAGAAAGAGGGTATCGATCGCACGTCACTGGCCCTTCCCGGCCGCACTGACGAGCTTGTCGCGGCTGTCTGTGCCGCAGGCCCTGCCGACCGCACCGTCGTTGTCTCCCAATCCGCCTGTGCCGTCTCCATGCCCTGGGCCAATGTGGCGCCCGCCATTGTGCAAGCCTGGTACCAGGGCCAGGAGAACGGCAATGCGCTGGCCGATGTGCTGCTGGGCACCGCCAACCCAAGCGGCAAGCTACCTGTGACCTTCCCGCACCGCCTTGAGGACCATGGCTCGCACCCGTTCTTCCCCGGCGATGCCGCGACGGATATTTGCAACTATGGCGAGGGCGTTCTCGTGGGCTACCGCTGGTTCGACCACGCAGGCACAACGCCACTGTGGCCCTTTGGATTTGGTCTCTCCTACACGTCTTTTGTCGTCAGTGATGTTGCGGTCACCCGCCCGCTACGACATGGCAGCACTACGAGCACGACTTCCATCACGGCCAAGGTCACCAATACGGGCAGCCGCGCTGGCGCTGAGGTTGTCCAGGTCTACGTAAGCCCCTCGGCCGCCATTGCAGCACAGGGCAAGCCCGCCGCACCACGTTCCTTGGCTGGCTTTACCAAGGTCCTCGTGCCCCCCGGTGCGACTGAGACAATCAACATTGAGCTGGACGGAGATGCGGTTGCGTGGTTTGACGTGGACACCACGGCGGAGAACACCGCTGGCAACGACTGGTCCAAGGTGGGCGCCTGGCGTGTCGATCCAGGAAAGTACACTTGCTACGTGGGCACGAGCTCACGCGACTTTGCTGGAAACGTTGAGCTCGTGGTCGAGTGAGGAGTACTCTGCAGATTAGAAACTGGGAATATAAAGCATACACACAAAAAAATGGCACTAGAAGATGGGAGATAGAAAGGGGGCACTGTAAAAAGACGGATATGAGGAAAAGGAAGCATATAAGATAGTAGGAATGGGGGAGACGGATTTGAGAAAAAGGAACCAAACAAGATAGTAGAAATGGGGGAGGCAGGGGGCCAATAAGATAGTAAAAATGGGGGAAAGGGAATAATGGCGGGGAGATTGGACTGGGAAAAGACGGTCAACAATTCAACAGAATCGCCATTCGTATTAATGGCCAAATAATGCTTTTGTTCTACTTTCTTTTCTGATTCGCTGGCTCTACCGAGTCAAGTCGGCTGCTTGTAGGCGGCCATCTCCATCTGCTATAGGCCGCACAATATCCGTGCGGGGGCAGGTCTGGACCTAGCACGAGATATCTTATCCCCAGACCCATATCGACTGGGGCGGGTCAAGAGTTCCCGACTCTGTGATATCCATGATAATGTATCTCCCAACCCCATGACACCCATGATAATGTATCTCCACTCTAACATTTGTCCACATTGTATGAATCTGGGCCCATCTGTTTCTCGGCTCTTCACCGTCTGCAACGTGTTTACCATGCATCGTGTGAAGCAAGTATAAGTCGGTCTCTCGCCTGTGGTATACATGAGATCTTTTCTCAATTTACCTATTGATCACACTGGGTTTCAAATTCCAGGTCCACCATTGTTGGTCACTTTCAACTACACCTTCGTCCTGTTCTGTCCTGTCCTGTTATTCATTTCCCCTTTTTGCCATTCATTCTCACATCCACTCCCCCAACCATGGATTGGTCGCAGTCCCTCCGCATGAGCCTGACGACGGCCCTCGTCGTCAGCGTCTGTATTGCGGACTCTGTCACCATTGCCTACGATGGCTCCGTCATGGGCTCTGTCAATGTCATGGAGTCCTACTCGGCCTACTTCTCGCTCACGACCGCCACCATTGCCGTCAACTCCACCGCTGTCTACCTTGGCGCCATCCTCATTGCCCCCGTTGCCGGCATGCTCGTCGATTGGCGCGGTCGTAAGGAGGGCATCGTCGTCTCCTGCATCCTCAACATCATTGGTGCTGCCATCTCCGGTGCAGCCCAGAACATTGGCATGTTCATTGCCGGCCGCATGATCATCGGTCTCGGTATGGGACTCGCCCAGACCGCCGCCAGTGCCTACGTGTCCGAGACGACCGCGCCAAAGGTGCGTCCGCTGGCGCTGGGTCTCTACTTCTCCTGTTGGTCCATTGGCAGTTTCTTGGCCACAGGCGTGTGCTACGGTGTAAGTGATACTGCCTTTCTATCCCCCCAAATGTCTTTACTCGTTGTGTCTCACACCGGTGTTCTCCGTAGACCCAACGAATGGATCCGTCTAACTGGGCCTGGCGCATTCCCTGCCTTGTCCAGATGTTTGCGCCCATCTGTGTCCTCTTCATCATTCCCTTCCTGCCAGAGTCGCCTCGTTGGCTGATCTACAACGACCGCACGGACGAGGGCCTCCGTGTCCTTGCTCGCGTCAACGGCACCGATATCGATCACCCGTCTGTCCAGCTGCAGTTCCAGGAGATCCTCGACACGCTCAACTACGAGAAGAATGAGGGCCAGAGCCTCGGCTTCCGCACCATTGTCAAGAACGCCCCCAACCGCAAGCGCCTCTACCTCTGTCTGTCCGTGGCACCGCTCACCATGCTGACTGGATCAAACATCATTACCTACTATTATGGAACGATGCTCAGCCAGGCCGGCATTACATCGTCCAAGACGCAAATGGAGATCAACCTCGTCCTGTCCGCCTGGCAATTTTTCGTTGCCGTTTCCGGCTCTATCCTCGCCGAGGGGCTCGGCCGCCGCATTTTGTGTCTCTCTTCGCTCGGTCTCTGCACTCTCATGTTCTATGCCGTCGGCGGTATGACCGCTGCCTACGGCACCAGCAACAACACTTCAGGTGTCTACGGCACCGTCGCTTTTATCTTCCTCTTCATGGGCGCCTACTCCTTTGGCCTCACGCCCCTGACGAACATGTACCCGCCCGAAGTCATGTCTTACAATATCCGTGCCACTGGCATGGCCATGTTCACTCTTCTCGCCAAGGCCTGCGGCGTCTTTGTTACCATGGTTTTCCCTTACATGTTTGACGCCATTGGCTGGAAGACCTACATGGTTAACGCTAGCTGGAATATCCTCTTCTTTATCGGCGTCTACTTCTTTTGGGTCGAGACCAAGGGTAAGACGCTCGAGGAGATTGACGAGCTGTTTGACGGCGTTAAGCATTCGGACGTGCCGAACCTAGTCCACCTCGACGAGAAGACCGCTAGTGTGGCTATCCAGGCGGTGTAAGGTAACGAAACTCTTTATCTTTTTATTCACTTTATATTTTGTTTCATATTTTATTACTATCGCGAAGTGGACGACCTGTCTTAAAGAAGCGGTTTCTCGAATACGGTAGAGCCTTAGTAAAGAAAAAGTAATAAACCTAAAGTAAGTATAGTTACTTAATAATATACACTATTCTGACTTTTTTGCCTCGTACGCGGAGGTTAAGTGTCCTTGTCTCTCTTTTGACCCAGCCGTTGTCGTAATTGGCCTGGCGTCCTTTAAAATTTCGTAAAATATATAGCGCTTTCTTTGTTCGCTAAGGTATCCGTTGTTAGTTTACCAATCGTGGCGTGATGTAACTAGCCTCTGCGCCTGTGTCTATCATCGCTCTCCATTCTTGGCCGCACCAGTTGATGTGGATTCGTATGTGTCCTTCCGTTCTATTGGTGGCCTTCGGGGTATTGGTGTCTAGTCGCTGTCCGTACCCTGGGTCGGTAGGACTTCGTCGTTTCCCGATGCGCTGTGGCCATCGTTAGGTACACAATTCCCATAACCAGCTGTATCAAGACGGTCAGGCTAATAAAATGTTTCCACGTCCCAACAACACACCTAACAGGACGCGGGGAAGGGTACAACTCCACGTTAGCATGCAAATAAGGTGAAGTGAGATATGTATTTCGAGGATTGAGGACAGAAACAAGTTTGACTCTCTGACGCGGGTCTTGACAACGGTTCAGCTGCTGTGGTTCGTTCTTGGCGTCTGCGCGCGAGGCGCTCTCGGCATGGCCATCACAACACTCGAGCTCAGCACCATTGCCTTCATCTTCTGCACCATCTTCACTTGCTTCTTCTGGCGATACAAGCCGCAAGACGTCTCCTCGCCCATCGCGATCGAGCTCAAGACGCCGCTCGCGTCGGTGCTTGTTTCTGCAGGCGACATTGCAAGCCAGCCATACAGCTACACTCCTCTCGACTTTGTTAACGAGAAGCCACACTGGTTTCAGCTTTTGTGGCGGTACTGCTTCAACATACCGCGCTTCTTCAAGATCAACTTCCACGACAGGAAAAGACCCATCGACAAGATCTGGGACGATGAGTTCCCCCACATGAGTTTTTCTACAGCGCCTTCTTGGTGTTTATCCAACTGGGATTTGCTTCTATTCATTTTGCGGCTTGGAACTTTCACTTTCCAACGGACATTGAACGCACTCTTTGGCGCATCGCGACTTGTTGCATTGTATTCTGCATCATTCGTACATGGGTCATCATGTATACCGGCTTTGGTCTCGTCTCGGGTATCGCCTCGCGGGTAGAGAAGTATGTTTCCCCTAGGGTTATTCGAAATGTTTTCACTCGTCATTAATATGCTTCTTGTTTGTGTATAATAAATTGGCCCACGAGGCCAAGAAACAAGACCCATGGCGGTCAGAGACGGCAGAAGTATGGAAAGGTTACGTTGTCGTGTTTCTTTAAAGTGCGGGGTTGTGCGCCTCGGCCCGTTAAAATGTCCCGTGGGGCCCATATTCGCACCAAATTTATTCTAATGCACTCTATTTTGGCATTCTTTCGACCAACAACGAAGTGGACTTTTACAGCTTTACGATACCCATTTGGCAGTTTTCATTTCTTGGTACTAAGAAGTGGATGGGAGCCCTCTAGCCCGTTGCAGTAACGATGTCGGATAGCGAAAATTACAGCGAGCCTGACGCTATTATTACTGATCACGACGATGTGAGCGACTACAACCCGAACAATATCCTGCCCAAATCTGCCGAAGAAATTGCGAGAATCCGACAATGGCTCGAGCCGACGTCATACGCCATCGCTGGCGGTGAGTTCCGCAAGCACCTCGCCGCTCACGTGCAAGGGACCGGAAAATGGCTCACCTCTACGAATGAGTATGAGCAGTGGCTTTGGGGTGATAAATGTGGACTGCTCTGGATCAAAGGCATCCCGGGGTCTGGCAAGTCTGTCCACGTTGCCAAATTGATTGACGAACTAGGAAAAGCAAACCCTCGCTGCCCGGTGCTGTTTTTCTTTTTCCGGCAGATTATTACTGCCAACCACAGCCCGCAGGCCCTCGTTCGGGACTGGATGGATCAGGTCTTGAAATACAGCCCACCGCTACAGCATCAGCTCCTGACGTACGTTGAGGAGGGAGTATCACTGAGCTCTTTGTCAACTAGTGATTTGATGAAGGATCTGCAAATGGCATTCCGAGACCTGCCCGACAGAGTCTTTTGTATCGTCGATGCGCTCGATGAGATGAATGCGGGAAATGATGACTTCCTCCAAACCATCGGCTCGCTTGGCCAGTGGCGGCCTGCCAAAGTTAAGGTCTTGATCACGAGTAGGCCTGTACCGCGGGTGGAGACTCCCCTCCGCAAGACATTGGCCCTCTATATCCGGCTTGAGGAACGTCGTGTTGATGTTGATATCTCGACCTATGTGCATTCTGCCCTCTCAGAATCGCATATTCCCCAGAGTGCATGGGGTGTCATCACAAATGCAGTTCCCGGCCGAGCGAACGGTATCTTTTTGTACGCAAAGCTGGCCATCGAGGCCTTTCTTGAGCCAGGCGCCAATATTGAGAGCGTATTGGCACAACTCCCTGCAGACCTCAATGTGCTTTACACTCATCTTCTGCGGGAACATGCTAGGCGATCTGGCACATCGCCTAGTATTCAACATCTCATTCTCCAGGCCGTCACACATGCAACGAAACCGCTCCGACTGCTCGAGCTTGCCGACATGTACCGGGTCATCGACACTGTCGGTTCGTCTAAAAAGTTAAGGGATATCAAGGACCTTATTAGGACGGCATGTGGACCTCTGCTGGAGATCCTACCCGACGAAACTATATCTGTCGTTCATCACTCCTTCACTGAGTATCTCAAAGGCGTGACGCGATCTGAAAAGGACGGGGGTTATCAAGTGCTGCAACCGGGCCCGTCTCACGCGCAGCTTGGTCTATCATGCCTGCGATATTTGCTCGCAACTCGGTGTCTCGATGAAGTCGAGATCACTATCGATGACAGAGACGAAAAACCGGGCTATCATGACGAGCCCATGGAGACGTCGTTTAAATGGATTCCGCACCACATACTTGAGCTCCGCATGAAGTTCCCCTTCTTTGTATATGCCACTTCCAACTGGCACGTCCACATTCACAACTCCGAGACGGCTTCCTACGCACAAGACGACATCAACGAGGTTCTCGATCAATTTTTTAATGTCGATAAGACCGTCAAGGCGTGGCTCGAGGTGATCTGGCCGGGGTATCCATCGGACGCACGCAAGTTTTCAGACTTACACGTCGCAGGAAGATATGGGCTCATGGCATATTTGAAGAAAGCCGTCACTAGAAGGCCTGGAGACGTGGACGCATGTGATATTTGTGGTAAAACGCCGCTGTGAGTCTCGCGAGTGCAAATCAAGGTGTCCAGGTTAAAACTGAGCGGAAAAGTATACGCTGACTAACGGTCTGCACAGATGGTGGGCAGCCTCGGAAGGCCATGCTGCTATAGTCAGCTTATTGATCGCGGCGGGCGCTAACCCGGATCACGAGCTAAAATATAACGGGCGGAAGCCCCTGCACGAAGCTGCCAATAAGAACCACCACACGGTTGTCAAGGTCCTGCTGGAGGCTGGTGTTGACCCTTTGACACCCGTTGGTCTCACCGACCATGAAAAGACTAGGGAGTATGTCGCCCCCGATAGCGGGAGTTTAGCTCTCACATTTGCATGCGAGCACGGGCATGTTGAGACTGTGGACGCATTGCTGCCATTTCTTAGCCTTGACTCGATGCACCGCGGCCTGTCCTGGGCTGCACAGTTTGGACAGGCGGCAGTAATCAGACTCATTTTGTCACAACCGGGTGTGGAGGTTGATGCCGTGGTCCGAGGTAGCACTGCTTTGTATAAGGCTTGCTCGAAGAGAGACTTGGCTACCATCAAGGTTTTGCTCGAAGCCGGAGCCGACTCCACGACATTGAATGAGGTTTGGGAAGATGAGTTCGGGTGGTCGTACAACAATCAAAAGACAAAGAAGACAGACGGATCCTATGCCCGGTTCACCTGTCTACACGCGCTTTGTGGCAGCGTGCCAGGCCAGCCCATCTCCTACTATGACTGGGATGACGACGATTGCTATGAGATAGCCACGCTTCTCATCGAGAGCGGCACTGATGTTCATCGCCAGACGCTGAATGGACAAACCGCCCTGCATTCTATCGTCCAGACATCTTATTATGTGGCGCAGGCGCTTATTGATGCCGGGGCCTTGGTTGACGCGGTGGACGTACAGGGCCGGACACCGCTGTACTACTCCCGGGTCCCGGCTTGCGTGCCTTTGTTAATGGAAGGTGGTGCGAATATCGACGTGCGGGACATGTATGGAAACACACCACTTCTTGCGGCTTTGGCTGAGGATAACAGCGAAGCCAAAGCTCTGCTACTATTGCAGTGCGGAGCGAATGCCCAGGTTCTCAATCCTGCCGGCGATGGCGCTCTCCACGTAGCACTCAAGTCCTACTACGTGACACCGGTAATTCTATACTCATTGGGGATTTCAACATGCTGAACTCACTGATTCAACCGCTGACAAAAGAAAACAACAGAGAATTGTCCAGGCGCTACTTGAAAGCGATGTTGAAGCGGATGCACGGAATGGTCAAGGCAAGACAGCCCTTATGTGTTCGTTCAGGTCTAACAATGTAGAGAAAATTTGGGATCTATTGTTGGCAGCTGGTGCGGACATCAATGCACGAGATCGGTCTGGACACACCATATTTTGGCACCAGATTGCACAGACGCCGAGGTCGAACAATGAGGATACTAGCGGTTCACGCGCTGATATTCAGTATCTTCTTGATAACGGAGCTTCCCCCACCTGCGAGACTTGAGAGGAAGGACATGTCTGCATGAGGCCATTCATAAGCAACCAATGTGTTCTTCAGATATCAAGGACACTCCGCGTCTCAATTTCCTTCTGGGCATCGGCCTCGACCATACTCTCGTCGACCATGACGGGAATTCACTGCTCCATGAGCTTGCCGCGAGAGAGGCAGAAAAAGGTCCATATGGCCGTAAATGGGTGCTTCCGCTTTGGGAGCGACTTGTCTTCACTTTTGGTCTGGATGTCAATCACCAAAACGTAAGTATTTTCCATTCCACAGATGTGAACTATTTCTCGTCAGCAGGCTTTGCTGACCCGAAGGTGGATACTCTGCAGCATATGGGCCGTACACCACTTCACATCTTGTGTGATGCGTACCCCGAAGATGCTAAACGCTGGAATGATGACCCTGAAGTTATTGACTTCCTCCTTCTACACATGAAGAACGTTGATACCCCGGATCATGCCGGCCGGACAGCACTGCACGTCGCCTCGACCCGGACAGAATATTGCACATGGAAACTCCTAAAATTCAACCTCAATCCTCGAACTATCACCCACGACGGCTTGACGCCACTGCATATTGCCGCTCGCGCAGAAAAGAGCAATATTGTCGGGATGCTCGTGCGTTCTCTGTCTAAGTCGTCGTCAAGCCAAAATTCACGCCCAAATCATACCGTGAAGGACTCCAGCAATGATACAAAGCACAAATGTGAAGGCATCGATGCTGCTGATGCAACAGGACTCACTCCGCTCTATTACGCTGTGAGAAGCGGTAGGCCCGAGACTGTGATGATTCTTCTCGAAGCAGGGGCGGATACCAACGCAGGCTGCGATCTTTTCGAAGCCTGCAGCAATTTTGAAGAAGAAAATTCGTTTCGCAATGCGATGAGTCACATGTACTATGATCCACTGACCCAGAGGGAAGCCGAGAGAGAAGTTTCAGACAGCCTTGCGTCATCCTCTCCTGTCAATACATCCAAGACTGTGCTCTCAGCTCTAGATACCAGGAGGTTGGAGGAGATTGTGAAGTTGCTGGTGAGCTTTGGGGCTGACCCGTCCGGGCTCGGACCGATTCAGCAGCCTTCCTATAGAAGAGGCATCGTAGGTGACTGTGTGTTCCAAGGCAAGGCTTATACGGCCAGATGTCTCGTTAACAACGTCCCAAATTCCCTTTGGGTAGAGCCAAGCAAGGGGACCCCTTACGCGGACCTCCTTCGTATCACTGCTGCCACATACGACCCTTCGCTTGCCTCGGCGAAGACCTTTCCTCAAGTTGTAGTCGGAAGACAGAACCCCCATTACTTTGAACTGTTTATGAGGTAAGACCAACTTTGTGGAGCTGCTTCTCCGCCTTTCCGTATCGTTTTTAATATTTAACCAATAAGACAGGCAAAAACAGTATCACCTCGTCAGGGAGCTTGCCAAACGTGGGGTGAAATTTCTTCCCGATCCCCAAGACAAGTTCCATGCTAGCCACTTTTCATTCTTGATTCAGCATGGTTTCTCTCTTCTTGTCAAGACGATCGGCAGTATTGAGACAGAGCGCGAACTTGGCCAGGGAGATTGGCATGCGTTTGGCGACAGCTCTGGGGCAGGGTTGTGGTGCGCCAACCGGCCGACCAACGAAGCGCAATCGGAAGGAAAGATTATATACGTGCACGACTCAGATTTCGAGAGAATGCCGAAGCCTTTCCTTCTGGAGGCGGTTCAGCGCGAACTTCCCAATATGGCAGTCGTTCGGTTGCTAGTGGAGGACTTCCACGTTGATGTTAACGAGAGAACCTGGGACTATGCGTACGTCGAACACGATCGGCAGCTCATATATGGTCAATCAGCTCTTCATTACGTCGTGGAAGGCTTTCATTGGTGGCATGTCCATTTAGCCTTGAAGTATCTCCTGAAGGTGCCGGGGATTGACATCAACCTTCGCGTCAAGGGCCTTACACCTCTCCATGTGGCAGTCGGGGGTGGGACGCTCATCGGCAAGCATAGACCCCATGCTTACGACTCAGTGAAACGTCTGCTCATGGCGGGAGCAGATGTTCATGCTGAGACGAAGGGTGGGGAAACTTGCCTTAGCTTGGCTGTACATGATGTCCATATTGTCCGACTTCTGATCAAGTATAGAGCAGTTGTCTCGTCTGATAATGTTCTAACCGCCGTTGAAGCCGGTCGAGTCGACATTCTTAATGCGCTTTTGAACGAAAAGGCTGATGATGATGAAAAGCGTCAGAACTTGGACCTCGACCCAGCACTACGCGTTGCGGGAATGCTATTCATGAAAACCGAACCCAGACAGTCAGGACGACACTTGGAGACCGACGGTTGACAATGAGATTGCCATTGACATGATTAAGATTCTCATAGACCACGGAGCAAACCCCCTCTCCAACTACATCTACTGCCCAGGAAAAGACAGTGACATCCCTAGACCAAGTTGGCGCCCATACCTCCACTTCCAAAAGGGCACGCCACATACCTGTGTGAACCCTGACCATCGGGAAGTGACACTGCTACACCAGCTGATCGAAGAAGTCAGAGAATTTCAGGTCCAACCATTCCTCTCCTCCGGGCTTGATATCAATTATAGGGATCCACGGGGTCGCACGATCCTACATGTTGCCTGCGGAAGAGTTGACTTAATCGACAAACCCTATGAACTCCGCGAGCACTCTGCCACTAAGGGTGGCCGAGGAGAGCGAAAAGAAGAAACTCTTTTCCAACGCCTGGTTGCTTTGGGAGCCGATGTCAATACACGTGATAAACTTGGTCAAAGCATCCTCATATCCCTGGTCAAAAGCACTCGTTGGTCTACGCCGTCACCAGGTTGGAGAGACACTTTGGAGACTATTCTCCGCCTGGCGCCTGCGCTGGTACATGATGCTGACGTACACGGAGACACTCCACTGATGCATGCTGTACGTGCGGCTGTTGGTCTGGCGGTCGACACGGAGACGGTCCGGCGCCTTCTATCGGCTGGTGCATCACCTCTGGTGACCAATAACCGCGGTGAAGGTTTGTTACACATTCTGGCAACAGATCTCGGCACGGGAGGGCTTCGTGATCTCTTCCGTGACCTTGTCAACAGCGGAGTAGATATCAATGGACGCAACACGGAGGGCGAGACTCCCTTATTTAGCTTTGCCCACCGACGTCCGCAGGACGCCAACGATGTGTTTAACTCTGACTTCAGTAAACGACGTCTTAGGGGTGAGGAGTACGAGGACCCGCGGGAACATGGGGCCATAGCGCTGCTAAAGGAGTTAGGTGCCGACTTCTTCTCTAGGGACTACAAAGGACGAGGGCTACTACATATTGCGGCGGCGAAGGGCGGGGACGCGGTACGGTTCCAAGAGTTAATGGACCTGGGACTGGATCCAATGGTTGAAAATGACGTGCAACAGACGGCGATTGACGTGGCGGCGGCTTTTTCGAACAATGCTGTCCTCGAAATATTTGAAAAAAAGGTAAAAAGGTAGTCTATTATAAAAACAAATACTCGTTATAGAGAGTTTAACCTGGTACTGCTTAACTTCCGGTTATTATTATTATTATTATTCGCCTTTCTCAGCCAGTCCTGGCTATTGGCGTCTAGCTAGACAGAACCCTCCTGGGGAAAAAACTGCCACGGAACTATACATGTAGGCTTTCTGGCTTACAGGAGTGCGCAGCGGCTTACGGCCGCCTCGGTATAATGTATGAATAAACGAGCAAAATAGAACAAAATAAAACAAAGAAACCGAAATAAAGGGTAAAACTGGTAAAATCCAAACAGGAAAATCAAAACGGCTGTAAACACAAGGAGAGGGTTAAACAGTGAAAGTTTCCGGCGCCGGCGTTTTAAGCCGGAGCCGGGGATTGCTCGAGCTCCTTCGCCAGGCTATATTCTGGGAGTCTGTCGCTCCGAATAAGCCAACGGGGGAGTGGTCTTGCTGTACGGCCTGCCTGCAGTCGGCGGTACAAGTGTTCGGGGGTCCGGGGCCAGTCTGGCGGCCGCGGCGGTGCTTCAGAGCATGTTAAAATTATGTGCTCTGCCGTTTCGATTCCAGCGCCGCATTGGCACTCCGGGGAGTCTACGGCCTGCCTCCGGGAGAGGTAGGCGCGCAGGCCAAGGTGGCCTGTACGGATTCGTGTTAATAGGCTGCTTTCAGCCTTCGTAAGGTGAAGGTGACGGCACCGGACAGCCTGCGCGGTCCAGCACGGTGCCTGCGCCGCGAGGGATATACGGGAGCGGCCTTTACCGGCGTCATGCAGCCACCGACCCTTCTATCTCTTAAGTACGGTGGCCCAGTCGGCCTCTTCCGTGGCCGGGAGGGGCGGTGCGGCTGGAGGTTGGCGGGTTAGGCTGCTAGTATAAAAGGGGAAAACAGCTGACCGAATGTCCCGAGCCATGATTTATTAGTTCTAGCGAGAGAGAAAAACGGCGTGCCTGTCGGTATGAATATATATGCGTGGCATAAGGGCGATTGGTGGCGCAGTTACAGGGGCGGTACGCCACATTCAGGGGGATCGCCAGAATGTCGTAGACATAGTCGTCGTGTGCGCAAATTGCCCTCCATTCGTACTCTGGAGAAGACAAGCGACTTTACCACCAGATCAATTGTATATCCTCCACCAAGAGGAGGACGTACAGGATCACGGTAACGCTTAGATTGTTACTGGGCCCTTAGTGTTCGTTTTACGCATTTTACGGGGTTTTATCTCGATCGAATGTTACTGGGCCCTTAGTGTTCGTTTTACGTATTTTACGGGGTTTTATCTCGATCGAATATCCGATCAGGCTCGCTCACGTGCCCGCTTACGGATCTTACATAAACATCGGACCAGGCTCGCCCACGGATCCTAATTAAAAATCCGATCTAGATTACTTACGTGTTACGACGGATCTTAATTAAATATTCGATCTAACTCACTCACGTGTTAGCACGGATCCTGATTAAATATTCGATCCAGATCACTCACGTGTTACGACGGATCTTGATTAAATATTTGTTACAAAGGCACTTCCCAAGGGTAAGAGTCTCTGCTAGGTGATCAGGCTAGGGAGGGGTTCTTGTTCTGGTAAAACGGTGAGAAGGTGCAACGGCTGAACAATAGTCAACACGTCTAAGTGGGTTATGGTAATTGTGGTGATTGTATGCAATGAGGGCACAGGAATACAAGTTCATGTAAGTTTATATTTCAGACAATCGGTAGCGACTGAGTCTTCTATCTAAGTACTGGGAGGAAGCCTCAGTCTTATATATCTAGTTGAGTTCATTCTTGTTTCATATCCCTATTTCATTCCCCGTATGAAATAGCCCCCAATGTCATTCTTATTTCATTGCTTTATTTCATACCTCGTATGAAATAACGTTCTTCCTTCTGATTGGTCTATTCGTATTAGTCGTCCATTGGTCCTGTGTTCTGGGGAGACAGCCGTTTCCCAGCCACACCTGCACCGCCGCCTAGCGTCGGTCGCATTAAATATTCTCCGTACCCGTTGAGGGGTCGGCTGTGTTGTCCTGGCCTGTTGGTGAGGCCCCGTGGGGGCCATGTTCGTAACACCTAATAATTAAACTTTTGCGACACCAGCCCCTCGCTCAGCTTCCACAACTTCTCAGCGTCCACCGAGTCCCGGGCCCAGCTCTTAACGTTCCCGACATCCTCGACGTGCGAATCCTCCAGATACGACCCATTAACCTCTGGCGCATCTAGACTGGCGTCAAAGGCCGCAAATACGTGCGTGGCTACACCCTCCGCCGTCGACTTTAGGTTAATCACGTTGTCCCAGTACGACCGGTTGCCCAGCTTACGGTCCAGCACGCCCAGCTCAGAAATATCTTCCATGGCGAGGCTGCGACTCAGGTTGGTTGTTATGATGACGCCTGGGTGGAGGCTGACGGAGACGACACCGCGGCTGCCCAGCTTCTCGGCGAGGGAGCGGGAGAACAGCATGTTGGCCGACTTGGACTGGCCGTACGCGAACCAGCCTTCGTACGTGGCGCCATCCTGATAGGAAAAGTTAGTGGCTGCAGAAGAAATATAACATAGAAAATGGTTTCCTCACCCCAAAGTTGATGTCCTCGTACCGCACCCATCCGAGCCGGAACCCGTTGCTGGCCACATTGACCACCCGCAGCGGTTCCTTTGCGGAAACCCCACCCTCCGCACGCGCCTCTAACAACTTCGGCAGTAGCAGGTTCGTCAACAAGAAATGACCAATGTGATTTGTGCCAAACTGCCGCTCGATGCCGTCGACCGTTGTGCTGTACGACGTCTCCATGACTGCCGCATTGTTTACCAAGATGTCGATGTGGGTGCTGATTTTCAAGATTTCCGCCGCGGCCTCACGCACCTGCGCCTGCGATGACAGATCCAGCTTGATGACGCTCGTCTTTACAGCGGGAGCTCTGGCGGCAATGTCCTTTGCCACATGCTCGGCCTTGGTGATATTGTGCGACGCGAGGATGATGTGTGCGGGCCCGAACGGCGCAATGGTCGTAACGAATGTGGCTCCCAGGCCACCTGGGCTGGTGCCCGTAACAAGAACCGTCCTGCCGGCTATACGTGTTTGGGAGTCGCGGGCAACCGCCTCGCCGGTGGTCTTAGCTGTGTACGTAGTGCTCATGTTGACGGTTTAAGAAGTAGGTCTCTTGAGAGGGGCGGTGGGAGTGAGGTGAAATGCTAGTGGGATGAGATTGTTGGTGAGAAACGAATATGATATGAGTGTTGCAATGCTTTGGATCCAGAAGGTTGTCAGTCGGTGCCGTATTTATATCCCTGGCGGCGTCCCTGCTCGCTGTCGCAATTTGCCGTCTCAAATCGACATGACCACGAGGCGAGGACTTAATCCTAGCAAGCTAGTCCATATTGGGATTCATTTCTGAAGGCTTACTTTCCGCATTTGTAGCTTTCGTTTATGGCCTGTGTACGGGCCGACGCCATGCATTTCTTACATTTCTCATCCGGACTTTGGCCTCCATGTCAGTGTATGAGGGCTTCGAAAATCCGTAATGTCCGAGGGTATCCAACAAAGTTCCAGATGCGATTCGAAGCCTTTCTCATTTGGGCCGAATTCTCGAAATCGTTGTTTCCTTCTTTGGGTTAGCGCGTAATTGGCCATATTAGTGGAGACTTTTAGTCAGAGCCCTAGGATGAAGCCGGTAACCCCGACGAGGCGGCAGCAAGGCCTTCAAGTACCTTGGCAAAAGAGCATCGTACTCTAAACCTTACACTCACTTTTTGAGACTTATTTAAACCTCTACAGTACTGACGCACCCATCCTATTCATGCCCAGAACTCGTATTTTGTCTTTACTATGACTCGCGATCCTGTCGAAGTTGTATTTTCCCTATCGCGCCCCTCGGACGTCACCTCGGTCACCTCGGTTGCGTCATCAGACCAGAGATCAGACCTCTTTTCTTATCTTGGAGGCCCAGTGAAAGTTCCTGGGCCTTGGAAGAGAGGGCGCCCCAAAGGCTGTTAGTCCTGCTAACCCGTCCCTTGTCGTCGTATGTGATATCATCTGTTCGGCTAACACGTTGTTGCAACCCACCGGCAGCAAAAACAAGAAACAAAGCTCAAGCACTCAAGGGTGGTCTCTCAGGTGCCCAAGAGAGCCATAGCATAGTATCTCATCCACCGTCGTTTGAATTTATCAATCTCTCCCCTGGTACTAAGGATGTGGATAGCTCTGCTCAGACTCGCGTCCGGAGACATGCTCGACGCAACCGAGGGAAAGGCGCTGTCAAGCAAACGGGTAACCCCGAAGTAAAACAACAACTCCCACAACGCCAACAGAAACAACAGCAGCGGCAGCTTCTGCTTTGGCATCAGGATAGGGATGTGGTTGGCCAGAAAGTGTCGATTCTCGTGGAACGATACAACCTGCTCCAGATTCCAGGCGTCGATCCCTTTGACGTGCTGCCTATGCATTTAGAGCCCTATATGCACGACCTCCTCTTGTCTTGTATGTATTTCGTCTATTTATGTCACTTCGTGTCTTTTTGTGTCTTTTTGTGTCTCTCTCTAACCCTACAGTCTGCACCACCACATGGAAAGCACTCTATACCCTCGAGCGGGCTGCCGACTACAACCCATTTACTGAATACTTACTGCCCCTTGGCTTCACCGATTCTGCAATGTTGTATACCTTTATTGGCTGTGCCGACGCCTTTATCTCTTATTTTGCCCATCCCAGCGGCGCCAACCGTGCGTTCTGGTATCTGCACAGCGCCATATCTATTGTGAATAAGCGCCTCGCTGTGGCCACTGCGACGGCTATTGCCAACAGAAGTTGCATCAGCAGTGGCACTCTGGTATTGGTGTCCGGGCTTGCCATGTTTGAGGTGGGTATCAGAAATATTATTAATGTCTCAGATAGCTCTAGTTTCTGATATGTTGCTGACATCGTTCGACTCTTTTATAGCGAAGTAACGGCCGCAACGACCATTGGGAAATGCACATGCATGGCCTCAAGGAGCTGGTTCAGTACTACGGAGGCCTTGAGAGCCTGTACACTCAACCGGGTATTCTACAAAAGATCTTTCGGTGTGTGGTAAACAGGCCATGATTTACATACAGAACACGACGGCTGACCAAAAGAAGAGCGGATCTTTACGGCTCTCTGGACGACGACGTGCCACCCTACTTCGATGCACACGACTTATGCATCCGTTTAGCTGAGGCTGTGCCGGCCAACATATTCTTCCACAATAACGCCCATGCCGACACCAACACCCAGACAGTACTTCGCAGCGCCGGCTTAGATCGCCTGACTCCACAGCTGGACCCTACACTTGTTCGTTGCGTCCATCAGCTGGAGGAGGCTATAGTGAGCTGGGGTAACATGGGAGGGTTTGAAGCATCGGAAGTGACCGCACCAGAAGCAGCGGCATCCGCGGCATCCGCTATATCCGTAGCCGCAACGCCTATCGCCATAAACCGTACAACCATCACCAGGAGACCACCCGTCGCCGCCGCTATGCAGATGCGCTACCTATTAACGGGTATCCAGTACATGCTGGTCTCGAGTGTCCTGCGCCAGAAGTTAGCATCCGTCGTCAAAATTCGCGACCGTCGCCTTGGAGAGATGGTCCGCATCGGCCTCGTGCTCTTCTCACTTTCCATCCTCAACGAGCGCCCTATGGACGCAACGTACGCACTCAAGCTTGTTGCAAAGTTGAAGGGGATACTGGAGGAGGAGGCGTTAGAGTTAACAACCGAAATCGAAGCATCAACAGAAACTTCGATTCCAGTCGACTTACAGCTATGGACCATATTTCTGGCAGCAAGTGTCACTCACAGTGGCACACGGTGGCCTGACAAGACCAGAGACGACGACGAGACGAGCTGGATGCTGGATGCCTTTACCAGCCGACTTACGTCATCCGAGTATGGCAGCAGTAATAGCAACAACAACGCGGCAAAAGCAGATTACAAGGTACAGGCTCATCTATGTCAATATCTATGGGTACCATGTATCCACGACAAGCTGTTCCAGCGGATGTGGTTTGCAACAACAACATCGACTAAGGCACGGGTCACCGAGCTAGGCACTAAGTCGGCATTCTAAGGACGTTTCTTAACCAACGTGGGGTATTAAGCCAATCAGATCACAGTATTCTTTTGTCGTTGGTCAAATATCGGTTAGTATTCAAACGGAGCGCTAATTAGTCCAATCCCAGCAAACCTAACCTATTAAAGCAACTTAAGGTAGTATTACTGGGCCCTTAGTGTTCGTTTTACGTATTTTACGAGGTTTTATCTCGATCGAATATCCGATCAGGCTCGCTCACGTGTCCGCTTATGGATCTTATATAAACATCGGACTAGGTTAGTCTACGGATCCTAATTAAATATTCGATCCGGCTTATTTACGTGCTGGTACGGATCTTGATTAAATATTCGATTTAGATTACTTATGTATTACGACGGATTTTAATTAAAAATCCGATTTAAATTATTTACGTATTACGACGGATTTTAATTAAATATTCGATCTAGCTTACTTACGTATTAGTACGGATCTTAATTAAATATTTAATCCGGCTTATTTATATATTAGTATATATTTTATTATATTTATTTAAGAAAGTTACTGGTAGGCATTCTGCCGTGTTTAGCTGAGAAAGCCACTTTGAATTACCGAAATAGGAAGTGGGCTACCATAGAAAAACAGAGGCCCGTGCATTTTTGCAGTGAAAGCCAATTTGCAGTTGGACCACGCTGTGATTGGCCAAAATCGTGAAAGTCAACAGGGGTCTCGATGCAACTTAGGTTAGGTTAAGGTTAGAGTTTATCCGAAAAAGGAAGGGAAGGCAGGGCTGCTTCTGCTTTTATCTGGTGTCATTTGAATTCAGGGGTAAATCGCATAGCAAACAAAAAGTAGCGGAAGTCCGGCCCGTTAGGTCAAATCGAGGCCCAAAAGTCCGTGCCAGCGTCCGCGCCAGCGCCAGTGTTAACACTGCTGTCGCAGGTCCCGCAAGGGCGCACGCGCAGCGCCGCCGGAGGCCATGTTAGTGTCAGTGTCAGTGCTAGCGGCAGCGGCAGCGCCAGCGCCAGTGTTAGTGTTAGTGTTAGTGTTAGTGTTAGTGTTAGTGTTAGTGTTAGTGTTAGTGTTAGTGTTAGTGTTAGTGTTAGTGTTAGTGTTAGTGTTAGTGTTAGTGTTAGTGTTAGTGTTAGTGTTAGTGTTAGTGTTAGTGTTAGTGTTAGTGTTAGTGTTAG